>CM058051.1:7500000-10000000 GCA_030157265.1 Latheticus oryzae
TTTGCTTTATTCATAATTGATGCATTCTCATATCCGATTTATAATTTATTGGACTTGCGGTCAAATCGCCGAAGGATCATCTAACAATAGGTCCAAAAATGCGAAAAATGCACCTGGACAGGCTATTGTGAAGCCGTCTTTATATTAATGCAAGTTTAACGGTTAAGATTGAGAAAATGATCTCAACTGTTTTTCCCAGCATTGCTCTGTATCTCGTGATACGCACTTTATCTCATTTGAATAAAGCTGCCTCGAAACTAGTCGATGTAAGCTCGTAGACAAATAAAACAAGTTCGTCTACTTTACACTACAATGTGAAGCCCTTTCACATTTATCAAAATTACTATTAATGCGTTTTAAGAAGCATCTCTTGAGGCAAACTGACAAGACTTTTTTTTCTCAAGAGTTTGACTTGGAAGCGGTAATTCACAACTACATTGTGTCTGCATTATTCCAGCTGTCAACCGTTACAACTTCTTTTGTTGCGTAGATACTAAAAACATTTTATTTGGAAATGGCGGTACTTCAGATTTTTTTCACAAATTTTTCAGTAAATTATATGTCATTCATGGAAAATTGTGACGAAGTATAAAATCAATAATACATCGAATAGTGTATGCATCGGGTTATCAATATAAATAAAGTGAGTCAGCAAATACTCATTTTATTCAGAGGGTTGATATTGTATAGTTATAGTGCCTCAAATTTTAATTCTTTTATTTTATTGGTGCGACTTTTTAATTAAACTATTATTGGCATAAGCATTTGTAGTTGGCACTGTAGTAGCAAAATCTACTTCCTTCATTTGCATACATACAAAAGGGGGTGTGGCTTTTGGGCAACCATGTTGAAAGAAGTTTGACACCAAAAAACATGGTCACTGTGCATTGTTCGACACATTGGGACTACCTAAACACTGACGAAACGAAAAATAGTTGAACTTTATACATCTGCAAGTAAATAAATAATCATTTTTTGATGAACGAAAATATCTTTATAGGTAAAAATTATGTGTCAGTGAGATTATATGCATTTAGGCTATTGAATGTAATTACATATTTAAATTTTATATGAAATGACACACCTGCAAATAACTGAAATAATTCTAATCTGATAACTGTCCTCCAGAAATGTGAAAACTAACGAACTTTCGCCTACTGCTGAAAATCTCAATTTGAGAAAGGAAAGAGCATTAATTTGATCCGTTCCATATATGGCGCATATGCTATATATTATTGCTTATCCACATACCAGGTAGTACGCCATGGGCCTAGGATCCAACAGCTGCGTTTGGAGAATAAACTTTTGCCAGCTGTTTGCTACAGCGGCCCATCGATGCGACGTCCCTCCAATACAACTATTCTTGAATAAAACGCAATTGGCCGAACATATTACAGGCCATAATGGCGAAATGCATTGAAAGAACACTTACAATAGGACTTAGATGATACTGATTATAAAATATTGCCGAAAAAAATTGATGCTTTTTTATTAGACCACCCTTGTTTCAGCTGCTTTAGAATTTTCGATATACCGACTTGACGCGATATATCCAAAATCGGACTTTCGAAAGATAGTATTTGTACACAGATGAATGGAATGGTGTTTATTCTATCGAACGTTATTTGAAATGTGTTGGTTTGGTGGCAGCTGCTGTTGTGTTGGGCACGCGACAAGATTTCTTTATCTGTTTCAATTGTTCTTTTATCTGGAGACGATTCAAAAGCTAAATGTGGACACTTTTCTCTGATACAGAGATGGATTAGGGAAACACCCTGAGGCTTGCCATTTCGACAGGTCGGCCAAAGGAAAGCTCAAACGGACCAACGATAATTCAATCTCCTTTAAATCTACTTTGAAGAAAATGCATTTTGTACCCTACAAAATTGATCGATGCTTCTCTAGTTGAAAAAGATACGAAAATTATTGCCTTCTTTTTCTAAATAACATTTCAGTTACTCTACTACATGGAACGAATAATTCATTACAAAAATAGACTTATTGTTTTTATAATTATTGAAAAATTGATTAACATTTATTTAATTTTAATACTGAACGATGATTTTGCATTGAATGTCAACAGCAATGCAAATAAACTTGTCTAAAATGAATTTTGTTAGTGGTTTGGCGGCTGTCCGAATTAGGAAGCTTTTCATCTACAAATTCCGACTTGACATTGTACGCCACGAAAATACAGGGTTGCTGCATTCGTTGATTCGCTTCTTAAATTTGGCAACATTTGGCATTTGCTGTGTGCCAGTCGGGATTGATTTTTTCGTCGCGAAGTGCGTGCTATGGATGGCGCGGGGGTTAAGGCAATGGGGGTCGAGGGTGTCGCATGAGTCATCATTGCACTCGTATTCTTATCGATCTGCTGCTTCTATGCTGCGAGCTGCGGTGTTGAAGCCACTCTTATTCTCTCTCTGATGTTACTAGACGTTGTAAATGTGTTCGTTTTATGGAGGTTAGCGGTTTCGTGCTATGAATGAAATCGGAACCTTCTTTGGACGGACACGAGACATTATCGCACAACTTTTTGGTGAATGAATTACGGTTTTGTTTACTTTACGACAGACTACGAAAACAACCAAATTAGGCCTTTTAAATGGTTAAGGATTGCGTTGATCCGGTCATTAAATAAAAATGATGGGATTTCAAAAGAGTAGGCTTTAGAGGAAAATCATTTCTATTTCGCTTATCAAATTTCAAAACATTTATCCATTAACACAAACGGCCTTTGGACGAACAAAATCAATAAGAACGAGGAAATTGTGAAAAAAAGGTTCTGAACCATTATCTAAAGGAAGCTGGCAATTTTAAATCCAATTTCTTCTCTAGTTTTTCGACTCTTTGTTTTCTCAAAATTTATTTGAAAATTTGAATAATCAATGTTGGGAATATTGCCAGATTGGTTTTTTCCATGACGTTGGCTCGGTTCTAATGAAGATAAAAGTAACAATAAATTACGCAAGAAATTTTGCAAATGCGGCTTATACGAAATAAATGAAATAAAAGATGGAAAAAACAACCCCCTGGCGCCAGAAAGACGAAATCTACTACGCTTATAAATAGTAAGGGAGTAATTAAATTAGTAGTGATTTAAAAAATGAAAATAACAAGTTGTAACATTTGAAAATTTAGGAAAAAACTGGACGGAATCAAAGACGGACTTTGATAAAAACCAAAATAAAATCTGCTCAGAAATGCCATTCTATGATTAAAAAATTATTTTTGTTTGTTTTTAGCGACACAATGCAGATTCTCTGAATTAAAATTAATGATTTTCACTTCGGCTTTTTTTTTCAAGGCTTAAATTTATTGATCTCAATTTATTTCATCATAAATTGCTCATTATTTTTGAAGTTTTAACAATAGTGGCAAATACTTCAGAATTTATCACTTTTTCCTAAAAATTATACATAAAAATGTACAGCAAAATATAAACATAATTATAACATGTTTTTATTGCCTGCTTCACAGAAAAATGCGATCTATACAAAAACATTTCCTACTGACTGACGAGTCGTGAACGAATAATGGAGAAAATTGGGACTCCACTAAAACAACAATGACAGTAACAATTAATAACTTTTGAAACTCAAAATTACAAAAATGAAACTAGGAAAGTTGAAAGAGTCAAATACTAATAACTGTATTTTTGCCTTATTACTAAGGACAACAATTCAAATATAGAAGTTTTTTTTAATACCTTTTGATTAACGACTTAGCATAATAGTCTTAATTCATAAATCTACCAATAACTTTTTGAGCAACAATATCGATAAAAAGCATTTCATTTCTAACTACAAAATTTGACAGATGAATTTCTGACATAATTATCCATTTTTGAAATATTTTAAACAGACTATTCTAGAAGTGACTTTATTCGATAAAAACAAACCACTCTTGTAAATAAGTTTCAAAAACACATCTGATGAATGATGATGACTTTTTTCCTTTTACAGTATTTTATTTATTTTTGATCAGATTTTCTCACAATTAAAACTTATCCAAGCTCAGACGCCAATTAAAGACTATAAAATTCTTTATAATAAAAAAAGCATTTGTGTTCTAATTACTTAGATTCAGTAGTGAATCAATTATACAGTAAAGGTCAGTTTACATGCTGACTAGACCAGCTAAGTGGTGCAAGTTAACTTTATTAGTACAATTCAGCAGGTCCAAGTCAAATTGTACCAGTGGCAGGAACGTGCAGACCGGCTATACATAAATATGTCATTATAAAATGTCTTAATTTAGACAATTTATATATTTTTGATTTTCGTTCTATAATTTAAAAAAATATGACTTGAAAGTATTTATTTAATAAACAATGAGTACTTTTGCTTCTTGACTTCCGTTGAAATGACCTACAAATTCATCCATCCAGTCATATAATCCGCACTGCAGCACATATTAAGTTCCTATGAACTATATTATACAGAAGCTGCACGAAACAAAAATTAGGCAATCATTATAAAATTTCATTTTAAAAAATTATCCTTTAATTGAGACCTCAAAGCTTATCTGTTGGTCCTATTGTAAGAAGGAAATCGACAGTTTTGTGTCACTAATTAGTGATTCGCATGCCAAAAGTAGGATTAACAATCAGAAAAATATTGAAAAAATATCTTTCTCAATTCAAAATCTGATAGTGTGACATCGATGGCAAAACTAGAGTGCCAACGAAAATTGACTTTTCGCAAGTTAAGTATCCGTCACCCACTAACGGTATTCCCCCAGTACCTGCGTGTGAATCTCGTCCCGTAACCCCGATCCCGTTATATTTTGTCGTCTGCAAGCAGTAGATTGAAGGTCGTTAAATCCACCCTAAACGACCCACCTACACCCAAACAGAATACCTTCAGCCAACTCGGTCAGGGGTCCTTCAGTCGAGGGGCAATGAAAACAAAAGTGACTCGTGCTCGCACCCTAATAATAACGCAGTTTGCTGTTTTCAAGGCCGTTTTCAAAGCGCCCGCCATCGATGCACCAATAAAAAAGCGCATCGACGGAAATGTGACGTCATGGGGATGATGCGGAGGGTTGCGTGCATATGTGTGTATATAAGCGACGGATGCGACATATGAAGAAACGACTTCCGGTCACCTTCTGACCCTTATCGACGATCGAATGTGCGACGACAGCTCGACAACAAAATAATCTCGCGTTTCAAAGTAGCCGAGCTATAGTTTAATTTAGGAAATAGATTGTTAAATCTAACAGAGTTGAACTTGCATCCGACTGGGTACTTCCTCTCGGAAAGTATTCTCATAAATTATATAATGTTCTAGATATAAAAATTGCGCTGCGAATCAATTTAAGCTTATTTTTAGACGCGGAGTTTCACTGTCGAATTAATTTCTCAAAGTTGAGGTGAAATAGACTTCATTCAGGGTGATTTCGACCGAACGACGAACGAGAAACTTCCAGAAAGTCAGTTATAAATTGAAGCTGCGTTTAGACTAATTTACTGGTGGTAATAGGTGTTTTGACTACTCAGCTCTTAAATGAAATAAGTGGATGCCATATATGTAACTTATGGAATTGCTAGCAATTTATTTTTTTTTCTTTGCTGTTTTGACAACACCGGAAATTGCAATCTTTTAAAAAATGTAACGGAAAAAACAAATCCTATTAATAAAAGCTTTAAAGTTACTTTTTTAAGAAATCCAATATCATAGTTATACTTTTGTCGTTTCCTTAGATACAATAGTATATAGTTGTGTAACTTGTTAAGTTTGAGTCTGGCAAAAATGTTTTATGACTTTTACCCTAAATCGAAACGTATTTCTTTTGCCGACACCTGGCGAGATCTATGTGATCATGCAACCTTAAAAATATACAAATCAACAAACTGTCTAGTTTTCGAATACAAAGACGGAAGTCATCATTGAATAGAAACCGTTTTTATTTATCTAGTTTGCTGATTATACCTAGTTGGATATTAACGATGCAAATAAATATTAGGTACCAGTTTTTAATGAAGTCCCAAATGAAATTTGATGATGTCAATAAGTCAACGAAATGTGTTGGCTAAATCTGAATTTATTTTATTAGCAGAAGCTCAAAGCTTTCCCCTTTTTTTGTTAAAAAATAACAATGGTTTCAACTAACCAAATTGGAAACGACAGTGTTTCTAGGACCATTGATGTGAATGTGCGCAAAATAATTTGTAATTTATATCAACAATATAAATAGATTTTCTGTTTTCATTTTGTAAGGCTCACGTAATTTTTTTAAAGACTCAATAAATATTTTTTAGAATTGTCCATATCACACACTATAAATGGTTTGTAAAATTTGATTATGGACAAAAATCATTTAAGTCGTAATTAAGCAACGAAAAGTGATTCTAAACACCACTCTAAAAAATTTTAAAAACATTTAATAGTTAACCGAATCATTTATTTATATATGATTTCAATTGTAGTTCTGGGATTACATAAAATTTTGAATTCGGTAATGCGCTTTTATTACTGGTTTCTTCTTGCGATTAAAAACTACTTGTCCAATTATTGAATAAAAATCTCAAGCATAACAAATTGATAATTCTATTATTTCTGTTAAAACTGCAAAAATTGACAAATAAATTAATATTATTGATTTATTAAAGAGTTGCTTTGGGCTATAAGCTCTTATTACACGTGGAAAAAATTACCATTAATATAAATGAAGTTGATGAAATATCAAAAAAAAAGAACAAAAAATTTTCTGTTTGTTCATAATTACCTATGTTTTTAAGTTTTATTAATTTATTAGCTATTTTGCAAAATGTATAGCAAAATTTTAGAGATATGAACAATATACACAGTATTTTCCTTATGTAAATGCTTATAACATGTTTTTGGACATCTGTAGAATTATTGAGAATTTACTCTTAATTTTCCTATTAATAATGTAATTTCTAGTCATCCTGGTTTCAGATGAATGACTATTTGCTGAAACGATGACCTTTTGTGGTTTGCTCACAGTTAGACTTTATTGGGGCTCGCCCGCTCATCGGATTACAAGACTCGCTCGTTCTGTTAACTTCCCTATTTGTCCATAAAAGTTAACTTTCTAAGCTTGCTATGGAAATAGTATATTATGATATAAAAGTATAGTGGAGTCTTTCTAACACGCGCAGGTTTAAATACATGAGGCTTGTCGAGTACTCTTTAATGCTGTTAAGTTGTTATAATAAAAATAATATACCTGTAAGGACTGAACCTTGCTGCTCATTGCTAAGTAACCACGTTTTATGAGCACATGTACTAATAAGACCCGATTTTACACGCTTTCTAGTGTCAGACTTTGACATTATAATGCAACCAATATAAAAAAAAATGATTGCAGGAAGTTCTTGGTTTGCAAGAGAAAAATTTATAAAAATTGAAAATAGAATTGAGTAAAATCTTTAAACCGTTATAAATAACCAAAGTACCAGTACCTGCTTTTTTATGGAATGCCTTTTTTATAGTTTTGAATTTTCAGTTCAAAATCAGCGACCAACTAATTAAAAGAAAATTACGTTTTATTCGAGTTTTGTCTGCGTCTACACCTTTATTAGAAAGTAAACTTACATTTAAAAAATAAAATTTATGTATATATACAAGCATGTATGTATAGCTAATTTGCAAAGTTCCAAATTATACTATTATAGTGACTATAAATCATTAAATATCTCAACAGAAATAAAAATACCAACATAATAACAAGCAACTTTCTACTATTACCATCAAATTAACAGTTAATATTGGGTCCGATTTATTTCTTTATAAAAATCGGTCCACAAAAACGGATTGAAATGTTTATAACTCAGATGACATGATAACAATAGTAAAAGTCCATTCCAGTATAATAATAATGACTTTCACTGTTTATTACCAATTTATTTGCAAATAGCAATTTCCTAATTCATTTCGATTTTTCTGTTAATTTCCTAAGCTTTCTCCGATACCATCACCGTAGGATCCACTCTTCCGGTCATCGTCTCCTCTTCACCACCCCCCCTTTTTCCTCCACCCCCATTCCGGAAATTGACTCGTCGTTGGCCGAAAGAAGGGTCCCGTTGAACGCTCGTGCTCTACTCGGCAAAAAGATTGACAGTGATCTATGAAGTCAGTTGACGTGAAAATGAAGGGGTGGCGACGAGGCGAATGTGTATGTGTGCGTTGTCTGAGGTAAAGGTCCTCTCAGAGCGGAGGCGGTAGCGGCGGCGGCGGTCAGTTGGGTCGTTAGGGCCGGCTAGACACGGCCCAGACGGTCGACCCGTCGAGCGTTCGGATGGCCGCTCGGGGATATGACTTTGCGGTGGTTTGTTCCGGGAAATCTCGCCCTGTTTACCCGAAAGGATTCACGCAATGAAGGGTGTGCAGACGTGCCAGACAAGCTGAGGTCGGACGCTTTATTTGGGTTAGGAGAATAGACCTTGACGGCTACGATGCTTATTCTTAGAAACGACCACGTGTTGGACACGCGACGAGAGCTTTTTCACCAATCACTCACTTTTTATCACGTTAAGAATTTTTTTTTTTTGTATCTTTATTCTAGTAAGGCGAAGTGAAATAGTACTTGAATTTCTACAGAAGATTGAAGTTTTTACTCTCAATTAAAACTTCCTGTTTATATTTCCAAAGCTTTGACAACATGCAAATGGAACACTGGAAATTTGAAAAAAAACTTTGATTTTATGAATAAATTCGGATCTATCAGCCTCTGTTTTAAAAGTCTTGGGTAAAAAAAAGCTCAACTACTTTTAGGTTTGCCAATGACAATGTTGTGGAAAGTTTCAGTAATTACAAGATAATTTAAGTCTTAAAATTAAAAAATATTTTTATTGAAAGTCAAGAGATGTTTATTCGAAATTTGATCTGTCGTTCAAATCGACCAAAGCCCACTCTCATTAGATTAACCCAATCAAACAAAAAATACTAATTAAGGTTAAATTACAGACAAATGAAGTCCATTAGTAAAAATCTGCTGAAAAATGCATAAGATGACAATTGAGATGGAAGCTATACTGCTAAATTTCAATACAAAATTAAACTTTTTTTAATCTTTCTAATGGAAGTAAACAAGACTTAATTGAGTTAGAAAAATTGTGACACAGTGCCATTGAACATAATGTTGATAAAGATAGTAACGCAGTTTTATTTTCACTGTATTTCCATTTGTTTCGCAACGAAGAAATAAAACGATTTTCTTTCCACTTGACAAACTGGAAGATTTAATTGAGTTAATAAAGACGTGCCGATAAATTTCTTATTATTATGACATCTATTACATACGTCAAAATGAATGGAAAACTATCATTATATCGTTACTTTAATGAACACTTTGTTTGATTGATAGAAATACCATCGTTTTGAGTAATATATAAAAATATATAAAAATATATAAAAATATATAAAACAAGTTTTCTATAAAGTTGTTGTTCTTATTTTAAATTTGATTAAGTTTTTTCATTTTTAATCAGAAAAAATCTAAATTAGCATTTAACATTGAAACAAAGACATTTTTCCTGTTAAATTAGAAATTTAGGACGAAAAAAGTTGCGTGATTTTGAAACATGAAACAGGACTGAAATTCACACTTCCTGTCGCGACCAACAAATTTATTACCATCATTTCCACAAACAACTGACTGAAAACTTCCAAAATGAACCATAAATATTAAAAAAAAATTGAGCCCTACATCAAGTCTCACTGACAGAGTTTCCGTAAATAGTAATAAGTAAAAGAATCAATATGGTTTAAAGTAGATGATGAAAGTTGATATAATTTTCATGTCTTTCCCCGCCTCTAAAATCGCCAATACAGCCTATCACCAATCAATGCCCCGCCTCCAGCCACCGCCCCGGAACCTATTTTTAATAATTCGAATTCCATTCGCGTCCAATTATGTTTGTAATGACCATAATAATGCAAATGAGACTTTTAATAATGTAAAAATGATTATTGTCGCTGTGGCAGCACGGTGAATTAGTATAACGGCAAGATCCATGGTGGGTGGAGTTTAGACCAGCTGTCAGCGATACATAGACCACGTGTTTTTTGTCAGGGTTGTCCAAATATACCATTGTAACAATACGAAAAACCGTAAATTTGAGCTCTCTTATTTTCGATGTTGTTTCGCTTCGCTGCATCAAAAAATCAATTCGATCGATTATTGTCGTTTGACGTTCGAAAGCCTTTCGTCTACGATTTATTTGCTAGACGGCGGACGTATGTTTTGGACAACCCTGAAAATAAGCGCACCTGGTTATTGCTACCGGATATACAAGCAGACAGACGGTTGTTCTCGTTCTCTACTCTCTTGCACCCAATATGGTATTCGTTTTTATAGTTCCTATTTTTTCACAAAATTCTACTCGAATAAATTATACATGGTGGATATGAAAAAAATCCGACACGAGATTTGAAAGAACCGATGGCGCTGGCTATATTTCTGGATGTAGCTTTTTTTAACGAAAAGTCAGATACACATAAACCGATGATTTAAAATTTGATTTTATTATTAATGATAAATTGATTCATAATGTAATCTAATTTTAATTGGAGGATGTGCATTTAAATTATGGATGGAGATAATTTTAAACCGACATGCCTGTCATATAATTAAACAATTTTTACTTATTTCAGGAATAATTAGTTTTGCTGGAACTGGAAGTACGCTCATGAGTATTTTTTCTTTTTTATTATTGTGTTACAAGTTCAACAAATTTCTGTTTCTTATAAGTCATACTTTAGGACTATTGAAGCCGATTTACAAAAAGCATATAAAATTTTAATAGCAGTTATGTTTTATGTTTTATGTTCGTTCTGACCAATGCTATGTCAGAAATGTTCAAGTTAATCTCAAATTAAAGGTTAATTGCAATTAAATATTTAATTCACTTTCTGTAAACCGCCCTAAATCACTCGTTTATTATCAAATATTTTACAAAATCCCTTATAAAATTCATAATATTAATAGAAACAAAAACACAGGAACTTCCAAATGTTAATTTATTCAATAATAATTTTAATAATAATAAGTTTCTTCCAGAGCTCGTAGCTTTCTTAAACCATCTATATTTTTCAAATTAAATTTTTTTCTGGTCACAAAAATATTTGATTACATTTCTCACAAATTTATTAGAATCCTAGTTAGACAAAATGCCGGTTCCAGGGAGTAGGTTCATTACCGACCCTTACTGATCTGAACCTACCTTCAAAATTATTTTTAAATATACAGAGTATCTGATAAATGACTTCTAACACAGAATTTAGTAACTGAAATTTTATGCCTCATTTAAGCTTTTGTTTATGATCATTGTATGATTCTGCTTGGTTTTTGAAATAATTTTATTTCTTTGACAGAACGCTTTTTTTAAAAATTTATTATTCAAAACAAAATAGTAAAAAAGACCTAATTTTTATTATATTATGTATTTTAAAGAAAAAAGTTTAGATTTTTGGATAGTAACAACTTTTCGATGCATTTTAGGCGAAAAGATAAGAAAATGAAGACATTTGTTAAAAGTTAAATATCTTTCAAAATTTAAATGAAACATACAAGTAAATCAAGTAATGTGTAAAAACCGAGGAAACTTGTCAAGCTAATAATTTAGATTCTAAAAATGCAGAACATCCAGTACCTACAAATATGTATAACAATTGTTCCAAACGAAGCTTTGACAATTTCAATAAAAACCTGCAATAAAAAGATTTGAATGTCTCTTTTTTTTTTTTTAAAAGACCGGAAAGTGTCAATATTGAAATTGAATACATAAAAATCATTGTTCTTATAATTTGCGACCAGTTTTGCTCGGTTCCTTCCAGAAACAAATTAAAAAAAAAAAATGCCAAATTTTTCGTCACTTAGTTTATTAAGTTCTTTGAGAAAACAAATTTTTTTCTAAATATATATGTCTGTAATATTGAAGCTGTTGATATGTGATAAAATTTTTCAATCTATTTAATAAATTTATTGGGCGCTCTAAAAGTATAAAACATTTACTCATGAAGGGGAATATGGTATAATATTTCGAATCCATTTTACAACAATTTTTCTCAACAAATGTTGCTTTTATCTACCACATTACAGTTTCACAAATCATTATCAATGCACATCTGCAGCGCAGCTGATAATAGCCACCTTATTTCATTTATTTATTTAATAATCATGCTTACTACTCCTACATATTTGTAATAGTACCAGTAATGATGGTTCTTATTACTTAATGATAATTTTTATCTTAATCTCATACATAAATATATTAACAGAAATTTGTTTCATCCAACTATTTCTACTTTTTTTAGTTTATATAGGCCATTTACATTAACAGTACAATAGTAGGTATTTGAAGATTGTGTTGGCGCCACTCGGCCTTAAACAGTGTATACCTATCTTAGAAAATCGCAAATCAAACTTATCCTATCTCTACAAATCTCGAAATACCCCCGTGTGTTTTAAAAATCTACGTGATGCAATTTTATTAACCGCCATAAAAGCGAAACAAAGTCGAGCCGCGACATAAAACAGAGAATCTGTCCATCTCTCCACACAAGCAAAAAAAAACTTGAAAAATCAATGGTTATGTGTATCGAAATTGGGGGAGAAACGGTGGTAAAATTTCCAATTTGATCGTCGCAACTTTACTGAAAATTCTCATCGCTATTGGAAAGCTCCGGAATGAAAATCTTAAATCGCTATCAAAAATGACAAGCGAGTGCAGAAGACGTAAGTCTGAGCTAACATCGTACAATTGTCATCGTCATTATTGACAATTTTATTTAGTCCGTCGCGACGGAAGCGCATTTCTCCCTGTTTGCCCTTTCAAGGGCAAATCATTCAAAAGAATAGAAACGAAAACATTTTTTCCACAGAAATCGAAGAATTAATATTTGATGCGTTGGTATTCTTAAGTCGCGATAGAATCGATTGTTGGGTTTTCTTTTTGGACAATCGTAAACGTCCCTTAAGGATGCATCCTGACGATTCCAACTTTCATTTTTAACGATTTGAATCGATGAGATCGAACAATGCGCAGATGGCTTTTTACACTTGTCAAAGCGTTTTGTATACTCGAATTATTAGGCCCATGTTGGAGGCAAAAAAATGCCAAAGTTTCCATGGCAACAAGAGATGGGGGGCGCGTGATAGTTTTTTTTTTGCGCCACCCATCCGCACCACCATGGGGTCTATTTTTATCGCTTTATTTTTTATGATTTTGTTTTGATTTATTTTTCGTTTTTATTTTGTTTTAGAATCTGTACGGAGATGCGAGTTACCTTCGTGGAGAGTCAAGACGCGGCCGGGGAAAGGGACGAGGTGCTGGGGTAGGTTGCAACTGGATCTAAACTCATGACTCACTCAAATTATTGATGGTGATTTATTGCACTTAATGCGGAACGCACGCCACTGTCCGATCGATAATGCACCTAAATTGTATAGTCAACTTATTAGTTTTTCAACGATGGCGCTGCTGTTCCTCATCGACTGAAACCAATTAAAAATCTAATTGCCAACTTAGCGGCTGAAAATAATTTGAGCGAGGGCATAATTTTATGCATTACGTGATTTCGTACTATGGCAATTTGTTTTTAATCAAATCTTCGGCTGCTGCAGGCGCGAACTCCGCTTAAAATGTTATTAAAAACCTTATCAAAGCTGTACGAGAGAATTATTTTGTGATGAGCTGTACACGGTAATTGTAAATTTTGTAGAAAATGTGTTCGAGCATCGAGCATGCGCATTACATTAATCAATACTCACACTGGGTACGAACATCATACAACGAAATGACGATAAATACGCGCCTAAATGTACCTTCAGGGGTTGCGTTTGGCTTATGTACTTTAATATGAAACGATCGAAAGATTAAGACACACAGAATAGTCAGTAGGACTACTCGGGTCAGACACGCAAACCCTTCAAAAATTAACGCTTTGACGCTTTGCCCAAAAGCGGGGTTTCGAAGTGAAAGGACTCCCGAGGATACCGAACCCAAATACTACATTCGGAGCATTTACAAGTTCATTCATGTCTTCGCGCTTAAAATGCAATCCTACAACAACATTTATTCGTATATTTTTTTCCGTCAGTTAAAAGCCATCTTTATATTGAAGGCTTATGCATGACTTCTCACGACACAAAAAGAGTAGATCATAAACATATTTTATTGACTATTATCTGAATTTTTATGCCTACTACCCACTGAGCACCCGCAATATTTAGACTATTTACCAGGCAAAAATTACAACACTTTCCATAAAAAATAATTAAACAAATTCCAAATCCTTTTGTTTTTGTTATTAATTTGGGTCTTTAGAAAGAATAATAAATGCAGGTAACAGATGAACATCGATGCATATTCATTCATACGTTGTGCACCAATAAAAACACTGAGAATTTACACCTGGCTCTAAAATTAATAATTTATTAGAAATTAATTAGTGAATTAGTTCCGCTTAAACCGTTTATTCTAGAAAAAAAGTAATAATCAGTATTTGAATTTTTTTTTTTCTACTTTCACCCTTTTGGTACCTATAATCCATTCTGTCAATCCATGTGATTAGTGTAAACAGGTAATAATTTGTGTCACTAACAGCCCAATTGCCAGTTGTGTATATTCAACCCGTCCTAAGGGTTTTCCATCCACGTAATAGCCGTTATGTTGGTCACGCGATAATCTCTACTTACCATAAACAACTTCCTACATCTTTTTTTTTTTTTAATTTACAATCCACTACAGAATCCCCAAAAACGCCCTAAAATTCCGCGAATTAAAATTTATCGATTGATTATTATTGTTTCCCTTTTGACGCACGCCACTGAACGCACTTCCGCTCGACCGATGTCCGACTTTTCGTCGTTATCGACAAAAATGCGAAAATGTTTCATATTCGACTATATTTCATTTTAATTGCTTTGTAAATAATGAAAATCGAGCGAGCTGTGCGTATGTGCTGTGATAACGCGATAACAACTTTGAACAGATCGTTAAAAATCGGTGAACAGCGGACGCTTCCGTGGTGTTGTTTAAGCTAAGACCTGCCTCTGTATGATGGTAGTACTTAGGACACGTGGAAAAAAATAAATGCGGGATATGAGCTTTGCTCTGAATTTTTGCATTTCGCTATTGATTTAGCTTATTTTCAAATAAAAATTTAAGAATAATCAAGTTTTATAATTTTTATTGTAAAGTGTTTGGAAGAAGTAGACTGTGCTTTTGTTTTTATTTGCCTATTATCGAATTGTGCTTGACGGAATGGATGTGAGCAGTTTGTTCCGAGTGTTCCGACTTGAGGACGTTGTTCTCCAAAGTTACTACACGCCAAATATAGTAAACAATGCGATCGATAAACACATATGCCGAACTCAAATATTATATTTCCTCACATAGGTAATAAACAAGGGTACCGCAGGTACTGAGATATTTTACCTGCCTCAGTTTTATGTAAGACTCGTTTCCAGTAGTCACTCATCGAATAATATTCGTTATTTTCGAATATATGAATTTGAGCGAAATTTTAATTTTGTGTTTAGAGTTATCGCGGCAGAAAGCCTAGCGGTCCCATCTCTTCCGTACCGTCAGGTCCTCCAAGTGGTGTTCCACCCGAATCAAACGGCAGCGTGACCATAATTTCCAACCAACAGCAACCGGCTCGGCCCAGTCCTCAGCCACCAACAGCTACTGTTCATATGCTAAAACCTGAACAACAAACACTACCCGTCCAACAACAATCACCAATGGTAAGGCACAGTAAATAGAAGCCGAAAGGACAGGGGAATTGATTTAAGACTATTCCGGGAGGGTGCCGCAGCCGTGACCTGCCTCAATAGCGGGGGCGGTATATCTGATCCCGCTTCGGGTGGATTACACCAAATTCCCTCTTTATTGGGGCGCAAACGGAGCACGGATGATGCCGACAAGACGGAAGACACCCCTCCGGGATAGACAACCAAATATACGCCCCAATACTCACAACAATTTCCACAAAACGAGCGAACTTGTTGCTTCCGATATTTACGTCGCCCTTCACCTTATTATTCTTTTTGCAGACTCCGATGCCTTTCTACGCCGACCCCAACAGGTTTCCTACCCCTGTCTGGCAGACGGATCCGGCTCAAGGTAAACATTTTACTCGTTAAAGTGTATTTTACATAGACGTTTTTTCAGCTTGGCCGCAGGGTCAATTTATTCAACAAATTCCACCCGGTGCTCAACCTCTCGAAAGCTATCAGCAGTACCCTAACGGCATCTATCAAACCACTTATCAGCAGCCGGCCTTCGAAACCAACACTTTCTACACGGGAGCGGTGCAAGTATTAACGAGGCCGCCCAGTGCACCAAATCAACAAACCCAACTAACCCCGCGTCCAAACTCTAATTACTCGCACACGCCGAGTCCGGCGCCGCCTCCGACACAAGCTGCCGCAACTAGACCCTACCCTGAATATAATCAGCAAAGTCAAAACTTTGTGTCACCAGCGACTACTCCATCCGGTAATGCGGAAAATATTTCAAGACCGAGTTCTGTCAATAGTACAATCAGCAATCCAGCTAATAATCAAAACTTCACTCAAAGCGGATCGACATTCACAGCGGTATCGACAGCACCGTTTAGTCCTAACTCCAATTCAAGTTATGTGACAGCGAATTCGGGAAACGCCAAGCCTGGGTATCCACAAGTGAACAGCAGCCCGCAGCTAGCTTCACACAGCTCTAGTGGATACCCAGGCAGTGGACAATATAGCGGAGCTAGTCAAATGTGGACGGCCGAAGAAGGACAAATGTGGGAACGGCCACAAGAGAACGAAACGCAAACAAACAATGAGTTCTCTCAAGCAGACAGGGTAAATCTCAACACTCGAATTAAGACGATGATTCTGAGTAAGCAGCAAGAAAACGGGGAAGAGAAAAAAGTTGAGCAAAACAATACCGGTCATTTTTTATGGTATAGCCACCATCATCGTTTCAATCACGTAAACGATGGTGGTGGCTCCAACACCAACCAAACTAAGCCAAAGCAATCCCAAAAGAATCCTAGTCCAAATAAAATCAACGAGACTGAAATACCAAATTGCAACTGCTTCATCAACACCCAGCACTGTCCTGAGGAACCGGGAACTTACTACACACATTTAGGTAGATTTTTTATTTTGTTTTGACGTAGTAAATAGTATCATTGCTTTAGGATGCTCAAACAATCTTATTAATTTGCGGCACGACTTGGAGAACCGAACAGGAGTCACCGGTCGGGCAATTCGAATCGAGAAGATTCGTTACACTGGAAAGGAGGGAAAGACTGCTCAGGGATGTCCCGTTGCCAAATGGGTAAAATCTTTCGTTCCGAAAATTCATGGTAGAAACTAACTTGACATTTTTTTAGATAATTAGACGATCCGACATTCACGAAAAATATCTTATTATTGTAAAACACCGCCCAGGTCATTTCTGTCATTCGGCTTTTATCGTGGTTTGCATTGTTATGTGGGATGGCGTCCAGCAACCCACCGCGGACGACCTTTATTCTCTCCTCACTGACAAACTCAATAAATTTGGGATTGCCACAAGACGTCGTTGTGGTACTAACGAGCAGAAAACTTGCGCTTGTCAAGGTTTAGATCCTGAAACTTGCGGCGCAAGCTTCTCCTTCGGATGTTCCTGGTCGATGTATTACAATGGTTGCAAATTTACTAGATCTAAAATAGTCCGCAAATTTCGAATGAGCGTCCAATCTGAAGAACGGCTAATCGAAGAAAAATTACAAAAGTTAGCGTCGCGACTAAGTCCCATTTATCAACGTTTAGCACCAAAGTCATTCCACAATCAATGTTTATTCGAACATATCGCTGCTGACTGTCGATTGGGTTTTAAACCCGGTAGACCATTTTCTGGAGTGACTGCTTGTTTTGATTTTTGCGCTCATGCTCATAAAGATGCGCAAAATATGGTGGATGGATGTACGATGGTGGTAACTTTGACTAAACACAAAAAAATGGAAAAAGCAGAAGATGAACAACTTCATGTTTTGCCTTTGTATGTCGTAGATAATACGGATGAATTCAATTCAAAAGAAAATCAAGAAGAGAAGATCCGAAAAGGAAGCATTGAAGTTTTAACTAAGTAAGTAGAAACATGTAATTGTAGTTTAGTTTGGAACGAACGAGTTTTTTACAGGTTTAAGACTGTAATAAGAGAGAATCCAAATCCGACACAATGTAAACGCAATAAAAAACGCAAAGATGAAAACACGATGCCACCACAACCAAGTACAGTATTTGATACACCACCATCAGAGAAAGAGTCCTCTAGCTATGCTAACAAATATCCTTATGAATTTCCGTTCCATCGTTTAGTCAACGAGAATGTATATCAAATCAGACCTCAGTTTTCTCATACAATTCATAACTTGAACAGTACAAAAAAGAAACTGTTCGATAACAGTTACCACAATTCTTGTGATGCAAAAATACCTCCAAATGAAGCCAATGGCTGTTATTCTTCAGGATTTTCAAACCTGCCATATTACAACGTTTGCAATCCTTTTGACGACAACTATTCGTTTAGTACTTTAAATAAATCAGTAGAAAATTTACTATCATCGAAACTGAATCAAGTACAAACCTTCAGCGATAATTCCGAATGTTTTGAAGATTCAAACATTGGAGGGGTCGCTATTGCTTTAGAGCATGGAAGTGTGCTTTTGGAGTGCGCTAGACATGAACTGCATGCTACTACTGCTTTGAAAAAACCAAACAGAAAGAATCCGACTCGAATTTCATTAGTGTTTTACCAACATAGAAATCTGAATAAGACAAGACATGGCTGGGATGAGTATGTGAAGAAAACGAATTCGAATAAAAGTCCAACGGAATTAATGCTTCGATCTACGACAGCCACGACCGTGTCCCTAACGACCCTTTTTCCGATGTATCCTTGCATAGTTTCAGGTCCGTATCGGGAGATGACGTTTGGAGGTATAACGTTTTAACAGGATTCTTTCGTTTATTCCCGAGGACTAAATTGATGTTAACAGTGCCTCTATGATCTCAAAAGTCGAGTGTAAATTTCCCACAAGTACAAATATAGTATTCCGTTCTACAAAACAATCGAATGTTCGCATTTTTATATATAATTTTATTAATTTATTATTAGTTTATTTATATTTATCCAATTGTAAATTATTGATTTAAGTGATGATTCGACTGCCATACTTTAAGTGCGGATTTGTTTATATTATTTTAGAATGTAGATCCATTTGTCTTTTTTTTAACTTCATGTAGGTATTGTTGGTTCACACATATTTGCACACAAATCAAAGCCGAAGAGAGTGAATGTTGCAGTTTTAATTAAGTAATCATTGCATACATGTTGGTTTTCATGATTGTGAATAGAGATTTATTTGGGACAGTGTGTTCCATGATTTTTGCCTTTTGTAACCTTGCTTCACGTTAAAGATATATATTTTTGCCCACACACGTGAACATGGTATTGAAGAAAATAATAAACAAATTCTTTATATTGTGAAAAATTTGTATAGATTGATAGCACCTCGGTTCGATTCTAATTCAGGTGTGCTAATACAATGCTGTGTGCATTTTACGATATAGGATTTATTCTTTGTAGTGTTGGAAATATATTTTTGACATAAAGAAAGAATATTTATAGTGTTCTTAACATGCCTACAAAATAAATTATTGTATAGTGTTAGTCATCAGTCAACTTGATCCTAAAAAAAAAGATAATTTTATAATTATGTTAATAATAATAAAGAAAAACAAAATGATGCCAAATATTTTAAGCTAGTTATTAAAAAATTCGTAATTTATTATTTATTCAATAAAAAGTTTCTTCCAGGCCAATATAGGCAGCCACGGTTTTTTATGTAAAATAGCATAGCATCTTTTCTTACCTGTAGGGCTTTTCTGAATTGTGATTTTGTTAAAAGGCTTTTTGTGCACTTTATACCAAAAATTTTGATTAGTATCCAAAACTGAAAAATTTTATAGATCCGTATTTTTACAATGTTTATGTTCTATCGTGCAATAAACAGACAGATGCAGATTTCGCACAGAAAGGTTCTTTAACAAAATCATTCCCAAAAAAAAATCTTTCTACTTGTATATATATTTTTACACAATTTTTTTAGTGACTATTGAATTGGAGACCGAAAAGCAATCCTAAATACTGTACATATTGCCACTGAGGGGGTTCTTTCATCATAAAATTCGCTCATCATGTAAAATTTACTATCATAAAGACTACCATTAGTTAAAGCAATATTTGATCAATTCATATCACATGGAAGTACCCGCTCACTAATATGTCTTTGATGAAAGAACAAAAAAATCATTTGTATTTCTAGTTATAGATTTTTTAGTTTAGTATTAAGAAACAAATTAATATGTGTATTGTCTTGTGAATACATTTATATAACATAAATGTCTTTCTTACTTAGACATTCTCGATTTCTTTCACTTGCGACCTATTCCATCAATCACACTATAATTATTCATTCATCATTTTCAATAACGCAATCCACTGTCGGGTGTCGTCTCTTGTCCCAACGGATAAAGATCATCGCCAAACCTAGAACTGCATGCATCAAGTCATCGATCGTGGAGACATTTTACTTGAATTTCGCTTTCACAATTTTGCCCTTTTACGTTATTTTTATCACTAAAGAAAATATTTCTTCATAATCGTGGTAAAAGTACAAGGCAATTCTAATTTGATAGTTTTGTTTTCCTTCAGCCGCCGGCTGTTCCTTCTCTCCATTTCGAAAAATTTCGAAACTGATAAGTAGATATGTTTCGTTGCCTAAATAATGACTGCGAGACGAAACAACTGTTATTCTTTGTTTTCACGTTTACGGTGCATTTAATTGTTGTCATTGCACGCGGAAATGCCCAAGGGTGTCCTATGCAGATAAAGCACCCATGAAAGCGGCATCCGCACGCACTGCGACCATCACCTTGGGCTTAAGGTCATTGACAGTTTATAATTTAGCAGGGAAAAAAGCAACTACGTATGAAATATGAATAGAGACATAAGGTTGCCCATATGATATAATGATACTGTGTGACACCACCATTGCTGGCGATTTTTTCAAACGTTGCCGAAATGGTTAACGCTAATTTTATCCACTGACGACGAAATGGAAGCAATAGAATCTTAGCAAAACCGGTTACCTGCATAGCATTCTCTCAAAAATTATACAGATTCCAATGAGCGCTGGCTACGCAAGTCTCCGCGGCTACCAAACCGATTTCTTTAGTCTTGATTCTACTTTCAAGGATGTAACAGGTGTATGGCTCTGTGCTAGATTTGTTGTTATTAGTGGCTTGGATTTAATACAACGAAAGAACTGTGAACATGTGCACTGATAACTCGGTAAGTCAATTTTCTTTTTTATTTTTGTCAAAAATTTTGTATTTCAATTCAAAAAATTAAGAAGTTGTGAATATTCGAGACATGCTCACCTCTGTCCATCTCCTTCAAGATGCATTGTTTTCATTTGGTTTATAAACAAAAGTTAGTGAGTCACTTTTACAGAAGGTCCAAGATCTTACAGTTAACATTGACACAATTTACTTAGCCCCAAGTGATTCACTTTTAGTACTTATAAGGAGATGATGGAGATGTAAACCATGAATTGTCATTTCCACCAGATAATTGTCGTTAATTACTCAAAATGTCACGTAGCTTTTCAACAGGTGGTCGTTTTTTTTTTTTTTTGCATTTAGGTCGATCTTCTAGTTTGCAACCCACCTTTTCTTCCCTCTCAAAATTTTGTCAGTGACTCAGAGACCTTCTAATTTAGCACGCCCAAGCTAAAAACAAGGAAAAAAATTACGAAATCGCAATGATGCATTCTTCATTTTTCAAAAGCTCTCTAAAGAACAAAAGGTTTAAAATAAACATGGAAAGGAGTTTGCATAGATACATTTCCGGTTGGTTTAAAAACAGCCGTCACGATTTCCTCATGTGCCGCATAAACGGTGCTTTGTGTATTATGATTTAGAAAAAAAAATCATCCAGTTCAAAATTTTGTCAACTGGAAGGTTCACTTCAAAACAAGTTTTATGAGTGAAACAATTGTTGCAAATGATAAAACCCGTTTAACTAACCCACTAACTGATCCCTTTAGTGGCAAACTCGATCGACGACAACTGTAAACTTGACGATTAATCAGTTTTTTGCCCACGTGTATAATAATAAAAAAAGTGGCACACATAAAAATTGCACAATTCATTAGTATCATTTAAAATAATCAAGATCTTTTTCAAAATTTTGAAGGTTGACAATGTAAGAAATTACATAAACATAATGTAAATACAGCTGCATGCTAATAGGACTTCCTACAAAGACACCTGTGTCTTCTGCTATTTAAATCTAAAATTAAAATCATCTGTTTAACAGTTCATTTCTTCAGCACTCGAAAAATGTTTTTCCAGAACCCCTCGTACTAAAAATAAAAAGTTCTATAATCGATTTCCGGTAAGAACAGTCGCTATTGTTTAGTGAATTTTTCATGAAAAACAACACCCTCAAGCCATGTAAGAGCAGACATAGAGGAGACTCCTGATCGATTTTATCTCGTCTATAGCAGAAAAGTCTTTATTTAGTTTCTCTCCACGTTCAATTGGCAATTTCGTCACGTGTTTCCATAGGGGGAAAACTCTTTGGTCCTTCGGCGATGTTCAGTGATTAAACCGAATGCGAACAGATAGGATGTGGGTGTAAAAGTGTATCGATCAGTTGTATTCATCAACGAAGAAATGAACAAATCAACTGTAACTTTAACAAATTGTTCGCTGTTATGATATATTATTCTGAATAACAATGAAGAGGTAAGAACAAGACGTTGACCTCTTATGTTTATGTCGCACCATTTATTTGTTCAATTTCTAAATTAATTAAAACGATTTCTTAGCCAAAGGGTTATGCCAATTAAAAGCACTATACCGAATTTTATTAATTATTATTACTACTATGTCGTTTTGGTAAAACAATAGTCAAATTTAGTTTCCCACAAAAACGTCTAATTGGATTTTAATTTGGACAACGGTTCCCCCTTGCGGAAAAAAAGTTGAAAGGTTATGATTTGATCATTAATATCATCATTGTCTTGTACTGCATTGCGATGAAGAAATCTTACCTTGAAATCTAAACAAGTTCAATCTTAATCACTTTCTTCGAAATCGGAGTTCCCACCGGAAGAACGGATGTAGTTGCGAATAATAAATGCTTTCAGGGTTTGCATTAAGATATAGGTTTTACAGACAGGATACACAGTAAAATAACTTAAACTGAATGTCCTACTGAACGTGCAACAATTAACAAAAAAACTGGACTAAATATAATTCAAAAATGTTCAAAATTGCTGCCATGATATTTCCGGTCCTTATTATAAATTGACAAGATAATTTATTAATTTAATGGTTTTTGAAAAATTATAATAATAATTTTACGACTTGATGATGAATTCTCTTTCCGACTAGTCCTGTAAAAAGTGACTGTGAATGTAAGATCTAATATAGAAATCTAAAAAGGCAAGTTTCCGAACTAAAATAGTAATATAAATAATAAATTTAACAACTTTCAACTTTAATTTTATTTGCAATTAAAATTAAATTTAAAAAATAATTATTATTGAAAGTGCGTTAGCACATTTAGATATATGGTTATATAAACTCGCTTGATGGTTTAATTGCATGTGAAAGATGAAAGTCTCATTTGAAAAAATATGTAACAATATTTATATTGATTATCTACGGATTAAAATTTCTACTTCAACAAACTTCCGAGAGGTGCAATATTGGCCTGACTGGTTTTTCTACTTGTTTATGTCTTTAATTCCCATAATTTCACCTCCTTTCTAAATTTAATTCGATTAGAAAAAAATTTCAAAAAATAATTGTCGCCGCCAGAGACGATATTTGCGTGACACCAATTAATTTTTCCACGAATAGTATGGCGCTAATCTCCGAATATTGTACGATTTCTTAATGATACTAATTAAAAATAACGAAGGTGATAATTATATGTGAACGAAGCTTTTAGGTCGCGACCTTAAGAAAAATCAAGTGCAAACACTCCCATTTGCATCCTACTGAAAGAAAAATTTCACGCTGGCTAACGTGCAACTAATGAATCGGAAAAAATAATAGTCTCATAAATATTTACTCTGCGAATCGACCTTAAATCATTGCATATTTTTTCATGAGTTGATTACCTAATCCTTTGCCATTTTATTTAAATGTGTGAGTAATCATATAATTTGTTACACCATCACTTAATCAGTTAGCGCTTAATTGATTCATTTTATAGCGCAAAATTATTATTACAAGACTTGAAGTTTAAGGTCGGCGTATAACGGAATTGTATCGATTAAATTTAAATTTTCCTCGCATAAATCGGCGAATGGAATGCTTTCCCCTTTTCGCACTATATAAATTAACACTTAGCGACATTTTTACACAATTATTATTATTCCAAAGGTGTGTTTAATGGCACGCGTTGTATCAAACTCGCAAATTATCTTTATCAACATGTATTTTTTCACCGACTTCCGCTAGACAAGTGTGCGCTAACCTTTAAAGTTAGTCGTACGAAAATGGTAAGTAGCCAATTCCTGAACTTGATCTAATAAATAATTCATTGAACTCTTCGGAAATTATGTCGAAAATGAGCGTACCATCAAAAATCACGTAACATTACGTAATCGTATCTGCAATATCGCAAGTATGACAGATCGCAAATAAATTGGGAAATTTCTGTTAAGTAATGGATATGACCACCATGAAAAAGCACTAACAATAAATTTTTGTCAAGGACTGAAAGAATTATTGTTGCAAATAACACAATATAATTAACCTTTGAATAGTTCGTACTCATAGATTATCTCTGTCCCACTTCCGGATATGTTCAAATATTAAGGACAAATTAAAAAATATTCTCTCACAATTAGAAATATAAAAGCAAATGATCAATAAAATAAATAAAACATGTCAAGTGCCTCTTTGCGCTAATTCTCACATTAATCAACTTAGATCTAAGTAAAAATTTCAATTTCTTTTGAAATGTGTTAAGCGCTCGTAAAATTGTAACAATATATTCAATAATTAATTTCAATAGTGAGAAAAGTAAACAGTTATCTTCATTGTTTATCCGTTATTTCTAATTTTTAATTAAATTTTTCTATTAGAATATTACCTCGTAAACTTGTAATATGGCATTAAGCCGAGTTCTAAATGCGTTGGCGCCAACAACTCAACTTATTTTTTTGCCAAGTTTTTATGACCGTTCGAATGTTATTAATCAAACGGTAATACAATATTTACCGCACGATAAATTTTTACATACGTTATGCGGGTAAATCTATCAATTAATAAATTAGAACATTTGTAAAAAACACTCTGCTTTGGAATTTCAAAAGTTTGACTTTTTTCAATCAAACAAACTCTCACTTCTAATAGAAATATGAAATTGGAAAATAGTTAAATGTTCCACTATTAATTTCATCTATATACATTTAATGTAAATTGATCATGTGAGTAATATATAGTGTAAGTATGTGTTCTAGTTTTATCTCCACGTCCATGGTCTAGATTCTGCTAAACAAAACAGAAATGTTACAGATTTTTCTAATTTATCTTACTTTTGCCTTCTTTAGATACACTTTTTTTTTGTATTTGTGACACCAATCAATCAATGTACTTTCATTATGTAAAAGCACATCTTTTTATAGGACTGAAAATCATATTTTACGATTGTTTGTTTATTTCGCTTTGTTCAATTTGTAGATAGTTGTTATTGCCTTATAAAGTCGTGGAAAACAAGAAAGTGGACAAAATTTAGTTGAAGGTGTTAAATAGCTATTTGACCTATTTATATTCGACAAAATTTCAATTATACTGATAAAAGACGCACTTTTATGGAAGAACATAAACCGGATCAAAGTTTACTTTGAGGTCAAAAACTTCTGATTTATTGTTTAAATATATTCAACTGAAAAAGGAGGTGTAGACTTGAAACAGACAATGAAAGTATAAATCATTTTATAATAATTTAAATTCATAATAAAGATGTTTTATTTTGTAACGAGCATAAATCATCATCATGTATGTTCTTAGATACAGAATAGGTCACTATTAGTGCGTCGTCGAAATTACTAATTTAATAATCTTTTGTTTGCTTTTATCAAGAAACAAATTTGCAAGTTTTTGATGATTATTATTTTTCAAAAATAAACTGACAAACTAATGAAAATGTAACCGTTTTACAAAAATTAAAAAAAAATAGTACCTGTAACTCAAAATTTTAGAATGGAAACCAAACCATTACAATGATCACCTTCTAGCTACAATTGGACTAATCCCCAACTCTAAGCTAGATATTAATTCAATGTGATACAATTCTCTCTTTCTGCTAGCAGAAGCCGTCAGAAACTATTCCGTTTAATAAATCTTTTTTTTTATGTCCGTTGCTTCATGGCCTCATCAATTTAACATTTAGAGTTTAATAAATAACATGTTAGTTGCCTCAAGAGAACAAAAGAGACTGTATTTTTGTTGATTGGCGGCTAGTGTAGATAGGGTCTGGTTGTTAGTTAGTCCTTATACCTGATCCAAATTTAGCGGCCGTAGAAGTCACACAGAGGAGGTATTCGTACAATAAATGAGCGGACCACTGAAAAAATTTAAAAACTACAAGCAAATGTTTTCAACTTGATTCAAGAACATACTGTATTCTCTGCATAAAGATTTAAAATTACGAAGCGTTTAACACCTTCATTTTAAATCTGTCTTCGAGTAGGTATAAAATATTCTTTTAGATGCTTCAGTTGTTTTTCCATTTTGGATAGGTGCAACATTTTAAATTACTTTTTCTTGTTTTAAGGTTTGTTCGATTGAGCAAGGAGAAACATACAACTAATGGTAAAGCTAATTTTAAAGCCAATTACTTTTGATCTATGAAAAGATTATACTATTGCTAAATTTACAAAGATCTTACGAAAAAAAACGAGATACAAAAAGCGTGTACAGAAAACAAACAATCAACAAATAAATCACGTAGATTCATTATGGTTAAAGCTCATCAAAGCTGTTTCATTATGTAACAGTCTTTCCTTAATTAGTTGCTTATATTTAGAGAAGTCATTGTTCAATTATTCACTAGTAAAGAAATGAAAAATTAATACAGGAAATGATGAGTTTTTGCGTAATTTATTTTAGTTCAAAATTACAATAATCTGAAATACGATATAAACTCTTTAATAGATTGGAATCAATTACAAAATATTTTAACAAATACAATAATTAATCATATTATTGGTTACTGAAACCAACTGCACATTTCATCACGTTTCTTCGCATTAATAAGCTGTATTCAAAGCTTTTCAGTTTATAATTAATATTAATTACAATATCTCTTGTATATACCTACTTTTAGCTTATTCAGAATTAATCTGGAAGTGGATTGAATTATAAAAGAATTTTAAGTTGTAATTAATGTCGGATAAAATTGAGCTTTTCATTTTTAATATTATGGATAGCAAATAAAAATAGAACTTCAAAAGAGATTAATTTCATAAATCACAATAATGGACGCAATAATTTTGAATAAGAACCAGATGTGCTAGTTATGCACTGCTATCATCACTACTACTTGTAATAAATGTACTTTTAAACACGTACGACATACAATTTTATGTAATTTTACATAACATCCGTCTGTGAATAATGTCTAAATATTCCTTTTAAAATCCGGAAACATCTGCCGTTAATGAACCTCTCTATTCCTTGACATAACAAAAAATACCTCTCTAAATGCTGAAGAAAGGTGCTGGAGTATGTCAACGTGTAGAAACCACGTCACGCTATTTTTCACAGAAAAATCTCAAATTACCCATAACTGAATTAATTTCAAAATAACCTCAACAATACCAACAAAACAATACACATTGTTAAGATGTGACCCAGGTCAGTTTTATAAAAAGTTGGCCGATTTTCCGCACCATCGCAGCCATGTGAATAGAACGTGTGAAAATCGTCACAATTCAACCCTATATTAGAAATCTATCATTATTACAAATACATTCAAGTATTTATACTAGCAATTAAATACAATTTCAATATTAATAGCGCGTATAATCGCAATTGCGCAATTGGTACTTTAATTATATCTTAGACTTACCGTTAAATTTCGATGAGGATGTTTGCACAAAAACGGTTTGTGTTTTTCCCATCACGCAAGACATCATTGTGGTTGACAACAATTAAATAAATTTGTTCTGAAAATGGAAAAATTTGATTAATAGTTATTGTCAAAAGTTAATTAATAGTCCGATAATGGAGAGTCATAAATTTATCTATGCAAATTTTGCTATGCGAAATATGATGAATTATTAGATGAGAATTATTTCTCATTATTCTAAAGTCAGTATCCACGAATATTCTAATAGAATTAAATTTTTTCGAGGAGAGATAGAGAAGGTGAATTTTAGTTTTGGGAAAACTTGCAAGAGAATATTCGGAGATGGTCTTTTCGACCAGCAGATAAATATAATTCTCTTTCAGTAAAATTTGAGGTTTAAAAAATGCGGGCGGTTTGAGGATGATAAATTTGGTATTTATGGTATAGTGTTTATGACAATAAGGTGTGACAATATAAAATTGATTTGTTTTAAATACGTTTTTGATCACTCATAATAAGTTGCTTGAAATTCCGTCAGTTACTTTTTTTTCAACTTAGTATTCAATGAAGTATTAATGCAATATTTTTATAAAATTATAATAATTCCTCAGCATTATTTTGAATTGTACGGTAATTTAATTATAATGCCGCTAGCAAGCATTACGTTTATGTATCATTTTTATTGATATTATTATTGTTTTACCAGTCATTGTCTAGAAAGAAATTTATTAAAAAGTAATTTCTAAGATATAAAAAAAGTATATCTGCAATCATTTGGTTAGATCTTAGTCTTGAAATTCACTTTGATCGAAGCCGGAATTTCAGTAAATAGTTTAATTTTTGTTTTGTTTTTAAGTTCGGAACAAAGATTCTAGATTGAAATGTTGGGCTTGCATTAATCTCCCCATGTACTTGCACCTCTGAGTGTAATTCCTTTGAATTAAAATCCGTGGTCGAATTGACGGGTAAGATTTGCAGACATACGCTCATATTATTAAAATGGTTTGAAAATTTATTGCCTTCAGACGTTTTGACCGGATCTAAGGTGTTAGTGATACCTTCAACAAAAAAGCTTGAAGCACACTTGTTTTGGATTTGTTTGTTTCTCAGATGTATGCTGTGGAACACTGTTCCAGCTACTATTTTCAACCAATGTTTTGAACTTAATGTTGAATCGGTTCTGAAAACAAAAATTTCGTCGAAGTACCTATTTGTCCTCCAAAAATTTTTTTGTATATTCTCAGCTGTTATTAAAAACTGACAGAAATAATCGAATGCAGTTCTTATCAACTGCTACTTCAATAATTCTTAGCAACTAAAACGGATTTTTGACTGACTCATTTCAATTTCAAACATTGTATTTCAGGAAAATTTCGGTGAAGATCAACTAAATTTTGTAGAATTTATAAAAGTGTTTTTTATCAATTTGACTGCCGATATAACTCATGAAACCTGTACTTCCTAGATATTGTAAAATGGAATTGGTATATAACAATTCTGTTAAAAAAATCCCAATTATTGCAAACATCAAAAAAATTCTTGAATTGATTTGGTCGTCAAAATCTTTTTACATATACATACATCCTGTAAGAATCATCACAGTTAGATTTTTTTTTGTTGTGGTACTATTCAACAACTATATTTTATGGAGGACAACATAAAATCATTAATGAGTTAGAAGAAAAAACTCCGTTACAGAGAAGAAATTACTAAATACCCGCACGTATTTTTATGACTGTCCCATGACTTGAAATGAGATACATTTTTTTGCAAAAATTCATCTATACACATTATTAATTTCATTCAACCATTTCAGTTTTGCGTTGCATTATTAAAATATTAGTCAATTAATAAACTCAAGATTTCATGATATAAATCTCTTAAAGTTGCCATTGGTTTAGGATTACACTGTATAATCACTATTTTTGTATATGCACAATATTTTAATAAATTAGAGAATTAAAATTACAAAGTATTTAACACGTTCATCAGAATTTTAAATTTGTTCATAAAACATTCTTTCAACGCTTTTTAAAATGCAAAACGCAACATTATATATCAAGGATTCTCCTCTAATTTGTAAGTGCTTGAAAAAATAAATAATTTTTATTGCACAGAATTCTTTTCATGGTCGTAGTTCAACGGTTGATAGGTTTCCGCGGTCGTCCCAAATTCATTGCCATATTCTACTGTGTGTAGTGGTACTATTCTCAACATCATTACATCCAGAAATCCATCAACCACTGTTTGATACAAGATACAATCTTTACAATGATTTTCCGCTATAATGTCACTTTTGCCAGTTTAATTACGAACTTCCAAATATAGCAAATAAATCCCATTTAAAATGTTTTTACAATAACAGAACACATCGAAAATAGTTAAAAAAAAATGACACTTGTAATTAGTAACTTTTTAAGTGGACGGAGGTATAAAAATATTCGTGAGTTCACTGTTGTGAATTATAAGAATATTGTTTTTCACTATCTGTCAGTATGTTTATGTACATCCGGTCATTAAGTAATAATAATAACAGAATACTTTCTATACGATGTTGATAGAAGAGTATTTACTTATAATTCAGCTATGTAACATAATTGTTAAAAGCAAAAGTATTCAATGCAGAACTTTCAAAGTTAAAAAAATATTTCAAGTGAAAAGATTAAAATTATAGATTAGGATTAAAAAAGCAACCAATGATTGACACCATTTTAGGATATTTAGTCGATTTAACAAGGATATTAAAAAGAAAGGTCAACATTTTTTTTATGGATATTAGAAACAACTGGTAGCAATCGATTTACTGAAAACTTATCACAAAAGACTGATAATAATTAGCATAAGTTTTTATTATAATTAATTCAAGTAGACACTACAGATTTTCACTAAAGGAAAGTTTCAATTCATCCATCAAATTGAAGTGATTTTGCTTATCTTTTATATATCCTGAAGTAAAAAAGTAAAATAAAATAAAGGATTCAATTGATTAATAGATGGCTTGCTTATTTGAATAAATTTTTATATTCTGCGTTTTCAATTCAGAGCAAAAGGATTCATTATAAAAAATGCATAAAAACATCATCATAATAAAATCTGTTTAAGAAGATTCCAATATGTCATGAACTGTTTAACCTTTATTGCTGTAATTTATTTTTGATCTTGACTTGTTTCAAATCCAGGTGTATGGACCTGAAGTTTTTAATTTGCATACAGTATATATTAACTTCTGCCACACATCGATAATTTTGTTAATATTCTTCAACTTTCGCAAATTTGCTGATCGTACTACGATATAAATTGTGTTATTAAAATATTTTTCTGTGGTCAATGTTCGTGAACAAGCAAATAGAGTTTTATTGTTAAGACCTGTTTTCTTGCTTAAGCGGATCTATAATTTAGAAAATAGTTAGTGTTATCGAGTAAAGTGTTGAATGTATTTGAACTCTAAGTGATTTAGACATTATGAAGCCTTCTATTCCTATCCAATTTCGATTTCTCTAAGGTCAGTTTAACTTAAAAGACCTCCGCCTCTTCGAATCGTGCTCTGCCGATGATACATAAAGATGAATATTAAATACCAACAACGACGAAACAATGAGAATCATTACTTCAAAGATAGCATGCTAGAAATCTCCAGGAAAGTCATAGGTCACAGTGCGATTTCTCTCCGTATACAGAATAATTGCCCGCTCAAAATCGGCTTATGAGAAACGCGACGTTTCGTTTCCCGTGAACAAACATCACCAGGAATTGAAACATTCAATGTAATATCCTGCAAGAATTAGGAAAATTTAATCCTTTGATTTTAGAAAGTAGGTTTACATGACATCTTCTAAAAGCATCTCAGTGTGTGAATTTTTTTTATCGATAAATCAACGCACTCATGTTGAAAAAAAATCGATTTAAAGTGCTGTGCTGTCGTTCTCGCCCTAAAGAAGATTCCATGCGATAAAATCGGGACTTGTTGCTGATGACGAGATGTTCTCAAGGTGTGGCAACGCTTGTAGACAGTTTTAGAACACTCGCTGAAGAGATAATATCCGAGAGTTAAGTCTCACGACCCGATGCTATTTGCAATTATTCTCGTTTTGTATCGACCACGAAATCTACAGGACTTTGCTAAAATTGCCGCCTTATGACAAGGAAGCGCAAATGTCAACGTTTTTCCTTAACTAAAGTTTCTAAAGCTTTGTCTGTTACAATAAATTAACAAAATATTTGTTTTATTTCAAGTGTTATTGAAACAACATTCTCTGCAAGCTACCAAGCAAGAATTCAATTAAAATTATTGACATAAACCTTTTTCCGATGTGAAAATTTATGTTGCAACATATAAAAAAAAGATGTAGTAATCACTGATAAACATCTGAAATGTGTATAGCAACGCTACATTAGTAGTACTTCATTGTTATGTCAAATAACTGTCATTAAGAATCATATATCAACAGTTTAATAAATAGAATATGTATCAAATGTTTTGATTGGTAATGAAAGAAGCTCGTCGCTTTTAAATTGAAATTTTGTTTATATATATGTCATTCAATAATTAAATATGTCAAACGTCAAAGTCTTAACCAACTACGAGTCTAATTACTAATTAAAAAACGCAACACTCGTGAATTTGCAAATTCTCTCTTATCAGTTGTATCAAATTAAATTGATTTTACATAAGTTTTCAGAAAATTGAAATTAATTGCAATTTTTCAAAGAAATGAAAACCATTTACATGGAAGATTTTTCATCATGTTCATCCGAATGTATGTTAATATCCCTTTTAAAATTCTGCAAAAATCATCTGCTGTTGAAAAAGCTCCAAGGTGTGGCTTCATGTTATAAATTCAAACCAGATAAATTCCTCTGCCACTACATAAGTACATTAGCGACAAGGTGAAATGAACAATAATGTTAAGAGCTGTTTCGTTTTCATTGAAACAAATTTACATAACAATGGGCTTTTAAGAAATAAATAAAGATTTTTGTTAATTGTGATAAGTGATTATGTGTGTGCTATTAACGAAATTTTTAACTCAATGTCCTTATTTTAAATAAACTTTCGTTTTTTAAAGTAAAGAAATGAGTGAATCTAGAAGTGAGAATAATTTAATTAAACTATAAAAAATTAAAACTAGGTTTATTACCGAGAATTATATGTATGGAGAGGTATTTAAGAAAAAAGCGAAATCTGTTTGAACAACATTCACCAGTTATTATTATCGCATACTGTTTGTCATTATATAAAATAAATTTGAAAAAAGGAAGTGAATTCAGTAGCTGTCATTAACATTGAAAATGAATTAATAATTGCTACAGTGACATTAATTAATTTTGTTTTAATTTATTTTGTTATAATATGTAGGTTCTAACTATTAGAAAAGAGAAAATCGCCACTTTTTTATCATTATTTTTTTCTAAATTTAAATATTTGTAAAATTCATTCACTGTAACAAGTATATTTTACTCAAAAGCCTTCCATTATAACGGATAAACAACCACAATTTGTTTTATAAAGAGTAGCATGGATTTGTTTCGGATAATTTATGTATCATTCATTAACAAAAGATCAATCTTGAATGCCAAATTAACCCTTATACAAACATGACCTAATATGTCTACTAGTTCAAACTTGTTTGGTTTTTTGTTCTAGAACGCAAAGTCGTTGATTTTCAATGAAGATTTTTACATCTGTACCACACAAGTCGATACAGATTCTCATGAAAACAAGAACACGGTTCGTGTTGAAGTACGGAACTAGAACTTCCGTTACAAGCCTTTATACAAATATTTACCTTTTTTTTTTGGAGGTGGAATGTCTTTGTTACTCACTTATGTACACAACATTTAGCACAAAGAAGAATATTCAATTAAGATTTTGCTGATTTCCAAATGAATTCAATTTGGAAGTGAATACATTCAAGACATTATAGAACAATATTTTTATTTTGGAACTTTAAATTATTTTTTTTTTTATAATATTCATATTTCCAATCAAATGAAACCCGATTTAATTAGTTTCTCAAAATGTTAAGTTTAGCAGCAAAAACTAAATTTAGTAACAATCCCAGGGGTCGAAAATAGAACGTCAAAAAAATAAGAAAATGTATTTTTTACCGACTTTAAGACACATGAGTTGTCTTTGTTTTATACAGATCTTCCGCAACTTATGTTTTGATTATGCTTTTTCAACGGCAAGTAGACGTTCAGAATCACATTTATTATGTCTGATGGCAAATTGGAAAATTAAGAATAATAAAACGAAACAAAAAATGTAATTACATCAGTTTCTGTTTTTTCAAAGTTTGCCAAAAAAATCAATTCAAAAAAAGGAATCATGTTAGATCAATAACAAAATTACAGACAATATAGGAAAACCTATAATGTATCAATTGAATTTTATAATTTTTTTGTTTTCCCTCCTAAAAGAGTTTTGTTTGATGCAACTTGTGCAGACCTTACATTTATTACAAAACAATAGATATCCTTCAAAGAAAAATTGAAATATAGACATTCATTATTATTATTTCCATACAAAAAATTGAAATTTTCACAATATATACTTCAATAATTTTCATAGATTCTAACTTATGCAACTACAGCTATTGACTTTCTATTGTCTTAAAAGACAATAAAGACTAAAATAAGTACCTATTATTATTTCAACTAATCACTCATTTATAATGATTTTGTATGTATTTCTTCATCTTTTATTGTCTCACAGATATTTAGGAACTATAAAATTAGTGTATCTTATGGCTAATTAACAATTAAATATTAATTCAGTTCTCATTATAAAAACTAAATTTCATTCAAGAAATTATGAAATAATAAAATAAAATTAAAGAAAATGGGATAATTTACATTCATTTCTTGGTAGAAAAAGTCAAAAAAATTTTTAGCTATAATTTTTTTGCTGACTTTAGATTGAGAGCATTGAATTTTTCCATTTTCCTTCGTTTTCCTAACTGTAAAAAACACCAAATTTGAAAGTAAATTAAAATGGCCTTTAATTCTAGGTTTTTTAATCATTTTATTATCGATATGAGTTATTAAAAAGAGTGACTGTGTAATTTCCGATTGCTGTTCGAATTGGGACCATACTTACGTTGATCAAGCTATTAATTAGCGTAATACGTGAAGGCTAATCATTGAAACGACTGAAAATATTAGCAGTTCGGTTAATACAATCTGCAGCTGATTTCGACAGTACCAAAATAAGCGCTAACAAGAAAATTAACAGTAAATTTTGTGTGTTAACTCACTTTCTTTCACTTTCCCTTCATTCTCGTTTACTTCTTATCCACTTTTTCGTGTTCTGTGCGTGGCTGCACCGTTTTTTAAAATTTTTTCTTTTTTTCTTGCAAATGCAACGATGCGGAAATGACGACAAAGCTTAAGACATCTGAATACATGAGAGCTGAAATTTCGGACTCATTACGCTAAATTGACGTTGTTATAAATGACACAATAATTATTCAAGTGAATGTAATGAGAGAAATTATAAATTATAATAGTGGATTGTTACGATATCAGTGGCGTAAAATGTCTAATTGACCGCACACTAGTACAAATCTTCTAATTAATTGCTTAAAAACTTAAATAAAAAATTATTATTGCGACTGTGGTGCAGTGAAAGTAAAGACTTGTTTACATCGGCCCATCGATTTTTCATAAAAGAATTGACGCCATCAATTTTGATACGGAAGTATTTCGTATTTTAGAATGTTAAGTTTGGTTGAAAATGACTCTATTGTATAAAGAGAAATACCAAACGGCACTTTAACATCAACTGATAGAAAATGTCGGATTATTCAAGCTTATTTCTCGTTATTGTAAGCGCAGTCAGTAGTTGTAATGAGCGTTCAGCTATAAAAACGACCATGAAATCGCAATTTAAAAAATTGGAAAATTACAGAAGTAATTATTACTGTCAAAATAACATGCATTCGAACTGTTCTTCTTAGCTAGCCAACAATCAAATCAACTGCGGTTACCGATTCAGAAAAAAAGAAAATGGATCTTTAGAGAGCTTTAATTAAATTTCATGCAAATTACTCTTTTTAATTTGTAATTAAGCTAAATTTTAATGACTTTAACAACTTTTCCCTCTAACAAATTATCAAACAATTTCCTTTCAATGCTTGCTCTTGACTTCTATTAACTCGTTTTTATATCACAAATCATCAGCTTGTTTTCCTGTCTATTTTTGTCTAATAGATTTATTATGCAAAGATCAAATTTCAGAAACTTTGCTTTTGGTGTGCAAGCGGCTTTACATTTCTAAAATTTCTAATAACACCATTTACTTCGAAAATGCTAAGCTAAAGCATTACTTAAATTCTTTTGATTTGTCTAATAGAGGTTAATGATATTTTTTTAGTAGATACCACCGATACTATTACCATTTCTAATTTCTGAAAAAAATTACCATTCACTTGAATAAATTTTTACTACCTTGTAAACATCTTCAGTTGTGTTTACAAGTGCAAATGTAATCTTCTATAATGATTATTTATTATGGACATTACGCGAACGTCTTAAATCTTACAAGAAACAAGAAAAACATCAGGACTTTCAACAAAGAGATGATAAGATATTGGGGAACAATATATCAATAATTTGGAACACAGTAGTTAGCTATTTTCATTATCAAAAAATAATTCATATTTTAACTGTAATTACTATTATTATTTTCATTACATAGTGATTATCAGTAGTAAAAAATTATAAATTATAAAGGAAAGATAATGAAATTTTAATTTGAAAAAATACGATTACCTTATGGTCAAATATATTCTACCATCTTCTTTAGATAATAATCTAAAAATTATTTTTAATTTAGTCTCCAACGTTTTGAGATTATAACAAAAATTAGCAAATGAATTAATTATGTCGGAAAATAGTGCTTTCTAAAACTCGGAAATAATTTACAAAAAATTGTAATATAATCGATAAGTGTAATATGTCCGTAAAGACATTGATTAATAAAATTATTCCTTAGAAAATTATCAGTAGTCAGTAGTAGAAACTATCGTCAGCAACCTGTTCTCAAAATAAAATCTTAACTGGTTATTAACTAAGAAAGCGTTCGACCATGTGCGAAAATTTTTCATGGGAAACGCGTGGGTACTGCATATTCAGTACCAAGTCTGGGCCGCTTTATCACTGGGAATTATGCATTTTTGCATCTCTCAGATCGTTTACTGCAACTCGTATATCCAGCTTGTCATATTACGGAAGCTATTAAATTGCTGATAATCATAATCTCAACAAGCTTGAATAATTAGGAACTCGTGTGATTTCTTTCTAATAGACTAATCAATAGTTTATGTGCGGGCTGTCGATCACTTTTTTGTTGAATCTATTCTTCATCAGAGAAAAATCCAACAATGCAACCCAGTTTTGTAAAAAAACCCATTAGTTATGTAACAGCTTTTGGACGGAAATGGGCAGCACTTAATAAAAGTTTATGACGACGATTATTCATAATTTCGTGGTGACGAAAAGTGGAGCGCGACCATAATAAATAATTCGAATTTCGTTTTTACGTCGTCTCATATACATTAATTATTCTAATTTGTGGCGACAAAAAAATTGCTGGACACTGTCTGAGATGTGTGTTCTAGATTAAATACCTTTCTGTTTCAGTTAGTAAGTACTATAATGTTCAAAGATAAAATCGTAAGAGTTTAGAAAGTGACACTTTTCTATTGATGCAGACATTCGATGCATTAAAAATTTCCATTACTTCAGAAAAAAAAAACAATTTAGTACACGAAATTTGAAACTAGAGCAGAGAGATGATCCAGCATAAACGTTCTGATGAATGGAAAGCGTTTTCGCGGAAATTGACATGCATTGAGCATACATCTCGCATATGTGGTAACTAATCATGCAGATGACATTGTCATATCTTAATATTTTCTTGTTTGTTTGTTTCACATCAATGACATTAATTACGCACGGAAGATTTTAACATTAAGGTTACACACGTGTTGAATGATGTCACTAAACAATTAACTAACAATCTATGAAAATATAAACTGTTCAAAAAAATATGATTTAACAAGTTACGCTTTATTTAATTATTCGTTCAAACATTCTTTGTCAAATGCTAACAAATGTTATTTGATTTGAAAGTAATGATATAACAAAACTTTTTGCAATATTTGCTATAGACGTTAAAAAGTTAAAATTCTCAAGAGACATTGATGTAAAGGTAATAAAGATTTTATATTGCAATACAAGAGAAGAATTTTCAAATATTTGCTAATTTCTAATGAACTTTTTCAGCTGATAAAGTTCTTATATATCTAATTTTCAAAATCCCTCAATAAAGCCTAATGATATCACTTTTAGTATTGACGTCGAAGCATTGCAGAAACTCAAAAAACAGGATTTAGATTTTATTTTAGAATCACCCAGAAGTTCAAGGTTGTTTCTAACATGTGACTATATATAGCAAGTCTATGCAGAAAATTGTATGCACTAACTGTATTCAAATGAAAAAAGTCTACCTATAGACGTTCCAAAAGACTGATTCTCTATCAGAAAATTAATAAGGAAGGAAATTTTATTTAAACTGTAAATCTGAAAAGTATCTAAAAGTATCGTACAAATAGATCTTTGATAAGTTTCGGATTTTTTCTTCGGAGATTTTATCCAGTTAGAATAGACTGCACAGGTGTTCTTTTAGTTAGACCATTAGCAGAAGAAAAGGTTAAAAAAATAATTCATCACCTAAGAAGATACAATTCTTATTGAAGACTTAAATTTGTCGGTTTATATTAATGAGCAGCGATTAATTAACATCAGAATCAATGTCAAAGTCAAACGTTTTGCAATGCATTTTGACTACACATTTTTCATTTTGTGAATAAGTATAATTAAATATCTGTGTTTTCTTGAATGTGTCTCGTGATCATTTCTTACTATCAAACAAGAAATCAAATATAACACTTTAAATTAAATTCACCAAGGCAATAAAATAGAAATAAAAACTGAAAAGAACAAATATTCCTTAATTTTCTGATTCCCAGCTTGAAATTTATTTTCTTCCAATAAGGTTAATGGATGTTTACCTTTTGCAATTTTGCGTTGCATTGTACACAAATGTCCCTTGCACAAGCACAGCTTTCATATCTTTTGCAATCCTGAGTAATGTAGAGTAAGTTTATTAAGTGTCTCCAACTTGAAACAATGTTTGTAGTTTCTTGTGAAATAAATTAAATAGTTGTAATTATAATATTAGGAAGCACATGGTGTTATGTCATTGGAAACTTTCATGTAATAATTGGTCGTAAAATGATCACGAAACTAGAAACTAGAAAAAAATTAGATAAAAATTTGATAATGATAAGGAAAGTGTAGTACAAATAGTAAAACACGTTTCTTTTCCTGCAGGAGACTTTGTTCAAAAGAAATTCTATTTTTAGCTCGATTAATTAACCTTGAACGACATTAATATGACTTTAATTTTGTTCTTGTTATTAAAACATTGAAGGTAAAAATAAGCAAATTATGTAATTATTCGCCAAAAAGGTACAATTTGAATGTCAAAGCTGACATCTCGTGATATATCAATTTGAACATCTGTTCTCTCATTCTACTTTCTTTTCTTTTATCCTTCATGTGTATAAAAAGCATATTAAGTTTCCCTACAAAGCAAATTTTATTAATTATGCAAAAAATTTTAAATATTAACTAGAAAGCCGCGAAATTAATAATCTTCAAGAATTTGCCGTAAAATATGCATAATTAAAAAGATCAACTAGCCACCAACACACAAAAAAGTATATTTATATGGTAATGCAGATCGATCTCCATCAGTCATCTTGAAGAAATCTTAATTTCAAAATTTATAACATTAATTAGCTTTTCCAAATCCGATAGCATGCGAGATTATCGATAAATCACAACTTTCACGCTTTTTTCCTCCTACAAACAAAGAAAAAGATTTTTTTCGCTTTTTCCACATAATAGAGACCTTTTACCGACCGCGAAAATGTTTTCAAGATCATTAATGAAAATTAGGTTGTGGACGGTCGAATTTACTCTCGTTTCAAGCGACCGTGCTTAATTTATTGCGGTTATATGCCTCAATTTACCTAAGAGAGAGTCATCTTACTCTAGTGTGTGCGTATGACTGCGAGCAAAATTTCTTAACTGACTTTCATGTATGACTATTAAAGCAAAATGAAAGCATTTGCAACATGAATAGTAAAAAAAGAACAACTTGGAACGCATTTTCCTTATGAGGAGTTGCATTTTAATCGCTAAGTTTATCTCAAACAACGGAAAACGCTCCAAGGCGTAAAAGAAATTACTATTTGATTGCGTTCTCTTATTCCCTACCCTGAATAAATTAGAGGTGTCATTATACACGAGCGAAACCGGTCCTCTTTTGAATTCACTCCGTTTTACTGCGGATTCTTACGATTAATATAAAAAATGCCATCATTTTTATATTTATTTTTACTGTTTGAATCAGCCTCGAAATTTTATTCGACATTATTATATAGTCTTTTTTAAATATACTGAGGTTACTTATTACGAAACATCAACGATTTAAACAAAATAAAATTTTAACAATAATTTAAACAATTTTAGTATATATATTAATTATCAAAAATACATTGTATCAAATTTGCTAATATTTGAAAAGCACTATTTTATCAAAAGTTTAGGAAATTTTTTATTTCAAGGTATTTCCGAGACAGACTAATAAATTTAAGTTAAAAAAAGTGGTTGGGTTTCCTTTACAATTTGAAATTCAAATTTTGAACAAAAAATTCAGCAAAAGCGCTTGTATTTTTACTTTCTATTTATTGTTTTTTGAATATTTTTTTATTCTCGATTATGTTCTAAACATTTCCAGTTTAATAAAATTGTTTAAACATCTTATGATTTTCATAGATTTTATTTGCTTTGAAAGTGTTAATAATAAAATAAACAAACTCCTTTTATGCATAGGTATTCCTAGTCATGAAAATGGATTTTTTTTCAGTTAGTAAAGCGTATAACGAGCTGAATTTTCCATTTAAATTAACATTCAATCTTATATGCTGAAATTATAAAAATTAGCTGTATAAAACTGTTTACAAACTGCTAATTTAGATTGAAGTCAATATTATGAGGCTTTCAGATGGCATTTTAGTGAAAACAATAAATCACAACTAAACAGAAAATACTCCATGACTTGTTGATTATTATTTTAATTTGAATTGTGTTTCACAATTTTAACTTGAGTTTGATTCAAAAATAAATATCCTGCAAATTCAGATTTTACTGGAAAAATTTACCGATCGTAGACTTGATTTCTATAAAGTTGCTCTTCAGATTGATCAAAAGCATTCGAGTTTATCGACTGGATAATAAAATTTCTATTAATTTTTGATGTTGCATTATTAGTTCATTAGAATAGCGACAAAAAGATAATTCTGACTCTCAGGTTGTTCGTAGGATAACACAATTTTGCACACAAAAATTTCAATTTAGAAAAGATCTATCAACTCCCAAGAAAATTTAAGCACAATAGATCTATTAATTAATCATCCAAATTTAAGTACTCTTTACCTTTTAACGGAAACTTGAATGCTAGGTTAAGCTACCTGAAAACTTTTGATTGGAAAAAAGAATTTTCTTCTGAATAAGTTAAAAATAAGAATATTTTATCTAATTTGACTGTACAGAAGTGAGTTAAAATATTTCATGGAAGCATTAAAAGAAATTTGTTTTTAACATTAGAGTTCAAACTAATGACATTTTCATGCAAATATGGTAAAAATTCTTTAAAAGTTTCTGCTGCAAACAATTTCAATAAATTCGTGTCATTTTAAAACTATACAATAATTTTCAATAAGGAATGCGTAAAAATAGGTAGACATAATTTGAAAAGTAATTAAACACTACATTCGCATAAGTACGTTATTATAAAAATATGGGAAATTGAAAAAACCACCATCAATTTCAACTTTACCAAAATACAACATACATTTGCCTCAAAATTCGCATGTCATCAACCTAGATAAGGATCGACGCCGCATTGTTGCCTCGACAAAATTTTCAGAAGTTGCATTCTTGCAAACGTTGAAAAGACAAATTGTGCAAGTCGGTTTATGATCTTCAACATTATTAAATGCTTACATTTCCACCTACAAAATTCCAAAATGTTCTCAGTTAATTAGAATAAATGGACACTTAATTTCACTCTTTGGGACACCTGAACTTATTATCAATTCAACGTTTGATTAGTTTGTTTTCTGCATTGATTTTTATAAGGAAAGATTAAAAAAAGTCTTTTTTTACAGCACAAACTAAAAAGTTTGAATAATCGGCAAATTACAAAACATTAGATAAGGTTGTTTTGCTTTATATATATTTTTTTGGTACACGCTTATTATTATTTGACATTTTCTGTAGAAATATTAAGACCAATTACAGCATTTACTGTTAGGTAACAGAATTTAATTTGACGTGAAACAAAAAATTGAATTATTACTTTAGTTATAAATTTAATTAAGTTTTACGTGAGTTTCGACTGATTGGAATTACTTATTTAGAAGTTTTTTTTTATTTCAGTAATTTGTATAACATAAACATAAGATATTTTTAAACTTGGAATATTACAAAACCAGAGTAACATTTAAATTAACACTTTTTTTGCTAATTGAATAGTCTTTGTTTCAGTTTCATTTATCAGTTTACTCTAAGTATTATTTTCAATATTTTAAAATCTTGTTTCAGAAGTGAACCATGAGCTCTAAGGGCTACAAGTGCAGAGTGCTGCTTCACCAATGTTTGGCCATTATCGTCCGCAAAGAGGGCTGTCGCGGTGATCCCGGCGACTTTTGGATGTACGAAAACGGCTATTTACTATTCCAGGTAATTCCTAGATAATCATTAAAACATCACAATAGCAAAACACAGCTTGACACTTTTCCATTGCATAAGAGGCTTTCTAAGTTTCACACCAGAATCCAAACAATTAGCGCCAACAGTTTTAACACCCTAGGCTAGAGTGTATCAAGTGGGTGTTCTGAGATGGTGGCTTCAGGCTCTTGAAAGCGGTAATTTTTCGAGTTATTCACTGGATTATTGACCGTTCTAATAGCTCTTGATTTTATGCCTTGTTACGATTATCTGAACGAGCAAATAAAAGTCTCATTAAAAAACAACATTTGAAAAATGACGACCTTCACTTGTGTACATAGTCGTGTTTGCAAGACATTCGCAGGTGTGTCGAAATTGCAAGTAAATTTATAAATCTTCAAGTAAATTATAATCAAATAACAAATTTGTTCGTTTTGTAAAATCGTTTAATCGTAACAAAGCAGAACTAACAGTAAATTGCGTTATTTTCTCGTTCTTTGCCAGAAGCGACAATTTTGAAATGTCGCCGTTGTTGCGAATCAGAATAAAATCATTTCGAAGTCACTAAATGTGAGATTTTACAGTTTAATAACGTGACATAAAACCAAGTCAAACACGCGACTTTAAAAAGTCACAATCTCACCAACAATCCACAAATTACAATAGGTAACTGTCGACAATCAAGTGAAACCGCAGTTGTATATCTAGTTCTAATAGCAGCTATAATTTTCATAATGCCGAGACACCTCACTACTTGAAGACATTTGCATGAAAGTTTCAGACCGTTGAACTTATAATGAAATTTTCTTTTAAAAATCACAAACTTATACACTATACGCTCCAGTTTCTGCAGTCGAGAGGTTCCACAAAAACCGCCAATTTCAATTGTTACTGTGTCAAGGAATCGGGAATCGTGATCGTACCCGTTGACAAATTGAAAGCGCAAAGGACAGGGTCATTTACACGGTCCACTAAACGATTACCAAATACTTCCACGGAAGATTGACTGATAAGTCATTAAAGAAACTAGGATCCACGCGATTTTCTCATGGCGCTTCGTTGGGCGACAAAAAGTGGAGCCGTCTCGACTCATTGCGTACAACATTACATTGTATTTTTCTTCAGGGTTTGCTCTCTTCAAACAGCGTCTGTTGGTGGAATACCGGCTTGAATGGCGCTACCAAAAGTCTTATCTATTACGGATACATCAGCCCAGGGGCACTATTAGTCGGCTCAGAGCCATGCGCTATCGACATTGTAAAAAACGCATGGTCAAGAAGAGTCCTTCAACCTCCAGCAGGTTACCAAATCGTAGCTCTAGAAGATATCGAAAATTGTTATGGCACTCCAGTAGCACAAACTCAATGGACACCTCTACCAGAAGCCGTCTGTGCGGTGGTGTTGAGATTGTCACGCCAAGGAAGACCTGCAGGGATAGAGACAATCAGAGAAGCGCTCATTCTAGCTTTTCCTCATGTCTCACCTCCCACAGAACAAGCTTTATATGATACCTTGGTCCAACTCACCACGGAACGGAAGTTATATCACACCTCCAATGGTTACTTTATTGTAACTCCAGAGTGAGTTTTCACAAACAAGTTAAATTAGATTTAATTTATTTCCTTAGGCGCAGAAGATCGCGGAGCGCTTCGAGGAGTCGGAGACGTGTGGATGACCCCGAGACAGAACCACTTAACGCCAAGACGATGCTAATGTCAACCGAAGAAGCTCTTGTCATGGTTCATGGTGACATGGCCACCATACGAGACGGAGATGTCACGCATCAACTCATACAAACTAATTTAGCTGATGTTATATGCGGCGGCAACTCTAGCGATAAGATACTGTATCCTAGAAGTAGCAAACACCGCGCTTCTTCTCTATCCGTGCCTCGAAGTCCGGATCGAAGAGGCTCGTTTAGGTTGTGGAGGTCGAATCGAAGACTGCGACGGTCGGCGTCCACAAGAACGATTGCTAAACACTATGTGGATACTACTAGCAGCAGTACCGAAACTTCCACACCATCTACCCCCAGCCCTAGTAAGTATTCAACAAAATAACTCTTCTTTTAAATTAACCTCAATTTTACAGAAAAAGAGTCACTTTTGTCAAGACTCTTCAAGAAAACCAAAAGATCCCAGTGCCAAATTAGTTCATTTAGTGCCCAATTTCCTCCAACCGAATGGTTCAACTCTAAAGCTGTTCATCTACACAGTATAGGGACACAAACCGCAACTTCAGAAAAAGTAAGTAAATTAAAAAAAACATCAATACTCAATACTCATTTTTAACTTTCAGGAAATAGCTTCTATTTCTTCTTATTTGGAAAATATTGAAATAAAAGCTTCTTCACGTTCCGCCACGTTGCCCCGGAGGCGTTGCCGGAAGTACCCCGACCTCTCGTACCCTTCATATCCTGTCTCTCGTGAGAATTCGCCCATTTCCCGCAAGCCTAACGCTTACATGTCTTGTACTCTTCCGCGCAATAAACAAAAAAGTCGAGAAAGTTCACGAAAGACCAGTAGAAGTAGTTTAGCTCGCCAACACAGCGAAGAAGCTAAAACAGATGTAAATAGGAATTGTGATAGTCCAGTCAAAACTAGTCAGAAAAGTAGCGACAAAACTTTGGAGCCACCCAATTTGGATAACAGTGGACCTTCAAGTATAGAATCCCATAAAAGCAGCAGTAAAACGGAAAGTTCTTTCAACAGTGGGCCTTCAAGTTTGGAGTCGCATAAAACCGTCATCAACACAAAAGAAAATACAAAGAATAAAAAACCGCAAAAGCGGGAAAGTGGACAAAATAATCGAACAGCGATTCCTCAAAGTAACTCTTTCACTTTACAAGTTACAACAAATCAGGGAGTCTCCAAGTTAAATAATAAACCGAATGCAACTACAACTACGACTATTAATGGAGAAGGAGGAAGTAGTACAAAGATTTTCGTGCAGAACTCCCCAGTTCGATCGGTTATTACCTTCGAAAATGGGCAAGGAGATGATAGAAATCCTAATTTGGTTATCATTAATGACACGGAAGGAGCAAGAGAGCCAGTGTTTGAGAAAGTTCCCAAAAACACGAATCAATCCAAAGAAACTACATTGAACAATTCACGAGATCTTCTTCCAAATGGAGAAATGGAGGAGAAAAACAATCGAAAACTGTCCTTACAGCTTCCCCACAAAGATAAGAGTTTTCATAATTTAATCAAAAATGTATCGACCAGTCAACATAAATTTTCTTCTACCTCCAACCCTGATTCTCCAGTTATAGTTCATGAAGCGCTTAAGACTGGCTATAATAGTACTCCTCCAAGTCCGACGAAGAGTTCGGACGCTCTCTCAATGTCTTCCATTGGAAATATTTACTCCAAAAACGAAATGGGTTCTTTGGCAAGTTTTGACTCAACGAAAAAATTAGAAAAAAATATGTTGGGTTCAGAACCCAACATCAGTTACAAAGACAATAGAGACCAGCATTTCCCAAGTTTGAACGACTTATCGTTCAACTTTACCAGTCTTGCGGCTCAGAAGATTTTGAAAGGTGTTGGATTAAACAGTGTGGATACATTGGTTGAATTGAATATGTCTACAAATGTGGATAAACAAAATAACTGTGATGTGGTTCACACTGATTTTGGAATGTTTTGAAATGTAAAGTTTGTCTTTTTGCCGACTTTGATTAAAAGTCGGTTTCAAAGGAGTAAAGTATGATTTACTGTTGAAATATGTAATTGTATGCCTTCGCAGTTATGCAGCTGATCATGTATTTAATATTTTATATACGATTTTTATGTAATTATGAGTAATAAACAATGTTTACGTAATGCTTGAGCACTATCGATAGAGCGTTCACACACGCGAAATAACTGTCAACTATATAAAAAAATAAAATAATTTGAAAATAATTGCACGAGGATCATGCTCCATTTTTTCGGTCTTTAACTCAAAAGATGTTATTTATTTTTATGGAAAGATTCTAAATTCAAGTTGAAGTAAAAGATTTTGATTAGAAGATTAAATAATGTTTAATGAATAGTCATTATTCCAAAACAAATTGAAATTTACTTTATAATTGTAAAAAATGACCGTACTAACAATAAAAATTGGAATTAAAATTTTATAGCTTGCAATAAAAAACAAGTTATTGATTATAGCATTCATTGAAAAACACTGATAAAATTAATTGATTTTTGTCATAAATTTCTACTAGTGAATGTTGTTTAAAGTAATATTCAAAGCAAATTCTTCTTTAATGTTCAAAAGCTGAACATTTGTTCGTAAATAAAGGAGTACTTAAGCGACAGATTGATTGAGTTAAAGTAAATTAATGTGTATATTAATTATAAAATTATACACGGGAAAAATAATTTCAATAGAATAGTTTTATTAATTAAAAAATGATTTCAAAATGTTTGAAAAAATTGTATTCAAACTTATGCAACACATCATAGTTACAAATATTTATTTTATAGTTTCTCTATAAAATCTCTCTCAATCATTCAAAATGAGGTATCCTGACTAGTTAAAAAAACGTTAATCATAGGTATTAATGGTTCATCAAATTTGATAAACTTTTCTACAACTGGGCATTATAATTATAAAATTATATATTATATATTATATACATATTAACACAGATTTAAAGCAATAAATGACAATTATCTGACACGTAAGTCAAGACACGATTTTGGATTTCAAAATCTACTCAAATTCGTTTTTCTCTTGATTACCCGATATGTGGGATAAAAAAAATGCCCACTAAAAATTTGAAATTTATGTTTAGGATGAACTGAATTTGTTCAGTGGGTGGGTTCAGTGCGATCAACAATGACTGAGTCTGTTGGCAGCACTGAAAATTTGAATGAAGTTGGTGCCACTGCAAAACGAGATGTCCCTTTTGACAGTTTTTTGATAAGCGCTTTTGAAACAAAATCCAAAAATCAAATTTTTGTATCAAACATCTTCTGAATTGCTTTGACCGCGAATCTCGATTCGTGTTTTTGTTGTTTCTTCATACATTCTGTAATTGGTATTTATCAAATTTCAAAATTCTTAATCCTCTCAACGCAACCTAAAATTTTTTGACACTTTTCGAAAGTGTGTCAGTTATGATTATCTTGTGTACCAATTGCAAGAAAAAAAAGTATTTTTTAATTGTTTTATTGCCAACAGGCTCAATCATTCTTGATCGCTTTGTATAATTATAAATTGTCAATTTTTTTTTTAACTAGCTTGACGTTTTTGTCTGAAAGCTGTGATCTGAATTTAGGCTTATTAACTTAACCTCAATTTTTTTAAAATGACATTGTGTAAACGTTTTTCACTATAAAGCGTCGTTCACATTTAGTAGCTAATTTTAGTGACAAAATTAAAGCCGCCTTTAGAGTTTCTCAGCCTTCTTGATGCACATTAATAATGAATGGAGTATACACAGGATGATTTATGAACCAATGTCACCAGTGTAGCCACCTTAAAATCTGATTTCCATAGCGCCCCTTATACATATTGATAACGGAGTATATGTTATACCATTCATTTACTAAGAATATTAAAATTTAAATAAACTTAAACTGAATTTAAAATTTATTTATTGTTCACATTGAGATGAGTCATAAAAGTCAAGGTTATAACCTGTACAAACGTCAAATTTGCCATCAGATGTAACTGTCATTCTAAGTACCGGAAGAATATTTAATTAAAACAATAAAAAATGTCCGAAGAAGAACCACAAAACAGCGAAGAAAACAAAAAGAACTTATGGTAAGCTTGTCATTGAGAATAGTTATTAATTTCTCTTGTTAACCTAAAATCTTAGGTCACAAATTTTGAGCGACGTACAAAATAATGGTAACCCTAAGTTACCTTCGTGTAAGCAGGTCTTAGTGTTGGGCGACAATGAATCTGGTAAGACTACAATTGTCGCTAAGCTTCAAGGTGTGGAAGATCCAAAGAAAGGATCAGGGTTGGAATATGCATACATTGACGTCAGAGATGACTACCGAGATGGTTTGTGGTTTATTAATTGCATTAGTTTTGTAACAATTTCATTGCAGACCAAACTCGTCTAAGTGTTTGGATCTTAGATGGTGATCCAGGCCATACGGACCTTTTAAAATTTGCACTGAATGAAGAAACATTCCAACACACTCTTGTAATCCTCACTGTAACCATGACAGCACCTTGGAGTATTCTTGAGCAACTTCAACACTGGGCTTCTGTTTTAGCCGATCATTTGGATAAATTGAAACTAGATGTAGATCTACGGCAGAGTCGTCGTCAACACATTGTTAAAATGTGGCAAGAATATGTAGAACCTGGCGATGAGCTGGATCCAGCTTCGCCTATGAAACGAAGTTCCAGAAACTTTGGTGATGGAGAAGATAATTTAGACGAAGTCACATCCCTTCCAGAAGGAACACTCAGTAGTAATTTGGGGCTTGACATTGTAGTTGTTGTTACAAAGGTAGGAAGAAAAATAGGGGGAATAAAATAATGAATGTATTTTTGTTTCAGACGGATTATATTCAAACTTTAGAGAAAGAACACGATTATCGTGATGAACATCTAGATTTTATACAACAGTGGATTCGAAAGTTCTGTCTTCAATATGGGGCTGCACTGTTTTATACCAGCGCTAAAGAAGATAAAAATTGTGATTTACTTTACAAATATTTAACGCATAGGATTTATGGGTTCCCATTCCGAACTCCAGCTTTGGTCGTAGAAAAAGATGCTGTCTTTATGTAAGTAAAAAACGGCAACTCCTTAAATGGATATTTAATTTCATTTGCAGACCTTCGGGGTGGGATAATATGAACAAGATTCGAATTTTATACGAAAATTTGCACACTTGCAAACCAGATGACTACTTCCGCGACATAATAGTCCAACCAACTACAAGAAAGGTAAATAGTTCTTTCACTTTTCGGAAATTAATTTCTTCTTTTTAGACTATAAATCGGGAAACAGAATTGATAGCAGAGGACGAACAAAGTTTCTTAGCAAGACAACAACAAATACTCTTTGCTGGTGGAAATACCTTACAAGGACCAAGAATAGGAGAGGCACCAATAAGGTCATCACCATTAGGAAAAGCAACGGTAAGACCCTCTGCTCAAGGCTCGCCTAAGAAGGTAAACTCAACATTTTCCAAATTTTCCATGTGAAATTGTTTTATTAATTTTCATTTTAATAACTGCAGCATGAAAATCAATGTTGGGTTGGTGTAACCATTAACTTGGTAAATAACGTCTAAAAGGGGAAAGGAAATAAAAGCGCCAAAAATCGGCATACAGAACCTCAAAATCCTTTGGAATTGCTTCTTTTATTTCAGTTATTTACGTGTTATTATTTTGATTTTTATTTATTGGATTGAGGTTGTGTTTGGCGCTGGGAGTCTTTTCACATTTGATTAAATCTAATTTGTTGATTGATATTACAGTTGGATGGCTCAAAAGTTGTGAGTTCTCCAGGAGGCGAAGGAGTTCTCGCCAATTTCTTCAATTCTTTGTTGCATAAAAAAACGGGATCTAGTCCTGGAAACTCCCTGGTTAATAAATCTGGAGGTCCGGATTCGCTTTCTGATACGGCAACTATGAGATCAAACGCTGCAGCTGAATTAGACAGATTAGCTAGAGGAGGGAAGAAGTCGGGACCTTCGAGTGGAAATAGCGGTGTAGATTTCAATGCTTCTGATTGTTAATTTATTAATTTATTTAATCCGCAATCAGTGTTTTGTTATAGACGTGGTCTATTTATTTTTACATTCTTCTGCGATATATTATAATTTATCTTAGTAACTTTATTAACTTATGATTGAAGGGCAATGCATGCTTTAATATTATCTTCAAAGAAGTAATAAACCTTCGTAATATCACATAAAGTATTAATTGTGAGGATGATGGCAGTTATAAGTCTCTTAAAACAATAAATTTAATCGTATTTGGTCTCTACAGTACAGTGGAATAACTTAAGAGTTTCGTTTTGATTTAGTTAGTTGAAATAAATATCAATAAATTAGACTGACACTGAATCACCTGAGTATATAAATTGACGTGAACTAATCACGAGATTGTGTTCTCTTTCAAACATTAATTACAAACCACCACCACTGCGTTCTACCGAAATTTTCTTCTTGAGCATTTCTTTTTCGTGCTTTTGTTCTTCCAATTCGGCCATTCTAGCAAACCTTGAGTATGTCACATGGCCTGATTTAATCGCCGACATCATCTAAAGAAATAAAATTGATGTTAGAATCCATAGTTAGTATGAAAATGTCAAAAATTAGGTGCTTGGAGGCGTAAGTGTTGGAGCAACGGAAAAAAAGCAAACAAAAAAAACTGAAAAACACAAAATTGAACGCTCATCGGTCAAACCTGCAAATATTCGTCAAGTTCAACTTGTCCATTCATGTTTGTGTCGATTTCTCGAAGAATTTCGTGAAGCTCCTCACCAGATACCTCCTTTTCACCTTGTTGCTGAAAAATAAAGAATAATTAGAACAATCTGAGGCTTGCTTACCTGTAAATAGTCTGCTAGTTCCAATTGGCCATTGTGTGCTACGTTAATGTCTGACAAGAGTGTGTGTATGTCATCATCTGTTACTTTTATACCTAGTGACTACATAAAGATAAATATTTTGGTTAGAAAACTAAAAATTCAAAACCAAACAAAACCTACCTTCAAACTCCTACGAATATCGTTGATTGAGACGTAACCTTTCCTGTCTTTATCTATTATCTGAAATCTTTTTACGTAAAGTTGGATCTCTTCTTTCTTAAGATTGATTGGAATTTTGTCTCGACTTGCGCGGTTCACGTTTTGGCCCATTTCATTTTGGAGGAATTCTGTAGCTTCTTTGTGTTGCTTCTTCTTCTCGTCTACAACAATAAAGTTGAATACTAATGATCTTCAAAAATTAACAAGCGTATTACCTTCAGACCAGTTCAGTTCTTCAGCCATAATGTTAATAATGTCAGGTAAGGCTTCTTGAGCGGCTTGAACGTTAAGAAAAGCCAATCGAAGCCTTCGCGCAATCATATCTACAGCAGTCACCGCGTATTCTTTAACACCATACCGAATTTCAGCATCAATGTATGGAAACTCAGGATGGAGTCTTTTGCCGATAATAGGCCATCGTTTGCCAGTTAATGAGGCCATTTTAGCAACAGCAAAAGCTCTATCGCCGTAAGATTTCGATAAATGTTGGGCCACTTCACATTCAAGCCCAAAATCTTGTACTAATCTAATATACATAGTAGGCGTCCATCCATGAGCGCCTTCTAACAATAACCCATCCGTTTGAGACTCTCTATACACTGGTTTCAAACAACAAGCTTTAATAGCAGCATCTATGGTTTCTTCAGCCATAGCTCTGTACGTCGTCCACTTTCCGCCAGCAATTGTTACTAATTTGCTATCGCTGACGTGAACGATATGATTTCTAGCAAGCGATTGTGTGTCTGGTTTGTTAGGATCAGAAACTAACGGTCTGATACCACTCCAAGCTGATAATACATCACCTCTACGAACTACAAAAAATTTCCATTTCACTTTTATTGAAATTATTTACACAAACTGACCTTCAACGTCGGGATTGAGATAATTTTTCACTTCTTCTAGAATAAACATAATTTCGTCTTCTGTTGGTTTAGGATGGTGAGTTACATCACATGGAAGATCCGTCGTACCAGCGATGGTTTGTTTCTGCCATGGAAGGAAGAAAATTACACGACCATCGCTAGTAGATGGATCTAAAAGACCCATTTGTTCCGGGCTGTAGTATCCAGGGAGAGTAACATGTACACCGCTAGAAGGTGAACAGATAGATTTCACTTCTGGGTTATCCATTTTTCTGATAGAATCAGTGAATGGTCCAGTGGCATTTATAACACATTTAGCAGGAACTGTCCATGTTTTTCCTGTTAATTCGTCTTTGACTTCAGCTCCACAAATTACTTCTTTTCCTTTTTCATTTTTTTGTTTAATTAAACCTGTGACTGAGACATGATTAGCGACAGTAGCGCCATGTCGAGTAGCTGTTAATGCAATCGCAAGATTCATTCTAGCATCATCTTGTTGACCATCATAATAAACTATAGCTCCGCATAGTTTATCTCCCCGTAACATTGGAAATAATTCTAAAGCATTTTTCTTAGAAAGGAGGTACGAACTTTTCAAAGTTTTACTTCCAGCGACAAGGTCGTACATTTTAATACCCACCCAAAAATAAGGAACCTGCCACCACCTAATTACTAAATTAATAACACTCTGTTTTGTAAAACATACGTATAGACAGGCAACATGATTGGCAGGGGATGTGCAAGATGCGGTGCTGATTTTAATAAACTAGCTCTTTCATGTAAAGCTTCTTTCACCATCCTGTATTGTTCTATATCCAGTTGCATGATAGCCTTTTGTAAATAACGCACTCCTCCATGAATGAGTTTAGTGCTACGACTCGAAGTCCCACTCGAAAAATCGTCAGCTTCAACTAATGCAGTTTTTAGGCCTCTTGTTACAGAGTCCAAGGCACACCCAGCACCTGTAGCACCACCTCCTATGATCAACACATCAAAAGCTTCTGTTTGTAGAGATTTTATTTGTTCGTCGCGTGTTGGAAGAGACCTTTTCTTAGGCTGAACTGCTTTCTGGGCATGGACTGTGGCCCACTATAACATCAAATCATCCTTTTTATACATTTTTGACAAGTTCCAACTATACTTACTCGTCGATCTTTTTCGTCAGTTAGGAAAAGGTAAGTGGCAAGACCAGCTCCTAAAGTAGTCGCGGCACCTCCAATTGCAATTTTGCCGAGTTGAGAAGCCATTATTTTTTTAAACCAATCTACAAAAACTAAAAAAATATTGAAATTGACGTTTTTGCATTTTGTTAGTTTGACGTACATCATCAATCGATTAATAGAGGGATTATCCAATTTAAAGATAAGAAAACATGCATAAGTGGAAACATTTGATAAATTTTGTCTATCTTTTATTAGTTTTGAAAACATTGTGTCTGGTAAGAAGACCTTGACGAATTGATAAAGACGGCAAATCTCAGTTTCCGAGGTGTTATCTAGAAAGCATCCGACTTTAAATTGTCTTGACAAAAAAGAACAGCGAAGTCTATATTACCATTACTAAAATAAGGCTATTCAAATTTTCTGAATAGTTTCATAATAAGATAAATAAATAAAAATCATTGGTAAAGTGGGTCAGATAGTGAAATATAGTATTTGGATGAATATTAACTCTATTAATTTAGAAATAAAAAAAAACATATTAAACAAAAGAAAAATCATAATTGTTAGAAACTCTAATAATTGTAAGCTAACTAAAAAAAAAGCTTATTAGTTGCTATGGTGACTCAATAATATATTCGTATTAACTTTAATTCCGCTTAAGAATTTTTCGGGGAAGAATCTCGTATAATGTTCATTTTTCCAAGTACAACAAAAGAATGTATGAAATATTTAGCACAAACTAAACCTCATAAACTCTAGACTAAACTAGTTTCAACAGAATGAGATGATTGTGGTAATTCGCCGAAATCTGTCTAATGAAAGATAAAAGTGATATCTCACAGGTAAGTTAAGAAGTTGAGACATTCTTTTGAATGGATCTTTGCTTAACGAAATTATTCATTCTTCATTCTCTCTTTGATGTGTGATTTTAAAAAACACAGTTAACGGACTGAATTTGCGTACCAGCTTGAGAACTAGCGCCAATTTTTATTCTCAGTAATGCTAACAACAATAATTTGAATTTGCTGCTAAACTAGTTTTTTCTAGGACACTTGTATATGAATATATTTTGCACGTGATTTCTCGAGTAGATGTTGAATGAATTGATAAGAATTACGTAAATGATGATCAAAAAAACTCGATTATATGAATTTACGTCATTCATGAAACACCACGCTGCTCTTTTCGGAGAAAATCCAAAATAATGTTTACAAAATAACTTATGAGATAAATATTTTAGTGCTTATAATCCTATCGAATAATGAAATATATGAAAAATTGTTCTTTGTTAGTCATTAATCTAATCCTATTTTATCAGAAATTCAATCAAATGGTTAATAACCAATAAATATATATTTCATTTTAACAAAAATAAAAGTTTTGTTACTTTTAAAATGGGCGTTCCAAATGCCCGTTAAATTCAATTCACAATTCAACTTGAGGTAACGAAACTTTTAAACGGAAATAGTAAACTGCCGTTTACGTAACAATTCTAAATTAGTACTTACTAAAACTCTGGGCCACAGTAATTATTTTTAAATCAAAATAAATTTTTAACAAAATCCCTGAAGCTCAAATAAATCCCCAAATTAATCCTTTTTATCATAATTACTATTTTTTTATTATAAACATAATTAAAATAGAATTCCACCAGTTAATTCATGTAGCAACTAGATGCTTAATAATTCTAAACGTCGCGAAGGTCGCCAGTATTTCACAACACGGAAATTTCATTCATTGCATAATTTCTAATATAACATTAATCATGGTTGTCTTGAATCGCGCTAAAAACCATTCAAAAGTCAACAGCGCGCCAAAGAACGCGCTCTATAAAATGTATAGTCAAAGAAATATAAAAAAGACATAAATGACAAATCTTGAAACTTACGCCTTAATTGAAAAAGTAAATTCCATTATACACTAAGAGCTGTCGCTAGGTTATGTAAAGGTGAGAAACATCTACTGTGCCACACTTGCGCGACGACTATAGAGTACAGTCAATCGTAAAGTGTGCGAAAGCTTGCGCGAATTTATAAGACTGAAATGAAACGTGTTATCGATCTTATCACTCTGCACGATGAATACGCATGAAATAGGAATCTTTACAGGATTTTTTCACACGCTATTAAAGCGTGCTATCAGTTTTATTGGTATCCTGCCAATGAGTAATAATAATAATAGAACAGCACAACCAAAAAGTGAATAATTTAATTTGTAGTAAAATATACATCGCACTGGTGTAAATTGTACTTTACCGGTGAATTAAAATCTTTGTGTATTGAAAGATCAGTCCAATTCTAGACTAGAATTAAAAACTAGAAAACTGTATAATTTAACTAAAAGTTAAATAAAACTGAATTTAAATTAAGTTAAAGGGAAATAAAATCAAAATTAAACCTAATACATATTTCCAGACATATCACAAATCAAATGTGTATTATCTAGCCCACTATGGAATCGCCTCCTTGGTGTCTATAACAATAAGCACGTCCAGGTAGACTTGTTAATTTACAGGGTGTTCCTACTCTTGTTTTAGCATGGCAAATTCCTTTGCTGCCACCATTAATAATTAAGGGTGTACTACTCCTACTTCTAGATCTACTATAACAGCCACTTCTAGAAAGTGGAGGTGTTGGAGACCCCAAGCTATTTACATTAAAATCATCAAATTCATCAGTTTCAGTATTTGTACTTATTCCATCACAATATTCTTCATTTGGTTCTCTGACAGGAGATTCTTTTTTATTTGGAGGTGGTTTTATCCATGGTAATGCTTCCTTCACTTTGGGTTTGAATGACATTGCCCAAAACAAAATAACTTGACCTGCAAAAAAAGTGATGATTAAATTTTCAATAATAGACACAGAGAATATTGTGGGTTGCATAGCTTGAGTATCTTTTTAATTGTGAAAATAGAGAACAAACTTTCAAAAAATATACATAAATAAAATTATGCTACCTACACTTATATTTATATTTTAAATATGAGTTCATGGCTACATACCAAAAACCAGGCTTATAATAGTGATTCCCAGAGCTAGAGGACCCAACTGATTCTCACTTCCCCATAATGCGAACGTTAGATTCAAAGGTGGTAACGTCGCCACCATCAACCTTGTTGTTAATCTTGCTGAGAGAAAAGCGCAAGTTAACATTGCCAACAACATAAAAACTGAATGCCAGATTATCAAATAAAGACGTTCAACAGCTAAATCGGTTCCTCCCAAAGCTGTTGATAGCCACGCTAAACGTTCTTCCAATGCCTGACGTGTTCCACCAACTAAAGTGACTAAATTATGAACAGTTTTATTTACTTCAGCGAGATTCTTCAACGTTTCTTCATATTGTAACTTAAAATTCTCATTTTGTTCAAGAAGAAGCTTTGATGATTCATCTGAAATAAATTAAGTTAAAATTTTAGATTAGAAATTAATAAAACCAACCAATTTTCTCAAAAATAGCATGAGCTTTATTCTGGATAGCTACAAGATCGTCCATTAGTTCTTGATGGTTCTGTCTACTTTCTGCAGATTGCTTAGCTAGATTTTTAGTAGAATCTTCTAATTTTTCCTGAATTTTGTGTGTTATTCTTATTAGGTGGTTATGAGTTTCTACAATTAATTCTTTCTCTTTTGATAATTTTCGTATGTTATCTTCAAGCGCCAATTGACCATAAAATTGAGCTTTTTGAATATTTTTCTGTTGATCAGCTAATAGAGCATGTCCTTTTGATAAAGAAGTTAAGGTATGTTCAGCTAAATCTTGTAAATTTTCTTGATTTTCTGCGATTTTTCGTAGAGATCCTAACTGATTCTGTGCTGCATCCATCAATCTATTAATTGTATGCTCAGCTAAGCCTCTAAATTGCATCTGTCTTATAGAATAACAAACAGCCCTTGCTCTATTACTCATTAAATGATAGCTAGTCCAAGTATCAGAATCCATACTGCTAGTACAATCCTTAATCGTCATATCATCGCTACAAGGGAAAAGTGGGCGACCTTCCACATAAGATTGGCAATTCAGCAGATGTACAGCCATTTTAGCCAACTGTTCATCATTCATTTTATCACAATCAGACTTCAACTTCAAAACAACCTATTGGAAAAAATGTTAATAAGAAGGGAAGAGAAATTTATAAATATTTACTCTTTGCTGGCAAGAATCAAGTTCTGATAAAGCAACACCTGTCAGTTTTGCGGCTTCTGAAAGAAATTTTTCATCAACGGTTGATACTTCATATGGAATCCTTTGTCCAAATTCATTGCTCACATCAGTTTCGGGTTCTTCATTAGTAAAATAAGTTTTCAACGTTTTTATGTAATCACTCAAACCTGTTTCAACTTGTCGAGATTGTAAAAATGTTAAATAAATTAAAAAAACAAAAGTATGAAAGCGGCTTGGATCCATTTTAAAAGCATAAATAAATAAATAATGACTAGACAATTGTGTTAACTGTTAGATATTTATGTAATTTGTTTGATTTTTTATCACAAGTTTAAATTCATCATTGACAGGTGGTAACTGTCGGAAGAAACCGTTGAAGTCACTCACATGCGCTGTGCACTTACTCGTATAAAGTCTGAAATACTGAGAGAGAGAGAGAGAGAGAGAGAGAGGCTTGACTGACAATTACCGTGCATTTGCCGTATGTTCAAGTCACCTTAATCAGCATTTCATGCGGCAATGTAACATACGACGAACTTAGCGTTTATTTCGTTCATGTTAGAATTTAGAAATCAGCTTATAAATATGTCTCTAATTAATTGTAATAAGCGATTAAATTTAGCGCTGTGAATTGGTACCGGCACATTTCGCAAGAGGTCGCTAAAATAGTGTTTCAAAAATAATGCGGAGTTCTATCTTTATGTGTTTGGGAAATAAGTACAATTGAAAGTTATATTTCTTTATAATTATAACCAGCTGGAGAAAACATCTAATTATGGGTTCAATATTTTTTGATTAACTATCACCAAACAAAATTTCACACAAAAGTACTTTTTACATCTCCAGAGTTCCTCTTATTAGAGTTACAGTTGAAGAAAATTGAAAATTATTTCTGAAGACAATTAAGTATCTGCGTTTTTAAGCAGCTAGATATTTACATCTTTTTGTTATCATTAATTTGTTGAGGTTTGTTTCGAAATTAAAAATAACTTGAGAACGAGAATGTCTCTAAACAAATTGAACCATCTTGTTATAGATTACCGCAGGGAAGAAAGACTCAATTACAGAGACGAAATTAGCAAAAGAATATTTGTAAGACTAATGTTTTCTTTCATAATTTTTTTATTTTATATATATAAAATAAAATATATATTACTACCTTATTTACATTCATTCAATAAATTTGAGTACACCAAATTGCATTTATTTAAAACAAACTAAAGAATTCATGAGACTGGGATTGTTTATGATCACACGCTGACAAGACTACTTGACATTCCAAGGGATGCTGTGGGGAGTAAGTGAATGTATGTTGGGTGGATCGCTCGCGGTCTATTGCACGCCCGCTTACCTGTCACAGGCCCACTGTTTCCAACCTTTTGGACAGAGCTCAATGAAGAACATTTATAATTTGACAGATAATTAAAAATTAAAGATCAATTTCAATTTCGGGTTAAACAGACTCACACAATTTCAGGAATTGGTTACTCATAAAGTCCGTTTGTCTGGACGAATTCATAAATTTGGCTACGCGAAAGTAAAGTCGCCACATATTGATAAGAAGACTAACAGTTGTCTTTTGCTTGGCGAGATAATCTGAATTGGTAACCGTTCAGCTGTTCTGACACTTGCAATATTCTGGCCGCTCATAGATTTCACTTGATTTATTTCATTATTAAAACAATCTGTATTTTGAGAAATTAAATTTGAGTGATTTGTTCTGACCATAATTTACATGTTTAGTTTAATTTTCTATATATGAAAAAAAATCTTACCTCCCTACTCTCATCTCTTCCTTATATATTTAATCGTTCTCAAATACTTTATTTCCCTATTTCAATTTTTTTGTTGTTATTGAGATGTGTGTATTTACGAGTTAATGACTAGATTAGATTCAGAGCGAAATTTTTTGGATATACACACGGGCGGCCACATGGCTTGGGTCGGCCCTGACACCAGCCCCTATGCCTCATCTACTCTTCATTCATTCCTTTTTGAATTAAAATTGAAGCAATACATAGAGCTACTTACAGATAAAAGTTCAATGCTTCTTATGACAATAAATATGCTTAAATTGCGGAGAATGGAGCTTTCAAACATGATACTTTTTGCGATTTTCACCTCAATAGATTCTCACAAAAAACACTCATTTGATAGATAACTTTTGAAAATTTGAAAGAATTGGCTGTATAGTGTTCCATTAGTATCGGCACGGAAGATTATGTTGTAAATGAATTTTAAAAAAATGTAAATGGGGAATGTCAATTTGTTTTTTAGGTTCCATATTTTAAGAAAATATTCACATTATTTCCACTTCCGGTTTGACCGGAAGTCTAAGCAACTTTGTTTTTTTTATCGAAACATTTTATTTATTTTTACTTATCTGAAATATGCTTAAAATTAGTTATTCAATCGTTTTTATTTTGTTTAATTGGTCATTAACTATCGTTAATTTATCATTAAATACCATAAAACATAATTTTTTTTTTAGTATAAAAAATGTATTGTTTCATGATGGGAACAGCTACTATGAATTAAAACGAATCAATCATAAGTGAATGATTAATAAGCCAAATTAGGCATCTAATAATTTGAGTTTTGTTAGTTTTATCTGCCTAAATACCTATTTTTGTACAAGTGATTTCCGAACAACGGCTAGTTACTATCTTGTGCTGGGTAGAAAACAAACTTCAAAACATCGACACATATATAAATATAAATTCCCTTACGAATTATCTCTTCATTATTTTGCTAGACATGTTATTTTCGATCAGGCAGGGCTATCGTGTATTCAACAGCAAGTCTGCGCGCTCTTAATTTTCTACGATGCCATCTATTATTCAAACGTGAAAGAAAAAAATGAAAAAGGAATCTGTATAATTTCCAATATTCAGGTTTAATATTCATTCGACTAATTGAAGGCCACATTAAACGGCGCAAAAACTTAAAATAAACATTATGCAATCATTGTCTATGTTGTAAAGTTATTCTTATCTCTTACTAGTCCAACCATAAACTTTCATGAATAAAGACAGACATATGCTAGTTGCGTGAATGTCAAAATAAAGATGGAAGACAGTGAAAATGTCAAAGTACAAAGTTTTTTCCAAAAATTTTGAAAACTACTAAGTGATTTGTGTTATTGTCTATTCAAAAAGGGCCCTTTTGAGGGTACCATTACTGATTATCCTGCAAAATGTCTGTGCGAGCTGTTGGCGTCCGATTGTTTAAACATGGTAGAAGTCTTGTCCAACAAATCTGTAAAAGAAACATTAACACCATTATTGGCGATAAAGTTAATGTTGTTTCACAAGCAACAGCAGCACCTCCATCAATATCTAGATCTCAGGCTATACCGAAGAACTTTGCTTTGAGAAATGTAGGGGTGCAGCTGGGGTTGCAAGCTAGGAGGATTCTTATTGATAATGTACTTAATAGGGTTACTAATAGTCTGTCTTCTGAATTGAGAAAAAAAGCGACAAGGAGGTATATTTATGAAGAACTGCAGTGATTAGTATAACTGATAAATCTGTTTATAGAATTTTGTTTGGAGATTCTGGGCCATTTTTTGCTCTAGTCGGTGTAAGCTTAGCTTCTGGGACTGGAATTTTGACTAAAGAAGAAGAACTAGAAGGAGTGTGTTGGGAAATTCGTGAAGCTATATCAAAAATAAAATGGCATTATGATATTAATGAAGAGCGTTTTGAATCTGAACCAGTCACACTCAACAACCTTTCTCTTGGCAAACCCATTGCTAAAGGAGCTAATGGAGTTGTATATTCAGCTAAACTGAAAGACGATGAAAATAACGATAGCGACAGTTATCCTTTTGCACTTAAAATGATGTTTAATTATGATATTCAATCCAATTCCATGGAAATACTTAAAGCTATGTATAGAGAAACAGTTCCTGCACGTCTATACTACAGTGCCCATGAAGTTAACAACTGGGAATTAGAGCTAGCAAATCGTCGAAGAAATTTACCTCCCCATCCTAACATCATCGCAGTTTTTTCTGTTTTTGCAGACTATATTCAAGAGTTTGAAGACAGTAAAAATTTATGTCCTGCTGCTTTACCTAAACGGATTCATCCTGATGGCGAAGGAAGAAATATGTCTTTGTTTTTATTAATGAAACGCTACAACTGTAATCTACAGAATTTTCTATCAACTCCTCCATCGACAAGAACTTCATTATTGCTTTTAGCTCAGCTTTTTGAAGGAGTGGCTCATTTAACAGCTCATGGAATAGCACATCGAGATTTAAAAAGCGATAATTTGTTGCTTGATACTACTGAACCAGAAAGTCCAATTCTTGTTATCAGCGATTTTGGGTGTTGTTTAGCTGATAAACAAAATGGTCTAACTTTGCCATATACTAGTTATGAAATTGATAAAGGCGGCAATACGGCTCTAATGGCTCCTGAAATAATCAATCAGCAACCAGGAACATTCAGTGTTTTAAACTATACTAAAGCAGATTTATGGGCTGCAGGAACTATAGCTTATGAAATTTTTGGATGCAGTAATCCATTCTATGGACAAAATAGATTGAAAAATGTCAATTACAAAGAGCAAGATTTGCCCAAATTGCCTGAAGAAGTGCCTAGAATTATGAAATCTTTGGTGAAAAATATTTTGAAGCGCAATCCTAACAAGGTTTGTTATTAATTTCTCACATGTTGTTTCATTTTAATATTTTGACTTGTAGCGTCTCCATCCTGAAATCGCTGCTAATGTATGTCAATTGTTTTTGTGGGCACCAAGTTCATGGCTAAAATCAGATTTGAAAATACCTTCAAGTGCGGAGGTATTTTTCTTTTATCTATTTTTGATTTGTTTTTTCATATATATTTTTTTGTTTAAGATATTACAATGGTTGTTGAGTTTAACAACAAAAGTATTATGTGAAGGAAAAATCAATAATAAGAGTTTTGGAAGAAACGAAGTTAATAAAATTGGAGGAAGAAGGACTTACCCCGAATATCTTCTAATTTCTAGTTTTCTGTGTAGGGCTAAATTATCGAATATCCGATCTGCTCTTTCTTGGATTCAAGAAAGTATTGCAGATGCAGATTGTTAATTTATTGATTGATTATCTATACTTCATACACTATTTTTATTTATTATATTAATCAATATTAGAAAGGTCTGGTTTAATTTGTTTGAGTTAAATAGATTTTTTGAGACTGTTAGAAATGTGATCTTCAAATACACATTAATAATTCTGTCATTGTTGCAGGAAATAACTGTTAGTATAACTACAAAAATTGTTAATAAATTGGGAGTTTAAATGTGTTTTCTTCATGAAAAATGTTGACTGAACTTTGTGTTATTACTAATAAACCCACCATTTTTTTTTTGACACTAGAAATCGTGTAAAATTGGGTCTTACTAGTACATGTGCTCATAAAACTTGGTTACTAAGCAAAATAACAACATACCTGCTGATTCCAAAGCAAGGGAATACCTGGTAAGCCTCGTGGCCTCCAACCTTAGTGTGCTAAAAAGACTCCATTATGCTCTTACAGCATAATACACTATTTCATATTTGATAAATATTTTTCATATCAAAAATGACTTTATTAAATAGCAAAAAATACAAACTGGCAACAATTAATTAACACATCAATAAATAGACTAAGAGCAAACCACCTTGAACAATAATAACAAATTAATAAACACACACATAACACAAAACAGTAATAACCATAATCCAGAAGTGCTGCATGTTGAAATTGTCAATTCACCTTTTTCTTTTTTCATCAACTTGTTTTTATGTTTAATACCTGAAATTGAAATGATTTAGAAAAGAAATTGAAAAGTTTTAAATACATTACTGTTTAAATGAATGTTAAGCTGAATCTCGCTATTAGCAACAACATCACACAATTCGCAGATAAAAGTCTTTCCTTGTCGTTCTGCTTTTATCTTGTGTCTTCGTCCTTCCAAGTGTCGTTGAAGAATTTTTGCGCTTGTGACTTTAACATTGCATAATTCACAAGAAAGAGTCTGAAATTTAGTTTTCAAACTTTATTTTATGCCAATAATACGAACTTACATTTTGGGAGTTATCATCTTCAACACTTTTATTTAATTCGTGAAGTTTCACATCTTCTATAGAATTATGAAATTCTCCAGACATTTTCATGCATTCATGTTCACAAAGCAAGAGAAAGACAAAGTGTTAAATGTTCCTGAACCAAGAAGTTTTATCTGATATTTTTAAGATTTGTGCTTCATAAAAAATTCAAACAAAATTGTTTGTTTCATCGATTTAGTTAGTAATTTACATTTAATTATTTACAAGAATCAATAATTATATAAATTTGCATTTTTATTTTGTTTCACACTAAATTTACTAACAAAAAGGAAAGTAAGGGTTTTTGAAATTAAATTTGAAAATTCAATTTCCCGCTTCAATTTTATATTATCTACCAACACAATATGAAAGTTTTTAAGCAAAAATAGTAACAACCCAATTAATTACTATTTTTCTAAACATACTTTTGTAAATTCAAATTTGTTTTAAAAAAATCATGAAGTGAGTTGGAAAATTTGGTGTGTACCCAAGCGGTTTACACTCCAGAAAATGACTGAGTTTTTAGGGTCATTTGAAAATCTAGTACTTCAAGTAAAACAGGAAAAATATCAAATTTTAAAAATTTATACGATAAAAAATTAATTATTTATGATCCCATTACAAGAGTAAAAACATCTTCATGTCTAAATTCTTTCAGTTGATAAACTCTCCCATTTATGTGCATAAAAAACAATATGGTCCATTTTTTATGCTGTTGTTATGTTGTATGATGTATAATTAATTTTAATTTCTATTTTATCATTGTGACCAACTTTATAATTCAATATTTTCTTATACTTGTTCAAATAACACAAGATAATCTAAAGTAATGAATCTTGAAAATATTTGTTGGAGGTCTTCGCTCGAAATAATTTCGTCTAAATCGTTTTCTACTTCTTGTATAAAATCATTTTTAAAATTTTTGACAACGTGATATTGTGTACTAATCAACTTTATCTACAAAATCTTTTATAAGGTCATCATATGAAAATGATCAAAGACGATTAACTAGTTTTATTACTTAATAAATAAGACCATTTTATCTTTAAAGAAATATAATTTCTATGTATATCTGAATGAGCTGCTTAAATTTGGAGGTAATCCAGCAAATAATTTTGAAATTAGGTCATTTTTCTTTGATCTAAACAAATACTCATCATCAAACTCAGTGTATAGACTTTATCATATCTATATGTTTTTTCAGAATAAGTTCTAAATATTGAATTAATTCTTTTTCTTTAGTGCGGTACTTTTGAATCATTGGAAGTGTCAAAAAAATAATAACAAGGCTCGTCAGATAACTTAATTTTATTGGGGGATGGGAATTATTCCAATAAGATTAATAATAATAATTCGAGAAAAGCTAACTATGATTTTAATTTCAAGGAAAGTTCAAAAAGAATGTAAATAATGTAACAATAACAATGAAAACATAAGTAATAACATATATATATCAAAAAAAGTTCAATAATAATAAGTACAACATAGAATATATTTATTAGTTGAGGGTGACATCTCCGTGGTAGTGGACGATATCCACGATTTTTCTCCAGTAAGCGGCTCGTTTAAAAGATTAGAAAATCAATTTAACGTTAAATTTCAAATAAACTATACATACGGCTGCCACTAAATTGGGCCACCCTGATCTCTATGTTAACACTGAATTCACACCATCGGATAGTGGCAGAGTTATTTGCCTGTGCAGGAAAAATCACAGCGATTGTATTAAATGTATCAAGTTCCTGGAGATAAAGTATATTCAAACAAAACAAAAACCCAAGCTGTGAAATTGAAAATTTCCTGATGCCGTTTTGACAGACTGAACTACATTTCTGCAAAGTTTTATTAAATCCAGCTGCCGGAAGGTATTGAAAGAAATAATGTTAGGCAACTGCAGTATGAGTTCAAATTCAAAAAATTCTACTGCCCAAACTATGAGGGTTTTCCTGATGTCCTTTTGGCAGATTGAAGTAATGATAATTAAAGCGAAACACCCAAATTCAGACACCTTAAGGAATTCACGTTACATTTTATTTAATATAATTGATGACAATGAATGGACGTTTTGATCTTTAGAAAAAGTAGTCATTTCTGATAAAGACTTTTTCACATTAAAATTTGCAAAAAAATATTTATTTATATTTTTGTATGATAAACCCCACTTTCATCCAATTTCGACAGATACCACATTTGGTTTATTATTCTGTAATTGCCTAAACTTTGAATGAAGGAATTGATATGTTCAAAAATACGGCTAATCGTAATTCTAGATATTGTGAAATTCTAGTTTTACCTAAATAGCAATGAACAGAAGGGTGTCTGAATTTAGGTACCTACATTATTTTATCTACATTTTCGGAAAGTTTCATTTAAAATCTAACTTCCGTAAGGCATTGAAAAAAAATGGTGTCTAACAAATGGGTATTATCTGAGTTCAACTTCAAAAAATTCTAATGCCCAAACTATGAGAGTTTCTTTAATGCCGTTTTGGCAGATTGAATTAATAACAGTATCACTATATTTTTGCAAAATTTCATTTAATTCTAGCTTCTAGAAAATATTGAAAAAAAAAACGCAACCAGCAAAACACTCCTGTCGTTGAGTCACTGACTGAAAGATCCTAGTAATTTTCTATTATAAATGTTAAGTTGGTAATCGCTACCATTTTAGAGAAAAGTATGGAATCTGTGACTTATGGGTAAAGAGATTTATGGGGTTAGACACAGAGTACTTTAAAAACAATTTGTTGACAAACTTCATTTACACAAAAATTGATAAATTCCGCAAATATGACCAATTCCGGCTTAAAAGAGGAAGATGTGGACACAAAAAATCTAATAAAAAGTCGTGAATTTCTTTACCGACTCATAATAAGGTACTGGCGATAAAATTCTAAACCTAACCTTACTTATAGAAACATTCCAGTCAATTATTCTACGATGGCCACCAAAGTATTGGCACAAATCTAACAGCTGCAGTGCAAGCAGATCCTCCTTGTGCTCCTAGTGATCGTCTTTTCCATTTAGTTTTAGCTGGTTTAGAACATGAACCAGAACGGAAAGAAAGACCTCATAATCCAGGAATTGGCAATAATAACATCGGTCCAGGTTTGGATCTTGAATTTGAAACTGAATCAAACATCCCTGCACCTGAACCGGCTTTATACGAAACCGCATATGTAACATCTCATAAAGGAAATTGCAGAGCTGGTTGCTTTTCAAGTGATGGGCAGTTAATTGCAACTGGGAGTGTAGATGCTAGTATTAAGATTCTAGATGTTGATAGAATGTTAGCAAAGTCAGCTCCGGATGAGATGGATCCGTCTAGAGGTGAACAACAAGGACATCCTGTTATCAGAACTTTGTATGATCATATGGAAGAAGTAACTTGTTTGGAATTCCATCCTAAGGAGCCAGTTTTGGTGTCTGGGTCTAAAGATAACACAATAAAAATGTTTGATATTTCTAAAGCAAGTGTTAAAAAAGCTTTTAAAACAATCACGGTACGTTGATTGAAAAAACAGAAAATAAACAGTTTTTATTTTATTTTTTTATAGGAAGCAGAACCAATCAAAGCAATGGCTTTCCACCCAGGAGGTGATCATCTTATTGTTGCAACTCAGCATCCAGTTGTACGTCTTTATGACGTCAACACTTTACAATGCTACGTCTGTGCTTTCCCATCTCATCAACATAGTCAGACAGTTACTTGTTTGAAATGGTCATTAGATGCTAGAGTTTTTGCTACGTGCAGCAAAGACGGCAATATCAAACTATGGGATGCTGTTTCAAATCGTTGTATAAATACTTTCCAGAAAGCTCATGATGGTCTTGAAGTTTGTTCAGTGGCTTTTTCGAAAAATGGCAAATATTTGCTATCATCAGGCAAAAACTCCATTTGTAAATTATGGGAATTGACTACTAGTCGATGTTTAATTGCTTATACAGGTGCTGGTACTACAGGAAAACAAGAGTATGAAGCTCAAGCAGTATTCAATCATACCGAAGATTATGTTTTATTCCCGGATGAAGCGACAACGTCGTTGTGCGCATGGAACTCAAGGAATGCATCAAGAAAACAGTTGATGTCTTTAGGACATAACGGAGCTGTTAGATTAATAGCGCATTCACCAACTCAAGCTGCATTTTTGACTTGTTCTGATGATTTTAGAGCGAGATTTTGGTATAGGCGGACACCTACATTATAACTGTAGTTTTAAGATTAAAGTTATATTTTTTTCGTGTAATTTATTATTTTTAATAATCTAATCATTTAAGTACAAATTAATTTAATATTTCTATTCAAAAAATTAATTTTTTTTGCTTATGCAATCATCTAAACACAGAAATGAAGGTTAATTTTTAGAAGGCCTCTGTAATACCGGTATTACCGGTGCAAGAGCTAATACGGTTACATCGTAAAAAAAGAGTAATGAACAAAATTCTTATGAAATATTGCAAAATTATTAATCATAAACAGTTTTAGGATAATTGATCTTTCAAATAATTGTAACATTTTAACAGTATAAAATGTTAATAAAAGTCAAAGTAAGTTTGTAGGTTAGAATCATGAAATTTGTTTTAAATATTTAGAATTGCGATTTTGCAGACACTCACTGGAAAAGAAATAGAAATTGACATTGAACCCACAGATAAAGTTGAAAGAATCAAAGAAAGAGTTGAAGAAAAAGAAGGAATTCCTCCTCAGCAGCAAAGATTGATTTTTTCTGGGAAACAAATGTAAGATTATTAATTGAATTGCTCAAATAATAATGATACGATTTTAATTTTTTATTGGAATTTTTCTTACACTTACAACAGTAACAGCTTGTAAGTCACGCTAAACTATCTTTGTCGTAGGAATGATGAAAAGACTGCCCAAGACTACAAAGTGCAAGGTGGATCTGTTCTGCATTTAGTTCTAGCTCTCAGAGGTGGTTCTCAATATTAATTAATGAAATTTTTGTTGCTGGAAGTTTTCTTTAAGTTATGATGTAAACAATTATTTAAACATTTTTATCAATATATCCTGCTGGAATTTTAGTTTTAATAAATTTCTTATGTAAATCTTTTTTTTTTGTCTTTAGAATTCAAGTAAAGTTTTGCAACTTGTACCTAGTATGCAAAATGAATACACCTAAGTTAGTGGTAAAGTGAATGTGGAAAAAATCAGTCGTTAATCATTTTCATTTGATTGGGAATGAGTGATTTGCAAAAATGAATAAATCGCAACTTGTGAAGCTATTAGCTGAACTAAATAAAGAGTTACAAGGTGAGTTCTTGAAATTCTATAAACATAACCTCAAAGTTTGTATCATTTTTTTTTAATTTCTAAACACATTTCTGTTTAATACGTTGTCTATCTATCTAAAATAAACTTTTTTGGATCTATTTTTTTTGTATTCCCCTAAACTAGATTCTTATCGAACTTTTTTCAAAATTTGAATAATGTATTTTAGATCACGAAGAAAATGTTGAAGAAGCATTTAAAGAAAGAGTGGAAAACGCTTATTGCACCTTTCATATTACACACAACGATATTTCTCAAAGTTGTGTATTACTGGAAAGTATGAATGTCAATGATAACCTTCCTGCAACTTACAAATGGCAATACATCTCCTTGAATTTTCATATTTTACATCTATTGAACGCTGAGTTATCGAAATCACATCTTGAAGTATTAAGCGTTCAAGAAACAAAAACTGCAAAAACCGCTTTGAAAAGTTTACTGAATTATGGTATTTTGGAAAATCTACAACCAAATTTACCTCATTACACAAGAAGTAAATTTGAAGTACAAACAACTGACTTTCTATACGATTATACTCTTTTGAAATTCACTACATTTGGATTGTGTAATTGCATACAGTTTTCAAATTTAAGAATGTTAATAATACCTCATTTCCTTCAAGGAATTTTAGTCGCTTTGCTTCAAATAGCACACTGTCCTTTAAAAAAACCAACTTCTAGTAGCCAGTCTGAGTTTGTAATGACTGAAGGAATCTACCAAAAGTTAATTCAAGATCAAAACTTTTTTAAAGAAGTTCTAAACGACATGAGTCAAAAAATTCATCCGTCGATATTTATTAAAGAAACTATGACTCTTTTTCATAAAGAAACACCTTTATGGTTTAAGAAAGCTGTCTCAAACTTATTAACTAAAATTTTGCGGTCTCCTAAAGGCGTTCAAAGTGTGTCGTTAGCCATGCTTGATGGCTCTGATGATGATATAACTAAAACATGGAAAATTTTAGACATTATATCGAAATTAATTTTAAGCTGCAAAAAATTTCCTGATTTTCAGACGAACATTTGCACGCAAGTTTTGAATTTATTGAACTTGGTAAAATCTAATCATGAAATGATAATTTTTGAGCGCTTAGTTATATCTTGTATGAAACATTTATATTTAGAAGACAGAGAATTATGTAAAGTATGTTTTTTTGATAAAATTATTTTCCTATTTGATCATTTCATCCATATGGATCGACATTTTTCTGATGGAGAAGACATAACTGAAAATTTTGAACAAACTGTACGTTTATTACATGGATTATTTATAGGAGTTTCATTTAATTCTTCCTGTCTAACAATGACTTGGTTAAAACCTTATTTAAATGTTCTTTTTAATTTCTATCATTTCACTATTGAGACTTCCTTTAAGTCGACAAACGCAGAGCTTAAAGAACTTCTCAGTAAGTTCTTAGAAACTTGTCAAACTTGCGAAATCTTTGAAGTATTAGACAATTTTCTGTTTGGTTTTAATATAACTGGTGTTTTTAATTTTCGAAATGATATAATTATCGAAATAAAAGATAAAGTAATTGTTAAGAATAGTTTACAAATAGTTGTTAATGCAACTGCGGATGTTATGGAGACTGTTTATAATTTGTTGAATATTGATCAAAAAATGATATTCTTTGGCTTCTTACTTCAATGTTTAACTCACAAAGACAAATATTTTCTGATGGGAACTGATAAACGGTTGTTGGGTGGAGAAGATGAAGGAATTAGTATAACATACAAGAGACTTTTAACTATCTATAAGCTGCTCTCTCAATTATCCGAAGATAAAACAATACAGAAAATGCTTAAAACCAAACCTGATGTGATAATAGAGTATATACTCAACGTATTGTCATCTAAAAACAGTGACCCTCAGTTAATTTTCACTATTGTTATGATTTGTGATAATTTGATTTCAAACTCTTCTACTTCTACATTAAGTGAATTCAAAGTTGTATCAGAACATATAAATCGGATAGCACAAACCACTAAAGAAACAGAACTTCAAACTCTTTGTTTAAAAATTCTAAATAATTTGGAATGTGGATCAGAATCTTGTGATATTACTGAAGAAAAAACGGAATTTGAAAAAGCGCTGGAAGATGTTTTTGATCCTTTGCTTCCGACTAGAGGACATGGACTGTTAGTTCTTTCAAAACTTGTAGACAAAAAAGATAAGCAGGCTATTGAAAGAAAGCAGTATTTGCTCAATTTGTTTCAGGTAGTATTGAATATGGATTTATGTTGATTTTAATTTTTGATTTATAGCTGCATTTAAAAGATGAGGACTCTTTTATTTATTTGAATGCAGTGCAAGGATTGGCCGCATTAGCTGATGTTTTTACTGATTCCGTTCTAGAAATTTTATGTGAGGAATATGCGGACTTTAGTAAGAAGAGTGATAATGCACAAGAAATTCGAATGAAGCTGGGGGAGTCACTGATGCGGGTTGTGAGGATGTTGGGTAAGTTTGTTTTTTTCCTTACATCTGTGTATTGTGCGTTGCCTGGCTTGTTGGATTTTATTTTTTATGAACATTTTCTAGGCGATATGGCCCCAAAGTACAAATCTCTTCTACTTAACACTTTCTTATCAGGAACAAAAGACGATGATTACTTGATACGAGCATCTAGTTTATCAAACTTGGGAGAAGTTTGTAGAATTTTAAATTACAAACTCGGAACTATAATAACTGAGGTAAATACAGTTATTTATTATTTTAGATAATGATTTTACTTATAGATTTTGGTTTGTATTCACGCTATTATAACAACCGATAAAGCATTGGAAGCTCGACGTGCTGCAGTCAGTGTTATTAGACATCTTCTTGCTGGTCTTCAGTGCGAAATGATTTCATTCCTGAAAGAAGAAATTCTTCCAATCTACAGAACTCTCAAAGAAATTTACTACAACGACAAAGACGACATTATGCGGTTGCAAGCTCAACTAGCGCTTGAAGAACTAAATGAAAATATGAAAAAAATCGTATTGCCAAAACCTCAGTTGCATTTCGAAAAGAAAATAATAATGATGGATTAAAAAACTTTTTTCAATGATTTATATTTTATTATAAGAATTATAATGAAAATATTTCTAACATACCCCCAATGAGACAATAAACAAATGAGTTATTATGTAATGTGTTCTCAGTTGGATCAGAGTCTATAAATTCAAACAATGATAAATCCATGGATCCAAAAAATTATTATGAATTGAATTTGCCTAATGATCAGTTTAGAGGAATTTAAATGTGAACTGGTCACGAAGAAAGCGGGGAAAATATTCAAAATAATAATCAATTGTAATGTGTATTTAAATTTGCTGGATGGCTTCATCAGTGTCGTTGTCAATCTGCCTATGGAGTTTTTCAAAACCCGGATTCGTACAATATTCAAAATAGTTGCTGGGGAATATGGCAATATCAAAGAAATTTTTTCAGATCCAACTCACAGTTGAAGAAAAACGCATTCAAAAAAATTATCATGATGAAGAAAAAAAAATGTATAATTCATATTTATTTTTATATTGTACAGAATTGTAAAAGAAGTCAATTGCATACTATACCCGGTGTTCTTATTTCATTTGACCGCCTAGTATATAAAATATACGCAATTGTTCTGCAGAACCCCGATTAAACAAAAGAAATAATAAATTAAAATAAATAATTACTACTAAAATGAAAAATTGATCACAATTTTAATTACTAAAACTTTCCGCTTTTTCCAGCTTCTTTAACTTATCTAAACGTAATGTATTTGTGATGATGACTGTAGAGTAGAATTTTCCACATCAGGTGCTGTACTACAACTGCTTGTGGATACTTCGGATGCAATCGACACATTATCCAACTCTTGCTGTAATTTTTTGTTGGTGATTTTTAAAGCAATTGCGATGATGCCGATGACTCCGGCAATGGAGAGCATTGCGATAACAATGATGGGAACGGCGTTGCTTCGAGTTATAGATTCAGAGAAGTTTTGCTCTTCATCAACTGCAAAATTAAAGTACTTTTAACAAACTTGTTTCCCAAAGGTAGTAATCAGTTCTCTAATTGAGGGAATAAATCTTCTAAGATAAGTTATCTTAAAAAAGTTATATTTATTAGATGTTTTCAACGTCTCATTTATAATCTAAAGTGGAATTTTCTCAAAAGGTAATGAGTAAACTTAAATATTACAAATACTCTAAACATTAGGTTAATTATAGAGACATCTTAAATATTTATTTTATTACGTGAATAAGTTATTTTTGTGAGAACGTCTTTATTGTTGATATTGAAAAAAAAGTGAAACCACGAGTCATATCAGACTTTTTAGTTTTTGCTATTCCGATACTTATAATTTAATTTTCCACTACATAAACCGCCTATAATTATTTCATTTGGAAAAAAATATAGTTTCTAACAACTCAATTCTTGAAGTATGAAACTACTTGAACTACTTGAAACTTGAAGTAACAAACCTACATATTCAATTCACTTCCTTTATTTAATTGTTCCGATTCCCGTGTTTTTCTAGTGAACTGGTTTCTCATAAGTAGTCAGTGAAATTGCATTCCGTAATAACTTAATAGAGTTACTTTCTTTGTAATTAAGTGGATTTAATGTATGAGTTATGAAGACGGATTTATTTTTATCGCATATGTGATTTCTTAGACAGTGTTTGAAGTAATACAAGACAAGAAGTTCAAGCTCAATCGCAATGCAGTAGCATAACATTTTTGTAACTCTTCGATAAATGTGAAAACTGACTCAGTGAAATTGTTTGAAATCAATGATTTATGTGTCATTAAGCCGTAAACATATAGATGCAGATTGCTTTCTTAAAATTTAATTATGATCTCCTACTCACATAAGTGGCTCTCATAAAAAATTCTGAAAAAAGCCAAAATATGGCTTTGACTTAAATTAGCCTCAAGTAGCATCATTTTAATAGCCTTTTTGTTATAACTCAATATTATCATTATCACACCTTCCAATCTTGCCACACTGACCCTAAACTGCAAAACTGCTATTCAATCATTCCTAATTACTCGAATAATAGCAAGCTTGCCGTTCGCAGCTTCACGTATTAGAGCACGTTCTTCCTGTATTCTAGCAGCTGTAAGTCGGTCAGAATCGACAAGTCGTTGTTAGAATTATCTAGACCAAGACCGACAAAAAACTGAAGAATTATGGCTTTTATGACACACGAGGGGAAATAAAAACAATAACTCCGTCGCCCTTGTACTCACCTAACGCCTCAGGTTTTTGAACAAGTCTCCCAACTCTCAAGTTGCGTCCTCTCCTTCCCAATCCGTTGTCTTCGTGTGGTAGCGGTGCCATGTGCGCTTGTCCGCGACCAGAATGTCCCGTTGGTAAATTTATTCCGGCACGTACAGTCAGCGTTTCCGGTTGGTACGAGCACAGTACCAAAAATCTTCGTGTGCTGTGTGTCAAAATAGGCAAATTTTCCTGAACTATAACGAAAGTTGCTACAGTTGTTTCATTAACATGACTTCCGCATTCTGCATGGTTGATTCGAAGGGTGTAAGTGTCTCGGGGACTGTCAGCTTCACCATCCAAGACACAGCGCTCGCCATCAGAAGCTTCTACAGCGATTCGTCCTCCGAAATATGGGCCTGTAGATACTTCGATTTCACTGGCATCGGGAAGACACTGCGTTGCTCTAGCTGAAACTGTTAAATTGATTAATTTTTTTTCAACGAATAAATGAACGACTGAAAATTGAATACTTGAATGATTCATTGAAAAAATTGAACATTAAAAGTTCATTTACAATTATGAGGAATTTCTTGGTGAAAGGAAGAGAAATATGTTGTTTATTACATCTGTAATCATTTTGTAGCAATATACTTAAAAGTGTATTCATTCATTATGAATATTTCACTATTGAATTATTGTATGCGAATAGATAATGGATTTAGAAATAAGTATTTGAAAAGTAAATAAGTAGCATGGAACGTAAATTGAATGTATTTTCAATTTTTAGAGTTTTACAGTTAAAAAATTTTAATTACGAACGTTTATATGTATAATTCAACTTTTACGGTATTTACTTCCAATCTTTTCCATTAAAATGTAGTGTTTTTTAGAACAGAACAGAAAACAAAAATTGTTGTTTCCAAAAGCTTAAATTAAAATAAATTCAAAACATATTTAGATCAAATAAGAAGTATGATTCTCGATTCCTCAAAAACCTTACACGAACATCCTCCCGGAAAATTTTAAGGCAGAATACTTATTTCTGATTCCACTAAAAATCCTTAGGCTAAAAATTTTGGGATTGATGCAAGATATATCCTTTGAGTTTTGCAAATTAGGTATTTATTTGCATAATATACTGAAAAACATGACTTACAACGTTACACATTTTTTTAAACTGAGTATCACATAAATTAAGAAAAAAGATTATTTTCAAGAAAAACAATTTTATGTTGATGGAGTTTATAAAATAAAGCTAATACAAAAATATTACAAAGAAATGAATTGCTTTAATAGTTCCTTCTAAAGCAGATACGTTTAAGATAATGCTCTAAAGAAAATTTTTTTTCTCAAATAGGTTACTCAATGATCATTTATTTTCTTCATAAAGACTTAAAATCATTCGAGTTACATCAAAATAAAAAAAAAAAAATTGATATTAAGATACAAAAAATACCGAAATCATAGGTATTTTTTTATTGAAGCACAATTAGATGATCAAATTAAATACTTTTTGAGATATTTGAATGAATAAAAAACGTCTATATTGTCCGGTCTAAGGCTCATCTAGAATCATAAAGATAACTCCATCTTTGTTTATAAAGTAGAAAATGTAGAAAATATTATTTTGAACTCTTATTATTTTATTACCCGGGATAAACTGGTTGGTGGTCATACAAAGCTCCTTTTCCGTCATCTTCTCAAAAAAAATCAACCATCTGTTTCAAACTCCACATTTCTAACTGTGAAAATACCAGTATCCAAAATACAGCAGCTTTGTTAAATTATTAATAATTGTTAAACAACTTCAACCATGACGCGAATTTTAAGAAATTCAATACGTTTTGAACGATATAAAAGTATACTTACATCCTTTGGTAGGAATCACAATAATGTTTTGATTTTTATCATCTCCTTCCGCCCTATCTTCTCTTTCTCCCATCTCTTTTCCTTTCTTCACTTCAAACGAATACGTTGTGGCCATCCGTAATCCTTTAACATCAACCGTATAACTTTTCCCTTGATCGTCAACTTCATTCTCTTCCGTTTCATTGACTATTTGCGTCCTACATCGTTGTGCACCCCACGTTTGCAATTCACAATATCGAACTTGAAACTGTGATATTGAATCATCATCGACTTCCCAATGAAGTCTCACTTGCCTATAGTCCGGTTCACCAGACAAATTTTTGATATCTGTAAAAAGCAATTTGATTTCTACAGTTGCGGAACGAATCCATTCGTTACGGTTCCAACTTTTTTTTCTATTGCAAAGTTGAATAAGGTAACCTGGTTAGTTGTGTAATTGTGTTGATACACGATTGTTCTAACATCGTCATCCAGTTGGAACGCAATTAAGGTTGCATCGCGCAAATGCTATGACAGTACTTAAATAGTGATAAACAAAATGGATTAAAACAGAGCTTAAGTTGAGTTGATTGGAGAAATATGTAACACTTATCAGCCTGTATTATAACGGATAATACACATTAGATAATAGAAGTTTTTACATGTTCTTCCGTTAGTAACGTTAGAAACAGTTATCAACTGCTATGATGGTGTTTTGTTTAACAATATCATTCATCATGGAGCAACACATATGCAAAGCTTCACTTCTATTGTTAAATTAATTGTTTTCTCAAAATAAATTTCCAAGTTCCCGCAAAGTGTTTGTAAACTAATGTAGTCAAGTTGTATTCTTTAACGGTTTGTTAAATTCTTTCATCTTAATTATCTAAGAAAAACACAAATTCTTTTGTTTTTATTTCGCAAAATAATCCCATTCATTGTTAAAGTGAACTCAACTTTGAATCAATTATTCGCAATTGCAACTAATGTTTTACTTTTTCTCAAGAGAATTAAATTTTGGTTTTAATAGGGCATGAAGAACTTGATTTGATACAATTGGAAATAAAGATAACAATCTTAAAATTATTTCCGTTTTCGAACATCATTTCAATTTTGACAGTAATGAAAGGATATTGACCACAAATGATGATTTCAACAGTTACAAATGAATAAATAAATAGTTATGATCAAAGCTGAAAGCTTTGGTGATTCTGAATAATTGAAATTTAATTAAGAACTCCTTATGTGTATAACAGTACCAACAGATGAGTGTGAGGCTGTTATCTTTTAACATATGCAAAGACCGTTTGTTTTGCATACCGCAAATATACTCATACTGCCCACTAGATGCAATCCATCAGCATACACTGAACATTTTATCTTCATAACTGTAGCTTAAACTGCAACTTCCTTTGTGAAATGGGTGATGCCAACCACAATACATATGGTAATTTTTCTTCAAACCAATGGAAGAAACTCATTTCAGTCAAATTGCGGTTTTGAAGTCTGAATTTAGATATAATAATGCCAGCGAAAATTTAATGCTAAGCTAAAGCAAATGTATATATTAAATATTTTTTTAGTTTTAGATAAAACAAAAATTCGACGATAATTTTGCAAACTGGCCAAACTAAACTTACAATTTTTACTTTCCAAAATTGCCGGTATATCAGGACAGAATATCATTTTAGACTAATCAACAGTGATAGCAACTTAAATAAAATCATCGTTTCAAAATCACGGAACAATTTACAGTATCCGTCAAATAAAGTAAACAAGATTGAATGCATTACGTTACTTGATTGCAACCCTAATTACCCGTAATTTCATTCTCTATTGTTAATTTAAGATCTTAGATTTGTCTTGTTGAATAATAGATTTATTTCTTGCATAATGTGCAGATGAACTAAAAATGGCCTCAGAGTTGGCTACTGTTTGTTGCTTGACATCTCAAATTAATCTTTATTGGACATTACTTGTCATTTTGTATAGCAGAATAACATACATACATTAATTAGCTAAGGGCGGCTTTTTTAATGTCATCTTTTTAAAATGTTGATGACATCTTCATTCTTTAAAGATAAACTTTTGATGAATTTTACAACACATGTAACCGCTCAGAATATTAAAGAGACAGTTGCTTGAAATGTCATTAAACAAATCAGATAAATTTACACTGATGAAATGTTTTACGACTTTACAAATGAGCTTTTAACGGTAATTTTCCAAAATAGCAGACTTATGACAAATGACAAAAAAAAAACACTTACCGGACAGCTCTGCATAATTTGTTGCAATGAAACTTAAAACCGCAAAAATAATAAACATCGCACAGCACAACTTTCTCCTCAAAAAAAAAATTAAAATAAATAAATAAAAATAATGAATAAAATTTTCAGTTTGTAAAACAAGCTCTAATACATTTTAATGAGATCAAAAATGAAAATGTCATAAAAGTAGCGGAGGTGTTGAAATATGATCAATCAAAGCGCGGATTAGAAAGACTAGCCGGTTATTGATGAAACTGCAGCGCTTTTAATGTTCAACCGACTTGCTTTCGACTGAGTTAGCAGTCAGTATGTTGTAGTTTGGTTTCGCTGGAAACGACCACTGTTTCGCCAAGGAGGGGTCACTGCTCTTCCCCACAATATTTTACGTCGTTATTTGTCCAAGAACTTCTTCTTGACTATGTAAGGGGCCGATCTATAAATTTAAACATTTGCTAACAATCAAATACCTAATAAAAAGTTATCTTGAAAGCTATATAGTAATGTGAACTGTTTTGACTTTTGCCATTTGAAGAAGAACTGCTTTGTTGGATGCAATTACGTAATTATAGACAAGAACAAGTCTGCCACTGGAAACTGCACAAATCAAGAATGAAACAAAAAATCTTAAACAATGAAAAAAAGAATTAAATTCAATTAATAAAAAACCAAATTAAAACAACCTCTAGTTTTTACTCAATATTAGTATGAAGTCTGATAGCATTTTTTCCCTTATTTTATTACACTTGAGTCTATTTACTTAAGTCTAAACCACATCTGATCCATCTGTTTAACTACCATTAATTTTTTATTTAACAATAACCAAAGTAATTTTCTCTTAACAATTACTCATTTTTTGTCTCAATTATTTCTCATTTTTTCCCATTTAATAGAGAAATACCCAATTTTAAGTACAATAAACTTTGTTTTTTATTTTAATCAAATTTTTTCAATTTCCTATTATTATTATTATTTTTCTTTTGACTTAGATCTGTCAATTTTGGTCAGATTTCTTTTTAGCCAAGAAGGTATAAACTGCAGAATCCGTTAATAACCTGTTGGTAACGGTCGTTAAGAGAAGATAGATACGTAGTTATGGTAACTGTACCTAATCTTAGTGGTTTCCTAAATCACAATAATGCATTTTATTGTAGAAGAACTTCTAGTTATAGTATTTACAAAGCTGTCAAATGAATCACAACATGACCTTTGATACAGTTGACAGTTAAACTATTCATTTCCTATCATTAAAAAAATGTCTTTTTTTTTCTGATATGATGGAATAATGCAACTGTCAATCAATTAATGAGATTAAAAAGATTCTTCATTAAGATTTATAAAAGGTGGAAGCTATCAAAGATTTATTAAAAGCATCAACGGGTTTGTTAAAGTAGGTCAACAGATACAAAAAAAACATTATTAAATTATTTTGTTCACTTTTTTAGGTGGTAACAATAGGAAAAATAACAGTTATAAAATTAACTATATCTTTGAAAAAGCAAAGCGATTTAGTAGGACAAACATTAATCTCTCTTTTTTTACGTTGATGTATGAAAACACAAATTAGTCTGATAATTGTATTTTGAAATAAATTAAGACAACAATGTAAACTATATACAAAATAAAAATTTTCACAATTCGGCTCTAGTTCGCATTTTAACGGCGGGTAATTGATATTACAATCATAAAGAATTTAATGAACCTTTTCTAATATCACTTAATAATTTTTCAGTCCATTTATGGACCACACAAAAAGTTAACTCGTTTATTTCATTTATTCATTATTATTATTATTTTTTTTTTTTGAAATATTTAAATTGAGAATGAGTGGGCTAGTTGGTCCCATACCCTTTTTTATCAATCGAAAATGCAACAAAGAAGAGTCGATGCGTTTAACAAGCATTCCTAGTAGACTAAAGCTTAACATTTTACAAAACTCCAACTTCACGAAGCACGATAACTAGGGATTTTAGGTATAAAATGAATTGGACGCAATTTTAACTTGGATTGTTATTTGAATTGATTTGCGATTCACAATGGTTTTGATTTATCGTTTTGGTTATTTAGAGATTTTTTAATTTTTTTCAGTTTTAATTGTAATTATTTTTAATTAACTCCAGTACATAAATTCAATGATTATTCACGTTTAAGATAGTGCAAATACTTATTTGAATTTTTAAAATGGATTTTTTTTTTCAATTTTCAAAATTGGAAAAGCACACGTCGAGAATGTTGATTGGAAGATGTTTTTTCTTGTTTTTTGGATTTTAGAAATTTGAACAAATGTTTTCCATTAAACAAGAAAAAATCTGAATTTTTCCTCTTTCTTAATACACATAGAGAGAAGTAATGACATAAAAAGTTTCTACAAAAATCTCTAAATAACTGCTTTTTTTTTTAAATGATCTAGTGATCCAAATCCGCTAAGAGGATTATTTATGTGTGGGTGGTTGATGGTAGGTCGTTATAAATGGCACTGGGGCCTTCGTTGCTGCAAACTGAATCCTCAGGTGTCCTTGACGGTTCGGCTTCTGTCGTTTCTTCTTGCTTTTGAACACGATGTTTCCCATGCAAATTCTACACAAGGAAACATCAATAAATAACAGAAATTTTGAAATGAAAAAATTTCACATAATTGAATTTTCCGAATTTGTATTTTATTTCTTTGTACACATAGCCGACTCGGTTATGGTAGGTGATATTTATCATCTTTGGTCGTGCGTAGAGGAAGCTCTACGTGACTTACCTTTTCTCTACTTCCTTTTTTCTGCATGCAAATCAAGCACAGATAATGTTAGATGACATTTGGTCTGGTTAGTAGTTTCTACTACTACAAAACATGCTTTATATATGAATTGTGAATATATCACATTAATAATACCTGCAAGCTAAATCTGCGATGTTGAGCTTTTCGACCGCCTCGACGCTTCGATATGTGCGGATTATCTCGACAAATCGTCTTGCTTTTGAAGAGTTCCAGTTGAAGGTAAAGTCGTTTCAGTTCGGCCCTGATATCGTCCGGACTCATGTCGGCCAAAGTGACCTCACCTACGTCCACATCACTATTGTTTCCTGTTAGTGGACCGTGTGCGTTGACATCCTGTTCAAAAGAAAGTGACAGTGAATCGCAAAAATTATAAATTCCCACAAAATAATTGCAAAGAAAAAACTAACCATTTGAATTTCTTCTTCTCAACAGCGGTTTGGGAAAAATAATCTCAAATTTGTATTTGTTTATTTAATGCTTCGATAGTTTTAGTGTTTTTATCGTACTTCAGTAAGAAAAATCGAGAATAGTACTTTGACCAATGAATTCATTCAAATTTTACATACAAAAACGTCAAAACAAATAGAAAAAAATCTCCAAATAGACTATTGAAGAAATTTAAAGTATGTTCCGTAACTCATAAAAACTGACCCTGATATTACGAAAATTAGTAACAATATTTTAACGTTCTATTTTCTACTGAAATAAATTATTTAGAAAAATGTGTCATCTACTGAAATTTCTTTGGAAAGCAAAACTTTAATTGGCAGAAAGGAATAAAAATTTAATTCTTTATCCAATCGAGTGTTCTGTTAAAAAGCAAATTTATTGTTTATTGCAATATAAAATACACAGTTTGTTTATTTTGAAATATTAAACTTTTATAAAAAAAATCTAATTGAAAACTTGGATATTCTAATTAAAAAATTCTCTTTATAGATTCATAAAATACAACCTTTGAACTTTTGTGAACGATAAATTATACAGGCACTATTAATAAGCAAATATTTGAAATAAAATCAATTGCGCTCAATTTATTACTTAAAATAAAAAGCAAAATGCAGTTAAAAGTAATCACAAGCTGAAAAAAAATAGCTTTGTTAGATATGGATATTTCTATATTTTAGAAATTCAGGTTATAGACAACTTTTAAAATAAAAAACAAAACTCACCTTAAATGCATCGACAGGAATTCTGCAGGAATACTCTTGTGCCAAAGATCGCACTTGTTTCTGTTGGTACCAAAATTTTGGAATAAAAACCAGCATTAACGTCATACTGGTTGACAAGTGTGTCCTCAAAAAATAAACGATAAGTACAAAATCCGGGTGAAGCCCGGGAAGTAATACTACACGAGCTACATAAAAAAGAGTGCTCACTGCTAACTCTATGCTGATCGCGGCGCACAAGAAACTTCTTTCCTGTTAACAAAAAAAACAACATTTAAAAAAATATAAAACTGTACTGTAATAAATAATGTTCTAAATGAGTAGTCGAGTATTTTTAATATTAAACTTTTTTTAGAACTTCTAATTGATTTCGAACTGAAATAACATTGCGCAAATAACATTTGCGCAAAATGCAACAACAGTAGAAAATATGTTGATGTGAAATAAAAAAGTGATATAATAAATTGGCATTTTACTGTTTATCAATTATCTCAGCAAATTAATTTCCGATTTTCCGCGAATTCATCATCATACGCTCATTATTGTAAATATGAAGATATATTGATCATGTAATCAATACAGTTTATTGTCGTTGCTCATGTAGTAGTCAAGCATCCTTACAACACAAAGACAGTTATTGAATGACCGGAAGTAATGAGGTGATGTAGATGGATGGTCGAGACAAGAAGGTGATGAATGTCGTGAGGGAATATAATCGACAACCTATTGTTCTATGATAAATTGACTTTATAGTGGTTGCTCCAGTCATTACCAACTCGGTGAACTGTTTTGTCTAATTCTAACAAAAATTCTTTTAACTTACATGAAACTGTGTCCTCGCATTTCTGCTAGCGTAACTCAGATGAATCCCAAAAATGAGTATTACCAATTCTCCTGTTTCAGTGACATAGTCCCACCATAAAGATTTACAAGCTTGGTAATGTAGCCCATCTTGCGTCATCCCTTGATACAATAGGCTATAATTTTCTTGCATAAAATTGAGACTTATCGCTGTATAGGCTGCCATATAAGCCAATACCGACATAATCATTATCAATAAATATTTGAGTAGATCGGTATCTTTAACCACCCATCTATGAGCTTTTCTGGTCCGAAATTCAATCAAATGTCTATACAATTTCAAGATAATCGCTCCATAACAAATAATAAAGCCGACTTCTCTCGCCCATGGTTCCAACAAACACTGAATAACAGAAGGCTCAAAAAATCGCGCTACAACCTGTAATAAAAAATAAATATTGTTGGGAGAAGTATTTGGAGTTGTGCACTTGTGCGAAACAAAATTGGAATGTAAGTGGATGGATTGATATTGTCCAGAGCTGCGTTTGCTCTCAGGATCACTTTACTTTACCGTTTGAAATGTTGATGAGAGGGTAACCTGTCTGAACGCGAACTTTGCAATTAGGTAATTTATCGGCACACTTTTTTCGTTAAAAATGTGATTGGTTTAATTAGTAATAATCGATTAAACAGTTACTCACTGTACTGTACAAGATGAAAATTCCAAGTAAAATTGTTTCCAATATAGTCCACATTCCAGAGGCAATTGACTGAAAATGAGAAAGGAACTACATTAAAATTTTTATAATAAACCTCTGCTCTAATAACCTACACTGCAAATATACACAGTTAATTAGAAATTTAATTGTTTCCCATCTCTCAAACAATTATTTATTATGATTATTATAAGAACTATTAAATGGATTACGATATTTTCCAATTTAAAAAATGAACATTGAATAGAATAATTATATTCTGAATCAACTTCAGTGTTTTAATCAACAAAACTTTAATATCGTAACTTGTCATACAAACCGACCAATTTCTAGCGAATTTTGACGTCAAATTAATGTGGTTTAAAGAATAAATAGAATACAAAACAACTGCAAAATAATATTTTAGTATTAAAATGACGATTTTCAATAAAAAAATGAAAGTATTTACAAAAAACACAACTTCTGAGATGTGAATGAAAAGGTGTAAATCTAGAAAATATTTGGGGTTAGTTGTTGTTGTTAGTTTAGTTTAAATATTATAGGAATATTTTTCAACTAACCAAATATTCAGAAGTAATTTTCTCCATTCTTTATTCAGAAAAAAAAAGATAAGTGCATGCAAAATGTGACAAAGTGTCTTGAGGTGAGACAAGTTATCTCGATGAATAAGACGAACTAACAAAAAAATAACCAATTTACATTTGTGTAAATGCTGCTCCTCAAAAATAAGACTGTTTTTCTAGCAGAAATCATTTTTGTATATTTGTGCAGAAAATAACATACTAGTTTTTGCAGCAAAAAAATACACAAGGAAGCATTTTGTTTTTTAAGGATGGCGTTTCAAAGCGTTGTGTGTCATATGCCAATATGTTGAAACCATCTTGCCGATTTATTATTCAACTTGATTATAAACGCAAATAATATTTCCTTGAAATAGAAAAATACATAAAAGTATTTTTCTATGAGAGACTGAGGTGGTATTCCTTACTTTAAAATACATTTTCCTTTGTTGATACAGATAGTTTAAACCTTAATAAAAAAAGTGTATGTTTACAATCATTGTAAGAGTCTTCTAGCAAATAACTCTTACATCTTCAAATCTGCGATTTCCTCAGTACTCATTAAAAACATTTGTAATCTTAATGACAAAGAACTTCACCAATTTTTGAACAAACATTTTCGTAAATTTTGTTTCTGATTTTCTTTCTATTTAATATGTCTTGGCCGAATTCGACTTTTTGGAATAGCTTTGAAAAAATATATGATTGCTTTTTACGCTAAGTGTAGATTATGGAAAATGATTTTTCACATCGAAATTTGTCGGTATAAAAAAAGTTGTGACTCACAAGTTTAGAAAATGTTTTTGTGAGTGCTCGTGTTGCTTCGCTTGGGCTAGGCGCCTCGGTTGCGCAATATCACTCACATTCACGAAACATAACTTTCTGGCCTAGTGATCCAAATAACTATTATAATAGTTAATAACAACCTCTGCATAAAAATCACCTAGGGTTTATTAAACAGTTTATTATCTGTTGATAGTATTTTGAAGCTTTGAAAGCTCTATTTTTTCAGTTTCTAGTTCACTTTTTTATAGTGTAATCTTACCTTAGTTTTCCTTTGTTTAAAAACCACCAGTGCAATAATGACAGTAACAATCATACATCCAAGTTGTATACTAAGGATTGCAGTTTTTAAATAAACATCTCGTCGAGCAGCACATATTCCATTTGGTCCGCAAACATCGCATTTCGTAGGACAAGGCCGACATCTGTAATATAAACGAAAAATTAATTGAATTTTCAATTAAAGTCCCTGTCAAGAACATATTCTCTTTAGATTTTTAAAGGAGTACTTCTAGATAAAACTGAATTAAAAGTAGTGTTAATCAAAAAAGCTATATTCTTGTAAGCTCAGTCAGTAATTTTTTCCTTTATTTCTTTGAAGCTGAAACTCATATTTTTTTTACTACAAGCACGTGTAAAGCTACACAATTTTTTACGGGTGGAGTGGTCTTGTATGACCGAGAATCGAGAAGGCTTAGAGAAATTCACCTTTTGACAGAAGCGAAATGTACAGAAAAGTATTGAAAGTCACTACTTCAAAGAAGTTTTTTTTACATTTAGAATTATCATAGTGGAAAGTGATTTTGTAACATTTGTCGTCTGAAAAAGAGAAATTTTTAAATCTTTCTCAATTTATTTCACTTATTTGTATAATAACAAAGACAAATTTAGAGGCGCATGAAATTGTTATGTGACATAGTTTTATGACTTTAGGGTGAAATTAAAAAAAATCTACTTTTTCCAAAAGACATTTCCTGTCATCTGAGTTAACCCGATTATAACTTGTGGAAGTGTTGGTTTCCAATTTTTCATCAAATCTAACTCCATAGTTATACCATGTCGGACTATATTCCAATAATGTCAAGAAGTTTTAAGAAATAAAAGCTTGCTTGCCTTTATCGGATTATACAAACTTCTGACTTGCCTATAAAGACTAATTTGCCGAGCTTGCAATGTAAGGTAAAATATACAAACTTAGACACTGTCCCAAATTCAGACAACCTTCTATTAATTGCTATTTGGTAAAATAAGAATTTCACAATATCTAGAATTATAGGTAGCCGCCTTTTTTAACATATCAATTCCTTAAGTCAAAATTTACTGTTAACGCAATTACAGTATAAAACATGGGGGTTAGGTTTAAGTGGGGACTGTCATACAAAAATATTAATAAATACCTAATTTTCTTGTGAAATTTAATGAGAAACAATTTTGATCCAAGAATTATAATCATTTACATCAAATAAATTGACACGTAAATTCCTTAAGGTGTCTGAATTTGAATGTTTTATCTTATCTAAGTAACTATTGAGTTTTTTAGCATTAAGCATATTTAGACAACACACTCTCATGAGTCATAACTTACTTAAATGAATTATTGGTTTAGATGACTTCAATATTTTCAGCTGTTTCAACAAATAGTCAAATTTGTTCCCTCATATTTTAATGCATCAACCTTTGAATTTGAAATGCGTGATTTATCAAAATTTTCAATTTAATTTGCTTTTCTTATTTGACAACAGTCATTTATATAATTATGAAAAGTTATTTTATATGTTAGAGTCTCTCAAGTTTTTTTAACTCACTAGTGAATTCAAGTAACTCGGAATCATTCAAATTGAAACTACTTCTTTAATTATGACAAATTCTAAAAACTGAAACTGGCCAGTTACTAGAGAAATGTTTTTCTTAGTTACTATAAATTCCTTATTCCCCGACTAACGTTTATATTTGAATAAATGATAAATAATTCTTTCCGTGAATAAAATTAGGAGTAATTTACTCATGAATAAATAATTATTATCAATTAACAAGTTTTATTTTGCTTTATTGACAATAAACCGGAACTATATACTTAGCTTAGAAGTTTATATTGTGGTCCAAAAAAATACGTTTTAGTACACTTATAAAGTTTTTGCCTCTGATAATTGCTGGTTTACTAAGAAAGCATTCTAAATTGCAAGTAATCCCCTAGTTTACATAAACTAATAGATATTGGTATACAAATCATTGCTTTTGCCAGGACAGTCTTAAGTTCAAAATTTACTATCCCAAATAAATATTCATTGTAAATATTTAACTTGTTTTACAACAGCAAAGTAATAAAACGTATTTTCTTTTGGAGGACTATACATATTCTGTCTATTTTGAATCATACAGAAAAAGTAATTTTTTACAGAAAAGAATGTATATTTTCATTTTGACAAAAACTTTGATAAATTATTGAAAAACATTATAGTAAGTATTTAAAAATGTGTTGTATGAATTGTCTTTATGAAATTCTATCGGATATAAATTTTTATCCTTTGACGTTTTTCCCTATCTATACGTATTCAAACACTCAAGAACCTCAGTAAAAAAATCAGATTTAACATTTGACTGTTTTTATGACTCACTGAAGTTTTATATTTGCGTTCATTAATAAATATTACAAACTTCTCTTTCAGCGCCAATAATTCTTATGATTTTTGAATGATGTATTGTTTAAAAAAATCTCGTGTGTAAAGTTTGAAATACGCTAATATTTTACGGCTGTGAACGACCATAATTTCACATTCATTCATAAATCTGACTTTTTCCATTTACCATGTTATTAATCGAATTACATAAGTCCCAAATGTACAATCGTCATTTTTTGATTTTTTTTTAGCTTTCGATTCTAACAACTCTGACGTCAATAGATAAGCAAATCAATCGCTAAACGAGATGATCGATTGCATTGTTGGACATTTAACCACTCATTCATGTCCCATTTATAAGGGTCAAACATCTGGTGAGCATTATTGACGACGTGATAAATGGATGCGGGAAGAGACACGTTATATTCTTTATTTTTCAAATCGAACAAATAACAAAAAATGGAAAAATGGGGTCATTTTGTCTCGACCCATGATAGAGTTCAACAATAAATAAATTAAATTCAAATATTCTCATTGTAACACTCTGGTGTTTACCAGTATTACCTGCCAGGTCAGTTGCAAAAGTCCAGTCAACGCAATAGTAGAGACAGAAATACACTCTTAAAAACATGCTTTAGGTTTGTAAGCAAATTAAATCTAGAAAATAGACAGACAGATAGATCAAGTCAGGCTAGGTCAAAATAAGTTGTGTTCAACGTGGTAGTCGCCGAAGGCAACAAAAGGGTTTTAATCGGCAGATTACTGCACAACCCGGAATAATGCGGGTGAGATGGAATTCCATAGTTACAGCAGCTGAGCAGTTCATGCTGAAAATGTAACAGAAAAAAATGTATCAAAAATAATAATTATGGAAAAAAGAAATAAGCCAAATTCATATTCGTAAAAGCATCACTAGTTTTCACATAGAAGGTAGTTGTTTTGTATATTTACAGAGTGACACAACAATCTGACAAAGAATGTCCGTTTCTTAAGTGATAGTAGGTATAAGGAATTGCATGTTTTATACTAAAAAACAGGGTTAACATCGCAACTTAGTGAAACATCACCTTGTATATGTTGACATCTGCAACTATTGAATAATATTTTTCATATCTCTAGAAACCAAATGTATCGTTTGGAACCCTGTACAACACCTTATGTAAAGAAAAAACAATGTCATTAATTTTGTTATTTCTCAAAATTCCATCCTCTTCAGTTTTATATTTCTTTGAAAATAAATGAATTCCGTCGACGCTTGAAGAAAACAGAAAACAATTTTGTGGAAAAGTGTAAATTGTAAATCAATGTGCGCATTCGGCAGAAAACTTGAGTAATATTTCATTGACTTTCTGATCAATTTTTCGTTAAGCATTTATTACCAGAGACGTCATAAGTTGTAATAAAATCACTGTTAACTTTGTGAATTGGAAATGTTTACGCGACTTCCATAAAAATTCCATCAAAAAGAATTGTTTTACTCACCGAGCTGACTCGATATCTCCCGTCTCAATATCTTCACCGAGAAAACCCTTCCAGTTTGAATTCGCTTCAGCATGAAAAAAATCTTGTCGACATAAACACCTATATCCACCTTTTCTTTCGCCGTATCCCAATTGAGGACTACACTGAAATGAGTGAAAGATTTAAAATATTTGCTTCAGAAACCTGCAACAATCAAATATGAGAAAAAAATGTTTTTTTTGGGAGGAATAATGGAATATGAATTTGATAAAATCGATAGTTAAAGTGACGTTATATAAAGTAAATGCGTTTGAAGCGGTTTGAAGTCTCTTCATAAGCAATCAGATGGAAAAGCGAAGGGATATCGACTATGTAGACTGCCCTTGGATAAACAGCCAGCGGTTACAGTTTTCAATAAGATGATTTTCAGAATTTCATGCGAATAGTCATATTACAGATCAAATCAAAAAAAAATACACGAAACTTCCAAATTCCGGAATTTTCTTTAAATAGTGTGAAATTTGATAGAAATATCGAAAAGCTTTTAGAGAGTGTGGCTAATAAAAACATTTCTCAAGTTCAAGAGCTTTCGCATAAAAAGCTCTTAGCAGTAATTTTCCCAAGATTTAAACTACTTACGTAGGTAGTTTCCTCATCACATTGATGTTTCTTGCCGAAAATTTCTGTCAAATTTTCCTCGCATTGATCCAACTTTAACTTAACAAAGAACCCAATACTGACATTTCCTCTTTTTGCGACAAAATTATAAAACCAATTTCCTTTAAGAAAATGACAGTCTTTAAATGCTGGCGTCCATCCTTCCGTTGTATTTTCAAAACTTTTCCAAAACATATTCGTTTGTTCAGTTTTATTTGGAAATATTGTAAGTCTTCCATTGATATTCAACCCTAATATTCGTTCATTGGATGTTTTGGAAATAAATCCGATTATTTCTGAATGTGTAGATAAAATCTGACGTGCTGTATCTAAAGAGTTACCCTGATTGGTAAAAACAGAATCTGCTAGTGATGTTACGTTAAAATTCAATCGGGATGGAGTGGTTGGTTTTGAAAGAAATCGGACTTTACAATCTTCATAGTTATTTCCTGCACACATAAATGTTAAGTGGAAGAAGATGATAACAACAATTACATTCATGTCGTCATTATCTGCAAATGCGTGCTTTTCAACGGACACCTGGAAAGAGAAAACATTGAAAAGCAATTACAGAATTAAACGGGAATAAGGGATTATTTTCATTGTTCATTGCAAGGAAAAAATACTAATTCAAAATAGACTTGAACTATGAGAAGTCATTCTACTGAGATAGACAAGAACAAAAAGAGTTCGTCAACAACTCAGTAAATGTTTTATCAGATTAGCGCAAATTACATTTTCAAGGTTATCCAACAATGTTGTATTCGGGCAAAAAAAACGCATTATAAACTCTTTTTCAAAATTTGGCAAAAGATGAGTTCCGCAAATGTTACAAACTTCAAAAAACAAAATTGTCGTAAAATGTTGAAGCGCTTTAACAAAAATTTTTATGGCAATTCGAACACCCAGTTGGAGGCTATAATGACATATAGGAAACAGGAAAAAATTTGCATTTTTATAATGTCTGCAAAAATAGGCTTTTGAAAGCCTTTAGATTACAAATAATAATAATAATTGGAGGTCTTAGAATTGACTTCGCACCACTAATTCATAAAACGTCAATTCCATGTCATATAAAAAAGAGGTAGAGCCTTAGTTGACAATGACAATAAATTGACGCAAATCTGATACACAACTGATTGTTCATGTCCGATAGGTTTTTCGAGAATTGGCCATGAATTTTAAAAAACTTAAAAAGTGATATTTTGAAATTATAACTATGTAAACAAATTTTTAGTAGGTAAATAAAATGATTAAAAACAATTAGCAACTTGAAAGAACGTAATTACCTACACAAATTACAATTACAAAAGCTAAGTTCCAATGAGATATTGTTGACCATGTAATGAATAGATTACTCATCTAATTTGAAAGTGTAATTAACAGAGGTTTAATTAGACTCTTTGCTGATATAGAAAATATTTTATGTTGAAAATTTTAATTTAGGTGTGAAATATTCATAGACTATTCAATTTGGTTTCCAAAAGAGTACCTGAGTAAAATATAAAGGAAATAATTTCTAGTTAATTTCTAGTTGACCAATTACAGTTATTTGTGAGCATAATAAAGCATAATAAAATGAAAGGTACAAAAAGTACTCTTTTAACCCACTACGTTCAAATAAACATTTCGCATATGCAACAATCAACTGCGTAGAATTCGCACCCGTTCTACTTTTAAAAAGCTTCTTTGGCAACTGTCAAATGAAAAACTTGATACTTTGACTTACTTGATAGTTTTAAAATTTTAGCAAACGCTGAATTTGAAAAAAAAATTGTTCGTTTCAAAAAATGTTGTGCGAAGACGTATACGGCGTTATTCGCGCATATGAAGCACCCTACGTACCGCATTGATTGATTTCGTTGATAGATTGATAAATGTCAATACTGTTAGTGTCATGAATTTATGATCACAATCACATGTGAAATCCCAATTCAAAGATGTTTTTGAGTCGACTGCAGAGCAGAAAATTTTTTATTCCGTGGAAAAACTTTACAATTTGGATTTTATTTATGATAGTGACATTTCACATATGAATCAATTTAGGCCCTTAGAATCTTTGTACTCCATGGCCATCGCTTATCAAAAATCATAATAAACATATGGTATAATTCTTTAGCAAAAACTTGTTTATATATATGGGAAAAAAAATAAACTGCTAAGTTGATACTTCATTTTTCTAAGTTGGTGCTTCCTTTGATTCTAGTGAGAAATGTTTTCATCATTCAGTTGAGGTTAAGTTGATAACGCATTTCAGACAAAGACGTCAAAAAACGTCAAGCTAGTTAAAAAAATACCAACTTATAATAATGAAACCCACTGAACTACATCAAGTGTTTATTCAACCTAAATCGATAAATTCTCTAAATTTGAAATTTGTAGTGGTCAGTTTATTATTTTTTCATACATTTTTGATCATTTTTGTAATGTTGAAATTGACAAATCTAAACATTTTTACACTTTTCAAGTGTCTTCTAACTTAAGTATGAATCTAAAACCTTGATTCCATTTGCTTATTTAGATAATGATTAAATTTTAAAGCAAAGCATGTTTCTCCCTCAAAAATTATCTTAATGTTTAATTGTCTATTTTATTTGGTATATCATTAAAACATCATCAAATTTTAGACTGCATTGTTATGAGCAGATTTGCTAGATTGAGTGGAAGCGTTAAGTTCCTTCAAAATGGAACCTAGAAGATAAAAAATTTGCTGTTTTAGTAGATGTTATTGAAAGCATAATCAGTTTTGTTGTGGACGATTCATGTTGATACATTTTTAAAGCAAGCATCTGTTTTTTACTTCACTTTATGTAAAAAAATACACTATTCTATCCCAAGACTTGCACAAAATAATGTTATGACCAAATCAGGGTGGTCATGATTAAACGCGAAAGAGCAAGTTGCTGTTGAAACTGTTACTCTAAATCCCGGTTTTACAATATGCATTTAACCAAGAGATACAGTTTTACGTGTCTCTTAGTTAATTTTTTTTCCGCTGTTCAATCTGTGAATTAGCAGTTAATGTACTAACTGTTCTGTAATCAACACAAAAGTGACATAATGGGTGAATATTTCAATTCTAATAACAGCAGAATTACCAAATTCAAGCGAATGACAGGAGTTTTTCCAAAAGTTTTTATGTTGAGTTCTTGAACTATAATACTCTACTATTCAACATCCCGGTAATGACGACTGTTAAACACTTCAAGAAAAGTTCGTAAGACAAGTGAAAAGAGTGATATGAATTTTTTGAAAGATTAATAGTCACTAGAGCACAAAATGCTTACATTATTTTATCTAAAATTGATAAAAAGTAGATAAAGTTTTTTATTATAACATTTGTTTTCCTTGAAAAATTGTTCATTTAATAAAACTAATTAGTTTTTCCGTGAATAATAGAAATAATAACTAATTTTTATATTGTCATAATCCTTATTGAACAGACACCTGTACGCAGTCTGTTAAAATTAATTACTTCTTGCAAAATTCAATTCCGTTTTTGCATTTAAATGCCTTTCCGGGTTACTTTGACATGCTATGGAGTTACTTTGACTACTGTTTGTGGTGTAGATACTTTTATAACATTTGTGAGTTGTGTGACAACGATTAGAAAAATGTTAGGGGCAAGCAATTATAAGAAATGAAAAGATGAGACTTTACTTTTACATTTTGAAGATTCTAAACACTGTTTTACGTTTTATTGAGTTTGTTCCTTTCTCACATACCAAAGAATGATTTTTTAATTTTTTTATGGAAATATATGGATGCTTTGTGTTTAAGACAATTTATAAAGTTTATCTACTGTAAACTATATTGCCGACCACACTTCTTAAAAAAAAGTTATTTATTGTTGAGTTTAGTCTATTTGGCTGCATATTAGTTTAAAGGTGTCAAAACACCTCCTAAGCTCACATAACTTGGATTTTTAACGTAATCAAAGAAACTGTCAAAGTAGCCCCAGTCATTTTTTTTGACACCAAATTTTTTATTTTTTCTGAAAATATATGACCTTGAGGCTAAATGTTAAGTTCAGTTCTTAAAGCAGAAGGATCAATTTTTCTAATGGTAATTTTATCAAGAAAATATTGCAACAAATAAAACAGTTATATTAACAAAACCACTAAAACTGTGTCACAGTAATTCAAATAAAATAACCAATTTTTTGAAAAACCTGGCATGAGTTACTTCACGAGTATGTATCTGTAAATCTAAAACCGCAGTAACTTTCAACTGTTTATTTATTCATTACATCGCAACAATAGTGAAACAGAATAGTAAAATAAAATAAACAACTATAAAATACGTTAAGAAAAACAAACAAAAATTTCTAAATATTTCCGTCTTAAATCAAATTCAACTTCTTTTGCGTAATAACTTTTGTCGTTTTAATCATAAAATTGAAATTAGTTGGCAACCTAGGAAAATTTTTGTTGCAAGTTGCGGTTGTACAAAAAAAGTACAATAAAATTTGATCCATTGTTTTATATTTGGCGTTGACAACAAGATGATGGATTATAGACATGGAACGAAAATTGATTAAAGCTTACCCTAACGAATTTTTAAAAACGTATGATAAATTAATTAAAATTAATTAGTCTTTTTATTGCTTTACGTTTGAGAACAATCAATCAAATCTGTGATTTTCTTGGTGTGAAATAACAAAGCAGACTGTTAAATTTGCAACTATTTTATCCAGCAGGAAGTTAAATCGCTAATTAAAGTTTACGTTAAAGGAGCCTTAGCGGAATTTTAATGATGACACGTAGGATGAATTAGTCATTCTATTTGGCTGTGTAATTTGATCTAAACCTACAAAAGCTCTTATTGTTTGTTATCAGTTTTTAATCTAGAAAGGATAAAAGTACAAATTTCAATCTAACAGAATGTTTTGAAAAAAATAAATGGAGATTCATTCAACCACAAAGCTTAAATGTTTTACTTCGAATTAATTTACTTTTTGAAACCGTTTTCACAATATTATCCTGACGGTTGAATATAATACCTTTAGTAATAACGACAAAACCGAGTTTAAGAAGGAAAGTCATTAAAAATCTCGTTAGGAAATTCAAATCTGATTACTTGAGGAAACGCTTACTAAGCAGAACAAATAGATAAAGTGCAAGAGTTTTCTTTGTGAAAATAATTGAAGTATTCTTCGCAAAAATATGATTTTATATAAAGTGTTAAGCAATAAAAATGAAACACATTTGTTTTTTCGATTTATTTTAAAAATTTTACATAGCGTGTGTTGACAGGAACATCAATACAAGCTTATTTCAACTAAAAATTTTGTGTCGTTACTTTAGTAATTTAGGCTCCATGGTTTATGATTATATTTGCGTGCTTTATATACGGTGCAAAGATAATGACTGGCACAGGTGTGACAAAACTTGGATTTATGTCCTGATCTAAATCAATATTTTTATGATTTTAGTTGCTGTATTTTAAGTTCGTTTTAAAGCTTTTAAATTTAATTCTATTTTGTTTTTAGTTGATGGACCAACTCAAGTGAATTTCCTTGAATTAATTCGAGTTAAGAACTAATGCCATGCTTACATTATTAAATGAACTATTTTTAACTCCAGTGAAAATATCAACACTTTGACGAAACCAATAATAGAACCGGAATTTATTGGAAATAGAGCAAACAGAATTTTGTGAATAATGCGCAGTAATATTTCGTTTTTATTCTCTGTAAACTCATTTGTTTGATATAATTGCGCAATTGCTAGCATAGAAACGTTAGACTTGATTGCTTATTTATTCGAAAGAGAAAAAAGAATTCTTTTAATTAAAAGAACTGAATTGTGTTAGATGCTATAGTTATTTTTTGTTCTATAGGAATTGAAAAATTCTCTAGAATCTTCTAAATAATAATATCAATTAATCCTTCATTTATATGATTTAACTATTAGCAAAAATTAGAGAACGTGTTCTAAGGTTGTTATTTGTATCTTACTCGAAGGATACTCACATGATGTTTAACAGAAAAGACAGGGAGAAAGAAGGAGCAAGTCACTCACATAACACTAAAAGTCTATAGAAAGTCTTAGAAAAAGTATTACGTTAGCATTTTAAAGTTAAGTAGCGAGCGAAGTTGGACTGATCTATGAGAATAACGAGTACAAGATCATCTGGGAAAACGAGCCAGGGGTTGGCACGGCGCAGCTACTGGATCGACCTGAGTTACCATAGCGACACGCGCGAATTTCTACAAAACCATCAATTAGACCAGAAATTCGGTTAAGTCCATCGAAAACAACTCTTTTACGCTAAACACCAACGTCCAAAGCTTGTCAGATTAATTCATTCGAAAGGCAATTACTGAAAAAAGGGAAATCTAGAACGTAACTGTCAACGGCTGACAACGTTGCGAGTTTTCTAGATTCAGTAAAACACTTTTGTAGCTTTAACAAATATATTTAATACGTTTAAAAGAATACAATATCTTCCGAGAAAGCACCAACTAATCTAAATTCATTCTTCGTCAGAATCGCCCTTAGAAACTGTGGGCACTCTTGAGAATATGTCGCTGGTCTATTTACAGCCACTTTTAGAACAATCTCTCTTTCGATAGGCTGCGGAAACGCAGCAATCCCTTCGCTGCTTTGTTCATTAACAATTAAATTAGTCATTTTTTGTGCATCGGAAAATAAATCAACGATTCTAGCTCCCAAGGCTGAGTCGGCTCTTCCTTCTATTTCTACCTCGCATCCGTCTATAAGCTTAGCGATCATCTCTGGCAACCCTGACTCAAAAGATCCCGATGGATTTAGTTTATACATCAGAGAATTCGCTTCTGAAATTTTAACTTCCAGTGCTGTCACCTCTTGAATAAAACTTTCAAATCGTCTAACTTGCATTTTACTTTCTCTGGATATACGTTCAGCCGACTTGATCAATCCGCGCATTCTGTCGATGGAATCTGGTACTTCAACACTTAGTTGTTTGCACTCTTCCGCTAGTTTATAGATGGCGCCGTGACAAAGAACTGGTATAAGCATTTCGCTGATTTGAGCCAGACTTCGCGAGTCTAAAAAGTGCAACACTTTCTCTGCTTCGCGAGTATCATCAAAAAGTCGCTTCTGCCGATGCGCCGGTACGGGTTTAGCTGACTCCCACGTTTGAACCCAGAAATTGCCTTCAATTAACATTCTAGAACTCAACTGGCCCTTCTTCTGTCCCCAATCATCTAATTCCTCACATTCAATCCAATCTCTTGGCGAGTACCAACGGATAAAATCTTCAAGAATAGCACCTGGATTAGCTGCTTTGAATGATTCCATGTCAGATAGTAGAGAAGCACTCATCATTTTTGCTCTCAGTTCTGAACCTTGAGCATCCGAACCTAATTTTAGCAACACGTCAGTGTCTTCTTCTAATTGATCTTCGCTCTTTGGGACTGGTTCTTGGGTCACTGGGACGTACAAAGGATCACCTGTTCGAAGAAGTTTCAAGTTTTTGAATTTACCAAGTCTACCAATAGGCTGATTCCAAAGTGAATATTTTTCTTTCTTTTTGTTTTCTTCTACTGGTTTATCGGCACAATCGAAAAATTCCTCATCGTCGGTTGATGAGCCTTCGGCTGAATCAAAATTAGCGTTGCTGTTCTCACGTGACTGTTTTCTTTCAATGCAGCAATTTAACATTTGCAGTTTTTGGTGCAGGAGGCTGGTACGCAAGTCTGGGTAACCAGAAGAAAGACTGTAAAAATAGAGTAAAGCTTTAAAAAAAATGCTGAAAACTCAGAATAAAAAGAGCTTTGACAAATAATAGGGGAGTTAGCACGTTTGTGTATTAAGAGTAATAGTTATATTATTCTATAACACTGTAAAAGCTAATTTCATAAATAAATAATGAATAGACAATGCTTATCAATAGAAAAACAAATTCATATTTTTGTTTTGTGTGAAGAATCATAAAAATTATTTCGTTTACAAATCCGTTTTTATTTTGATTTAAAGTACATGGTGCAAGAACCATTAGAACCTCACGCCTATAATGTTGTTTAAAATGTTCATATTAAAAAAACATTGTCTTTAATTATGAAGGCATTGTTTAGGTAGTTCATTAGATTATTACACAGACCGCTTTCAACGTGAACATCGCAACATAAATTTGAGTCTATTGCTAATGCTAAAAGTTTTCCGTTTTTGAAATTAATTATTACTATCAATAACAATTTGAAGTGTCGAAAAAATATGACATGAATGTTTCATTTCTGACAAAGCACAGTACTTGTTCATAATTCACATTACAATTTCTGACTAATTAGGCATTAAAAACGTTATATTACGTTTTTGGAATGCACGAACAAAAATTTCAGGATTTGGATTGATGCTCGAATGATATTCGGTAAGAAAATCGCAATGACACAAACCATCACAAGGAGTAATTCGTTATTGTTCTGCATAAGGCTTACTAATATCAATTTTTAACATAAAATAACACCACAAACAGACACTGAAATGTAATTACAATTGTGTAATTTAATAAAATATAACAACTTTGACAGCAAAAAATTTCCACTTATTAATTTTTGTTAAAACTGTCGAATATTCAAAAATTGTTAAGAAATTTCTTGTTTGTCATAGTTATGACTCGCGAAATTAATTTTTCTATTCGTCATTAATGAGTGTCGTGCGATTTTCATAAGTAATACCACGAGTAGGTATGAAATTGCCGGAAATTTTCTATCTCAAATATGATTATTTGTTTTTGGTGAAAATTAAATTTGTCGCCATAACAAAGACGAGTACCTGAGATCAAAAAATTTCTTTCACTTTCATATCCACAAGTTGTATTTGGCTAGACAATTCAATGGACAAAAAATGGTAGAAATTTCTATCTGAAATTTTTAACGAAAACACCACAGTGAAAATTGCTACAAAAGTGACTGGTCCATTTTGACAAAATGGAATTATCATCAACGTTATTATTTATTAATTAAGATTTGAACATAAATAGCCAACAAAATTTTATGAAAAAAATTACTATGGAAGATTACGATTCCGTTAAAGTGATTATTGAATGTTATCCAGAAATAGTAAATAATGGAAAGATATTCACTTTTATGAAAAAAAAACTTAAAAGTATTTTTTTGTATGCCACCCAGACATCTTTTTAGTATTTATTTAAGTAATAATAATGAGACCAATTATTTTTTTAGAAAACTAATTATTTATTGTGACTTTTTCACACAACCCTTGTTATTTAGAAATTTTTTGTTTCAATTTCAAATTTAAATTCAGGGATGCTAATTTTTTTCTATCTCGTTCGCAAATTTATTGATTCTTGCTATAAATGCGAGGGGTAAACGGAAAACCGCACTCCAAAGTTTGTATACCACATTTTCACAAGATTTCCTCTGATTTCTTCAATTTTGTTCACTCATTTTCTCTGCGGCTCACCTCTAGTATAAATGCTTGCTAGATAACACCAACAACCAACGCCTTGTAATTATCACATTCCTAAACCTTTTAGTTAAGTTTTCAGATGTCTTACGCTATGTAAGACTGATAAACAGCATTTTGTTTTATTTTTTAAGAAAAAAAGCTTCTAGAGAGCTGGTTTCTCATTATTAATGCGTTTTAAAAGATAACTATCTTGTGAGACCTGTACATCTTTTTTCAAGTAACAATTACTAAAGAAATGAGTAATCATGAAAATTAATGGACAATTGTGTACTAAAATTCTTTGATCGTAAATTATACTTTTATTTATTAAAAAAACAAACTTATTGCCAAGAATCCATATGGTGAATAATTTGAAAAACAAATTAAAATTCGACCCAGACAAATTTCAATAAAGTCAATTTTTTTTCAAATTAAAATTATATCGAACAAGTAACTGCACATTATTAAAAACCTGCATACAAAATGGCCCACAACAGCCTCCACAGCGGAAATAGGCTTGTGGTAACAACAAAAATGTAGCTCTTCAGTTCTTCAATTGGATGTTAGCTACCAATTCTCAGTGACTAATCCCAGAAGCTTTCGCTCAGGAATAGCGCTCAGAGTAAAAGCGTTACTTAGGAATATAAAATAATTCAAGTTTACAATAATAGCGTCCGTTTCAGTTTTTCCTGTTTTCCTGACAACGAACTTTGTTTCCGTGGCTTTCCAGAGCAAGATGATTGGTGACTTTCAAACGTTCTTATCTGCTAATAGTAAAAAGATAGAACTTTTTTGCAAACGAATTTTATGTTTAGAATTTCTTATATTATGTGCACCTTTCCGATGGGAAGGCAGATGTATATCATTTTCATACAATTTGTGACTTTTTGTCAAGTTTCCAAATTTCAAATCTGCATAAAAGAAATTTTCTATAGGATGATCTACTTCAAAAACAAGGTTAAGGTCACTTTTTGTTACTTCCAAATATGCATTTCAAATTAAAATACCTACAAATACAAAATCTAGTTTTGCTGTCTTAAAAAAAAGCGCCACTCTCTGCGTTGACACCCAGCATGGGTACACGATAATGAAACACAATTACAAGAGTCACTCAATTGATTTTGATTTTTGTTCGACTGTAGTTCATATTGTGATCGTCTGCGTCCTTGGATTCCTTGCAGACTCATCTCAATTCTTCTTTCAAATATAATTTCTAATTGATTTATTTCGTATTTAAATAATAATTCATACTTTCCTAACAAATATACGTAACAATGCAAAATAAATCATCAATCTTCATACCTCTAATGATGAAAAATTAAATCCACACGCATATGTTTATCTAAGTTCAAGTAAATAAATCCCTTTAAAGCATTCATGAAAATTACTCTTTAAATTCTATTAAGCTCTTACTCTAGTCTTTATTCATTTGGGATTTTCCAAAAAACTCGTGTGCTGACATCTCATTTTTTTTTTAATTCCAAAATCGTGAAGTTTTTGAGACTGAACGGCAAGATGCGAAGTATTCGAGTCTCTTCCGTTTGAGTGTCCGTCCAAGTAAACATTGAGGGTAAAGAGAAGGAGGAGCGGCAGCAACGCTGTATCTCAGGGCTCAAACTGACTTTTTCCAGCAAACTAAAGACGAATATCACTAGTTGCTTATAGTGAACTTTATACACTGCACGATTCCCCGTATTTCCTATAGTTACGAGATTTCGTACGAGAAATATGAGATTATAACAGCATTTATTTCTCACACGATTTTTGTTACTGCATTGGTAGTAACAGTTGATCAAAGTATTCTTCTTTACATAGCTTGATAATGATATAAAACTGATCTCTGCCTGCGTATTTCTTGGAAACATATCGCACAATCTAAACTCATGGTTATTTGGTATACTATTCGAGTACTCGCACAAGATTTAGTAGAAGAATTCTGACGAGAAATAGAATAAACACACTATTAGCTAGTGGCTCTACTCATAACATAACCACGCGCTAGAACCCAAAACTGAGACAACCGAAGATCTCCATTACTGGCCCAACAACTACTCAGGACCTCAAATCGGCTCTTAATTTAAGTTGCTAGAGTTATTTATACAAGATTTAGGAAGTACCTTTGTGATTTAGATTTCTAAACTACCTTGGAAAGAAATATTGCAATTTTTTTGAGACTTTAAGAATTTCGCAATATCTAAGTGCAGTGCCCTACCTTGCTACCAGAGTTGATTTTCAAAACACAAATTTTATAATCAGTTTATTGTTGTTGTTCTACCACAAGTTTTTTTTAAACAGTTTTAGTGAAAATAAAAGAAAAATCCGCATGAATAGGCATAACGATGCGGTACCCTGCAGGGTTCAGTCAATATTGAGTTTACCCCTCTTAAATCGCTCATGTGTTTAACAACACCAAGAAAACAGTTATTTCTAATTGTGCTGTTTATTTTATAATTAACAAATTACAGTTAATGGAAAAATGCAGTTATTATTTAATTTATTTAATATGATTTAAAACAATTCAATTTAAAAATCAACAACCGTTTCTCCATTTTGTATGAATATTAAAAATGCAACTTGAACATTCAATAAAAAAATATAGTTATTCAACGACAAAAATTCATACAATACGTCAGTTTTAATCAAATGCAGTTTTACACAGTTAGACATACTGTTTTCCACAATGTAAAACAATAGAAGCGGCGGTAACTCTATTCACCTGACAGCTATTTGACTTATTTAATGAACAGATAAAGCCACGATAACCAAATGCCATTTAATTTCAACCTGTTGTACATCAGTGTCATGTTTTCGTCTGAAATGTTATCCTAAGAGAATACACTTATAATGTATGACCTCAGTCTTAAATCCTCTCATTTAATATTTACAACACGTAAATTTCAATATCCGGGAATATAGTCACCTTGTAATGGAGGCGGCGTTGGAGGGATTAAAAAAAATGTAAACTTTTTTTATATAAAAACCACATACGTAGGGTTTGACAAACATGTTAATCCCGATTAGAATAAAAAAATACTCCTAAAATATTTTCATGGATGTTTTCCATCTTGGCCTTAGCATCTCTTCAAAGATTATCGACCCTTTTTTACTCTTATTATAAGTTATCATCCAAGAACGAAAAACTATTGTAAGCATCAATTATGTAAATTCAATGATGCTTCAAGTTCTTCAAGATGCATTTATTGATTGATTACATTTCAACTAATTGCAGGTTGAAGGATTCTTGCATAATGCAGACAACTTCCATGCCATAATAATACAATAACCATCAGAAACATTAAAAACTCATCATCGCAGCCCATGACGTGTAACCTTCGAATTAAAAGTAGCGGAATTGGGAGTAACAAATAGAGTTTTGTGCATCAACCAGATAAAAATTAAATGAATAAAGAAATAAACGTAAATATAGTTTTAACGTTCAATTATCCTCTCGTTTGATACTTTCTAACTTTGATATTCTTCGTGGAGGATCGTCTGAAAATACCTTCGGCAGGTGTGTACGGTTAGATACTTCGTTGGTATGTTAGTACGTCCAGTTAGCTACAAGAACTGGTAGGTCGATGTTGTGTAAGAAGTGCATTGGTCTTTGACGACTAACATGCGTGTGCGGTTTACAAGTTTTAAAAAAGTTGATAGTTTATTAATTCTGTGAATGGAATTAACCATACCTGGATGAAGAAGAGGTGAGATTTATTATAACGCGACTATTATAAATTACACAAATTTATTACATTTTTAAATCAACCATATAATTTTTTTTTCAAAAAAAAAAGTTATTAAATTTAAGTATGGAAGCATTAATAATTCTTAATTCTTTGTTTACATTGAAGACTGTCTCTAATGGATATATTACACATCTCATGAGTTCCGCTATATATTTTACCGTTTTTAATTCTAGACCAAGTAAACACAAATGTGTGAATATTAAATTCTCTACTCTGCATACCAACATTTTTTTAATCAAAAATGACGATCTTCTGAGTGCGCTCTGCTCTATCAAAACTTGGACGGGCAAAACAAATGTCAAAAAATAAAGTTGGATTAGTTTATACGTTGTGTATTAAAGATGTGCATGTCATCCTTTCTTACTCATTTATTTGCACACCCTAAATTCTTAAATAAGTTTAGCATTAAACAGTTCACGTTTGCATCAACAAAACTAGAAATTTTTTGAAAAAGTTCACTTTCAGCATAAAATTGACGCAGAAACGAAGATGTTCTATTTGTAGGAAACGAGGTTAGGGAGGGCAAGGATGCAAATCGCATAATTATTAGGTGAATGCTGTTACTAATGGCAACTGAGATGCTAATTGGTATTCGGCAAGTGTGAGACAAACTAAATGGGCCGAAGGCTAAACCGGACGCGACTTCGTTCATTGACTCTAACGGACCAATCAACTCAATTGCCCAATCCTATGCTTAGATAGTAACGTCTAGTGTAAAGACGGCACTAATACTATAAAATAATATACATTAAAGGGTATAAATTAAAGATTAAACAGCAAAATTGATTGCTTACACCGGAACAGGTCTCGTTTTTGTTTGGCCTACTTTACAATCAAAACGACACTTTCAAATGGTTCTTTAACAATAATAAAATATCTAACTATGACAACCATTCTAAATATGTTAAATGATTAATTGGGTCAAAAGCGCTGATGCGGGCTTAATTATAGAAAAAAGAAGTTTGTGTGTATGATTTCATGTATTCATTCATTAGGATAAATAACATGCACATATAGGTGGGCGCTTTCAAAATTTTATATTTTATTCATTTAAAAGAAATCTTTGAGATTAATTTGGCTGTTTTCAAATTTTACGAAGAAATTTTTCTACTTTGCAACATCAGTTTTTTCCGAATTTTTCATGCTTAGTACAAAAAATGTGATACATTTCTTGTCTGACAGAAAGTACTTTTGAACTTAGAGATTCTGTGAGATCAAAATATAACAATGATTAATTTTGTCCAAATATCCACTAGTCCCAGTATGTCTCAAGATGTTTGAAGAAATGTGATAAGAAATCAAAGAAATTTTTATGAACTTTTGACTAAATGTTCACCTTTTTATAATTCATGGAGAAGTAGAAATCAAGCTACACAGTATTCCAATTTTTTTCTTTCTTTATTTAATAGTAAAGTAGCGTTACATTCAATTAAAGACTAAGTTAACAATTGGCAGAAAATTGCATTTTAGAAGCATTGGCAGAGAAAGAACCAAAGTTTTCTTTAGCTAGTTTTCTTCAAATGTTCTAGAATGTTTTTTTACATTCTAGAACGTTTGTCCAATATTTTCTGTTGATACAAACCAGAAACAGTAAAAATTTTGTACAAGTTCTGAGAATTAGATTTTGAATTCTAAGATAAATCGTTTTTATAATATTATTGTAATCAAAACATTTTTGCTTTTTAGAATGATTTAAATTTGATCATCATTTCTCCATAATATTAGAACTTACAAGATTATAAAAATTTAAAGATTTTTAATAAAGTACCACAACTATAAACAAAGAATGCCAAATTCTCGTTAAATGCATTTAAAGACATTTCTAACATGTTAGCAAAAATCGGTTGAAAAAAAGGAACAACTATAATAATTGAATAATTTCAAAATAGTCCAAAATTGAATGTCTTTCAATACAATTTTTGTCTTTAAAACAAGAAATTTTTGAATCGCGATAATAAATTCAGGATAAATTAAATTTGTTATCAATGAGTGACAGAAAATCCACTAACACAAATATGCCTCTCCCCTTTCACAAAATCGCTTATCATTACCAAGAATTGTAAAATTTTTGTCCGAAAACTAGTCCATACATTCACTTGTAAATCAATTTTCATACATTTTTATATAAAGTTCACGTATTTACTGGGTAAGGGTGCGAAAATCGCAATTCAATTGCATTTGATCATCCTTTACCGTAACTGTAACTGTTTCAATGACTGATCCGTTGAGAATGACGAAGTTAAGCACAACAAAGTCAACATATGTGACAAGAACTAATCTTTGTTAAAGCCACAGTCGTTTAGATTCTTTATTATGATTATTTCAATTAAACGTTTATTAAAAATCTCTGGCGTGAAACTGCACATGTTACTTGTTTATTTAGTTGGTAACTTGAAAAATTAGATTTGGTTTTGCTATAATTGTAGGTAATAGGTAGATCAAATGTTAAAAAGAACAAAAGAAGGTCAGACGATTGTTGTAATGACAACTAATCATCTGATCTTAACTAATCTCTGTTTGTTTATATAGACGTTTCAATACTTTGTCATAATTAGATCAATTAGACGCTTATTAAAAAACTATTGACGTGAAACTACAAATGTTAGTACTTTATTTAGCTAACTACCAACCTAGTAACTTAAAAAAAGAACACGTAATGTTGTTTAGAAATCACGGTAATGAGATCTTGTAAAACAATTCTGTTCTAAATTCTGCCTCATTTAACTAAAATCCACGTTCAATATGACGCTAAATCTTGAATAAGAAAACAAGATAAGATTGTAAAAAAAACTTTGAAATATGCACATGATTTTCACCTTTTCTTAAATGTCAATATTGTTTTCATAATTTAAAGAGATAAAAGTAGAAGTAATTATTTTTCAGTCATGACATTCTTTAAGAATGTTTACTGAATGCATTTTAACAATGCAAACCGTTTGTTTGAATGAAAAACAGCTGTGGCAAATCTTAATGAAATGTTGTTCATTAAACAATTTGTGCAGATTTGACACACCTTAAAACAGTTACTTAAATACAGTGACAATCGTATTTTCAGAGTAAATATTAAACGAAGAAATATATACTGTACCCTTAACGGTTTTTGCATAATTAACACCAAATATGAAAAAATTGAAACTGATGCAAATCACTTCCATACAAAGTAGATCGCCGAAACGAAAAAAAAAAGTAAAATTTTGAGAGATCTTATTGTCCTACTTAAACCATCAACGGAACTGTATACCTATCTACATTTAAAAATCAAAAATTGGAACTTAACTTTCTCTTGATTTTTGTTAGGGAAAAAACAATGATGTTGAAATAAACAGTGATATGAAAGCTAAATGTACAAATGTAAAATCACACAAAACAAGATCTAACCCAGATAATTCAGACAACATATCCTTCCGCTCTTAGTTGTATAAATACTGTCATTTAGAGAATTCAATGTAACAAACTCGACTCAAAAGTAATAGCTTATTATAAGACCGAGAAAGTTTGCAAACAATGACAAAACTGTTGCAAAAATAGATTAATTGAAGGAATTTTTTAGTAATATGTAATAAGGATCTCACGGAAAAAAGATAGAAAGGTTTTAAATTTCAGTTTTATTGTCGCTCAAAGTATATAAGAATTTGAGAAAATTTAATGGGAAAGTGGACAAGAATTCTTCCGACGACCACTGAGAGTGACATACTGGTATCATGCCTAACAAATTTGACTAAATTATAAGGCTTGAAAAAGAGCCCAATAAAGATTCGAAATGTCGGCTTTATAAAAAGTCCCATTGTCTTGTCCACTTTTCTATTAAATTTTCTTAAACCTATAAAAAAAATGGACATAAAACATCAAAGAAGTATATCAGAATATTGTACTAATTTTAGAAACTGGACACACTTTATATACTTACTATCATTGTTATGAGTTTTTTTTTAAATTGAAAACATACTCATTATAAGAGAAGTATGGCAACCAAATAGGGAGCTATTCAAAATTAAAAAACCAATTCGGTGTATTCGAGGATGTCTGCTTTTGGAGTTCAATAATGATCAGATGATCACGAAAAGTTCCTACTCTGTTTCTCAAAAATAAATAAATAGCTGTACGAATGCTAGAGAACAAAAAATTGAAGCACAATAATAAAATTATAATTTTTCTAACAATAAAATTAGAAAAATAGAGACTGAAAAAAATTGAGGTTTAGTGTAGTTTTAAGAGTTTTAATTCCCGTTTACACCATCGTTTTAACTGTCTAGGACTCGTGCTATATTTCCTGCATTAGCCTCTCCACGCTGCAAAAGACGTATCCGGCAATTCTTATTTTCTCGAATAATTTGTAAAGCAATTATACTGTTTAGCTAACTGATGGATGGGCATAAAACGCTAAACTTGAAAATTCTAATCCGTCAACTATATGACAACAGTATCGATTTGAGTTATGTCCCTTTTTGATAGTTTGATGTGTCATCCAATCACAGCTTTAGTTTGATCAAATATTTTGATAAAAATTTGATAGTCCGATCTGGTCCTAAAACATAATGCGATCTTGACCCTATTGGGCATTGAAACCTTATGATCAATTGAGTTCTCATAAATTCTTGAAACACCGACAAATATTGATCAGATTGAAGAGTATTAAAAAGCTAAGAAATATAGCACAAATGCCCAAAAATCTCCAGAACATAAACAAACAAAACAAATACTGCAACTATCTTTTAAGGATTTGCTTTATTGCATTTTTTCCAATTCCACTTTTAATACCCAAAAAAATTTTAGAAAGTTAGGTCTAGATCAAAGGTACGTTGAAGCTCAAGATCTAATACGTACAGTCTTTACAAAAGATCTAATTAAACTTAAAATATATTCGTTTCTGTTAAGTTTCATGAAACGTAAGAAAATACATTCGAAAATTGAAACTTCAACATCCTGCACATCAAAAACCTCCCTTTTCGATATAATAAAAATTTCCACAAAAACAAAACAATTGTGACACTTTTCTAAGTAGTAGTAATGTAGTAGTAATGATAAAAAATTTCCATATTATATGATATTCACTACAACTCCCATAATCATCTAAATAAGCTGCTACTGAATATGAGTAATCTCTTTATTTTTCCAGTAAAAACAAGTTCCTTCCTAGACTGCGTTTTTATTTGCTTGTACCGTTGAGACAAAAGTATCATAAATCACATGTGCCATATGGAATACCAACACAACCAAATGAAAAAATTCCAATTATTACGTGAAGTATGAAGGCTTGCCGCTCTGTTACAGCCCAGATTATTGTAACGTGACGAAACGCGCTCATTGCAGTCTCAAAACATTCGCCTATTTATCTAAGCACCTGAAATATGTATCTTTATATCATTAATATAAAAAAAGTAATTATTGATGCTACACGCATTGATAAACTGACTGAAATGATATTCAGTGCGACATTGCAGGTTATTCATTTCCCACGAAATTTACTAAAAAGGAAGATTTTATCGATCAATGTAAATGAGTGCGCATCCAGTTATCACATTCTTGGATTTATTAAATTAGAGTGTTACGTCTTCTATCGTAATTTATTGTAATGAGAGTAATGACATATTGCCAAATCATCGTGTGAAGATCTTCTCATCGATAGCGGACATATGCCATAATTATTATTAATATTGTTGCGCTGACATAATAGATAAAACTTTCACTGAAATGGAAAACGTGTCCGCAGCTCCGAAATCGCAATCCATTAACTGAACAAAGGACGTTTTCCTTATTATTCATCGATCCTAAGATATTGTGTAATAAACCCACAACTGATTGATTCAAATTACGAGTGGATGTTTTCTGTACGTTGGTAAAGAATGCACAAGGTAAACTACCTCGGAGACGGTGTATATACAATGTGCATTTTTTCTTCGACAGACCTGTTATTTGTGGCGAACACACGACTTATTGCCTTGACCTTAGGTGGTCACGTTTTGGATAGAAAATAATTAACATTTTAATAAGGGGAAAAGCACGATATACAAGATTTGAAAAGAACTACAGATAGTTATTTGTCTTAAGTTTGCCTTGGACGAAATTATTGTATGTAACAATAAATTGCAAAAAAGTTGAGTCATCCTCCAACAAGATTTATTCTTTCCAGTTTTATTAAATTAACATATTGTTAAAGAGCAATTCGACGTCGTAATAATTAAACTGTGTGAAAAACGGGATCGTAATAATATCATTAATACGATTCTAACAGTGAATAAAAATTAAGGCCTGAGACCGTTAGATGACTTTCAATCATTAAGCAGTTACGTAATGTTTAAACTATATAAATATTCATTTAAAAATTATATATATCATATGCCAGAGGGATTGCCGAGGGAAGAAATTCATACCAACTTATAATTACTTCACCTGGGAATGTTAACACTGAAAGATATCAAGTACAAGTTGCGAAAAAGCAATTGAGAAATAATATAAAATTCCAAAATGATCAATTGTAAATAAATAGTGGTTCACGAATTCATTGATCAAATATTGATTTTAAGAAAATTGTCTGTATAGCTTGAATTTGAGACTATAATTTTTTTAATTTTACATTTTTCAGGAACTACATTTCATGCAAAAATAGTTGAATCTAACAATCACACTGAAAAAATGTCGAAACTTCATTGAAACAATAAAGATTAGCACATTTTTCGCTTGAGGGCAATACAGAAAAATGCGATCCTTAACACCCAAAGATTTCATAACAGATGGGAGTAAAATTAATAAGTTATTGAATTATGATTGGTCAAGCGTTGCTTATAGCAATTTGGTAAATATGTGAAAAAAATATTATATTAAAATATGTTTAGAATGTTTGGTAACAGTCAAATTATATCGGAATAACTTTTATTTAAGCAATACCAATAATTAGTGCTTAATAACAAGTGCAATTCAAGTTATGGACTATAAATTTACTACAGTTTTTTCTATATAAAACGAGGTCTTTTCGTATTTATCCAATTAACTGTGCATTTATAACATTCAGATTTTAATATAGATTAAGTTTAATTTATTAATATTTTTTCGCCTATATCAGTATCCAAAGATAAAAAAAAAATGCAGTTAAATGTATTAAAATGTAATTTAAAATTATATTAAGTAAGATTATACCTTGTGTATTTATATTACAAAAGATTTTGTTATATAATAATAAATCGAATTCTTCAGACAAAGCAATTATAGTTTCTAAATATCATAACTTGATGGAAATATAAAGCAGATATGAGATCTTCAATTTATAATTAAACAAATGTTACATAATCTGTTTCACATGTTAATGATGCTACCAAAAGTGTGTCTAAATATTAGTATAAATTTATTTGAATTTCAAGACTATTAGAAATGAGAATTGGGATAAAGAATTTGCTTGCTTATAAATCATGTGGGTTCCCAAGAAAAAAAAAATTAAAAGGAATAACTCAGTTTCGGATAATACCAATGCAAATGTGATTACACCATTTTGAAAATTCCATTGAGTATGTGAATATTTTTCTGCTAATCTTTAATTAGACTTATAGCCTGTTTATTCCAATAATACACCCAACCTTTCCTTGGGTTTGTCGGTAATTTTTCCTTGCTGGTTTATTGTCCTTACTATCTTTGCCAGCCGATCTTCTGTCATTCTACTCAAGTGGTCATTCCATTCTTGACGCCTTCTTAGTATCACATTAGCCGAATTTCAAAATCACTTGTCTAAAAAATAGTTCTTCTAACAAAACAGTTCTCCAAGAAGTTGTTCATATTAAAAAACGTAAGCAACTGTTCATAAATGGAAGACTAATCTCTAAAATAGAAATTTTACAAATCATTTCAAAAGTGCTATAGAAGTAAAATGCAGCAGGAAAATTTACAAAATCCTAGTTGCTAAACGCTGTCAACAAATATTCTAAATTATTTATATGATATTAGCGAATGTTGAAATCAAATTGATGAATAATTCAACAACAAGATTTATTTAATCTATGTCAAGACGGAAATTAAGTAAAATCTTATTTTATTAGATAGTTGAATGCAGCAGTGAAACATTGATACCTGAAGACCAAATTCTGGTTAGCAGCGATTGCAGATTTGAAGGTATGAGAACAAGCGTTATACAGAAGATCATTTTGCAATATTTCTGTGATCCCTCCACACTTTCAAAATTGTGAATAACTACCCAAAGTATGGGTTTTTAATAAGCAGCCATGCTAGAAATGAAGTGTAGAAGTAGGAAATATTTTGAACTTTGGAGAATATTTTTTCAAACAGAATAATATATAATAAATTAAAGTCCTACAACGAGAAGATTACCACTTCTTATTAAGCCTACAAATTTGGCAGTCTCTGTTCACCAGATTGGACATAGTTCCCACTTACAGGAAGTAAATAAATTCTTTCTCAGGTAAAACAATAAGAAGAATTGCATCAGCATTAACATTTAGATGCACACATGTGTGAATGAATAAAAAAAAGGACATTGTGTTGACGGTTATCAATGAACAAAATTTGTTTATAAAGAATTAAGTAGGAGTGTATGCAACTTCAAACTATGCACTATATGAAATTTTCAAAGAATATTCCCCAAATTGTAATCACAGGTATCCAAAAAATAACAAACTTTAATATCTACATTTTCGTTTTCTACTAAAAAATTAGACCGAGATCTCAATCAAATCAAAAATAGAGCAAATCAAATTCCATTTTACACATTAATTGAAAAATAATAAAACCCTTCTTTTTATGCTTCTGAAAGTCGTCATTCATTCAAAATAATCAATTAACTTATTTCTGTATTTTACAGTTATGACAGAAATTTTCCTTGCTCCAGAAAATTATAATTTAAAGACGTATTAAGTAATAATTTCTCTTACAACACATGCCTTCATAACTATTGACTCTTCACTGTAATGAAATTACATCTTTCGACTGTCATCACTTTCTATCCGTTATATATACTGAACAAATGACACTGATTATGTTTTTTTTCAGGTTGACTGTCCATAACGGTCCACATAATCTTCACCTATAGCCAGCGGCTCAACCCATTTGAATTTCAATTCAAACGCATCATTGCGAACTTTGACATAACGAGTTACAATGCCTAACTAAGTATGCTGTATCAAGTCGAAATGGCCATCACCTTTTGTTCCTATTTCTGGATGTGGCAAAACATTTAGGTAAGGTCATGAAACAACAACAAGTTTATTGTTGTTAAGACATTTTTCGAATATTTTTTATCTATGCAAATAATATTGTAAATTTCGATGATCTTGGATCGACCTCGTTTCGAACAAATCAACATGACACAATTGATAGCACCGTAAAATCTAACGGCAGTCGACAAGTGAATAATTGGTGCATAACAATGTTTTGACCATTACTACAAGCCTACGTAATTTTTATATTGTGCAAAAAAATTTAAAACTCTTTCAAGCAAATTCTTATGCTATTGTTTTGTTTAATATTCTGCAAAATAGATAACAATTGCTTGACGAGAGAGGGAACAAAAAGACTTTACTTTGCTTTTTACATTTCTCACCTTACATAACATGTGAACCACTTGAAAATAAACAAAGGGTTTATAAGCGACATCGCAAACGAGTAATACATTAATGTAAATTAGGTCTTGTTCAGCATGGAAATTTCTTATTGTGACATCAAGAGAAACGAGAGACTGGCATATTATTGCATCAACTGTTTTAATTTTCATCTTGTCATCAGTTATTTTATCTAGGAATTTCATAAAATCTAGTATTCTTTTACATTCTTTCGACAATCCCTCTTCTTTATTGTCCTTTCACACCAGTCACTATTGTAAATTCTTTAGCGCATCTTCATTGTTTCCACATTTATTATGCACGCCCCAAAATGGCAAACGTAATGTTTTTCTTAAATGTTAAACTATTAATCAACTCAACAGACACAACTAATACTTACGTAAAAAAAATCACTAACGGCAACTATTTATGAATTTTAATCTAAAATGTCACATATTTTTTCATTTTCTTTCACTTTATCACATTAATCATCAGGTTTTTTTTAGTTATAATATTAAAAATAAATTGTAGATTGTTGTCATTAAAAGTTCGCAAAGTAATCAAAATAAGCTGGCCCCACAGTTGATTGTGTCGTAATAATATGCATATCTATGATTGATCAAAAAATCAATTCATTGCCAAACAAACACTTAACCTGTTTCTAATTTGACACGAATTCGGTATTTAATCAATGCTGATTTTTATTCCATCTAAGTCTTCATTTCAACAATCGAATAGGAAACTCTCATCATTTTTAATTATTTTTATCCGACTCTAATTAAAGTTTATAATAATGAAGAGTTGTTGCGTAAATAATTATTTAATATTCTATGACGAAGTGTTCAATATAATACAAACATCTTTGGAAAATTTTCATTTTACACCAACAACCATCAACTGTCCAATTAACAGAAATTTATTAATACTAACTGTGGTAGTTTCACCTTTACGTAGGCATCTTCTGGATTTTTGATAAGTAGTTCATAAATGTGAATTTTCATCTAAAAATAACAGTTAAACAGTAAAATAAATTATTCATAAATATCTAAGTGAGACAATCAACGATTAATTCAGAAAATTTATAAATTCAAAAAAGTCCTACAAAACCTGCACTGTTATGAATTCAGTTTGAATGCTGGTGAGCAATCGGGTTTTCGACTTCAGTATGAATCCCACAAGAATTTGTTTGATTATTATTGATAATGAATGAATTCTTGGAAAAGACTAATCCTGAAAACTTAATCTAAATCTTAAATTTTTTTTTTTCGTTTACCTTATCATAACTTCCATAATCTGTTGACTTGAAAGGTTACAAAAAAATTGTTTTTGATGAATTTATTTTCGAACGAACGAAACTAAGACTTACGACACTTGTTTAGAAATCTACATCTTTCCTTTGAATCATAAATTGAATAACACTGATCATGTTTGTCAAAAATGATTATAATTGATTTTATTTTAGCCTTAATTCAGCTGTAACATGTAAGTCTTTGAATAATCGATAAAACGTCAAATCCAAGTGAAAAGACATGAATTCACATTCTATCAATTGATTAAAAGCTTGTCACTTGTAAGCAAGTCTATTGTAATATTATAATAATGAAATCAAATTTGACTTTTTAGTACACATATAATATAGAATCATCATAAAGAGTCATAAATGCCATCATAAATGACTGTAATCAATGCAAACTTTATCCCTGCATATGCAATTCTGTGGCTCTCTAATTTGGACTTTTTTCTATTTGCCAAAAACTTTGACAGAATTTCATCTATAAATTGATCAAGCATTTATTGAATCGATGACGAAAAGTTATGAAAGTGATTTTCTAACCAAGTTCAACCACAATATGTATTTTACGATGATTTTATGATACCCAAGATACGATATCAACAAAAATTTAAGATGCAGTTGTATTATTACAAAATTGATTGATTTCCATATCAAATTTTTAATTAAAATTTATTTATGAACAAAATATGAAAAAATCTGTTTAACAAAAAGTTTAGTGTAATTAGGTATAGCTTCGCCTTTCAAAATGACATGGACATAACCACTGTCTGCAATAAAGAGCAATAAACCACTTATAAGTGTTGCAACAAATGCATGCACAGCTTACCACCGCTTCAAAAAAAATCTTTCTTTTCTTAAATGTTTATTTGTAATGCTTTAATAATCATTATTAATATAAATGAAATATTAAACGGCAACTCATTCTTTCGCGTCAACTTCAAAGTGTGAATTTATTCACATTTTGGATTACTGAAAATGTGAAAAAAGTAGGTCTTTTGTTCTTCGATTAGTGGATAATAGAGTAACCAATTCCAGAAGCTCTCGCTCAGCATTTTATATACAGTAGCAGCTTTACTTAGGAATGAAAAATAATTGGAGTTCATAATATCGTCCGCTTTACCTATTTATGTTTGCCTAACAACGTATTTTGTTCCTGTAGTCCACCAAAGCGAGATCGTTCGTGATTGGTCAATTTCAAACGTTCTTATCTTCTAAAGAAAATAAGAATTTTTTGCAAAGGGATTTTATCTTCAGAATTTGCTTATACTATAAGCATGGGTTCTGAGTCATGACATAATCGCAATAAGTGATTAACTTGACTTTACTGAACAACAAAGGTAAATATTGGTATTTTATGATACAAGTGTGTAAGTAAGCCTTTAGAGCATAATCTGAAACGAATCGTTTCAAGAGTACCTAGGTATTAGGTATACCTATGTGTATTGCGCACATTCACTGTAACTGCAATAAAGCAAATAAACCAAAAAAATAAATAAATAACTTCGTAGATCTATAGTAATTTTTATTCTATAACGAGAAGATTTGCTTTAATGACTACAACACGATTAGAAGATGATGAGTTAACTTTTGAAAAAAAAATCAGTGTCTAAAAAGCACATGTCAGAGACAATAACGATATTGAACCATTGTAGGAATAACAAGGCTTAAAAAAATTGCAGGTATTTTATAAACTTACAGTTTTATTTCTTATACAAAAAAGTCATTTATTCAAATTATTGGATTTAATGTTTGTTTGTTTGTTTGTATAATTATTTTATATGTAATGAAATTTAAAAACAATTTTCAGTCTACATTAAGTTTATCATGTAATAAAAAATCAGTTGCGCAACTGAATCCTCTATAAAAAAACAGCAATATTTCACAGCATAATTTAACCATAAGATCTCTTTTTATTTAAGCAAATCCACCTAAATCTCGTCTGAGCTAATTTCAGACATGCTCTAAAAGTGCTAAGTGGCAGATCTAAATCAGCTTGCTAGCGCTTCTAATAGTTCGACTCTAATTTGAAAATGATTACATCAAACAACAACTGGGTTCATTACTAAGTCACGCACTTGACAAAATTTGACCTTGCTATTTTCATCAACAATTTTAATTCATTTCTTTCGATTACAGATCATGCAGGAAACACAGATCGTTGCCACTTTGGTGGCCGCATTGACACTAGTCTCCTTAACTGTAGCTCAATGTCCTTGGCAACGAGAAACCACCGAACTCCAATCGTCCTGTTTGTGCTCTTATAATCTAGGACATGAACTTTCTTTACAATGTGATATGGTCGACTGGCCTAAACTCCTTGCTGCTCTTCAAAAATACGCCACTTCTACACCCTTGGACTTATTATACGTTAACAACTCCACAATCGGTGCTCTTAAAAACAACATCTTTGTTAACTTAGAAGTGCACAATTTACAGCTGTCGGGTTGTAAAATAACAAGTGTTGAGAGTGATGCGTTTAAAGGACAAGAACACCATTTAAAAAACTTGAATTTACAAGATAACGATTTAACTCAAGTGCCGGTTGATAGTTTAAAACCGTTGAAAATTCTATCTTTGTTGGATCTGTCCCATAACAGAATTACTTCCATTCCTGATGGAGCTTTCCAGACATTGAAAAAATTAACCACACTGAAATTATCCGATAATAATGTGACATTATCATCAGCAGCTTTACGCGGACTTGAGAATTCTTTGAAAAATTTAAATTTGAAAGGAACGCGCCAGAAAGACATCCCCGAAGCTGTTAAAAATCTCAAGACTTTAGCTTTCTTAGATTTATCGCAAAACAGTTTAAGAGAACTGCCTGGGGCCACAGGATTGAAATTATTTGAAGGATTGGACTCTTTAACTGCGTTGAATTTGGAACGCAATTTAATACAAAAATTAGGAAAAGACGCTTTCCGCGGTGTTGAAAAAACCCTTAGTTCTTTGAGTCTTCTTAACAATCTCCTGTCGGATTTTCCAACCGAAGCTTTAAGCATCTTGTCAGAATTGCGCGTTTTAGATATAGGATTCAATTTATTGACAGAACTTCCAGACAAAGCTTTCCATGGCAATCCGACTATAACTCTTCTAGCTCTAGATGGCAATCCACTAAGCACTATTCCTTATTCAGCTCTAGCTCATCTGAACTACACTTTGAGAGGTTTGAGCCTTGGCGGTCGCTTCCTCCATTGTGATTGTCGCTTGGCTTGGATCATTGACTGGATAAGAAATGGCGATTTGCAAGTAACAAGTCGTGAACGTAATCCACAATTCTGTGGAAGTCCGCCTCAATTTCGCGACCGCGGATTTTACAGTATCCTACCTGAAGAACTATCGTGCAAAAAAGAAGACGGTGTAGGTATTGCAACTGTCGTTAGTGCGGATTTAGATGACGTGTCAATAGCAGAGGCGGAAAGTCCTATCAAAACAACAACCAAAGAACCTACAATAAAGACGACTATCACCACAAGCACGGTCACAACAACAACCACAAAGTCTACGTCATCGACAAGCAAACCATCGACTACAAAGACAAAATCAAGGACCACAACAACGCCATGGAAGAATACACAACGACCACCGCTGATTATGAATTACCCTTCAAAAGGAAAAGTTGATGATGCTAAAGAAGTTATAGTGAAAAATGCATTCAGACAGGATAATTCAGTTATTATACAATGGGGCTCAGATACAGCAAATATTCTTGGATTTAGAGTTGTTTATCGACTGTTCGGTGACAAAAGTTTCAAGCAAGGACCACCACTAGAAGCGAGCGAGAGAGAATTCAAAATTAAAAATGTGCCATCTCAGGTCAGTGCCAAAAATGTAACGTATGTTTATTATAGTTTTTGCTAAGCGGAGACCCTGGAATAATTTGAAAAAACGTAGCGCCTAGATTGATTCAGATGATAGATTGATAAATGTCATTATTGTCAGTGTCATGAATTTATAATTATAATCACTCGTAAAATCCCTATTCAAGGATGTTTTGGAAACGACTGCAGAGCTGAAAATTTTGAACTCCGTGGTAAACTCTATAATTTTTATTTTATTTATGATAGTGACATTAAAGACATTTATCATATGAATCAATTTGGGCGGCACTAAGTTTTTAGAATCTTTATACTCCATAGTCACCGCTTATCAAAACGTATGCAAATTATTGAGAATTTAAATTAAAATTTAGATTATTAGCATAACTGAAGGAAAAATTTTCATTGTTTGGACAGTGGGAAACGGAAGAATTTTAAATACAATTAGGAAAAATGATTTTAATTTTGGAAAACTGCCATTTGTACAAAAGAAGGTTAAAAATTAAAACTTGCATTCATAATCCGAAAAGATAATGACTGCGCTGCTGTCAACCTTCAGTTAACAAAGCAAAAACATAAAAGATTTTTATCTCTGAATTTTTTTTTATTCATAAAATTGTTATTATGAGACAAATTAGTTACAATAATAAAGTTAACAAAACTTGGAAGCATAATTGAGCATGAACTTTGATAATGTTGCTTATAAAAAATCTAGAACTGAATTGACACAAAAAATAAATTTGCTCGGAAATCCCAATTTAATATTAAGCTGTGTTATGAACTGAATAAACTTGAAAATTATTTCTAAAGGTCGATTTTCTAAACTAAATTCATTCAGATTTTCGCTGTGTAAATCGATTTTTGAGCGAAATTATAGAATTTTAAAGAAAAAGCTGTCGGGCAGAAACTCTGAATTTTTTTAACGAAACCGCAGAATTTGAATCTGACTTTTTATTTATTCATCATTTCATATTAATATTAAAAGTTATTACATCTAGATCTTTATTTCTCTATGAGGCCTTTTAATTTATCTTTTTAATGTTGAAAATTTCCGCTATTATTTTTATTTTATTTTTTTAACAGGAGTGTATAATAGTCTGCGTCGTTTCTTTGGAAGAAATTAACGTCACCCCTGAAACAGTCCCTTATAGCCAATGTCGTGAAGTCCGCACAGTTTCATCCGCCTCTTCGAACATGGACAAAATCACAATAGCTGCAAGCGCTGCCATTTGTGGAACCATAGTAATCGCTGTTATAATTTTCGTAGCAGCGTCTCGTCGAAGAACAAGAAAACTTCACGAACTCCATCAACAAAAGATGGGTTTGAAAAACGGTTTGCCCATAAATGGACTACCTGTTAACTGTTGTACTGGTATGGGTCAGACGGGAAGTCCTGGTGGACCGTTATCATCGTTAGCTACGCTGAGTGCATACAACAATAATAAGGTATATACCATAAGATAAACAAACAAATGAGTTATAAATTAGTGGTTGTCGATTTAGGAATGGGACCAAGTTTCTGGGTATAGCACACATAGCGTCCAAAGACCACGACGATACTCAATGGATAATATTATCTCAGATGATATGAGATCACACTTTGGGACAAAAGGAACAAAAACACGCTCAATTGCTGATGGCCAATCCCAAAATAGTTTCTCGAATCATTCGGGAAGGTATTTAAATGCTTTTCCAAGTAATCTCATCACATCCAGACCAGGTAAATTATCAAAAAACTTTTATTAATAAGTAGTAATTATTCTTTTTCAGATTTGAGACAATCCAGACAATCTCTGACAATGCAATCGGATAGAATGTCAACACGTGGACCTAGTCACCATGGACCTTCTCATTCTGTCGCTTCATCTAGACGCTCTAGACCTAGATCTAGATCTAGAGACTATAATCGGCCCGGAAGTCGCTACAGCACCGCTGGTTCCACTCATACTTTGAATAATTATTGCGACAATTCAGATAATTGGACCGATCATGACATGGATATTTACATGGCGGGGAATCCCACAACTCGGAACGGTTTAGTTAAACTATGATTATTTTTTGCTCAATTGATTGTGTTCTATTCCAATGAATTTAGAATTAGCTGTTTGTAAACAGCGCGACTGACCGAGGTTTCAGTTATACAAATGTTATCAGTAGTAAACTAAACATAGTGTTCCATATAAAATTCACAGTTTTTCTATCAAAACTACTAGGGTCAAGAGTGTTTTGGACTGGCTTCGTATTATTGTATCTTTGATGTAGTAAAACCAGTAGCAAAGTATGCATTAGGTTTAGGGATTCTATGGAATTTTAAATATTATTGTTGGATCAAAATATTAAAATCAACAAAGATTCTGACAACTTTTGAGGAAAATCCTTAAATCTAGTGCAATATGTATTTCTGTTTTGATTACATAAAAATAAAAATTTATAAATCTGAGCCAAAACACCCCTAAATATTTTACATTAAATAGTTCGATGGGATATTTTGAAAGGAGCACTTGTACATATACCTTACATGTATAAGAAAATTATAGACTTAAATACTGTAGTAGTTTTTACTTGAATTAACTTATAACAGTTTATTTATTTTATAATTTAAATACTTTTGTAAATAAATCAAAATGTTTTAGCGGCAATTATTAATAAAAAAAATGCAATAGAACACTTACCCAGGTATTGCAATGCCTTTTTCCCATCGATATCTCATTTCTTGTACAAATTCAAACCATAAATGTGAAAACGCTTTTACACCTCCTAAGGATTGAAGAGCATGTACCAAAACAGTAGATAAACGCCAGACTAAAGAATCCACATTACAAGTTTTGAAACCTCGACATTCATGTTCTAAGTTCAGTTTTTCATCAACCTAAACAAAGCCAAAAACAGAATTCTTGGAAAATTCTACGATTGCACATTTGCTTACAGTTTCTTGATTGCTCCCTTCTTTGTACAAATGCGGAGAGTCTTTTTCAGCATCAGGAAATAAAAAGTATAATAAAAGAACTAAGACATCATCGGCTAGTGGCGCGATTCCTTTCCTGTTACCTTTAGAAATAGAATTTCTTGCAGCTCTTGTTAAAAGAGAAGAAATAGTTGGTACTTTCGGCTCTGTTAGTAAGTCTAAAGGATTGTTGACTTCAGGAGCTGCTGGGGTTGCATAATCACCCAGAATATCATAAACTGTTTGGGTGCAGTTCAATAAATGAAAGACTTCAATCAGACATTCCCCAAGTAAACAAATAGGTTGTTCAGCTGTTGTTAACGAAAGAGTCCATTTACTTGCTAATAATGGATCAAAGTCGCTGTAACTTTCGCTGTCTCTAACAGCGCGGTGGTTCAAATGTGACCATGATGTTCTAACAACTAGGGATTCAATAGGGTCAACTGTGACTCCAAATGGAAGGTGATAAGCAACGCTACTTTCAAAACTTTCACTATCAAAATTGAGATAATCTTGCTTCCAAGTTAATTGTCCGAATTCAATCAATACGTAAGTCGACCGAAGTGAGACTAAAATCGTTGTCATCAACATTGGTGAGAGAATTTTTGATTTAAACAATTCTAATAAACCAGATAAATATTGACATAATCTAGGACTGGTTTTTAAATGAACCATTTCCAAATTTGTTCTAACAGCGTCACTTTCATAAACACCCAGATAACAGTTTTGCCATTTTTCTCTAATTTGAACAAAAAATGGAATTTCACATTTCAAGTTGGATGAGGCTATGTAGACAGAGCTGAGAAGGATTTTTATACGACTTTCTGAAGTTACTCCAATATTGCCAGCAGGACTTAAAACAATAAATTCATTAATACCATACCATTTACTTAGACATAAATGTTCTCCATCGTTTTTTGGGTTATACAATTCAAAATCGTATAAACTAGCAAAAGGATTTTTACTTTTAGTTTCTTCATCGCTGTTAACATCCTTTTTCTCATATTTCACATGATATGACAGAATAAAATCAAAATCAACAAATGCTAGTTTTTCACTCTTTGTTTGCCAGTCTTCAGACTCTTTATTCAGAATTTGATGGTCATCTTTCAGATCTTCTGTTCTCCATTGATTAATAATTTCTTCTATACGGGCTATGAAAATTTCCCATTCTGATGCTGTTGTAAAATCTTGATGGAAAAACTCTGTGTCATCTATTTCTTCATTCATTGTTGAACTTTATAATAATTCAATAAAAATTTCTCATCAAACGAAAACATCTGTTTAACCTAAGATTTCTACACTGACGTCTGTTTTGACATTTTGAAACGTCAACAAACTGTTCTACAGTATTACTATTATGCAACACACAATACAAACATACAAATATTTAATAAAATTAATTTTGCTTATTTTAAATTTTAATTTAAATTGTGATTATATCATCATTATATGCATTAATAATTTTTTTGCTTAAAATCAACAATTTTTTTTTAAATATGTTTATCAAATAATATAACATAATTTAAAATACTTTTTATTAATTCACAAAATTACACAAATTAAATTTAAAAGATCAAAGCAGAATCTTAAACAACATCTAAGCAATTATGCTACGAAAATTTACTTTGCATCAACTTACCAACAACATCCAAACTAAAAAATAATTACGAATTCCCACAATCAGTAAAAAATATCGTGTACAGTTAGTTGCCTATAAAATTGTCAATGCCGTGAGTATCAAATGTTTCTTATTAAATATTGAAAAATAAAAAATCTGATCAGTGTAAAAAATCATTCGTTAGTTAATTGTAATTTTTTTTATTTCAACTGGATCATAAACCAATGAAAAAATAGCAAAATTGCTAGTGAAAATGATAATGGAACCCATCCAGCTTTGATCCAAGCCCAAAATGTCAATCTAAAACCTTCTTATAATTGTTTTTGTATTAAAAATATCTTATACTTACTCATACGGTTCATCAGATTCGTAATAAGGAATTGTTGGAACTAATCCAGATCGAATAATAACAACATCTTTGAGAGGTTGATTATCCGTATCAGTTTTAACATGTTCAATTTTATGAATAATATCTTGACCTTTAACTACCTTAAATTGTTTTTAGTGGGCAATATTAACATTCTTGTTGTGAGAAACACAGCTAAAAAATTACCTTTCCAAAGGCAACATGATAACCATCTAACCAAGGAGTACTTATCGTTGTTATAAAAAACTGACAACCGTTTGTATCAGGTCCTGTTGAAGAAAGAATACATAAAACTTATTTCTATCATTGAGGAGTACACTGAAATTATATCAAAATTTCCATTCTATATTGTTTACCTAACGTTTCTCATAAATCTATATTTAAAAGCTCACCTCCGTTTGCCATACTAACAATACCAGGACCATTATGTTTAATAATAAAATTTTCATCTTTGAAGAATTTTCCGTGAATGCTAACTGATCCTGAACCATTGTTATAAACTATGTCTCCTCCTTGAATATGCGATAGATAAAACATAATAATTAATATTATATTTGTAATTAATTGTTCACCTTGTATCAAAAACCTTTCAATAAGTCTATGAAATCGAGTCCCTTCATAAGTTCTTCCATCTATTCCATTAGTAGCAATCTGTTTGAAATTCAGAACTGTTTTTGGAACAGTATCTCCAAAAAGTCCAATTACTATTCTACCAAGATATTCTCCGGCTATTTCAACATCAAAAAAGATTTCATCTGTAACTTTGAATAAATCGGACTGAAAACATACTTGTCAATTATTTATTTTTAATGAAATTAGATATTTAATACCTTCGAATTTTTGACTAAAAAAAGTAAGGCAATAACAATAAATCTTACTTGGATCATTGTGAAACTTTGAATGTCTAATGAAAAGATGATTTCGTAAGCGTATAATTCAATTAAGTTTCAATTTTATAGATTAACTTATATGAACATGCGCATTTTTGTCTAATATGAGAAACTAATATTTTAAGTTTCAAATTTCACTTTAAAAACTGTTTTTAATAATTAGTTCTTTTGTGATGGAAGAAATAAAAAATAGGCAGATTGTATGTGATAAATATTTATATTTTATAATTAAACAGAGTTTAACTGGTTTGTACGAGTTTATAAATACAGACATAGTTAAATAGCGCACCAGTTAAAAATATTTGTACATTCATCCTGAAATAAAAACATTTCAAATTACTTACATGTACACCGTATTATTTTATAAATCTCATAAGTTTACAAACAATATCTATAATTTCGGATACGTATTAATGTTATCATCTTTTTGGATAATTATGAGCTGATGAAGTAGGTTTCTAAATGAAAATAAAAAATTGGACAATAAGTTAGGTTTAATCTATGGTAGAGAATAGAAAGAGAGAAAAGTAAAGTGTTGGATAAAGCATGACATCAATATGAAACAGTCTCATTATACAGAGTGATATATACACTGAATTTCATGTGACCTGCTAAGCAGGCTCAACAAACTCATGTAGAGAACATCAAACGTACGTTACAGTGATTCTCAAATGCATTTTTCCATTTTAACTATATACAATGTGTTGTAAAGCTAATATCTGGCATCGCCAGCGTCCTCGACACGTATATATAACACAGCAAACGATATACGAATAAAGTCATATACACTTAGCTAATATAATACAAGTTCTAATTTAATGAAAATAACTCTAAAAAGACACAGCAGTATTAGTGGCTGTCCCTGCAGCTTTTACGGCTGGTGTAGTATCACAGTATGCATTGCCCCGATCTACTTTTAGACTAGTTGAAATAGGAACATTGAAGCCACTCCAGTTTCAGGCGGCTAAACCCTCCCTACCAGCTGGTAACAGCTCTTCACGGGGGGTTTCCGGGGCTGATTTACGTTCGAAATGTAGATCCCACAGGCTACGCGATTCCGGGTCGCGGCTTGGAGGTCTCTCATTACGCTCCGGGGAACCACCTTGAGAACGCAACACCTCTGGTGGCGGGTAGCCGAAACCAAGAAGACCACTGTACTTGCCGGCTCCACTCAAACCGTTTTGATTGTTCTGTACGACTGACATCTCGTTCAGCTGAAACAGAAAGAAATCTATGAAGAATTTTCTCTTTAAACTCACGTATTATAAGCGACATCTCACTAAACAGTTGTAAACTACAACAAAATCAATTAAATTACATTATCTACTACATTTTAGAATATGACACAGAATCTACTAACATCTTCATTACTTTACAAAGTGATTTGGAATAGAATCTGAAAAAAAATCTTTTTATAATAAAAAAGTTCTATAATATTGTTCATGCTTTTGCCTTTACTATCTACCATTCTGCAATATATTATATTTACATATAATTAATTGAAATAATTTATCTTTAACATTTAAACCTTTTTAAAAACTAATCTTTTACAACTAAATACAAGTTAATACATTAGGTGAACAAATTTTAATTTTAGCTTATTATAGGTGGAGGTCAAAAAAGCTACATTAAGTATACTTTTTCACTGTTTGGTAGTAAACGCAGAATTCAACAAAACCTAGGGTTTAATTGTTTTACGGAAACTGATGAAATAAATGCGTCATTTTTTGACCAGTAATTTTTTAAACCAGCGCTAAGGCAAAATCAAAAATCCCAAAACGTTACATTTGATCCGAATAAATTTGCAATTTTATTTAACAAAAAAAAATTATCCATTCAACTTTTTAAAATTTAATCAAGATTAAAAGTGACCACTTAAGCTTCTGAAAAAAATGAAAACTTTTATTGCTTCTTTTTGTTAGGAAAATGTCAACATTGCGGACTTATGACAATAAAAAAAATGTCATACTTTTGAAAGAGGACTTTTTTATAATCATCATTTAAATAATATTCAACCTACAACCGAACACAGTTCCAAGTCAAATGACCCTTTTAAAAATTAAGGATTTTAAAAATATTAAAAATGCAAAAAAAATGTCCCCAGGAAGGCACAAAATTTTAGTGTTTCTCAGATATGCGGAAGCATAATGTTATAAATTTATCCAAATGTTGAAACAAAATCTACCCACTACACCTTATTGCCTCTAATTTTTAGTTTAGACAGTGAAAAGCATTTGAGAATGAAAGATGTATAAAGCGAATTGAAATTTTAGTAAGTTTGAATGGTGGTTAATACATGAATCCTCCAAGACAGCCTACCTTTTGCTGCATGCCGTTAAGGAATGGAGCCGGTAGGTACGGGTAAAAAAGGTCTGGCCTCCGTTGCAGAAATTCGGAATCCTTGGGTGTCATGGGAATGGGTGGAAGATCGAGTGACATGCGACGACCTCGTCGCGACGCTCCGTTGCTCCACATATGCGTTCCCATATGTACCTAAAGACAAATAATTATTCTTTATACTCAAGATTAGTAGTACATATGCACATGATCACTTTTTTCAAAGTGGCAGTAGCCTTAGTGTATTGTAATATGTGCATACGGCCCCGAACCCACGTTAGTGGCGTTAGTTAAGCGCAAGCGATTCTTCTTACCTTAAGATTTCCTTTGGTGGTGAAGGCCTTTTGACACACGGTGCATCGGAACGGCTTATCGCCCGTGTGCGTACGCATGTGTATCTGCAAGGCCGAGCTGGACGAGAAGTTCTTATTGCATACGTGGCACAAGTGCTTACTTGCCTGTAAGCCTGCAAACACACACACAACACACATGAGCCCACAACCAGCTAGTTAGTGCAAGCGATGACAACAAGGTTAATCGTATCGCTTATGATCACTTATTTACAAAAATGAATCAGAAATCAATGGAATTTCACATAGTTTTATTAAAATCAATTCAAGCCAACAATCACATTTTTTCCCTAGTTGAACATGATTACACTGAATTTAAAATATCTTGAAATAGTCACTTACTAGGTGGACGTTTTGGCAATGGGAGTTCGGTCTCGGTTGGCTCTCTTTTCACTGGTTGCTCCTTGTTTTGTTCATTAGCTGAAGAAGACTGCGCGGCGGGTGGGTTTGGCTGATCACTTTCATTTGATTGTGCTTCTCTAGGTGGCAAATTTTGTTGATTTGGTTGAGAAGATTCGTCTCCACTTACTGACGGCTTATTTTCGAACATATGTTGAGGCATGTCTCGGATTTTGTGTGTGAGCATGTGCTGCTTCATATTACCCTGCAAGAAGAAAAAATATTCGTAAAAGAAATGTTGGTAAGAGCTAACTCTTACCGCGACATGCATCCAAGACGAGGCGTATCCAGGGCTCATCGGTAGTGGAAATACCGATGGTATACTGCTGCGAAGAGCAGGCTTCCTTTTGCTTGCCCCTCGATGATTATCTTCATCCTGGATACGCCTCTCTCTACATACACATTTGTCCTGAAAGAGCACTCAGAATATCAAAAAAAAAAAAAGACTTTGACACGAAATGGAATTTATGTTAGATGTTAAAACTAATAATTCAGATTTTGTTTCACAAAGCTTCCAAGTCCCTACTTTATGTCGAATGTTATTAGGCGTGGTCAAGGTCTGAACTTTGAAAATTTCTCCATAAAAATGGAAAACAGTTCAAATGTCATGAAGTGATTTATTGTGATATCCTGCATGTCTGGCGTTACGATGTTTATCATTTTAAAATGAAGACGAATATAAAAGTGAGATTCTTAATCAAAAATAGACCACTTAGACATTCGACATAACTTATAGCTGGCCTGAAGCCAACAGTTAATTCGAGATGTCGCCAACTCTATTGTGTATACAAAAATAGCTCGCTTTTATTTCTCAATTCAATCACATGCATTCGAAGACGGATCATTTCATCTACCTTGGTTGAAAATCCTCGATCACAGACGCTGCATTTAAAAGGGCGTTCTTTCGTATGACTCCTATAGTGGATTTCCAACGCTGAGTTACAAGCGAATGTTTTGAAACACAAGTTACAGGTGGTATTGCCTCGACCTAAACAAACGTTTAGTTAAAATTTATCCAAAATAAAAATTGAGAGATCGATTACCTGGAGGACCAACAGCTAATCGTAATGGACTGAATGCTGTTGACGTCAAAACGGACGAAGTTAAAGATGAAAGTGCCGAAGACATCAAAGGGGTAGAGCTTTGACCTGGGATCAATCCGAAAGTTGAAAATAAAGACGGGGGAGGTCCAGGACTAGGTCCTGGACTTGTGATCAAAGGCTGATTAGTTCTGGGTGTTAAATCTAAAGCACCCAAAGAATTGCACTCGGAAGGAGTTGGACTACCTGCTTGTTGTGAAGAAGGTGGACGTGGAACCTACCGTAAATTCAATACATAAACTGAGCTAATTATGATGAAATTTATAACTTACCTGGACGGGCGTTATTGAAGCTCTATTTGGCGACGATCTAATTTCTGAACCTCCTGGACTTGTGACTCCAGATTGGCAAGGCGATTTCTCTCCATTTTGTATTGGAGAAGCAGAAGCAGCTGTCCTATTCGAGCATAAATCTTCAGCGGAACAACTCAAACCACTAGATAACTGCGAGGCAACATTATTGTGTGCTCCATGCATATCTGGCGGAGAAGAAACAAAACGTTGATTTTGATTTTCTGAATTGCTAATTTCGTCATCGTCTTCATCATCGTCATCCATTGATTCGTGCTCGTCCTTTTCAAATTTTTCGAATTTTGGGTTGAGTGGAATTCCGGCAGGTCCTAATGGTGAGAGTCCAGGAACAGCGAATCCTTGCCCGAGGAATGGATTAATGGAATTGTGTAATGATGGGAATCCTCCCGGAGATGGAAAATCTTTGACTTCAGCAGCTTGAATTTGTTCTGGGGTGAGATCAGTCGGTTCGCCGGTGTGCAGTCGGATATGTTGTTGCAAAACTAAAGCGTTCGTGAACTTTTTGTGGCATACGGGACACTGGTGTAAAACACGCATAGGAGGCTTTGCTCGATGAACTCCCATATGTGTTTTAAGATTGCCTTTGGTAGTGAATGCGCGCCCGCAAATCTTACATTTGAAAGGTCGTTCGCCCGTGTGAGTTCGATAATGCATCTGTAAAGCGCTTTTGCACGACAACACTCGATGACATATCACACACTGATTCGGATCGGAGAGTTTATGTTCGATATTGTCAACCAGTTGTTGAAGTTTGCTAGTTTCCGAAGTTTTCGTTACCTCGATCAGACTTTCCCATGAATTATCGTTGCTTCCGGGACGCGGTAATAAATTTGAGTAGATTGCCGGATCTTTCGCTGGATCTACTAAAGCAGTCGCAGGAAATGGTCCCAAACTTCCCGACGAAGTACTGCTAGGTGGAGAACTTACTTGTCCAAATGAGAAATTAGCAGGCAATCTTTGTCCCGTCGAAATGCTCAAAGGAACAGTTATGGAATTACTCTTATTGGAAAGATTTTCAGGCTCATCCTGCATATTTTCTGAATGATCAGCTCCAGGACTCCGCGTCCCTAATGTATCTTCGTTGCTATATTTGCTACTATCGATGCTGCATTCATCATATGGAGCGGGAGATGAAAAGCGTTCAGGCTCCTGTTCTCCTTCATTATCCGGATCGTTCGGTTCTTGTTTTAAAGCCATTTGAGGAACATTGGAATTTGATTGTAGGTCTTCACTATAATTACGTTTCTCTTCGGAAACCTCTACCTTACTGGAATCCTTCACTGGTGTTGGCGATCTGGTTGGTTTGCTTAAATTTTCTGGAACCTCTTGCTCCTCTCTTTTCATGAAAAGAGGATGCGGCGGGAAAAGTCTTTGTGCTGGATCTTGCGGTCTATGTGGTGACGGTTGCAATCTATTATTAACTATATCGGGAGGTGGTGGTCCTGGGGGTCGATACAATGGCAAAGAAGTGGGCGGGAAAGGATGTCCTCCAGGAAAACTAATATGGGGCGGATGAGGAGGACCTCCTGGCGATAATGATGGTTGTTGACCCAATTGCGCCAAGAGTGGTGGATGATATTTATCTAGATGTTCCGGAACCGGATTTGGATTCATTTTGATATGAGGGAACTTTGCACTATGCCTTTGAAAATGTACTTTAAGATTACCTTTCGTGGTAAAACGACTACCACAAACATTGCACTTATAAGGTCGTTCCCCGGTATGAGAACGGATATGTATTTGTAGAGCGGAATCAGAACCGAAAACTTTACCACAATATCTACAACGATGTTTAAAGAAGGGTTCGTTGCGTCCTTTAGAATCGTACGGAGATAAAGAACCTTTGTTTTTTCTAAACGCCAATTCGTCAGCTAAATTAGTAGCTAATAAGCCTTGACTGGCGTTGTCTAATACTTCTTGCGCCCTTTTCTGCAACATCTCTAAAGTATTTGGTTCATCTAAAGAAGGTGGCTCATTATTGTGTGTTATTATCGTCGAAGCCAACGATGATGATATGGAACAGTGTTGAGATTGCAGAGATAAAGAGCAAGGAATGCTCGATTCAGTCTGATTTTCCGATGTTTCTGAAATCTGCTGTGTTTGGTTAAGCGGTTGTTGTACAGCAGGCGCTGGTGTAGCTTCGCGAGAAAGAGGAAGGTTTTGTGGAGGCGGTGAAGCTTCTGCTGGAGCGGTTTCACCGTCATTTTCGGACGGCGGGGGCGAAACAGGGCTTGCAGCTTTCGATCTGTCAATCTGGAGTTGCTGTTGCAATTGATTGATAAGTTGCAACTGAAGAACTTGTTGATGTTGTAGTGTGAATAATGTAGACTGCAACACGGCTAGTTCTTGAAGAGCAGCTTCATTGTCTGCGTTGTTAGCCATAGCTGTCGCAGCGAATTGAGCGACAGCCACTTTCGTGTTTTGAAGAGCTTCCAGTGTTACATGACCTGGTGCCGAAGGAATTGGAAACGGAAAAGCTAACCGTGGACTGTTTTCATCTGGAGAATTTTCTTCAACGCTGTTATTGTTAGCGGCGTCTTGTCGATGGCGGCGCATGCGTTCGAGTCGTTTTCCACCTGTGTCGTCATCGTCGTCGTCTTCTTCAGACACTACCATATCTTCGGGATCGGAATGAGCTGGATCGTCGTGTTTGATGGCTTTTTTCTCACATTCGGCTTTGTGCGTAAGGTACTCCTGGATATCGGTGAATTGCTCTTGACATCGTTGACACATCAGTACATCTGGTAGTTCTTGAGGAGTATCTAAAGACATATCCCGGTCGATACATGTCGGAGCTTCATCTGCAAACAAACAGTGAATTAACGTAATTGTCGGGAGAACATTAAGTACATATTTATTATAACCACAAAAGACAATCAATTCCAGAACATCCTCAATAATAAATAAGGGCGTGCGCTTAGCTAGCATAGGTTGGTGTATTATTAAATGAGATATGAAAATGGTGGGGATGATATGTAGGGGAAGATGGAGCAAGCGCGAGAGATGACAAACGGCCTGTAGCGAGCCAGCCAGGATCTTGGTTATGACAGCTGGGCGGTGTCTAACTATTCATAAATATAACGCACTTGTTGCTCGTTTATAATCTCCGCCTTCTGGGTCCGCCCAGATTCCATGTCCATAACGCGAATGTGGCGAACAAGTCTTGGTCGGCCGCGGCAATAAAGGTAGGTACTTTTTATTTGTACGCGAATCTGTACGCTGAGGAATTCCTCAGGAATTCATTTAAAGTAACGTGATTTGACGGGTGAGTACGTTACCGACATTGAACAGGATAACAGAGCTGAATTCTCAGTATCGATTGCTTAAAAAAGTTATTACTTATTGCAAAGAACAGAGCCAGAAAGAATCCGAATTGCTCATACGGTGTGATGCCATTTTAAATTTAAATCATATAACAAAAAAAAAGATAAAAAGTTTGCTAATTACTTATCAGTTGCATTTTTTATCATCAGATTTATAAAAACTATGCACTGCGTTTTTGAAAGATGCTGCATTTTTTCTTCAGAGAAAAATGTTATTTACATAAATATAATAATAAAAAATAAAATCTTAAAAAGTTTTATGCTTGTAAGAATTGTTTTGCGACGAAATTTTGAAAACTGGATGTAGAGCTTTAGAGTACGATTTGTTTGGCATTATGGTGGGATTTATCTTTCGAAGGTATGAAAAGCGGTCAAGTCGGGTAGATCGATCGGTTTTCCAACTTGGAAATTCAATTCGGTATAAAGGCAGGGGCGGCAGCGAGCTTTACGACTAAGAATTTCGCAAACAGCAATAGATAGATGTTATATATTTCACAACATCGCCGTCTCCAGAGATCCAGCAAGGAAGACAGACGAGGGTGTCTCGTTCTTTAATTTTTTTATTCGTTGGCGTTTCGTTTACGCGTTCGTGGAAAGGCAGAGAGCGAAGTAGTAGCCGGTTTATTTTTGGTACGGAGAGTACATTGTATTGAGTTCGTTAGTGTCAAGGCAATTTACCCAGTCGTCATAAATAGATGTCTGTGGCACGTGCATTTTGGGCCGAATAGGGCTCTGATATATATTTATCTGGAGAGGGTCGTTTGACAGACAAATGGTGGAGCTCGTGGCTCGTGCTTCAGCTTCCGTTTTCATAAAGCTGGAAACAGGCTGTTGTCATATGTGCCGGATTCTCCGCATTTTTAAATATCGCTTCCGCCGTTAAATTACTCCGTCTATTATTCCTCTAGGAGGGGTGAGCTTTTTTTAAAGTAAGCACATAACGAAAGATGCTTTTTTACCAGAAATTTAAGGGGTTGTTTATAAAATATTTCCGCGAGATGACTTCAACTCATCGGGAACAGACTTTTCAATTTCGACCGTAAACACAGCATGCCGGATGTAATATAAAGGTTTCCTCAGATCACGTTTCTAGATCGAAGCCGTTCAGCGATGCGTTATCCAGTTTCGCGGGAAACGCAGCCGTAAAAACGGAGAGCTGAGGATGCTAGATTTGCAATTCCGATTAATTACACAATTCCAAACATCCCTTGAAATTCTCTCGTCCATTTAAATCTACTCAATATATCATACATTTTAAATTTCACGGCAAGATGTAGGTATTTCACAATTCACAAAAAATAGACGATAATCAATCAATTCTGTTTTAAAAGAAAATGTTCCAAAACAATTGTTTAGCAATTATTTGAACATTGCTAAAATTATTGAATTACAATCAAATAATTGGTGGTAGGTATAGGAATAAAATATATTGGTTACATCTGAAATTACAAGTTCAAATTTCAAACGGGAAAAATTCAATGACTTCGGAAACACACTAATATAGTATAATCGTCTGTTTCCTGTCGGAACCACAGTTTAAATATTAAAGGGTTTTGAATCAAAATTAATGAAATCGCAAAATTTTCACGGATTATAGTATAATATCAAATAAAACACAAGGTAATATTACAATGAGTTGAAATATTACACGAATTAATAAAATATACAAAAACCCAAACATACAACATAAATAAAATTATTTCTGGTGAATTTATTTTTTGTGGTATCTTTATGAATGAATCAACTACATTCGTTGCCAATACGTCTGTCCTCTAAACAGCGTTTAAACAGAAGATAAATGAATCCCTGAACCTATCATCACGCTGAAAACAAATTTATAACTAACAATTTTCGCTACATATAAATTCCTACATTTCGTAAAATCTTCTTATTGTATTTTTGTTAGATATATTTTGTTGTGCTAAATCGGTGTAATTAAAGTAAAAGTGTACTTATCTCAATAGTTTTCTGAATATACCGTTGAGATAAAAATCTAGCTACACTTGTGTTGGAAACGGGGTATCCGAAATACCAAATCCTAGTAATAACAAAGAGATCGCAGCATTTCCTTTTCTTTAGTTTTACCGCAACAAATTTGTCCCCTGAGTCTTTTATGTGCGTTGTGAATGCATCGACGCAACGTAATACGAGATATTTATCCTTACCTGACCGCATAGGCACTGCTCCAAGCTTCTGGTGTATAATACGAGCCGATATTTGAAGACAAACAACGTCTATATTTATGTCATTGTAATGTCATCATTGCGGCTATTGTGTCCTAAATATGTTCAGGATTACGCCAGGTAGTTATACGACAGCGACATCGCTGGGGGGTGGCAGATGTGAGCATAGAGCCCCTGTCGCTATCCATTATTATTTTACAGAAATTTTCGACGACAGTTGCGCAACTGGACGCATTATAATTTAATGTGTTAGGCTATTACACCCACGCAAATCAATGATTTATTAAAGGTAGACGCTTAACTTTTTCAATAAAGTCAAAACCAAATGCATATACAACAGCCAAGGCCAACGAAAATAAATTTGGGTATTATTATAAATAAGCACGAGGAAACATCCTAACCCAACATAACGACGGTGGCCCACCGCGTTTACACTCTCTTGTTTATTTTAATGAGAAGACGTGTTTTCATTTATTTCCCTAAATTTCCAGTTTTATTGACGATTTCAAGGTTAACGGCTATGAGTTTTTTGAAATATATAGGGTGACACAAGTCTTGAAAAATCAGTTTAATTAATTTAACGTTTTAAAAAATGATGACTACAAGTAATTAGAGAAAACTTTTGAAAGGTCTATTTGAATAAATAAGAAATTTGCTCTACATACTTTTATGTGACTATTATATGGTTAGTGGAGTGGAACAAAGAAAACAAAGATGCAGATTGTTTAATAGTTCTAAAAGAAAGTCAGTACAAGCCTCATCAAAGTGCAAATAAACGTTTTTCTGTGATTTATCGATCTAAAGCAGAACAATAGTGGTTGTATTTGGCGCTGTATCTCACCGAATAATCCAATAAATTGCTTATAACAAAGCAATACTCCAGAAATATAAATGTAACACGTTCCTACAACAATGGCCGACTACTTTGCTACAAATACGGAATGTAAACCCAACCCAGTCACGATTTCATCCCGACATTTGCATCAACCCTAAGTTTCTGCTATCCATCTACACGCATTTAATTAATTTATATCTATATAAATTCAACAACATCCTCCGTCCTGGCCAATAAAACGAGACTCTGAAATAAAACTCGAAAGACTATTAAAAGAAAACAAAAGTATCTCTCCGGTTTAAGTGCGCTTCTCTGGCGACAGAGAAAGAATAGTGGGCATTGTTTAAAAACCACTAATTATAAAGCTTGCTAAGGTAGAGCGTGGAGATTTATTTTTCTTGCATATTGAAAGGCTTGCTTTGCTTGTTGCTGGCAGTGCAGTTGCCATATAACTCAGATCATGTGACATAGAACTCGCCAGGACCGAACCGGGAGTGTAGGAGAGACCATCAAGAGTGCAAACTTTGCTTGTTAAAATATTTCGATTCGGTTCTGAACCATGGCAATTTTTATTTTATTGTGGAATATGTAACAAGCGACGGCTTGCATGTTTCATATCATGATAAATTCGCCACTCGTCTTGAGAACATTCAATGATTTTTTTTTCAAGTGCGCTTAACAGATGGGCGGATTCTGGAGAATCTGGGCGCAGTCACCTTCGGCATTCTTGATCGCACACTGATACTGACATTGCAGAATATAACAGACATGATAATTAAAAATAGAAAATGTTGTAAACACTATTTTTAATCAGCATTCAACAATAATAGTTTTAAGCAGTTAAGTTAATACCTAATACTTTTTTAATATTTGACGTTTTCTAATTTCAAATGGATAGTAAAATTGGAAATATGTTAATTATATTCCATTTAGTTATAATATATGCGTAGTTGATGTCAATCATTATCAATATTATTTATTAATCTGTGGCTGGTGAAAGATAAGTAGCAGCAATTTGAAATAATTTTGTCCATTTGTGACGTGTTTAAGCAATAATAACTGGAAATTATGCAAAATAAAATATCGCCTAAACTATTAATTAGGTTTTACGTCAATCAAAGCAAATTTTTTCATTATTTCAGTTTTTTATCCTAAACGGATTTTACAGATTTTTTTTATTAAACAATTAGATACAATTGTAAAAATTATAGGCACTTCTATCCTAAATGAATTATATATAATTTTATCAACGAAGAGAATGTTAAAGGAATAAAAGGTTTAGTCTTCGCAGCGTACAAAATTTTATTCAATTTTGACAAAATTTAATATACCTAATTTGGAAACATAAAAATTAATCAAATTGTCAAGAAATAACCAAGAAAACTATTTCTGTTGCAACTGGTCTACAAAATTCGTCAAAACAAAGAAAACAGTTTTAACTCAGAGTGGATTATAGTAGGTAACTTTAACTCATTTCAACATAGATATAGACAGCTATTTATGACAGTGGCTATGAGATATAATAAAGTCATTCTAAAGCGTCAAAGTTGAATAAACTGAGTTTGTTGTTTTTCCTGAATATGTATAAATGACATGAATAATTAGTATATAAACACAAGGTCATTCTAAATAACTTGGAAAATCAAGCCAACATCAGTACGATAAATGAAGTAGAATGACTACTAACATTTTTAAGAAACTAAAAATCAGAAATACTAAGGCACAATTTAGACTTGCTTCGATTATTATTATTTACGGTGACTGCAATTTTGCTTACCTATTTTCTGTAACATAACTAAGTAGTTTTTTAGAAGAAAAACGGACGTTGTCTTGTATATTTTTTATATCTACTCATTACTTGTATATTTTACTTCCTACAAAATTTAGTTCTGTAAGGATGGCACAGGACGTGAAACTTTACTTATCAATTAGCTTTTCAAATAGAACTGGATCAGAGAAGCAAAACTTAGAAAAAAAAACATTTATTGTCATTAATTTTTTTAAAAACACTTCACACAAATATTTTCAAATCATTGAGTACTAAAGAAATAAATCTATGCTGGAAGAGTAAGAATATCTAATATCTAATTTCATTTCAGTTTCAACTTACCGATAGTTATAATTACAACGTCGTTAGCAAAATTTATGTGTTGTAAAGTAATATTATAGTAGTGTTAAAAAATCTTATATAGCAATAAATTTCCATTTATTCGACAGTATGTTAATTTTTTCAAATATTGAAATAAATGCGAATGAAATTTTATAATCGTTGGTAATTCTGAAAAGAAATTTCGCATCATCACTAATGGCAGTTGAGCGCATTGAAAGGAACCGCGTCAGCTCCGATCGCAGCAAGTTTTCTGTCTCCTCATATGCATGTATATGAAACTAGTACCTGTGACACAGGTAGTTTATGTGAATGGTCAATAAAGAATGCGTTCCCCCATTGGTTTCTCGAACGAGTTATGATGAGGTGAGATTGGCTCTACCTGGGCCAAGCACCGCCTTCGCCCAACCTTCGCTTGTCTTGTTCATAAGTTGCTTTATTACTGTCGACGAGCGAGTGTATTAGATGAGGATACCTCAGAGGCCGGTCAGACGTTGAACACCTCAATAAATAGACTACGGAATGAAAATAGTCCAACGACGGTGCACCGTAATGAAGTACTCTGCCGGTCTGAGAACCAGTTTTGGTAATGTTGACGTGCTCTTAACATGGCCGGTGCTGATGGGACCGGTCCCAAACAAAGGACGAAGCTGTTTGTACAACTAAAGGGTCGTCCGAAACTAAACCCATATAATTTCATTCCCCGTCAAAGAGAGAGGGACGAAGTCTAATGATGCCAACAAACCGAACGTGGTTTTCTCTGGGCTGCACCTCCGTATTTTAATTTTAATTAAGCTGACTCATTAAGAGTGGATTGAGTTCTGTGTATTGATCAGGTAATAAGATTACCTTGAGGTGGAGCAATGCCATCGCGAGTTTGCGTCAGCAGTACCACACAATAAAAGTACTTCTTCTTCAGTACTTGACGAATACTTCCTTAGTCCTTAGTCCTTGGATCCATCTAGCAACCCCGCGTGGGTAGCAACAACGCAGCTATTCACGATTTAGCAATAATGTTGATGTAGATTCGTTGGTATCGATGGAATAGCGCTGGATAACGATCCTCCGCATTGTAATGTCCGCATTTAACAAGTCCCGATAGCGTGCCATAGCACAGCAAAGTCCTGATAAATAAATCCTTATTGCTAGGCGAACAGAGATAACAGTGAGCATCACCTATTTGTACTCGTATGTTATGCCAATACCGCCTCCGGTGCGGTTTCACTCCATGATGTGAGCTTTCACTACAAAATCAATTTTTTTCTATAAAATTATATTAAAAATTTATGTTATTTCTTGAACTTATTAAAATTTTGTTCTATTTAAATGATCCAAATTTACAACGCGACTTAAATAATTAATTCTGATTTGCATACTTGAGATACTGACACTAGTTTCTGTATATGAATATTTAAAATATTTACAAAAATTATAAAAAAAAAATTATGGATATTGAGAGATAAGTGTCCGGTTTGACCATTATCCAATAATAAATTATGACTAATTTATAAACTCATTAAATTTAAGACAGCTGAAAATATATGCCTAAAAATATATTTTTCAAGATTAAACATTTCCATTTTGAATAATCGTGCAACAAACGTAAAGCTTTTAGAAATCAATAATTAATTAAAATTCTGTGAATAATATTATAATTGGTTTTATATTTCTGATTTTTCCTTATAAATTATCATACATTTAACCAAATCTATTCAGGAAATTTGGAAAAATATATATGAAAATCAATAAATATGGCGAAATCAATCAGCAGTGGCTTCAGTAGAATTTTATTTGCCTTGAGGAAAATTACATATTGCGATAAAGATTTTCTCAATCAACTTTACAAGTACCTGTAAGATAATTATAACAAATAATAGCTACCGAATATAAAAATGTTATGGTCAGGTGAAATTTTGTTTATAGCTGTCAATAAAAACTTCAGTTTATATTTGTAATGAAACAAACCGGTAGAAAAATTTGTTACCCTTCAAAAAGCAATAAATACAAACCAGGAAAAAGAAGTAAGAAACCTATTGAGTAACTCCCAGCAGTTTTTTACATTTTGTATAATTAATAAATTAGTTTTGTTTAACTTAGGATCTTTTCAGGAATTCTACTATTGTTTCACAGTTGTTAGTTTAGTTAATTATAGTCAAGATGCAACTCAATCATTCAAGATAATGCATACAAATGTTCATATATCAAACGACAAGCGCGATTCTCTGCCTAAAATGAATGGGATTGATAATGAGCGGCATATTAATTCTTGTTGAAAAGTGTTGATGGGCGCATCGTGTCTCAGTACATGTTCTCGTATTATATTGCACAGATGAGCCCATAAAACGATTTACCATCTCTTTGAGGTCGACTCGGCCAATAAATATTAATAAAGCCGATGCTAAGAAAGCGTGTGTATATTATTATCCTTCAGACATAAATTCGGAACATAGAGTAACATACAAATCGTTGCCATTTCAACCGTATTGAAGTTGATGTAGATGATTTATCAAGTTCACCGATGCACGTTTCTTTTTAGCATTGTTTTGACTTGCTGGAATAATCCAGTCATAAACACCGCATTCTTTAGCTAATTTTAGTTGTATCAGAGCGATTTCCACACGTGTTCCCCATTTGTGGCGTTTTGTTAATGTGACCTGACGTTTTTCCCTTGAGGGTTGTCTTGGAGATCGGGGGCAGAGTTCGCGACCTGCCCTAAACCGATCCAGACATAATAGTAGTTCCGGTATACCGCCAAAGGCTATTTTTAAATTGCGTCAAATCGCACTACCGTTACGTAAAAATAGGCATAGTGTACCAATTTTACGATATATTTAACAAGCTATTTTACCCGTTTTACGGCAAGTAAACAAACATTTGAACCGTCGGTAATTAGTGACAAAATCGCAGGCGGCACGCTAGTTATTCGGCCAAGAATGATAATTCCCGCAAAATATTAGTGCCAGATGTGTGAAATATTTAGGGAAGTGAAGTGGAAGTAAATTGGCTGGCAAGGAGCAAGCGATTGAAAAGTCCGAATGCGTGGGTGACAAAAGAAAATGCAGCTGCAGGACATGTGCCACCTAGATATGGACAGGGGTCGCACGTGCCCTTCGACACCCCCGCATTTATGATACAAAAGAATCCGTTTTAGTTCCGGTTAATAACCGCTGCCGATTCTTCGTTAATTAAAGGTTGTAACGGCGTCGTAAAAACTTTCATACTAGGAAAAACATGCAAAACGCCGACGATTATTACGAGCAATTCCTTTGCGCATTCGATACACTACACTTGAGGGTGTAATCTATATGCTAATCGAGACGTGGCACTGACTGACTGTTGATGGTTAAGAGGTTAACCCAGTGTCAAGCGGTGACCCGTGCCGAGCTCACAAGTTTTTATTGCTAATTAATGACGGAAAGACTACTTAAGTCACTTAATAAGTGTGAAAATTAGACGAACGAAAAAAACCTCTCCAATAATAATAATAATTTATCTTCTATTTTTTTCTTCAATTTACTTTGCATTTAAACTTAGATTAAATGACGTCTACTTAGCAAATCCTTTGAGAATTTCGTGTTTTGCATTTCAGATTCAATTTTAATCAAAACTAAAATCTATGGCAGTATTACATCCCTGAAGTTATAGCTTTATTAGTGATTGGAGGATCCCTGACTATTGTGAATGTAGCCATAAAACCACACCCAGTCTACGCGCTATCTCTCGCATTTGATTCATTAAAACGTTCCAAAAGCTCAGTTCGGAGCTCATCTCAACCCACTCTATTTTGTCACTTAATCAAAGCAATAGAACAACCTATAGAATTTTAAATATTGTCAATAACAAAAACAGTAATTGTGAAATTGTTCGAACTAACTAAATTCCAAATTCCCGCTGTGCTGTTTATTACTGGATTTAGGGTGACGCACAAAAACCTGGGTGCATAGTTTGCACCTGTTTTATGATTTCGACCTTAACTTTATGACACCTTTTGCTTCGTGCTATTGTCAAAAAGTGAAATCGTTACCCTCTAAAAGCATCCTAGAGATTTTTTACATTAGGGAAACTAAAGGGTTGTAAATTTTCTGCTCTTGTTCGTTTCCTAGTACTACAGTTCGCACAATCATAAAAATTAGCAAAAAGTTCAGCATTTTTGAAATGAAAAAAGAAACTTAAACGATGTCAACTAGCTGAAATATATGTATACATACTTGAATCGATTGCAGCTACTTACAATTACAAACTTTTAACCTGTTACAAATAAGGTAGTGTTGAGCGAGTTAAACGATCTGCAATTCTCGGTAAACGTTTTTCTAGCGCGGTACTTAGTAAACGAGTCTTAGTTAATTAGTAAACCTCTCAGATAGGTGATTACCACTTTACAAAAGCCATCATGAGTTATAAACTTTACTTATCATCCAATGTTCCTTCTATGTTTCAGGCATCGGAAAAATTCTTTTCTTAAAAAAATAACTAATTCTTATTTAATGACATAAATAATAATAAAAAGACAATATAACCAAGTTCTATAATTATATGGTTATATATGATTTTCTTGGAAAAGAAACGATTGATTCCCACGAATAAATTTTTTAATTGGATCAAAACTGATAAAACCTAATTTATTTTCTTGAATATATGTAGCGGGCAGTATTTAATAACGCAGTTTATGATCTAACTCAATAAAATTGAAAATAAATTAGTTCAACTTTAAATAAGATGTTGATGTAGAGAAAAAAGTAAGTAGAATTAACATAAGTCAATTTAATTGATATTTGCTTTAGTTATTAAATTTCTAAATATCGGAAATAAACAATATATGTCAGAACTCTTATAAAAGAGCCTTGAAGACCTGGATGTTGAACTACAGAAAAAAAATCATAGTGTTTTCGTGGAACAAAATGCATTTGCGTATCCATCCGATATAATATATCAAATCGAACTGGAAGACTTAAAAAGCAGCGATGCAGCCGTAGAACTGACGTATGTCCAATTAGTATATGTTTTAAACCATCTGGATCGGGCTTAAATCTGAAATGTTCACGTCAGACTGGTGACTTTGGCCGGTTTCAGCTCATCTGCTCTCGAATTGATTTTGATCTTATACTTTCCACGGGTTATTGCACTATTGTTCCATCCATCCACATGCAAATCTGGCAATCCGTTTTCGTAACAGAACGCTGATTTCGGTGCTTTTTTTGTAGTAAAACAGACACAGTAAAGTTAATTAAATGTTTGTAAAGAACTGAAATAATAATAGATAAAGCTGAGACGTGAATATGCAAATGAAAATGTTAACTCGTACAAATATGGCTTAATTTGGAAACAAGAGAGAACACGGCTAGAATATGGCAGACATTTTAATTAAGACAACCGCCAAACAGACCGAAACTTATTTCTTCACACTCCCATTGTAATAAAATTAAAATATTTCGTTAATTAGTCTTATGTAAACAATACGAATTATGAGTTCAACGCGGATACAATAGCCTTGTCGGATTTCGTTGATAAATATGCTGTCACCTAACTAAATAAACTGACATAATATAGTGGGTCCGTTGAAATTAGTTGTAATCTCCACGTAAACTTTAACTGCGTGTGATATCGTCGGTTATTTCGCACCGCTGAACACGGACACTAGTCATATAAACGTAAATTGATGGCTGAAATTAATGTTGGGAGGAGGATTTCTAATGAAACGTACGCCCACGGATTCCTTTCTATATGATACGCCATTGTATTTTCGTTCAGACGCTGATTACTACAAATAGCCTCAAAATTATACGATAACGCCCTATTTAACGATAATTTTCTATTGTAGATAATAAAATTAAAGTTGGAAAAATACACCACCTAAGGTGATTGACGTACAAACTCACCCCAAACATGATAAAAGTAGTGATTTAAATCCGAATTTACATTTTTAATCGTTGACTTAAAAAAATATTCAATCATTCAACAATTTTGAAATTACAACTGATGTAATACTAAATAAAAAAGCATGCTATCAGGGCAATTATACCATTGTTTTTGTGATGCTTTTACTATGTATGTACTTACCATATCATATTTGATAAAAGTCTTATGGTTTATTTATGTAAACGTACGAGGCTAGTTATACATATATGCCACCATAACTTTTCAAATTGCTGATATGTATTTTTTATGGTTTCAAGTATGAAAAATTGACTTTAATAAATGCTGATACATAATAATGTTCAAAAATTTTGATTTAATTTCATGACTTATTAGCATTTTTATTTCGTTAGTTTCACAGAAATTTTGAGAAAAAACAATTTTCGGAAAAAGGTGCGCACACAAAGTTCACTCTAATTTTTTAATTACCGCAATACCGCTTCCAAGATTCAATGAACGTCTGCAATTAAACAAATGCAAATTGATGGCACAATGCATGTTTACAGCTTCGAAGCGGGTGGGAACTTTCCTTATTTCCATATCAATTTCGTGTCGGACCTTCGGGCAAACGCGTGTTTGTAATTAATCAAGTTTTTAGAGATTCTGGCGTAGGTGAATCGGACCGGAGGGACCGCAGGTGCCCTTTCTGAGTCCTGTGCTTACGATTCAAATAAATAAGGTCACGTGACATCTGCTCGACCACGTGATATAATCGCCAAGACGCTAGCACGAAGACCCCATTACGATTGCAATTCGACCGATCCTCCGACGTCACGAATTCGCGATTTTGTTGGAATCAAACACACAATTCAATTAAAGTTACGCTAGCAGGATTTTAGCGTCTACTGTATTTTTCTATTCGTTTTTCAAATGACACTCATCAGCATGGCTGGCTAACCGTTTGCCGATGACTTCGTGTTGATTAAAACAGCGAGAATCGTGCATAAAGTGCATGCCTCTGGGAGTGGTTTTATTTTATTTAATTTGGATGTATCGATATCGTGAACAGGTGTGAGTCCGGAAACAGCGCGGGGGTGGCATTTGTAAGTATTCAAATGAGCAACCGACGCTGCAGTGCAGCTGATCTCCCACGACAGGTGAGACAACATTCAGAGAAAAAGCATTTTCTCGATCAACACAACCTTTTCTTTGGAAAAGAAAACTTAACTTCGTGTATTACCGCTGGTAAATCACCTTTGAATTGATGCGGTTAATTACTTAATGGAAAAGCTATTTCCATTCGGAGTTTCCCAATGTAGTTTTTATTAAATATTCATTTCCCCACAACGGCTTTTCGGTCAGTTCATTTGAGCCGAATCGATAAACTTCACTATTGACTGCTAAATTACAAATGATATTCCATCCCTATGAAATATAAATTAATGTTATTGTGAATTGATGCCAAACATGTGTAAATTTCATTTTATTACCATGATTTATTGCTACTATAAAACTAAATTCGTATTACATGGGATTAAAAAGCGCATTTCTACTTGTATGTTTCATGCTAATGGACTCAGTATGAAGCCTCACTTGTTTAAATCGTATGAGACTTCTCATCATTCCCTTTTTTTTTTCTAAATCTTGTAAATTAATTCTTAATCGTCATCTAAATCACAGAAAAACTGGAAGTCAGGAAAGTTAAAATGATAATTTATTAATAAGTGACAGTATTTAAATCAACTCAAATGCATCTGTTGTCTTCATTAGTAAAACAAAACATTTCTGATGTCGAGAACACTTTAATGATGCTATATTTGCAAGCACTACAGACATGATACAACAAATTGACAAGTGGATATTCGCCTCAATTATTCAACATGTACAAGTGACTGATGTCACAATCAAAAAAGTGGACAATCTTTCCATGAAACATACCAAAAGAAACGCTTATAAATTAAGTAAAAAATTAAATAAATGAATAAATCGGACATCTTGCAAGCAGAAGCACAGGCCTGTAAGAAGTGCGCAGTCACAGAAAAGCTTTCGGGATTGCTTTATTATTGTTCTTCTGTAATTTTTTTAACATAAGATTAAACAGCTAGACAATACATTTTTCTACTTCCGTGTGTAGCATTGCTTAATATATCGGTATAAAATTTGTAGTAGCGAGTTATTGGAAACGTCACAACATTAAACTTATTTCTTTACACTCACGTTTGCAAATGGAATGATTTCACACTTTTTGTAATTTTTCTTACAGTAAATTTTGCTTACCATGGCTGGTTCTTGAATAGAATGCTTTCTGATGGTTGTCACGCAGAAATACTCATTAGGGGATGATAGTATAGACCAAAATAAGCAGAAAAGTCTTGATAAACATGGGTCCGCAAACCAACAGTTTCGGAGATATGGAAAGATACTCTCGGAGCGAATTGGCGTTATGACCTGCGAGATTGTCTGATTTATATTTACCAGATTCCGTTTTTTGGGTATACTTTATAACATCAGTTCATGGTTCTACTGTAAAAACTTCCCAGATGTGAGTAAAAATTAATTCAGAAACTCAACAAATTTGAGCCAACCAAGAGGTTCTAGAAACCTTTACGGACCCATGTTTATCAAGACTTTTCTGCTAGTTTTAGTCCAAACTATTACTCCTTAAAAAATTTTACCATCTTTTTTGATTATCCTGTATGAAAGTAAGTGAGCGGTTCAAAAAAACATAATTTGGATTTAAAAAAAACATTTTGTTCAATATTTTAGAGAGAGTTTTGTCGACGTATTGATCAAAAGAGTTGATATAATTTGATGAGCTTATATTACGCTATAAAAGTGAGATTGCAGTATGTTAGCTGCGATTATAGGTATTAATATTGAAGGTATAGAGAGTAAACAGTTCTTAATGAAACTATATCATATACCTATGTAAGTACATATAATTAGGTTACATTTGTTGATCTAGTCGCAATAATGAGACGAAATAATCGATAATACCTTCAACATGCTTTGCATCAAGTTGCACAATGTAGTTTTAAATCATTCTATTTTTAGCAAAATCAGTAGAAAGTAATGCACTACTGCATAAAGTAATGGGCATCATGTATTTAGTAGCTTCATGGTGTGTCTTGCGGCTATCTGATCCAAATCTCGAATGGTTTCTAAATATGCTAGCGTTTTATTACCCTAAGATATTATCGTACATTCTGGGTTATTTTTGACAAGAAATAAATCTTTTGTTTAATTAATGGTATCCTGAGAATCCCTTTTGTAATAATTATAGAACCATAGTTGCAACTGAAATAAAATCTAACAAACCAATCACAATCCGGTCGTAACTATAATAAGCCACCCAATAAAATATATGAGCGCGTCTTTAACAAGTTGAAAAATAATTTTATTATCTGGTAGATATTTTTTGGTCTTTTTGGAATACCGGTCAATTAGTGGGGAATAAGAGCAGACTAAAGGTTTTATGGACAAAAAATGATAATTCAAGACCTTGAAATACCACCAATACTTGTATTTTGATAAATAACTTATATGCATCCATTTCAGGTAGATTTTATAGGACCACTACCAATAAAATCCCATAAAAACATTTTGATCACACTCCATATATAAATTAACTATTTTTTTTGCTTCACTCCTATTGTTTCATTTTTAAACAGCGTTCTGCTTTACCGACAACACGACAACTAACCATTACTCTGTAATGATTAGGCTAATTGCAATGAACCTCTGGCATGTATGCAGTCGTTAAGACTAAAACTCTGGGGATAAATAAGTTCTCTACTTATACTTTATCATCATCCTCCAATTAAATAAATATATAATTAATTATGATTCAAGATTTAAATAATACTTCCAGTTTTGTTAAACGAGACATAATTAATGGATACGAAAGCAAAATAAATATTTTATTAGCAATTAATTTAAAATGTGAAATATGTTTAATATACATTTACATTTGCCTTAATTAAGCATAAGCTTAATAGTCCGTGAGATGTAAAACGTTATCATTTTCATTAACTAATTATGCATAAAAAATATTCATTATAATATGTGAAAAATTTGAATACATAGTGGTGATTTCAACATTTGAATAATTCTGAATAACTCGTTCTTATTTTATAATATTTCATCACAATAATAAATTGTATCATAAAAGTAAAAGACATTTGAAAATGTAAAGATTAATTTCTGAAATCGCGGAGTAAAATTTAAGGGTGATTATAAACAACGACTGTTTATAGCTGGAGTAGTTTCAAAGATTAATGCACTTTAAATTAACGAGACTATCAAGTGCATAATTAAATTTAGCTTTCAGTAGTAGGACATATGTTCTTTTTTACCAGTTTCATCGAACACATTAAATTAATTTAACATGGCATTAACTATAATCAATAGCATCCGAAACAAACCCTATTATAAAATATGACATGGAGTGGCTCTAATGTACCATATGCGACACATTACGGCCAACACGTGACAATAAAAAATATTTTACAGTTCTGTGAACAGGACAAGGGATTCACTTATCGTTTGTCATAATATTTATACCATCCTTTAATGTCTGAAATAAAATTTAGTCATAAACACTCCAATTTTTATGGTATATTTATTTACCCAACATATTAAAATATAAAGTATTATTGTTGTTTTATAATCACTTTAACTAATTTATGAGATGTCAGTATGGTAACCATATGTTTCTTCTTTAGAATTGTGAAATCCTCGAGTTGCAGCAAATATGCGTTCAAATCGTATAAACAAATTATAAAAATTTTTTTTTCGTTTCGGAATAATATGTATAACAGCAGATGCTAAATAAATCATCCACCTACAAGAAAATTTTTGTTTATAATAATAACAAAAATAGATGTCTTGAACATGCCTCGATACCAAGTAATTTGCGGTTAATTTGTCGGCAATAACCACAAACGGAAATAATCTAAAAGTCCTGCGAGAAGATAAGCGAATACTGTAAATATTTCAGTGTTTTTATGACAGCTCGACAGCCAGGAAATTGTATTCATAATTCTCTTCACTGTGTTGACTTAAATCCGAATTAGCCACAAGATTTTCATAAAATTTATTAGCTGTTTTGCCCTATTTGAATTTTAAAGTGCGCATTATACTTCCAAATCAACATTTTTCAGTTATGTCGACGTTATTAAAGCTTCTTGTCTTGGCGTGTGGTTATAACAAAGCAAACATATTTTTCAAACACGCTTATCTTTATTTCCGTCAGATTTCTGTACGCTTTTTTATTTATAGAATGTATTTGCGATTTACTAGTCGTAAAATTCGCACGTTCTTTAATTTTTTTCTAGCTAGCTATAAAGCATACTGGAATTATAGTGATCATCGTGAAAACACATTTATTTGTTACATGTTATTGTAATATATTATTTGATAACTGATACAACAAACGCAATTGATTCATTAAAAAAACACAATTATGACTTAAATAGTATAAATACATAAATTGTCCATTAATATTAGTCGGATTACTTATTTTTTACTTTGTGTCCAAGTAACTTAAAGGCATATAAATTTAATTTAGATAAGAATAATCATTAAGAAAGTTACTATTTTAATGAGATCAAGCCTAATGTTCATAACTTATAGCAAAAAACGTTTGGCTTATTTTAAAATGTATGTATAAGGGTTAGACTACCCAATTTCCATCAAATTGCTTGATCAAACTAAGACTGTGATGGAATGTTGACACATCAAACTATCAAAACGTAAGGCCCTGTCAAATTTTCATAAAGTTCCATGAAATTGTTTGATCTAACTAAAACTTTGATTGGTGTCAACATTACATTTTGATAGTTTGATGTGACGAAATCAATGACGGCTTTAATTTGATCAAATAATTTAATGGAATTTGATAGTAGTGACCAGGGCCTTAGAAAAACCATAGAACTAACAATTTGATGAAATTTGCTGAAAATTTGACATTCTGATTAAAGCCTAATAAATCTACGAATTCTTATCTCATGCTCAATCAACTAATTTGTTATTGGATTAATGAGTTCTGATACAAACTTTTTTTATGGAACTTCCTATATTTTTTGCGTTTTCAAACGTGACTTGACATTTTGAGAGTTTTGAGCACAACTTTTATTACATTTTTTAGTTTTTGAAATAATCAAATTTTTTCGGTAAAAACAGACACTTTTTAAAAAATTCTGAAACAAAAACCAAAAAAAATTAGAAAAATAGAATTTGTATTAGCTGAAAGTAGAAAAGTTTACATTCTATGACCATGTTAGTGAAGCAAAGTTCATTAAATGAAAACGTTTGTTAAAAGTTGAATAACTTTGAAAATTTAAATGGGGCACCATATATTTTGTTGCAGCATCTGAAAGACCTTTGAATTTTCTTTCCAAAAATATCAACTTTCAAGTATCTATGATCAATAATACAAAAAATATTCAACTTCAATGTCTGAAAAGAATCGCAATCATTATTTTAATGTCATTACTATGGCAACAATTGTAGCAGAATACACTATTGAATCTCTTTTCAAATTTTAGTCTGATTGTTAATCTTAATCGTCTATATTTTTTTTCAGCACAGTTGCACTGGTCTTAAACAACACCAACTACCATTATTTTTAGAAAAAAAAATCAAAGCTCTTTCAGATGCTGTAACAAAACATAGGATGTTCCATTTAAATTTTCAAAGTTATTCAACTTCCAACAAACGTCTTTATTTAATAAACTTCCCTTAACCAATGCGTCAAAAAATCTTATGATCATAAAATTTAAACTTTTTACTTTCAGTTAGTACAAATTTTATTTTTCTAATTTTTTTTGTATAAGAATTTTTTAAAAAGTGAAAAATATGATTATTTCAAAAACTAAAAAAATTAATAAATGCTGTTCAAAATTCTCAAAATGTCAAGTCACTTTTGAAAACGCGAAAAAATATATTGTACTCCATTTAAAAAAACATAACTTTGTATCAGAACTCATTTATGAAACACTCGGTATATTTGAAAATAATTTTAGTTGATGCAGAAAATTAGTATCAACAAATTTTGTTAATAAAATTTTTTAATATTTTTACATTTAAAGGCTAATAATGAACTTTGCCTATTTGCTGGGACACTTGTATAATTCTACTTAATCTTCAAAAGTTGTGGCTAAGTTATATTTTAAAAACACCCTATAGGTATATTACATTAAGGTTAAATCTTGATCTAAAATGACTTTTTTTAAGATAATTTGCTTTGTAAGAGTTATAATCAATTAGAACTAACGGTTTTGTCGTAAATATGCAATTAAATAAAGTGGATGTCAGATTTATTCAATCGTTTTTTCACTTTCTAGTTAATTATTGAAGAAAATTGGATCGAATATTACATTAAAGAAGTTACAACTGTAATAAAATCTATTTTTAGAGTACAAAGAATGTCCAACGTCTCTCTTTGGTTTGAAAAATCCATAAAATGAATACATTCTTTCTGTCCTCCGATGATTGAATTTTAAATTAATTTCCATATTACACAACCATCCAGACTACGCTCGATTTTCAAATTTGAAAAAATAATGAATCGATCGATTATTTTTGCCGTCAGCAATATATCTCAATAAAGCTATCAATTCAGAAGTTTTTTTTCCGGTATATGTCAAAAACAGCCTACAGTTTGGAATTTTGATATTGCCAAAAAATTCAATTTCTAATCAGCCAATAATATAGTTGTCTGTACCGCATGATTAACGAACCAACCACACCTAAAAACCGCCTTAATTACCGTAAAATTAATAGCTGATAGCATTAATTTATCATAAATGTCACATGTAACGGTATGAAATATTATGAATTCGCAATGGGAACATACCAAATGGAAATACAGAATTTTCAATCGAAATAATAACATTGTTAATTAAAATGTTAATTACGTAAAAATAATTCCAAACAACATTACTGAATTTTAGTTATTGGCTGCATTACGTTAAAAAGTTGCTAAGTGTATTTTCGAGTGATTACAATGAACTCTGAGCCCGTATCAAATGAAAATTCAACGATTAAATTAATAGTTTTTTGTTGTTTTTAATTCGACGCCCGAATAATAATGGAATTAGGCTGTCGTTACGTATATCTATATACACACTAAATCGATTCTTTTGAAGAATTATTTAAGGTGCAAATTGGAACAGGTGTTAGCGTGGAGCAAAAAGCAACGAGCTGACTTAAAAAATCGTCAGCTGTAATATACAGCATGTCCAAATAAAACAAGATCTAATCGTGATTAACTAGCTGTCACCCAGTCACCTTAATGTCATTATAGTGCTTCATTTATTGGAATGAAATATAAACAAGACAGAAATGATAGCTATGACATGAATGGAAATTAAATAAAATCGAATAATTGCAGTATTTCATGTTTTAGCGTATATGTAATACTGTCCGTTGTCTTAAAGACGATTAAGCAGGAAAACTTAAAAATTTCAACGACCCTATTAAAGGATCGTTTAAGCGAAGTCCTTGAAGCGCTTTGTCGTCGATCGCCGAAAGGGCAAATAACAATAATAACCGAAAAATACAACTTAAATTCCGTACATTTAAAAGTTATCATTGTAAAATCTCCGTCCGATGAGCATTCATGACGGTTTTAACAACGTAAAAGTTATTTGCTTGAGTGCATCCCGAGCTTGCAGTTACGCTTTATTGCTCTTGTACAAGTTTTGTCAACGAACCTCTCAACATCCGATATTTTGCGACAAAAATGACGATGACAATGCAACCTACACAAAGAGTATTGTCGGTGATGAATAGTGGCCGGTTTGAGACGATTGAATTATTGTGTGAGGATGTTTGCGGAGGAGTATTAAAAAAATATAAATCGTGGTTAAGGTGGTCCTGAAATAGCTGCCACCCTCACATATGGGTCTTGTCGCACGGGATTTGGAAATATTATGTTTCTATTTGGCTTGTGCTGAAGTAAACTGAAACAAAGATTTAATATTGAAGTGGCATATGTGCTCTAGATAAGTTTACACGAAAGTCGACTTGAGTTTAATGGGGTGTAGCCCCTTCAGAAACGAGGAATTGTGATTAGAAATATTGCAATCATATCTTGAGAGCAGTCTTCCCGGATTAATAAAGTCGATGCTTGGAATGTGTTCAGTGGCGTTTCAAATATTTATGTTCTTTGTTTTATTCCACGCACTCATAAAAAGTTTTAAGGAAATGGGATTTCGGCAGATATCGATGAAATATCCTTCGTTTTTTCAATCAATTCCAAGTCGAGTGAATGGCTCATAATATCTCTGGACGTCCCTATAAATAAACAACGAGCCAAGCAAGCCTACTTTTTACCTGGATCGAAAGAAATTAAATTAGTATTCTATAGCTCCATTCAGTATACTAATTCCTGAAAGCGACCACCAAAGTCACTATAAATTCCAGTCGAGTCGGTCCATTAAGTTAAAGTGTACCAGTTTTAATTCGGTGGCTAAGTGACGGCGACATCGTCGAGACGCCCTTCGGCGGCGAGACATTTAGGTGGTGAACCAATGTTAACTTTGTAAATATGAAATTCAAAACGCCTCTGGCACCCCGCTAGCTTGATAATATATTCTTGCGTCTTGTGCAAATACTCGATATTGCTGGGAATATAATACGATGGTGTAGTCGAAGGATATTGACGGTGGTTGACATAAAAGCAGTGCAGTTTGTGAAAGGGTGGCTTGATACTTCGCGGGGATGCAAATCTCATCCGGTTGTATGACCGCACGATTTTACCACTTTGCCGCTCCCAAGGCTCACATCAAACTCGGATTCGACTGGAGTCGCCGCCAGAATGCAAACGAACTTGGCAAACATGTTTCAAATTGGATTTTCAAAAAGAAGCGAAGCTGTAAATCCGTTTTTTTTTCTCAACGGTTATAAAAATGTATTCGAAACATTACACATCTTTTTTGTTAGTGTCTATGAATTTCAGTATCTTCTGGAACAGCTGTATATTGCTTGAAATTCAGCATGCAGTAGTTGCGTGATGATTTATGAATGTGGTTTCAAATGGATTATTATTAATTATTAAATTGATGCTTTCATAAAGAACACTGCCATGAAGCTTTCGATTTATTTTCGGACCTAAAAAGCATGACAGAAGTGTCGAGATGAATAATAGCCTTTTAAGTGACAGAAACACATCTTACAAATGGTTCTATCTCTGTGATTAATGAATTATGGGTATTTCACTAAATTATTGTAAACGATACACGACACCCATAACATTTTACTAAAGTAACAAGAAACGACTCCATAAAAAAGCAAGTAAAAAATATTTCTCTCAAAATGGATTGCTTGCTTGTTTCACTGGTACACACTATCCAAAACCAGTCAAATTAAACACTATTGTCTGAAAATTAAATCCGTTTTAACCCTCTGTAGAAATTACTCCATCCATGATTTTTTTATTTAGGTTGGGGTGCATGACATCTCCATCGAGCCGGTAGTATCACAATGCGGAGATAGTGTAAACAATATGACAAGCGTCTAATACCAAGTCCCCTCTGCCATGTCCGATTTCACGGGCCAAAGACATCGAATAGGGGTGCCAGGACCGGACTTTCATCTTTTTAATATTCGTCTCAGAGACGACACTGGTAAATGTGGGCCCACCTGCGTCGAATATGTATGTGCGTAGGGTGAGCTATTAGTGTCATAACGCGCCAGACGGCCTAATTACCAATGCTACTTGTCATAAATGCGAGGCGCGCTCATTTGTTGGTAAACGGCGACGTTTTGTCAGCCCTTTATTAATTAATATTCGTCGTATACATCATTCGGGCCTCATTAACTCGGAAAGGACCAATTTACAAGTCGCTGCGCATTTATTTACAGAAAGCACTTTTCCACATGACGATTTATAAGCGCACGGAGATGTCACTGGAAGGTTTGCCACCACTCATCACTCTTGAAAGAAATTATCCACAATATTTATAGCATACACGAATTATCATTAACTACACAAAAATATCTAAATCTATGAGCTGTAAGTTATAATTCATCTTTAATATCATCATCCAATTTCAAACTGAAATTTAATTCATAAAAGTTATGCTCCATTGTGAGAGTTTGTGAAATTGTTCGAAGTTATTGAAATGAATTCAGAGATAGGTTATTTTTTTTTAAAAAAAGTGCAATTTAAGATCTGAGTATGGCTATATAAGTCGAAACAGCTGTTATCGATGTAAATAAATACATTTTACGAGTTTAAAGAACCAAAATTTCATAACTTAACTTTGAAATTTAATTGTTGGAAATACAAGAAACTTCTAATAGCTTCAACTTCTTTGCTGTCGAGACAAATTTAGATAGATTGATTCATATTTATATCGTAAATTAGCCAATTAATAATAACTTAGAAAGCACAACTCAAGCTTAATGTTTTGGAAACTTCTGTTTTGTGTTTCTTTTGAAGTTTTTCAAATTTTTTTTTTCTTAGAAGTATTAAAATTTAATTGGATGAAGTTGTTTTATTTTTATTTCAAAAATCAACGATCAATTTAAAACTGAGATAAACTTAATAACATTTTATTTAATAAAACAGTCTTTATTGCTTTTTTTTTAAGCTTTGAGCATAGAAATTTTAACGAATATCGAGAGTATCCTGAGAATGATAAATGCTAAACAATCACTGTTGAATCACACCAATCAATTGATTCTAACCATCTGCAGAGATAATAATGTTATAAAATGCAATATCTTTGTAAAAACACTAGTATTTTTCCACAATCATCGGAAAGCTATGTAAATAGCCTTGCAAACTTTGATCATCATCAGATAGAATCAGTTTTCTCTTCTCTTCATCCTCCAGTAAAATTTTAACTTTCCGAACACATGTTAATGTTTATAGTTGGGTGACTATACCTATTTCATAGATCCCTAACTAAAATCGAAAGCAGCAAGACCTTTTCCAATAAGCTGATCCATATCTCATATTTAATGTTACTTTAAAATTGTTATAACAAAAGACCAGCTGCATGAATGAGATAGTATCGAAAACTATCTTGTCTGTGCGCATATGTCACCAGCTTTGTGCATCCGATTTGAAGATGAGTGCGTGGCAAACGGTAAACTTACAATTTTATACCCTTTGACTTTTTTGTGTTCGACATAAGTTAAAAAAATGAAAATGGATAATCCCAACTGTTCTTTCATGCGAGTAAGCAATAAAAATGTGACAAATGTAGAAAATAACTCGCCAATCTCTAAATAGAAAGAATATTAGCAATATATTAGAGCACAATACAGGATAAATCTGGGGCGAACTATTGTAAAGGGGATTAAATTTTTTTCTTTAATACCAAGCAAATTAGGCTATCCTGCTGTGAAAAATCCGTAACGGTTGGATGACAAATAAACAAAATTATAACATTCTTGTGAGTACATATTTTAGTGGCGTTATTGAACGATCAGAGATAGAAAGGTATGCTAGAGTCCAAATTTATCTGGTGTTAAAATACAACAATCTGTGCTAAAAATAAACTCAGTTTGTTCTTTAATAGTTCCAAATGGAAATTAGCTGGATATGTGCCTCAATGTCGGCTTCTGACATCTAATCTAATTACAAATCACTATTATTATCATTAAGAAAAAAAGTTGACATAATGCAAGAACTGCAAGAATATAGTTTATAGTAAATAATAAAAGCTTAAGTTCATTTAACAACAAATGTTATCTTCACTAGAAGTGACAGCAACAGAACAGCTTTTTGCTAAAAGCCAGTCTTGTGCCAAGAGTATTAGCACAGAACAACTTGCTTGATTAGAGCTACGTTGATATCGGTATATATAACATTTTAGTTGTATCGTTAAATAGAAATTGTTGACATAATTTTATTAATTGCAAGTGAGTATTGCCTCATTTGAAGAGTTTATACTAACCGTTATTATTCCGTATTGCTTTACTTGAATCTAGAGCAAAAAATTCGTGAATATATACAAATTATTCACCACAACGCTAATGTTATATGAACGATTATAAACATACCAAGAATCCTAATCACAGTCTTTCATGTTTCAAATATAAGAAAACATTTTTTGTGAAAAAAATAAGCATCTTAAGATAATTTGTGTTGGTGCTTTGAAAATTAAACCAAGGTTAGCAGAAAAAGCTAGTATTTAGTAATTGTTCTTAGTAAAGGACGAATAACAAAAATGATAATAATATTTTCATAATTTGCAAATTTCTATTCGTTAACATTACTGTCACGTTGGCGATAGCAATCGTAAAAATATTATAAAACCACAAAGTGTAAATAATATTTCCTATATTTAATTTAATCATGCGACATTACCATTAAATATAATTCTGAATGTTACAACTTTAGCTAGATAAGAGCGTAAGTAAAGACTACCATAGAATTAAATTGCGAGATAATGCAGTTTTACGTGCATATATTCCAGCTATATACCAGCTAATATATATTGTATCTGAATATATTTCTTGTATGTTAATCATTCACTATTCTTTTCGCCTCTAAAATATGCTTTTAATTTTCGTAAACATAATTGTTATGTTGAAGGAGAGATATTCCGCCTAAGGGTTTTGTTTACAAACGCGATTTATATTCACGGACAGGCTGTCCCTCGAGACCGGGGGTTTCACTTCGATTTCTGTCAATAAAAGTAAATAAAATATTGCCACTCAATGTACTTAAAGTCAATTATAGGCCATAATTTATATGCTGTCTATTTCATTTGCTTAATATTCGTTTTTATGTAAAGAAATGGATTCTTTTCGAAGCAATCGATCAGTTTTGGCGTTACACAACTTTGTTATAATCGTAATTAATTTTTAATTAGGAGATTCGTGTAATTTCTCCTTTAATTTGTGACAAAAGCGTTATCGCAAGAATGGTGCAAGTAACCGCGGTTTTCATAATTATTTCTAGTTATAATGCGAAACCATAAATCCTTTATTTAATGCGAATTATTGGTTATGGTTAAGTGAACTACGAATTTATTATAGTATTTGAAAACAAACCGATCAAGCATGATTTCCTTTTTGCTCACTTACAAACAAGCACTTCCAGACTGGAATGAAATGAATATTTTTGGTATAAATTCGTCATGCTGTCTTTAAAATGACAGCTAAGGACAATATTTATGTCTCTGACAATCATTTGCTAAGCATGTAATTTTTTGGTAAACGACCTTAAAGGGCAGGTGGGACTGAGGAGGATAATTTACGACGTTCACCCATAGAATAGTCGAACTATTTTTATTTAACTGCCAGAAGTGACAACAGACCACCCTTCACATTAAAATTCACAAAATTCAATTGGACTGTCGATAAATGAATCGTGAAAATTTCCTCCACTGGAATGGGGGTTGTTGCAGCATCCTCGTGATTATTAGCAACGATCCTGAGTAAATACCGAGCGGAAAAATCAAATTTCAAAGCACCCTCTCCGATTAATTGCATTGGGGGTTATTATTACATGTGTTAGTATGACCAACGGCACGATCAAAGATCGCTCGACCCAGTTTACCCCTTTTCACCCCGCTATTTCTTACGCTTCGTCGGGCATAACAGACACCCCGCGTAATGAGATTATCATACTGAAAGGGTTGCATCGAACGTTCACAAAATGGCGGCCGCGCACGTTATTAATATGGCGATCATTTACATCCTCCGGATGCGGACGGTTATTGAGACTTTTCGGTTCTAACCTGCTAACATAAAGAGATTATCAAACTCGACCGACGGTATTTATCTAATAAAAATGACAGATTTACGGCCATCCATTAACGATGCCGGTAATAACGAACAGGTTTTGTTTTGCGCCCACTTATGACCATTCCAGTTTAGTGGATATTCACTTCGACGAGAAGTGATAGTTAACTATGACAATCAGTGCCGCGACTTACAGCTTTATATATATAAAAAATAACAAGCCTTGAAATTATTTTGTGTTTGTTTTTTTTTAATTCATTTTATCATTATGTACTCTACGTTATTAATATTGCGGGGCTCCTATAAAAACAGAATCTAGTTAGCGCTGGACGACTGAAATGTGGTTTTCTGTCATCAACGTCACTTTCATTCAATCACGGCCAACTACAAAGTGTGACTGGCTTTACATATAAGAAATCGAAATCTTCCCTAAACTAATTTGTTTCAACTACACTTTTATATTTTTATTTTTATTATGAAGCTTTTTGCTTAGTAAAACAAAAAATTAAATTATAACCAATTTGTGTTGAAGAATTTCCGCAATATAAGTTCAAAGCGAAATACTAAAGATTTTATCTCTGCTTCAGCGATAACAACTAATTTTCTTGTGCGATTTTAGCTCAATAAAACTGAGTGTTGGTACAAAATAAAAATGTGCTTTTTTTCAATTTGTCCAACCTGTTGATTAGATTAGCAAAACGGTCAAATCACATAATTGTTAAATGAAAAAAAAAAAAAAAGTTATGTCAATTAAAATGAAATCTTAGTTCACTTGCGAAATCGGGGGATCCAAAATCTGTCCGAATTTGACTCAGTTGAATCAGACTGAAAGAATGAATAAGTGAAGAAGTAGTTACGTAACAAATCGATTAGTTCGGTTGGTTTCGAAGGCAAAAACCTCTCGTTCCAGTCCTTGGTCCGTCAAAACTCGTCTCAAAGCTCGATGCAAATATGACGGTGGAATCCCATCTGTCATATCCTGGACCACCGTATATACTATCCAACTGAAGAAACTACACCCTACCCGTTCATCATAAAAAGTGTAGACATCGAGATCAAACCGACCGCGCACAATTCTAAACGTCAATATATCCAGAAATTGACAACAAATTATGGTCCTTTGTGTCGGCCGATCATCCATCATCAATTAAGCAGGAAAGCGAGTTTTTTAAGAGCGGTAGCGCAAGCAGTTATGATTTGATGTGCAGTACACGGTTAGCTGTCGGCAAAGCATTCTCACGGGCTTTTTATTTGACAGTTTGGCATCTTTGAGATGACGAACGCAATTAGCACTTTTGGGAATAGTGGAGAAATTGAGCTTTCGGTTATAAGTCGTTCGACTACGAAGCGGTTCGTTTGAACTTACAGCGCGGTTGAAGGATTTCAATTTTCCAAATACTTCGCAAGCCGAGACACAAATAAACTCATGCAATTGCCATAATAAGAACAAATTACGCACAATTTATAGGGTAATAATATTTATAATTCTCTGAGAAAAAAACGAATTGTAAGAATATGGGCTTTGAGTTAAAGAAGCCGTCGAAATATGACTACATTTTGTTGATACTGTGCGGCAACATTATGCGGGAACAAATAAACAGCTGACCACACCGCGACATTCTCAACTTTTTTTACATTTCTGTAAATAAATAAATTTCGTTTAAATGTGCTAATGACCTCAAAGATAACTCGCTCACGTTTTTGTTTATTTCATTCAACATTGGTAATTTAAAAACAACACCAAAACTGAAAGCTTTTCTAGACCGGACCCCCAAGTCGCATATACAAAACTGAAAGCTTTTCCAAAGAGTCATAAATTATTTCAATTGCACTATTTCTCGCTTTGTTACTTCATAGAATCTATACGTTTAGTCACGGACATTTGTTGAAAAGAGTTAGTTGAATGACATGAGTGACTGTCGTTGTCATTTAATTGTAATAGTAACGATGTCCGAGAAAAATTTTCTCACTCGTGCAATTATTCACCTTAAAACGACTGTAATATTCACCCCGAAAGCAGCAATGGAATGCTGTTATATGTGCATTAGTGTGCCGTCTAATGCATGATTAAAATGACTGTGTTGCAATAAAAATACAAATTTGTCGACCGCATGAAACTGTAATTTACATAATTAAATACAAAGATTTTTGCATGAAAGTGTTTAATCGGCCGGATAAAATCATGTCTCACATAATTAATTCGAATTCCAAACCAAACTTCATTGTTAGTTACAACTCAACAATTCTCTTAAAATATTCACCTAAAAATTATTTACCAAAAAAAAGGCAATACGAATATTTTTGAGCCTTCGGTGACATTATTGGTGAAGAAAACTTGTATTATTTTAATTGTGTGAAAGTTCAATAAAAACACTTGATAGTTATAATTTTTTGAATGAATAGAAATTAAGATAGTATCCGGGAAAGTCATGATTTAAGAATTGATTTGAACGTTAAATACTTACTAAGGTGATAAATGCCATAAACCTAGTTACTTTTGTAGGACAAAAGCTTGCAGCTAAATATTCTCTATGGGATTGATATTGAAGATTTTATGAATAAATGTTATTGATATTATTCTTTGTAAACAACCATTTCCCGGCTAAGAAACTTACAAGTAATGATTCCAGAAAAACATATTGTTTTTAAAAAACATCAATCACTAAAAGATTGAAATATGAAAATATGCAAAAAAGGATCTGAGATGCTTTTGAAGTAATTAAGTCGGTCACAAAATTTGCATTTCCAACCTGCACTGTTATTGTTTTGAATATTTTTCTGTTACAGCTGAGGTTTTTTTTGAGCTGTTTCAAAGATTTTATCGCTGTCAGCATCATATTTTGTTATTGAGAATTCAACTTAGAAATGTTAATTTTTCGGTTTAAAAAAATCGTTAAATGGCCCGGAGCGCGGTCCAGGTGGTTCTTGTGAATGTTATCGCATATCGTCGGTAAGAGCATATTACATTACATCTGGTTTTCGATAAATGCATCCGTAATCGTGTCCATAATTCGCGAGTTTATCTTCGGAAGCCGTCGGTCACGAGCAAGACAGCGTCCGCTCTTTAGTCACAGCCGTGTGCGACTTACCGATTCCAGCAGAGGTCGCAAAGGCCGGAGCGTCGTCGTCCTCGAGGAGGCGAATGGGCCTCGCTTGCTTCCTGCGAGACATCACACGCAAATCACAGTTCACTGAACAGTTTTTACACCTAACTACAAGAAGCACTCATGTCGGAAGTGAAGTTATGATGTGGCCGTGATTGGTGCAGGTGGCGTACGAACTCGTCGGCGCCGCGATGCTGTCTGTTACGGCGCCGCACGGTGGTGGGGGTCTAGATAAGGGCGGCGCGTCGAATTCACCCTCGGCAAGGGTCGGTTGACGTCGACGGCCACTCGCGCACCACTCGTTCTCGACGGACAGGACACTACGACATTCCTGAAGGTGCTCAACGTGGAGATGTCGTTGAAGCGTCGCGACGACTTCGCACCGATGCCAACTAGCAGGACAAGCTGCCGACTCGACAAGCGGCAATTGACTAAGTGACGAGCTCGGCCTGCCCCACAAAGGACCGCCCATCGATCTTACCTGAGGAGTGGGGCTGACTTCGGCGGACTCATTCAATGCAACGAAGACTCCAACACTGATTCATAAATCACAGATCATATTTGACGTGAACATCTTCAACCTTATACACACGAAACTTTCAGTAACATTTTCCAACGGACATAAGTTTCAAAATAAACCCATGCAGTTCATACATATCAATTATTTATTTTATTGTGTTCTAAATTAAAGATGTTTATTCTAAACTGCTAAAGAAGCGTTTTCAAATAAATCGAGTGCTGCTCACAGATATTGAAGATTCAAATATTTGTCTCTAAACCTAACTACAAATTCAAAAAGGGCTTATATCGATTCGACCACGCTGGTTGGGGGTCTGCAAATCTTACCGGTCAATTCGACCACGGATTTTAATCCGAAAATTAAGAGCGATATTAACTATAATCTTTTTGTGTTTATTCTCCAAAAGATTCTCGAGATGTCCCTTTCCATTATGTATGTGTATTGTCTACTTTTTGTGACCAAAGAAGGGAATATAAAAAAATTCTGGTTTTATGACTCACTATAGGGTGGATTCCCGGAAGTCCAACAAATACTTATAAGTAGACTTCAAGGTAATAATACCAAAGCAAAAAAGTCTAAATCTACATATTAGGATGTCTCAAATTTATAACTTTCATAAAAAAAAAAGGATTTCAGAAATACCTATGGTATAGTTCCACGAGTAGGTATATGAAACATTCAGATAAGTTGTCATTTACAAAATAATTCATTGATAATAATACAGTCTAACTGTTTATGTCTCTTTTTGATTTGACAAGCGAATAGACATTTATACATAGTGACAATTTAGTTAATGAACACATGCCTAAATTGGTCTACACAATTAAAATTACCTGTTAAATAGAAGACTTGGACAACTTTGTATAGAGAGTAATTTATTTATTGAAATAGATTACTCAGTAACAATCATTCATTCATAATATAATTCATGATTCTGGTAAAATTTGGCTCTTTACGCTACAGTTATTCACCGAAATTTTTATTTCAAATCGTGAAGAACATTTTTAACTTAGTATAAAATTATTTCAGATAAGTTTTTTGAATTTTATTCTTAACACATTATTGGTTACATTTTCTCATCCTTATTTTCTTATCTAATGTAAAACTCAAATTAATTAAGTGCTGACAAATTTAATAACTGGAAACAATTCTCATAGGTGCTGACATCTGTAGGTAAGGTACTCATTTAATCAATTTCAACTGAGTATTGGTTTTGTTCGTCTTCTGTTTTGGGTATAGTTATGTTAATCAATGCTATTGAAAAGCCAGTTAATTATTTATTTTATTTTTCTAATGATAGGTTGCGTGGAACTCCAAGAATATTAATTCTAAATTTTTGCTGATTCATAGGTGACACTTCACTTCATGCGTATGTTCACTGTGGATTAATAACACTAAACATTTGTCACTAATCCGTCTCTATTAATTTAAAATTCTAAAATTTCTCTTTAATTTGAAAACTTTGTATTTTGTCATTTTAGCTGGCATTTTTCTAAATTCCCTGAACAATTTTCGTATAATCAGTGCCAAATCTTCTCAGTCAGAATGATATATCTAAGCAGCGTTCTATTTTTATTACGAGATTCGTTATCCGCCGCGAGAAATGACAACTCATATTTTTCAACTTTTAGGTCCTTTGAGACTGCCCTTTCTTTTTGTTTCAAATCTTTAGAATGATATAATCTACACTTACTGTACCGCAAACAGTTGTGCCGTAATTGTGGTAAGTGTCTCTCGCTTGTCAATATTCCTGTTGGATTTTTGCCGTGCGTTCGAGCTTGTTAAAGACTGGATCTCACCGACAGCTGCCAACAAATCAATCAAAATAATGAGCGTGATATTAAGTACGACGACGAAGTACAGTGGTTGCATTGCGGCACGACCGCTACAAAACATCTAATATATTTATTGAGGTTGTCAGCAGGCTGCAAGCAGCAAGTAGCAGACATCACTTTTTACGGGGTCGAAGATGCATCATAACACATGTCTGAAACGATCACAAATTCGCGGGACGCATTGCAAATAATAAGTATTGATGTATGTACGTAAAAAAAATTACACAACATTTTCTACAAGGAACGCAAAAACTTTTGTTTTTTTAATTATAAATAGAAGCAATTTCATGTTAAGTGCGTTGCGTATTTGTGCGGTTATAGATGCGTCCAAGTTCCGCCTAATCTCAATGTGGCACTTTAAAATCGTGTTATTTGTTGACGCAACGAGACGCATAAGCATAATCCTGTAGACCACATAGGATTTAGCGATAATGCAACAGTGTTTACACATGTTATGTCTAAAGTGGACGCAGACCGAAGCTTTCCCATCGCTGTCATGCCATAACAATAAAGGATTTTAATACTGACTTCCCTCACAATCTCTCCAATAAATCTGTCAACGACGACAACACCGTCGACATGCAAATGTTGCTTATATGATATTTGGATATCTATCCTGCTGTCGTGTTACCGATGGACGGAATCTTCTTTAATAAATGCCCATCGGCTTCTATGAAAGAAAATACTGATAGTCTCGACAACAGACGCTTAATATTCTTATGGAAATATTAATATAGGCACCACATAAAGGAAGCATAAATTCGTAATGTCGACGACACCAACTGACGCTCGTGAATAAAGCTTTCAAGAAAAAAATCTCCAGAACATAAAATGATTAATATCCAATGTTTCTTTCTGTTTTATTTCCCTGCTGCTTGTTGTTCTAAAAAATAAGTGTCTAACACATAAAAAGTATTTAACACTATGTCCTCAAAATGCGCTCAAATCTTTTTTGACTAACTGCTGAAATAGCATTCGTATGATTTTTGGCCTAGACTAAGAAGACACCCAATGCAATGTCTTAAAACTAATTAGATAATACTGAAAAATGCTAGTTTATCGAAAACTTTTTTGTCAAGTATGGTGAAATAATTAAGGGTTACTTCTGATTTTACTCATTCCAAGGGTCTAACATGTAGCAAGTTCAATCTTGAGGACTGAATAATAAAGAAATCTAAAAAAAACAGTCTTCAGAAGAAAAACGGTGTTTCTTAGATAATAGGAATTCATCATTCATGAAAAACCTTTAGATAGATGAAGTCAATCATACCGTATTTTTTTATTTTATCTCAGACATTATTTAGTTCAATATGTTATACTTTCCAGAGATTGTTATTAAGACTATAGTTGCCAGATTTACCAGATTGACTAAAAAAGGAAATTTAGTCTTCAATGTAGAACATAAAAAAATTCTATATGTGGTTGAGTGACCGAATATCGTTAGAAAAACAATGAAGTGAGTACTATAATAAAAAAATTTAACTACTTTCGGAAGAAAATTTTTATAAAATACTTTTTGTGAACTTTTTCTCTCAAATGCGAAAATGGATAAAGGGTGCGCTATTTTCGAATTAGATGCATTTATACCATGAGTATTAATAAACACCAGTTTATAAGATCTAACTCTGTGGTAATTCCGTATTCAAAAGTAGGGATTACATTCGAAGACGAAATAAGCTGCTCACTTGAAATCACAACTTTAGAAAAAGTACACTTTTGCTTTTGCTTTGATAATACTAGTTGATTGATATTTCTAGTAAAATCTAATTGTTTTCAAAATTTTATTTATTGAGATTATATATAAATCATGTTAGAAAATTGTGTTTTAAACATTCTAATTTTGGCATCTTACCTCTTCTTTTTCTTTAAATTAAATTCCATTTTTTCCAATTTTGCTGGATAAAATTCTTTTCATTCTTATCAAACATATCCGAAGAAAAGATCGTTTAGTGTTGTTAGTTATTTTTATTTGTTTTTTTTCTCTATATTGTCAAATTAATTTAAAAGATATTTATTTCAGATTTTTTATTTAGAACCAAAAAAGTAATTTTTTTTTAGTGTTCTTGAATGTGTTTGAGCAAGATAGGTATCACGTTACCTATAGATATCATTACGAGTATTCAATTCAAATTTGATAATGGAGAATTTACACATTTCTCAATAGACCCATAAAACCAATCTATTACAGCTGTCCCATGTACAAGTGCAAATATTTCAACCATAGATTAAAAACTAAAAATAAATCGACACATATTTTTTATTTTCCCAAAAAAACTTTTCAGATTCGAGTTATTGGAAGATAACTCTTAAAACAAACATCTGCAAAAGTACTTAACCAATTTTTGTGAAACTTGAAAGCTCATTCAAATTAGAATTTTTTTTATCTCTTACCATTTTTTCTGAAAACGTTTTTGAATCGTTTTTGAATAAAAAATAAAATGCCTAACGATGCAGTCACTATTAGCATTGAATTATCAAATATCGCACATAAGCATCTATTTGCAGTAAGGGACTGTCAACTTCTATGCTAATGTTGATTGCATAGTTTCATATTTTATTTTTTTACTCGAAAACAATGTTTTCAGAAAAAATGATAAGAGATAAAAAAGTTTTTAAATTGAATAGGCTTTCAAATTATCGGAATGGTAAGTATAAACTATTTTGTGCTGAAAACTTATCAAGAAATTAATGTCAAGGGAGCCCGATAACTCTCTTTTGGGACTATCTACAGTACTACAAATTATACTACTAAGTGATGGACTGAAATAACGTCAGTATGCCAAGTTTCATAGAAACTTTTAATGGCCAATAATTCGAAACTGAAAAGTTTTCTTGAAAAAATAAAAATACTGGTTGATTAATTTCTAATTCTTAATCTATGGTTAAAATCACCGCCTGGTCAATGAAATTTGGCTATAATACTGCCTGTTCATTCGTAAAGTTTCAGTGGTTCACCGTTGGTGCCACTTACCGAGCAAGTCAAATTTTTTGAAACTGTCAAGTGAATTGTCAGATCACTCAAAATTAAAAATTCAATGTCTTAAAACAAGAAGAGAAACACTGGTAGATGGACAATGTCAAAATCAACTGAATTATAAAATTATAAAAATAGACCCACCCATGAACCAACTCATTGTCAGCAGTTTGATAAGAATCTCAATCTAATAAAAATAATAGATGATGTAAAATTACAGATGCACTAAAAGCTTTACAAGAAAGTTATAATCAAGATTCAAAGCAAAATCAATTTATTAAATCCCAAGAAATTCTTAGTTAAAGTCAGTAAAATAATTTAACTTTTTGTTTTTAGAGAAACTGGAGTTTTTGTGTTTTAAAAAATAAAAAATATTTTTTTTACTATTTTCTTTCACACATAATCTTCAGGCTCCATATTCTAGGACTGATTACAGAAAATAAAACATCCTAACAATTTTGAAAGACATGACCTGGTATTTACTTGACAGTTTGACGGTAAGTAGCGCCTTTTGTGTTTGCGAATAATCACTGAAACTATGCGAATGAACAGGGAGTATTATAACCAAATTTTATTGAACAGGCGGTGGATAAAATATTTGCATTTGTTCATGGGACACACTGTATATAGTGCCAATAGTCACCTAACATGAATTTTTCTATTTGAAGAGTTTCCTACAACTTTTGAAACATTGCCCCATCCAGGGAGGGAACCGTGGGATCTGGGTCCTTTCAGAGTCAAAGTAATGTACACAAATTTGAGTTCGTTTGAGTGGATTAATAACCAAAATTTAGCTGCTTGGCATCCTTCATCCCAAATTTTTGAGTGCGCCATAAGCTTGAAATCTATCCTACTTTCATTAGAGTAAGAAATAGACCAGATTTACAATAATAAAAAAATAAATTTTCATAAGAGCTCTCAATTACTCAAAATTTTGAAGTAAGTTCATTATTATATAGGAGGGTGGTTTTGACGAGAGCGTGAGTTTGCAAAGAAAAATAAATATACTTTAGTGTGGAAAGGTATTTTATTATTCAGCATTGTCCTTTTACATCTCTACACACTGAACCCAGTCAGTTTCCAATTTCTGTAAAATGCCTTGAAAAAAATTTTTTGGAAGCTTATCGAAACAGGCGTTTGTCATTTTTTCATTTAATAGAAATTTCGTTTTACCTTACCAGAACATCACTCAACTCAAAGTTTTCTTTGAATAAAGCACTTTTCCTCGGTAAAAATGATCAAATTTTGTAATCTAATAATAACAAAAAATACTGATATGAGTAAATGTCCCAAGTCCAAAACCACTAAAATTCATAAAAGTCTGATAAGTCTTAATAAACAATAGCAAAAAAACGAAAAAGATGCTCTCAACTTTAATCGGCTCAAATGATGAAGCTGACAAGTTGAGAAACTGATAAATGCGACAAATAGTTACATGTGACGTCACGTTTTTTTTAAATTTTCGCAAATGTCAATAATTTATTTGAAAAAAATGGATTATTATACAACTCCAATTTTATTATTAGGGCTTACTTTATACTGTTTTTAAACGAACAAGACAATTATTTCAAGAAATGTGCAATGACTTGTGCAAATTCTCCATTATTTAGCCGTTACCGTCTAATAATTATTTTTAGCATTTTTGAAAGATATAACGCAAACTTATACAGTAATGATTGTAAAAAATATGTGTTGTGATTAAGTGTTTTTATTTTTCTCCTAGGATTACTTCATGCAAGTGTTGCAAGCTTCCTTCTTTCAGAATAAAAAATCACTGTTAACTCTTGTATCGGGAGTAATTATTTTGGATTAGATATTTACGTAACAAGCGTGGAAAGTAAAGGATATCGTGCGAGTGAGAGTTTGGCGAACGAGGCGCTGGCGGAGTGAGAAAAACGAACTAGTACAGATAGATACTTTCCAGCGAGCTACGTACACTATTTTTTACACGACTATTTTAGATTTTACACAAACTATTTTAGATGTTTACGGAAATTCCTAACAAAAGATTCAACTTTTCAACAAACGTCAATTAAATAAAGTCATTCAAGAGAAAACTAAACATTAAAATTAGAAAAACTCATTCAAGGATGCTTAATAGTCATAAAGGCTTGAAGTTAATACTCACTGGTGTTTTTCTTCTCTTTGCACTTTCGAAATCATCGGAAATTCATCTGACATCTGACAGCCATATCATACTAGTGCGGATATATTTCTGAAATTGCTAATTTTTTGAGATAGGCTGGTCATATTGACAACTTTCGGTAGAAGTCTTGTAAGAATGATTTTAACGTTACCATGTTAAGTGAGTATCATACACTACCGAATCCTCTGTGAAATAGAGATAATTAGACTTCTAAACAAACGTGAAAATTTCTACACTAAATTCAAAAATTTTTGAAATAATGAAAAGTGCTGCCGATTTCAAAGTTTATATAGTTTGCCAGAACAGTTGAAACAATAATTATTACAAAACAATAACTCAAAAGGTATTGCTTTAAATAGCGTTTGTAGGTATCTGGTTTAAATTATAAATCCAGCTCCCAAGACCGTGTGGTACTTTTTTTGAGAGTCAAGCAAAAATTCAAAGTGCCGCCGATTTTCAAAAGACTTAAAAACGAGTACCTACAAACAAAGACTGAAAATTTGTCAGCAGTTATAAATGATGTATGAGTACTTTTCTTATAATAGTAACAAAAACATGAATATTAATATAAATTTACAGATTTACTCTCCTCACTTTTGCTTTAGCAAACTCATAAATTGATTTGGTGTGATCTAAATTACAGGCCAGTGAATACTCAATTGAGATCATACTCAAAATTTTCAAGTTCACTTGTCTCAAAGAAGATCTCATGAAATTTTTAATAATTTTCAATTTAGAACATCTTAAAGCGATTACAATGTTAAGGTTTAAACTATTGAAATTAGAAGGATTTATAAAATCTGTCATTATCATTCTCAAATCTATCAACTCATCTCTAAATTCCAAACCATCTAAATCAGATTCGACGGCATCTGAGTGTTTAAGATTAATTTTCTATTTCATCTACATTTTTTAGTTTTGGAATATTATACAAAAAACTGAAGTCGTTACTGTGAATTGTAATTAAGCAAACCTCCGTTCTAAGAAATTTAAAGAAACGTCTAGGATATAATTGAAAAATGGTATTCTAAATTTTAAATCCAGATGAGATTCTCAACGTGATTTTGAAAATTATCTCCCAAAAATACAAACTTATATTCTTTTACTATTGGAACGAAGCAACTAAGGGAACTGAAGTGAATAAAGTGAAGAGTGTGAACAATACTGAATGGTAATTCCGCAGAATTAAGCACATTTTAACTGTCTGTTTGATACTGTATTTTTTCTTATTAATAGATAAAAGACTTCTGGGGTTAATTTTAACATTCTGTAATATTACTGTTTTTTATATATGGAAACAACTGTTTGTTACAATTATTTCTATGAAGATAACAGTCTAACAGTAACATTACAGAATGTTAGGAGAGTTACAGAATAGGGGCATTAATAATTGAATAAGAATATTTATTTCTATTGATATCTAAACACAAAAATATAGTGGAAAACGCAACCCTTTAAATGTGCCGCCTTTTTGCCTCATAGCACCACACAGCCCTGCCAGCTGCAATGCTTCTGCAGCACTGTGTATAAGCAAAAACTTTGTTCTTATTAATCAACTCATAATTTTGTCAGCGCAAATATATTCAACTTGAACTTGATAGAAGGCACTTTAACTGGATATCTGGACAAATTTTTCATAAGTTGATAATTTTGTCACAGATTCAAACATTGCAACCATGTTTGCAAAGCATCAGAAATTAGCTGCTTAATCATCCTATTATCAAAAGATCAGTTATCGAATAACTGCAATTACTATCAATTAATTACATGGTTGTAATTGATTACCCACGAATTACAAAGCATTTTTGCAACAACAGTTTCAGAATCCTATTTTTTGTATTCTAGTTTCAAATTTTTAACCCTAAACCGACTTAGAGTTTCCCAAGAATTTGGCAAGTCCTTGATTTGAAGGTTGTCTGCTGACAAGAACCCAAACGTTGTCACCGTCTAGCAGAAACTGAAAAATTTCTTCTAATTGGCTTCTGTCTGATTTTATATAGACTAACATCGAGTTTTGAATAGTTGGACCTTTTCTGGTGATCTGTGATAGTTAAACTTATCAATTATTTTCAATAGCAAAGAAATCGCAATAGTGGCGGCGGCATTTTTTGTCAATTCATAACTAGCGGTTATGACGATCTGCACCGCGGACACGTGTATGCTTTGCAGATGATTCGACGGCGATATACACCGCCGGGGCGCATAACTCTTCTTCACAATGGCTCGAAAAACGCATGCCGACCAACTTGTTTTCATATCACCTTGTCGCATCCCTCCATGAATTATTTATTTTGCGCCCGACGAGACGCTGGAATGCTCCACCAAGTGTGAGAATGAACACCTCGAAGACGACCACCACATTTAGTTAGCTTTGCACAGGAAAAAGTTCATTCCAACGGAAGTTTTCTGGACTTTATGAAGTAGAGGAATTCAAGTTTCAAAGCAGAAAAACTACGAAATTATTGAACTTTAATGTTTTTGACTGAAGAGTCTGAAGGATTTATTTTTTGTTTAAATAACTACAAGTTTTTATGCTTACTATATGCAGACACATAAGCATCACGAAATGATACTTCAGGATAAAAGCTGTAACACCTGCAGTTTAATTCTTGATTTTTTTCCTGCTATTTTATTATTACTATTTGAATTTCACTTTTAGCTAATTGTGCATAGATACAAAGTAAAAAGTCAGAGAAACTGATATTTGTGAACATATTTAGTAACAAAAAAGAAAAATGAATCTATCGCTGTTGTAAAAATCGATTTCTACAAGGATCACTTTTAGATCTAAGTTGAGATGAGTGTCTAATATTCACAAAAACTTCTCATGTTGTTGTTTTAACTTTTGGAACTGTTCATACCTCATCAACTCCTCTATTCATCAATCCTAATTTTCGATACCAGAGACCTGTTTTAAGTTTTGTCGGACGTGATGTGATGTTAAATAGCTTAAAAAGTTGATAGCTTATAAATTCATACATAGTCTTGCCACTTGCAACTTGAGTGAAAAAATCGTAAATTCGCAGACGCATCGCCTTCATGAAAAAATTAATAAAACAGCTAACCAAATGGGATTTGAAACTTTACAGTTTAGGAAACGGAAAGACAACTTACGTAATTACCCACATGAAAATAGTTTCAAGTGATGCAGTGGATCCATAATTTTTTAACAATATCAAGTATATCTACATTTAATGATCTACAGGTAAGTGACTTTTTCTATTGACTGGGAAGTAATGCATATAGTTGATTGAAAACTTGAATTAGAGTATTTCATTTACACCCGTTTAACATTTGTGATTGGACAAAAAGTAAAATGAAAAAAAAAAAATTTGTCAATATTTAGTAACATCTTTTACCAAGATTGTTTTGACTGATCATTGTTTTGAGCTGCTCGTTGTTGGTAAGTTCTTCACAATTGAAATGAGTTTAAACTTATGAAATTTTGATGAAGCAAAATATGCAATTTCAGCATATCTTTTTTGACGTTAAACTTTTTTATGTTGGTTGCATCATAATGTAAAATTTTGACACTAAAAAACGTGTATAATCGGGTCTTATTAGTACATGTGCTCATAACACGTGATTACTAAGCAATGAACAGCAACGTTCACTATAAAATAGGTATTATCTCCATAACAACGTGCCTACTAATTTTAAAGAAGGGGAATTTGTCTCAGGTTTTAATTCAATTTTTGCAAGAACATAAAAAATATCGTATGATGTTTGAGTATAAGCGAATTTTTCTAGCATTTGCAGCATTAACAAACATTTGGCAAGCTTCGTGCCCTTAAACCTACGGGTGCTAAAAAGACTTCATTATCCTCTTGTCTAATAATATACTATTTTCTGCATTAAACAAATTAACTGAAAGATATAAGAAGTGTATTAGAGATAAAAGAAATGATATTGATAAGAAAAATAATTATGACTTTTTTTTCCAAGTTCTGTAGTGCCCATTGACCTGCTCTCGTACGAGAATCAACTTAATTTTTCATTATACTCAATATCGTATTTTTCCAATAGAACTTATCCCTTTATTCGACTAGACTTTTTATCTAATCATCATTGATTTGAGTACAATTTAATTGAACTATAAAATAGTGAAAGAAGTTAAGTGAAACACAAATTAGGTATGAAAATTTGAAAGTTAACATGTTTCAGTTTTTTGGTGCCTAGTTTCCTACATAATGTTAATTATAGTTTGTTCATTGTTCTTAACTATAAATTGTAGTTAAAATATTGACGACAGTGTAATACAGTTTAACCGTGTGAAAGTTATGCCGGTTGAATTCTGCTCATTCTACGATCAATTCTTACAATAATGTTATGTCTGGCGAACTTAATATTATATTAGGTATGCAAAAATACATCATCATATTTCCATTGATACACTTGTATGAATGTTTAGCTTACTATGCTTTCTTGCAAGTAATATATTAATTGATAAGTGGGTATATAAGTTTTGAGAACGCTAATGTACGGATGTCAAAAAATGACTATTTGCAGACTAATCCGTACTGTCCACAGGTATTTTAAGTCTATACCTTTGTGCAAATGCCGGTTGTAAATAATGCGTCCGGATTTAGAAAGTGTTTCAATGGTTACTACTTCGTCTATTCTTTTTCGTCAACACGCAATCCTTTAAATCACCCTTTCCATAGGCTTAAGTGGGTCAGATATATACCTACATACTGCAATAAGTACAATCTGTTTAAAGGAATATAGGATAAATTGTTTCCATGAAAAAGTATACATTGCTTCGTGCAATTCCTTTTAAGATTTAAATATAAAAACTAGCGTTTGTCGGCAATATTATTGCCTACAATAAATATTATAATTACTTTTATACAAAAAAATATTTATTCAATAATTCACTAGGTAATTTCACTACCCTGACATGTTTACTCAAAAATGTAATAATATTTCCAACTATTTATGAAAAAATAAATAAGTACTTATATTCTTAGAAACAAAAATTAAGGGAATAGATGGTGAATGACATGAAATATTACCCAAGTCTTGACCGATTTTTATGGCTTTTCGGTTTACTTTTTGTATCAGATTTATTATAAAGTAAACTGACAAGCTCGAAATAAAATTTAACATACTCATCCAAGCGTTTTTACCGATTTTTAATGATAATTCGAAACTTTTTATTACCTTAATATACCCATTAAAATTTTATGAGTATGAAATTACAAATTAGGGATTGTAATGGTTAAATCAGTTATAATTCAGTGTCAAAAACCTTTAAGTCATGGAATTGATTTTTTGTGAGAAATGTTAATAATTTTGTGGATGTTGTTGCAAATAAAATCCTCTTTGATGGACACTGAAAGAAAAAAAGAATCTATATAAAAGCCTTCTTTTTCCACTTGGACTCAATTTACCGTCGTCACTATTGCGATTTGAGACAGCGTTTTGCTTTCCCCGATTTATCAGAAGCCGTCTTGGTGCAGGTATATTGGCCATTATTTATGGCTTGTTCTGGAGACAATCAGATATAATCACACAAAATCCTAATCAATGTTAATTTATAGCGGTCGACCCTAATAAACATATATGAACCCTTTGTTTCATGGTTTAGGTCGACGTTTAATAATGAGCCGAAAAGGTACTATCATTTAAAATGTGAGGTTTCAAGTTTCCATCGTCGTGAGCCGAACTTGTTTGTCCATTCAAGTCTCCACCTATGAATGTATTTTCACCGCAATGAACAACCAATGCTGTTAAAAATACGTTAGCGTGGTTATTATTTCAATTCCGGAATTAATCACGTATAAATATTCAACGCATCGTTATTTTATATCGATGTAATCCAGAGGCTCACTTATATTATTTTTACTCAACTATTTATTGATTTCACATAGATAAATTAAATAATTTTATTGGAAATGCGAGGAGGTTTATTTGAATAGAACGTTTCTCCGATTTGTATTCGGTTAGTGAGGACAAAATTAACCAAACACTGTCGATGCGTAATTGTTGCTATAAAAATAACGATGCAAATAATACAATGCATGTGGATACGGCGACAGCAACAACGACGGAATGTTCAACAACACAAAGACAACACCGAGAGCAAGTTTGAGAGATGACACAACGCTCGAATTTAAATGATGTTTGGTCGAGGCAATAAACCTGTCAGGAGTTTGTTTCATTGCTGTCAGAAAAACATCACCCTTTGTTATGTTGTATTTATCATTTATTCATATGAATAAGAAAATCGATCAAAGTGTTTAGTGACAACTATTCCTTTTTTGTACTGAAAACTAATGATTTCTACCAAACTTGGCTAAAACTGATTCTAAAATTAAAACAAACATTGTTCATTATTATATATAAATAGTCTTTTTAAGGAATTGTTTTATTGCGTCAATAGTACAATATCCTTTCGATTAAAACTGTTATGTAAATGATCCATTTATGATGGGAATTCGTAGAAAATTTCTGTCACGTCCTTCATTCTGTATTTATTTATGTTCGACAGGTGTATGGGACTAACCACAAATGTGACTATTGTTCATGTGACTTAAGTAAATAATTACATATGATTGCTATAAAGTAATTAATGAATGAAATACTGTACACATTTAGTTTTTAAATAAAGGCTATTTTGGGCAATTAATTTTTATTGAACATTCTTCTACCTGTATAAAGCGAAAAAATTGACGTTATGGTAAACATTTATACCGGTATGCTCTTATACACTAACCAAGTTCAAGGTTATCTTTACAACGTAGTACTATTTTATTTGTTTGATAAGGAATTCCTAAGAATGCCTTTAAAATAATTGTTGTTTACTGAATGACATTTTTGTGAGGCGTTAATTAAAATTAGATAAGCTTAAATGAGATAACAATAATCTAAGAAAATGTTTAGAATTTCCGACAATTTTTTAAAATATTTATAATTTTATTGAAAAGTACAATTGCCATATCCAATTTCTTTTCAATACAGCAGCAGTACTTATTGTTTATTTCATCAAACTATATAGAACATTTTGGAAATATCTTTCGACGTTTCGCAACATTCCTACTTAGTATTGTTCTTCTTTCGTCATGTCTGGAGTTTATTAGTGATAAGACCTTTTTGTTGATGAATATCATTCACATCAAAGAGACTTGACTGAAAAACAAGAAACAAAAAAAAACAAAAATTCTCTTTTTGATACTTTAATTTTCAATACACACCTTTATACAAAACAGCGCAATTTATAAGACACCATTATTCTGCAGAAGTTTTCTCATATGAATAGGTTATAGAACTTTTTTGTTAACGTTTCTTTGAAACTTTTCTCCAAAAATCGTACTTATGTCATCATTATCTTCTTTTTGTTAGCGATATTGTGAAACATGAGTAGGAGTTTAGTAAAGTCGGTAGTCGCATAGCGGGACAGGTGGATATATTATATGCACGGTAGGTACGGGCCCACCAGAAGTGCGACATGAAATATGCATGTAAACACAATAATAACAAGCACCGTTACTGATAATATTCTATACGTTTCTATGTATTTAGCCCAAATACCAACATCCCGAAATAGGTAATTGCACGTGCGTTCTTGATTATGGCGACAGTCAGTGAAATTCCAATAAACTATCAACAGACGATGGACAACCGCGCGTTCAACGACGATGCTTTATGAGAATTATAATCAACGTACAAATACAGAAAGCTATGACTACTTTTTACAAAGAACATTAACTGCTTTTGTCTTGTATTAAGTAGTCGGATAGGATCAAGGATGCAGATGTTTAAAGAAATTTTATTATTGCAAGAAAACGTTAATGGGAAATTATTAGTGTTGAAATATTTATATTTTATTTACTAATTTGGAATTAAAAGCACGAAAGCTTTATTTTGATATTTTATTCATCTATTCAAATGAAGGAAATTTCATGATTACTGACATTCCATTTTATATAGCGCTGGAGAAAAACTTTTTTTATAGGAGAAATGCTACTAAAAAATTTACAAAAATTATTAAGTTGATACGACATTTTTCAAAGCACACAACATCAAATAGGTAGTGAGAAAAATGTCAGTGAAAAGCCAAAAGAAGGTTTTTTGATGAAAATTTGCGATTTGTTTCAATTTTTCAGCTTTTTGAGTTTTTGTTGGTTCTAAGAGAAATAGATACTTACTGTATGAGACAACTTTGCAGTGACCCAGTGACAATCTTTTTGTTGGTGAAAATAGTCATTTATTGAAAAATTTGAGATAGTTTTTGTTTAAAAAACGATTTATTGAGATTGTCGCTTTCGCAGTGTTATTTATAGTGAAATCAGATCTTGAGAGCTGTTAGCATATTCAAGTAAAGTAAATTGTGGAATTGTTGTGTCGTTGATTTTCGCCACATCCTCAGTGCATCGTCTGCAGCACAAAGCTATGCATCATGAAGCAGTGACTACTTACACATCTACTACACCCTCTCTGTGTATTGAGGATAATTAATCCCTTGTGTAGCACATAATATTGTTTCGGCATAATTAGCGAGCATGTAGTTGTGACTGCTATCAGACTGGTACAGTTAAAGCTGCCTTAGTGGCGCTCTAGTCATTATATATGTGGTTTGTTCTCCTGTTCAACTGAAAGCTTATGTTTATAGTGGTTTCGTTACTGTTCTGTAAGCTGTTTACCCATGACTACGCTAACATTTATGTAGGTACTTTTAATCGTGTATAGTACATACTTGATTTCATTAAATATTCTAAAAGCTAGTGTAGAGTGCGATTTGGATTTTAATAAATTTTGCTTCAGCTTCGTGGACCACACGGGATCGCCACCCAACGCATTAATGACCATTCGATGTTGGGATAATTTATGGGAGCGTGTCCGGACGTGAGTGGGAAGCCAACGCGCAACATCGCTATTATCATCCATAGTTAGATATGGAACAATCAGAGGTTGTTCTTATAATTAGAGTTGGCTATTTAATTTTTTTTTTTTCACTTGGGGTTGTCGTTGTCGCTTTAGGGAATAAAATTGACGCCAATTTATGCCGTCGTCGCACCAATCTTAAATTAGACCAACTAACCGATGTTATTTAAAGTCTTTCATTGTACGACTCGCTGTCGGATTATGGACATGCTATAATCTCGAGCGAGCGCGTGTCTTTCTGTCACACCATACTTAGCCATCGGACCGATCTTTAAACGCACCGCCCCTGTAAATATTACCAACGGAGGACAATGCCGCCGTCGAACACCTCAGGTGCTTTCGGTTAATCACATTCGTCAATTTCAGGCTTATCGGAGAACTTAAATTGACAGCGAAGCTTTCCCGGAAAGTAGATATGCTGACTTTCAATGCTCCAACAAGCTAGCTGTGCTTTTTCTTTATTTATTCACTAGGAAACGAAGGCATATCAAAACAGATGTAATGAAATGCAGATTTTATCAACCATGATCTTATCCTAGGTACTACATAAAGAAGTTTCTTCTGCCCATGTCAACTATGTCGTTATTTGAAAATGAAAAAATTGTTCCAGGATATTATTTCAAAATTGTAACAAAATTTTGAAATAAACGTACACTTAAGTGCCATATCCTTGATTTTGAAGTAATAATTTCTATTTCTGTTGTAATTTATTTGAAATCAACATTAGTTTATCTTGTGTAGGATTCACAATAAATAAAGTACATATTGTTTATGTAAGAAATAAAACGAATATTTTATGAAATAAGATAAAATCTGATAAAGCGAAAGACTTAGTAGAATTAGCGTCCATTAAGCTCGCATCATAATTACAGTAAAAATGTAAATCGTCTCGCGTTGAGCGTATGCAAATGCGCAACAAGGTTTGATCGAAATTGCAGTTTATTAGCACCGTCAAGTCTTAACTATCCCCATATTCATTCATTCATTCCTGAAGTTGACGTCCCCGTAATAGCCGGCACATCCAGCATCCTCTAATTGTAGCAATAAAGTAACATACTTGCATATCTCAGTACGGACAACGCGCTTGTTTTGCGTGAAAAAAACGCTGATATTTATATGCGACACGCTGAATATAAACATGAAATACCAACAAGATCACTGACGAAAAAATCGCATACATATAATTTAAATTCTTTTATTTTATGCGCCGGAGAATAATAACGCGGCTGCCGCGAATAGTTTTGCGAAATTTACGCCGCGCGCCGGTTTCATCTCATTGTTCTCAATGAATATGCTAAGCGATTCGCTGGAATGTGACCGATGCGATGTTCTCCCATGCGAGATTTCTAAATCCGACTCTGCTTTCATATGATGGAGGGATGAAGATGAAAACGAAACTTGGACGCAACTATTTTCCTTATTACTAATCAAGGAAATTTTATATTAGTTTCATTGGAAATTAAATTAATTGACGCATTTAAATTTCATCTCCAATACAATCGGTCAGATTTATAGAATTTCAAATACATTTAATTTCAGCGGATATAATGGTTAAATTATGGTGAAATCCGTCAAATCTATTTTGGAGTTTGTATATACGATTTTTATCCTAGTAGCGAATTGTTAATAATAAAAGAGACTGATTAAAAGGCTTGTTCGAAATATGCACTTTTATCGTCCTAAATCACGTTTTGTTACGTATTTATTATAAAAAAATGCTTTTGAACTGTCGGTTGAAAAAACGATTTTCCCATGAACAAAATGTATATTTTTTGTAGTTGATTTTACTGATGATTTAGGATGGAAAAAACTTGGTTCTATATGTTAGATTTATAGTTAAAGATTTAAAGGCAAATGCATATTATTATTATTTTCAAAATATTTGATATGAAAATGATCTTCTGTCAGAAAGAGCGAAGCTTAAAAGAGAAAATACCCATTAAATAAATTATGGTCAATAAAACTGTGTGGTCGCGAGATGGGTCTAATGCTGTATAATGTCCATCACTTGTCAAGTGTAACTTAATAATTTTTATATCATCCACAACACAGTAATAGCTTAATAAGCATTTATTAAAATTAGACAATTATCTTACTTATATCTGATTTGTTGTCATATTAAATATGTTTTTTTTATCAATCGATCATTCATATTAACTTCTAGTCGGTGCCTGGATAGATTCAAATCAACTACATGGAAGCTATGTTGTAGAAAAATATAGAATTAATCCGGTAATACTGCTCAAATTACATCATAATCCGTATAGACTAATTACCGGAAGCAGTGTCAAAGCTTAGTACAAAGAGGGTGGAGGAGTAATTGGCACAATGTGCAACCCCCATCCCAAGGTCGCAACTATTGTACGTGGGATCAAGGATCAGGTTATGACCCTGCTCGCCACTGCTCAACTCTTGTTGCCTCAGCTCTATCATTATATAAATACACCAGTGGGATCTCCGGCATATCCCAGCCTGAGCTGTCACTCATTTATCTAAGACACCCCACTATTTAATCACCGCTATCATTATTGTTGTTCTTCGGTGAGATACGGAATCGTTTCTTAATGATTACTGTCCATCAGACGATGGATTTGCTGTTCTCTGTACTTAATTATAAGCAAAAATCGCCATCCAAAGATCAGATCGAATCTATTAGCCTTAAGTTGGTTAATCTCGGATAGTCAAAGTTGGCGTACTGGTCCAAGAACTTCATTAATCTGCAGGATACAATTAATGGTCGAATTGCTACACTTAGTTGCAAATTTAATTGGGAACAAGTTTACGTTCCAATAAGGATTATCAAATTTTCGACTTTGAAGTAAGCACCTAACATACGTCTCATTAATTTTAAGCCAGATGTGAAACCACAAACGAATTGGAAAGATGAAGATGACAAAAATATCCTTTAGACCCTTGTAATCCCAAAAGGTGACAAAGTGGCGGATACTTTTGATTTAACAAAATATGCCGCTACAAAGAAAGATTATACGTAAGTACGGCTTAAAGTATGTTTGTAAACTGCCGATATGATCCTTCCTTGAGTAATAGTTTTATTTTTGTTATTCATGTATAAACCCTACAGAAAAAACCCAACGATTATTAGGTTACAAAGGAAAACATATAATTTATAGTTGCAATTTTTCTTAAAAGCTCAAAAGCATTAGAATTACAACAATTTGAAATTCCTCTTTTAAACAATCATCAAGAAATTTACATAAATACTTAGTAGAATAGCTTTTATTTACGAATTCAAGATCCAGTAGGAAAACTTTAATAAATTCAAATTGGAAGCGCATCTTCAACTTTAAACGGTATTAAACAAAAGTTTGGATCTTATCTTAATGCTATGCAGTTAATTAATACTCAAATTACCTAAACATAGCTCTAATTATGGATAAATATTCTCAAAAATACCCTCTTTAATTACCTTCATCGGTCTTTCCCTTCAAGAACTTTCCATCGAGGGGATTCGGATGCATCTAAAAAACATCCAACCTGAGCTGGTTTATAATTATGTGCATTAATTACTCTCGATTTCAAAGATTCAAACACTCTTAGATAATTAACGATGTCAAAATAAAGGATATCATCAGACTTGTATCAATTAATTGTTAATATATTAATTTATTTATAAACAAGCCGCTATTCGATATTTTCCAAGTGAAAGACGTATCGGACAGAGTTGTCCTTTTTTTAATTTAAATCCTACATATATGCAGTAGGGGATAAAATGTCAAGAATAACCCTATACATTTTTGTCTGTGATAACTGTCAGCATCTCCGATACACAAGCTGCCAGTACGATTGATTGACAGTAATTACAGTTCACATTCTGACATACGTCAACAACAATTAATACCACATTATCAATCTGCATACATCTGTACTTATAACATTTTTTTTATTGGTATATATACAAGCAATATACCACCTAGCTTTCATTTAAATAGATTAACGTTTTTTAATAAAAATTCTTTTTCAATTGATTGGGGATTTAATGTTGCTATAGATAATTTAGTCGCTAATTACTTAATTAATTAGTTTCATTTGAAAAGATGATCAACAGTGAGTCAAGTTAGAGTTAATGAAATGATGTACGTTGTTCTTGACTCCATTAAGTCCGTTAATTAGAAATCAACACTGCGCCTGGCGGCATCTAAAAGATTTCCAGTCCAAAAAGTATTTACCCCAAAGGATGAAATCACTCAAATCTGAGATAATCCCGAAATCAGCTCGTTCCAACGAATTATTTCCTTCTCTTCTTCCACACTCATCGTATTTTATGCAGACACATATGTGTATTTTTTCAATAAAATGTTTACGAGAAACAAAGGTGTTCTAAATTCTTTTTCTCATTTCCTTTCTTTGGTTATAAAATTTACCTACGCATGCCACAACATTGTAGAATATAAAACAAACGAATGTATTCGTATAACCAAAACTTCGTTTACGTTATTGTTCTATAAGTCTTGCGAAAAATCGAACCTTTCGGGGGCTATTATTACAAACTAGGAACCCTATATGGTTTTATGGCAACCAAGTTCTGACAGTTAAGCATCCCGGAGGATCACTTTAGTGCACTTGTGCTCGATTCTCTCTGTTAATTCCAATTGACATGAAGGTATATAATAGTTGTTTTCAAAACATTTTCTGAGGTGTTATCTGTAGAGCCGCAGTTGCAATACCAAAAGCCTTAATTCGAATGGATCAGAGACCGACGCTTACAGCTTAACTGAGTTTTGGATTGTTAGACTTTCTTAATGCATGGATTAAGGACCGCTGCCCATCCATACAACTTCAACAACAAAAATTACATTGAGATAAACAACAAGTTCATATGCACAAAAAGAATTATACCTTCCACTTTTTGTATTATGTGTAAAAAGAATTCTATATTGAAATAGTTCGAATAAAAGTTTCTTTCTTCTATTAAATTTCTTGTGAGGAGTACTTTTAGATTTGCGATTATGATGATATTTATGTCTGTGAGGTGGTATGTTCGGGGGCGGCAAGCGAATGTGCGCGCGCCCGTTTGCCGTCTGTGTCTCCGATATCCTGAGATTGAGTCGGTTTCATTATCGGGAGAGCTCATCATATTTTAAAGGGGAATGTAATTTCATTTGCTCCATAAAATCTAAGCTGCTCTAAATCTGGTATACGGAGGGGAAGCATATGCGTCCCGATCCGGGGGAATATAGTTCACAGACTCCGCCATTAAATATGAGCTTACTGAAATGTAAAACAGTCGGGGTTTTGCATTTCCAAGCATAAACTGCCGACAAAACGGCTTGAGGATTCATTTTATGTGAACTGAGATATGTCTCTCTGCCTCGCACCTTGCTAGTTAATATGCTGTACCGCCCCCTTAGAGAACGGCCGCCACACGACGCGGATATAATCTCTGCAAACGACACTTTACGATGAATTTCATGTTTACTGCATATTTAAATAATAGATTCTGCGCTGCGACGTCTCTACATTTTCATCAACGTAATCTCGTCGAAATGGATTTTCAGACCGTTTTCATATAAAATGCACTAATATAAATGTCGTCATTTTAGCTTTACGGCTCGAGTTAAAAATATTTCCATTTTAATAGGTGCGCGTTTTGCATAATTAAGGGCCGCCACTCTACTGTTGACGATAAATTGCGATACAAATATTTACCTAGAAATTTATCGCTGCGACCCTAATCGAAAACTCTTGATCGTTGAAACAATCGTTTTATATTAAGCTCTCCACTTCCAAATCGAAACACAGACGCTTCCTCTACGCCGTCAATATCGACAGACTATAATCATTGATAACGAACGTCGATAGACAGACATAAAGCGTCTCTCTGGCAGCGGAAGAGATGTGAATATTACTCTGGAGACTTCTGCAAAATATGGTTCAGCTACCTAGAAAGGAAGCTACAATCAAAATGAATGTTGGCATCAACTAATCGATTTCCAGCCGCAAACCACACTTCCGTCTATCATCTAAAAAAACATTATTCATCAATTTTTAATAAGAAGTGAACAAAAATTAAATAAGAATTTTTTTTATAAATAAAAGCTGTTTTTTTTAACATTGAGTTTTAGTGTATGACATCGGGGTGCTTTCTCTTCCATAGCTCTTTTGTCCGACCCGTCATAATCTGATTCCCTGGAGAGTCAGCAGTATAAATATTTTATGGATTTACGTTGTTCAGTGCATTATACTTATCGCTTTTGGTATTTGATGCCGGAGCCACTTTCTGTGCAGTGTCGCTTTTCCCACAACTAGCTCTAATCGCGAATTCTGAAAACAAAACCATCTCAGCAAGAAAGTCGAGAGAGAGGTAATTCGCTACAAGTCGCTGATAAAAGATCAAGAGTGGCTGCTAGGATCTTCTTAGTATCTTTTTGATCGAGGCTTTCACGATGTAACAAATCGGGAGTCATACATCGGCAATTTCTTTAAGGTTCCCGCGGGAGCGTCGGGTCCGAGAGCTGGACATCAGCGTATTCTCTTTATGTCTTCAGGAAATTATACCTTATGCGCTCCCCCCGACTAAGGCACGTAACTTGCACTATAGCGGCTGATTTCATGTTTGCTACTTTAGTTTCAGACTTTACTTTATTGTAGAACGGACAACGGATATTCTCTGTTCGTTCAGAAAGGCTTTGTCAATGCCAGAGTCTATTATAATATTGATTTCAAGATAGGTAAAAATGAATCAGTCCACGTAGGGCTTGTTATAAAATTGCTCAAAGGGCACAGCAAGCAAACAAAACGAATTTTTTAATTTTCTCCTCCTTAACAAATAACAAAAATAACCGGAGGCGTATTTCCAGCATCAGCATATTTCTTAATGGATGTTAGGAAGTTGCGATGTTTAAAATTCAAATGAAATCAGATCCTTAATTAACCGTTCTCAGTGTTTTAATTTTCAAAGTAAACCATCTTATAACAAAAAACAAATTAATTAATTTCTTCAGTATGTAGTTAATTATTTTTTCCCACTAAATACCACACACAGCTATATCTATAATTCACCTCTTGAATTAATTAATGTGATTCAATAAGACTAGAAACAAAGCCTTTTGCTATCTCCACAAAACTTACCAGACACGTCCAAGTGTGAAGCAATAACACCGAATTCTATCAACCATAAAAGGGGGTTTAATTGTGGCCATCTTGCCGTGATTGGAACATTCGGGGGTTTCAACTCTGACTAAGACGTCTTCCTTCAGATGAGATCAGATAGATACAACTCTGTAATGCCCTTCTATAGGCTCAAGGGAATCTGATAATTGTTGACTTATAGACCTGTCGGTCACTCTGTCTGCTTTGTACTTTACTGCAATTAAACTGTGATCTAATATAGATGTACTTTCATTAAGGTCCACTTTTCTAGCGGTATCGCCGGAAAGACGAAAAATTAGACCCCTGCGAATATGAAGAGAAGAGCTGAAACAAAAAGCATGTCTTTGAGTTACAAAAAGCAATGAAAAAGTATCACGTGTTGAACAGTAGGTGTATACCTTCAATTAGCAAAAAATATCAAAGTTGTTTCTAGCAGAATTAACATTTTTTCTCAATTTTTTGTTTAATTATGTGAGCTGTTGTTTCGATGGAAGACGTTTAATGTTTTCTTTTGGAAAAAGTGCCACAATTCAGTAATAAATAGCCGTGAGTCCATAGAGCAAGCACGGACCCCGGCAAAAACCGATGTAATCGTATGTCGGGCGGCATGTACGAGTGCCGTCGTGTAAAAATGAGTTGGTCAGTGTGGATCGTAAAGCACGGCTTGTGACACCTGGAAGGTCGAGCGGCTCCCACGGATCGTCTGCCCCACATTTTATGGTTTGGACGGAAAGGCGTGAATCCTCTTGTATGTTTGCAATCGACGTGTGTGTGTACTTGTGAAATTGCAATATGTCAACGCATACTCGAGGGAAATATTATCCGGCGCGTTTATTGACAGCAGTAGATTGTTTGGCGATCTAGTGGCCGCTGGACACCCGCTATAATTCTGCAGGGGACGTCACCGACCAAAAAGGAATATTTATTTCGTTTCGCATAGTTTTATTTTTACGGGATATTGGATTCGATCGAATGGAAATTGTGATTGCGTTTTTTTGTTCGCTTTAATATCATCCCTGTTTACTCTTGGGATTTCTACATATACAGATATATACAAAAAAAGACATTTTAATTCCATCATGCACAGACTTGGCATAAACTACATGTTACGGAGAACGATTGAATTATAGCCAGTATTAAAGCTACTAGAGAGAACATGCTGCAAGAATAAAAACTCTTTGGGTTTTAGTGCTATGAAAAAGAATTATAATGATTTAGATTTTTTAATTTATCAGAATAAAAAAAAATTTTGTTTGCACTGGAATCACTAAAAAAGTCGAATAAAATAAAGGACATTTCAATTTTTGTCACTCGTTACAAATCCTGAGTTATGCAAGTGGCTATAGGTATAAGCTGGGTATTTTATTAATTTTCAATTTGTAGGACTTCATGATTTTTTTCCTTTTGACTTCAATTTGTAATTCTGTGGGAAATAGAATAAATCAACCTTGAGGCATCTTTCATATAAGAATATACTTGGCACAAAAAGCGGGATGTAGGTAATTGTTTTTCAACAAGTAACAAATGCATTCCCGAATAATATTACTTATGTTTCTATATTGCTTTACAATGAGAGTATGGAAAATATAAAAATAAAAAAGTTTTGATATTTTGAGAGAATAATTGTTGCTTTATCTTTTATGGAATGAAAGTTTTTGAGATTTTCTATTTCTGTACGACTACTATAATGGAATTGTTTACAAAGATTAATGTTTATTGCTTGTCTCAAGAGGCCCTTGTAAATGCTCTATATAGAATTTTTTCTAAATAAGAAAAATTACATAACATTGTTTAAATAGATAAATATTATACGTATTGTAAGCTTATTACGTAAATTTTTCTCTGACAACTATTAGGGAAGAAGCTTCATTAAAAAAAAATGGAGTTTCATTTGTAAATTGTAGCGGTTTATGTAGACACTGTGAGGTGTTTTTGAATAGTGTTTATTCATCGGAGTAATATGTAAAATATTGAACAGTTGGAAACAAATTCTCATGGAAATACCTCTATATGTTATAAGTAACTGCACAGGTGCACGTTGCAGGGAATAATAATCACCAATATAGGATTATTGTCATTCAAATGTCTAACATAAACGTTTATTATGACGATTCAAACTGAATACACAATATCCGTGTGACGTCGTTTATTCGTTGTGTTCATTTCCACTTTGATAAGCTAAATAAGAATTCGTTATCCTCGAAACGTAATTTCAATTTAGATGTGTTTATTAATCTGTCTGTATCAAAGGGTCCAAGTGTAAAAAACAAACAAGGGTCATGTTAGGGGTAAATACAGCTCAAAATTATTTCCTATACACATAAAAGGTGTAACCAATCTGAATATTAAAATGGCAAGGCCTCGAGCTTAGGGGAAAGTCCGTCAGATTGAGGGTGGAACGCTTTGTCATATGCAGCTTCCCATAAATGTAACACTTTATTCATCAACTTGTTCAGATTATTATGGGGGAGGGCCAGCTGCCGAGTGCATTTTTATGCTTTTTATCAAATTGATTTCATGAACTAATCCGAATCTGCATAATGCTGACACCATTGAGGACGATTATGCAGTTATTAAAAAAAGTGGGTGTGCTAAGCTATCAAAGGAGAAATAATCATTTTCAAACACTTCAACATTTTCTTTTATTTAAAATCTCTCATCAGTTTCAAACCCACATATGGCAATCATGACGCAAACAAATGAAAATTGTTGGTGGAAATTGATACATGCTTTTTTCCTTGTAATTAATGTCACTAGCATTATTTATTGCTCAATATCCAGCCTAAAACATTTCCAGTTTGAATCTATTCCAATGACAAAAAATTATTCTGCTTTTCTGCACTGAATTACGAATTGTTCTAATCCTCTAATAAGAAAGATAAAATAAACAATCCAAAACTGGAAGGAGGAACAAGAAGTTAAAGAATGTATGCCAAAAAAATATAAAGGGTAAATACCTATAATAAATACTTTTTAAAAAAACATAGGTAAAAAGGTTAATATTTATATTAGGGATAATACCTAACAGGTTTACAGAAACTAAAGAATTTTCTACAAAATTTAGAACAGGAACTATTGACAAATTTAGATGGATAGTAGATAATAAGACGAAAATGAAGAGGAAAACTAGAAATGTAAGACACATATGAAGAGGACCGTCAGTAGAATAATTATAGTGAAACCTAAAATTCACACCAAAACCACAGTAATAGTTGTAGAAGCAAAAGCTCTTCTAGAATCTTACTTAGACCGTTTGTTTTGTTTTCACTTATTTTTTGTCTAATCTTGAAAGTAATATAAATGGCAGAGCACTATGAAATAAAGTCATCTTATTGCAGTTAAACAAATCTAGAAAATAAAATCCAAAATTTAAAAGAACATCATGTCATCAACATTTTGGAACTATGAATATTCAGACTCTACAACTAAGGAGAAGAATTGAAACCAGCACCATACTATTGTCTATAAATTGCACTGTTAACATGTACATACCTAGTATAGCAAGTGATGAGTGATTTTCTATTTCATTTTGAAATTTTGAAAATTGCCGTTAATTTTAGTCTCATTTCATTTTGCATAAAAGATTTTTGTTAATATGTATTTTATTTGTTTTATCTTTTTGTTGTTCGTCTGGGTATACAATTCTGAGGATTCGATTATCAGGAAGTCGACTCCAGTGTGAGTAGACAGTTATTCATGATAACAGCCTATTGAAAAAAGTCGTATGTTAAATATGAATGACCATGTGTGAGAGAATAGATAGGTCCTTGATGTTATTGTCGGATGAGGTTATTAATATGAGTGAGAGTATTTCGATTGTACGGCATTCGAAGTGGCGAACTAGCGATAGTATCAAGATCGACGCCTAAGCTGAGTCCTCCAAGGATGCGCTTGAAAAACCTCGAACCGCCCATAACCTCACGTCATTTAAGGAAAAAAACTGAACCTTTTTACTTTCACACAGTCGTAACGCATTTATTAGAAATACCTTAGTTGCGAGTATATGATGAATCAGTCCGAAAAAATTGTCACATATGAAATAATAATAAATAACGTCGTAGTAAAAACGACTAACGAGTGCGGTGAGTCTAAAAACACCTGTTGTTTGTAGTCAGAGTGAGTGCATGCCGCGCATCGCAATCGCAGGCGGCTTGTTATGGCCAAAGTTACCTCCAACCCCGGCCACTTAAATAGAACTAGATCTACACACACAAAGAATTTGTTAACAGTCGTGTATCATGTCAATCAGACATCGGTCTCGTTGATTTTTATTGATGCGATTACACGAAAGCTCGCCGCTCCGTGAAGAACGAGAGATCGTTAGACAACACCGCTTTTTAAACTTCATACTTTTCGACACGAAGCGCGATTCCGATCTGACAAGAAATGAGTAGCAAATATAAAAACCTCATCGACGATACAATACAGAGAGAGGGCGAATATTATACTCTCACGACGAGGGTTTGCACGTACGAGTATAAAGCTCATGGATGGAAAGCGTCAGGTGCTGAACATAACCTTAATGCTGCTTACAAAGTCACAAGTGAATGATGGACGACGACCGTCCATTACTCTTTGGGTTATGCTTCCATTAGCTCTTCACTCAGTGACCCAAAAAAACTGTTAAGCAAAAACCGGAAGCTGAATAAAATTGAATGAAATCATTGGAAAACTCATACCCATGTGTTAACTAAATGCTATTCGAACTAATATGAATAACTCAAGAAAAAATATAGTTTCAAAGCTGTGCTCGTTAGAAGAGGTGAAATATTTGCATAATATGAAAGTAACAGCTGGAAAATATCATCCGCCGCGATTACGAATGTTTAGCTTTGGAGCTGAAAATTCTTCATTTCCTCAATCTTTTATAAAAGATAATTTAAAAATGAGAGGATTTGCTCATTATGATAAAACTTTATATGAAATTAATTATTTTATAAAGTCGTTTTTGTCGTGAAAACTTTGACACATTAAGTTAATCGCTTCAAACTACATAATCCCATCATGTCGAAAGCGCGGCTTAAGCTCATTGAAAATTTGAATATAACCGGGTCCCCTGAGGTGCTCTATTAATTATTTTATTGAACGCTTAACGTTTCAAGGGAGGTAGTATAATCCTACGTCTCTAAGTAATGTTACATAAGATACAATTTTGCTTGTTTTTGTATGCTGCATACGAGAGACTTCGAGCTTAGTAATATGGAGATCGGATTGCGCTTTGGGCCTAATCCGTTAATAGAGCGTCGCGACCGTCCGGCAGTCATTTCACGCTCGACGCTCTCATTAATAACATCCCCGACGTCCTTTTATGTGCTTTAGACACCCTAAGGTGGGCGAAGCGAATAGAAATTCACCTTTCAAAGTACTAAAAAAATACACTGTTCATACAAAAGACGACGTTCACAAAATAAACATCTACTAAATAGTTGTTGATAATGATATACAAAACTGTAAACTAGTGTCACTTTTATCTGATTACAAGACATGTTTATAAACATTTATTCAGTGTTAGAAGCTTATTTAATTTGTGCAAAATTGAATAACTACTCCTAAAAATTAGAGAGAAACTGATTGTTCTTATCATTGTAGCAGAAAATGTTTTATTTAATTAGTTGTTATTAGATCATTTTATATTTAATTTGATTTCTTATCGGTCTTTTCAATCGGCAGATGTGCGGAGGCAAATTTCGATCAGCATCTTAATATCTTGAAAATATCCTAATTAACACATGACGCTTATTAGTGGTGAAGGGTATCATAATGTAACACTTTCGTATAGTAAATGTTAAAGTGAATTAATACATAAAGACATTTGCATAAAAAGAGTTGTCGACAGGGAAACACTTTGTGATATTTATTATAGGCATAAATTTAAAGTGCATTGGAAGAGCTTAAAGGCAATTTATCAAAAGCTGCCAGGAAATATTAATTTACAGTACAAATAATAGAAGCAAAGCCGTATAACGTATGATTAATGCAGTGAAAATTGAACCATTAGAGACCCAACAGTAAACTCCACCTTCTTAATTTATTCAAAATTTTCTTGGGACAGCTGTGTCCGGTAGAGAAATTTTTCAAGTAGACAATAGTGCTAGAGATATCGTGATAAAATTGAAATCTCAGTTCAAGATAAATACCACAAATCCTAAAAATAATTTTGTTAAAACAATGAATTTTTTTTTAAATGCACCTGTTCAAAACAATCAGAAAACATTTAGGTTGAGTCTTTTGTTGTACGGAAATATTTTATGAAGCAGACAAATGAGTTTTGTTCTGCCAAATATTCTTTTAGTGTGTTTTTAAATTTTTCATCAGGAAAAAAGCTCCGATGAACTGTCAGAATGTTAATAGCTTGAATTTACAATGTTATTGTTTAAGTTTGATATTAGCGTTGTCTCATTCGATGCAAGTTATGTGTTTATGTTGGCGTGGGATTCGATGTTAAATATACCATGTTATGAACTTGAAAATAAACAAAAAATATATTGTTTCGATAGAAAAAGAAAATTTTCTCCGAATCTATCATTGATTTTACTAGGTCAGTAAGTTTACTCTTAAAAATCTATAAAGCTATTTCCTCCCAAACAATTCTTCGCAAGTAACATATGAAGCGAATTCCCCAGACATGATCGGCTGACAGCGCACTTATCATCTCACCCCGTAGGTTTTCCCGTAATATGATGTTATAGCCTGTCAGAGCTCTCAATCATCCTTGGCAGCTTCTCTCTATCACTTCGATGTTCATCTAACGCACGTCTTTGACCAAACACAAGAACGCAAAGTGTTTGCAAAGAAGCAAACAAGGCGAAAAAAGATCAAAGCTTCTACGTGGAGAAAACTACATGGAGGTTTTAGAGGTTTGTGGATATAAGATTCTACAGGTGTGGGGATTGCTAAAATATCATATTGGGGGAAACTTGAGTTCCAATATGTTATGTTTGGGATTTTATAGGCCTTTACAGTCGTTTCATATAGATATTGAACAGTGAATATGAGATTTATGATAGGATCAGATTCGTCAATTTTTGATGATAAAAATGATGCCGCTGATATTTTATAGCTTTTTCAGACAGTTCCAGGAATGTGATTTATTTGTCATTTATTGAAAAAGTTTCGTGCAGTTTTTATTTTTTATTGCAAGTAAAACACTAAGAATAAATAGTTTCAATTGGCTTGTTGATTATTTCATCCCTAGAGCACCCACGAAGTCGGCGTCCATGCATATGCAAATTCTGTAATAAATCCCACTTATTTATATCTTTCTTTGACGGAAAGATAAGCCATGAAAAATTATTTAGATTCTTCTATTCATTAAAATCCGCCTTCGTATCATTGTTTGCCCTAAGTCTCGACAATTAACATTACAACAAAGCCTTCACGCACATAACAAAAATCGTTACGAACTTTTAAACCCAACAATATTTCATTGAATTTTCAGCAAAAAATAAATATCTCTTCCGTTAGGTCAGTAGTTTGTTCTTTGCAGTTATCAGACGACCCCATCGAAGAGCAATCGAAGCGTGCTACTACTGCATGATGTATTGCCGTTTTTTTTATTATGATTCTCCGTCACATATCGAATCAATGCGCCGGGCAAAAGTTGTAATAGCCAACCGATAATATCGCTTGATAGATCGCTTTTGATTCACGAAGGTGATTTTTATTGCAACGCTTTATATAGAAAGTTGAAAGGTTATAGGTTTGGCTTCTGCCGTTCTACTCGGTCAATAGCCTTTCATATCGGCTCTGATTTATTCCACGTGAAAACACATATCGACCAAAAGCTTGTTTAATTTTTCCACGTTAATTTTAATCGGTTTAGTAGCCAGTCGTCGTCATGCCGCAGAGATCGTCCCGTTAAGGATTTCTTAGGCGGAGGAGTTTGCGGTGAACGAGAATCATTCCGAATCCACAGTGCGGCAAATTGGAGTCGTATTTAATGTTGTTATTCGGATTACTGTTCGTTGTTATCTGTATCAGCCGCAGGCACTCGCACTTAATCTCTTCTGGAGAAGCCTACCCGGATTTCCTGCGTACCGGCATATTGCTATTGTTTATCGCTTGCGTCTTCTATATTGCCCGAACACATATTGTCTACCAGAGATTGCGCTCCGACCTGATAACAAATCCCATCCAAGATTTCAACAATTGCAACAACACTGTTCATTTACAATTTCCCGGAAAACTTGGAAACTGAACCATTGGAGAAAAATAATTAAAAATATAGTTGACGGAATCATTAAAATCATGAGCTTATCTTTAATTGTTGCTTTTGAAGAATTAGAATTGTAAAATTGAAAAATGTAAATCGAAAAATAGAATTCAAAACAATAATATGAATTACTTTCCGAAGTTTCCGAACTAATTATAGCAGAGACAAACAGTGATTACCAACTGCTAATACCAATAACAATAGTTGTTTATTTATACAACACAAGCTTGGACAAATTGATTATTTTAATTAAAATAAGCAGACTAATTAAGATTTTGTTTTAACATTTTTTGTTACAACTTTGCTCTTAGAATTCAGACAGAATGATCTAGAACAACTCTTAATAAACCTAAAACCTGCACTTTTCGTTACAATATTATCTCTAATAAGAATAGACTTATTTTCCAATCAGTCAGTGATTACCTTTTACATTTTCCGCGTCAACATTTATTCTGGTTATATTGTATATATGAGGCATTTCCTATATGATTTTTGCTGCCCTCGTTCATTCTTTTCTTGTGGGGTGGGAGCCGATCTAGACCAGAGGCCATTCATCTAGAGTCTGAAAAATCCATTTCCCACCGACTTATTGATACGACCCTGGAGGTTTGATCTAATATTCGTATCGTAACTTATGACGGCAGATCGGAAGACACTTTAAAACGTATCCGTCAAAGTTTTAAGATTGTAGTTTTCGTAGTGCGCATAAAGAGCTGTCGAGAAGAATATTTTGTGTTTGAAGCAAATCTCTTGAGATTCGTATGATTTGGACAGTGGAACGTTGAGTGCTGCAGACATGAGGGAATATAAATCCGTGCAGGACAACTGATTGAATATGTTTGACTATTGAGATGTGACGAGCAACAGGGAGGACATAACACTTTCAAAAAACTTTCTTAATTCACGTCTAAAATTATTTCCTCGCCGTATTTATCTTCCGGTATGCGCATAATAATTCACGTTGTCCATTAATCTTCAAAGTTAATTAATCAAGTCTCGCCAAGTACAAATTATAAAATTGTTGTAATTAAAAGTAATTTATATGTTTTCCGCTTCGCTCTCGGTTATGCACCATGCTCGGTACAACTTTAATTAGTTTAGGCTGCGGATGGACCCCTCTACCTTTTTGAGGAGTGAAATACAGACACCAATAGGACGAAAGTTACACAAACTATTATACTTTGTAATTTTCTATATTCCATTGATGATTAATGCATTAAGCTTTTACCACATTGAAACATTAATTGAGTAACGACACTTTACGTTATTACCCACTTAAATTAAATCTTACATAATTTGAAATGTTTTTTAAATATGACACTTGACAAATCACTGCAAATCTGTAAATCACCGACACGGATTCATAATTAAATCTTCAGCTCGTTGGCTGTAGCATAAATTCAAAGATCAAAGATTTCGCTTACCGTGACAAGTATAAATGCGAAACTCGCTTTTTAAATGGCCAAAGTAAGGTTTGATACATTGCACATCTGCCATCGTTGCACTTCATTTATTTACGAATATCATGAACCGATATTTTCACCGAAAAGTCGAAGCATTACTGGAAAGCCGCAAAATAGAATATTTAAGCGAGGATTCTCAAGATTTTAAAATTTCAAAGCTCACTTTGCCTTACATTTTCTATATTTGCGGAGGGTGAGTGGAAGAACGATCGAGTTTTCGGCATGAGCCTACCCAAGGGAACACTAACCTACTTATCAGGCGAGCTTTCGCAGATGTCTCCTTGCATATATGTTCAACTATTGAGCTTTATTTCCGTCTGTGGACACTGATTTTTCTATTAGTTCCATCATAGTCGAAATTCTTTGTAATTTAAATGAAATCCGTCCGTTCATTTGTCTACATAATAATGTTCTACTTTTCCTTTTTGTTCCAAAGAGAAGTTAATTTCGCTTTGTTTGTCTCAAACTAGTTTTTCAAATTTTGCATAAGTCAATGCTCTGTCTTTTCCCCTTGTTTGTATCCACTAGGTTTATGTTCGAAAGCAAACTCGCAACGGTTTTCTTTCAAATAGAAAGAGGCTACCGATACTATGATAACTGGGCGTGGAATACGACCGTTCCAAAGAGCTGCTGACATGATATTCACATTTGCTGGCAGCGATTATGCGGTAGGAAGTGACATGGGCGTGATTCCCTCATAACTGAACACGATCTAACCATTACAACTGTAATAATATGTACAACACGATTCATAACTTAATCCAAGGTGTTACAGAGATAACTTTTTATAGAGCCATTTCCGGGAAATGTAAACAAAAGATTTTCCATAATTAAAACACGACTAAAAGCATTTTCTTTTCTTTTCTTTTACACAAAAATTTACTGCGTACTCAAAGAAGGAGCATTTTACTATCTGTGTTTCTAGAAATAATTGAACTATACAATGTCGCAGTTGAATAATTTATTCTTTTGTTATAGCCCACTTCTCATTGCTGAATTGTTAAATTAGTTTATATAAAAAAAATCGCAAACATTTTTGGTTTCAACTACCCAGTAAAAGAAAAACCTTACCACAAATTCGGTTACTGATAATAGGCTTAATATTGTGCTTGAGCTCTTGCTTGATGATTGAAGGATTGGGCCCTATGAAAAATATATTATTAAGTATACGTCAACAATTACAGATAGTGTTGGTACATTAAACTTAACAAATTCAACAGCTGTTGAAATTATCGTTTGAGAAATGTGAACCGTGCCTATGGTTTCTGAATTGATAGCGATCTAAGTTATGGTCCGCGGTGGCGGTGACGCAGCACTCCCACACGCCCCGCAGAGCCCTTCCGGCCGCCATCTTGCCCCTAACTCATGCAAGCTTACTAATTACAGATATGTAAGCAGTGGTTGGTCGGTCCGGTGAGTTTGCCTTGTAAGACACCGTTCCGGCATTAGAAATAACTCGAATTAAGTGCGTTTCCGCGTGCATTTTCCGACCATTTGCATACAATATGAGCGCGCGGAGGCGGAAGGAGCCGTACGGTCAGACCGATGATAAACTGCAGTCCACGGAGGCATCCCTGAGGCGCTGTACACCCACCCACAGAGGCAGGTGCCTCGCACCTTCTATGACTTATGTTAATCGAAAGCTGGCTGTTGTTGTGGGCGCACAAATGCAAATACGGCCGTAAATCGACAGACGACACGTTTATTACCGAAGATGTTAAGATTAAAAGAGTTTTACTGACTCTTCCGGTAATCTTCAAGAGAAATATAAAAGTCCGGTAGCTGATGATGATAATGATGATTCCACAAAAAAATCAGATTGTAATAAAAAAACAAGATGCGTTATTGAAACAGATATTTGGTCGCATTTAACCGATATCCGAAATCCTGTTGGATCAATCTTTGTAATAACTTTATGATTTCTGCCAGTCCTTGACAAATGGCTCGTATCGTAAAATCGCCGTTGCCGCCCTCAAGGTATATGGGTTATTGAATCAGCATTTACGACTTTATCGGCTGACTGGTCATATCATAACTCAACCTAGATGGGGATTACCTCTTAGGTGATTAGGGTCATCCATCACGAATATTGCAAAAATGCGGGGCTGGAATAAACCTGAGCACATCTATTTCCGATTCAATAAAATCATTTAATTATCAACAACTTTATTAAAATCTTTTTTGGAGGAGAATTGAGGGTGGTCGCTTAATGGGTCATTGTTTAACAGAATAAACGCTAGTTATGTCCACCACGTAGGTGTTTATCGTGAAAGCATGATTTCATGATTTGTACTTAAATGTAAATTTTCTTTATGAGCCTTATTGTTTTTCAAAGTAGTAACGACCATAAAACAAAGAATATCAAATACTCATGACTTAATAAATGGTGTATATGCCCGGATTATTAATAGTACCATAAAACTTCTACAATAACCAAACACGGTAATAATATTGGGATGGTGTCATCGTTCGAAAACTCGTTATTTATTCTGAGCACAAAATAGAAAGGTAGCGTGTTAAAAAAACTGTATTAAATTTTTTTTCCATTCACCTGGAAGTCTATATAAATTGTCTAAATCTTCTGCAAAACATGATAACTAACGCAGAATTAATTTTAGCTATTCAAGTAAATATTATTTGTATAAATAAACCATAGAATGTTTCTATTCTAAATGAGTGATTTCTTTCAAGGTTTTTTTTCCAAAAGTGTTTAATTCTAGAAAAAAATTATACTTCAATTGAATGTTACCATAAATAGTAAACATTAATGAAGTAAATTAGTAGTGATTAATCGTAAAACTTTTATTCACTTCATCATAATGACATAAATATGACCATTTTGGGTTCAATGAAATTAGTTGCAAAGAGCTTCTTTATAACATCTTCATTTTTTCTCAGTGGTTAAATACTAATAAATGCAAAAAAAAGAATTGACCTTTAAAACTAAAATAACTTGTTTATTTATTGACGCTTTGAAATTACGTTTCTCAGATTCGTACAGTAATTCACTTCAATGGAAACTCAATCATTGTCATTGGGTTTACACATCTAAAATTATTATTCTAACTTAAAACTTGAAGCAATTTTCTGTAGTAAGATAACCTACATTTTTATTAATAAAAAAATTTATGATTATGGTCAGAACAGCCCCTAAATGTAGACGAGACATTTATTGTCATAACATTTATAAATCGGTCAAATGTACTTGTAGGTTCCTGAAAATTGAAAAAACACTGACTTTACTTTTAAGTGAAATTTATGAATTTGTGAAGTAAGTTTTCACCGAATTTTCAGTTTTTGGTTTGCTGTTTTTTGTTTGGATGAAAAGGATTCGTTCCGAAGGTCAAATACAAATATCAATAGGTTAGCAAATATTTTAGGAAAATATGTCTGTCAGTCATAATTACTATCAAAACAAACATTCAGGTATGCTTTGGTCAAAACATGTAAATGTACTTACAGGTTTTTCTTTTAAAGATATCTAAAGAAACAACAATTGTGAACCAAATTTTTCCCAATTTGTGTCTTATAATAAGAGCTAATTGTCTTAACTATTTTTAACTCATTGTCACATCCGGTTATACCGGAAACACTATCTTTGTTATTTTAAATAAGAACATACAACTTTTTTGAATTTTTAGATTTGTCTTTTGAATATATTACGAATATATTATGTTTTTGATTGATTTTTTAATGTTCTATATAAGAAACTGAAATGAACTTTTTGCAGAATTATTATTAGAGTGGTGTTCAATCAGGAACTAAAAATCTTGTCTCATTTATTATTGAGACAAGGTGAATAAATAAATTAAAATGTTGCATTTCAGTTTGCGAAAATTCTCGCAATTTTCAGATGGCAAGCTTTTTATAAATATATAAAATTGAGTTGTTTCAGGAAATTTTTAATTTATTTGTGTTATTCATAAACAAGTTATTTTTCTCAAAGATTATTATTATGTAAGAATAATAAAATGATCCTGCTGTAATCGCAAAGGTTTAGGATTAAGGACAATACAAAATAAGATTGAATTTGATAATTTCTTCAGTTTTGAATGTTTTGTAACACATCTGACGTATAAATGACAGAAAAAAAAATTTAATGCGTATGCTTTAATACTAGACATACATATATTGGTCGCAGGTAACCGGGATACACTTTTCAATTGATCACACGGTATATTATCTTCATAACAACGTGCCAACTGATTTCGAAGGAAAGGGATTTTAGGTTTTAATTACATTTTCACAACCAACATAGAAAATAGCCTATGATATTTGAGCATAATTGAGTCTTTTTGACACTTTCATTAAGAAGCACTCGTGTCCGGTGGCTATTTGAAAATTTATAGATTTTTCACAAACTAAAATGCAATTTTCATACTTTCTCATTTGTTTTGTTTTACGAGTAACTGAAATAAGGTTTTCAATTTCAGATTAAGCAACACTCTAAACATCATTTTGCTTGAATTCCACTTTAATTTCTTATAGTTACTTAGAAAAAACCATATAAGGGAGAAGACCATTTTCTATTTTAAAATCTCAAAAAAATATAAGATATTAAGAAATCAATCAAAATTATAGAGGGTGTTAATGAAAATTGTCTTTTTATTTGACTTCTGAGAGTAATGGTTCAAATGGAAGAGTTGTGTGAGTTTCTAAGTAAAATTCGATGGTGTTGACAGAAAAACAATTGAGCATTTACACCACAACTTTGTTATTTTAAATGGAATGACCTAATTTTTTTGGCGCATTGAAACTATCATGTTGAATTAAACAAAAAAATACTGGAACTCAAATACCCTAAAGTCATTTTAAGATATCCTATTTTGTCCTTTTAAAGACGCATCGAATGAAACCTATAAAAACAAAAAAATCTTTTTTAAATAGAACAAATTATTTCTAGACAATTATCCAAAATAAACAATCTGAAACGCAGTGTTTCCCAAAAAACAGCATTTTTAAAAACCTTTTCCTGTTCATTCGCAGAGACAGTCACGTCTATGGAAAGTCCATATTCTTGTTTCGTTTATATATATTTTTCAATTGTTTATGGTAACATGTTGTCTAGTTTTTGAAACTTAAATTTTTCAATCATCAATTATTTTTTAATCGCTTTGCAGAATTTTTCAATTCATTTCCACCTTTGACTTTTGTTTCAGATTATGTCTGAATTCTCTCTCACTAAATTAACATATCAAGCATGTTTCATTTAGCAAATCTGATGCCCTGGCAAATACTTTAAAATAAAACCAACACTGAAGATCATTAATTTCGCAATTAATATTTTCACAGATAAGTTTGTGCATTGTTGTTCAAAGGAGGGAATATCTGAAACGCACAGACCCTTAGAAAGCACATAGTTCAACTAGGTATAAATTAATTGATAAGTAAAGATTGGCATTGAATTTGAATAAAAAATCTCTTCACAAAACTTGTCTCTCTGGAGACTCACTTAGGACATCTTCAAAATTAGCATCTAGATGAAAATATATATCTGTATTTCTTGCAGTTAAGTACTTCTTGTACCTCAGAATCGACTTATTTTTTCAACAACAGTTTTAAATTATTTAATTTGAATCTACTTGAAAACTCAAATTACTTAAATACTATGCATCCCTCTATAGATTATTCTAAATTTGGACAGTTTTTTTTCCATTTCAATTTATTTTGCTTTGAATTTAGAGTCAGTAAAATTGATGTCTAATAGGCATTTGTTTGCTGAAGCAAGCTTTCATACTTTTGCCTCTTTGCTGTTTAATCTATTGAGCACCCTATACTTTAAAATAAGAATCAATATAAAAAAAACTGAATAAAAATTATGTCAATGATTATTTGCGCTTATAACATATGAAGTTGCTTCGTCGAATTCGATTACGGCAAAATCTTGACAGCGTTTTAATTATTACACGCACGGGAAAACTTGGATGTATCGTTTATATAAATACGGAATGTAATTGGCGATATGTCCGTATTTAGACATATCACTCTAAGATGGCAAGTCGGCCAATAATCTATTATAATCGAGGTTGTTATGAGCAAGGATAACAATATGCCGCACCATCTCTTTTATACCGTACTTGTAACTGGAATATAGCTAACTTTTTATACAGGCCGTGTTCGGAAATACATAATAAGAGAACCACCGCGCGACGTGTGTCTCCTTCTTTTCTTACATCGCTAACTGTCTTGTGCTGTCGATCTTCGATAGGTGTTGAAAAAATAATTTATAGCTATTGCCAGACATTGATGGCCTACTTATATTGTCATAATTTATGTATTCTGTACGTCCACATCAATCACACTAACTCATTTTTGACCAAAGCGCGTACAATTAACCCCGTTTCAAATAAGCGACTCCCTTAGAAACAGAAATAAAAGATTGAACTCAAAAAAATGATCATTTAATCATTTCAACATTAAGTCAGACTTGTATGGTAGGATGAAGAAGTGGTGGGCATTTTGATTTACGGTGTTTGTTTCAGTGCCAGCTTGTGGTTTCGTTAACACCTTCGACGTTTCGACCCTTTGTGGTCGTCCGCCTGTCTACCTTTTATTAATGACGGTGTCAAACGCTAAGCAGACTTTCAAAACTTTGATCTCAACTTATAAATCTCTCAAAAATATAATTTAATTTACAATTACCTAGCTATTTTCTTTTTCATACTGTTTATAATTAATAAAATGTTTTGATCTCCATATGAGCCCAACGATGTATGGACTCCATAATCTTAGTAATCAAAACCGACACAGCAGCTACATTAATTTATCCATTTACAAAATTTTCAACTCTCTTCCGGAAACAAATATGAAAAAGTCAGCGTGGAAACGGGACTTGCTGACAGTCGAGATTGAAATGTATGGTCACCAAGGGCTCCAGGGTCTTTCTACACAGACAACTGATATTACTTGATGTATCACGGTCACTTCGTCAAGGGACACGCTGACCCTCGCAAAAAACTAATGTAATAGTTTTATTACAGCTAAAAAATGCGGGGTTGAATAAAAACTCCCTCGAAGCCAACATGCTTTTTACACGTAGGGTAAAGTCGCCAACTAAATGATGCATGAGGCTGGTGACTCGAAGTTTTATAAGTTTTCAATCAACTACTGGTTTTGGCATTATTTGTAAACTCATTAATCAAATTTAAGTGCAAGCAAACATTGTCAGTCAAATGTGTTCTAAAGGTTAGGTGTTTTGCATTTATGCAGATTGGGTGTTTTTTCAATTCGATAATTATCTTATAATCCGATAGAAAGTATATCTTTGGAGTTACGTATGTTTGCGTGGCATTGGATTTGTTCCAAAAAAATATAGCTCCGGATTGTTGCGAGGGTTCTTCTTTAGCAATGGCCCGAACTAATTAAAAATATCGCCTTCTGTTCATGATTCGGCATGATGCAAAGTAGCGTCGTTGGTAAAGGGAACGACCGCGATTAGCATACGACTGACCGTTCTATGTAGATCGACGGATTCAATGTTTAATTTTCCGGAAGGATCCCGCAATCTTTTTTGCTTCTAAATTGAACCCTCGACGTCTATCAAAATTACACTCTCAAGTTCATATTGTGTCTAAAGGGGCCACGAAAGGGCAGCTTTAATATGGAAGATTGGTGGAATTGACGAGCAACGAGCCAAACTCACTTCGAGATGAAGTCATTTGCAAATGAACATCGCTTTCGTTTGGTAATCATTAGGGGCATATTCAGAGGGAATAATTTCACGAATTATTTCTAGGCGCACCGCCAATGCCCTGCTACGCTATTGCTGCTTTCAGATTCGTCTTCAGTCGAGGAGATGTGGAAATGCATAATTGATTTGCAAGCGCTTCATATTAATCAACTGATGAATTAGTTCGTACTGATGCGATTCAATTATTCAAAGAGATCGGGGACTTATTAATGCAAGGAGAAATCGACCAAAATGAAAACATACGCTCTTACCAACTTTTACATTATTAATCGTAAAATTTGGAGGTTGGTTTAAATGATGCTATAAACAATCGACGCAGTTCAGCCTCCTCATTTCGAACTTGGAAGTCTGTACCAAAACATTATTGTTCTTTCAGTCCGTCGTGTATGTAATAACGAAAAGCGTCCCGTTTGCATCTAAAAAAGTTATAACACGAGCGAAGCCTTAATTGGCTGTGTCTTGAGTCGTGAGATGAAGTCTTGATAGTTGTCCGCAGACGGCGCTATCAGTCGTCCTCCGCTTCAGAAGCGTGTCCGTGGCGGTCTCATCTGCGACGATCGTCGCCAGCACACTACCTGAAACTGCCAGCCGAAGCAGAGAGCTCTCGTTCTGATTACGCCTCTTCTTATTTCTTGCAGCGAATATTAGAATCCCGAATGAGATTTATAGGCGGTATCGTGCTATAAGCCATTGCAATCTTGGATAATGGGCCTCGCTTCTGCTGCTACAGAACTAACATGGCGAACGAGAATTAATTAATTGGCTCACAAAATAAAGACCATAAATTCTCATAGCGTCACAAATTATGGCCGAGATAGGGAGTGTCGTGAAATAAAATAACCATATCTGAGCCAGGCAGCGACGCTGCTGTTGCCGCTACGACGCGAAATTTATCGCATTGAAACAATAATTGTTTTTGTAAATGGTAAATTTTTAAGGTTTTTGTAAATATTAGTCAGATGAACGAATAATTTCACAGAGATAATAGTTTACATAAAATAAAACTGAAATGAACGTCTGTGATTTCTGTGTATTTATTCAAATCGATTATATCTTAACCGCCAATGTTATGAACTCAATAAATAGACTGGTATAGAATTCATAACACAAACAAGGTACTCGTTTAAATGTTGAAATGTTTTATAAACACACAAAAACATATGGATTTCTGGATTTCATCTCTATTACTGAAATACCGCTGTATAACTTATATCACCAGTTAACTATTTAAACTCGTGATATGGCTCAAGAAAATTATTTCGGATTGCTCGTAGGCGATTGTACTTTAATCTGAACGTTTGATCAAATTATAGGACGTTTTTAGGATTTTGATAATGGCGCATCTACTCTGTTTAAACAGGATTTGTGCAATGGACGTTCCCTTACGTGCACCCATTAGCAAGTACAAATGGCAAAAGCTCTCAGTACACGATTCACACATTGCCAAAGAAGGATGAGATAATCCCCATTATGTCACGAAAACTCCATTCAGTTCCACGTTCAGGTTCGCCACGTCTTATTTTAACTAAAAGTAACAATTGATATAATACTTTTTTTTAATTTACCCTAAAATTATAAAACTATGTCAAATAAAACTCCCATATGCTTCTAGTTTTAACTATCAATGAAATAAAATGAGCACGTAGCGGGTAGCAAAAACACATATCTTACTTGCTCTTACTTACCCTCTTGAAGAGGGAGGAAGACAACAGAATTTGATGGCTTTAGAGTAAAATAAAAAAAAAAATTTATAACAAATAATTTCTTAATTTTTGCTTTTTGATGAGAAGTATTTGTGTGGAAAAAGGTTAACAAACAGTTGTATGTTTGTCGAGCTCAATACACAAGAATCCTTTCAGGAAACGAAATAATTCCCAGAAGACATTTTTTAAATATTAAGTGTAATTACTGCAGTAACCGCTATTCTGAACTAAATGTTAAAATCGTGTTTTACATTCGATATGCATTATTTGAATTTCCTAATCGTTACTTTTATGGTAGTCATAAAGCGCTTTCTTTCTAAAGCACAGTAATCACCATGCGTATCACTCTTTACAGTAATGTAAAACAATTGCTCCCTATTGTAAGTATATATTTATGATACAACAATTAACAATGGTGTTAGTGCCAGAACTGAGCAAAGGAAATAATGGAAGTGAATAACGGTAGAACTTGATTGTGGGAAGCAAAAGCAATGGTTGACATCACCTCGAACGAATTGATTAATAGTAACGAACTGTCTGATGCTCGTTGAAAGCTAAATAAACTCGACTTACATCAAGCAGCGATTTTTTTTTGTTCTTTTGGATGTTAGAAAGGGTGCATTCTATTCTACATTGAGAATGAAAAATTCCAAATTTAACTGGATTGGAGTACTTGACTATTGAATTGACTATGAATTTGATATGAATGGTGCATGTGAGAATGAATACCCCGTCCGGTGCGCTAATGACAATTGGCTACTGTGAAAGGGTTGTACGAAGCACACGGTGCCTATAATGGAATCGGGCATTTACATTACGCTTCTGAAGTTTTTACTATTCACCCCCTAGGATAGTGATTGGAGTTAATAATATGAAGCAGAATTGAACTCAAAAAAATCTTTTAATTCAGTGAAATAATAAAATCTTAATTTTGCCTGTTTGTTTTTTAACTTTGAGGTTAATTAGAAGAGTAATGTAGAATATCTTCCAGTAAGTAGATAAGAAGTAATTGAATGTATCTAAAGCATACAGCAAAACTCAAAATCCATTAGTGTTTAGTTCCATTGTTTTAAATCAAACTAACATTTAAGATAATATGCTTAATGTTCAACTTAGAATTTTTTCCGGAATGATGATAATCGTGCTCAGATAAATAGTGCATATTGTTACTGTTCTCCTATTTATTTTCCCTCTAGCGAACTTGTCGTAAATGGCACCCAGTTTTCATTTTCATCTGGCAGTCTGCCAGGTCTGATTCATCGCAGATCGACAATCACCATTAGCCATAGTAATGCTAATGGTAATTACAAGAACAAGGGAGTCTTAACGATTGCAGTGTTTATGTATTGGCAACTATAATATGTCGATAAAACCGGAACATTGACATTGCCTAAGTTGCTAAAAATCCTAATTACGGATATTCTACAATTAGGTTTTGCTTTCTTTGGTGGAACAGCAACAGGTATTTCTCTGTACGCGAGCTAACGATAATAAATATGTCAGGTGAAACATGATACACTCACATTAAAAGTAATTATAATAATAATTTACAAACATTGACAGTATTCGTAAGTCAGGTATGATGTAAAACGAAGATTCTCCAGTGCCGTAACTGAAAACTCGTTTTCATTAAAATGCATAGAAGAAAATTTTTGCTTTGTTTAATTGCCGTTATTATATTGACAATATAAATTGTCCACATTTCCGGTAATTGTCAAGCAACTAAGGAATCGCTGTTCCTTGAGCATGACGAAACAACGAGTCTGATCACACGAAAAGCATTTTAGCGCAAGTGCAGCGAACTTGATGGATCGGGGTTATAGAAATGAAAATGATGATGATATCCGGAAACATGGAAGTGCTTTATGGAAGCCCCGTAAACGGACATGTCCGGTTAGGATAAATGAGGACGTATCTCCGAGAGAAATGGGAATTTATCACCATATATCTGCCGCTTTATTAAGATTTATACAGGGCGCGCTTCGCAGTCTGCCACTCACATCTACCGGAATGCGGTTGGTCCAGTATAGTACACCTGCGCAAGGTCGTAGGACTGAATTAGACAGAGAATTCGAGAACGCAAACAGATAGATAGATAATAGGCGACGATTCAGAAAATCGATCAAATCATTGATGAGCCAATTTTTACTATAAAGAAAAATCTAACAAGTGCACAATGATACAACCGTTTGTTTGTTGTACAGACAAATCCGTTTTCAGATATGGAAACAGTATAGGTTGTTTATGACGGCAACTATAATGCAGGAAGAGATGAGCTGAGCACGCTCTCGTTACTTTTTATTATTCGCGGAATTCATATGGACTACAAAAACAGACATAAAATAACTCAGATAACGAACAGTTACTTAACTGGAAAGCAATCATAAATGGAACAACTTACCAATCAAAAATGCGGCCAGGTTGCTAAACTAATATACGACATAGGCGACAATTTCCAGAAAACAACAAAGCACATATTTGCTATTCGTAAAACTTATTTTGATGAATATCTAAAAAGCAATACAATAAAGTATTTATAAATGTCATAAATTGATACCTATATTACCATAAATTTGATTATTAGCAAGAAGCAAGTCAATATTTCAATGCATCTCGGCTGATTCTGCTAAACACCAACGTCATAGCACAATCTTAATGAATTATCTATTCTAGCTAACAGATTTACATTGAATTTTTTTCATTCACTAGCTCTTAAGATTCTAATAGAAGGAGAGTATACTCTGGAATCGACCCGTAGTTTTGGTCTGTAGGTGTATGAATAATAGAAATAATAAAAAATAATGAAAAACAAGAATTTTATTAAAAGCACCGTCAATGTCAGATTTTTTTTTTTTTTCAAACAGGGTAAATACATGCTGAGTATGACTAACTCCCACAAGAATACTCAATACAAAATTCATTTAGTTTCATATAAATTCACTACAAAGGAATAAGAAAATTGTTGACAGTAATGAGTTGCATGTGTCACCTAATGATCTATAAATATACTATATAACATTTAAATGTAAAAACTATTTTTACTCTAGAGATTGATTTATTACAATCATTTCTCAATAAAAAAAATTATAGTGTCTTAGAAAAAAAATAACAAAAACTTCTACAGAATATAAGCCACAATAATATTCTGAGCATTCAGTTGGTTCTGTAATGGTAATGTGACCATTAAGGAGAAACTATGTAGCAATTTAATTCTCTGTTAAACACACTTTAGGCAGAGATTTGTCATTTGGAAATGCAAGAAGTCTGCAAATAAAGCAGTACACATCAATATGCTACGTGTAATTTTTTTTATTAGAATAACTTAACTGTTTTGCATATATTATTCTAATATATGTATGCAAAATGAAGAAAAACTCAACTCCAACTAAAAATAAACTGAATAAGAAAATAACTAAACACAATTGAATCTATACAGAATACAGTTTTCTTGGTTGTCAACTGAATTGGAAAGCTTACCTACTAAGACAATGCTTAATATTTTTTGAATGTATTTCCTGTAGTAAATCAAATATTTCATAATAAATGAAAAATTAGGTACAGATTCATTTCCATTCTGCTCTAAAGCTGTTAAAACATTGGAGTATTATTTTAACAAAGAATTCCTCTTAATTATTCTATGTGCTCGTTAAATGACTAAAAGTTTTCAAGGTTCTGTCACATGAATTTTGCTAATTCTTAATCTATATGAAATTAATAATATAGAGGCAAAGAAAACTATAAATGTCACCCTATACTTCAAAAGACAAAGTGCGGAATACAATAATACAAACTACTTAATTATGAGCTATTTATATTCGTTTACCCATAATCTATTTTGATTTTCTGGCACGTAAAAACATCAGGACTCATATTTCCACATTTACGACTAGAAAACAAAAGCATAACACGTTGTTTTATTATTTCCACACGCTACTGATATTAATCGAAAGTTCCTTGTAACTAAAAAGTCTCAAAAACATATCTTTAGGTAATAATTCCTTCTCCTTCCTATTTGTTCATTAACGAAGAAGAACAAGTGCTGTTAGAAACCAGAGAAGGGTCGCAATTTCGCCCTTTGGTTCCTGCGAGATGCCAGATGTACTCATTAAGTTAACAATCAATGAGTTGACCAGCTGTTTGGTCACATGAATGAACCCGAGAAAAATTCACATAGAACTTTCTCTTAATTAATAGAAGAGTCATTACTTGAAAGGATCTTTACATTATCATTAATACAGATAATCTAAGGAAATTTCGGAAACGTGAATTATAACGACTTGGGAGTTTCTGCTGCAATACCAGCAATTTGTTGCAGGAGCTTATGTTGTTCCGTACGACTGAGTTCATCACTAATTGGCTTTCCACCACATGTTATAATCTGACACGAAACATAATTGTGCAGTGATAAAGGCTTTGTTCTCCCGTGCGTGTTCATGTTCGACGGCTTCTTGAATCTTACATATCTACGAAATATTGAAAACCTTTTGTTTGCTTCTTCATACTTGAAAGAAAAAACTGTGTAACATTAAAATTCAGGTCGCTGATATAATCAAACGACCATTCATAAATCTTTTTTTTTTGTTGAAATTTATTGATGACCGCAATTCGGCCTTACTGACATTAAAATGATGTATTTTAATGATTGGAAAGTCACTATTTGAAAAATTGTTATTCATCGTTGTTATGAAATGAACAAAGAGTGATTTAAACAACAACGCGAGTTTGAATTGCATTATGAAAATAAAATATCCATTTAAAAAATTGTATGTAAATCAGTGAATCGTGTCTATTACGTTTTATAAAATCCATTCATTCTATTATGAAGCAAATTATCATATCACACTATAATGGAATAATAAAGCGGCACCCACCATTATAATATTACACCTGACAAAACGGCCTTGTTGTATGAATCGCACATGATCAAAACGCATCAATATGGAACAAAACAGTTTACAGTTCCGGTTAATATAAATGTTAGGATATCCGGTAACCGATAAAAGAATGATTTAATTTTCATAATAAACATTGTTGACTTTGTTAATATAGGATAGTCGATTTGATTGCAACAAACCCAATTTCCCATCAGAAAACAGAAATTTGAAACAAAACTATTCATGGATGACGAAAAGTCTTCCTTAAAGCCTTTTGGTCTCAAACGATAACTGATCATATCGCAGGTATGTGAATGTTAATATTGATGCCGTCATGTCAGTGATGAATGGGCGTGCATTATGCATGCAGAAGAATCTACACAACACATCATTCATAATGACTTTATGTGAGTTTTATTGAAATTGTGTTTTGATTTGTGGAATATGGGTTCGGCCTTCAACTACTGAATGATAATTAATGTCCATATTATTTTCTTGCGGTCATTTCATCATAGACATATTAATATGACTCGAAAACACAACAAGAATATTATTAAAAAAATTTGCACGACAAAAGCGGCCTTGATTAATATTAATATACATCCTCATTCGGGAGATATTTATAAGAAGCTTTTGATGCCGGAAGTTAATCATCCGAGAGCAGCTTTTTGCAATCTATTTTAAAACTTGTCGTAGCTATTGTCAACTTGCCTATGTCTTTTTCCAATCTTGAAAACTGTTTGTTCTATATTGAAATGGTTAAGTGATTCAAATTTGTGTTTTCCAAAAATCTGTACCTCCCAAAGCGTTTGAAATGCCATTAAAACCCATCAACATACAAAAGCTATAAAAAAAGTTTGTCTTCGAGCTTGTATTAATTAAAGCTAGTATAGGAGTAATATTCATCTTTGGAACAACTGTGTTGATAACGTAATAGTAAACACCTGACAAAAATATTTGTCTAACAAATTTCACGTGTGAGTTCGTCGGCTTAAAAGCTCAAAGATAGAAAAATTCGTCATAAAATTATTATAGATAATTATCTGACAGAGAATTGGTTAGAATTTAAGCAGGAAAGTTTTCTTTTAGATTTTAATCTCAACCCTTCGACAATTTATTCTCCGTCGTTGGATTTAAAGAAATAATTTGAATCGTTTTGAAATTGTTCTTCATTTACACCACCCTTTTATAAACAAGCCATCATTCGGAATAAAAGCAGGGTCAGAGCTTGAATTCCAAGAAGACGAAAGAGTAATTCATCGTCAACCCTTCTGTACCAATTAAAATTTAAAAGAATAATGGCTGGAAGTAAATTGATTGAAATTTTAATTTCTTTTCATCTGATTTGTTTGAATATACTGCTAGTGTCGTCCTTTTTATTATAATGTGCGGTTATTTTTGTTAAAAAAGGCTTCGAGCCGTCATTGTATTTCAAGTTAACTCTCGTTTTCGTTAATGGCGTTGGAGATAAGTGGTAGTGTTGGAATTTGAGAGTATCGCATATATCTTTAACGACACCTCCAGAATGCCAAGGTGGAATATTCTATATAATATGCAGCATTCAATTTAAATTTTGTGAGAATCGGGTTTTGTTTTTTCCATCGTTTTATGGCTATTTATATGCTTATGGTAATCCCAACTTATGTTATCCTTTTTGTTGGAAGAAGAAAACAGCGACTGTGTTTTAGGTTCTGTCTCGATAATTTTAATGGTCAGTTCGGCTGAAAACGCATTTGTCATCGGCAAATTCGAAAGCACAAAAAATCGCTACGGTCTCTCTCCATGTATTTGTCTGGACTATTTTCGGAGGAATGTAAACGGCACATTATCAATAACTAAATACACTGTTTACAGTGACGATGTTAAAAATACAAAACAGAGGAGAAGAGCTACGACCCGGTCTACAGTGACAATGAGACAACACGAGACAATACCCACTACAACACTAAGACTCCTACGATTCTTTCTCGTATGAATATATTAACAACACACACTATAATTCTCTTTACTGGATTATATACATCTGATCACAGGATGACTCTACACGTGAAATTTTTCACGTGTTCAATCATTTGATGCATCATGTCGATCCAGAGGCGGCGACAACGTGGGCGGTCATATCCCCTAACACCCGGCTTTTGTGTGATTTGATCTCATTGTTTTACATTTTTTGTTAAAAAAATCACTTTTTAACGTTTTTACTTTCACTCTATCATCTATGATACGTTTATCGAAGCTTACTTCATTCAATTACCCAGAAAGCTGTTTTCCATCAGTAAACTTTCCTTATCGTCCTTGATACTTAATATACAATAATGAAAGAGAATCATAAAGTTGGCTTTTATGCTTCGTGTGGATAAAACCTTACATAATATACATGTGTCTTTATGCATAGCGAACCAAAGCTTTAGAGTTGGTCTGAATGTAAAATAAGCTTACAAACCCTTAGTTTCGTGAAAAATCTAGACGCAACTAACTAAAAGTGAAAAAAATTAAATCAGCTTTCATCATTGGAATGTGACTGCCCCTAGAAAAGTGTAATATTCGGCGCCTATGTACATACCAAAGCATCGATGCATGCATGAATAAATTATTAAATGAATTAAAAGCAACGTTTTACATTAAAGTAGTGACAAGCTCCCGCTCGCTGTCATACAGTCGCATAAATAAATTTATGAAACATAATGTATAAACAGTCGTAAACAAAACATTCAATTACGATTGATTAAATGCGGCAGCTTACTAATGAGCTTAAAAGATAAAAGATAATAAGACGATAAATTGACATTTATAGTAGAAAATTGTATAGTCGTTGTTATTAAACCAAAGCGTTAGTTATTTTGATGATAAAATGAATGAAAACACGTCTCCAATTAATTCGACATGTCTAACGGAAGTGATCGACTGAAATTATGAGGGTGTCCCGCGTAATTACATATGCCATAAACTGCGGGACGCTGTGTGAGGAAATTGACCCCTGCTGGGAGACGAGCCTCCTGGGGGGCTCCCGCGGTCCTCAACAAATCACGCCGCTTCCCCGGATAATATCCATAGATATGCACCACATGAGTAGCGTTTATGTCGGCTTGATGATGTGTATATTTGAATGGGATAATGTCGGCGCAGCGGGATTATGGATGGATGTAACATTGCATATCAAAGATAAATATGAAATTTTCAAAACAAAAGAAATTGTTATACACAGTTTGATATTTTTTCAAAAAAATTTCACGTTAATAAAAACTTGTCTGTCGATTTATAGTACGTAAGTGCACTAAATTGATAATAAACAAGCAGTACATCGTTTTTAGCTTATAATCAACATTGTTTGTCTTTTTAGATCTATAGGTACAGGCTATTGAACTAAAAACTGAAAAAACTAGAGATATTAGTTTTTGGTGTGAGAATTACGAATGACTTACTTTATTTAGACTGAAGCCTAGAGGGCGGTAGTTGTACCAACGATAACTTATGAAAAGCGGTCCAACGCAATTTTACAGTAAAGATGAATGTCAATAAGATAGGAAATTTTGGCCCAAATTTCACGAAAATTTAAATAATATCACAGCATTCTTTTCATTACTACAAGATATACTCTAAACGTTTTAGGTATTATCTCTTTTATTTCCTAATTGTATTCTTTTTGTTTTGTGGTTTAATTGGGTATTTTTTGAAAATTGTATCAAAATTTGATATGTCAGTAATTTTAACATTACATATGAGCTCAATTTCCCAATAGTTTGTCTCTTATTTATATGACGTAGCTTATTGTGAGTAATAATATACCGTGTGTTCACGAATAGAGTTGACAATAAGAAAAAAATATATTTTCGATTTGTCAATAAAAAGTCTATTTCATAAAAGTGACAAGACTCGTAATACTAGTGATTAGTGACAAGTGTAATGCACTATTATTGCTAGTCTTGTTACTTTTATGAAACGGATCCAAGGTATTGAGGTTTTATTTTTAGTGTTTAATATTTAGAGGTTTCTTGTTTCTACATAAAACAGACAAGAAGAAACGAAATCTTAAATAGTCATTTTTAATAACTAGGTATATCCTAGACGCCTAGACATCACAGTGGTCTGATAAAAGCAAAGACTCAAATAATTGAACTATTCCTATAAGAAGTTTCATTCATATTAAAAAAATTGCTTTTATTTTGCTCTTATCTTAAATACCCTCAGTAAATATATTAATAAACAAAAACCCAATATTCTTTGAAGCAAATTACACCTATCTAATGACACCCATCTTTTTGTTGAAGAGCAATTAATTTAAATAAAAATGCCAAACTTGAAAAAAAAATCGAAACTCAATAGTTATCGATAGACTTAAATCACATTAAATTCATCACTTTACTGACTTCTTAGTCTGAAAAAAAAAATATGTCACACATTTATAAATTGAATGAAGTTAATTATAACAAGATAACGTTTGCAATTTTTTTTTTAAGTTCAACTGTAACTATCTTACCATGTATACCTGGGAAAATAATTATTCACCAATCTAGCTATGTGCTGTATTTTAGCAGTGTTTTAGAGTTTAGACTAATTTTTCTTAGTGATTTAGCAATTTTTAGAGAAATCTAGTTAGTTCCAGAGGTGATATTTGGTGTCTTGACACTTCGTCAAGAATCACTCAACTGCTAACGCAACTAAATAGTCTAGATAACTACCCTTAAAAATAAGTTAGTTCCAAAAACGCAGCTAGACTTTTTTCCATAGGCGTACAATGCTGAACACCGAATTTTTGGCAAAATGAAACATCAAGCTTTCCATAGAGTTATTATAGGCAAGCTGACATTTACATTAACATTTTGCACGAAACTCCGTGTCTTGCACTGTACCATCAATAATGTCTAATTCAGTAGAAGTTAAAAAAAAACTCAGTCCACAAAAATACAGTTTTTTTAAGTTTGACTTCAATTTTCTAGAACAGGGTTTAAATGAAAAAATCCTTGATTGGAAAGTATTTCTTTTTTTTTGTGAAAAATTTGAATTGATACTGACAATACGATTCAGAAAAGTGTTGAAAACTGCAGCAGTAATAAATTAGACCGTTCGCATAATTATAATTAACGTTTTTGTTGAGTTGGTCCGTTAATAAATGTAGCTTGTTGCGATGGAATCTGTGTGGATCTACGTGTAATTGAAATACAATTGAAGCGTCAGTTTATTTAGTCAATTCATTCGCATTATAAACGAAAATCTACCTTTCACAAATAAAATACATCGCTAAAACAGATAACAAAATCGACAACGTTCTGCTCGTATTAAGATCTAATCAGTAACCTGACCAGAGACGTAAAAAGACGTAGAAAACCCAACGTTCCCATTCGACTTAATTAGATGAAACTCTGTTGAAAAAAAGTGTATAAAAGAACCAGTTTAAATCTGTTTAGTTTGAATGAGAACTCCCTTTGAAACTGTTAATTTTAAAAACTGGCGAGATGAATTTGATAAACGGATACATGGGGAGGTGCAAAATCTAATCAAAATCGACTAGTATGATGTTTTGACTGAGTGCTCTGTTTGCTCACTGCACGGGCTCTGATTAAACCCTTTGTACATTAGTATAGAGAGTAGAGGTTACTAAATACATACATCGAACTGCAAACGTTATTGCATGAACATGATGAACAATTTAACCAATCAACCTAACACTAATCTGCATTCCAACGTAATCAATTTACACTGGTGGATAGGCGAAAAGCAGCAGAAAACTTGCGTTCACTGTTTATTTAAAAATTAATTGGTAGAGGATGTTGAGCAATCGACGAAATACAAACGAATCTAATTATGTAAGCAAATGGTTTTAAACCATTATACGGAAAATATTCCATCTATACTTTCTTCTATCATTTCTTTTTTCAGATCGCTTTTACGCTGGAAAAGCAGCCAACGTATGGAAAGCTATAAAGTCGTTTATAGCATTCTGCTAACGTTTTTCTAATAAATATTGAGTTATAGCAAAGACCGATGTTTTTTATCCAATTTTATTACAGACGCATCAATTTAATGGCGGTTTTCACTTCACATTGCTTTCTTATTTCTCCATAGATACACTAAACAAAATATTTTTGTTTTAGGTTTGAATACTTCGCAAAAACCATATTGTCCAATAAATCATTTTTCTAATAAACTCGTCTAAAACTATTGCTACATATTTATAAACATTATCCTTAAAACTTAAAACATTAAAATTTGGACAGTTTATTGTCTAACAAGCCTCTTTAGACAGATGAAAAAATGAGTCACTAACTATAAGTATCAATCATAAATTTAATATACCTATTACGTTTTAAAAACTTTCTCCGATTCTTCGCAATTTTTCTAAAATGGATGACGTGAATTGTAAAGCAGGGTAATAAAGATATATATTGAGATAGAATACAAAATTTAATATTATTCTAATTCAAAGGAGTAAATTCAGAATTTATAATAACAAATTCAAATTTTTGTATCAAAGTCCATAAATTTTGAACGAATTAGAAGAAACTAATGAAATGTACTTTGAACTTTTTAAGACAAATTGTGTAATTGTGTGTCTTTGTTGGTTCTAAACAAGAATTCAGCAAATTTTTATTATTAGGCATCCACAAGTTTCATCGGAAAATCAGACAGTTCATATTTTTGTGGATAAGCGAATATGCCACAAATTTTAACCAATGGACTTTCTCAACTAAAAACAGTAAAAATTCATCGCTAAATGGTAAACATCATGCCATCCACTGGACAAAATATTTTGATAGAACATTTCAAATACTCCAAAACCAGAAATATATTGAAAATTTTTGAATTTATGTATGTAAGATAAAGCACCCAAATTCAGACACCTTAAGGAATTCACGTTACATTTTATTTCATGTAATTGATAATAATTAACGGACGTTTATGAGTTTTAGTTTTTAGAAAAAATAACCATTCCTTATTAACACTGACTAATTGCTTTACATTAAGTTTTGCAAAAAAAATATTTGTTTATATTTTTGTATGACAAACCCCACTTTCACCTGATTTTGACATCATATTTGATATTTTAATCTTAATTTAAACTTAATTACGTTAATAGCAAACTTGGAATTAAGGAATTAGTATGTTAAAGATGTTATTCTAGATATGATAAAATTTTTATTTTTACTAATTAGCAAAGGGTGTCTCAATTTGGGTATTTTACCTTATTTGTATATCACGCATTAATGTGCAGTTAGTTTTTGATAAATGTGCTATTGAGCTGACGGGACTGTTCTGATCTGATTCCACTGTTGATTAAAAGTAAGTATGCATAAAAAACTTGATTTCCATTGAAATTCAGTTGCTTTATTTTTGTTATATTTTGTCTCCATTAACAAAGAAACGATAAACAACGTGGGCGAAGTCAGAAAACTCTCAAATAAAACAGTAATAATTCACTAAAATTCATAAATTCTCAAGTTACACCATTCTGTGAAATTTATTGAGAACCATTCCCGTTTCGATGAAATTCTGAATCTATAGCTTTTATTATATCATGAATCAAAACACCTGTAAAAACAAATTCTCAATTTCATCTTTGTCATTCCCACAATTCCAGTTGTTATATTACAAGAACCTTCGTTTACTGAATATGATACATCACCTTCCTTCCGTTTTAAGCTTCACACGATATCATTTCACATAATTTCCTGCATCGTTCGGCTTCTTTACGCAATTATATATTCGCTAGTAGCTAAGGGTAATTGTTTTATTGCACCTATAAGGATGCAGTATATTCCTTTTTTTTTTGAATTTTTGCTGTAAACTTTTTCACAGATTGAAATCTGGTATATGTGATTACACATTTCCATTTCATTTCACGCTTACTTGCTTATCTCTGACTGAAAATATTTTCATAAATATGTGTTTTTAATTAATATGATCAAGAATTTTTGATGCTTCGACTTGTTTCCAACGACATTCTTCGCATATCTGGCTTAAAAAAATATTCGAAGCAGTAAATAATAAAATTCTGTTTTGTGTTGATATTAAATAGGATGGATGTTTGAGCAGTTACTGCTTAATTTCTCACGCCTTCGTCGTAGCTGTTATTAAGATGTAGTGTTATAACTGTGGCACCCCGCAGCAATATAAGTTATAACAGAGCTTTCAACCCCTTTCCCCCATGTTATTGCTGGTATAAGGTAGTTGTTATTTAGTGTGGTGCAATAACGTTTAACACAACACTAGTCATCTCGCCAGAAGCCTTATATTTATACTAGAAACACGCGCTTTATGTAAACAAATGTCTCATTTACAGCACCATGGGAATTTACGGTACACGCCTAACTGCCCTGACTGAAGCTTCACCTAAACCTCGAAGTGTTCAAATTTATCTAAATCTCTTTTTTCCGAGCTAATAATAAATTAATGACGTTTACATCTTCCGCATTTAGGAGTTTTTCGAGGGATAATAAAAGGTTACATTTACTAAACTTTGTATAATTTAAATCTCGTCATTTTATTTATCATTCAAGATGGGCAAACTAAGGAACACCAACATTTAACCATGAAAAATTCCTCCTTTCTGCGAGGAATACTTTCTAAAAGCTTGAATAATAGGCAAACCCATAAAAACTTTTTTATCTAGATAAAAAAAAGCTTTTTTACGTCTCCAAAACAAATTTAATTTTTGCTGCTTTTACTAAACCGTACAATAACTTCGGACTTTTCAATCCCAAATTTCTCACGACTAATAGCTATACCTACCCTTATGTATCAAAAGTTAAAAGTGTTTGAACCGAGGCAACATTTCTGCAGCAAGCATAATTTGATTGAAGAGTAGAAAAGCCCTTCTACTGTAAAATAGGGAAATTTACCAAATTACATGATAAATTAACTAATCTCTCTCCCCAGCTTTCAATTTTAAACAATGCCGCCTAATGAAATTAAGTTTGGAACGGGTTGAATTGTAATAAATTTATACGTACGTGTCCTGCTTCGGGAATTTGTGGAAAGAAGAGTCGAAATGTTATACGAACGACGGTGCTCGTGAGGAATTAATAAAATGGAAGGATGAGTGAAATAGCCGCGGAAACTATTCAATAAGGGTGAAAAGCGAAATCGATTCTGTAAACAAACAGTGGGGAGCCGCAACGAACTAACAGCGGTCGGTGCATGTGTGTGTGCGCTCTGACGTATACCGTACGTGCTCTGGTTTGCCTTTTGCCCTTTATACAACCTGAAAGTCACGATACAGCCATCTGTGTGCAAACTGACCAAACACGCGAGCTGTTTTTAGACGCTTTTTACCCAAGAATGCGCAGTTTCCGCCATAGTTATAGAATATACAAACGACATTACTCTATCCTGGAAAAATTTGAAATAAAAGTGGCACCAAATGCTTACACAGTTTTTAACCCATTCTAACATTCAGTTGATTTTTAACTGAATAAAAATGTGCTAAAACATTTGATTCTGAAAATAATTATTTTGAATTTTTTATATTCAGCTTTAGTGAAGATGCTTCGATAAAAACAGCATTCGTTAAGATCAAAGAAGTATCCCAAATACCTACATTAATCTATTAGAGTCTAATTTAATCGTACACTAATAAGCATTTTAAAAAACGACGTCGATCTAAGAGCAGATTCAATGCTAAACGGTGTCGAATGACGGTCTGAGCCAGACGATCGTCCATCAACATCCTCGCCCAGGTATAAGGTACGGGAAGGACGTCAGGTGTATTGCTGTCACCAGCGCGGACAAGAATCCTACCCGGGTTATTTATCAACCAATTTAAATCGAAAACAAGTACCAGCCATACGTGCCAATTTTTCAGAATGCTTATTTCAACTGCAACGTGTGAGGTCATCATAAAACAATATTATTTTCTTTAAAATATCTTTTGTAACAAATTATGCATCTCGAATGACGTCAAACGTTTTCAAGCATGAAGATTCCAAATTTGGCCTTAATTAGTGTTAGATATCAAGTTAATGTCATTGTCAAAGGGACAAAGTTTGCGTGTAGTTAAGAGAAGTTTCCGTTTTCATGAAAGTGTTGGTTTAAGGTGGTCTGACCACCACAAACCGGAACTAAGTCTTTCAAGAAAATCCCTTAATAAACGTTCATTCCACCGACGACCAGTGGTTTCGGCACCTTCTAGGTCACCTCACTCGCTAGTATTTTCATTAAGTGTTGATTCACATTTTGACGTATTTAGTTTCCAAAAAAATTAATGCAAAAAGCGACATTACTAAAAATCACTGATGCATAGGCAATATTGACTATTTAACAAAGAAAACAACATTCTTAATGATTAAACCATGAAGAAGGTTGACTCTAATCGTAATAACAAAAATATTATATTATCCATCATCTTTCAGTTCTTATAGCTTAGCAACAGTTTCGTACAAATACTGAATTAGTATTAAAGTGGCGATTTCGAGAATTCATGCATGTAATGCCAGTAATTTTACTTTCAATGCAGAATTATCTGATTAACTCTTGTATACATATTTATTTAATTTACAGTTAAATTACGGCACAATCTGATAAAAAAGTTTCAGGTACTCTAGATTGGCATCTTCAATTTTTTTAATTTGGTTTAATAAAGAACATTCTGCTGGTCGTTCAAAAACCACACAAAGTATATTATTTTTTTTTGTAAATTGGGTAATAAATTATGGCGTTAGTTTTTGGTGTGAAATAAGTTCTTAAGCCCTGGTGGAAAGACTTAGTACGTGTTGGAACAGCCGGCCAAAGCTTATAGATTCAAGCGATAATTAGATTCTACCACACCCTTGTCTTGAGTTATAAGGTAATAAGACGCCAGGACATGCCTAATTTATAGTTAACCCGCTCATCGGAACATTATAGAGGCGATGTTCAAGACTCAAGTTATAGATAAAACGGATTTTATGAAAAAAAAGAACCAAAGACATTTTAAAACACCTCATAATTAAATAAGGTCTTTTTTGTTTAGCTTTTAATACTAAAAATTTATAAAATTCTCTGTTTTGACAGATTAAATACACAAAACTGTGGGAATAAAATAAAATGTTGATTTATGTTTAATCCTTTTGTCTCTAATTAAAACGATGTCGTGCTGACCTCAATCAATGTCATATTAAAAACAATAAATAAAAATATTTTAGATGCTTATGGCGTTTTTATTAAAGGGGACACCGATGGATATAATATTACCATAAAAACAATGCCTTTACATGATTTAAGATACGTCTGGTTGAAATATTTTATAAATGTCGTCGCATCAAGAATTTCAAAGCAAGAGAAATATGAATAAATTTTACATTTTAATTCGAGAATTCCGTTTCGTTTTTGCCGCACTACACAGACTTCTTAGATTTGCCTTGTGTGGTAAATTCGATTACAGATGTGAGAAAGGTGCTGTGTGAATCTCTCTTTTTTTCTTCATTTTTGGCATGGTTACTAATAAATTAACAAGCATGTGCATCAGTGTGTTTATGAATGGAAAGTGGAAGGGCATTTTGTAGCCGGCGGAGACGAGAATCTGCCTTGTAATGCCGGCTGCCACTGTTCAACACCAATTCATAACAAAATTGGTTCAAGTAGCAGCAATAAATTTACAGAGGATATGATGAGAGGGCGGTTTTTTAATAACCTGTGTCACGGTACATTTCTAGAACTGGCTTATTTCATCACCTCCATATACCGTGCAAGATTACTGAGTTATTAACTGAGGCATATCTGTCAGACTTTACAAAAACATTCCTCAACACAACGCAGCGGATATTATTTCTCAAGAAAAATAGTCTCGACCATATAGTAATCTTTCAACTATTTTAAAACATCATTAGTATGCAGTAAAGCTTCATAAAGAAAATATGTACGTAGTACGCAAACAGTTTTTTATGCATGAAAAACCACCATACAAAAGTTCAGAAGATTCGTACCAGAGATTTTTTCATTATTCTTTACACTTTTCTTTTCTTTTTTAATTGGAAATAGTTTGGCATAGCTTCAGGAAACAAAAATTCTTAAACACTACATAAAAATGAGTATATATAATTAAATTTTGTTTTATAAGTTGACTTTACATGGAATATTTTCTTTATATGTCATTTCTTTCACTAATTAAACGTCTTTATTTTTAAAGATTTGGAGAATAGATTCATATTACCAGGTTTATTGATTTCATTTGCTAAACCAAAGCCAGATTCATAAAAAGAAAGCTTTCCGAAATTTAAAACTTTTAGTTCTAGTAGCAGAAGTTTAGAATTTTTAGTCAATAGACAATAAAATTAAACTTCAAGGGAAAATAGGTAGTTTTGGCCTCATATTGCATTCGTGTTTTGATTGCGTTTTATTCACTCAAGAAAATTAAACGCCTTCACTTAGTTGTCATATTCAAACATTCTTGCGTGGATAAAATGCCTTCTGAAACGTTAATAATTCTATAAATATTCTGTTTTGATAAAGATCAGGCGGAAACTCCCATAACTTCAAAAATAAGTAAAAATCGCTTTTTGAACTCTATTCAATTCTAAGGAAAATTTAATTTTATACCAAGAATAATAAGATCTTCATTGTCTACTTGAGAAAAAATATATAACTGAAATTTGCTTTGTTATTTAATAAAACAATGCCTATATACTGTACCTCAGTAAATCTTATTAGTTTTTTGCAAAATAAAAGATCAAGCACTTATCAGTTTCGAAGATAAGTACTTGTCTGACATCACTTCTAAAGTAAATGGTTATAGATTGTCATAATTTATAAACAGAGTCAGGTAAATATGCCAAAGTCTTTTCTTATATTTGCTGCTGAAAATTCTCAAATAAAATAATTAATTCTGCATTCAAACTTTTCACTAAATTAATTATAATTCTTTCAAACTAAGTGCATCTTTCACATTCAATCCATCTTCGAAAATGAGTTTTGTAAAAGTTATGTGAAGACATAAATGGAAAATTAGAATATCTAAAGCATGGTGCTTTGTTCCCTTTATAGTATGAAACGTAACCTTATTTATTAAACGAGCTAACTAAGCCGAAATTAGCATTAAATTTCCATTAATCAGTCTGACATGAAGTTATCAGTAAATAAGCGAAGCCTCCCCCTGAGCGGAGGCAGAACTCACCCTGTTTTGTCGACATTACATGATTTATTGCGCACAAGACAAGACATTATTATAATTTAAATAAATTCAGACGAAACTATTTCTAAAGAATTTGAGATGAAGATGTGGATTTTATGATCGAACGTAAAAGTCAAAAATTGCTAGACTTGTCGTTTTTTGGGGTAGTTTATTATGAAAATAATTTCAATATTTTGTTTTAAGAACAAAGTTTTTTAGCTAACACGTTCGATTGGCATGCGTTAATGTCAAAGCTAAGTCAGAGATAATATATGGGGACCTCTTTGACAGTTACAGGTATAGAAAACGAGGTAAGATTTACAGCTGCCACAATTATTTTTTTTATCGAAACTCCGTCCACTTTACATTAGGGTAATAATTCGGATTTTTATCATTTTTATCGTTAATTTACTTTCGACTGTCCCCAAACAATACTACTCCACTCTACTCCTTCATTCTTCAGATGAGATTCGTTATAGTGAGCTTAAAAGCTTAAAACACCCTAGTTTTATCTCGCCTTGCATCGAATTACTCCATAAGTTAATACTCGTAGTAATAGTCAAACGATATGATCAGACTTGTTTACACTTTGTATTATGCGTGGTCCATTATGTGTTATTATATTCTCGAGTCTTATCTTAATCTACATGACAAACATCCGTTAAATTGTTACGTAATAAGGGGGTGATAGGGATGAACTACGTCCGATTTTATCGTTTTGTTCGACTGCCTAATGATATAAAGATACCTCGTATTAAAGCGAGAAAGTTGATCAAACCTTTATATCGCTATCGTAACGAATTAATTGAATGTTCACCCGAAAGGTTCTTTTATAATGGAAGAACATTTCCGTTTCGTATATTTTTTCAGTGTGGCTCTAATCTTGATACGGATAGGTAAATAAACAGCCGTTCTTATAACATCACTTCGTTATTATTTAATCTCAATTTATTTTTATTCACAAAATCATCAATTTTCATCACCTTCATTTGATTGAATAAAAAAGGAAAAGAAGGATATCAAAATGTGTAAGCATTTTAATGGCACGGAACCAAATAAATAGTTTAATTAATTAAGAGAATTGAGGAATTTATTTACAGCCTTATGTAGAAACTGGAATACTACAAATTCCTGCTGACCGATTGATACCAAACAAAGAAAACAAGTGGTGGTCACTGCACTTTATCTCAACGTGCATATTCTATTTAATCCAAGTGAAAAGGTAGCTGGATTTTTTAGATAAATATATCTACCAAGACTAGCGCAAGTTTCGTAATAAATCCTGCAACGCTACTAAATAAGGATATTAGAAAAAAAAGCAGAAATGAACATTTTTGTTATCCTGTGTCTAGTAGTGTCATAAATGTATGTGAACCAGAACTTCGTAAAATATTTTAACTTTCAAAAATGCTCTATTGACATACATTAGAATTAGAATTAAGTGTTTGTAATCTAATTTGAAGAATATTTTTTCACTACAAATTCATCACCACTGGGAACCTAATTGTGACGGAAAAATTTATAAAAAAAAAACTGGCGCTGTAGGCATGCATTTATTTAGGCTTAGTCGATAATAAGAATGCGTCATTGACATCTTGTTAAAATATTACAGTTAGTTATACCAACTTTTTTATAATTCATTTTTTGAAACAACAAATGTTTGGGATTAAATTAAATAATTTCTATGTTGATTGTATTCACAATGTCAAATTTTGGCACCTAAAAGCGTGTAAAATCGGGTCTTATTAGTACATAAAACTCATAAAACGTGGTTACTAAGCAATGAATAGCAAGGTTTAATATAAAGTAGAGTTCCTATATATATATTTCAATATAGGAACTCACGTATAAAGGACTTATAGGTGTATTATCACTGCTTACTGGTTTTAAAGAAAGCAATTTTGTCCGCGCAACCAACATAAAAAATAGAGTATGATATTTGAGCTTAATCGAATTATGCTCTTATATCATAATATACTCTTTTGTGAAAAAATATAAACATGAAATTCTAATGATCAATACATTCCTGTCCAAATCAGCCAATAAGATCTGAAATTTCAGCCAGTCAGAAGATTTAAAACGTTAATCAAATGCATAGAGGTTTCCATTGTTTCTTTCAAATAACTTCATGTCGATACTATCATTGCTTTAATTTAAGAAAAAAATCAAAGGTATTAGACAAAGTCACTCCAGCTTCGCTTCACTGTCGTGATTTTTTTATTCCTTTAATTGTCGAGTAATTTCAATGACAATCAGACTTTCGTTCAAAAACATTTTATACGCTAAAAAATTTTGCTCTCGTGTGTTTATCCTCGAAAAAAAAAAATTCAACAAAAATTTTAACTCAAAACTATAAAGCATCAAGAAGTTTTGAAGAAATAAAAGAAATAGCAAATTCTTTTTCAATATTCGATTTATAATAATTCAGTAAGATTCGCATATACCTTCCTTGCTAAGATCGACAAGAAATTTTATTACAGTTTTTCTCGACTTTTCATATAGTTAAAAATAGATGTAAGTTTCTTTGACATTATTTAGGTATCCAAGCATAATATCTAAATACGTCTCAGATAGACACTTACCTACTGCTGACGATGATGTTAAGTGCAAGAATGGTTATGAATTATTCTCAAGCACACAGCTTTTGGATGATACCTAAAATTGATTTAAATTTAAAGTTAAGTTTAATATTTTTATTTTTTAACTAAATTACTTCCAGATAAATAACCCAAAAATTACCCACTACGGTTTTTACTCACTATTTAGAATTAATTATTTTTAATTTTCCTTAAAAAAGATCTAGTCGATCTTCAAGCAATGTTTTAGACGTTTCAAAGTAACAGTACATGACAAAAACTTGTGGATGAATCTCTTTAGCATCAAAAAAATGCTTCTGAAATTTTTGATTCTATATTTTATTCAAGATATTATACCCTTTCCATTGGGAGAATAAGATTAAAAAATCATAAATATATAAGTGAATAGTAAATTTTTGCAAACATTAAAATATAGATACTTTACTTTCCTTCTATCTTAGAATAAACATGTATTTATTTGATTTACCTTTCATGGATTTTTATCACACATTTTAAAGCTATATTAAGACATTCAGAGTAAATGTAAACACATGTTGTAAACGCGTGAAGAAAATGAGGTGTGTTACATAAAAATCTAAACTTTTCGACGTATCTTAGTCGTGAATAATTTTCGAAACATCTGCATATCTGTATTTCTGCTTTAATTGTTTTACTTAAAATTACTCGAGGAACAAAAAACGTCCCTCGGGTAACATAAAATACGCTTTCGTTGTCAGTTTATTTTTATCTAAATTGCTTGAGTAAAAAGGGAGGAGAAGACGTAATATGGAAGCAAAACGTAATATTTAAAATAATGTTGGAGATCGACTTAAAAACTGGAGACGATGCGAAGGCAGTGTTTAGGGTGACAGCTGCAGTGATGCGACTTGAAAGACAGACACACAAATCTCCTTGGCTCATTGTTTCCCATTTTAAAACAACACCGATTTTGACATATTTACGAGCTACGCCTGGACTCTTTCTCCTCACCAACTTCTCTTAGTTCAGTTTTGACGTAAAAATATCTTCGCTTCAGCACGATTGTATTGTCTTCGAAGATCAACCAACAGTCAATTAGAAAACAAAATAAAAACGAAATACATTCATCTTGAATGTTATATTATGTTGGTGTAATTTTTCCAGGAATTATAAATATAGAAATTTTGCAATTATTATCACTCGGTGGTGTCATACCAACAAGCCATATTTATTATGCACGCTTATTATATGCCTGTTACGCTACGCTGGGCCTTCCCAGAAGTATGCACCATTTTTGTCTCACATTTCTCAGTATGCAGGATATTAAATTTATTAAAAGGTAAAGTCGTATCAAATCGATGTAATAAAATTACGAGAGTGATGAATGATGGCTTTTAAGAGTCTAAATCGAGCAAGTTTCTCTCTTCAGTCTTTTCTTGTGCTCTTCTTTATAAGATTCTCACTAGAGACAATTTCGATATCGCTGCACTTTCGCATAATTAATCATTTCGTGCTGTAACTCGTTTAATGACACAGGAGCGCCTACAGATTTGTAATTATTGTGTGCTGAGGTTTAAAATGAAGAAGACACGATCTGAAGATAGTGTGATCATTGATAGCGTTCTGCATGCGACACAATGGTTGCACACGCACTTTTGATCGACCAGAACAATCGTTCCCACGATGCTTCTTCTAAAATATGGTAAAAGCAAACACAAAAGATCGAGAGTGTCATATAAAGTCATGCAGACGTAGAAGAGAACGACGATAGTTGTCAGAAAATTTACATTAATTTTTCCACCAACCAGTTAATTTTCATTCTAACATTCAATTCCGTAAATATCTCATCTTAAAAAATTAATCAGAAACGACTCTGTTGATGTGGTTATTTTAATAAGTTTCCAAGATGTGTGTTCGCAATAATCCCGAATTATATTTGTTTGTGTAAATAACAAAGAGGGTTTGATTCCCGCACTCCAAATCAAGCCATCCACATGCAAATCAGAGAAGACGCCTGAAGATGAGAGATGAGTAAACGGCAGTGATGATGAAACATGGTTTGCGTCTTAATCTCATCAAACATTAACGGGACGCAAGAGGTCGCGTCGCTTAATGCTGACTATATCCAGATTCGGTTTGTTAAGGATATATTTTCCATTCACCCCAAATAAGCAATAAAATATTGAACACTTCAATCACTTCTTAATAATAACAACACAACGGCACAGCAGTGCCGTTTGCACAATTCCGCGTAGTAAAATACGAATTAAAATGCATTAAGCATAAAGCATCGACTACATAACAAAACAATATAAAGGAGTGTCCCATGCAAATATTATAACAGAAATATGTCATTCATATTTTCGCACGGTCCGCTAACATACCATGGTGTAATCGACCGTGCGCCATATAAATATGAATGAATTAAGCTTTCGATGTTCGCAATCAACTGATAGCATCGCTGGCGGCGGTTTACATCGAAATTCCACGCATGGTGTCGATGTTCGTGCATATTAAGTCACGCTAATCATGTCATGTGTTTTTATTTCAATTTTTATCGGTTGTTGTCGACATGTCTTCATTACTCATTTCGGCTTACGGTATTGGGCGGCGGAAGCAGAAGGATAACGACGATGGTGACGACGACGACGTTCGATATAGCTGTCGTCACAATTTGCATAAATTTGTGCTAATAACGATGTACAGCGGTTGGGTAAGCTATTGAGGTATCGGAACACGGTATGGGCATGTCCGAATAAACTGTCAGACACAACCAAAGGGCTTTCACAGAGATTCAAACCATAAGGTTAAATACTGACATCTAAATGAGACTATTTAATAAATTCTGTAAGAGGCACATTTTATTTCAATTCTATAAATTCTCAAATTTTTAATGAGATAATTAACTTAATTAGAAAGTTAAACTTTGAATACGATTTGGAACAGCTCCATTATCATAAAAATTTTTTAGCAATTCATAAATAATTAGGTACTATAGTTTATAGCTTCTATTCGTGGAATTCGGCTATCAAGTTTATATGGATTAAATGTAAAAACGAATCATTTTTGTGCAAACTTTGAATGTGAGTAAATCTTCAAGTTTGAATTTTATAAATATTAATGACAGTTTAATTATTCTGAAGACAACTGTCTTTTAGACGACGAATGTACGTATTACAAATTAGTTAAAAAAATATTTCTTATTTAAACACATCTGCCAGGTGTTGATAATGAATTTTTAAATAGAAAATTTTCTGTATAAATTTCAGAAAATCAAAAACAGATATTTAGTACAAATAGATTTCAACGTGTAGATAGCATGAATTTTCGAATATTTAGATTATAATGTACATTTCTTCAAGATACAATTTGATGGACCCTTTGAAAGAGAGTGAGATACTTTTTAGACTTTTCTAAATTTTGAGTTTTGATGCAAAAATTGCATCGTTTTGTTCAAATTAGCCATCCATAGCGTTATTACAAGCCGAAGAGTAGTTAAATGATCATAAACTGGTTTAAATTAAACGGCTGCCATAAATTCAAGCAATGTTTATGTCACAATGAATTGTGGCACGGTCCTAACAAAAAAATAATGGTACATGTCACTATGTCATAAAAGTTATGGTCTATAAATCAGTTTTTAACTGAGTCTGCGAACCAGATCGAAAGATAGCAGTGGTCTTCGTTTATGAACTGACACTGTCGCTAATTTCCAAGAAGGTGAGGTGGTAATGGTTCGATCCTTTCAGATTTTTGATAGCTGTTATTAAATACATAATAAAAGATGACATCCTCGACGAATTGCCGCCAATAAATATCCACTGTTATAAAATAATTTTTTAAAGAAAGATATTCAAGGTGTAAGAATTTATTAGTTTCTTTATGATAATTTACAATGGATAAGATGTTTGCAAAATCGCTGATTCCCGGACGACCCCCAAGCTCTCTCATGTCCGTGTAAAAAGTTTCTGCGAGATTGGCAGCCCAGAGACCACCACAGCGAATAAATCTGCAAAGAGCGATTCGCATTGTCGCGACGTCCCTCGGTGTCCACATAAACCATGGTCCGGGGACGTTTCCGGCACGTCAGTACTAAATCAAAGAAGGCGCCACTCACCTGGGACTAGCATCGAGATAGCTCTGTATTCAGCCCTTATCTTAGTCTACCTGTGGGGTTTCCAAAACCTCTGTCTTACGCACAACGACGAAAAACTGTAAAATATCGACGATTTATTTTTCTTCCTTAACTTCTTGCATTCTATCACGGATTGCGTACAGGTGTGGCTGCTTGTATTGATGGATACCAGTTCAAGGACTGTCTAGGACAGTAAGCGACCTGCCAATCAACCGAACAATGAGCGCTTACCGAATTATGAACACGGAATTTACAACGAACTACGTGAAGTTTTATAAAACTAAATCAGGCGACTTGCTTTGTTAACACACCCTGTGAACTTGCTTGTAGTCTATTTAAAAAACTATTTTAGTGTTACGTAAAGAACTGTTTTGCGGGAATAGATGTCTGGATTTATTTTATCAAAATATACGGTACAGTATAATTTTGAATTTCGAGATAAAAGAAGAAAAAAATATTATCTCCAGATTCCATTAATAAATTCATATTTTGAATATAAAAATTTTATCTAATCAAAATTTTTGAAAATTCTCCAAAATTGAATAAAGAAAATCATCTTTATTCATTTATACCACAAATAGCTATTTTAGTATGCGCAACTTCTGTTGTTGCTTTAAAGATTTTTTCTTTTGCAGAAATCTCTCATTAATATAATTACTGGAGTATTGTTCAAAATTTTCAGTAAAACTGATCCATATAAAAAAGAAACTTATTTAATTTTGGATTCTTAGACGCAAGAAACGAAACTTTTCTCTCACTAGTTTCCTTTAGCGTGACCAGATTTCTTAATAAGCAACATCTTACGTATGCAAACAGTACAAAATAAAACATTTTGATTTTTAGTTCCTTCAATAATATACAATTATCTTTTCCAAATTATTTAGTCTTTATTAATTTCTCTAAGTTCGAATGTCAACTACGACAATTTTGTTGTTTTCAAGACAAACTTTTGTTATTCTTGAAATAATTATTTGCCATGACAAACCGATTACGTTTATTTTTAAAACAAGCTGAGGTAATAATAAATGATTCGTAACTACAAAAAAAAAACGATTCGTTTCTAATAATAAAACCCATTAATCAATCCGTTTCGTTTTCAGAGATCGACACTTGACGTAGCATTTACAAAAAAAGTATTGAAAAATGATACAAAAATGCAGTTTCTGATGTCAAAAGTACATACTTCTGCTGGTGAAATAGTGAAGGAATTAAAAGACCTGCCTCTAATAATAGCAACTATAACTTCTGCACTTTTTGATCAAATTTGTCAAAAAAATGTCAGCGACCAATCTGATGTGGATTCCACTTTTGCGAATAATTCCTGTTTTTACTGGTCATTCACATAAATGCTCTTAGTCAATATTTGTTTGTTTTGTTTCAATCTGGAACTTGTATTCAATACTTAGATTCACAGTACATTATTTCTTATTTTTCTGTCAGTTAAAAAATATGACAAAATTTTAACGACTATATATAGGTATACAGGGTAATTCACGCAGAATCATCAGTCTAATCAAATTTTTGATGCAATTAACATTACATTTTTATTTTTTTCCAAAGAAAAGTACCTAACATTCAAAAACATAAAGAAGAGGAATTTGGTGTTAGTTGTCTTCTGGATTTAATGAAAATGAAACTTCGACAACAGCATTTATTAAATTTAGAAAACAATTAACACCAAATTCCTTTTCTAAAATTCACTTGGACAAAAAAATGGATTTACAAAAACTAAAACTTTTGCTTTTATTATTATTATACTAAAGCCAGATTTCATGACAAAAATAAAGCCTTTTTTTGCTCTAATGTAATGTCATTAATCATAGTCTCAGTATGAACATCATTTAAGTTAAAAAAGGTTTTAATTTCATTCAAATTCGACCCAAAAACTTCTGTCAAAGATAAATTTATTGCAGGAAAATTCTGTACTACGCTTTATTGGTTTAAAAATTTAATCAATTTGTATCAAAAATTCTGCTTATTATTTCAAGTTAAACACCCCGTAGATACAAGATATCTCAAATTATAGAATTTGGATAGTTACCTAAATATTTGGTTGAAATTAGAAAATCCACTATACATTTGTTTTCAAATTTGTTCAATGGCACTGCTTTTCCAAAGTTGGATCAGTTAAGAAGTTTCCTTCAATCGCATAGACTCGATAAAGTTGATATTCAAATGTCATATTCTAAATTGTTTTTTGGTATAACAATTCTATAATGCTTCCGATTTACCATCAGTTAAGTATCACATACATATTTCTTCTTGGAATGCTATATTTCTGATTCTTCTAAGGTGTTCAAGTTATAACCTTAGAATAAAAGATTGCGGTTTTTGAAAAATAAAATTGATTTGAATTTATTTAGAATCAGAATAAAATTTATTAGGCTTAGAATTTTTTAAAAAAATTATTAGGCTAAATGAAATTTCCGTCCTTCTCAAGATGTAAGTTTTTTGTTTAATTGATCGAAATGTGGCTGGAGGTTGTCGTTGCGACCGTCAAGAGAACTAGTCGACACTGTCAAAAGCCATCAAGAGTTATAAATATTGGATCATAGTCGTCTCGCCGCCAACCACCCACGAAGCCACCATTTCCAGACCCATTTGCAGAACGTCGTTCGTTTTTTCCGTACCAACTTTTCGCATGCGGTCGGCTCGTCAATCGTACAATCGGCCGTCACCATCTCGACATGACCACCGCCAGAAACATGTGCGAAAAAGCGATGACGACGGCCGCCGATACAGCTTGACTGACAACTGATGCTGTTGGCGTTCATTTCAAGCACACGCGATGCGATTTCACGATGGCCGAAGAATCATCAAAAGAGGAAAAACGAAAAGAAACAAAACAATTGTTGCAATAGCTTCGATGATTTTATGACGGAAAATAACGAAATTACTATTACTTACAAAAATTTCATAAATACTGTGAATCCGGTTGTTTAGTTCTTGAGATGATGATGCTTCAAGCTTGATTAGCGACTCGTTCAGCAAAAGATTTCGTGTTGGTATAATCGGTGCGCTTTATTATCTTTATTATTTATGATTCGAAGCAAAAACAGGATGGGTGAGGAACAAGGCGCGTTTACCATAATAAATTGTTTATTGTCGGAGATTGGTTTTTAACGACGGATGCTTTGAATGATTTACTTTTTTATCTTTTCGTCTGATCCAAGTTTTAGACTTTTTACATATTTCTGGACTTTTTATAATTGTCGAAAGTTTCACTCATTCAAATACGTGATTTCTCTATAATGCTATTGCATAAAGTAAAAAATATAGATAAATGAAAACTGCAAGAAGGTATTTGTTAGTCGTGTTGTGCGTAGCCATCGTCTGTGATCGTCACTCCCATTGTGTCGTCATTTAATCAGTAAATCCCGTATCCTGCAAGGCCGTCTCCCGGGGTCTTTATTGCGTGTTTTCTCGTCGTGTTTTCGCCGTAAATCAGATGCAGACCGTCCCGGATCCGTATCCGTATCGGAAATAGTCGCTCCTCGGATTGACAATTTCTATTAGCCGACGCGGGACAAATTAGTGGATTATTAGTCCGGGTGATCAATGATACGGTGTTAATTCTAGGACGCGGGGGAGGAAGGGATGCAGCCGTCGTCCAACGACACGTTGCCTCGATCCAATTTGGAGCTCCAATAAAACTGCCAACGTAAAGCCCCGTCGATGTTGTTAAGTGACATGAATTATCCGCCCCAACCCCCCACGAACAGGCCGATCGCTACGACGCGACATGAAAAATTTAAGACGAACAATAAACATTCGCAGCATGTTGAGACTCACCCCCGCCAATCATCCCGGATTCGACAAGCAAAAAACGGAAAATTATTGCTTTTTGAATAAGACTAAGTTGGATGAAAATATTGGATTTCGATCTTGATGAAGCCCTACTTCACATAAAACTTCGGCAACTCAAATTTGAATTTCGTATAATAGAAAGCATTTATAGCATTTAGTTTCAAGACAATGTTGGTATGTCTGTTTTTTCTCTATTCTAGAAAACTTTATTTTTGTAAGAATGACTAATGTACTGTACAAAATGTTTAATTCACAAAGCTTTGTGATATTGAAGATATGTTTAATTTTTAATAAAGAGCAATTAAAACCGGACTTCTTGTTTAAATAGTAAAAACGGTTTCAGGCGCTCCATAATTTATAGATAATTTGGTAGAAAGTTCAGAACCACTTTAAAACTACTGTAGTTTTCTGAATGATGACGAAACTGAGTAATAAGTGTCAAAACAAATTGATTAAATTATAGGCATTGTTCTTGTTAATTACATTATAACATGTTGGTATTGTTTTGAAGCTAACTTTGTTTTTTAAATTAAGTAATTTGACATAAATTTTGCAAACTATACATTAATTTCATTCAACATCATTCTAGAAGAAATCTCAATTAACAAATATATTTTTTAACAAAAACCACTTAACATCTATTTTTTGAACTTTTCTTCTAATTCAAAATATTCTGCAAAAACAGTTTCATAGTTCTGAAAATATAAGTAAGTACTGAAGTACATAGTAAGTACTAAAAAAAAAAACTCTTCTGCTATATTAGTTAAAATTTGAAACTAGTTAATATGATTTACGTGAGTTTCCAAAATAAGTAGGAAAACAAATTAAAAAGTGATTAAGTATTTATCACGGGAATTATAATAGAAAAGCAAAAAATACAATTTCAATATTTTCCTAACACATACATCAGTTTCAAAAAATTTGGTCAAGTTCTTCAAATAATGTGTCTATAATATCTTTCTATATATAATCAATCTATCAGAAATTAACATTTTTGTAAGATTGAGCAGTGTAATACCTAATTGCAAAGTGCTAGGTTTGGGCTATAAAATTTTTGTCTTAGTTGCTTAAAACCAGAATTGATCATTGTAATAAGTAATCTTCCAGATAATTTTCTCATCACTAAATCGTGATGTATAGTAATAAAAAGTCCTATTAGCCAATCCTTTAGAATTATTTCACGCGCAGCATCAACATTTTCTTGATTAGTTTCAGGAATGAATCTCTCAACACCTGTCCATTTTTAAACTACGTTTTGCTTTTCTTAAATTCAGCAACCTAGCATATGAAACGGAAGAATTATTATTCAATGTTTCTGTCACATCTTAATAAATTTATTTTCTATAGGAACAGTACTTAGCACTTGTTAGAACAGATCAATTATATTCTACTGAGAAGAGAATTTGATTTTTTCGTAACTTTTCGATAATAAATGAAATTATTTATCTGATTAATTCAAAGCTAAACTAAAACAAATTATACAGAAATGAAAAGAAAATATACAACAAATTTATAAAACATAGAATCACGTCCAATTCCAATCAAACGTTTGGAATTTTTATCGTTGCATAAAGAAAAAGTAGAAGCATTTTCTTAATTAAAGTCGCAATAGTAAATCTTTCTGTTGAAATAAAAGCATGGAAATTAAAAATAGCTAGACAAACATGAAAGATAAAAAGCTGTAGTCTCAAAGCTTATACAAAACCATACATTAGTTTTTGGTGATTATCGAATTTTGAAATTTTTTGCTAAAATAAAAACTTCACCTATTAATCTTGAAGATATAAAACAGATTTGTATACCTACAAGCTTCTCCAAACAAAGGTTACTCACACCGGCATTTTTTTGTTCTCGATGATGTGTGAACTGTGAAATAGCATAAAATTAAAGAAAAATGTCGAATCATTCCTGCCACTTTGTTGAATCTTAGGTAAAATATGAATGATTCTTTTCTAATTTTTTTTCATCAAGAACTATAATATTCAATTACTTAGTATGTTCAGGTGTGTAATAAAAACTAACTACTTCTTTTGTTGGATTTTGAATATAAAACATTTTATGCTTTATAAGATATAATATCCTTCTTACTCCTTCATATACTTACTTTTTTGCACACTATAAATTAAAAGGTTCCATAAAAAAAAACAAATCCACTCGAAATTGCCATCAGCGACGTCAACCATTCTGTTAAAATGTTTCGACAGGCTGATACCCAGCTAGTCACATTTTCATTGAAACAAGCAGGTTTTGAATGAATGCATTGTGTAAACTTATTACAGTTTTATTATGTGACGGTTTGATGTTTGGCAAATTTCAAATCAGTTTTAATGAATAAATTGAATCAAATATCCCATTATTTGAATTCATTTTTACTATATCTAGGTCTACATTGGAAAAACATACGTTATTATGCAATATTATAGAATTTTATACATTTTTTCCACAATAAATTCGACCACAAATTATAACAAATATGACCGAAAACTGTATTTTTGTGAAGTTAACACATTAAATTCTTTATTATTATTAAATAACTAGGGTGTAAAAAAATATTTACAAATTCTGACTAATTCGCAATCTTTTTGAAAAATTTAATTTCCCTTTTAGAAAATAGAAAATCTTTCCGAATATGTTCATTAATTCAAGAAGTTTTTTGTTACTCTAAACCTAAATTTTCATACTGTGTTTCCATCTGTTTCAAGGTGGAATGTATTAGCGAAATGGCGCTCAGGAAAATCTTAGACAATTTGCAAAAAAAATATTGGTAATAAATATTATTATGCACAAGCTTAAATTTTGTCAGATTTTATTTCTTTTTATAAGTTTGTAACTGCGAATATTTTGAATTACTGTTTATTTATTTTTTTTATTGTTTTTACAATGACATGACCCAAGCTTAAGCTGTTTTTCTTTTCTGTTACTCAAAATACATCAAAAGTTCCAACTTCTGAAATTTTCATAACCAATAACCAACTCTTATGACAACCTGGGGCCTGATTCATAAAAATCTATTTTGCATACGAAAACGATTTTTAAGAAATGATGGGAATTATTCAGGTTTCTCTAAAAAAAATTACTGTTTTATAATTTTTTTAAATTTTTCTTATACGACCTACGTAATCATAAGTGAAATAGGTTTACAATATTATGAATATTATAATGATCTTCCTCTAGTATTGAATTAAGAAGAAAAAAATTCTTCTTCAATGGTTCGCTGAAATCTTTTATAATATAACCGCAATCATCAATTTGAGGCTGGAAAAAACTTATAAATTCCAATTCTATTTTTTATTATTCTCTAGTTAAAATAAGTATTTCGGCAGAAAAGATAAAGCAAAAATTGAATGACTATATAAGACAAAAGATTACTTTATTTTCATATATTTGATACTCCTAAGATTTATGTCATTACTTAACAAATCAGATCAGAATTTCTCATCTGAGTTTTCTTCGGTCCGTAATATTGTCGTTGAGACGCTTTGCTTATAATGTTATCGTATGACGAAAAAACTCTTTTGATGGTCGTATCTCAAGAAAGTAAATGTTTATCATCCGGTTCGAACCGTGTTATTAAGAAGGGGAAGTTAGAATACTTTCCGTTTGGTTACGTGACAGAATTGTAAGTAAAAAGGGAGAAGTTTAGGAAAAACAAAACAATAGTTTTATCACTTTGCAATTTTCTTTTAATTGTTTTTGCTTTCATTTATTTGATTTCTGTTAAATTTTGGCAAATCTTATTGGAATCAAGTTGTGTATTTTTGATGAGATAATGGAAGACTGCAACTCATTTGTACCATTAGACATAATCCAAGTGAGTTAAATACAATCCTGTAGGTCGGTGGGAACGGCCAGTGCGGGCGCCGTCTGCATTGTCACCTGATTTATCGCACAAAAAAGACACATAAACATTCCAGAGCCTCGAAAGAAATTTAATTAATTATTTTAAACATTCTTCAATAAGAGTCTGATAAAAAGTTCGGTATAGTACTCGGAACTGTTAAATTTTAGTAGGCAGCCTTTTTTAATTACCATTCAAAGTTCTGCGAAATCGTACATAGAGAAACGAAGAAAGAGATCTTTTCGACGCGTAATGAAAACAAAGAAGCAGAGTAAAACGCTTTCGACTTTGCATACATCGAGCAACTCATTAGATTTTTAAATAAAACAGCGCCTCTTTCATTGATTATAATTAAAAATCGACGAGATCGCATGCAAATGGCGAACACTGCGCCATCTTGACGAAGACTTTATCGTTCTTAGAATACAACTTTGATTTATTCATCTCGATGAAGCTCACTCTCAACACAACGCTATAGAAACATCCAATTAAGCTCAGTTTTGCTGCATCATTGTCCCAATTATCGAAGAATCCACCTGGGCGAGAATCTGTGACATATGCTGACAGCTGGAATTATCCATGCAGCAGACTTTACACCCAACACATTTTCTTCGACAATACATCAAAAAAATAAAATAAAATATTAATAATTCAGACAAGTTTTTTTTTTCTATTTCCTTCTTTAAATTCTCAACAAAGTTGCGTGTTTTTACCTTAAAATTCAGTCTGGTCGTCCCCCTTTTTCTCTATTTATAGCAAAGATAATTATGCTGCTACGAATGTCGACTGTGTGAGACAAAATAACAGAATTATAGAAAAAAAAAAGAACTTCCCATTCATCGAGTTATTGCCTTCAGGCATGGCTAATTTCAGATCCCGATCAAAATTAAACCGAACCATATCATCAATCACAGGATGTAAGCTCCGATGACTCGCATATTACAACTTATAATGGATATTTCAACTTTATTATCACTTTTGTTGCGCATTTGTCACCGAAACACAAAAAATAAATGAAAGAAAGGAAATGCAACATCTGTCTTTCCATAATTGTTATTAATATGAATTTTAACTAAATACAGACGGCAATCATATTATCACAAACCTTCGATTAATTAATTAATTTTTAAGAAACATAATTGTTTAGAATCATACAAAAAATGTCAGTCAAAAACTTTTGTAAAAAAATAACCGTTCTAAAAAAAATGACGTTTTATTTAGTCTCAGCTTTGTTTTTTTTATCAGTTTCTGCTTTCTTCACATTTATTCCTAGCTTCGTCTTATTAATATTCCTTTACCTTAGTTTGTGGGATACTGTGAATAATATACAATTCAAATTTAATGTGACTATTGCAACTATCAATTATCCACAAAGAAGATATTCACTGATGCATGAAGCTTTGAATAAAAAAAGCACATACAAATACCTACGTGACGTAATTCAGTGTTTATTCAATTTAACATTTTTAAGTTGATGGAATGTGAAAATTAAATTTAATTAAAGTGAGTTAATGTTTCTAAGAACCATTTACAGCTTTTTTTTATTTAGCGCAAGAGTGGCTTAAATTTTCAACACCAAATCCTTCTTATTTTGAGTAACCATATATGGTTAGTTTAGTATACTGATTAGGTACAGAATACTTTTTCATAAATTCTAAAACTGAGTGTAAAATTTTTAGATGTAGGCACACTTATCCCATAAAGTAAGTATCGTAATTCTGTGCTTTTTGAATTAAAATTCAAGCGATAAACCTGAATTTTTCAAGCTCATTAATTTTAATAATTTATTTTTCACTTTTATAAAATAACTAGTTTTGATAGAAAATATCTAAAAGAAAACATAGATTATACTTTTTTTATTATTCAAAAATCTGCCGTTGATTATTTACACTCATCTCAATTTATTTTTTGATGAATGAAAAGATGATTCTTTCAGGATCTTGGTATTCGGCAACAATTTTGCAACTTGAAAGATATTTCAAACCTATAATTTTTTGTTGGACATATATATTCTATCTTTGCTGTTTGTTTAAATTATGTAAAATGCATTAGATTAATTCAAACAGTAGTAGTCGTAAAAGTCGTCGATAGCTCCCTCTACAGTGTCATCGTACAAACTGTGCTTTGGTGATTCACATGTTTCGAATGTAACAGATGCGGTGCATTATTGATGAACAGGTACTTGAAGTCCATCGCATCAAAGTTCGTGTTTGTCCCCCAACGTCCAGATAATGTAATGCACCATCGTAGTCTGTCTCTTTTGGGGTCTCTATTGTCGTGCAGCATTGGGAATTTCAGATTTGATAATTTTACCAGTTTTCGATAAATGAATTAAAATAAAATGGAAGCTTTTTGGGGCGAATTCCGACATGTGTATATTGTAGCAATTGTGTCGTAGTGTGTGCAATCAATTTGGACATTATTCGGAAGGGAGAATCCTATGGAGAATACCGACTGACCATTTTAAAGGACGCACTTCGTAAATAGATATTCTGCACGCTGCTGACCCTCTTGGCCATTCAGCAAATATTACTTCCTTTGATATGTGAGATAGCTTTCAGAATTGCTATTGGAATTCCTCTTACATATTAAAATATGTGACGGGGAAGATTGCGGCTCTTGCTTACCGGAGAAATTCACAAATAAATTGCATCCAAAAAGATTACAGTCGACAAGTATTCAATAAAACACTTAAACTCATTTTTATATAGATCATTTCTGAAATTTTTTCATCTTAAATAAATGTTTGTTTTGTAACATGTCCGTTTTGTAACGATGTCTGCACAGGTTCCTTGTTAAATATGTGAAGATTATGTTCTAAATGTACTACTCCTGTGGTTTATTATTCATTTGTTTACTTAGTAAACTACTGAAATTTGGTGGTTTAGTCACTGAAATAACTATTTTTACAATATGTCTAGTAGCCACAAATACCACATGCATGTTTTTTTTTGAAAATACAAATAATCAAAATTAGCTCCGGCTCTATCTTCAACACTGATCTTTGTGAAGTTCCTGAAATCAGTGCAACAGCTTATATTTTTGTAACTTTTTCCATCCGACTCGTCAATAGAATCCTATAGAGCAAAAGTGCCATTATGAACCCATCGACTATGACATAATACAATCATTTGCCTCCCCGTTATGTAATGATAAGTGTCCATACGCACTTGATCGAGAATTGAGAGCATGGTGCATAGGGTCGTGCCCTCTAACAACATAATAGAACAATTGGTGATTCAATTTAGATTTTTTTAGGTGTGACGATTATTTGACGCCTGTAACCACTCCATCCCCTTGTAGTCGCGTCGCTTTTAATGAAATATGTTCTCCGTCGGGAATATAAGTAGAAGGGTGTCGAAATGAAATAGTTTAACTTCAATAAGTACGGGAAATGTTTAAATCCAGTGCATAATAATTCTCCCCTTATCAATTTATAAAACGTCAATATTTATGAGAGGCATTTGCACGCGAGTCAACTTTGACACTACTTTCAAATGATAAACGCTGATGGAAACTTATTATGCTAAATTCAAGAGAAATAAATAGTTACTTTCGTTTTGAATATTTCAATGCTGCTTCTGTCAATGTAAAATATATACGTAACATAATCGTGACTTTCCTGTAGATGAGGTATCCTCAAGAAATCAGTTATGAGATTTGAAATTCCACATTTCTAAAGTTTAAATTCTACTCTGTAAGAATAAGTTTTCTGGAATTTTTTTGTTGAATTTTGTCATAAATACCAATTTTTTGTATTCATTTTTTTAGCTGCAATGATTATGGTCAAAGCTGGCTACAGCATTTTTAATCCACTGTAGTATACACTTTTACAAAAACGTCACTCATGAAAATATCATCCATAAATTGTTTCATGATTTATTGAAAATGCCACAGAAAACGATACTAAAAATCAAGTGCAATTCAAGCAAGTACCAGAAAAAAACCTGTAATTTTAATATTTTATACTATCCAAGAGCTTGATAGTTAGGGAAAATGAAAATAATATTAACTTCTTACCCGAAATTCTTCTCCAAAAATGTTTTACAACAATTTTTCATGCGTTTTATACATTTTCTTCAGTTGCTTGTTGGTGAGCGTGGGGTCTGGTGGATTGTTTGTGGGATGAAACATATTAATTTGACTCAATATTACTCAAGCAGTTGGTAAATTGAGAAAAATGAAAGAAGAAAATTAGAAAAACATTTGCAAAAAGTATGTCAACATTCCAAAAAAGTAGAGGAGTCATTTAGGGGATATATTATTTTGCCAAAAAGGACAACATTTCTACTTTAAATAAAAAAATTATTTAAAGTGTTTTACATGTTTCATCATAAAATCAAATCGGAAGAAAAATTTTATACATTCTTTAATTAGACGATAATAGTACACACGTTGGTCTCGACATAACTCTGTAAATTTGGTTAAATGATTTGGTTTCATTTCCTCTCTTAGTTTCGTCTTAGATTTGAAATAAACACAAAGTTATACATTATTTGAGAATCACTTAACACATTGTCCCGAAAAATTTGTCTGACGAGAAATACTAAAAATACTAATAAGAACATTATACGTCTGTATTTTCTCGTGAATACTTGAAATGTGGAAGACCTTTTCTTATTCATACAAATTATTCATCAATTCTGACATTCCAATATCATTTCATCTTCTTTCCCCGATAACCGATGATCGACTAAAGGAAATAGAAACTTATTATGCAAATCTGCAAACGAAATAAATGACTCTTTTCATCTTCCTGTATATTTGATATTCCTTGGTGAATGTCAGAAATGCATAATGATTTTGCCTTCGTATTGAATAAAATCTAAGTAACAACTATTAAAATGATTTATTTGACATCTCCACTCTCTGTTGAGTGAAGGTACATGTTCGAACTACTAGAGGAACATCATATGGTAAATGTACACACAATGGAGTATAAGGGGAGCAAATATTATATTGAATAGGCAAGAGAATAGAATTGTCGCTATACAATTCAATTGTTCCTTGTTAACCCTACACCATACGACCAGTTCTCTTTCGATCCTTCTCTCCTTCTCATTTCTATTGCATTATTAATCCGGTCCGCTGTTTTTCACATATACTCAACTCATGCATATTTGATATATTTACGTGGCAAATTAAAAGCTCCCCTACGAATTGGATTGGAAGCGATATTGTTTGATTTGAAGAATTCGTCGGAATTAGAGAAGGAAAATCCATATTTATGACAAGTCAAAGGGAATTGATGACGCAATTTGATTATATTCCGGGGTCAATATTATGACACGATGCCGGAAGTAAACGGTCGTAGATGTTTACAGCGTGTGCAGAATCGTCAACCCCCGGAGCTTGCAAGTCATAACCGATACAAGCTTTTCCGGAGTATACCGGAAATTCGTTTTGCTTGATTAGGCACTTTTCATTATGATAGGAGTTAAACTGTCGTTTATCACGATATATTTTACACATGCTTTATTATGAATTAGTTAAGCGTATGTTCAAAATCATTCACGAACTATACATGCGACGAGAATTCTAAAGACTTACAAAATGTACATATTCTATGTTGTATGGGAAAACTATTTTGTGAACGTTGGAGAAAAATTGACAGTTTACAGTGGTTAGAGCGGAGCGTTTAGCTTTTGTTGGGGAATTGTTTAAACATATTGATCAAAACACATAGAAAAAAACTAAACATTCAGTTTTCCAAATTTCTGTATGATTGATATAAAACATTATGGTTCTGGGAAACAAAAATATTAAAGAAAGCACAAGTTACAAATCTTAGCGTAAAACAGTCAAATTTGTTATCCTCATCGTTTTCTTCTCTCACAACTTTCCCTATATTTATTTCCTTCCCCGTTTTGCTTCTAACAGTCGTTGTGAGAATCAGACTCAGAGCATCGTCGTCGTTATTGCGTGGCTGGAAAAATGTCATGTTATTCCCCTTATCAAAACATAAAACCGTCACGACGTCGGAAATGTCCATTTTTACAGTTTCTCATTATGCGAGTCTATGAATAAATTCGCACTTTTCGGGAGCGATCCACGCGCACCGAAGACGAAATGGAGAATTACAGATAAGCCAGCGCACCGTATACGACGTATAGATGCAGGGAATAACAAACTAGGCCATGTTTTACCCCGTGCTTCATCACCTTTATGGCGCGATAACTAAGAATGTTGAATAGCGTCGAGAAATACTTTGTATCTCTCTCCCAGAAATTGCCATCAGCTTTATACTCAACGCAGCTTCTATTATCCATATGTGATAAGGACGAAGCTTAGCCAACTTTCACACATTTGTTTAAAAAAAAAACTAAGGGAAATATGAATAAATTGTTATTATGAGGAAAAAATTTGTTATTTTCCTAAGTTTTAACAGTTTCTTGGTTCCGTGAAAGCCTTGTTGGCCGTAATTGAAACGTAATTTCGAAACAAAGAACAATGCTTTTCGAAAGCCAGTGAGCAAGGATATCGTGCAAGAGCAACAAGAGATTTGTTAAACAGGCCATGCTTAGTGGCCCGTCCACTAAGAGCAGACATTATCGTTTCAATGTGAAGCAAATATTACACGGTGTTGCACAAATTATGGTCTTCCGCTAGAAAAATGAAAATCGAGGCGAAAACACTCACAATTACAGCGTCAGATTCAGGCGTGGGTAATAGGGACGAGATCAACTAGCACGATATTGTAGCAAATTGCACATCACGACTTTAGACATGATTGACAGTTTCCTTCCGCAAAGATACTCCAACACAAACGCCTACATCTTACAATTATCCAAAGAAAACGTTGCTCTCAAATGATGGACAGAAATGGTTGATTCTTTGCGGAAATCACTTCAGGAAATAGAGCTTTTTACAACATAATCCATAATCCTAAATCATGGTTGAAGTGCATGTTTTACTTGAACTGTTAGCGTTTAAGCAGCTGTTGATCTTATACTTCTTTTAATTAAGCATGGCTCATAATTTCCAAGTTCATTAAGCAGTGCTAAACGTTAGTCTTAAACCAACATTCAATCATCCGCCGTCATAATAACACGTGTTCCATTGGGTTTTAAAAGGACGTGATAACCTGCTAACCTACCGTTAGCATACGACGATAACATCACTCTCAGTTCTTGGATGAACTAAGTGTGCGCTTTAGGACCATTTACATGTTTAAACATATGTCCTTTACCCTTTTTAACTCATTTGCTTAACTCTGATGACATTTATGACGGCACACACTTAAGTCAACGTCGTAAATTCAAGCAAATGACATGTAAAAATGCCGCTGAAAACATGATCCCTCTTATGACACCTTTAACTTAATTTATTATCCGCAAATTTCCAGTTTATTTTCAGACTTAGATAGCAATTCTTCAGTGACTTCAGCAATCTACATTTGACTATTTTCCACAACGACGGAAGAGATTCTATCACAAATGCAGATATATGTACCCTTACATCTGAAAATTGTTCTCTTCTCGGATAAAAGCTTGGGGTGCCTATCTGTCCGGGGGTGGTGAATTACGCGATTCATGGATTATAATAACGGCAATCGCTTTGCATATCTCTGGGAGTGTGATTATCCTCTGCATTGCTTTATCTTGTTTATGCTGACGTTACATTTATAAGCGGCCTAAGCCAGTGTGGAAACTGAACAACGGACACCAGCAACCCCATAGTACTGACAGTTGCCATGGCATCACCAAATTACACATAAATATGCTCTCCGTAATTCCTTTGTTTCTCTCATAACAATGCGGGACGGTTCGAATGCCTGTAATTGCGATAAATGTCATCTGCACAAGCGGTCTACTGATAACGGAATGGATTGTCTAGATAGCCAGAGGCGGATTCATATTAATCATCAAAAATCTGAAAGCAGTGATTAATAAGAGCAATTGCTCAAATGAACTTTAGTTAAAGTATTTAAAGACTTCATGTCGGTGTATTGCTGAAGTTTGTTTAAGATTGCGGTGTTTAAAATTCATCGCGAGAAGTGAATTTGCATCTTGTCGTTATTAGCCATAACTGAAATAGCAACTACAAATTAGCATATTAGACGATGAAGCGCGTCGAAAATCGTAGGGGCGTCGTCAGGTATCTTTGTTGGTATACACGTGGTGCAGCATTGAGCACCAATCAGCGTTGTAGTTGGTAGAATTCGCGTCACGTCTTCGGCTGTGCGATATTACATTCGGAGAGGAAAAATTAACATCAGTCGTTTTATGACTGCTTAAAATTCAAGCGGAGCGACCTGTCGATGCCATGTTTCCGTAAGGTGGCGAAAGCAATATCGGGTAGGTGGCGCTTGGTGCGAACTTTTAATTTAAGCTATCGCCTCCATATGCAAATCACGCGTGTCGTTTAGCCCCGAGATCAGTTATTTTATAGCGAATTGTGCGAGCTCGGATATAAGAATCGATGGGTCGGAATCCTAGGGATGATAAAACCCGGGCGGTACCTGCGCTGCTCAAAGCAATAACATAAAACAGAAGCAATTCATTTCTATAGCACGCACTCGGGATCTTATTACTATTCAATGATGCAGCATCTGCCGGCGAACCCGCCGCCGTTATGGCCCTCCAAGGCGGGGAAACGATGATGCGCATACGAGAAGGATATGGATCCTCCTTCGAATATTACCTCAAACTGGAACCTTTGATTTTTCGATTGCTTTCAGAACATTAACGTGGTGAAGCAAGAATAGGTCCAGATTATTGATGGCGAGACATTCATTACCAACGCGCCACGTTTGGTTTCTTAAATGGGAAACTTTTCCCTTGGTACGTATATTTATAAGTCTCCTCCCCCGACTCACACAAAACGAAAAGAAAGAAATAGGTGATGTCAAGACTTATGGGATGTTCGATAAGATTCATTTTGGGCCCGTTTTCTACTCGCCCGCCAAGTTAAATGGCTGAAGAGGTGTTTTTATAACCGGTCCACTTCAGCCTCGTTTCGATTTATTACAACCGATGAAGTGAAATAAAGTACTATGCCAGATCAAACCTCGCCGATTGCAATGCTATTCTCAAACAAACCGAATTAGTTCGCCAAAAACTCCACATTGTTAAATTTAAACCATACTATTTATTAACAAAAACACAATTTATAGGCATCTGCAATTATAATTTACTAATAACAAACAAAATTTGATTTAATGTTTGATATCCATGTATGGAAAATCTTTTAAATGATTTTATCTAATAACATCCTTAATTAAATTTTCTGAATCTTTGAAAATTCATAGAATAATAAACACGTTAAAATGTAAGATTAATCTATTCAAGTCTCATCAGCTGGACTCTCATACAGCTTATCAAGTTCATAATACAACTATTCTTCTCGTTTAATTTGTTCAAGAAATTCATTATACCTTCCTATAGATTAGTTGTCACCATAGTATCTTTTTGTTGACAAAACATGACAGGAATGTATTTTTTATGTATTATTAATTTTTTAAGTAAACTTTTTTCTTTACTTTTTCCATGTGAATAAAAATAAATTTTCTTTATTGCTTTTTTCGGATAAAAATACTCAGTATATAAGAACAGAGTTATCGCTCTCAACTGTTGGTTGTGGAAAATAATGTGTGAGAGAATTGTGAAGAGTAGTTCGATATTGAGTGACCCTTGGAAGAGTGGCTGAGGCAATACCGTCCGCCCTAAGTCTTTTCAAAATATTGATTGCCGGCTCAAAACTCCATTACGGGCCCCAACCCGTGCAAATACACGGATACGACGCCATTAATTAACGGTTAATTGAATTAATTACTCTCATTATTTTACATTTCGCATTGTTTGGAATGCGCTGGAAAGTTACAGCTAAACCCTGATTGAGACAAACGGCCGCGGAGGTCATTCGACCAAATTGCTTTTTATTCCTGACGCTATCTAAACGTCTTCAGCTCTCTAAACTTCATCATGTTCGTTCCCATTGCCAAAAGTCTTATTCTTTAAAATATTAACTTTCTGTGAGAATGGAACCTTTTGACCAAATTAAAATAGATCATTACCTCTGAAAAAAACGAAACTTTGACCGAATACTAACTTTGTCTCTTGGAAGATCAGCACAGAGCTATTCTTCGGGACAGATTGAGAAATGGCCCCTGAGCACAGATACAGATGTACGGTATTGTCCTGCTACAGTGTGCCATTACATATGTTTTAATTACGGGGATCGATGGCGGTGCTTCCGAGATTTGTGAGGGCTGGCGTCGGGCTGCTCATAAAGACGCTCGGGGAGGTGCGGAACTAGGAACGAGAAGCGGAGGCCCAGGGCTGAGGTGAGATTAGCGGGCGGCCTCATTAAAGTTGTGTAATAGCTTTGCGCCACCTTACGCCTGGCTTACTTCGCTCAACTTTCATCACTAAACAACACCGCAACCGCCTCTAGATATTATTAACTCATAGATAATATGTACGACTTACTTGTTAAGTATTAGTTCTGATAGTAATATATAAAATTTATAGATATTTACTTTTACATTTCGGTCACTATTAAAATGTAATAACTTTTTTGTATGATCGTATGATGTTTTTTCAAGGAAGGTTCTGAATGTTTATAAATTTATTTTATGCTAGAATTCCATAAAAGTCACATCCAAACAACTATTTTCAATCAAGTATTGTAAGAATATCTATTTATGGAAAAGTGTAACAAAACACAAACATTTAACTTTGCTAGTAGTATCAATAGAAATAACATTGGTCTATTCAATTTACCGTTAAATTTTTGGATATTAACCAGTGAAATAACAGTTAACAATTCATTTTTAAACTCTAGCAATAGAAAACTTTCAGCGAATATTCCACAAAGCCAAATAGAATAGAAATGTTACAAAATACATTTACTTAAAGTTTGCAAAAAATAAGATGCATTCTACTTTATTATCTAATGGAAAGTAAAAAGTTTTTTTTTTAATTAAATAAAAGAATAAAGTTCTGATGAGTTATTACCATTAAGGTCCGGTTTCTGAAACGTTCAATAAGTTATTGTGAAGATAACTTCATATTTTCAATAACTTTTTGTGAGGATTTCAATAAACTCTTATGGTGGTGCACTTGCGCAAATGCTCAATTCGCTAGTGACGCGTGGAGATGTATGTCTTGTTTAGATGTTTCTTGTTTATGAATATTTTCTAACCTTACTAATTTACCATAAAAGCGTTAATAAATAAGTTCAAAATTAGTTAGTTCTACTCAGAACTTGTCATTCGTGATTAATTCGTGGATACGGTTATGTTTTTGTGTTGCAAGTTTGTCGAAATATTATTTACGGATTTTGAAATTTCAAAATAAATTTTTGAAATTAAGGGAGTTTGTGAAGACAAAAAGAGTGTTGAGGTTGAGTAAAAGAAGAAATCTTTTTAACCCTATAGAGAAGATGAAACCAGAAGCATGTTTTTACAAAAATACTGTGAGAATCATTGCGTTGATAGAAGACACCAAAATAACTCATTTTTCGTTGCTTCCCAAGTGATTACTGTTTTAAGACTTTACGCCGCAGGTATACACATAACTAAATGCGAAATGACTTTTTCTAAATTACTTTTGCAGTTTGTGTGCTTTCCAAATTCTCGTTACGGATGACATTGGTATTTGAAGAAAAAAAAAGGAAAGTTTGTGAAGATTTCAAAAAGCATTGAAAAGAAGCTCATATGTTCTGTGATTTACGAACCCACCGACTTCTGTCAATTTTGTATCTTATAATTAGTCAATCTGTAAATCGATTTTTGCCTATAAATTATAACTTTTTCATCAAATCATACCGTCATTACTGTTACTGTTAATACTATATGTGTTATTTTTTATCTACTTTGAGTTACCTAAATAAAGTATAAAAAAAAAAAATAGTATTTTGAACAGCAACTAACTAGCTACAACGTTCTAAAATCATACTTTTACGATTTGCCTGATTTTGAAAATGTAATTGTCTGCGAAGGCTAATGTGTCATGTCGATGAAGATCACAAAAAGTTATTGAAAAAGTAAAGTTATCTTCACAATAACTTATTGAGCGTTTCAGAAACCGGACCTAAGAATGTTATACCTACATTATAAACATTTATTAAACAGTTATTCAGCTCACATTAATATGACCCTTTTTCACTTTTTCTTGCGGTTTAGAAAAATTCAATAGAGATTTATTTATTGATTATTCCACTCATAGATTTTTCAACCAGTCACTTAAGAGCAAAAAATTGAATTGATATTTCATTTAAAAACATGAGCTGCCAAAATTTTTTAGGAGTTCTCATTCAATACACTTTTCAGTCTACATCGTTTCTGAATGAAAAAAATAATCAATTGCAACACATCTTAATCACACTCTAAATTTTAAATTTATATTGTCATGAATAAGAAAATCAAACAAAACACAATACATACAATGAAATACATGTCTAAATATGAACTTTATTTGATAAATAATCCAGAACGAAAATTTACATTACAGATTTAAGTAATTTCAATATTTTTAAATTAGAAGACTTAATAGAAATACTCCAGTTGTTTATTTATCCAAGCTTTTATTCAACTATAATGAGAATTAAGACAGACACATTTTTTAATTGTCAATTAATTATTTCAATTTTTTCAAACATTTTTTCTATTTCACAATTTAGTTATAATAAGCATCTATCAAAAAGTAAAAGAATAATAACACCTCTTGAAATTTCTTAATTAAGTATCAATTATCTGAAGGATTATAAATTAGGAAACGTATGGATGACTGAAGTCCACAATTCGGGATTTAGTTTCATTTTCGTATCCCTTCTTGCAATTATCGTTCGGTCCTAACGCTCGTAACGTATGTCCATTAGGTTTGGCAATTCTATTTCCTTTTGTCCACTCATTTGCCCTTTACAATTTTGTTACCATCATGTTCGCCATTTCTTCCTTATCTCTTCACGTCGCGTGTATAAAAGAGTCTTCTTTATAGTATGATTAATTTTGTAAATATCTATTCAACTTTCGGTTTTCCACCTTGTTTTTTACCTCGTATAATGAGGGGTAAGTGCGACGCGGCGACATACCTGTTGCGAGTCGGCGGATGTTTATCGTCACCATCAGTGTCGAGTTAAGTCGAGCATACATTCCGACTCGCGATATTCGTTCTCGACTCCGACAGCGGTGGCCATTTAGCGTATGATGCCCACGACGCCGATTTCCACCGATAATCCGTTGCACTTTAACAGTTTCTTCCAGATTAACTCGTAGAATTCCTTCGGCTCCTTTTCTACCGACACGTTCATAATGAATCGCTCTGTATGTTAGCCCGTGCGGATATAAATGAGCGGCGGCATTGTGTGGATGCAGTCAAATTGCCTTTTCCAAATCACTTATGAATGTTCAGGTGGCGGTCGGCTTTGAACCGTCACCGCCGCCCCATTCAAACTACACCGAATATAAATGACGTACACCGAATCCTACTTCGCGACTTGCTGTGATGATTAATGCGCTTGTCCCGCATACCGTCGCTCCATGCTAATTTTACCGTCACCGAAGTTACTCCACGCTGTCATCAGGGTTATGAGACTATGACGAGTCTATTAATAAAGAATAAAAAAAGTTGACGCCTAGTCATAGTGGCAGTTTTCCCAGAACAACGACGATGACAAATGTTCATAATCGAGCGACTTGCGCCCTGAGCGGGCGGCGGTGACCAAAGATGGCCGGGGTCGGCGGCGCGGTTATGATAAGGCGATGCTTTAATGACGAGGTGGTCGTCATGGAGACGGCGGGCACTGGGCAGGGCCGGTCAGCAGGTAGAGCGGGGGTGGCGGGTTGGCGGCGGTAGTATTGCTCGAGCGGCCATCACGCAATCTCAAACGGCCTGCCTGTCGATACGCTTCTTGCACGTCCTTTACCGCCAAAACTCTAACGTGGTCGAACACTTTGAACTTCATCTGATGCAGATCGAAAACTACGCAAAGAACAACAGCTTTCAACGAAATCTTTAAATTTTATTAACAAACAATAATATAAAATAAAAATTATTTATATTGCAAATTACTTTTATCAACAATTGACGAAAATTAACACTTTAATGACACTTGACCACACTTAAAATGGCACTTTTACTGCCTAGCCAGTAGTAAAATTGTTGTTAACAAGAAAAGCATAGAAACGTTTGTATAATTAATCCAGGAGTTACTGCAATAATTGGTTTTTTTGATCTAAAAACATAAATAATGACAAAATATATTTCCAAAGCTCTGTCAACCATATTAAATAATCTTATGCTTCAGGTATCTACTGTCCAGTTCAACAAGTAGCAGTTGTTGTATTATATTTATTTTTAAGTTTACTGAACAGACAGAGGCGTCTGAAAAATTTAGAGAAATCTGTCAAGAAAAATGAATTCTTTGATTATGCGGATTTAAATATGAATAAAGAAAAAAATCAACTTGTTTGTTCAAACTTCAAACCCCTGAAAAATTTTTGTTAATTATCTTTAATTAGAGTTTCGTCGAAACGGTAGTTTACCTTATCTCTATGCTACAAGCTACTATCTATAACCTGAAGAGTTGACCTCTGGGTGGAGTTGTCATTGCCGTCACGAGCGACTTCTGATTGCGTGGAGGCCGTCATGCCGGACACGTTCCTCTCCAACTGCGTCAGTATCACAGTGATGAGATATAGTGGAAAGAGGAAGCAGAAGAAGCAAAAGAATAGGAAAGTCTCTCTCCATATTTTGACCGAGTCGATCGATTACGAGAAGCTCACTTACTCTACGAATACGACGTCTTCCATCATGGAAATTAATGTTCCCCAAAGTATAATTTGTGGAGACGACTCGACTCGGCCCGCCTTGACGAACGGCTGTATTGCAACGACGCTCCACTGACTATAATATGCCGCTTAATTGTCTCGAAATGAGAAATTCGTTTCCAAGTTATAATTGGAAATGCGTCGCCCAACCCCAAGACATTCGATATCTTACGACACTGTTTTACATATTTACTGTTGGCGTGATTTTTTTTTACTTGAAATTGAAGTTTGAGCATGAGTTCTGTTCACAGGTGTCCACTATTATAGAGAAAAAAAATTGAAAGTTATTTCTAGATCTCTTAAGTTATATTCAAACTTTAGCGGTGTAATAAAAAAAGTTAAAATGCTTTTAAAAGATGTTTTATTTTATTTACTACAGATTTGTTCACTGAAAGTGTAAACATATTCAAAGAAGATTTACCTAAAAGACAGTTGTTGGCACTGCACTAGATATTTCAGTAAGCTTCATATCCAGAAGATAAAAAAAGAAAATTATTGACTTTCTTACAACTCATCTTTGGAGAAGAACTTAGTTGTAATATCGGTAACTTTCTATAATGCTATCTAGGCTCTGACAAAAATCCTTATCGGAATTTCGTCGTTTATAAATAGTTGAATAATTCGTTCTCTCACGATCCTTCAAGTCTTTTCGTCGGTAAAAGAGGCGAGTATGTTTCGCTGACGCAGCTCGCAAAGATTGGAACAAGGCGCAGTGTAATAAAATAACAAACAGAGAGAGAGATGAGACCGCGCCCCATCCTGATAAAACATCACCACCTCGCGGCTTATATTGTGGGGTGGTGGCGGCAGCGGTGGCGGTGGTAAGCATCACTTGCCCCTTCAGCAAAGCACGGCTGGCTACTTTCATCTCTTTGCTTTTCCGCTCGGATGAACGCCATCAATGACCATTGTGCGTCCAGCGAGACTACTGCTTCTCACTGCTTTCCACTCAAAGAAAATATTTGGTCGTCTTAGAGTTCCATTTGTTTCGAAGGATTATTAAACACAAGAGTTTTTTTTCTGTCGAGATAGAAATCGAGAAAATTTTTTAAGTTTTATTAGCTTTCAAAAGTTGTCGGAAATGCCAGCCCACGTTGATAATTGTAACAAAAATAATCCAAGTTAACTTTTTATCTTTATAGCATGTTACTATGCAGAAAAAAGTTGCTTTTAAATAAAAAAACGATTAGGAATAGGAAACCTTAGACAAAAATGTCTTCATTTTTATAGCTGTACAAGAATATGAAAAAATAAATGAGGGTTGATTCTTGACAACATTTTTATATCAGTTTTCAAATATATTTTTTAGACGCCCTGTAGAAGATAAGTACAGTATTTTTTAAGTTTTAAGGTTTTGTAATGGTATTTTGAAATGGATAGCCGTTTAGCCATAATTACTGATAACCTTTAACTCTGCAACTGCTATTTTTCAAATAAAATGGCAGATATCTCTGAAGTGGTTCAGTTTAGAAAAAAAATTGGAATAAAATAAATCTAGAATTTTTTTTAGCGTTCATAAATGTAAAAAAATGTTGTGTTCTATTTAAAGTAAGAAAAATGATGTCTTCTTCCGGTTTAACCAGAAGTGTCACATCTCTGGAAATAATTTAGAAAGATAGAGCATATCGAAAAAACTTAGTTGTCAAATTTTCAGTAATATGCTAGCAGTGTTTTTTGAGTTATGGGTAGACACACATTGTTGCGGGACAACTGTATAGATTTTTATATATATATAACTGTTGCTGTTAACGAAAGTTTCGCTGGCAATTTTGCAAATAGCATTGTCATAAAAATCACAAGACGCCAGTCAAAATGAAATTTATTTTACTTAGTAACTATTAAATTAGTTGATTTTCAATTTCTTGTACAAGTATATTACACAGACTGTAAGAAAATTATCTCACATTCAAAATTTAAGGTGCTACTTATTCAAATCCAAGTAAATACGAATTATTTGGAATTTTTGCCATATCTTGAGTAAAGTTATATACTTTTCCAAAAAAATTAATCAACCATTAACTTATGTGAAGATTATAGTTTTGACATAGGCCCAAATTTCCTTTTTCAAAACTATTAAAAATCAACAATATATCTGACTGTTACTTAGCGGCAACAGTTTTGAAGAATAGACTTATGGATGGACTAAGACGCTTTGACTGGTTGAATCAAAATGTTTTTTTTCTAGAATACTCTTATAGCTATGAAAATTTGTTTTTTAAAATGTTTATCTAAGCGTCATGACGATCTATGATAATGATCCTGTATAAAAATCAAATTTATCAATAAATATCACGAACTATAGAGAACGTTTAACCTAAATTTTAGCTCGACATGAAGTTGGCATTTGATCGAATGATTGAAGACCTACATAGCATTAACATAAGCTATAGAGCAAAGCCAGTTATCAGACCAATTACTTTGTTGTGTATTGTTCACAATCTATTGACATTTGGACTCTTTGTATAATATTAGGACAACTAGAAAACCAAAAAAATAATAATAAACAATAAAATGAAATCAACAAGCCAAAATCTGTACAAGACTATGTTGGAAATATGAGTGAAAATTAAATAAATATATTTGCTGTGCTCAGTTCAAAAGTGGAGTTTTAATTGCTCGCATGTCTTTGTCGTGTAAACAAGGAAGCGGTTAGGGTTAGTATTGAGATGTAAGCGACACTGTGGAGATCGGATAACGGCGACCCAGCTGCGACTGTTTGCTCCATCTGGTTCCATTTCGCGGCTCGCCGACTCGACTGACTCATTCCGGTCCTGTCCCGTCGAATGTTTTGATTTTTAACACAATACGATTACGCGCGCTCACTGCAAATACAGAGACAAATTTTAATCCTCGATGAAAAGGACATTTTAATAATGGCAATATGGCCCTACGTCGGATCAGCGCATCCGTGTGGAAGAATGTCTCCGATTGGTGGTCGCGTTATCATAATAATAGCGGGTAGTAACCCTCGTACATGTTTACACTGCCACCCTTCGCCCCCAGGAATATTTTATGCCTGTACGCACACATTCAACAATAATCTCCGCGTAATGACAGAAGAATCATTTTCGATTTGAAGAGAAAAATTCTTACGTTTCCCACGCCGCCGCTTTTTTACTAAAGCACAATTTATTGCCCGTTTTATTACTTTTTATTCGAGAATTTCATTGTACGTATGCAAATAAAACATTCGGATGCGACTCGGAATCACAATCTATTGTTTCGAGATCGCCTAAATAAATGGCAGATCTGTGTGGACGATCCCGTCGTAATGCAATATTGATTTAAAGAATTCACTCCGCTACGGAGACAAAAAACAACGACTCGTGTAATGCATTATCGCTATGTTTTAGCGTTGGCTAATATTATTTTTAGAGAACGAACGCAAAAGGAAAAAGAAATACTTCACATTGTTTTGATGCCAAGCTTTTAGAACTCTTCTTCTCCATAAGTTACTTTTTTTCCGTTTCCCTAACCAACAACGTTTCATCTCTTACAATGAATGCACTGAAGTCGATCAATTTGACGCACTTAATAAATTACGTGTTTTGGTTTGATATTGTGAATGCTGGAGTCGATTCAAGCTTTTATCATCAAATCAGTATTCCATATGGCAGCCCTAATAAAATGTTGGCTATCAACAACGGCTGGTTATTTTTCGGGATGTTTTGGGTTGAGAACAGAATAAATGGTGTGTGTTATCCATCTAGTTCAATGCGTAGGGATTATAAAGCGTTCTTCTATGTATGAGTTCAACCGCGTTTATAAATACTGAGACTAAATGAATAAAACGGGAAACGCATATGTCAGCCTGTTTGGAAATTTACTTTCAGGTTTGTTCTTTATCAAGCTGAAATTACGACCTCGTTATTGTTTAAACTGCTTTATTCATGATAATACAACGGGAAATTCTACCATTCACTTCTCTTGATGCTTATTACCTATTATATTTTAATTTAGAATGTTTATAAATAAACAAATAAATACTTATTGTTAGTTTAAATAAAATGTTGAACGTCAATTTTTTAATCATTTTTTCAACTCTTTCAGTAATTTTACAAGAATTACCTACTGTTTAAAAATTTATAGCTTAATAGAAAATAAATCTGTCTGGTCGGTTAAATTTAGAAAGGTAAAAGGAACTGCCATCTTCCGTCAAGCGATCGAACTAAGAGAAACCCTAAAAGCTTAAAAGCACAAAAAGAATAAATGAACGCCGAAAGCATGAAATAATACATTTTTAGCTAACACCACGTGGAAAAAATAAATGCTGTTCTAAAGTCCTTGTCAAAAAAGGTTCTTAAATAAATTTATTTAGAATATAGAAAAAAAAATAAGAATTTCTGTGATTTTTTTATTATACAGTCTATTTATTTGAAATATACCTGTATTAGTATCGGCACTGAAGCCCATGGTGCTATATTTGAATTTTCAAAAATTGTAAATATGTTATTTTGTCCGGTTTAACCGAGAGTTTGTGCTTCTTTGCATCCTTAGCAAAAAATTTTATTTGCCTCTATAAATTTAATTATTTGTCTTTTTACTGTGTATTAGTTATTTGGTCTTCAATTGATTGAGTTATTGACTTATTTTCCAGTTATAATATCATAAAAGTTCAGATTTAGCTACAAAAATTCACCGAATGTTGATAAGAGTTTGCCTCCCAATTTTCAATTGTATTTTGTCTGACTTTTCTATTTGTGAGTTTATAAATTTGGGGTTTAGAATGTGATTAAAATGTATTGCAGTTGTTTATTTTTTCGCGCAAAAACTTTATAGGTTGCATAATTCCGAAAGCCTATTTGTTGATAACTCTTGGAAAAGTATTGACAGCTCATATTTTCAGTTGGAATTTTGTTTCAGTTATTAATTGCTGTTATGTGATTGCTTGAAAAACCTACATATAAGTGAAATAATCAAAAATAATAAGATTGTCATTCTGTTATAATAATGGTGTGAAATTTAGTATGCACTTAGCTGCAACAACCTTTTACACAAATCTGTGAAGAAAATTTAGAAGCGTCAGAAAAACCAGCCAATTTTTTTTTCGAAATTTGACGAAAATTTGACAGTCTGACAAAGGCCTTAGAAATTTTTTGAATGAAAAAGAAAAATGATTGAAAAACAAGTGGAAAATGGTAGAAAAAAGTGTATTTTCTTTCAGCAGTGTTGCAGCGTGTTTTTCAAAATCTTGTGTTTCTACCGCTAACGTCAAAACTGTCATAAGGTGGCACGCATTTTGTAAAATCCTAATACTCACTAGCGTATAAGACATACCTATTTTTTCCAATGTCCAAAATATTAATTTTAAATACCTAATCAATTTCATCTAATATTTCTTGATAAAATAATATTCTTCTATGAGTACCTACTTACCCCATAAGAATCATTTTAACAATAAAATTAATTATTAAGTTTTCGGTCTTTGGACAAGTAGTCATAAAAACAATGCCTGTGTTATTAAGAAAATCCAGGTAATTGAATTGAATGAACAATTATTAAAAAAACTCCAAAAACTTAAAAATCTGCTTTCGAGATTTGATTCAATAAGTTAAAACAAATAGGAAATCAAGAATAAAAAATTTCTTAATTTTCCTGATTTATCAAGTTATTTAAAAAAATGTTAATAAAAAATTAACATTGCAACTGCTTGATGAAGCTGCCTTAGCAATTAGAAGTAATTTTGGTTTCCAACATGATGATGAATAGCCATTATACAGTGTTTAACAAAAAGATGGGGGCAAAAAGCAACCTGACATTCTCCAAGTCAAAATAGAGCGAATTGACACAACTTACCTATTTTGGTTTCTCTTCAATAACTTTGTTTTGGACCGATCGGTTTCAATGAAATTTAATACAAATATTTCTTTATCTAAGTTACAAATTTTTGTATAATTATTTTTATTTTAATGTTTTTATCTTAAAAATTTAAAATTAAATTTAATTAAAATGTTAATTATCTTCTAACAACTTAACACAATTTTTTGCATATTTTTATTATACATAATCCATTTTTTTTTCATTTTCAATATTTATTATTTTTAAATAAGTTTTTTCTTCTAAAATTTTTTACTATGGCTTGATTTAAGAATAAGAAGTTAGTTTAAGTGGTCGCGTCAAAGGTTCCAGTTTGAAATGTTTGTTTGGCAATTATTATTTAATTGTCAGGTTATTATTATACGACGATAGTTTACATTTCAGAGAAAAATGCCTTAAATTTTCTCATAAAAATGATAAATATTTAAAGTAAAAAAAAATATCACGCCAATCGGATAACGTATACAATAAATACGCATAAAATTCTGTTGAGTTGTTAGTAGACAAATAATTAATTTACAACAGCATTAAAACAAAAATAATTTGTAACTTAGATAGAGACGTATTGATACTAAATTTCGTTAAAATAGATCGGTATAAAATAAATTTATTGGCGAAAAACAAGAATAATTTTCAAACTTCGGGACCCTCTAACTTTCAAATGGTGCAACTTGGGATATAGGTAAATTGTATCAATTTGCTCTGTTTTCAATTGGAGAATCTCGGGTTGCTTTTTGTCCCATCTTTTTGTTACACCCTTTATTATTGACTATAGCTTAAAACACGTAAACAATCTCTTGAGCAATTTTTTTCTGAAAATTGGACTCATTCCATGGCGTGCTCCTAGATCATCAACATTGAATCGTTAAGATATCTTTTTCTTGGACTATCTTAAAAGAAAAGTTTACCGCAAACTCTGTTAGCAACCTTTGAAATTGCCTACTTCTTCACGCTGTGTAAATAAATATTTATTTTTAATATTTTAAATGTAAAATTTCAGTTTTATGCCATATAATAATTATATTAGTTACCCATAATTTGTTAGTTACGAAATCACATAACATTAGATACAAAACTATAAAATGTACAAAAACTGAAGAAATACATATTAGAAGCTTTTTTGAAGAGTTTTCAAAATAAAATTATTTCGCTTTCACTTACACCAGCTCTGAAAGCGTTATCAAAGATTTTACTCGAAAAATATGCCACTATATAGATTTTTTAATTTGTTTCAGAATTTAAATAACAAGAAGTGACCACTTAGAGTAAAATTAGTTTGATCTGTGACCTCATGTAACGTTATCCCTGTGACAATCAGCATTAAACTCCCTAGTTTTCAACAAAGTCTATAGCTCCGCTACAATCCATTTTTTCAATCTATGCGATTCAAATTAATTTTCTCAATACTGATATCATTCCAAACTGTTGAAAATGAGTTGAGGTAATAATAAAAAACAAAATAAAAGTTTTACATCTGAATATAAAACAAATTTTGTCATCATATGCAAATTTATCACTGCGACAGTGAAAGTGATCTATATAGAAAAAAAAAATTAAAAAAGTACCTATTTGAGTTTGGAAAAAAATTGCTTTGAAATAGTTATGAATTATTATTATTATTGATAACAGGTTTTGATAAAACACAACACAACAAAATTTACAAATCGCCTGTATCAAAGTACGTTGCATTCTTGTTATTATGAAACTCTAGGGATCAACCCCAAGAGTACAGGGAGTTAGTTCATGCTGACTGCATATAATCTGCATTGCCAAGCAGTGTAAACAGCGTTTTAATAATGTATCAAGAGTTGACAAAGCATCTTAGTCATCAGCCACCATTAATAATTACCGTTAATTAAAATCGATAAAATAAGGGTTGAAAAGTTTGAATAAATCTGCATGATTATGAAATAATCGACGCGTGTCTAGTAATTGTATTGGCATAGCGTGACATCTGTCGATATGGTTGTTTTAACGTCAAGTTTTTGTTTCCGGTCACGCCATCCCTTAGATATCAATAAGTAAACACGGTGTTATGATTACATGTCTGCATGCTTTACGAGGTAATAGCGCTTTGATTCGGAATCATTCCATAAACGCGAAACTTTTCCAATTTTATACGGCCATCAATTTCTGATTGCATCAATTCATTGTTTGTATTCAAAAATTTTAAATCAAAACGATAATAGCTACAAATCATGCATGCAGTATTAAGAGCTATAATTGGTTTAGTAAAACACAGAAAATAACTATTCAAAGTTTTTTGTTTCAAAAGTTGATTGCTTTATATGAGAGAGCTTTTATGGAAGCTTTAAATTTAAATGTGCTCCAAGTTTCACGAGTTATTATTTCCAGGATTGAAAAACTTTGACAGTTTGAGAATTTTTCCAGCATGTAGAGTATCCTGAATGAGATTTAGCATACGCAAACAAGTTTTGAATAAATATACGAAGTGTTTAATGTGTTGAATATTTGGAAAATATTGAAATTCATTTTGGGAATAAGAGTGACGCGATCCATGCTTGTATTGCTGATATAGGGGTGGATTTCCCTACAATCTCTAGCAATGTCATTTGACCTTCTGTCACTTTATCTGAGCCGTCAGGCACAAAATTGATATAATGCTTAATTCATGTCATTTGCTTTATGCCAGCTACGCTGCTTAGGTTTATGCATTATCTATGCATAATTGACTATTAGGGAAGCCGACAGGAATCATGTTCAGTCATTTAAAATTTAATAAATGACACGGAAAACTGTTTTATTAAAATCATTAATCTTGAATGAGAATTGGAAAAAGAAAGAAATTCAAAAGTGACTTCTATCCGTCGATGTCGCCATTAATTATGAAACGCTCGACTTTATGTGAAATAGAAAAACATAAAACAACTTTCCGGACAAATATAATTTAGGTCGGAAGATTTATAACTGGCGAGTTTTACAATCGGCGTTAACATTTAACGAGACTATACCGTGGGGGAAATCTCATTGTGATGGGCCTTAGATGCATAATTCAGATCATCTTTTCTCTCTAGGAAAAATCGAAGAAAGCGTCTCCGATATGAAAGCGCAAAGGGTGAGTTATGGATTCCGGCTGTCCATTTCGGAATGTCATGTTTTATCGGTGCGGTTTCTTTCAGTTTGACAGGAATGGCGCCGGTTATTGGATGCCGACGTCGACCAATACTGGGCGCTGCGAGAACATCATATAAATTCCGGGATGAGGGGTTCCGGTGGTCCGGCAGCTCTCCGGAACACTCGTCAATATTCCGGGCCGCGGGGAAAGACGCCGCAGCTGTCCAAAGTGGACAGTCCATTTCTCTGCGCTCCTGTTCTGCGCTCTGCGGGATACAAATCATCCGAGCTTGACCCCTCCAAGACATACGAAGGACTCTTTTCCAACTGTACAACGCCAGCTGCGTTCCTCACAAATTACTTTTTTTTTCTTAACCAACTTTCAAACTACATTGAAATACTACGCAATGACTATAATCGAACAGATAAATTTATTACAAAGAAACATCAATGCTTTACTGATTTATGGTTTGTAAATTCTTCATCAAGTTATGATGGAGCAACATTCAAGATTCTGTCATCACTCAAGTCGTGAATGACGATTTGACTTGATTTAGATTTCAAAGTCTTGTTTTTTGGCAAGTTGAATAATGCTCAGTAATTATGTGAGCAATATATTTTATTTATAATGACAGCATTATCATGCTTTCATGTTTTCACAATAGATAAAGTAAAACAACATCTTTCATTATCTAATATTTTCAATTTTAACTTCCCGTTCCTGTTATGAGCGTAAAATATCTCTACGGAAGTTATAACAATATTAATAATAATAATAATTTAGTTTAATTAACATTTATAATGAGCAAAACTAGCATTTTATTGACTATAATTTACGAGAATGGAGTTTCCATTCGCTCGCAGCATCACAGGTTCATTCGTATACATAAAACGCTCAAGTGTAGAAAGCTTTCAATATTTTATTAATAAACAATTTCAATTGAGAAAAAGTGAAAGCATTTTTTTGTGTTACATCACAACCTTCGAACCAGTTTTATCCTAGTCAAGAAAAAAATTATATTAGCTCTGATTTAGCAGTGCCAGAATAATTTTATGTATCCGCAAACTACCAGTGTACTAAACTCGGGAAAGAAATAAACTGCTCACTAAAAGTTAGGATAAATTGCAAAATCTGTATTGATGCAGAGCTAGGTTTGCAGATATTATTCTCTATACAAAAAAGATCATTCAAACTCCTTTTAAAACATGTATTAATTCATAACAGGTACCAATTGTGGGTTAGGCTGAGTGATAAACAAAAAAAATACATAAACCATAAAATTGGTTTTATTCTTAAATGACTGATTTATAATACTAAAAATTATTTTCTAGTTCATTTGTGCAAAATTTATTTTGCAATTTATCAAAAAGCAATAAATATTTATCAGAACCTTAAATGCCATTCTTCTTGTGAAAAATTCTTTTTGTAGCTATTCTCTCTTTTTCTCTCTTTACTTCTAACTCTATCTAGGTATTGTAAAATCGCATCCGGTCATCTCCCGTCCATGCCCGAACGTGCCTCGTTTTTAATACTCTGCACGTCCGCTGGACGTAATATATGGCGCTCGCATCTACCCCAGTATAGCTCATACATACACAAGGATGAACGAACGGACCCTCACACGCTGGCGTAATTAATGCATTGCGCGCTATTTATTTCACGATGATACAGTTAGAGACGTAAGGTATGAATACTGAACTGGACCCTCGCCTAGGCTGTAAATTAATAGCACCAATATAAGTCCAGTTGCAGCTCGTTGTCAGAAATTACGACCAAGTTACTAACACAATAACAAAATAAAAATAATATTATTTCTTGATAAAAAAAAAGAGCAAGTCAATAGGTCAGAAAAGTTCGAAGTGAAATAAAAGTTATAGATGAACCTATCAGGAAATTGGCATATTATAGAGAAAGTAATTTAGTTGCTTCTTGCAAAAGAACTCGGGTTGTTTGGTGATTATCAATAACAGTTTTGTTGAAGGAACGTTTTCATCTTCACCGTCCAGATTTGGCGACGCGGAGGCGGCATAATCAACTTTAGATTGCGGACCGATCGTGCGATGCTGATCAGACACCGTCATTATCTCGAAGCAATACTGAATTAGCTAGTAAATATTCATGGGGAACGTCTCATTGCAGGCTTGATTAGGAACGGCCGCACCCCGGAGATCCCGCTTACCAATCGGACAAGGATATTATTAGCATGTCAAAAGACCTCTCGCTCATATTGCTCGCTTAGCTAACATCCTGCAGCTTCTGCCAGGATGAAATAACAACGACGTCTATACCTAGACCCTATTGCAGAAGCGAATCTAATAGATTTTAACTTTAAAATGTAGATGTGAAAATATGAAATGAGTAAAAATTGTCTGTAACGATGAGTGCAATAAAGGCATTTGCATAGTGGGGGCTATTGGAATTTATCTGAGCATCGGGCCGATAAATCCGTGCGACTTTATTAGATATCTCCTAATTTATAGCGCTTGTCTCGACACAGCAGTACAAATAGCGGCTGATTACACGCCGAACATCTCTTATAAAATATATCGGTGCAATGAAGAGAGCTGTCTCCTTCCTTTTAATAACTTTTAAATTTTCTTTTTTTAAACGAAACAAAATGACAAATCGAAACATCATTCAAGTAAAATTTATTGAAATTTGGAGCACCGTCGAAACAAGACGTATGCATTTCAGAACCATTTCGATCCGTCCCGAGATGGAAGAAACTGAAGCATTAGATTTTCTGACAAATTGAGCTGCATTTGAGTTCCCCCCAGCAGAAGAAGATGGATGAGGTTAGTTATAAATGTGAAGCTTTTGCGCGATCTGAGGAGATTCCTCGTCTGTGCGTTTCTTTTATACATAAAGTATCTCGAGACATCCGGAGCGACTTTTTTGCCGTGTCTTATCAGGGATGTTGTAGAAGCTTCACTTCCATCATCGCAAGGAATAAGCGCTAGAAGCTTTCCGTGATGGATGTTCGTACACCTTCCATTTGATATATTTTTTCGCGATTATTAATTTCGCCCTACCCTCGAAGCACCGCATTGGTTTTCCTCAGACCGGCCCCTTGTCTATCTAAGTAGAAAATATGACTTTCAACCCCACTCCTCCTAATAATGATAAATGGTAACTTGCCAAGTCGCCGATCAACACCGCGTTATTATCACCCCGTCGAGCACTTCTTTGACAAAGTACCGAATTATTCAGAAGCGAGAAATGGGGGATGGAGGTTTTATTATATTAACTACATTTATCTGGTTCCTGTTTCAAATTAACCCTGTGTCAGCTCATCCATCCGTCATCTCGGGCTTGCACCCCCGAAAAGCTCGTCATTAGGGAACGAGACGCCGTTTTACTACGTCATAAAGCAGGAAGAGCGATTAGAATTAAGAACGGAAAGACACGAACACTAGATAGATGATATCTGAAGAAGGATTTCCATGAACAAAAGAAACGAACGTGCCCTTACCGATTTTACAGACATTAGTTCTGCTAAATCATACCTTTGATTTACAATATTTCAATTTTCTTTTTTTCACACAATCTCAAAACACCTAAAGGACTATCAATTTTGATAGAATTTTTCCTAAAGGATACGAATAATCGTACTTGTAAAGCGATTCATATTAAGTTATAATAGACTGATGCCTAGTCATTAGAGATTAGATACTTAAGAACAGTTTATTTATTCAAATTTTATATTCATAAGTTTTTATCAATTAATAATTTCTTTTCTGAATCAACTGCCACCATCAAAATGCTAGAAAGCGTGTATTTACAATCAAAGATCTTATGCAACCAGTTTTGCAAATCTCTGTTACTAAAAACAACTGCATAAAATTGAAAAAGCGTATCAATAAAAATCAGATTTATTACAAATGAAACGTTAAAAAAACGCAATTTAATTTGTACTTGAAATTTAATAATAATTATTAAATAAGTATAAATTAGATTTTTAACAATTTCCCTACTAACAATAGGTGAGTGTCTAGTGGAGAGCATTAAGATTAGGTATAGCATTATATTGCAACGCTAACGCAATTTAACTTTTCAATTAGCTCTTCGATTACTTCCATTTTCATCAGCCGTCGTTGTGGTACAATCAAGTCTCAAACGATTTACCGTCCAGAATTGGTTATTAGATTAGACATTGGGTGTATTATCATCCACGCAAATGGCAGCGGGGTGTGAAATGACCGAGTGAATTTCATGTTTGTACTCCCCCTGGATCAGGTGGTGTTATCTCGACCAGAAAATGCTAACTAATCACATAATAAAAATTCTAATCAAGCGCCAAACAATTTTTTATTGTTAAAATCTGGAAGATAATTTATGATTCTATACACATGCGAATTTACGAGAATCCAACAAATCGTCCTTGTATGGCGATCGATTCTTCATTAAGACTGATGGACATCCTGCACTTTTATTATCCGCTTAAGCCGACGCTGAACTCTCTTTCTCTTCTCTCTTACTTCCATTTCAAAGACAAACAGTAAACATCTTTAACGGTAAAACTACATATTTCATCTTAAAATAGAAGCAACGATTAACATGTCTGCTTTTGACACTTAAAACTTGAATTTAATAAATTTCAAAGAGCGCAAATATACGGATGAGAATCGTCAAAACTCTGTTTCGCTCAAGCAATTACGCATTAATACCGACTATATAACGAGTTGGAGCTTCCCCTTATAACAATTTAATATCTCTAAAATGAAATTCTCGCCTATAAAGTAAATTCATTTGAGCCGAAGCCACTTGAGCTGCAATAATTTCCAAGAAGCGTTCCTCGAGAATGCAGGTAAACACTGCGATGAAAACGAAATCTTAATAATTGTGACACAAACATTATAAGATTCCTATTTCCACGCGAGAGATTCATTCCAGAACGAAGATATTAAATTAAACCAGAAGTTACTTTAACGTATCAACTGCAAAGGATTTTCTTTTATATGCGTTTGGCATTTTTAATAAGATGAATTCATTCGCTTAGAAAATTAATAAATTTGTTTTAATTAAAACGTAAGTCACGGGGAATATGAAATCCATTAAATGTTTAGAATGAATGTTTAACTTTATCGATATAACGAAGACTTCAAAATTAGTTAGCAGCTTTCTGCACCCTTCTTTGATAATGACTTTGCTAAGAATTGCTCGACATCGATTATAAGCTAAAAACTCGGAATCAATGTAACAAATAGGATTTCTGTTTGATTATCAAAAAATTATAATAATAAAATAAATAAAAAATGATACTGTTTGCAAAATGATTATCAAAATGTTGAAAATTGAAAACTTTATTTCATATTCATATTTTATATTTATAAAATGCAGTAAATAGAAATATTCAAATACAACACCCAAAACACACAAAACTCTCAGAATACTTGGTTCAGTTTCTTTGTTTAATTTGAGTTTCTTGCTTTAATAATTCAGGTTTTTAGAGATTTTCCAAAAAGCAGAATTGAGATTTTTTTAATTTCAACGTTTTTTGTTTAACTAAACTCAACGAAAAGTTTCTGGTTTCAAATCAAAATCAAATAAGTCTTAATTCTGGAAAATGCAGATTTCTATTATATAGAAACATTGCCATAGTAAAAGTGGATTATTTTGTCGACATGTGAAACAAAGATTTGTGCTTACTGTATGTACTACCCAGTCTTGATTTTTTTTTTATTTCATAATATTAAATATATAAAAAATGTTACATTTCCGTTACCATATACAGCAGAAAAAGTTTGCAGAGAACACAGAAAGGTTTAAATGAATGTTTTAAGAAACGAATCCGCCATCAAATGAAAAAATAAAAAAAATTAAGAAACACCCTGAAAAGTAAAAACATTGCTATTTTTTTCAAGATATTCCTCCACACATAAACTTTTCGATATTTTTTTTACGGTTAACAATAAGTTCCTTCTTTTCATAAAAACGCAACATGAAATGAATCATTGCAAAACTGATTGTCTATAGAAGTAACAGTTTCCTCTTTCTGTAGTAAATGTCAAATGGTTATTGTATTTAAGGGTAGGAAAATTGTTAATGACACATATTCCTGGTCCATCCGCGTATGTTATTAGTGTTTAAGCCGAGAGATTAAGCAATAACTGGATGGGGAGTCGTAAAACAGGGAGAGAACTTGACCACTGGTCAGCTTCAAATTCTGCAGGAATATCGCTTACATTTCCTCGTTCTAGTTCACGCCTGTACTCCCATCTCTTTTCAACTCACATCAACCAAATAGACTATCAAAACGAACGTTACCAAAATTAGAAAGCGAATTCCACAAATAAAAGAACAATGCACCCTTAATTCCTGTGCCTTTTGCAGTTGAGCACAGATGTTGGAAATTTATATTATTCATTATGTTTCTCTGAATCTACTCCTCCTCTCACTTTTCTAAAATATTTCCGACTCCCCCGCAATAATGTTTTCGCATTGTTTACGTTTCGATTTGATTTAGATAGATTTTAATTTTCTATTTTAATCCGAACGTGCGAACATCTGCACCTATTGATAGAAACCATGCTCATAACAATACACTGTTGACTTAAGAGATTATATCGCGTCAAACGTAAACCTACTTTCTTTGTTCATATAAATATTCGGACGCTGAAGTAAAATATTTACGATCTACATTCCTAGAAGCAAAATTAATGCGGCCATATAACAACTATAATTGCACAAAAATAGCTCTCAATAACTTATTGCCGATTCCACAATTGTAATGAAATTTTTTTCAATCAATGGAATAAAAGAGAGAAAGCTCGATTTCTTTGTTTGTTTTTACGTTTTAATTTACATAATCGGGATTATTTTCGGTCCATGACGGATTTGTTAATGCCCTAAATTTAAAATTGAATTTTGAGACAACCCCAAATTCCATTCACCCTATCGAGAGTATCGATTTGTTTATTCCACAAACACGGCGTATGAGGGAAAACGCGAAAACGCATAATAAGATAATTCTTGAAGAATAGGAAATTTTCACATTTTTATAGAATTTCGATTTGTGTCTTATTAATGAATAATGAATTCGTGCCGTTGTTGCATGACATATTAGTGAACTGATTAAAGGGATCATTGGACCATTTCAATAAGAATACAATATTCAAATATCCCCTGTCAAACACATCACATCAACCGCTCAACAAAGACAGCTTGCGTGTTTAATGATGCGGTCGAACTTTTCATAGGTAAATGACATAGAAGGTTTTTTAAACTTTAATAAATAATTTCCATCCTTGATTTGTTATTCTGATAGATGGTCGAAAATCCACAAAAAAAATCAGTGGAAAACAGTGAATAATAAGAAGGAAGTTAGAGTTAATTTTGCTTCTGAAGAGAATTAGGAAGACGATGGCATTTGTCGGAGAGTTGGTAAGAAAATAAACAAGGCATCAAAGTACAGTTGTAGTCCGTTTCATGTTTAATTTAAAAGAACATCCATAAATATAAAACGTAAACGAAGGCAAAGAAGTGCGCATTTCCATCATTAGAGAGTAAATAGCAGCAGTCCCTCAGATTTTACCACAAATTAACTTTTGATACTGTTCTCGACGGAGATATAAAAAGCGGCGTAATTTCAACATCTGAAAGGCCAACTCCTGAATACATTTAAATGGAAATGTGGAGATATTTCCAATGACATCCACCCTCTTCTCGAGAATTAAAACTTTGTAACATTAAAATCCGTCATTTCCATGAATGATTGAGTATTTGGATTCGACTCCAACCGGAGACAAAGTGAATGGGGAGAAATAATTTCGTTTTTAGAACTTGAGATTGCTTGTGATTTTGCATTTTACTCCAAGAAAATTAATTTCAGAATTGGAAATGTAATCAACGGAGATGAGATGTAAATATTTTAATTCGGAAATGTCGAAGAATTCGCACAATGGAAAAAGGAAACTCTTGAAAACTTGTCAATATGCTAATACCGACAGATATTCAATTTAATAACTCAGTTCCCTTTTTTGTCACCACTTTCTAGTGCTTAATCACGCGACATGTTTTCATTACTTTTTAGGGGCGCATAAAGCGGAGAAGAAGCATACGAAACAAGACGAGAGAAATGGAGAGAAAATCCATTTTCTCATTTTATCTCTTGATGAACAATAGTCCAGAATCCGTTATAGTTGCTTTGTTGGCACTCCGGCGGTAGACCTGGGTATTGATCAGAGAGTTTCCCCTTGCGCTCCGACGAACCCCCGGCTCCCCCGCGGGGCCCCCACTGACCGGTGGCCAGTCCCGGTCTCGGCACCCACCACACTATGACAAATGTTCGACCCAATCGATATATAACTGCCATTGACAGTCGCACTCTCGAATTACTACCAATTATTAGATTATGTCTAATGCTCGCACTTCACACCGGAATAATTACAACGGTGGACGTGCTCGTAGGAGGCTTCGGTCAACGGCGGCACCTACGCCAACTGCCATATCGCATGATCAAACAAATAATTTGCATCCAAAAACAAACTTTCGGAAAATCTATCCTGACAAAAATATTTCCTTCTCATAAGCTGACTAGGAAGAAAATATAAGTAAGTAATTAGAAATTTGGTGGTGGTGTTTTCTTCGGTCAAACGCACACGTGTTTATGCCCAGTCTTGAGTGTGGGTCTGACCACACTTCAACCCCTGACCTCTCCTTCTCACCCCTTCGACACCGCCACTACCGCTACTGCCGCCTGTTTCACCTTCTGTATTTGTTTCCTTTATCTTATTTTGCGAGCGTTCAATTGTTCTGGCTGTCAATATCCGTTCTCGAAAAGTCTTTGAGAGAACTCCCGGCCTGCCATTCTTATCAGTTAAAATTCAATTTCTAGTAAGCGGCCACGCGTTGGAAGTACCAACACGTATCATCTACAAAGATTAACCGAGGAAATCCTTCGTGAAGAGCTAATTTTCGTTGTTTTTTCTTTAATCGAAAAGCGAACTTTTGTGTCGATAAATAACGTAACCGCAATTGTATATGTCGATTAGATTTATGATAAACAGATGATCTAGCTGTATACAAGATAAATCTCAACGAAGTAATAAAATCTTTAATTCGATTATTGAAGATGAAAGGTTGGGAAACGAAACGTAAACGTCGTAAAGCGGAGTTTTATACAACCAGGTGTTCGCAGTCGGCTCTTCGGATCGAAGTTTTGTTTCAGTTATTTGTTCTTTTATCAAGAAAGTTGAGAGTCGGGAGTATATCTCGAGGCGCAGCCATCAAACTTTGATAAGTTTTCCTTTAACGGAATGAGGCGCTGGACGGCGGTCATTTTTCTCCCGTTTTCAATCTACGCAGTTCTCGGCGGATTTTCTTTGTTTCGCAGAGAGAGAATTAGAGTTGGACGCGACGCAATGGACCGACGAGAAATGGATGTTCCTCCGGAATTGTCCGTCTCTCTGCTTCGAGTTTAAATATTATATAGACAAAATCAAACAGCAAATAAAGTAGACGGGAAATGGTGGATCTAACACCGCTCCGCTCTCGCTCCGGGCGCAGCTTAATGGCCGGATCCCGGAAATTGTGAGCACATATATCTCGCACCAGATTTATGAAAGTGCTTTTCTTCCGAGTGGGGCAAGGGCGAGGAAGAAATATATACAATAGCGGACTCCCCCACCTGGACTGAGGCTGCAACCTCACTTCTTAGCTCTGCCCATTCCACAAAAAAAAGAAAGAATATTTCATGCGTCATCTATCCCAAAATAATTTACTGTTTACTGAATTATCTGCACATACGTTTTCACAAGATTCTTTTTTATTTTTTATTTATTCTCTGTGAGTTGTTTGTTTCAACGTGACGAAAAATGTAGTCTGATACATCTTTCAAACAAATTATAGACCATGCGATTTGAAAAACAATTCAAAGAATTTGTAATTTGATTACTTATATTTTTGTAAATTAATACATGTTATGCATAAAATAAAAAATAAAAATCACAAAAAAATAAATGAGAAACAAAAAATATCTACTACCTGAGTGATTTGTGGTACTTCATTGCCATGCAAGAAATAAACAATTTACTAGATTTCAAAAACATGAGCAATAATGTTTGATTACGTCTTGAAAAGCAAAAGATAGTATATATCTTACATAAACTGGATTTAGAAAATCTGATAAATTTTGCATTTTGTTGTCAAATCAAACCAACATCACCGAAAAGAAGTTGTTCTAAACAAAGTCATGTAAGAATGTAAGAAGCTTTTTTCAAGTTGATAAAATCGTGTTTACAATAAAATTATGCTGTCTAAAACCTGTTGATTCTAGTGGAATATTTATAAAATTGAAACTAAGTAAGTTTTGCATTCCATGTTGGCAACTTAACCAAATATAATATACTAAATGCTAGGTTATTAAAGCACCTAAACAAGTGCTTTAAAAGCCCACCAAAGACCTTTGAATGCTTCAACGTCTTTACTATACATCCAAATAAATTAGTATATTACATCCGAAGTGGGAAACCCTTCATTACACCGAGGGCTCAAGCTATATGACCGAGAGGCGAAGCCTTGAGGTTAGATAGAGCCCCAAGAATTTCCAAGAGGTTTGTATACTATTTTATTCACAATCATTTTTTTTAAGTAACACTTTTATATGTACTAAATGCTTTTAACTTTGCTAAATACTTTGAATCATTAACTTCTCTGGAAACAAAATAAGTTTGACATTCACTCATAAAATTCGGAATATTATTCTGGTTCAGGAGAGATTATTATTGTTTGCAGAATCACAATAATTACAATATGATCACAGCATAGACCAGCTTGCGGGTCAACAATTTGAATTTAAAGAAAAATTTATGTCGTTTTGTCTAGATGTCATTACAGACGTCACTTCCCAATTGAGAGATGGAAGTAATTCCTGTCATTTCTCAACCAAGAGGTTATCATCTTGGTTAAAAATGTCGGATTTCCCAACCTCCAAAAAGTTAGGAATCGACATATTACTATAGTAATTGTGAATAAAATAATATTCTTATTATATTTACAGGAATCAAAAACTGCAATTTTTTAAATTTCCATCAAATTTTTAGAAACCAATCAAATTTTTATCTGGTATCTCATACTTTTACATACATTTTTCCTTTTTTTAGCTAAAGCTTTAGATTTTGGAATAGCATACATCGAGTAGAAGAGTTGAAGAATCGAGAAAATTATGTTGAAAATCTCAGTTTTGATACTCCTTTATCGAATCTGCCTTTAGTCGGATCAAGAGCAAAGATGAGGCCACAGTGAATCGTAAAAGTCCTAAGGGACTTTTTTAAAGTTTGAAAGAAAGGCTTACTCTCTACATACAAAAAACATTATAATTTGGGAAATAATGAGGAAAAAATGTGTCTAAATTTTTCATCCAGCCAAAATAGATTTTGTTTTTTATGTCACTGTGTTACAATAAATCAGGTGTGCTTCTACAGATTCTTATTATCTGAGAACTGTCGCAACAGCGTTTGTTCAAACCGTCTATCAAAAGTTAATCAAGTGCTTTTAAAAATTGAAAACCTGAAACTGACGGTCTGAAGAACAAGCTTACAAATCAGAGATGTCATTCGAAGCGCCATCTATTAATAAAATCATGACTTTACCTTGTGCAATCCTGTCGATGTAAAGTGTGCATCTGACAGGATTAATTTACCTTTGGGAAGGGCTGTTCTTTGATGTACCGCATCAGGTATAAAATAAATAGTTTTCGTTCTTTCGGAAAAATCCTATTATTTTTCCCTTATTACAAAGAAAAGGAAAAAAGAGAAAAAAAAAGTTTGGATGATTTAATTCCAACGTCTTTCTTTGGTCAAGACTATGTACGATGTCCAGTGCTAAACTTTTATCGCAAGCTTTCTGAAATCCCTGAAACTTCGTTCTTAGTTCGTTTAACCTAAGGCTACGTACAAAACGACGATGAGAGAAAGGTAAATAGGAGAATATGGAGAATGACAAAGAAAGCTTAAGAATAAGATTCTCTAGAAAGCTGCGGTTGCTGGACATGGTATTGTCGTCTTTAATAATAATCAAAGAACTAAAAATTTCAGCGAAAAATATAGATCCATTTTATATCAATGATCAAACCGAATTCAAAAATAAATTGACCGCTTTCTGTACATTGCTTATCTATCAAATAATTTCAACCTTTCCTGCTAAACGCTTTTATTATGCATTCATGTGTCTCAAGAGCAACACTGATGAACGATCCTGAGTATGCAGATCATGCAAACGGAACAAAGCAGTCCTAGCGGAAAACGAGGAGTTCCTTACTTCCGGTCGAATGAACGCCGTCTTTGACAGGAGGCAATTGGGCCGCGGTCTTCCGCAGGTAGCCAGTTGGTATGCAAATCAGAGGACTATAGTGAGAGCTTCAGCTACCACACTTCTCTCTCCTATTCGATAATGATCCAAAATGAAATTTCCTCAAGCCGGAGGAAACTTTATCCATTTTTTTATTTCATAAATAATGAATTGTAGAAACAAGAACAATGGTAAAATGGCAGTACGGTATGTGTGCACCCACACAGAGCAACAGCATCTTCGTCGGGGCCCGCAAGCATCCGCCCCTTCGCTTATGACTTCCATAAATCCATCATAATCATAGCTCGCGGGGTCGGCCTCCTTGCCATTGGCGAACGTGGCGCAATGCGGACTTCTTCACTCCGCCCCTGCTCTCGCAGCCGCCGCTAATATTAATATTGAATTTTTGCGTCTGAAGTCGCGAAGAGGAGGCGCGCGCGCAATCGGCTGGACAGCGCCGGACCTCATTACGGAAGAGGAACGATATTTACTGTCGGGAGCGAGGAGCGAGGACAGGGAGTTGGGAGTACAAAGCTTGGGGCGACACAAAGCCTCACAGCGGCACACATCTGAAAGATTTCAATTTAGCGCGCTGATGGAGCCTGGCCGAGCTGCCGGACAGGACAGCGCCCGCACAACTTGAAAATCAATAACATCTTTGAGCAAACACTTGGCAGTGCACACACGCATCGCTTTCCCAGGGGTGATGAGAAGAGGAGGACGCCCGACGCCCTCGACCGGACAGAGCCGGATCTGCTTATAAACAGCCCTAAAACTTAATTTTCTATCAAAAAAAAATAAATAAATAAATTATTTTTCAGAAATAGAACAAAGTTCTGTGAAGATTTAAAAGTTCATTTTTGACAATATCTAAGTCAACACCCATTTTCTGAAATTATTTAACTTTTTTGTTGTATCATTATTAATTAATATATAACATCCATTGATCTAAGATTAATTTTATTAGTAGATGGGAATGTTTGTCCCAGAATCTAAAATTTTCATTTTTATAATTGTAAACAAAAACATACAAAAATATAGTCCACCTGTTGTTTTTTCTTCTGTTACAGAATGGCAACTTTCTTGATCAAATTTTAAGCATGGAATCTTCAGATTTTGAAATAAAATAATTATAATAAATTACAATCTAATCATCTGTAGGTTTCATAATTTTGCTATAAACTCATTATCATCCCCCACTTAAAATCTTACTTTTTCCTTTATAAATTGAAGAATTATTATATGTGCTCGTATAATACAGTATGACAATTTTTCAATTTATAAAAGTAAAAGGAAAATTTCAAGTAAATGATGATAATGAACCGAATCGGTAAAGAAATCTGCCTTACGGTACAGCTTTATGTTCTGTCAGTTCCATGTTTTATGAAACAAAAAGCTTTCAAAAACATCCAACTGAAAGTCACCAACTAATAAAAATTGAAATCTGTTTCAACTAATTTCAAAAGCATAACCTTAAAAACAACAATTGTTAGTTCGATCGATCACCTAACTCATATTTACAGAAATTAACAAAATTGCAAAAATCTGAGGTCATAAGAAGAAGATATATAAAAGATTTTGCGTATGCAGTGTTTTCTATGTAATGCTTCAAGAATCAGCATTCTATGCATAAAAAAACTTGCTGAAAATAATAAATTAACATCCCCGACGATTCAAAACGTGTAACTTCATTGTAACAAAATATTTAAATAAAAATCGGATTTTTCTGAATTTTAAAAAATTACAGTTTTTCTCAATTTCAAATTTGAACTTTTCTAAATCCAATTATTAAATTAATTAATGTATTCTTTACATTTCTTATAGTTATTGAATCATTTGAAATCTTAAGTCCGGTCCTGTTACAATTCGATTCCAACAGAACATTCTCCTGTTGCATTATAAAGAATGAGAAATGCAATATCAACATCGTAGATCCAGTCCATCTACAACAATTCCTTTGACTGGACATCGTATCTAAAGCAGTCCATTTTTCTCTAGCTTTGTCGTCTCCTTTGGGACCCTAAGGTGCTAGGCGAAAGAGATGTTAAGTGGTTTCGACAAGTTTACTTACGTTTATTACGAGCACGTAACAATAGCAAAAGAAATAAATGGATTCTTTCCAAATAAAAATTCATCTAAGAATGTATCAACGTTGTTATATCGTTCAATTAAAAGACCGCGTTGCAATTGATTTTTAATGTCATCTTCTTGAGAGCAGTTAACTAGATCTTCAGTATTATACCTATTACAAAAACACGCGAAGAAATAGACTTTAATTCTGAAAATAACTATTGGACTTAAAGTAACACCGCTTTAAATTAACCTCCGTCTATTTTTATGCTATGATCAGGTTTGGGTGCTAAGTGAACGTCCATTTTTCCGTTATCTTGGCATCAAGTAGGCGATGGCGCCCTGCCGTTATAATATAAAAGTGGGCGTTGCCCACCAATCATATCTGTAACTTATGAAATATCATAAGTGTGCTTGGATTGGCCGTCAGAACCCCGCAGGTCTCCAATCCAGCTCAAATATGAAATAATATCGGCCGGCGGTTGGTCGGGTAGCGTCGTGGCGAGCGTCGGTGGCGTCGGCGCAACGATCAATACACACGTGAAAGTCTCATATCATATTGTATATCGTCATTGGACGGCGTTCATAACGGCGGTGCCAAGCGTCCGATCAACAAACGGACAGTACTTAAGACAGGTGGTTTGGAAGACTTACCGAAATTAGTCGATGTTACTAGAAGGTCCTTTAGCTAGCACTGTCGTACACCAGAGGCGTACTGTTCTCGCGGCATTAGCATGCACACTGTAATCAATAGGCCGGCGACGAGTGGCGTCGCTGCTTTACCACGTGCACGAATCACGCCGTCGCTATTTCGATAGCATCGACAAAAGATCACATATTTAGTGGACCAAAAATTAGAACAAAATAATCGAACAATTTGAATGAATAAATGTCGATTTACTAAAATTAGTTACTTTGTAAGACAATGCTCTCAGCTGTTTAAAAACAATAAAAAAAAACATCAATTTTATTGTCTAAGTTTTCCTGCTAAAACTAAAACAATATATTTTTTCCAATATTTATATTATCAGAAAATCTCAAGATATAAACTAAACCTAAAATAAACTGATCATTGTGGTAGGTAAAGACATCCTTACTACTACCTACATGTATGTATTCACGTAATATGTGCAGAAAAAGTATAATTAGAGAGCACTCTAAGAAGGTATACTTAATACAGACTGGAATTGAAAAATATATTATTAGTAGGTTCATTTCTTTCCAAACCATGTAAGTTTAAGTCTTTTTGTAATAGATCATAGAAAATTTTTGGCAAGACCCTAGGCCTCTATAATTTTTTTATAACTATATAAGTACTGCTCTATTAGACAGGTGAACAATTACTGTGAAAGTTCTTCTTTAAAAAAAGATATTATTGTATTTGTAAAAAAGCTGTACATGTCCCCTTCAGTTGTGTGATTTAGTCAATGCAATTTAAGGTAAAACACCCAAATTTAGACACCCAAGATTTCACATTACATTACATTTTATTTAATGTAATTTATAATAATTCACGGACGTTTATGAGTTTAGTTTTCAGAAAAAATAACTATTTTTGAGACTAACTGATTAAATTAAATTAAATTTCGCAAAAATAGTATATAATGATATAAGAGTATAATTGAGTCTTTCACGTCTAACATTTTAGGCCACGAGACCTGCCGAGAGCTCTTTAATGGTGCAAGAGCTAGAATGACTCGATTACAGTCGAAAACCGTACAATATTTTTTATGTTGGTTGCAAAAATTGAGTTAAAACCTGGAATAAAGTTAATACCATACACGTTTTTCAGTACCAAAATTTGACATTATGATGCCACCAACATAAAAAATTATTTATTTATATTTTCTTTCGTCCTCTTAGATATTCTGACTCCATATCTGATTTTTTTATTCTGTATCTGAATTTGAATATTTTACCTTAACTGAAATTAAAATAATACGTCTCCTAGTTAAAAATTCAAAATTAATATTAACTCCCATCTTATTATATGAAAAAATTAGAACAGATGCAATCCGATATTTGGAATGTTCAAAAATCTAAATATAAAAAAATTCAAAAATTAGAAGATTTTTGAAGAAATTCAAGAAAAATCATAAAGATCGGAATAATTCAGAAGACTGAAGACACCAAAAAAATTCAAGAAATCCAAAAAATTTGAGAAAGCCCAAAGAATCTGAAGAATTTAAATAATAGAAATAATAAATAAAAATGATAAATGGAAAATGAAATAAATTTAAAGAGTTTCATTCAAAAAAACCTAGAAGCTGTGGAAAAACCCAACAAATTTATAAACAAGTATCATTTTGATAATTGAAAAATGTAAGAATTTGAAAAACCTAGAGGATTCAAGGGATCCTAAGATGCTAGAAAATCTAAGAAATTTGAAAAAATCAAATAATTCAGACAATTCAACTTGAAAAAAATTAAACATCATTTTTCTTCATTCATTTCAAATCAACTAGTCTTAAACAGTCTCTAGATTCTTGTCTTGTCAAAAGAATCTGAAGCATTTAAAAAATAGAAAAATGTAGGAAATTTAAGGATTATCAGTTTTATAAAGTATGCAGGGTGTCTCACCGTGATGGCCCATTAGATGTATTCGAAGAACGAAAAATGGTATTAAACTGAATTTTTCACATGGGCTTAGAATCAATTAATCTATCTAACTAAAATACTTGCAGAATGGTAGCACTTTCGGTTATACCGGAAGTAGATATCAACTTTGTAATTTCAAATGGAATGGTATATCAAAAACACGTAACGCAATGTCATTTTTTTTATACAGTTGGTTATGAAATTTTATTTAAAATCTAATAAAAATACGAAAAATATGCCATTCCGTTTGAAATTGACTCCTACTTCCGATATAATCGGAAGTGCTACCATTTTGAAAATATTTTAGTTAGATAGATTAATTGATTCTACGCCTATGTGCAAAAATTTAGTTTATTTTTTTTGGCTCTTTAAATACTTCTAATAGACCATCAGGGTGAGACACCCTGTATAGATAATTCAAAAAATCAAGAGAATCTAAAACATTTGTAAAATGTAAAAAGTTCAGGAAATCTGAAAAATACAGAAAATCTAGAGAAAGAAGGAATGAATCTTCAGGAAAGAATCTTAAATAAATCTGAATAATTCGAATAATCCAGAAATTCTAAGAAATCTACATACATACATATCTCTTTACAATCCAAAAATCAAGAAAAATGTTATGAAGCAGAAGACTTAAAAAAAAATTCAACGGATCCGAAAAATGTAGAAAATCTATGGACTTCGAAAAATTTTAGAGATTTTGGAAAATTTAATCAACCTAGAATATCTAGAGATTATAAAGAATTCAAGAAATTTTTGAGCATTTGAAAACTTAAGAAACTTGACAAACGTAAAAAAATTAAAGAATATCATAAATTGAAAAATTGAAGAATTCTTGTGTACAAATCTAAAGAATTTAGAAAATCTAAGGAGTATAGACAATGTATGTAAAAATCTATAGAAATCTGAATAGAAGTCTAGAAAACTTAAAAAAACCTATAAAATTGTCAAAAACAGAGAATCTATAAAATATAAACAATCTACAAAATCTAAGGAACATAAAGATTACAAACTTAGAAAAACTTCAAGGAAGTCGGCAAATTTGAAGAATTTAGTAAATCTGATTAATATTAAGTAAATGAAGAATTTTCACAATTTTAAGGTATTTGAAGAAATCTAAAATTTCAAAACAATCAGAATTCAAAAGGACAATAAAAAAAAGTGAGAATAGTAAAAAATTTTTATTGGTATTTTTGATTATCTGATTCTCCAAAAATATTTTTCTGTAATTAAAACTTCATTATCCTAACTCAATAGAGAGAATAGTTTATTTTTCTTTTGATTTTGGACTTACTGATGATTAATCAAAATTTGAACGTTTTCATCATTTTATTTTCATTTTGAAATTTCTGTTTTGGGGTAAAATCAAAGATAAGAAATTTTTTCCTCTCGTAAACTCAATCCGAGGACATACTGTATACTTAATTTTATGAGAACAAATAAATTCCCATTTGATACACCAGTACCAAATTTGTAAACAAATATTGCGATTCAACTTCTTTGATAGCGTTTGTAGGTGTATCCGAAACGTAAAGCTTGTCTCCCGTATGAATTTGTTGTCGGTGAAACATGACAGCTCTATTCATTTGCGGTGTCTGTATTAAGCCGAAAATAAGTGGAATGCAGAGAACGTATAAAGCGCCATTCAGCGTTCAATTACGTTCTGTTAAAATTTAATTTGTGCCGACGAAATGTAACTTTGTTTTGTGCAGTAAGCCGGTGGGAGATGATTCGCAGTTAGATATAACACGTAGATAGAACACTTTAATATAATTTCCAGTTGCGCGGTTTTGTTCAATCCCTTCGGAGTTTGCACGTGCGTATGCAGCCACCAATTTTCCGAGAGAATTACGTTTCATCGGAATTACATACACACACAGAGAGAGTGGCAGAAGTAAAATACATAATGTGTGTCGTTTGATCGCCATCTGGAAATTTTCATTGTATTGCATCTTTGATTCTTGACTAGATCAATTAACGTGATTCGAATATACGGCCAAGTGGATTCCTCATAGGTGCCGTTCTGGAGAATTATCGGTGATGACCACTGTCCCTTCTATAATCTAATTTCGGCCATTATCTGCCCTCCGACAAACACATACATCAACCTAATGGAGGACACAGGGTTCGCGAATACAAACGGCATCTCTTAGCCAAAACAAGGAATTTCTTATACATTTACTTATTTATTCAATTCACTAATGGCTTTCTATCTACCTTATGCAAGCAGTAAAATTTATGTATTGATAAATTTTACTTTTTGGTGTATTTAAATTTTATTAAGAATTTACAAAAATATTAGGTACATCCCAACAAACTACCATTTTAGTGAAAATGTTTTTTTTTTTCATATATTCATTTCTATAAATAATAAAGTCAGTTTCTCAAAACTTAGAAAGATGCTGTTATAACCTTGTCGTATCGAGTTAGTGTGCGACATTTTAGGTCCTTTGGGATTATTCAGGGTCAATACAAGTGTCTCTTTTAGACCTCTGTAATCAATTATATTTTGAAGATACATCTTTTCATGCATCTTTAATTATAAATTTCATTCGAATTCAAAAAGCAGTCAGACAATATTAAAAACACTTGTTTGAACAATTACTAACTTTTTGGATAAATAATTTTATTGTAAAATTAAAAAAAAGGGTTCAGTGAGGAAGTTTCCCATTTTTTTTTTCAAATCGGTTAAATTAATAGTCCTTAGTTTTGTAAAATAGAGTGAAAAAATTTCTTCACTATCTCCAAATATAACAAAGTTATGGGACTTCAAAGTTCAAAAAATTGCGTTTCGCGCGCTTGGCATCTTCTGACTATTGTGACGTCACTCGGTACAACAAACACGCTGTATTTGAATGAAACTGACACATTGAGCCAATTTATCTGTAGATAATACACTATTTTTGTTTTTACACACTTTTTTTCTTTCTTTAGTTATTATTCAGAAACTAATTAACAATTTTGAATTAATAACAGATGATATGTAGCATGCTTGGAAAAAACTATTCTTCCCAAAATAGAATGAAATCCAAGTAAAAAACTTCTGCATTATCAGACGCCAATCGGTTTATTTGTTTTTTTCTCCATCATTGTTATAAAGAAAATGCATTTTCATACTATTCCTAAGTGTACAAGTGTACAATATAAAGTTCATAAAACCCAATTATTTTAACTTCCTCATTATGTAGAAAACATAATGCTGAGAACAGTTTTATAAGAATGTTAGTACATATTTTGTTTTATCAAACTTTTAAATTTTAGATTTTTCAATGACTGCAATCTCAAACTTTCAATCCAATATCATAGAGTAACTAAGGTAAAACACTTAATTCAGACACCTTAAGGGATTTATGTTACATTTTATTTGATGTAGTTGATAATAGTTTTGAATTTTAGAAATAATAACGATTTCTGATTAAGACTGACTAATTATTTTACATTAAATTTTGCAAAAATCTAAGTAGCAATAAACAGAAAGATGTCTGAATTTGAAACAGTGTCTGAATTTGGGAATTTGACCTTACTAAAATCCTAACTTATTAAACTGTTAGTAGGTCCAAGTCATTTGGCGCAAATTTTACACAAACGGCATGAGTTAAGAAAGACAATAGGTATAAAAGAAAACCTGAAAACTGGACGAATAGCGCAAAAGAAAAATCAAGTGAGTTAAGTTCATGTATGTTCATTACTACCTTTTTTTTTCTTTTCATAATTTTACATAATAAATAATAACATGTCAGACTAAAATTTCACGTAGAATTCAAAAATGTATTAAAATACAGAGTGTTCCATTCAAAATTAGGAAAATGAATTGCATTTCCGTTATAGCCAACCAAATTCCATTTTTTACCTCGTCGTGCCATAGTTGTTCGTATAAATGAAGCCAGCTTGAAAATGATCATTTCTCAAAAAATTTTGGTTCTTTTGAAAGCTCTTGAAAATGTTCTGGCTGTATTTTTGATATTAGAAACTCCCAAAAAACCATAATTTTTATTTATAGCACTAATTCCAAAATTTTTCCGAAACCGAGTATAAACTCCTAGTTATCCGTTGACGAGTAGAGGAAAAATAATTTATTCAAAAATTTCAACTGGTAACGCAGATAATCTGATAAGGAAAATTGAAAACTATCAATTACCTTGTATATTATTAAAATAAGAAATGTGCACATATTCTTTGGCGGCAAACATGTCAACATATTCCTAGTTTTTTATCTGAACTGTTTTATTATCAAAAATTCAAACGGAGACTAACAATTTTGGAAATCTGTCGATGATGACATAAGAATACCTCATTAACTACGTAACAATAACCCGTGTCAATCACAAGAATTAGGTACGTGATAATGGCACCTTTTCGCATTTACAATTGTATCGCGAAATATGGTTACAACTTTTCTATTTTAAATGGAACTTCCTGCATACATTTTGAGAAACCTAAGTGAATTTCAATTTCGGTTTAATGAACATTTACGGGTAAAGATTAAAAAGGATATTCACATTTTCTTCCAAAAAACTAAGGAAAGAAATCAACTGTTCCGCAGTCGTCGCCAAGATTGAAGATTTAAATCAAACATATTCCAAATTGATAAATAAATAAAATATATTTGGCAATAATTTATACATTAAATATATGATTAATTAATCAAGGATCTACTCTATTATACGACCAATACGGCATCGAGTTTGGTTCCATATAAATCCTATCATGTCCTTCATTGAGTGTGTGAACTTTAACCGAAGGTTTCTCCCCCCTTTTTTCAAAAATTTTCTTCAAAGCTATAGAAGCGACAATAATGAGTGCCATTTTACTAGCAATTAACGCCTTAGCTGCCATTACAGCCAATGTCTTCATCACCAATGGCCCTGTTAATCCAAAAATACCAAGAAGTACCATAAAAGCATACTGTGCATATTTCCCTTCTTTTTTCAAATTTTTTTTGCTATAACCAAAACTACTTCCAAGTCCATCTCCGTCACCACCGCCATCTCCTCCTCCACCACCACCTCTTGCTTCATCATTACTATCATCTTCAGTCAAATCCACATAAAATGAATGAGTGTTCAGAAAGTTTGTGAATGCCTTGATGAGCCGATCAAAACCAGTAGAACGAAATCTAGCTGAATCAACTTCAACAAGTTTTTCTTGATTTCGCAAAAGTTTGACCCCATCAAAGAGTGACACATCCGAATTTATTGATTTTTCAATAGCTTTTGCCGCTTTATTTGCAAAACAAGACATATGGTTATTGGATAGAAGACACTCTTTCACTACTTTTCGTATAAAGAAATCGTTAGATTTTTGAGGGTTTAAAGAAAAACACTGCACAAAACTACAAGTAATAAACACTATGATCAGAAAAGACATGTTTGAAACTCTATTGATTAAAGTTGAATACTAAGTAACTTAGTTATACACATTGTTGCAGTTTTTATAACAATGTAGTGCATGTCAAAGCAACCAAGCAAAACTCTTGGATCTTGCATGATAGGTGTTTATACCTACGTCCCATTTCCTTAGTCGAACAATTTCCACTTTTATTGTAAGTTAACAGAGTCGTTTTCAACTAATTGAGATTTGCTTCTAATAATGTCAGGACCACATGTCAAAATGTTAAAATTGCGGTGTTAATGTTTCATTTTTCCATAAAACTCAAAGTACTCCATTTTTCGCTGATTTTCAATATATGCAATAAATTGGAATTATTTAGCTTAATTATTTTAATAAGTGGAACTACAAAGGTATTAAGTGTGTAACACGAAGATTTAACTTATTATAACATATAATAACGAGCGCGTGATTGTAGATAATTTTTCATTACTTCAGAAAACAAATAAAAGGCTCTATCTGTAAAATTACTAATTACCCTTCGTATTAAGAAATAAAATCATTGAATTTATGAGAAAATTACTGATAAATAGAATGTAAAATCCTATTATCCACACTGTCTGACAAGGTCTAACAAAAAACATTTTTAGCAAAATGTCTTTATTGTTCTTTATACTTTTCATATAAATTATAAATATTTTTTCCAATATATTTTATTTCATTTATTCGAACTTTGGTATCATCCCTGAGGATTAACGATTTTCGCTGCTTCTTCCATTCCAATCGCTGTTACACTATCACTGTATCCTGTTAAAACAACAACATAGGAACACAGAAATATACATACATAAAAATATCAAAAATACAAGAACCAAATAAATAATAACATTAACAGTAATTAGTACTTTATTGCGAAATTCCGTTCAATTTATGACATGAAAAATAGCACATAGTTAAAAATTTTTGTACGTAATCAATACGTAGTTTTTTCGTCAGTGTTTCCAATTAAAGCATTTTTTTTATGTTTAGGAAATGAAAAGCGTTTAAATAGAAACCCTGTCTTATTATTGCGCTTATTCTAATTACACTAACAAATTCTTAATTCTGCTAACGCAGCAAATAGCTGTTATTTTATTATTTTAATGAAAAAATCTGCTATTCTTATTTGAAAACAAAAAAGCAAAAATATAAGCTACTCAATACATCCAGAAATAAAATACGCATTAGATTTTAGTTAATTTCACATTTCAAAATTTCTCTAGAATTTCTCTAGATCTAGAACTGTGTAATATACTATTTGGGAGTCTGAAATTTTTTTTGAACATAATCTCAGTCCAAAAACTTAAATCAATCATCAAAAAATTCCTTGTCGTAAGCACGCCTTTTATCAACTTTCGAAAAAAAAATCCATTTCTAGAGCGTATTTTTTTCTGGTATTACCTTAAAACAAATTACATAATTAAACGAAGACTGCATTTTTGCAGCGCTGAATGATGAGTGTTGTTATAACAGCAGCTATCAAAGATTATTTTGGAAAAAAACAAGAAGGATGAAAGTCCATATAATTTCAAGTATGATAAGTCGCAAAAAACAAGTCATTTTTTATGCTTTTCAAATGTTTATCTTTTGATCTTTTGTTAAACATATTAATTGAATAAAAAAAAATAGCTTAGTAAACATTATTGTTCTGTGATTATAACAATAATAAAACTGATGATAAAAATCTGCTTTTGTTAATTAATTTTTTGAATGGTGAAAATTGAAAGTCAGCGATTTTTAAAAATTTTATATTGGATTTTCATCCTTCATACAACCCTTTCGACTTACAATGCCAAAAATTCAATGATACCTTCAGTTATCACATTGCTTTTGGTCACAAAACCTTCGCAATACATTGAATATATTAAAAGAATAATATTTTGGGTAATTTGTTACCAATAGTGGGAAAATTTTGTGTATACTATGTCTTGCAAAATTGTAATCAAAAGTGATTATAGTGTTTTTTATTTGTGAAGCTATTCTAATATTACAAAAGATTAAGCAGACAATGGAAGATTTCTATCACAACAGTGAAATGTTTTATTTTAGATTATTTTCAATAATCAAACTAAGAATCACATTCATTACAAAACAACAGGTGACTTTACTTTATTTGATTCATTATTACCATTGAAGATTATGCTTTAAAACTATTTTTTGAGTGTTTTTTTTTTGTTGCCACCTTAACCGATATTATTTTGTAATGTTTCAAAATCGCAAGAAAAACATCCCTCCAAAATTAATCCTATTCAAGTGACGGCCAATTACCATCACTTTCTAACCCTGATGCAAAACATAAGAAAAAATTATGTGTCTACTTATTTAAAAGAAAATTATAATCACAACCTTAAAGTAGCGTATTTTAATGAAATTAAACTACAATAATTTAGCTTTTAAAACATCCCCTAAATGAGGTAATACTTGAAAATGACATTAGCTAATAATTTGAAAACTAAAAAAAAATTATATCTCATCCTAACCTGTTCCATTTCTGTCGTAATCAGAAATGCGACTATCTAAACTTTCCAATGATGTTGCAGTTGACATGTTGTCTTCAACATTCTGTCTTGCCTTTTCTATATCCAAAACTTGGTCTTTTATTATTGAAACTGGAGGACTAGCAGCACCCGCTTCTGCAGCTACTGCTGCTAATCGAATTAGGTCTTTTTGGGACTCACGAGCTTCGACAAGGAAAATACTTTCCTTTATTTCTTTACTCGAATATTGATATATTTTATCGTAGATAACTCCATGCAAGCCCAATTCTTTCAAGTATTTTATTGTTGCAGGATCTGCGTTCTCATCTCCCCAGCAAAAGATTATCAATCCTGATCTCTTCACGAGTTGCACCTGTAAGAAAAACTGTGTTAACCGATTTTTCACTAAATAAATAATGAGATACTATGCAATCAATAAATATATAAATAATCAAAACCACCAGGATCTAGCTTTTGCGGCCAACCTAAGTACGATTATTAAACTCCTACAAAGAATATACACCAGCGGACTTCTCGTTTTCATTTCGATAATTTCGACATTTAATTATTTCATAATACAATCCATTCTTTATTACTTTCCATGTTCATAGATCTTACGAGCGAAGAGTTTCTTCTTTTCTTGTTAATAATTATCTTCTTCTTGTTTAGTACTTACATTTGTTTGTGTTCAAGAATAGTCTGTATTAAGTATCTTTCAAAGTTCAAAATTCCGCTCGAGTAGTTTTCTTAAATCAATAATCTTTTCCTGATACTTACAAATTAAATTCCATATTAGTTTTCTTCATTGTTCTTGTTAAGTTCTTGTCAAGAGTGCTCTTCTAATTTTTATTATGCGCATCAAGTTCTTCATTAACCGTTTATCGGCATATCTAAAAAACATATTCCTCCAATTATTCACAGTATAACCTTCACATTCACAGTTGTTTTATCTTTACAGATTATATGGTATATGTATAAATTAAATTCTATTTATCGAACACGTGTTTTCGAATCATCATGTATAAATATAAACTTAATATTCACAGTTTTTTATTTTCTATTTAAATGTTTCAATCTGATTATCCTGCTCCTTTGTAAACCTTCCAGAACAAAGTAGGACAGGTTTAATACGCGTCGTTTTGCAAATACATAATAACACACCAAAATTAACATTCATACACCTGACCTAAATCATTCTCAAAAGGAACACAGTGGCGGATTTATCGGTTTCAGATTCAGCATGCAGCACCTAGAGTAAATTTAATAAAAAAAATCAAATATTTGCAATAAATTAAACAAAAATAACAAAAAAATAATTAACACACATGCATTTGTGTTAAAATGATTAAATTTTCCAAACTAATACATTACAACTGTAACACTAATAAATATTCGGAAAAATCTTGACATGACATAGTTGTGGGAGAAAATACAATTTTTAATACCACTTCCAAAAATTATAAAAGTTAAAATTCGAAAATCTGAAAAAATGTGTTTCTTAAGTAATGTCTCACATGTATCGTAAGTATTTTTATTAATGCCAAATTTTTCAGGTCAAGGCAAATTTTACAATCATGACATGGCACTTATCTGTTCCACCTTCGAAATAAACACAGTTAAAAGCAGTTACTACTAGAATTTTAGCAAGATAACGCGAAAGCAAAATAAAATAGAAATAATTATTGACAAAAACATTAAGAAATGAAATAAATGACAAAAAACTTCCACGTGTAATTTATTATTATTAAAAGAAATTATAGAATACCACAATGAATTAACATTAAAGAAAATTGCAAGTCCACGATTGACCTTCAATAAAGTTTCAGTTCATATAACATTTTCAACAGTAATAAAGGTAATAATCAATAATGACATGGTTCCGAAACAATGTTAATTTTAGTTTTACAAAGTTCAGAATATGACGTATTAACATTATTTAACAGATTCCTTATGACTAAAAGGTGTAAAATCTGTTATTCACTGCTTATAGTTAATTAATGTAACTAACATTATTCAGTTCAGTGATAAAAAAAAAACCGCATGATAGTGGCTTTTAACTGATTGTAATACTTCTTATAATGTTTGACTGAAATTTATAGAAAAAAAAACTTTATCAGTAGCTCACAATAGAACAATAAAATGATTAATTGGCCAGTTAATCACAATTTTAAGATTTCGAATTTTAACTCAACAATAGATAATAACATAATAAAACACTTAGCAAAAAAATTAATTCTTAATGATAATGACATTAGAAGTAGTATTACACTGTTTACATAGATGGACAACTGAAATCTTAGTTTCACTAATATTATTACAAACACATATGTTGCATATGCATAAAATTGATAATTTTCAACTTACCAAAGACGCATCCTTCAATATATCTTCAGTGTGAACGCTAAGTCCCAAAATTTCAATCATCTTCGCATACTGCACAGCTGCTGGAATAGACCAACATCTTGGATCCATATATTGAGCATAAGTTTTACTTTCTCCTATTGTTAAAAACATCACAGGATATTTATTTTGTTTCATTCGAATTACAGAACAAATATCCGGATTAAAACATGAAAAGACGATTCTTCTTTCACCACCATAACGTAGTACAACTTCTAATATAGTATCCAAATATAAATTGATGTCGGTAGGATGATAAAGTTCATATGATCCATCAAAAAGTTGCATTGTCCATTTAATTTCAATGTTGAAACCGACATGTGGATTTAAAACTTCCAAAATATGTTGCAAAGTTGGAAAAGGCTGATGATCTTCGAGGTCATCATCGAAAAAACGAGGATTTTTCGACTTGCCTTCAGACAAGTGATAAACCTAAAAGATGATTAATCAATAGAAACTGTTATGAATTGAAAATTAAGAAACTGCTTATTATTATGCTTAACATGTGCTTTAACCTATTAATCTATAAAATAGACATAAGTTAATTATTGACAACTTAAATTCGAGAACAGAAACTAGAAATATTAATAAAAAAAATTAGTATATTATCATAAACAATAATGAAACTAATAATAGCATGGATTATTAATATCACAAAACATCCGACTAATGTAATTTTATCGCTGATTTCCTCAAATTTTCCAGGAACATAATAAATGATAAACAAGTTGCAAATGAATAATATTACACATTTCTCAGCAAAAAAATTTGAGAGCTAAAAAAATTGGCACACTTAAAAAACTGTTTAAAAATACGATTTTGGCACATTAGTCAGTTAGATACAAGTTAATTTGAACTACAAATATATTTTAACAAGATATATTTCAATACCTAACTTTTTCATGAGTGTCGCATTTTGACGTAAAAGTTTCTATTTTCTGCAGATATTGATAGAAGAAAAAAAATCGCAACGTTTAAATTTAAACCAAGTTAGCCCTAATAAAGTAAGCAATTCTGTATGTTTTACAATTAGTTCAACGATGACTGATACCTTACGAAGGATGTAATTCACCAAACTGAACAAAACAGATGTGTTAAAATATTGATCATTTTAATCCATGTCTGTAAATATACATTTTAAGCTCAAATTGAATAAATACGCTTTTGTTTTACTAAATTAATTTACGTTTGTAATCCTATATAAAACCTGTTAATAAATATCATTGCCAAAGCAAATCTGGGTCTGAACCTGGATCATCGTTAATCGACGCCTGTGCAACCGGCCCTTAATCAATCAAATTGAGCTGATGAAAGTCTCGTATTACAAGATCACTTTTCTATTTATTCATCCATTAGATATGTTGGAATGGCCATCCTTACGTGAATACTTTTGGTTCTATATCAAAAACGATTTAAATTCGCGAAAACAAGAAAGTTTATGATAAGTAGATCGATCAATCAACCATCAAATGTCTGACCCGGAAACGACACCGGAACAATGTCAAAACTTTTTTAATAATTTCTCACTGAGTTTATTCCTTCAATTATTTTTATTATCATGAAATAAATTCAACTAGTTATCCAGTCTTTGAAGCAACATTCTATTCAAAACTGATACAAATTTTTCGAAAATTATACTTGCAATTTATTTTCTGCATGCCTAATCTGATTAAAATGAAAACAAACAAAAAAGAAAACACTAAATAAAGTACTAGAATTAAAAAAAAATTCAAGTTGACTGATTTAGTATCCGCAACGCAATGTACCAATTTATGAGTAAAAATAAGTACCTTCACAAAAAGGTAGTACTTGTTGTTGCCAAAACGGTTTGGCAATGAACCTGATAATTTCAAGTTGTTTGATAAGCAAACTTTGTCTTGTAAGACATTTATCTAGATACCCATCCATAAAACCATCTCGCCTAGCAATTTTCGTGTGTACTGCGAAATTTAAATTACAATGTTGTAAAATTTGAAGTCTGTTACTGAAACTTTAATTTTGATAAAGTGATTTAAGTTTAAGCAACATAAAATCAGCTTTAGAATAAAAAGAGCGTTTCTAGAAATAATTTCAATTCCTTGTAAACTGCTTTTTAACCTAAAGTTATCCTCTCTTTCAGTTCATTAACACAAATTTGTAACGTTATTAGAGATGCATCAGAACAATAACGAAGTGTAAATATACATAATTGACCTTGAAATGTTAAAATATCGAAAAAATTAAAACACGAAAGACGTTGGCAAGTACTCTTTTACTGCAAGTTGAAAATCTGTCCAAATTAAAATGAAACGCCTAACTGAAGTAAAATAAATTATTTTTCACAAAAAGTCCTAAAAAGTCATTTTACAATCACTGACTCAACAATAATACAATATAATAGTTATTTTTAGTATCCCCTCCAAAAATGTTGCATTTGTTGCTGTTGCCAAAAGCTTAAAAGACACATCATTCCAAGGTCTAGGAAAACAAATTCAAAAATTAACGCTGATTAATGTGCGTCAAGAATTATAAATTCAGGTGCACGTATTTAATTGAAATATCAAATTGGACTGAATACTATATTATATTGATGATGCTCGCAAAGAAATCATTTCTGTACTAATTTTACAAACAACTATTTTTCATAGACATAAATATCAATACAGCTATAGACAAAACAATAAACAGTAACAAATAACGTTTTAATTTCATGTTTCTATGCAAATACTTGATAAAATTTAATACTATTACCATTATTCATGAAGAAAAATTCATAAAAACAAAGAATTTTTTCAAATAATTTCAATTTGAAAATAAAATTTTTGCAAAAGGAATTATTATATGAAGAATAGATCAATTCAGGTTATGGGTTAAGACTAAGGTTAAAGACTTATCAGATATAATGTATTTCATAACAATGTTCGGTGATCTTCAACTGGCAACCCTTCATGTAATCTTATAACAGATAATGATAACTATGGGTAATGAGTAATGTTACTTTTGTGGCTGTAACTTACGAAATGAACTAAACGGCATTTGACGTAAAAGCTAGTTTTTAGTAATCATCACAATATATTACAAAACTTAAATTGAACGACCCCCTCACCTTTAACAGCTGCAATTGGTCCAAAGTAAGCTCTTTAACCGGCAATTCTAACATATCATTCTCATCAAGTTGCTTCTTTTTCTTCATCGAAATGCAAACATGGAAATCATGATAGACAATAGGCACTAGGTCTTTACTCAACTGTACATCAAATTCGACAAAATCGGCACCATGATCAATGGCATTCTTCAAACTTGCTACTGTATTTTCCCTGACTTCAGCACAATTTTGGGTTTTGAAACTTGATCCAGATCCTCTGTGTCCAACATCGAGTCCAGCTCGTGTTTTCTTCCAGTGTCTTGCATAAGATACACTGAGATCACATTTGAAATTAGGCATTGGTCTAATCACAATATAATCGATTCGGACTTGTCCTAAAGGTCGATGTTTAGTGCTGGTGACTGGTAATACGACACTACCTTCCGACGATTGTAAAACTGTCGGAAGTAAGTAACTGAATCCGGCATGATGAGGCGGTTCACCGTCATCATGTCGTGAACTGTATATGTATAAATCTATAAGAAAAGCGACATTTGCAGGGAACAACACCGTAGATTGAAAAATAAGCATATCATTCTCTTTATACTCTTCCCCGAATTGGGGCTGTGGATGAAACATGGAGTCTTCCGCGTTCAAACTAGCAACTTCGCAGAGGGCATGCTTGGGGTTCTCAAATGAATCTTGCGTGTCGGCACTTAATGACTCCTCTAACGCCTCCGACATGGTTTTAGGGATATTGGTGTTGTGACGCAACAACCCCACCGGCGTGACTTTAATGAACACTTTCCTGTTGGTGTATTTGGGACGCCAGAGAGTCAACGGGTTGTTGCAGAACTTTAATTGAATAACTGTCTCTTTATTCAACCAACCTCTGTCAATCCGCTCTTCATCATCATACTCGCCATAATTTTGCAATACATCCGAATCCTGAGACGACTTTGCGGTAGGCTGGATAATTCGTGGCTTGAGATGAGCCTCCCAGCTGCGGACTATGACCTGCAGACCCGGCTCGACGATCACACATACACAGTATCGATATTCCACATTGATTTTATCTGGAATCATAATAGTCTTCGACCAGATGTCAGACTCATCATCTTCTTGATCCAATGGCACGCATTTCTCCGGCTGCCAAGAGCCCAGCTCAGGAACATTACCGGAAACACACACGACTTCTTCTTTCCGCAACTGCGGGACACGAGTACGAAACAGCCACTTCTTGGGGGGATACTTGGAGCTAGTTTTGGCGGTGTGCAGCTGTGGTTCATCCCCTTTACCGGCACGTAAAATGGCGTTATTTGGGTCTTCAAGAAAGAACCAACGCTGCATTGTTACAAAATGGCACAAATTAATTCACACAAGAAAAACTGACATTACGCGAATTGACCCGATTAAGAATGTTCTGGTAGAGACAACATTATACGACGGATGTAAATACTGTCAGCTCAACCACTTCCACCGAGAGACAGACTTCATTTCTTACAATTTCTATGGCAAGCGGTTTCGAACGAATGTCTTATTACGAAATACAAAACACGTTGCCATGGAGTATCTGTCTAATATCAATTCACAGATATGCGCGTCTACTCGGACTTGGCGATTCGGCGCAATGGAGTCAAATTCTATTGTAACAGATTTGCGCACCCAAAAGGACGCAGCCTGGCATTTAAAGTATTAATCCAACGAGGAAACTACGTAAAAACAGGTTTTAAAAAATAATTTGTATGATTTCGTAGAGTTCGATGTCTATTGATTCACAAAAGTTTGATGAAGTCGAATATTATCTTAAGTAAAGTTCATATATTTATTTTAAGACAATGGCTATTAGTATTAAATTTTTTAATCCATTATAATGCACAATAATATTCTATTTTGCTCATATTTGGAAAAACTTCAGATCTGTTCGTTTTTATTATCTATCAGACTGACAAAGAATTTTTTACAAACATTGGCACTTTATTTTTTACTAAGTCAAGCAGATAAAAATTTGTTTTGAAAATAAATAATGTGATGACACGTGTACGCACTTGGACTGTAATCTGGTTGCAAGATAATTTACAGTACTTAAATAAATTTGTACTGAATGTTAAGCACACATCATGTTCAATAATTTGAAATATTATCACACAAAATTTCTTTCTCAATCAAATCCCTGCAAATCTGCTAATCTAAAAAACGGTCACATTTACATGAATCAATTTTCTTCATGTAAAAATAATGTCAGATGAAAAAAAGTAGCTTTCATCAATGTACTTTTCACTAGTCGATTTGATTAATTTATCAAATGAACTAAAAATCAGAAAAGTGCGTCATCACTTTCTTTTCGTTATTAAAAATCACTGTTAATCTCATTTTTGAATAATGTATTTCACAACTTAATGGCGCAAAATTAGGTCATCAGGACATTAAGATTGATGAAAAAGATCTCTTATAAGTTTATGTTGACTATAAAATTTATTAGAAAAAAATGAAAATATGTTCTTACAATTAACGTAAGTATAAAGTCTGCGAATAAATAATTAGTTAATTAATTATTCAACTCGTATTAAATTTGTTTTAAACATTTACAACACTATACTGTATTTTTACAAAACTTTACAACGTACGTTTCTGAATAACATACCTAGAAAATATGTACATTGGTATGCTCAAATAGCTTAGAATTGTACACGTCATCATTCGCTCTAGTGCTAAATGATTACTAAATCACAATTGAATAAATTAAAAAGGATGAAAGCATCCTCATCAACCAGAAACAGCGTCAATTTTAATTTGTACTTCAGAATGTCAAATCGCACTTGAAAAAAAAATCATGCACTGTACACTCTAAATTTAATTATTATCACATGAACACTTAAAAAATACATACAACTTATTTACTTGGGATGTATAAATGGACATTTATCCATGTTTCTACAATACCCATGATTTTTCACATTTTTACAAAGTCTTCCACGTCCACCACCACCTCTATTATTCCAGTTTCCAGGTCCTGGTCCATTCATTCTAACCCAAGGTCCACTATTATTTCCACCTCTCCTAAAACCACCTCTTCCACCACCTCGATTCATGTTGAAATTATTTGGGGGAAACATGCCCATATTTGGAGGATTGAAAGGCATCGGAAAATTATTTTCATTCATCATTGGATTATTGAAATTATCGGGACCAGGTCCGAAAGCATTCGGGTTGAGCGGTCCTTGATGCATCATATCAGGTCCTTGTCCCAAATTCGGAGGTCCCATCATATTTCCATTTGGCATTATATTCGGAGGACCTCCAAACGCACCAGGTCCATTTTGAGGCCCGAATCGAGGTGGCATACCTTGAAAACCACCGGGGGCTCCATGCGGAAAATTCTGGAATGGCAGTGGCATATTTGTGAAAATCTGCTGGGGTAAGCTTTCTTGCACATGAGGTGGAGAACCTTTCGGTTCCGGCCATGGAGTATTCCTTAAATCCATTTCTTGACTCTCCGCATCTTCTAAAGGAATTATAATAGGATCACTAATTTGATGAGTTTCAGGTATTGGCTCTTCAGGACTGTCTGGAATTTTCCGTTTATCGAAATATAAAGCTTGTAGAACGCTTTTTTCACGTGCGAATTGAATGTCTTTTTCTAAACTTTTACAACCAGGAACTGCTAATGGTTCGTTCAGATCGATTAAAAATGGCAAACGCCATGCTGTTTGCGGTTCCATTATGTCTTCATTAGATAGTTTTCTAGACAATTGCAATGCTTCTCTTTCACTCGTCATCTCCATTTTAGCCATATCCATGAAATTCTTCGTTACATTAACTCTTTCTGTTTCGTCAAGTTCAAAGTATCGTACTTGAGTAAGATTATCATCATTAAATTTAACAGACTTCTTCGGGCCTTTCTTTTTTGTGTACACTAGTGCCCCCTTCAACGCACCGTCCATTCGCGGTTTCTCATTTTCAGTTTCTATAGGTGTGCCAGACCGCTCCATGTTTTCATCTTGATTTTCTTCTTTTGATTCATATAAATCTTGTTCCGTTTGTAAAGTATCTTGGTAAAAGTTTGGAGCTGCAATATTTTTCAAACCAAGAGGTGACGTCACAGGAGTAGGCGTTTGCGGCTCTTGTTGAGTTGTTGGAGATTCTGGAACATCTTTCGATATACTTGGACGACGTTTACGTTTCTTAGGCTCTTTCTTAGATGTTGCCGAAGCCGCCAAAGCGTCCATGAAAATATCACTTTCTTGTAACACCGGCGCTGTAAACAAAACAAAATTTAAATTTTAAGTTAAATAAAACGACAAAAAATATATATTTTCAGCGAAACTCCTCAAAATTAACCATCGACTCATTATAAATTACATAACTATCAAAAATATTAATATTACAAATCAACAGTAAAATTAATGTCAAAAACATTAATTTATGGAAGTTTAATTTTAATGAAAAATTGCTCTCCTTACTAAAAATAATATTTAGGCTATTTATTAATTTTCGTGCTACTTATTTTATTCAACTTTGTAAAACCTAATTTTGGGCTATCCTTTTATTTTTAATGCTACTTTACATATGCAAACATAAATAAAAATGACTCAGTTACGATGTTTCCGATATTTATGAGTACTTTATATTCAATGAATATCCATACAGCTTATTTTTATTAAATTTATAAACTATACTTAAAAATGTTAACTAAGATGTGCAAATAATTAATTCTGCATTGCTAATTTACTGTTGATTGTAGCAGCTTTGATGATAAATGCGCGTATCAAAAGATCAGAATTTTATCTACAAGGATACTTCAACGCACGTTACTGCGCATTCTTACTAAATGTTCCAACACGTTTTGTCTTTGTATGCATCTTCAGTAGTATTATCACTCATAGATAAATGAAGCTCCAAATTTGAAGTTTACAGATTTTCTTATACTTACATAACACCTGACAACGACGAGGGTTATACTGAAGACAAGAAAAAGCCGTAAACTTCAAAAATGAACGAGCTGGTTGTTGACAGCTGCAAAAAACTTCTTTAAAAATATTAGTGAATGTTGTCATTCAATATAGAGAAGATGCTTTTTACTGCTAACATGGACCTATCAGCAACAAATATTTACTTTGCTTGTTTTAATTTCCGCTGTATTTATGCAGTTTAGTACTTTCGAAATAATTGTAGATTTCATCTATCGTCATAGTATAGCCCTTTGATAAATGTTTTTATAGCTGAATATCTATAGTTAAGCTATGGTCGACTATCTACCAAATTCGCTTATTTGAACACTAGACTGCTCTCCAGTTCACTTCTCTCAAGCTTATGTATAACTTCGTCATAGAGAGAATTTAGCGTTGTTTAGGAAGGAAAGGGCCTGCCTATATACCTTAATACTTGATAGGTCTTTTTATTTATTATTTTAATGTTTACAGAATTTTACATTCGTAACTTACCATATGGCGCACCTACTGCAAAAAATGAATTTTATTTTACAGAAGTAAAGATTGAACATGATGCACTGTTCTTCGTTGACACTCATCACTAAATTATGTTAGCAAATGTATTTTTTTAAAGAAAACAAATACAAATTGATGATTCATAGATATAATGTAAAAAATGCACGCAAAAATTACAAGATACCCCAACCCTTTAAGGTAATTTTTCGTGCATTTTTAACACCCTGTTACTGTAAGTAGAAAGTTATATTATAATAGTTATCATTAAAAATATATGGAAAAAAAACTTTTGAGGAGTTCCGCCATTCCCTGTAAGGTCAGTCAGCAAAGAAGAAAAACAGCTTTCTGCCCAAAGGCTGCTTGTCGAACTTCCAGTTGCTTCCCGCCCCAACAGAATACCTGTGAAATAAAAAAAAACCTAATGAGTATGGGTATTTGAAAAACTTACGTTTGGGTTTAGGAGGTATCAATTTGATAGCTCCTGGTCTTTCCGGTATATCAATTTTGAATTTCTTTTCTGGTGGCGTTGGAACATCCTTCACTGGAGAAGTTCTCTTCTGGGGGATAGATGGCAGTGTAACCGTCGGTTTTTTAGTAGGTCTTGGCGGTGGAGGTTTCGCTTCTTCTTCCAAGCCAGTTGAGCGCCGCTTCGAGTTGAAAACTTTCACCGTCTTCGGCCGATCTTCTGTGTTTTTCCGAACTTCAATAGACATCGTTGGTTTCTTTACTTCTTTGTTTTCTTTAGCTTTATCGTCAGTCTTTTTTGGAATTCTGCCAAGCTTATCAATACTTTGTGGTTTTATTTTAGCAAGAGTATCTTTGTCCTTTTCAGCCTGTTTCTCTTTAGAATCGGCCTTACCACTGCTGCTACTACTTTTTGATCCATTCGATCTATGCTTATCTCTTTTTTCTTTATCTCTTTCCTTATCTTTACTACTACTTTTAGAACTGTTAGACTTATGTCTGTCTTTATCTTTACTACTAGAACTGCTACTGCTTTTTGATCGACTTGAGCTACTATGTTTTGAAGAACCAGAACGACTTTTATATTTATTTTTTTCATTTGATTTATTTTTGTCATCAAACTTCTTTTCTTTTGCTTCTTTAACCTCTTTATCTTCTTCAAACTTTTCGTTTTGTTCTGCAGGAACTTCACTTGGTGAATCTATGGAGGAATTTTCAACAGATGCCGTTCGACTGATAACTTGTTTACCGTCTCTTACAGTAACTTTGTAAAAATTATTGACAGGTATTGTTTCACAGGAAATACTATCAGTCACGTCTGCTTTTATTTGAGAACAATCAACAGTATCATTATCAACATGACTAGGTGTTACTAATGAAGTTGTTTCAACTATCTCATGACTTTCAGTTTTAGCTGACTCAGGAATTTGAACTTTTACTTCATCAATCTTCGTGTTACCTTTAACTATAATCAACCAGTCTTTGACTAATTGATTTGACAATTCTTGAACTCCTAGTGAATAAATAAAAAAATAAAAATTTTAGTTCAGTTTAATTAAAAAACTTTGCAATTTTTAATGTGACTGACTGTACCAAATTACTATATTGTTAAAGCAAATTAAAATTACTCAAATTAAAAGAGGAACATGCAATTCGATTTATTACAAGATTGAAATATTAATTTCTTGACAGCAAAAGTTTGTCCTTTTGATGATCTTTCTTACCTTTAACTTCCTCAAGCCTAGAGAGGCTTTTAACTAATTTAGGAATGTTGTTTAACTTCAACCTTTCAACATCAACTGGGGTAATTAATAGTAGACTTAAAATTTCTTTTACTAAATCCCAATTAGAAACATGTATTGCATCTTGTAACCACGTATGGATTAAGTTCCAACCACCTTCAGCCATAAACATGTTTACTAACGATTGCTCTGTATTTTTCAATATTAGGATATAAACGCATTTACTAACTAATTTTTTTGAAAATTTTGTCATCAAGCTGAAAGAAAAACAATGTGCAGGCTGAGCTTCCAAAGAGAAAAAGAATACTCACTTGACTAATCGTGGAACTTCTTCGCTGGAGAGGATACCTCCTTCTGGACTTATGAGGACTGAAAGACATTTCAACAACTGCAACGGATCGATACGCGGCTGCAAAAAAATGATTCATATTTTAAAAGTGGGAACGTCATCTACTGTCAAAGCAGCACATAAAAATTTCTATGACGTCATCAAAGATGGCTGTCTTTTTCCAAAAATGGAAATAATTTGAAAATTTTCATATTAAACATTAAACTGATGGTATTCATATACGAAAACACAGTATGAAAATGTCAGATTTTATTATTTTTAATAGATATCTAATGTCTTACCATTTTCAAAAATCCTACATCGAGCTGCTTTTCACAACTGTAACACTAAATTGGGGTTGCAGTTAACGAATTCTTCTTAATTAAGAATATCTTTTCACAAAATTTCAGTTCAGAAAACAGAAAAACCAACTTAAATCTAGACAACGCCTTGTCCTCCATTACGTGTCAACTACTATACAACTTAAACGTAACCGAATTTGCTCATTCAGTATCGCTTAAAACAACTTTTCGAACAATTTATAATAGTTTACGTTAAGATCTCTATATAATAAAATAATTTACGTTAGATTAGCAAAATAAATTTTAGAATTTTTTACACTTAAAAATTGTTGAATAAACGCTCTCTACCATAAGTTGGGCGGAAATGATTCGATTTTCGACGCAGCTAAGGAATGAGAACAAAGAAAATGGCAGCTCTTACAATTTCTGCGCATGCTTACTTGATTATTCGATAACTTTTACTAAAATCTATGACTTCTGAATTTGATAATATTGAATATTAACTATGAAATTCGTATTTACCAATGGTTTATAACAAATTAAGCAATGAATTTCTATGATATGAGTTCACAAAGTATTTTTGTTGAGCGATGTGTGAGTATCTACTTAGCAGAGAAGTCACTATCAACAACAAGAAAACAAAATTACCAAATTACTTCATGATAGTTTTGGTCGATTAAAATAATTATGTTGGCTAATCTGTAAAACCGGAAATGTGAACCATTGTGAACATTTTAAAAACGTCAGTGTGTAACCTCTCTCCGATATGTTGTCAGTTTCAACAATTAGAAATTTTCTTATTACATACCCAGTTAAACGAACATTATCGCTTTCGATTTCTAACTTAAACAATCAAAAACCAGTTGTTGAAGGACCACAGTTAGAAGTTCGTGAAATTACGAAAGATCGGACCAAGGAAGTGCCTGTTGAGACTAGTATAAGATATCTAAAAAGTGCTGCATATCAACAAACTTACGGAGGGCAACCAGTGTGGGTTTTATACCGAAGAAACCATAAAGGCTCTATTCCTCCAAGAAAAACACGTAAAACGTGCATTCGTGGTGGCCAAATTTCTTGTGGAAATCCATGTCCTATTTGTCGAGATGAATATCTAGTACTGCATGAAAAAAACATTGATTTATTGAAACAATTTATCTGTCCACACACTGGCAGCATTCTTAGTTACTCAAAAACAGGACTATGTCAGAAGAAACATCAAGAACTTCTTATTAGTATAAAGCGTGCTTTTGATTGTGGTTTAATCACTTTTGATGTTCCTCATAGAACCTATGATTATTCGGAATATTATCCCCAGTAATAATAATGAAAGCGACGTTTGTTGTAGTAGGAGGAGGCATTGCAGGTGTTAGTTGTGTAGAAACATTAGCTTTCCTAGAACCATATGAAGAGATCATTTTAATTAGTGAATCTTCATTAATTAAAACTGTTATAAACCTACATGCAGTCACTCGAACGCTGACTGATTTTGATATCAACGAAACTAACTCAACTTATTTAAGTTCTAAATACGAAAATGTTTCTGTATTACATGAGAAGCTTATAGAAATCAACAGTACTGATAATTTCATAGTAACTTCTAACAATAAAATAAATTATAAATATTTATGCTTATGTATGGGTGCACAACCAAAATTAATCCCTCAAGCTACCAATTTTCCTCAAGTTTTAGGAATAAGAGATACAGATTCTGTTGAAATATTTGTTGATCAATTGAAACACTCAAGAAAAATTATAGTTGTTGGAAACGGTGGAATTGCTTCAGAATTAGTATTTAAGGCAAAAGACGTCGATATTGATTGGGTTATTAAAGACAGTCACATTTCAGCAACTTTTGTTGATCCTGGAGCAGCAGAATTTTTTCGGCCAGCTTTGAAAAAAACCGATTCGAATGAACCTTCAATCACTAAAAGAATGCGTTATAGTGAGGAAGAATTTAAGAAATCTGGAGCTGCATTAGGCCCTGATTGGTACAAAAATTTGAACATTAGTGGTAATAGTCAGTCCAACGAATCAAAAATAAATCTACACTATGAATGTGAAATTGAAGAAATTATTGCTTTAAATAATCAAGATTTTCCAATTGAAGTTGTTTTAACAAATGAAGCAAAAATACCTTGCGATCTTGTTATCTCCGCGACTGGAGTACTTCCTCGTAGCGACTACAAAATTGACGTCAACTTTAGAAAATCCAATGATGGGGGAATTCTAGTTAATGAATTTATGCAAACTTCTATCCAAAACATCTATGCTGCTGGAGACATTTGCACAGCAAATTGGTCGTTAGCCAAACATTGGTTTCAAATGAAACTATGGACTCAAGCAAGGCAAATGGGGTGTTATGCTGCCAAATGCATGTCAGGTCATCTAAAACAAGAAGTTGTGTTGCAAGATTTTTGTTTTGAGATGTTCGCGCATTCTACAAAACTGTTTGGTTTTAAGGTTATTCTGTTGGGGTTGTATAATGGACAAAAGCTAGGAACTAATTATGAAATTTTGTTACGAATGACTAAAGAAAAAGAATATGTGAAATTTGTTCTGGAAAATAATAGATTGCAGGGAGCGATATTGATTGGGGAAACTGATTTAGAAGAAATGTGCGAAAATTTGATTTTAAATCAATTGGATCTGTCGCCTTTTGGCGATGATATTCTCAATCCTGATATAGATATTGAAGATTATTTTGATTGATTTGTGAAATAAGCACGCTGGAGTTTTATCTTTTACTCATATCTAGTTTGAAAATAAATGTTTTGAGGCAGCACTGTATAATCTTTTTTTTACCTACTAACCGACTTGAAAACTTTATAAAATAAAAAGTACCGTACAGTAGGGTGAGCTGGGAGCTGATAATAGTTTTCGCGACCACTGTAAATACTCCACTGAAGTGATAATCAAATTTTGACTGTACTCAAAAACCAGTTTTTTTAGAATAAATTTTATAAAATCAAAACAAGTAAGAATACATAAGACAAATTCTTTTTGTTTCTTTTTTTGCATTTTTCCAGTACATTGATGAAAGAAATTGTAGTTCGTTTAATTGGAACATTTCAAATTTCATAAAATGCCACCTAAGTCGAAGCGTGGGGGGCTAAGTCAAATTACGCTTGTTACAAACAAAATGTCAACTAGGTCTGCTAAAAAAGGTGCAGTTAATAGTGAACAAAATCAAGGTAATAATTCAAAACTTAAATCAATGGCTAAAACAGGTGTAAAAAAACAAAAGGCCAATCCTAAAGCAAAAGCGAAAAAAGCAGTTAAAAAAAAAAGTGAGGTTAAGTCTGTAGAGGCTTCCGATGATGTAGCCACACAACTTGAAGCTATGTTATCAAAAATGGAAAAAAGCGATGAAGAATCAACACCCTTTGAACAAGTATTTCTTAAGATGGATGATAGTATGGAAGCTTCGATAGAAGAAAATGCCGAAACAAAGACTGCGGAGCTTACAGAACAGCTTGAAAGTCTTAATGTGGATGAAACTAGTAACGTAAATGTTGAATCTCAACAAAATTTAGAAATCAATGAGAATAACGACAAAGAAGAAGTAGTCGAAGTAGAGAGTTGCAATGCTTTCACTGTTGAATATATCACTGAAGAGCTTGTCCCTGCTGCTGAAGTTGTGATTGAAGAAGAAACGGAAAGTGTGGATAAAGTTGTTTGTTTAGAAGAAAAGTTTGAAATGAATGAACAATTAACAGATGAAATTGAAATCAAAGATATTGGGAAAACTGAATTAACAGAAGCTACAGAAGAACTGACAGCAGTTGAAACTGTTGAAGTTCCAGAAGCTCGAAGTATAAAAACAGAAGAAATCAAAGACGAGGATATTAAAAATACAGAAGAGAGTGAATGTAAACCTGAAAAACTTGAAACTCCAAAAAGTAAGAAAAAAGCCACAAAGAAAGATTTGAAAGAACCTAGAAAGAGCCTCCCAAAAAAGAAAGCTAAGCCTAAAGGTAAGCAAGAGAAGAAAAAAGAAACAACGAAAACAGAAGAAGTGCGACGTTCTAGTAGAATTAAGTCAATAAGTGATTCAAAACAACGTTCAAAAGGACATGGTTTAGTTAAATCAGTTAAAATAATACAAGAACCAGAAACTGTAGATATAGCAATTGTACCGACTGTTGAAACAGAAAAGTCTTCAGATTCAGTTACATCAGTTTATAGCAATGAAAGCGATAATAAACCTGTTAAGGTAAAATCGCGCTGGAGAAGATCTAGCGAATTAGAAATGAATGTTCTAACCCCAGCCGCGATAGTAATGGAAACGTGCGGAAATAGTGAAAAAATAGCTGAAGTTAATAATATGTTAGAAGATAAAAAGGCCGATAATGAAGAAGTGGAAATGAGATTGAAACAGTTTGTTCATCTAAAAGAAAATTTGTATTTAACTGATAGAATGGCATGTAAAGAAGCTAAGAAGATGACTTGCGACTGTTTTCTCACACCAGAAGAAATAGAAAGGGGAGAATGGGGTTGTGGAGAGGATTGTCTAAATCGACTGTTGATGATTGAATGGTACAAGACATTTTTTGTTGTATTATACCTAATAAAATTTTATTTTAGCGGTAATATGTGTTCAGTAGGAGATAGATGTACAAATAAGAAGTTTCAGAAATCTCAGTTTGCTCCTGTTGAAGTTTTCAAAACAGATAAGAAAGGACTCGGTTTAAGAGCAGCAGCTAATATACCATAGTAAGTGAAATGCTATATTAAACTATTGAAAAAAAATTTTTTTTCAGTGGAGAATTCATCTTAGAATACGTTGGGGAAGTTTTAGATCCTGAAGAATTCGACAATCGCGCTGATGATTATTCAAATGACAAAAACCAACATTATTACTTCATGTCTTTGCGTGCTGATGCCATCATAGATGCCACCATGAAAGGTTTGTTTTCAATATTTATTTGCATTAGTTTAAGTTTTTTATCTCAGGCAATATTTCACGTTTCATTAATCACTCGTGTGATCCAAATGCTGAAACACAAAAATGGACTGTCAATGGAGAATTGAGAATAGGATTCTTTAGCACAAGGACTATTTTAGCTGGTGAAGAAATAACATTTGACTATAGATTTCAACGATATGGGTAAATTTGTCCTTGTTTTAATTTTACATTCCTCATTCATTTCAAATTAGGAAAGAAGCACAAAAATGTTACTGTGAAACTGCACTTTGTCGTGGATGGTTAGGTGAAGAGCCAGATGATGAAGACGACGATATTGAAGAAGACGAAGAAGATGTTGAAGAAAATGAAAGCGATATAAAAGAAAAATCTGTTGATAAGAATGAAGAAAGTATTGAAAAACCTGAATTGAAAGAAAGTAAGGATGTAGAAACACAAAAACAGCCCGAAAAACCAAAAAAGAAAAGATTACCACGGAAAAAGCCAAGGAAGGATATATTCGAAGATTTAGATGTTAGTTTAACACTATCTTTATCAATATTATTTGTAAATATATTTTTTTAGCAGTTGGACGAAGAAATCGAAATGTTGGTTACAACTGGTCTTAAAAATCAAGCTCACACTTTGAAATTGAGCAGATTAATGGTGAGGGCAAAAGAACCGATACAAAGAGCAAAGCTTTTGAGAGTTTTACGGAGAGGAGAATTGCCTTGTCGAAGATTGTTTTTGGATTATCATGGATTGAGATTGATGCATGGTTATATGACGGATGCTCAAGATTTAGTTAAAAAAGACAAAAAGTATGAATCGCTCAGATTAGAATTGCTTCAAACATTGGCCACCCTGCCTATTCCAAATAAAACAATGTTACAAGATAGTAAAGTGCTACCAACTGTTGAAAAATGGTCAGTAGCAAAAGAAGCTGATTTAGATTCAGGAAATTCTTCTCCACAAACTGATCAAGACCAAAGTCAGACGCCTGTACCTGAAATAAAACAAGAAACTGCCGAGCCGGAAGTTGGTCCAAAAGTAGAACAAAAAGAATCAGAAATGCAAATTGAATCTGAATGTAAAGAAAAGGATGATAAAATTGAAGACAATAGTGAATCTGCTTCGTCGCAACCTCCAACAAATGATAATTCTGAAACAAACCTCGAAACTACAGTTAGTTCCGTTAATTCAGATTCTAATATAGCGAAAACCACTCTTGAAACAAAGCAAGATGAGCCAAACTATGAAGAAGAAATTACAGCACTTGCTGTTAAATTGTTAGAAGAATGGTCTAGCTTGAAGGAAGTATTTAAAATTCCCAAGAAGGAACGTCTTGAGCAGATGAAAGAACATGAACGCGAAGCTAACCGAGGATATATTGCTGGTTTAGGACTAGAACAAGATGCGGAAAAGAAAAACGAAAGTCGATATCGCATCTTAAAGCGTTATAGGTCTTTGGAAAAAATTGATAATTCTATGCCTAGAAAAAACATTAAATTAGAAGACAGAACTATAGCGAATTTCCCAAAATTGGGGAAATTCGAGAGGCGGAGAATGTTCGCATTACAAGTAGAGCAACGAGAGGAAGAAAGAAGACGAAAACAGCGAGAAATGTGGAGACAGCATGAACAACATTGTATACTATTAGGGACTGATCCAAGATTAACAGCACCATTTGATCCTAGTAGAGGGTATCAATGCATTTGGAATCCTCAAATTGGACAATGGCAAAATTATCCTATTCAAAATCCGAATATTATTTTTAATCCACAAAACCAGAACGTGTTGACAGGAATTAATGTGCAAAATAACAATTCCAATTTTGCATATTTACAACCAAATTTAATGTCTGGTGCACTTAATCAGATCCATCCTTTACCAAGTCTGCCGTATCAAGAAGAAGCTAATAAAGAGGAAGATTATACCCAAGTTAAGTTTATGGGACCTATACCACCACCAGTAAAATTACCTCCAAAATGGAAAAGTGCTAAGGATAAATACGGTAGACCGTACTATTATCATATTAAAATTCGGAAGAGCCAATGGGAGCCTCCGCCGTTTTCTCAGCCAGTTGAAGAGCTGGAAGATAGTAAGTTTACTGATTTTATAATGCCATTTTCATAATTGTTCTCCAACAGCTAGTGAATCTACATCGAGCTCCGACACCAGTAGTTTAAGTTCTGACACATCTTCGGAAGAATCTGATAGTGATGACGATGTCAACGATTCGAAATTATTATTAGAAGTTAGAAAACAAATGGAAAAACAAGTGAAAATATCATTTCCTAAAGTGGTGTCAGCACCAGTCGTTAAACTGGAAGAAGAACCTAAAAAGAAGTCTGAAACTGAAAATAGTCCCATTGATAAGGAAAAAGAAGAGCAAATTGAAAATACAGAAACTGATGTTCAAGAAAGTGAGAATGACAAAGAGAAAGGCGACGATAATTCAAAAGACGCTGCCAAAGAAGAGCAGAGCACCAGTAGGAAACGACGAGTAGGTTTAGTTCATGAAATAATAATTAGTGTAAGTATTATATATTTTTTTTCTCTGAGTGTATAAAATTGATCTATTAGCCACGCACTGAAGAGGACAGACTGCAATTTAAGGAAGATTTGAAGCGTTATAAAATGAATAAAGAACAGTTGAAGAAAGAAAAAGAGCTGATTCTTCAGCATAATAAAAAACATTGTAAAGAGAAACGACATAAAAAAATAATAAAATTGAAAATGAAAGAAATGAGTGACTCCAATAGTGAAACTGCCAAAAAAATTAAAGAAGCTTTCCGTTCAAATATGGCAACGGTTGTTGTTAGTGTTCTTAATGCCTATAGAAAACCGGATTGTAAAGAAGGACGAATTACGAATACTGATGATTTTAAACATTTAGCTAGAAAGGTGAGATTCTTCAAATTTCTTTCAAAATTTAATTCATTGTATATTTTAGTTGACGCATTTCGTCATGTTAAAAGAAATGAAACATATAGAAAAAATAGAAGATTTAGTGTGTACCGAAAATGTTAAAGGTAAAGCTAGAGAATATATTCGAAAGTACATGAGTAAATTCGGAGAAGTTTATCAAAAACGAAATGATGAACCTGATTTTTAACTTATTTTTATTACTGAATTTGTCTGTGATATATCATTTTTTCATCATTGAATTTTGTGAGTTAATTGTTTTTTAATTTAGATTATAGAAGTCACGAATGGCATATTTTAAAACGTAAAGTATCTCCGAAAATATTTTATTTTGTATATTACAACAAATACATTGTTAAAAACGAATTAAATAATTCGCAACGTTCATAAATTAAAACTGACAGTTTTTTGTCCATTGGTTTTTGTAAAATTATGTAACAATGCAGCTTCAAACGCCTGCAATGATTTATTTACTCTAGCAAACAATAAATTTAAGTTGTTGTCATTATCTAGAGGTTGTAAATTATTCAGAACCTGATAGATTTGATTCAAGGAATTTACAATTTCATTCTTACTTAATTTCTGAATATTCCTAATTTCAGTCCAAGTTAAACTATTTAAAAATTCACCTACATTATCATAAGCATTCATTTTAATTACATCTTTTAAACTAAAAAAAGTCTGCTTGCTATTAACATTATCTAATATTGTTATCGCCGAAGAGGTAAATTTACATTCTAAATGATTTTGCCGACACCATTCCAGTATTCTGTCAATTGCTTCCTGCTCATCATGCTCCTCTTGTGTAAGCACATCTTTCAATTCTTCCAAAAAGTTCGTTTTATATAAAGACAAATCAACATTTGTGTCTACGGTTTTCATCACTCTCACTTTTGATTCCAATTCTTCTCTCCTCTTCTCGGATTCAGCCAATTCTTTCATCTGCATTTCAGTTGATTCCATAAATCGCTTTTTCCAATGACTTTCAGCAGCTAAAAGCTTTTCTTCAGCATGTGTGAGCTTGCTTCTCAATTCGTCTAGTTCTTCATTATTACTCAAATTTAAGGTTAATGACGTATTCAGGAGAGAATTTCGTTCATAATCTTGTTTCAAAGCTTTTAAACGTTGCACTTCCGATTTTAATTCTCGGATTAAACGATCGTGGGGATTCTCGTTCACTCTGGCTCTGTTTACAATAGTCCTAGCTTGACAAGCGTACCTTAATGTTGCCAAAGTTTCATCAAGATGAGTATTTGCTGGACTGATTGTTGCTAGCATACTTGTTAAAGAATTTCCTCCCAGACTTTCCTGTGTACACAAACTTGTAATTGATGTCAAATATAGAAATATGTTTTTACCTTTAATAACCAAGTTAAAACAGAATCTCTGTAAGGTACAAATTGATTTTTCTTTTGGTCGGCTAAAGCAGAAATAACTTTTCCCAAAGTCAACAGAGATTTGTTGATACTAACTCCTTGTTTAATTTTTTCGTCACTGTTGTGCGAAGTCCCAAGTCTTTCGCTTCCTGCTAAATCTACTAAACTAACTTTACTTCTTCTACTAGCGTCTTTATCATCTACACCTTCAGTTAAATTTAATTCAATTTGGAAAATACTATGAGACCTCGACGATTTTTCATTCATTGTTGTAGCAGCAGTTGCTCTATTTTTATTCCCTACAATAAGCCAACTTCTCAACTCTTTGTATGACTTAACAACATGAACACTCAAATCAACAACATATGGACCCCATTCTGGGTGCTCTCTCACTTTCAATGGGGTTTTATTAACACTACTCGAAAGCAAATCATGGATTTTTTCATTATAAATTTCAAAATAACTAACTTCGACTGAAGCAGTAGAAGCTGGGTTTAGTTTTCCAATTCTATCAAATAAATCACGACAAAATCTTGGTGTTAATCCGGAGAAATCCTCTGAATCTATATCAACCAAATCACAAACATTTGGCCCCATCATACTGTAACTTTTCCCAGAACCTGTCTGCCCATATGCAAAGAGACAGGCATTATATCCTCTGAAAGCACTGTTGAGTAAAGGCTTTCCAATAATCATGAAAACATCCTCTTGAGTCGCATATAATGGTTTAGATTCATCACACGACCAAAAAATGTGATCGTACTGAAAAACATGATCTAAACTCATAGATGAATTACCTAGGGGATTCGATCTTATTATCAACTCTTGATTTTTGACGTGTATCACATTTGCAGCGCCTACACAAGCCAGTTCTTTAGCATTCATCGGACGTATTCGCACTGCTACTGTTAAATTACTAACTTGGTCAAAAGTTTCTTTGCTACTACGGCGCTTAACTGCCGACTTTGGAGTTTCGAATGTAACTTGATTGAAACAATCGGGGGTACTTGGCACTGAACTTGCAGTTTTACTAAATTTTGGGGTAGCGAAATAATTGCGTGGAGTTGTCGGGGCCACGAAAGGTTCTTCTTTCTCGTCAGTTAACACTCGAGTTGGTCGACTTCTTTTAGAAGTAATAGCATTTGATTTTGGCGTTGTAGGGTAAGATAGGGCCATTTTTACTATTTATTTTTTACACATTAAACAAATATTGCATTTAACACCTACATGCTCATTGGAGACATTTAAATCAACGGTTTTTAAAAAGTGACAGATGTCACAACTGGTTAGAAGGGGGGATCTATGCGTTATGCTGATTGGTTCGTTCATATTTCAAATAATTAAAATACATAAAAAAAATATAAACTGAATAAATAAAAATAATTTATGGATTGGAATTCTATGCAATTTGTGAATTCTAAATAATTAAATTTAGCTTTATGGAAAATATTTTTCAACTAAAACAATTGAGTGTATTGTTGGTTGCATATTAAAAAATTTAATAAATTTTAACAATTTTTATTTAAAAATCTCTTGTATTATTTATTTTTGAATTTATAATTAAAAAAAAAATTAAAAATCTTGTATTTTTTTTGGTTTTTCAGTTTGAAATGTGACAAAACATAACCTATGTAAGACGTTTAAGGTTATGTGGTGGAACCGAAAATAAATTAAGTAGAAAAAAAATAAGGGGCTTTAAGCTCTGTTGCATTATAGAAAATCTGGAACTGTATTGGTGATATGCTCAGTTTGCAAATTTAACCAACAAAATTCAATTTTAGTGGTGTGAGATGGCTTTTGTCCTTTCAACTACTCTTGCAAGAAATTCAGTTAGATTTCTAGAAGAAAAACTAATAGCATTGACGTATGTTATAAAGAAACTCTATTCTAAGTAATTTGAATACAATTTCATATTTTTAGTATTTCTGTTACTTCGGCTAGAGACAAGCATAAATTGAACCCCAAACCAAGACTGAGGAACCCCACATGGTTTACACAGAAACACCGAACTGTAAGTACTTTTTGAGATTGTTCTTTTATATCTAAATATATTATATGTAGTCATCAGATGATGGCGTAACGCTGGATAACAAAGAGTTTTTAAAAGAGGTAGTACAAGATCGTTATAGTAATAACGCTAATATATCCAAAGAACTTCCAACTGGTGTTGAGTGGCGACCAGGCTTACAAAGAACTGGGGTGATAGCTCGCAAAATAGGTATATATCCAATGTGGTTAAAAAACGGCAAGAAGATATCAACAACTCTTCTACAAGTTTTGGATAATCATGTTATCAAATATTACCCCCCTGAAAGTTATGACCCGAAATTTAAACCTGTTGGTAAAATATATAATAAGAAAGGTTGTTTACTGTTGGGAGCTGAAGGTGCTGATCCCGCCACTTTTACTCGCGAATATTGCGGTCTTTTTAAGGATTCTGGAGTGATTCCCAAAAAGCATTTAGCTCGGTTTTTTATTAGTGCTGATGCATCAGTACCTGTTGGAACTTTAATTTCTGCATTGCATTTCCAAGTTGGGAACTATGTTGATGTCAGAGGATTAACGTAGGTTTTACTGATAAAAAAATAACTAGATAATAAAATTATTGTTTTTAGTATTGATCGCGGTTTTCAAGGTGTAATGAAACGTCATGGATTCAAAGGAATGCCTGCTAGTCATGGTGTAACAAAAACACATCGTAGAGGTGGTAATATTGGAGGCGGAGGTGAAAAAGGAAGAGTTTGGCCTGGAACTAAAATGCCAGGACATATGGGAAACCGATATCGAATACTTCGAGGTCTAAAAATATGGAGAATCAACACTAAATACAGCGTTTTGTATGTGTCAGGACAGAATATCCCAGGTGCAACTAATTCTATAGTTTATATTTATGATACTAAATTGCCTTTGAGACAACCCACGAATCCGGTTCCTTTTCCTACATACATCAAAAGTAATGAAGATTTACCTGAGAACATTTTCGATAAAGAAATTCACGAATTCAGCGAACCTTCTATAGTTTTTAATGAGAAGTAGAGTAATTGTATAGCAAAAGTTTGAATATACGGTAAGCTTATTTTATCATGTCGCATTATTTATCAGTAGCAACTTTTCCAAAATTTGAACATATTTACACACGTTGTATTTTTGTATTGATACTCAAAATAGTAAAAAAAATTCAATTTTCTATAAAAAAAAAGCTCATATACGTCAAATAAAAAATCCGGATTTTAGCTTTAGTTTAAACAATCACTTAAAACGCACAAAAAAATTTCTTAGAAGTTCGAAATCACTTGAATTCATTCTCAAGTTTGTTACGGTTTTGCCAAGTTTAGGCGAAATTTTGAGCGTTTTAAGTTTAGATACCAGAGGTCTGTCTGTCAGAACTAGTCTTGTGACTTTTATGCAAAACCAAACCTTTTTAATGTTAACGATATAAGAACATTTTTCTACTTGTTTTTGTATTAGATGCACTATAGTTTCCGAATTATCAAATAATACCACAATTATCAACTACTTTTAGCAGCAGAACCCAATTTTTTCTTAAATTTAATATACAGTATGTCCCCTGATTGAGTTTACAAGAGGAAAAAGGTTTTTATTCTTGATTGCTCGTCAAATCTGCACAGGAGAAACATTTTTTGCTTGTTCTGAAACTAGCTAATCTGCAATTAAAACTTCATTATCCTAGCTCAGTAGAAAGAGTAGTTAATTTTCTTTCGATTCTGGACTTAGTGTTGATTAATTTTGATTTGGACGTTTTTATGTTGTAGACGAGCTTTCTTTGCTTTTATGTGGTTTTGACAATTCTGCGACAGTTTATCATCTTGAACGTTCACGAAATATTGTCTAAATACGAAAGAATCTACTTGATTCAGTGTTTTGGTATAGGTAAGCGAAGTTATCGTTGTTCTACTGGAAAATTCAATGATGATTTTTATTTGCGAAAGTGACATGGTTGTCAAAAAAAATAAAACCGACGATGTGATAAGGTTCAAAGAAAAATAAATGTTCAAAGTCAAGAGAAAAATGAACTTTTCTTTTTACTCAGTTAGAATATCGAAGTTGTAATTACAGATTTGCAGTTTTCTGAACAAGCAAAAAATGTTTTTCCTTTGCAGTTTTGGCGTGAAATCAAAGATAATTTTTTCTCTTGTAAATTCAATCCGGAGACATACTGTATATACAGAGTGTCCCACGAACAAGTCAAATATTACAACTATAGATTAAGGACTGGCGATTAATTGACACGTATTTTTCATTTTTCTAAAAAATCTTCCCAATTTCGAATTATTAGCTCTTAAATATAGCCCCGAAAATTAACATTTATTTTTTTATCTCCTAAAGTACTTGACCAATTTGTGTGAAATTTGGCATACTGACGGTCCATCATTCAGCAATATAATTTTTAGTACTGTAGATTGTCTTATAAAAGAGTTATAGGTACCCCTTCACATTGTTTTTTTCATAACTCTTTAGCACAAATTAGTATTTGGTATTACAATAATTTGAAAGCCTTTTCAATTTAGAAACTTTTTTTCCTCTTGCTATTTTTTTCTTAAAACATACCGTTTTTGAGAAAAAAAATGTGGAATGATGCAGTCAACATTAGCATAGAAAATGATCGGTTACTGCTAACATTGGAACTCTAGTTTTATCTATCGATATGTCTGTAGAGCACAAAAACTGGTTAACAAAAACAAAAGGAAACTGTTCTTCACTTTGCAACTGAAATAAAAGAGTATGTCAGCTAATTGTTTATTGCTTGCAGTGCCCCATGTATAATCTGTGGGTTACTTAATGAAACCTTTTCTCTGATAATTAAAAATTCCCATCCAAGTAGAATCTTCACCAAATGAAGTAACAAAACCTTTAGATTTATACTTTTTCCAAATGAACGGACATTCGTCAAAATGTAAATAATGTTCTTTATTCCAGCAAACTTTCTCTAATTGTTTTTCAGATAATCCTGTCAAAACAGGCATCAAATTTAGAAATGTATTATCTCCCACTTTATTGTAACCTAGTAATTCTACTGCTGACAAATTCTTTAAATATTCTGCCGTCTTAGGCATCTGTCTGTGGAAATTTAATCTTGAAACTGCATCCAATCCAATAATCAAAACGTTCAAGGGTTTGGTTTCAAAATTGGGTTTTTGTGTTTTCACCGGAACAAATGAGAAAAAATCAGTGTAAATAACAGAATTATTGAATTCGCATTTTACTCTTATAAATTCCTCATTAATTTCTGCACTTGTGTTGAAAGAAATGCATTTTTTACAAAATTTAATTTTGTTATCGTTTTCATATTTTTTTGGCTTTTGCCTGTAAAATGGTTGATAGTAGCATTGTAACATACTCGAGTCCTAATCAGTGTAATAGGCTAGTAATGAATTCAACAAAAATATGGAAGTTAAATTAGAGTCGAATAAAGGTGGAGTTCCATTATTACAAATAGGAGTATCGTGTTTATAAATGAATTTTTCAATAGTAGGATTCAAAGCTTTCTGATATGGAATTTGACAGCCATCAATTTTGATAAGAAATCCATCAATATTTTTATTTTTAAGAATGATTATTTCGATTTTTGCTTTTATATTTTCGAGTTTGAGACATATTCTATTACGTAAAGTTCTATGAGAAAAAGAAAAGGTGCAAATATAAATAACCAATGAAAATTTCTTATTAGATACTTTTTGATTTTACTGTCGCACTCTGTAAATCTCAAAATAAAATTAATTAGATTAATTGAATTTTAGTTATTTCAAGAATTAGTGAACTTCAACACTTTATCTAAATCTAAAAATTTTGAACAAGTCTTTTATCATGAGTTGTTCACAGTCTATTTTTAGCAATATCAATTTGTCTACAATTGTACCACTCTAAAGAAAGTTGAGAATGAAAAATACAATGAAAAATATTCTGTTAAAATGTAAATAGATCACTTACTTTATACTAGTCATTGCACAGTCTGCTCTAATTTGTAATGTATAATATTGTAAATCTGATAGATTTTTCTTATAATGCAAAATGACATCTTTTATTCCCCAATGAGTGAACTCTATACATAATGGAATATTAGCAATTTTATGTTATTATAATTGACAAGTGAATTAGAACATTTGTTTCACAGTCAACTACATGATATTAGAATCTTCACTTTTGAAAATTCACTTTTTTTTTCATTTTTCTTTTAAGATGAAATTAGGTTCATATGACTCTTTGTAATAACACTATCACCTATATTAATTTTGTAATGTTGAAACCCATTATGTTAATAATTTCTTTTCCTATGATTTAATTTCCTTTTTTTGTCATTTTGTAAAAACATTTTCTCTGTTTATAAAAGACCGTATTTTTTTTATCACCAGAAAAAAAAATTTACATCTGTTGTTCTATGCATCCAATTTAGTTTTATTATTTACGTATCTTTAACTCATTCCTCTACTAACGTTAGGTACTTTTCGAATTCGCATTAGAATTTCACAAAGTTTTATATCATATACAAAATTCATGTAGAAAAGGAATATAATCCGATATTAACATATTCAGAAGACCAAAAATTGTGAATATGGCCATAACTATTTAAAGTCCTGTATTACGTTCTGCTGCTCTAGTCTTAGTCCGGTCTCGCGTCAACCTCATCATGTTTTCGCATAAAATAATACTTTGAATACATCTCTCAAAGGAATTCCACAAAATTGAAATAATTCTCTGCCAAAGAGTATCTGTAATTGCTCATGAATGTTGGATTTTATTTTTTGCTTCACGGTTTACGATTGCTCACTAAATTTTTGATACCTTTTTCTATATTTTTCTAATAACAGTTAACATTCTTTTAACAGCTAACATATAAATTTTATTAATGCTCTTCACTATTACTATACAGGGGGTCATCCAGCTCAGTTTCTGTCTTCTATAGTTGAGTTCTTGACAAAATTGGATCTTTGATATTTTGTAGACTTAAGTAATTGTTCAAAACGCATTTTAGGGATACAGTTTTTAGTACATAGATGACTCAAAAAAGTGTAACAACATAATGGTTACAATTTTTTTTAAATATATTGTATACATTTTTTTAAGTTCTTTCGTATGCTTTTCTGGTTGCTTTCATATTTCCATTTTTCTTCCCAAATTGCTCAAAGATTAACTGTGAATTCAAATGGAAACCTCAAAAAATTTATTATCCATCTCGTAACGGGAGAATCAATAAAAATTTTAATAGTGCCCTCTTAATAAAATTATGACTGAAGGTCTATGAGTTTTATTAACCGCAAGTTTGAGTCATCAATTCTAGATATAATAAGTTAATAAGTTTTCAAGAATCATTCCCATAAATTAGAAATTATATTTTTCCATAATTATATTTTCAGTTTTTAACAAATTGTTGATTACAGATTTAAGACTACAATACAATTGCACGTTCTTGACACTACTTCAAATTTCAAACATATTGTGAATTTTTGAAACATCATTGAATACATAATAAATAATATATAAACTTACTAGAAAAATTTTACAGTTAGAAAATTAAAAATTTATATTTATCTATGTATCACAATTTGTACAATTTATCCTATTTTAACAAAGTCATGCAAATAGTAAACGTTTGCAATAACAATATAGTTTTAAATGAAAATCTGACATACAAGCACTTTGCTCTCCATATAAATTCAAACGACTTATTGTACCAACAACTTCGAATTGGTTTGTTTGTTTTTCTCTTGTTCTTCTTCTCACAGTTACTTCAAATATGGCGTTTCCTGGAACAGTTTCCAATGTTATCATATAATCTTTCGTCCTTCTTTCTGTCGATATTATATTATTATGTGTCATAAGTCTTGCTTGTGTCACATTATATAAAATTAAATTAGCGCATTGTGCATATCCCTCCAACTGTTTATTCATACTAGCAACAGCAAACTGTGCTGCCTTTAATACGACAGGATCACTAATATCAACTTCAACACTTTGTTGACAAGTGCACCAATGATTATCAATGTCCGCACTTTTACAAGTTCTTTTCTTTGGAATGTTACTGAATAAACTGTATCTACGTGATTCGTTATTATATCTGTTCGTTAAAAACTCACTAGTTAGATTGAAAGGGTTCAAAAGATCTTTCAAAGTTTCATGTAAGTCATAAGGAGTTGTTAAACGTCTAGAATTTCTGATTAAATTAATATATGCTACTTCATATTGTTTTCTGTACCAATCCGGTAGTACAAAGAAAACAAAAGGAAGTCGTTCTTCCATTTGTCCCTGATAAGTTTGTCTGATATCGCCCCATCGTATACCATGATCACTCATAAAAATCAGAACTGTGTTATTCAAATATCCCTTATTTTGCAATTCTTCGAAAAAATTCTTGTAATCATTATCACCCAAATTTGGCTTATTGAGGTAATCATGACTCAAGCTAGCACCCCAATAAAATGCAAAATAAGGAAGATTTTCCATTTCCATTCGAGTAACAAAATTTTGAATATATTTTAGAAAGACGATGTAGACTTGTCTGGCACCAACGCATTCCTTCACATTTAAATTGTGTGAATTTCCAATCTCTGTTTCAGAAATTTGGTCAAAATATCCCCATGAGTAATCTGTGGGTTGCTTAATGAAACCTTTTCTCTGATAATTAAAAATTCCCATCCAAGTAGAATCTTCACCAAATGAAGTAACAAAACCTTTAGATTTATACTTTTTCCAAATGAACGGACATTCGTCAAAATGGAAATAATGTTCTTTATTCCAGCAAACTTTCTCTAATTGTTTTTCAGATAATCCTGTCAAAACAGGCATCAAATTTGGAAATGTATTATCTCCCACTTTATTGTAACCTAGTAATTCTACTGCTGACAAATTCTTTAAATATTCTGCCGTCTTAGGCATCTGTCTGTGGAAATTTAATCTTGAAACTGCATCCAATCCAATAATCAAAACGTTCAAGGGTTTGGTTTCAAAATTGGGTTTTTGTGTTTTCACCGGAACAAATGAAAAAAAATCAGTGTAAATAACAGAATTATTGAATTCGCATTTTACTCTTATAAATTCTTCGTTAATTTTTGCACTTGTGTTGAAAGAAATGCATTTTTTACTAAATTTAATTTTATCATCTACTTCATCCTTATCTGGTTCTTGTCTATAAAACGGTTGATAGCAACAGTGCAACATACTCGAGTCCTGATCAATATAATTTGCCAGTGATGAATTTAACAAAAATATTGAAGTCAAATTAGAGTCGAATAATGGTGGAGTTCCATTGTTACAAATAGGTACATTTTCCTTGTAAATAAATTCTTCAATAGTAGGATTCAATGCTTTCTGGTATGGAATTTGACATCCTTCTGTTTTGATAAGAAATCCTTTGACATATTCATTCTGAAGAACTTTTTCAACTTTTATTAGTAAATCTTCAGAATATGTGTTATATTCAAGTATGTAGATTTCTACGAGAAATACAAATATTGCGAAAACAAGTAACGATAGGAGATTTTTTTTTAGACACTTCTTGGTTTTTCTGCCGTATTCTGAAAATCTCAAAGTAAAATTTTTTCAGATTTTGGAGGTGGAGGAAAGTGATGTAATTTTTTCTATATTTATATAACCGCTTTGTTGAAAACGCTACATTTAGTATTTCTCAGAAATGTTCGAAAACAAAGTTAATCATTTAATGATTGCAATTAGTTTATGGTCAACCACAAAAACTGGTACCGATCTTAATCCCCTTGAAAAAACTATCCGGACCTTATTCTACTTCATTCTAGAGATAAATTTCGAAGTATTCATGATGAAAGTATTTACATCCCTATTTAATTAATTTAATGTTTTCAAAACATTTCTAGAAACGACTGTGTCATAAAATATTTATAAAAATATAAGTTTAGTTTAAATTTATAAACGAGTGCCATAAATGACAGGTTTATTCAAGCTATATTTTTTGATTTGCTAGTTTTTTATAAAAAAATAATTAATTTGGAATTAAGAGAGTTTCAAAGATATTGTTGACATTGTGACGTTGCCATTAAATTTTACAAATTTAACGCTTCTAATACATTATCGTATTGTCCAAGTTTCAATAGAACATTTAAAACTGTCTGTTTCAATACGCAGTCTAGTTTAGTTAAGGATGCAAAACATAAAAAATCGTATTCAATATTTTATAATACAAAAAACACTTACCTCGTATTAGCCATAGCAGGTTTTATTCTGAAAGCTGATGCATATGATAGAGTAAATCTGCTTTTTTTCATGCAAAGATAAGATTACGAATATTTTTTCTACGGATAAAAATCAAAAATTAAAATTAAAATTAGCATGAGCGTAGTTTGAACTGTTGGATGCTAAGTGTAATTTATAGTTTTAACGTAAACATAAACGGTGACGGAAAGCTGACTATGAATGAATACCTTTAAGAAGATGACATGTTTCAACTTTTATACGTAATTGAGAGGAAAAACAATTAAATTTTTGCTTTTTAAGCTTATCATTATCATTCAAAAGTTAAAACCTGAGTTATAGTTTTAACGTAAACGTAAACGGTAACGGAAACGTATAAAAGTTGAAACATGTCATGTGCTTATACGTATTCATTTATAGTCAGCTTACGAAATCGTTAGCGTTGAACTATAAATGAATACAAGGAAGGGACATGCTTTATCTTTCATACGTCTCCGTCATCGTTTACGGTTGCTTTTGCGTTGAAACTATAAATCAAGCTTAAAGTGTGACGTATACAATGATCGAAACGTATGAAAGATAAAGCATTTTCCTTCTTTGTATTCATTAAAAAAATGACATATTTCAACATTTATACGTTTTCGTCACGGTTTACGTTTGAGTCAAAATTATAAATCACGCTTTAAATTAGGATAATTCCCAAATACTGAATCGTGAAGGTTTCATTAAATATTCTGTTACTATACTCATTACTATATATTACTATAGTCATTACAATTCCAGAGCACGATTTGCTCTAATATAATATGTCAGCCCAAAAAAGACATTAAAATTATTTGTAGTTCTTACATAAAAAATTCAAAACAAATCTATAGCCAGGTCTGATTAAGAATTTATCATTCAATATTTAATAGAGATTAACCAAATCTATACTTAAACTTATTGTTTAGAAAAACTTGATCTATTTATTACGACAGATTTATGATAGGCTTAAATAATTTTCCGGAAACCCTCAATCACACATTTGGATTTTTGTTTAATTTCATTTGTTTTTTTTATTTTAAATCTTAGTTTTTAAGTTATTGCAAAGTATAATTTTTTTAGCTATATACTTTCTGGACCTTTAAGCCTGATTTATAGATTGACGTCCCACAGTGATTTAAAATCGGAAAAAGTCGATCGAAACCTAAAAATTTACCATTTCTCTACAGCAACCTAATTAACATATGTTAATCAACAAACAAAAAGGCAAGTTTACTACTACAAATTTTATCAATTGCGCTTTTTAAATCTAAGATTTAGGCTTCTAAACGTGAGTAAAATCGAGCGATGTAAAAATACACATTTTTATAATTGAAAGATCTATGTTTCAAGGTTTGTACACAAAAAAACAGTTTGCTGTATCATTTAATTGTTTATGCAAGACATAAATACTCTCTTCTAGTAGTGTAATTATAATTCCAAAAATACTGATTTTAATTTGCTTTTAGGCGTATCCAAGTATACTTCATTTTTCATAAATTTTTCGTAGAAATCTGATGATTTGTTTAAGAAGACAAATCAAGACACATAGAGATGTGTGAAAATTTTAAAATTCTAAAATTGAAACTGTAGTTAGTAAGTACGTAGATAATATTTTATTAATGTTAAGGATAAAATCTCATTCACACCCAAGATATGATCCAGTTAGTCTATTTAATGAATAGTTGTCATATAAAAAAATATAATAAAAAGCAGAAGTTGATGTTTAACATATTTTTTGTACTTTTTGGCTTATTTTAGAAAACAACAATCACATTATAATTAATGCATTTTTTTAAGAAATCCGTATGGTATTACGATATTATGTGTAAATAAGCGCAGTTAAAATAATTAGTAACTTCATAATCAATAAAAGAAAACTTTTTTGTTATTACAGTGAACCTTTTCTCGTCTGTTCGCATCCTTTTTCATTTTCTACCCCTCAATAAGGGTTGTAAATGAAATTCTGTTTGAAATTTTTTCTCATCATTGTATTCTACTTATACAAAAGCTTCTGCAGCTCAATTTTCACAAGATTTCCTTAATTATTAATGAAGCTAGAAGTTTCGATCACATTTACATAACGCAATCGTTGACGCTATCATCAACTATTCCCTATAAATAAGCATATAAGTAATGACTTAAGGTCATCAATGGTCCTATAAAAAAAAAAAAACTTTATAACTAGCAAACCAACTGATAAATAAATCCTTAACCAATTAAATGTTGATTGAATGCGCGAAAAAAATCAGTAGTCACAGCATACGAATGCTGTGCACCACATGTAAAATTTTCTGTATTTCTGTCAACGTAAGACGTTACTGCTGAACATGAAACTTGACCAACTTTTGCGTCAACCTTAACGGTGCAACGTTTTCGCTTACGGGATACGTCATTTTATAAATGGTTCCTATACTTATCAAAATGTCAATCTGGAAATCAGGCCTTAGACTTTGAACACACCGTATATTTTTTTCATGATAAATCGTTATTGTGTTGTTGCTAACCGTAAATAATATAATTGTTTTATTGACTTTGAAAAAAGTATTAAATTGGAGTAGAATCTTATCTTGCCTTTTTTTTTTAGAACTATTAGAAGATACTTTCATCTCTCAATTCTCTTGTTTCATAAAAAATACAGCAAATAATTGTTTAATGAACTTTTTTCTTTTATCAGCAGCTTATTTGAATAAAAAACAAATTATTCCATTTCAATAAAATTATTTATGAAATAAAAATCAGAACGATTGTTGCAGGAAGTAGCAGGGTTTAATAATTTTTCTAAACAGTCTTTTTACTAAAAATTTCTCTTGTAAAAATTGCTACAATATTAACATCAACGGTACTTCTGAAACAAAAACACTGAATGTAAAACTAACAGAAAAGTGTTAATCTATATCACATGTCGAGTTTCAACACTAAAATAATAATGCCAACTACAAGCAGGAAGGCATTGCAAAATTCAAAATATTGTAGTACACTTATGCCTTCGTACTTTGCATCACATTAAAAATAACAACAACTAATGAATTCTACACTTGAGCCGTGTAGTTTTTAAGAACATCACAGATAATCGCATGAACTATGCTATTCTATCCAAAATGTCCTAATAAATTCTTGCAGAAACAGTACAACTTCAAATGAAATTCTGACACACAAGCACTTTGTCTACCATATAAATTCAATCGACTAATTGTACCCATTATTTCAAAAGGTTTAACTTGGTCTTGTCCGTCTATACTTCTTAACGTCACTTCAAAAATACCATTTCCTGGTACAGTTTCCAACACAATCATATAATCTTTAATTTCGTTCGCATTTAATATTATACCATTATGCGTCATTACTCTTGCTTGTTTTACACTATTTAAAGATAGATTAGAACATTGTGCGTAGCCTTCTAGTTGTTGATTCATGTTCTCAACAGCAAAATTTGCAGCTTCTATTACAAAAGGATTATTTGTATCAATTTCAACACTTTGTTGACAAGTGCACCAATGACTAGCAATACTTGCACTTTCACAAGTTCTTTTTTCTGTTATTTCATTGAACAAACTATACCCACGTGATACATTTTTATATTTATTTGTTAAAAAAATATTAGTTAAACTGAAAGGATTTAAAAGGTCTTCCAAAGTTTCATGTAAGTCGTAAGGAGTTGTTAAACGTCTTACATTTCTTATTAAATTATTGTAAGCTACTTGATATTGTCTTTTGTACCATTCCGGCAGTACAAAAAATACAAAAGGAAGTCGTTCTTCCATTTGTCCCTGATAAGTTTGTCTGATATCGCCCCATCGTATACCATGATCACTCATAAAAATCAGAACTGTGTTATTCAAATATCCCTTATTTTGCAATTCTTTGAAAAAATTCTTGTAATCATTATCACCCAAATTTGGCTTATTGAGGTAATCATGACTCAAGCTAGCACCCCAATAAAATGCAAAATAAGGAAGATTTTCCATTTCCATTCGGGTGACAAAATTCTTGATATATTTTAAAAACACTTTATAGACTTGTCTGGCACCAACACATTCTTCAACATTCATATTATGTGAGTTTCCAATTTGATTTTCCGAAATTCTGTTGAAAGGTCCCCACATATAATCAGTCGGTTGTTGGATAAAACCTTTTCTTTGATAGTTAAAAATTCCCATCCAAGAAGAATCTTCACCAAATGAGGTAACAAAGCCTTTGGATTTGTATTTTTTCCAAATAAACGGACATTTATCAAAACGAAAGTTATTATCTGCATTCCAGCAAAATTTTTGGAGTTCTGTTTCAGATAATCCAGTTAAAACAGGCATTAAATTTGGAAAAGTGTTATCTCCAACTTTAGTATAACCTAACAATTCGACTGCTGATAAATTCTTCAAATACTCCGCTGTTTTAGGCATTTGCCTGTGGAAATTCAATCTTGAAACTCCATCTAATCCAATAATCAAAACATTTAAAGGTTTTGTTTCAAAATGATTCTTTTGTGTTTTCACTGGGACAAACGAAAAAAAGTCTGTGTAAATAACAGAATTATTTGAATGGCATATCACTTTTATGAATTCTTCATCAATTTTTGCACTGGTATCAAACGGGATACATTTGTTGTCAAATTTAATTTTATTGTCACTTTCATCATCTTTTGGTTCTTCTCTGTGAAATGGTTGGTAACAACATTGTAACATACTTGTATCTCCATTAGTGTAACTTATCACTGAAGAGTTCAACAAAAATATCGAAGTTAGATTTGATTTAATCAAAGGTGGAACTCCATTATTACAAACAGGTTTTTTTTGTTTATGAATAAATTTCATAACAGAAGGATCTAAAGGGTCCATATACGGTATTCGGCATCCCGAAGTTTTAATCACAAAACCTTTTAGTGAGTCTCTACTGAGAAATATATTTTCTGTTTGTAATTCAAAAGGGATTAATTTATACTGCGACCGGTAAATATCCAAAAGGAATATTAATAAAATTCCAACAATGATGATGGGCCACCAGTGCTTCCATTCTCGGGGTTTGATTCCCATGCCATTCGACAATAATCTAAAAAAAAAAAAAATAGAAAAATTAGTAAAAATGCAGCGATTCGTAAACAGACAAAACAACAATGAAGATATGGTAAGTAGACAACTTGCAGAATGCACTAATTTAGAATACTATTGACTCATGAATAAAAATTCAACTCTAATTAATTTTTTTTTTAATTTGCGTTTTACTTTAAAGAGCAAAAATTTTAGAAAATCATTCAGCTTGGAAGTTCTCTATAAACTAAGAATATGGTTATAAGAATATAAATTCAAACTGTTAGAAAATCCTATCCTTTCATTACTGTTTATATTTGTAGAAATTTGGAAAATAATTATTTATGTATTTGAAATGAAAGAAGAATGATTTTTCTGCTTCCACTTTGCGTTGCACCGATTGTTTTTTATGTGTGCGTGAAGTGCAATTTTATTCTAATCAGAGTTATCTCACGGACTACTGCAGCTATAAAATGTGGTCCAAGAAGGTTTCTAAATACGGACTTCTTTTTATTTCTTCAGTTTTTGCGACACCTGAATTGGTAAAATGACAGTTTGTTAACCAGATTTCATTATTATTAAGTTGTATTATTTCTGGAATGGCCAGAAAGGCCAGTGTTTTTTTGCGAAAATTTGCGCACTCTTGTGGGAATTCTACGTTCCCAGTTCGCAAAATGTCATTTTGAAGGTGGTGAGTTCAAAAAAAACGTATTTAATTAATTGAAAATATTCCGACACAGAAGAATAACAACTTTGGTGAATTACCTTATTCAAACAAAATACACATTGTATACTGCCTTTTAATAAAAATGAAAATTGTCACATTTTGATTACATCAAAAATTTATTTACGTCAAATATATATATATTCAAATACATACTTATGTAAACTAAAAAATTTGTATAATTTGAATCTTTGTAAAGAATTTTTTCTGATTTTTAGTTTCCAGTGAATACAAAATGCAATTGATAAAGGTATAATAAGTGATAAAAACAAAACGAATTATGTTAAATTAGGCGTCGATTTTTGAAATCATGTTTTTGTTTAGTGTCAAATAATAGTCTTTTAAGGTTATACCACGTTAATTAAAAAAAAAAGGTCGACGTTTCATATGTTCTCGTAAAAGGGCATCTTTAGTATGTGTAAATGATACACAGAATAGAAAGAATCAAGCAACTATTAACTATTATATCGAATATCGAAAGAATAGTTAAAAATAATATATCATAATAACCATTACAACAAGTTGTACTACTCCAACTCGTATCTATAAATAAGCAACATTATTGATACAAGAGAAATTTGTCAATTTTCTAACCACCCGCTATCAAAAAACAAACATTAATGAGTGTGCTACTTGATTTATTTATCTCTTATTTAAAATCTAGTGTAGTTTTAATAAGAATTATAAGTAAAAAAGTACAAATATTTGTATCTACCTACCGAATGAACTGAATGCATGAGGCGAAATGGCCTAAATGTCACTTCATCTGATTTGAATTGAAATAAGTTAAAGTTATTAACACCTAATTTAACAAAATTTTATAAAGATATATTTAAAGAAAATTACTAGAAACATATGAGATTTGACAGTCAAGAAATCGTTCGATAAACGTCGCGACGCTGGTTTCGTAAAGGCGTCGCGGGTTTATTTGAAAAAATGATTTTCTCAGTCATGGAAATAGATAAATGATAAAATTATATTTGTGGTATCAGTTTGGAGGATGGAATTGCAGAAATCAAAATAAAAGTTAAGATTGTTTTTCTCTATTTTATTTCCAAAAAATACATTTTAATTGAAGCAGAGAATTTGAGTAGAGAAATGTTTGGCATTTCAGCCGTTGTAACAGAGATAATAAAACATTTTTTTGTATCATTTATCAAGTGTCTAATAATTTGTTCCACATGAGAATAAGAAAGCTGGAATCTACTTTAAGTCAGAGTTTATTCTATTTTCAAAAAACGGGTAATTTCAGTCTACACATCTAATTTTCTATGAAGTGTGTAGAATGGAGAAAAAATAGTTTTCTAAAGATTGTTCTAGAAATTTTACGAATGAATAAAAGAGTATTCTTAGTCTGAAACTGAAACGTATCCAAAATACTTTTTTTGGTATTTTGTCCGACTTTGAGTCAAAAGGATTAGTATAAGATTAATTTATCAATACTCTTATTTCTTGAACAACTCTATAATTCTACAGATATTTTGTTGTCAAAAAATACCTAGCTATTTATTGTAAGTGAATGAAGTGGTTCGCCTCATGCGCTAAACTGTTTCATTGAGAATAAAATTTGTCTTTCATTTTGATAAAGGAATTCAAATAAAATATATTATGATTGATAACGGCAATGCCAGTGATAAGATTAATTGTGATTTATTTACAAATTTATTTTCTTTGTATTTGTATTTAGATTAAGTGCAATAAATAACGGTATTATATTAAAAAAAAAAGATGTCATTTAATTTTTTCATATAAAGTCAGTCACGAAAACCTAACAAATCTCAAATGCGAAGAAAATATGAATAAGATTGCTTAGGACTTTTTTCACTTATGTATTAAGAAAAGCATGAAAATTTAGTACAATGTCAAAATTAGATATTAAAAAAGTTGTTTTTTGTCTTAGTTTAAAATCCCTAACAAATAAAAATATCAAGCAGATATTTCTGCGGGCCAATCCAGTTGAATCAATCCGCCCCTGGTCACTAATGACAGGTGTAATTTTTTTCCACCTAGTCATGAAAACTGGGTTGAATTTTTGATTTATCAGACTCGTACTCATATGTGACCCATACTGTACTACCAATTATTTAATGTTGCTAAAAAAAAATTGCCGCTATAATTATTCAACCTTTTTTCCAAGTAACTATAGTAAAAGTTGCATAATTGAGTCTGCAAAACATTTTTAACTTTGTGCTGATACTTTATTTTTGAACTTTTAAGAATTAATAAATAACAAATAATCAAATTTATGATTTAATACAGTTGGCCAATTTTCTATAATAATTTAAAAAAAATGGCTTGCACTTTTAATTAGTTATTAATGTTATTACTAATATCATCAACATTCAGACAATTCTATAATTATCAAATTATTCAAAAACAACTTTTTTTTATAGAAAAGTATACATACTCATATCAGATTAATTCTATTATTTAGCATGAATTCTTTGAAAAAACTGTTTGCGTACTGAGTACTTACACATAAATTACCTGTTTTGTTCATTTGCTAAATCAAGGATTAAATTGTTTTAAAAAGTGTGATATCAAATTAAAAAAAATATTTAAGATCTGTTTTTATGTTAATTCTGAAGAACAAAATATTAAGGAAAGAGAATTAATCATTAAAAACATTTTTTTCTTTTAACTTGTATATTGTGTTTTCCTTTTTTTGTTACTACAATTGTAAAAGTTTCTCTTTTATTTGAAATAAATCAGTTTGTTTTTTATTTTAATTAAACAATTACTTTGTATTTTTGGTATTCAAAATTTGATATATAAGAAAACTTACATTCTAGTTGTTGGCAAAATATTAAAAACAGTCACGACTTTTACCACTCTACAATATATAGTGAAATTTGATAAGATATTTATATAATTCCACCCACTCAGAGTTCATATCTCAACTGATTCTTTACATTCGTTAAAACAGAATCCAATGGATTATATTAGATACTCTATTGTAGTGTTGATATTAGCTACTTTATATTCAGGGCATGTCTAATAATATTTTTAAGTAATAAAACATCAACAAATGATAAATACACTATATTACAAAATTGTCGTACATAAATCATAAGTAACTCAACAAGGAAATATAAAAGCTCTAGAAAAATTTGAAAAAATTTTTAAAGTTTTTTCTGTAATGAATACAAAAGGGATAATAAGTTATCTCACAAAACACTCAAGCACACTTCATTCAAGTCTTTTTTTATATACAATAATTACTAGTAATTATATAAATTAAAATCCTCTAAGTCCGTTGTACACTTTGTTGATTGAGCTCTGATTCAAAATTTTCTTAATAGCTGGAAAATAATTACTATTAGTTTTTGTATTACTTTTGTATTTCAATTATTACCTTCTTTATCAGCATCTGATAGTTCTTGTTTTGGGAACTCAACATCAAAAGTAATATACAATGTACCATGCAAATTATTATTGTCATAATTTGGCATGCCTTCTCCTTTCTTTCTTATCCTTGCATTAGGCCATGTGATTTTATCTCTACTTATTGAAACCATGTGTCCATCTAGATGTTGAAGTTCCATTGTAAATCCTACTAATGCATCCTATAAACAAAAATTATAATACAATTACATGAAGGGAATATAATTCTACCTACTTGTAGAGTTATTGTTATATTTGTGTAGAGATCATCTCCCCTGCGTTCAAAAATAGGATGTGGTTGTGTTTTTATTTTCAAAATTAAATCTCCAGGATCGCCATCAAGGTGTGGTTCACCTTCTGCTGTAAATCTCGTTTCTTGTCCATCAACCATCCCTTGCTCTACTTCCATTTCCAAAACTCGTTCCTCATTGACTAGTTTAACATTAGGACATTCGTCACAAACAGTTTGTTGCATCATTTGGAACCGTCCTGGACCTAAGTTTCTCGTTATCATTTCCTGTCTACAATTGCACTTCCGTGTTCCTTTAGCTGCCTTCATCACTGGTTTATTTCTAGTAATTTCGATGAATGTTCCTGTGTACAAATCTTCTAGTGTTACAGGCACATCCATTACGATATCAGCTCCTCTAGGAGTTTCATGTTTCTGTTCACCTCCACCAAAATGAAAACCAAAATCGCCAAAGAAGCTTGCGAATGGATCCATACTATTATCCATCATCCCTTCACGTTGCAAGCAATCCTCACCACATCTATCATATTTTTTTCGTTTTTCTTCATCAGAAAGTACTTCATAAGCAGCGCCTAAGTCTTGGAATTTTTTTGAAGCGTCTGGATCTTCTTTGTTTTTGTCAGGATGGAGTTCTTTGGCTAATCGTCGGTATGCCTTTTTGATATCATGTAAACTTGCCGATTTTGATACCCCAAGGATCTTATAAAAGTCTCTTCCAGCTAAAACCGCTATGAATGATACGAATAATAATAAACCAGAAATTGACCAACAATTTAAATGCATTTTTAAAGCATTCACTTTCACATGAAATTATTCAAAATTATAAATTTTTAGGATTCATGGTTAGTAAAATCTAGATGACTGAATCAAAACATGTGGATTACTGTGATTGGTTAAATCAAATGACATAAGCTTACAGGCAACCAACATTACAGAGTCCTACATCACTATTACAAAAGTGACTTTTTAACTTAACCTAAAAATTTGAATAAAAAGTGTAAACAGTACAAACAAAAAAGTGATTTTTAAAAATGTCGCAATTTAACTGTTCTTTATGTGGCAGCGCTGTTATTGATGAGCTATTTGATTTGCAGAAAACATTTACAACAGCTTCTAGAACAAATCTTTTAAATTTTGTTCAAACCATCATATCCGAAGACTTCTTTACAAACAATTATCTGATTTGTAAAATTTGCTTTTATTTATTGGATGAATTAGATACTATAAGGTTAAAAGCAAAGAATATTGAAGATAAGCTAAAGAGATATGTTTGTCAAAACAGAATAAAAGATCAAAGGGGAAAAAACATTGATGACTGTTTGAAAAATGAATTCGAGAGTAACATTGATTTTAACGATAATAGTTCATTATCGGAGTTGAATCCTTCGTTGGAAGATATAAATATATTAGTTCCGGAAGAAAGAAGTTCAAATAATGATAACATACCAAAAAAACGAAAAACAAACAATCTGAAACCACACAGTTGTACAGAATGTCAAAAAACATGGAAAACGTTAAGTGAATTGAAAAATCACTTACTTTCTCATAATACTGAAAAGCCATATATTTGCGAAATATGTGGACAGGCTTATAAAAGGCAGCAAGCACTAACAATTCATGTTGGTATGCATAAAGGAATCAACCCTTTCACTTGTATTTATTGTAAAAAATCGTTTACACAAAAAGGTGCATTAGTGAGACATATACCAATTCATACAGGTACTCATTTCACGTTTATTGCAGTTTATTGAATATTGTCTTTTAGGTGAATTACCGTTTCAGTGTGATTTATGCGGGAAACGATTTGTTCATCATACTTCATTTAACATTCATAAACTCAGTCATTCAGGGAAAAAGTCACATAAATGCGAAGTTTGTGGTTTATTATTAATTTCCGGTTCTCACTTAAAAAGACACATGAGAGTGCATACAGGTGAAAAAAGATTCAATTGTAATACTTGTGGGAAAAAATTCGCTGAAAAATATAATTTAGTAGTACATGAAAAATTGCATCTTGGTGTATCAAAGAAAAAAAAGTTGCATTAAGTTAGACAAGATATAATTTAAAAATCTGATTTAATGTTTGCAGCCATCATATCAGTATGAATATCCAATCTAATTTTTAAGTTCAACAATAAATTATAAAAATATTTTATTTAAAGCATTTTCATTAAGTCTATATAGTTGCCACTTTTCCGAATCAGATAGATTTTCAGCACCTAAAGTTTTATAAAATTCTGAGGCTGGATTCCATGACAAAACATGAAAATCCAATCTTTTACTAGGAAGTTGGTAGGCAATTTTAGCCACTGTTAAAAAGAGACTTTTTCCAATTCCTTTTTCACGATGAGCAGGTTGTACAAATAAGTCTTCAAGAAATGTTGATTTTCCTAACCATGTTGAATAAGAACTATAATATAAAGCATATCCTACAATACTCCCATTTGATAATTCCGCTATAAGACATGAAAAAGCTGGGTTTTGAGTATCGAAACCATCTGTCATTAATGTTTCAGGGTTAATTTTGAGTTGGTCTGATAATTTTTCAAATTCTGCAAGTTCCTAAAAATCTTGTTTTTTAAATCAACGATATAAGGCGAAAAACTACTTTAATCATGTGGAAAACTTGCACCATATCTTCTTTTTTAGCATTTCTTATGCTGTAATGAGGTTCAGGTTTTTTCAACATGGCTTCACATGAACTGTAGCAGTTCAGGGTCGTTATCATGTTTCTCTGATAAGATAATGACAGTTACAGATTGAAAAATTATTCATTTTATGTCCGTTGAGTGTAATTTACCATTTAATGAATTCTTCTAGTTTTATACAGGGCGTGAAATGCAATTTTTTTTGTTTTTGCGATTATTCGCTAATTAACTGTCTTTCTAAAAACATCAAAGAAATGAGAAGCTCTTAAAATACTTTTTTTCAAATATTTTCTTTGCGCCGGACCTGATTTAGAAATGATCTGTAAGGTCAAATGTTTTTTATTAAATAATAAATTATCTATTATTTTATGTAATTTTTGATAAGGAAGTATGTATAATAGTTAATATCTATGGAATAAATGAATACTGATGGAATATATTTAGTCACATTCCATCGACCTCTAGTAATTTTTTTCTGATAAGAGTTATAGTATACAAAATGTTGAAGATAACGAACAGTATCAATTGAAGCTAGGCATTTTCTATCATTCTTTAATATTAAATTTATCACGTGTTTTTATTTAGTCTAATTCGAATCAAAGTTCAAATATCGCTCCACGGTAAGTTATTGCCATAATTGCCAAGCCAAAAACACTAAAATCTCAAAGCTGTTGTAGCTCTTGTCAACTGTCAAGAGTTCGACTGTTTTAAATTCCAAACATATAAAATCCTAAGCAAAATGCTGCGGAGTGTCGTTTTGGCTGAGAATTTTTTGTTAAAAAATGGAGTAAAGGTATGTTAAAATGTAAATTTAATTTAATAAATGGAAGTTCGCATCCTTGAACATTGAATTATTTTTAGCTGTTAATGTCAACCTTCCTTGTTACACAATTTTATATAAATTCTAATTGATTGTTATGTAAGATCATTCTGTGTAGATTCTAGGATCTACTCCATCAGTTTGGCAACCACAGAAGCAACAAACAAGAAATTTGAATGTTCATGAACACATCAGTTACACCCTTCTTAAAGATGCAGGTATTCAAGTACCTCGATTTGGTGTTGCTAAAACAAAACAAGAAGCGAAAAAAATTGCACAGGATTTGGCAACCAAAGATATTGTTTTAAAAGCTCAAGTTTTGGCAGGTGGCAGGGGCAAAGGTCATTTCAAAAATGGACTCAAAGGTGGAGTTAGGATGGTTTATTCGTAAGAAAAGTAAATTAATTTTTCAAATTTTATTAATTTGATGATCACAGTCCTGAAGAAGCTGAAGATATTGCTGGTCAAATGCTTGGGCAATATTTAGTCACGAAACAAACTGGAGAAAAAGGACGGATTTGTAATGCCGTGATGGTGGCTGAAAGGAAATTCCCCAGGAAGGAGTTTTATTTCGCAATTATGATGGAACGTGCTTTTTCTGTTAGTTTCTGTAAAAAATAACTTACAAATTTTGAATTTAAACTTTTCAAGGGACCGGTTATTATTGCGTCATCTCAAGGTGGTGTAAACATTGAAGAAGTCGCTGCGGAAAATCCAGATGCAATCTTATATGAGCCAATTGATATAAGTAAAGGTTTAAGCAAAGAACAAGCAGAAAAAGTTGCTGTTAAAGTTGGTTTGAGTTCTCAGAAGGAAAAAACAGCTGACATGCTATTAAGAATGTACGATTTGTTCTGCAAAAAGGATGCTCTTCTTATTGAAATCAATCCTTATGCTGAGGATGCTGGAGAAACTTGTAAGTATATCAGAAACACTGAAAAGTTATTAATTTAAAACATTTTATTAGATTTTTCTCTCGACGCTAAATTCCGTTTTGACGACAACGCCGCTTTCCGTCAAAAAGAACTATTTGCTTTGCGTGATTGGACACAAGAGGATGAAAAGGAAGTAGCTGCGGCCAAATTTGATCTTAATTACATTGCTTTAGATGGTAATATTGGGTGTTTGGTAAATGGTGCTGGATTAGCCATGGCCACTATGGATATTATTTCCTTGCATGGTGGATCTCCTGCAAATTTTCTTGATGTAGGTGGAGGTGCTACCGCACAAGCTGTAAAAGAAGCTTTTAAAATCATAACAGCAGATCCAAAAGTCCATGCTATTCTTGTAAATATTTTTGGAGGTATTATGAGATGTGATGTAATTGCAGAAGGTATTATCGCTGCTGCAAAAGAACTAAATTTGAAAATGCCAATTGTTTGCCGTTTGCAAGGCACTAACGTTGACGACGCCAAAGTTTTAATCGCTAGTTCAGGATTGAAAATTTTACCTGTTGATAATTTGGATGAAGCTGCACGTTTGGCTGTTAAGTTGTCTAATATTGTTAGTTTGGCACGGGATGCGAAATTAGATATCAATTTTGAAATTCCATTGTAAATTATTTGAACACAGAAAATTCTTTTTAACTTCCATTTTTTTTTTAAATTAGGAGGTTGTTTATGCTGTTGTATGTATACATTTTATTTTATGAAACTGAATTACCTAACCGCATATTTCTGTACATTATAATTTATTTATACATCTTAAGAATAAATTATTACATTAATTGTTTTATTTGAATTGGCCAGGAGATGGGCCAAATATGCTATTTCCTTGTTTAGATGCTGCTCTTGAAGGTGCAAATCCGAGCAATTTTTGAATATTTTGCCTAATTGACATTGTGCATAAAATATACAAAAATATGAATGAACAGTCGTAATAGTCATCGCCAGGTAAATTACGATGGCTCAAACCTTGAATCCAAGTTAAAGGTAGAAACGGGAGACGCGCTACAACCCTTCCATCAAAACTGTAAAGAGAATTTTTTTTCAAGAAAAAAATTGCTTAGTTTTCTTACATGCTGTTAAACATGCTTAGCAGTGCAGTAAAAGCAAAACCAATAGCAAACATAGACTTCATTTTAACTAATGAAAGATCTCTATTATTGTTCTTTAGCCGTTCTTCTTCTCTTTCAATTTTTTTTTTGTGCTGTTTATCGAGTGAATCTCCATGTGCTTCTTTACGTTTCTCAACTGCAAATTAACATAATTATGGACTGTTATTTAACAAAAAATGGAATATTACGTCTTTTGCTTTGTTTTTCTACTTCAGTTTTTAATTTTTGATACTTTTCCGTCCGGTAGACCATAAGCCAGGTCAAGCCTTCACCCAAAAGTGCTGTGCAAATTGATATAAATACAATTAACAGAGTATCTGCCCACATTTTTTAAACTGTGAAAACTAAATTTCAACACTTTTTGATTAAGTACACCAAAAATCTGACAATATCCAACAATTTATGAAACTCCATCAATACGACAAATGTAAATTTTTTTCTATTCAAGTTGGCTGCTCTGTTACAAAAACAGTGGAAGGTGGAAGTGTCAAAAAATGTTATGACAGAATCTCTGAACTGTAGAAACGCATCTTCAACAAAGATGATTTTGTGGAATGCTGGCTCAGTATTATTAATTACAATCAATATTATAACTGTAATTCACTCGAATAATGCTGGCGTAATGCATAGCCATTCACATGAGATTCATAAAGAACGTGAATCAGATGGGGCTTACAGTCCTAAGGATCATTCACATTTTTCAGATAGTGGTGAACATAATAATGAATTTGACCACGAAGCTATACTTGGTAGTCATAAAGAAGCAGAAGAATACGATCATTTGTCACCAGAAGAGGCAAAGCGTCGCTTGGGTATATTATTGAAAAAAATGGACTTGAATGGGGATGAACAAATCGATAAAAAAGAGCTTAAGGCATGGATAATGCGTTCTTTTAGGTATAGAATGACGAATATTTAAACTTAGTTAATTAACAGTTTCTTTGAAGAATGTTGTCGGAAGAGGAAGCCGCTGAAAGATTAGAAGATGCAGACGAAGACAACAATGGAATTGTTACTTGGCAGGAATATTTATCAGACGCTTTCGGTGTTGACAATGAGGAAAATCTATCAATTGGAGATGAGAATGAAATGGTGAGGAAATTTTATTATGAAATTCATAGATGAAGTATTATTTTTAGCTAATAAAAGACGATAAAGAACTGTGGAAAGCTGCCGATGTTAATAATGATGGAAACTTGGATGCTAAAGAATGGATTGCTTTCTCTCATCCTGAAGAACATCCTTCTATGCTTCCAATTATATTGGAGCAGACATTAAGAGATAAAGATAAAGACGGCGATAGATTTATCAGTTTTCAAGAATACATAGGAAACAAGGGACAAAAACGGGACAAGGATTGGCTTGAAGTTGAAAAAGTTAAATTTGATCATGACTTAGATAAAGACAAAGATGGTAAACTTTCTAGTAACGAAATTTTGTCATGGATTGTACCTAGCAATGAGTAAGCAACAGTACGATTAATGTCTAATTGCTCAAAAAATATCTTCCAGAGAAATTGCCGAAGAAGAAGTTGAACATTTGTTTGCATCAAGTGATGATGATCATGACGACGTACTTAGTTTTAATGAAGTATTAGACCATCATGATATATTTGTTGGTAGTGAAGCTACAGATTATGGAGATCATTTGCACAATATTCATCATTTTGCCGATGAATTGTGATACACTCTAAGTTTTGGAAGTTTGATTTTCGTTATTTTATTGATTATTTATTAAAAGAATTAAGTTATTGATTTTCTTTGTGCCATAATTTGTAATAATTCTTTTTTCTGTTTGTTTGGAAAATATATTTATACAAAATAAATGCCCTTTAATCAATTGTAATTGGTCATTAAGGATTAGGAGTCTTTCTTATATAATTTTTCCCTGAAGGTAAAGCAACTATTGTTAATTGTGGGAATAATTTCTTTACTTCTTCATCAGTCACAGACGGCTGTACCATCACATGATCTCCAAGCTTAAATTTCATTGACAATAAATATTTGATTGTGATAACTTCCAACTTACCTTCCAGTCTACAGGAGTAGCAACTTTAAATTTATCAGTAAGTTGCAGAGAATCAATAACCCTTAAAATTTCACTAGAAATGCAATAATTTAATTAACAGTATAATTTTTTAAAAACTCTTACTCAAAATTCCGTCCAGTTGTAGCAGGATATAAAATAGAAAGCCTCATTTTCTTTTTTGTATCAATAACAAAAACAGCTCTTGCAGTCAGGGGGATACCATCAGCATCTTTTTCATCAGGATCAATCATTTGCAAACTTGTCGCTAACTTTCTATCCTCATCAGCGATGATAGGATATGGGAAGCTTTCAGCGGAATATCCTGCATATACTTTGATATCATTTAACCACTTTTGATGTGTTGCTACTGAATCACAAGATAAAGCAATCACTTTAACACCTCGTTTTATAAATTCAGGATATAATTGTACAACTCTAGCTAATTCTGTTGTACACACAGGGGTAAAATCTGAAGGATGTGAAAACAAAATCCCCCATCTAAAAAATTAAATGTAATACAATGTTTAAGCACATTATTTGAATTACGAGTCGCCAAGCCATTCATGAAATTTCATGGATCCCACTGTTGTATCCGCTTCAAAATCTGGGAAAATGTCGCCTAAGTTTACCATTATTTATAATTATTCGTGGTCGTGCTTTGCTCTAATTAATTGGGTTATGTTCATAAACACCGGAAAACTCAAAGTAAGCTATATCCGGCTTAGCAGACAGGAATGAAGTTAGCTACAATGTAGCCGTGACACATGATGTAATATAAATAAACATGTGCATTGAGCATCTTGTGTATTATGGCTTATGCTTATGGCCTAAGTTACGTCACAGCTACATTTTACATTAAGTCTATTTGACTTAATTTATTCTAACTGCTTATTTAAACGTCACCAATTTATGTTGATTAGCGTTTGGAATAGACAGTGACGGACGAATAATTAAGTTGGTAGCTTATTGTTTACTATTACATAAATATTTTTAAAATACAATTCAAAGTAGGTGTGTCCCTGATTTTTGAAGGTCAGTCAAAAATTGCTTTTTATTGTATTATCAACATTATTATTCTGTTCCAACTAATTTTAATATATTCCTCGTAGATAGCTTATTAAAAATACAGCACTTTCACATTATACCTTTCTTTATCAACTTGTTTACCTTGTCATGGGCAGTCATTGTACTCTAATGATTGGAGTGTGATACGTGTTGATATCGGGTGTTGCTTGTTGAAAAAATAATTTTTAGGCATATCTATATCTTTCTCACAGTTTACAGGTAAATAATCAATGAAGATAATGATTTTATCAAAAATCAGACTCGTAAGTATCTAAGCTCAGCAGTGTGTTAAAGCCCATATGGTAAAAAATTGCAGATATCATCTCAAAGAAATATATTTTTTCTTGCTGGAGCATACAGTAAGATGTCGACTGCAGCCGCAACTCTAAAGGTTTCCACATCTATACAAGCTTTGCCTCAATTGCCGATACCCAAGCTAAGCCAGACTATGGAAAAATATCTAAAATCTGTAGAACCTTTCTTGAATGAATCAGAACTTGCTAATACTAAAAAATTACTTGCAAAGTTTCAAGCAGAATATGGACCAAAATTGCAGGATTTGTTGGTTCAGAGAGCTAAAGAGACTGATAACTGGCTTGCAGATTGGTGGCTTGATACTGCTTACTTGAGTTACAGAGATCCTGTTGTTGTATACTCTAGCCCTGGTCTTGCTTTTCCGACTGAAAAATTTACTTGCGAGGATGATCGAATTGAATATACTGCTAAACTGATTACTGGGGCTTTATATTATAAGGAATTAATTGACAGGTTGTTCTTCTGTTCTCATTTATAATTGTAATACGAAAGTTTTTCAGTGGTAAAATGGCTGTAGATAAAATGGGGAAAGATCCACTAGACATGAATCAATATAAAAAAATATTTGGGACTTGTAGAATTCCTGGATTAAAAAAAGATCATTTGGAATACAATCCACAGTCAAGACATATTGTTGTCGTTAGGAACAACAATGTAGGGAATATAAATATTATATTGATTATTTAATGCTCTTGAATTTTGTAGTTTTTTAAGTTGCAAGTTATGAACGAATGTGGTGATTTGCTTAATATGGGCGAATTACTTACTAGTTTACAAGATATTGTAAATGAGTCGCATATAGCTGGTCCTCCTATTGGAATTTTAACAACAGAATATCGTAATAATTGGGAAAAAGCTCATCGGTTACTTACTATAGGTATGTCCCATATTTTAAATAATCTTTAATAATTTTAACAAATTTTTAGATTTGGAAAATTTAAAATCCGTCAGAGAAATCCAAACATCTCTATTTTTGGTCTGTTTGGATAATAAATTGCCAGCTTGTAATGAAAGTGACAGAACTCGTGCTAGTAAACAGTTGATACATGGGGGGGGAAGTAAATTCAATGCAGCTAATAGATGGTATGACAAAACTGTCCAGGTATTTATTTTTCAACAAAATTATTAAAATTTTCCATCATTCCTTTGTATTATTTTTTTTGTTATAGTTTATCGTCAGTGAAGATGGAATTGTTGGTTTAACATATGAACATTCACCGAGTGAGGGACAACCAATTGCTGTAATGACTGATTACATAGTTGACTACATGTAAAAAAAATAATATCCATTTTACCAGTCCAAATTTCAAAATATTTTTTTTAGTAAAAGCGACACTTCTATTAATATTCCGGAACCAGGATTTTATGGAAATCCTGAAAAACTTATTTTTCATATTGATGATAAGCTACAGCAGGCTATAGATTGCGCTAATGTTAATGCTGACAAGTACGATTTTATTCTTAGTAAATCATAAGATTCTATTGATTATTCCAGACTTGCACAGAACTTGGATATGGACGCATTCCAGTTCAACTGTTATGGAAAAGACTTTGTTAAATCACAGAAAATGAGTCCTGATAGTTTCATTCAAATTGCTATGCAGTATGCGTTTTTCAGGTATAGAAAAATTAGCTATTAAATTTCATATCATTAATTGATGAAATATTGATAGAATACACAAGGTCCCAGGAGCGCATTATGAATCTGCTGCAACTAGAAAATACATCCATGGTCGTACAGAAACGATTCGATCTTGTTCAACAGAATCAATCGCATTTGCTAAAGCAATGTTGGATAAATCAAAATCCGACAATGATAAAGTCTCTGCATTAAAAGACGCTGTTAATGCTCATAAAAAATACTCTATTGAAGTATTTGTGAATAATAATGGAAATTTTCAAATAATTTTTAATTTCAGGCTGTGAATGGCTTTGGTGTTGACAGACATCTCCTTGGTTTGAAACTTATAGCAATGGAAAATCAGCTTCCAATGCCTGATTTATTCAAAGATCCTTCATGGACCCGAAGTACACACATGCGACTATCAACCAGTCAAGTAGCAACAAAATGCGATGGATTTATGTGTTACGCACCGCTGGTACCTGATGGTTATGGATGTTGTTACAATCCTAGAAACAACGACATGAATTTTGCTATTTCTGCATTTGTTGAACATCCAGATACGACAGCTGTACAATTTAAGGAAGCTCTAGAGGCTAGTTTGAAAGATATGCATGATATTTTAGCTAAAACCCAAAAATCTAAACTGTAGACTTTTTTATTTATATTTTGTATGTGGTTTATGGTGTGTTTTTAATAAATTTGTACTTTGATAAGTGAAATAGTTTTACTTGAACAAGCTTTTGCTAGTATTTATAAAATCAATAAAATAAAATTTTCGATATGAAAAAGCAAATATTAGTTTAAAGTTTATGCTCTTCTAGTATCTGAAAGAACTCTAACAATGCAACCGACACCTCCAATGTTGAAAACTTTTTCATGCCATATTAGTAAGTGACCACTGCTTCCTTCTGAAGGATACTCGAATCCTCTATAAATATACTTCATTAAAACATCTATTAAATCAGGACTTAAGGAGTTGACGGCTTCTTCTATTTGAGAAGGCTTGATTGCTAGCAATACTCGAAGAGTTAAATTTACAGCATTTTCCTGGAATGACATATTCACATTGGAAGAAAAAAAATAAGTGGAGCTGCTACCTTAATTTGTTGATTTTTGCTACCCAAAGGCGCGTTACTCAATACTGATTTAAGTGCATCTATGTATTTTCCTGTAAGTTTGATTAAGGAAAACAACGTATTTATATTCAAATCACTTATCACTAAAACAAAAAAAGGATATTTTTGCAATAAACTATTTACTTCGTTCTCATCCGGTCCGGTTGGACCCCCTTGATCTCCGTCATCTTCTTTAAAATTATCTTCACTATATTGGTCAACATCAATTTTTCTAAACGCTGAACTGAAAGTATTTTTTGCCATTTTTTATTTTAATACATCAAATGAAAAAAAATAATTAGCAAAATAAATCCCCAAATATGAATAAAGTGGGTTTTTTGACAGCTTATGTCACTACTGTCACACCTCTTAAGCAGGGATTTTTGATAAATCTGGTAGAGTACCAACAAAAAAAGTTGAAAGTTCCTTGTTCCTTGTTCCCTTCTGTCTTTTGAAGTCTGTTTTGTAAAGCGGTGAAATGGTATGTTTCATTTATCAATAAAAATCAAGGATATTTAAAATCATCCATTTGATTTTAGGAAAATAATTGAATTTCTATTATTCTTGCTGTTTATCAGACAGCAAATTTTTAAAGCCAAATAATTTCTTTTTATTTTTATAGGTTATGTTCTAACATTTATGTTTTTACAGGGAAAAGTAAAGTGTTCAGACTTAAGGCTACGCGACAAAAAAGAGCTCACTAAACAGTTAGATGAGCTCAAAACAGAACTCACAAGTTTAAGAGTAGCGAAAGTTACTGGAGGTGCTCCCTCAAAGTTGTCAAAAATGTAAGTGTGGCACTAGCTTTCAATCTAAGTTAACATAATTTTATTGCAGCCGAGTGGTCAGAAAAGCCATTGCTCGTGTATACATTGTTATGCACCAAAAACAAAAGGAGAACTTGAGGAAATTGTATAAAAACAAGAAATATAAGCCTCTTGATTTGAGACCCAAGAAAACTAGAGCCATTCGTCGCGCCTTAACAAAACATGAACAGCGTATCAAAACGCCTAAAGAGCTCCACAAGAGATCAATTTATCCTCAGCGGAAGTTTGCTTTGAAAGCTTAAATTGTGCTTAGAAATAAATAAGTTTTCCCAAACAATTTTTTATTTAATCAATACATTTTTAGTCAAATTCAGTTTGTAACATCTTGGACTATTTCTTGAGTCGGCTGTTTTAAAACAAACATGTAAACTGTATACAGTCCTTTTGGAAAATTTCTTTGCTTAACTTGTCTGTAACACTCTAAGCCAGCCTTTGTGAATATTTTTCTATAGAGCGATAAAGGTCTTGTAACTGATGAGTCTTTTTCATCTTGGTTGATTTCATCATTTGAAGAAATGTTTTCCTTGATGATAATTACTCCATTTGGTTTGAGACCCTTTCTGCAATTTTTTTATAAAACATTGAAACTTTCCAATGACTTCTCCAAACTTACTGACAAGATTTTAAAAATTCTATAAGATCTGAATCAGTTAAATGTCCTAATACCCACTGACTCCAAATAATGTCATATTTTTTCTCTTCAGGTCGGAAACTCTGCAATCCAACTGAATAATAATTTCCTATTCTGTTTTCAAACTTTGATCCTATGTATTGTTTGGCTTGATTTAAAAATTTTGGATTTTGTTCAACTAAATCTACTTTGTCAAAAAAGTCCAGAAGGAGGTGTTTAGTGATTCTTCCAATACCCGCACCACAGTCTAAAGCATGACTTCGTCCTGGCGGAATTTTTGAATTGAATAATTGTTTGAGTAGTTGCCTAGAATCTCTTATATCAGTCTGTGATATAAATCCGAAGCCCCCTAACATTCCATCAATAGTTGCAGGGATTTCGGACCAATACTGAGCGGCATTTTCGTAAAACTTTACTTCGTCTTCTATTATGGATACCATAGTGTTAAATCAGAATCAGCTTCACTAAGATCACAGAACTTTTCTCAGTTGCGAGATTTTAGGTTAATATTCCAAAGACTTGATTATTTTTCGCGCATATTTCAAATGACTTATCGATTTAACACTTATGATAGCTGTCAAATATTTGAGGTTAGAGAGCCATACCATTTCTGACACAAAACATTAAAAAAGTGATAATGCATTTACAAAACAGAGATATGAAATTTGAATCAAATGATACACTTAAGTTCTGATAAGATAATGTGGGCGTTTATATATCATACGTATAGCTGTGTTTGAAAATTACTATATACTAAACATTTAAACTTGTGTAAAAACTTTGAAGAAATATGTCTATTGATCAAATCTAAAGTCGATGAAATAAACAAAATAAGATCAAATACAAGACGTTTATTGACGCACATGGTGTCAACTCCAAACTTACAAAATGCGTTTTCTTAAAACTTTGAAAATCAAAAAATTATTCCTCATAGTTTCTTTCTCAATTTTTCTGCTTATTATTTTACTGATAATATTCACGAGTGATTCTTTACATGATGTTGATAGAAAAGTTCTACTGTAAGTATGAAAAATAGTAGCAATTTATAGTTATTCTCAATTCAAATTTCAGTGAGAAAATTGACCAAATGATTCACTCCCAGGCTAGTTTTTTGGCATGTAAACAACCAAAATTACCAGTATTCTCTCCAGAAATGATGAAGTTTGTACACGAAGAGCCTTTGATAGATTGCTCAGGGGCTGGGATGGACTGGGTGAAATGTGAAGTAATAATTTAAATATTCGATAATTTTTTCAATTAACTCTAATTACTTTACATAATTACTAGGGATCAGAGTGCACAATTCAAGATGCTGTTAAAAAAAAATATGGACTTATTTCATGCTCATTCACAGATTTGCTTAGAGTAAACGACTTTGAATCAACGAATGGTGAAACAACAAGTTCTGATTCATACTACAAACTTGAAATAAGTGATGTGGTATTAATTATTTTCGATAAGAGAAAAAAACCTACTTATTGATTTTTAGGTGAAAGTTTCTTGTAGATCTAGTCAGAATCAGTGGTCTGCGACTTTAACAGGAATAAGACAGGATCCAAACATTTGGAAAAGAGTAAGCTGGGATAACCTACCTACAGAAGCTGCAAAATTCAATGTTTTGATGTTTGGATTTGACTCCATTTCAAGAAATTCTTTTATAAGAAAATTACCTAAAAGCTATGATTATTTAACAAAAATTTTACATGGAGATGTGCTACAGGGGTATATTTTGTTTTCATAATTATTTATAGATTTATTTATTTGTAATTTGCAGTTATAATATTATAGGAGATGGTACTCCTCAAGCTCTCATTCCCATTTTAACTGGTAAAACAGAATTGGAGCTTCCAGATACAAGAAAACGATTTGCTAATACAAAGTTTGTGAATTCATATCCATTTATTTGGAATGATTATAAAGCAGCTGGGTATGTAACTGCCTTCTTTGAAGATGTACCTGAGTTGAGTACTTTTACATATCGCCTTAATGGCTTTAACGTATGTTTTATTAAATTTATTATTTTTTTTATACAAGTAAAAATGATTCAGGAAACACCAACTGATCATTACATGAGGCCATATTATCTTTCATCTCTTGCTGAAAGGCGTAAGTGGCCTAATTTATGCACAGGCGAAATTCCAAGACACAAAATAATGCTCAATCAGATCAAAAATGTAAATCAGCTTTATCATCGTCACGAATTCAATTTTAATTATTCACATTTTATAGTTTTTTACAGTTTACAAACAAAAACCAAAGTTTTTATTTGGTTTTCATGGCGAGCTTTCTCATGATGATTATAATTTAATAGGTGTTGCTGATAACGATCTTTACGAGTTTTTAGTATTTCTGAATGAATCGGGAATTCTTGATGTAATAATGGCAGATCATGGTCATCGGTAATCTTCATACATTCAGATAATTATCATCATAAATTTTTTCAAAGATTTGCAGAAATCAGGAATACTTTGCAAGGGAAACAGGAGGAAAGATTGCCATTTTTCTCATTCACTTTTCCGGAAAATTTCAAGAATCATTTCAAACAAGCATATGAGAATTTTCAAAATAATCTAGATAAGTTATCAACACCTTTTGATATTCACGCTACTCTGTCAGCTATTTTGAATCTGGACGATGTTGGAGATGCAAATATCAACAAGAGGGCTGTTTCTCTGTTCACAAAGGTAAGCTAAAATCTATAGAAGTTATATAATGTATAATGTGTTGCATAGCTGCAGTATACAGTAATATTACAGTCTCAATAGCCAGTATGCTAATCCATAGATTGACTACTTATCTATCTATACAGTCTGTGACTTATTTATTTTGAAATAATAAACAGTTACGTATAGGAATTGATTTATTTTTTTAACTTTAGATACCAGACCAGAGGAGTTGTGCACATGCTTACATAGAACCTCATTGGTGTGCGTGTTTAGAATGGGAGAAAATTCCGCTTGATTCCCCAATTGCACATCGAATCGCAAACGCTCTACTTGCTACGTTGAATGATTATACACAGTCATATAGACATATATGCGAAGAGCTGAAAATATCAAAAATTGAATGGGTTATGAAAATGGCACCAAATGAAAATTTAATCAAATATAGAAGAACTGCAGATTTTGATGGTTTTGAAGCTGATTTTTCAGCTAAAATGACTTTGAATTCGAACTTGTATCAAGTTAAGATTATTTTAGTTCCTGGGAATTCAATATTTGAAGCAAGTGTAACACATTTGCTTAATAGAGATGAGTTTAGTGTTAAAATGAGTGATGTGAGTCGAGTCAATATGTACGGAAAGCAAGCAAAATGTGTAGAAAATGATTTACCTCATTTGAGGAAGTACTGTTTTTGCAAAGAGATAGAGTCTGGATGAAGAGAAAAATCTCCAAAAGGAAATAAACCCTGATGGCAAAGGCGGATATAGTTTTTTGGCTTTTTTTTTTTTAATATTTATTGTTAATGGCAGTATTCTTTATTGATTTTAATCGTTATGTTGACCTTGAACCAGCGATATTAGCGACATATCGATGATTCCACTAGATTTCCGACTCGCTGAAATTCAATTTTTTCGTATGATTCATTTTTTAAAATTTACTTTTATTATTTATTTTTTCAAACTATCATACTAATTTGGAATTTTAAACAGGTTTTTTGCGATACGTACGTCTTTGCTTATGAAATAGTAAAATACGTAATTTTTTTTTTTTTTTGAGGTTTTCTACACAGCATTTGTATGTAACTTATAAATCAGTGGCATTGTGAATTATTGAACAATAAACGATTTTATTAATTATGTGTTCAAATTAAAGTTGAATTTTTTTCCAACTCAATGGTTACAGAACGTACTCTGTGGTTAAAGGTTAATTGTTGTAGATGTCACCACAGTACTCATAAATGAGTAGGCCTATTTTCGACCTTTGCGCATGACATTTCATTCAAGTTTCCTCCGTGTTTTACGGTTAATAACCTAAAAGTTCACCTTGACAAAAATCCTATATTACTTTATACACGGAAAATTAAATACTAAAAAGTTCAGCATTTGTCTAGTAATAAATAATCGTTCAAGACTGTGTGCATCTAAACTATGAAGTGAACCTATTAATACATTTGTGCTTGTGATCAAATTCCTGATCGTTGATTTTCTAGTTCCTTTAAAAAAAAGTGGCAAATTTGTTGGAAACAAAGAAAGTGGAAAAGTTAATTGCTAGAGTTTAGACTGATAGTTGTTGAAATTTTGATTCAACTTACATTAAAAATATTACATAATATTTTGAAATTTTAAAGTTTGAATTTTCAACAATGCCGCAAAGGTTTAGAAATGGGTTATCAACTCCACAAAGATCATTTAGAAAGTAAGTACATTTCAAAAAAAAAATACAATTGATGATTTTCTCTTTTAGTAAATACTCACTAGCCGATACCAGAACTTCATTGTCGCCTAAACAAAAGACACCTTATACAACTCACATCAGGTAATACTTTCTTTTGTTAATAATTACATACTACAATGTATTTGTTTTTTACAGTACTAGAATTGATAGTAATAGTCCAGGTTATTTCTCTCGTGTTGTAAAATACAAAGAAGAACAAGAAGAGTCTTTACATCCTTGCAAATATGATAAATTAGGTGCATTTCCAATTGTACATTTATTCAAGAAAGAAATCCCGATTCTTAAACAAAAAGCAAATGATAGTAGTAGTCATATAAGTTCACCTGATTTAACTAAATTCAATCCGCCTGAACACAACAGAATGTTATTAGAAAGAATTGTTAACTCTAGTCCGAGCAATCAGAATAATTCAGGAAACACTAAGAGTTTTCTAGAGGCTTTAAAAGAAATTTCGAGAAAAAGAATTCATCCAAGTCGGGTAAGGAATATTTTGATCAGAACTGTTTTATTTTCTTGTATGTTTTTTGATAGAAGATAAATAATGTTTCAATTCATTTATTTAGGACGATGTACTAGAGAGAGGCGAAAAATTGAACGAAAGCGATAGTGAAGTTAGTTCCCGAAAACGTTTTAAGCAAAATTCATCTCAGGGTGATGATTCAACAGTTGCCAAATCACCACTAAGAACAAGTTCAATAAACGAACTCCTAGCTTCACATTCTTCAACAATCACAGCTCCAAATGAAAAACCTAAACAAATTAAGTCAAAACGTAAGTTCATTATTATGACGGTTTGCGATTTATTTTTCACATTATTTTTTCAGAACCTGTTACTTTAAAAACGAAACCTGTTGCAACATCAGTAAAATATGTAAACGTTGAAACTCAAACAATTCCAACATTGACTGACCAGGTGCAGACAATATCCGGTCCCGAAAAGGAGAAAAATGATAATATCAATTCAAATGACACAAAAGCAGAAGTTGAAAATAAAAGTACGTCTTCTGTTGTTATTTTCGATGATACACCACTAGAAGCCATGAGAAAGAACAGACTTTCAGTTTTGATGGGTTCAACAAATCGTAATAAAACCAAAGATGACAAAATCATCGATACATTAAGTAAAGAAGATTCTACTCGTTCTAAAACATTAGTTTCTATATTGTCAAAATCTGAGAAAAGTCCACAAAAGAGTGGTAGACATGTATCGTTTGATATTCCGGAAAAAACTGAGGGTAATACTGCAGCTGTTGTTAGTAAAGTTCAAGAGAGTGCAGCTGAATCAAGCACTAGCAGTAGCGTATCAACGCCAAGTAATTTGTACAGTGTTACCCAAACGTCCACAACTGTAATTGCACCTGTGGTTTCTTCAAAAGCTAATGTTTCGGAAGTAGTTTCACAAACATCGTCTAATAGTAATGTGAAAGTCAATGAAACTCAGACACATCCAGTTTCTACACAATCAAGTACTTCATTAGGATCTGTTCAATTCAATTTCCAAAGTACCACTCCTTCTAAAACCTCAAGTTTTGAATTGCCTAAAATTGATAGTGCCAATGCAGATTTAAAGACCACATCTCATGAATCTCCTAAAGATGATAGGATTCAGTCCTCTACTACCAATTCAAACCAATCTTCTGGCTTCAAATTCCATCTTAAAGAATCAGGAAGTGGTTCATCTATCCCATTTTCGTCGACATCGTCTATTGCTGCGTCTATATCTGATAATAATAAACAGCAGAGTATATCAGGCTTTGCTTTGCCAAATAAAACTGAGTTAAAATCATCGATTAGCTTTGGTGATAATATTAAACTCACACCAGTTTCAACGCCCAATAAAGAAAAACAACAAAACTTGACAGGCTTTAGTTTGGAAACTAAACACGAGCAAAAAGCACCATTTTTCAATTTTGGTGATAGCAACAAGTCGTTTATGACTAAGAGTACTACTGTCAGTATGCCCACATCTTCCAATGTGTCGTCTGTTATAAGCACTCTTGGTAGCCAAATTTCATCTTCTAGTTTTCTTATGACTACTACTTCTACAACCAAGTCATCAAGTTTTGTCTACAACAGTCCATCAACAGCAAATCAGGCCTTCACAATACCTTCATTTGGTATCAGTACCGCAAATTCTACATCTCAAGTAAATACAAGTACAACGTCAAGTTTTTCTGCACCAATATCAAGTACTTCTGCTTCTACGTCACATTCACTCATCCCTAGCACAACCAGTGATTCTAAATCATCTCCAGGAAATTCTTTCTTCTTTGGTTCAACATTAAATAAACCTGCTGTAACGACTAATAGCAGCAGTTTTGGTGGCAACGAAAGTATGAAAGCTATGTTTGGACATAGTAATCCTCCATCACTAGGAGGATCTACTTCGAACTTCGGAAATAATTTGAGTACAAAATCATTTGGAAATTTAACGACTCAGTCAAATAATACTTTTGTAGGAAATTTGGGAAATTCGGTTAAAAGTACGTTCGGTACTCTAACAGCAACATTTGGGAACGCAGTGACAACTTCAAGCAACGTATTTGGAAGTACACCAGCGACAACCACAAGTAACGCTTTTGGAAGCACTTCAGTAGCAACTATAAGCAACGCTTTTGGAAGTACTCCAGCGGCAACTATAAGCAATGCTTTTGGAAGTACATCAACGACGACAGTAAACAACTTGTTTGGAAGTACGCCGGCAACATCATCAACTACAAGCAATATGTTTGCAAATATAGCCACGACTTCAAGTAATACGTTTGGGAACTCAGCAATAAGTCCTAATAATCTCTTCGGGAATGTAACAACTACTTCTAGTTCTACTTTTGGTAGTGCGGCAACAACTTCAAGTAATATGTTTGGCAATATAACAACTACTTCAAGTAACATGTTTGGGAATGTAGCAACAACGACGAATAGTATGTTTGGAAACACAGCAACTACTACAAACAGTATGTTTGGAAACACAGCAACAACTACAAGTAATATATTCAGCAATGTAGCAACGCCTTCAAACATGTTTGGAAGTGTTACAACAGCCTCAAGTAACATGTTTGGTAGTACTACAACAGCCTCAAGTAACATGTTTGGAAATACTACAACAACTTCAAGCAGCATGTTTGGAAGTATAACAACAACTGCTTCAACCAGCATGTTTGGAAGCATACCAACAACTTCAAACAATTTATTTGGAAATATAGTGACAACATCAAACAATATGTTTGGGAATATGATAACAACTTCAAATAATACTTTTGTAAATATGGGAAGTACTACTACCAATGCATTTGGCAACATAGGTTCATCATCAAACAACATGTTTGGAACCACAACAAATGCATCAAACTTTGTAAACGCAACACCTGCAAATAATATGTTCGGAAATGCGATAACAACAGCTAGTAGTACCTTCGGAAGTGTGAAACCATCAAATACATTTGGAAATATGCCATCAAATAATACTTTCGGAGCTGTTGTAACCACATCAAATAATACGTTTGGAAATGTAAATACATTTGGAACTTCTAATACTCCTAATTTTGGATCTAGCTCGACACCAAGCTTTGGAGTTAATACTTTTGGTCAAAATCAAACTCAATTATCAAATTCTAATCCAACACCTGGATCTTCTTTCAATAATGCATTTGGCATTAATACTACCACAACTGCAATTCCATCGTTCAGTATCACTACAAATGCAAATTCGAACATTGCGTTTGGTCAGACGAATAGCGCATTTTCTTCAACATTTGGAAAGTCGACTACTAGTCCTTTCGATAATTCTAATCCTTCAATTGGAGCTAGTTCACCACCTGCTCCGAATAATGCTTTTAGTTTTGGGGCTAACAAACCGCCTGTTTTTTCATTTGGAGCTAGTGAGCCACCTAAACCGACTTTCAACTTCCAAACGGCTAATACAGCAAACACATTTGGTAGTACCTCTCCTGCATTTCCATCTGTACCGCCCACATTCTCTGTTCAACCAGTGGGGTCAATGTTTAATATTGGAGCTGGTGGTTCTACTACACCGAACAGATCAAGAATTCAACATAAAGCGAAACGAAGAACTTGATTTTAAATATTTTTCAAAAAGTCGTTGATTTATTAAAATTTTAAAATAATGCAGTTTTAACAAAAAATCTTTTATCCAGTATTTAAATAAAATAAAATTTAGGGTTTTTTTGATTGGTTAGTTTTCGTAGCGGCATCTATATAAAGAAAAAATTTTAAATTGCTGATTAGTATCAAAGATTTTCTTTTGGCACATATATCAACAATCGTCAGTGGTCATGGCACTTGGGTGGGATAAATTGAAAATGTAGAAAGGCGGACTTTATTGACTTTACATTAGAAGTTGTTGAGAAAGCGCATGCTTTACGCTTCGGCTGTTTTCGTAAAGCACGAATGCCAGTCATGTTTCAACAGCGCGTACGTGAACTCTGACGACGATGCCCTACCTTGTATTAATTTAACATAGAGTGCATTGTTTGTTGATATTAACCTAAAAATATGTTTCTAAAATAAAAAATGAGGCAACAAATTAGTCAAATTACGCCCCTTCTGGCATTAGAGATGTTAGTAACTTTGTTAAATAAGGAATAACCTTTCTTAGGTGAGTGCTTTAAATGACAGTTTTGGATTATGTCCTTGGGACAAGGGTGCTGTATTCTTGGTTCCATAAACGTTTTGCCCTTGTTTCTTGTTTATCATTTTGTCTACATTGTTGCTAGTACCCTTTTGTATAAAGTACTTACATATCTTTCTATGGGTAATTTTCAAAAGAGAAAAAAAATTTTTACCAGTCGCTCCCAATTAGGCGTTTACTTTGTGCACACATTCCAAGGTTTTTGGTAAAACTCACTTTTCACATTGTTGCAATAGTCCACTGAACATTTATTACTTCACAATCAGCAGTGTAGTATTTTACACTCATAATCAAAATTTTCTGTATTTATACAAAAAATCCCAATTTAAATATTCAGATAGTCTTCTGAATACTGCAATTTTGTTTCTTGAATGTGAAATAAACTCTAATCTCTACCTAAAAACTTTGTTAACGTTTAGTTTGAATTTCATTGAATAACTAATTATAATGGAATTTATTGCGAAATGATCTGATTGAATAAAAAAATAATTATTTGAAAGCGTTTTTACAGTTCTATGATCACCTATATGTATATTATTAGATTAAATAATAAAATACTCATCGCTTAAAGTGTGTTTAAAAATATTTGATACAACTTCACTAAAATTATGGACACATACAAAATAAATTTGATTTTGCTGTTTTCCTTGATTTCTTTCTAATTAAGTTAGAAAGAGTTATCAATAACACATTTTTATTCATGGAGCAAATCATGGAATTGAAGAGCATGAGTGAGTGAAGTTTACGTAATATTTTTTTCTGTTGTCTTCAAAAATAACATTTGGAGTTGATTTTTAATAAAAAATAATAGTTCTAGGTAAATTTTTTATTGCAAAAGCTTGAAAGTGAGTTTAAAAAGGCTGAAATTAAGATGGATTCAGTAATACTAGTTTTGTTTTGTTTTTGGAAATATAATCTCCATGCTTGCCAGTTGTGATCATCTAATTGTTTTCTTCGTAAGTATTAAAAGTCTACAAAGTTAAAAATACTTTCTAAATTATTGTTTAGTCAGCTTATCAAGATATTAATGTCATTTTTAAAACTAGTGGTTGTAAAGTTCGTCATATGGAAGTGTAAATAAAAGTAAGTAATGATTGAAAACCGAACAAAGAGAAATTATTAAAAATGCATTGCTTTTAATTTAAGGTTAAGACGAATGTTTTTTTTATTTCTAGACTGAGCATCCATGATGGTAAACAGCAGTTCAGAGGTTGAAAAAGATGTAAATGAAAAAGAAATGTCACCGAATGAATCCGAAGACTTTCCATTGGCACACGACAGTAAAGAGTGCCCCAACGCAAATGAAATCTTTGATATAACACCGGATGAACAAAAGCCGAAGTTGTTTGATAATGTTGAAGAAGATAATGAAAGAAAAAAATCATTATTCTGTAGTTTTCCTTTAGAAAAAGTACAAGAAATATTAACAAAATGTACACCATGCAGGTCTGAAGAAAATAGAATGAAGGTTAACCGAAAAGTTTTTTGCCTTTATTGTGATCGAACATTTGTTAATGTCAACTTAAGACAGAAACATGTTGAGAGGTGCCATTCATCAAAACAATTACGAAGAGTTAGTTTGAGAAAACATCAGAATTTTATTACAAACACGACGTGCAATTATTGTGATAAATTTGTTCCAACAGGAAATGCTTTAGAAGATTTATTCAGACATTTAGTTAAAGTGCATTCTGATAAATATTTTGGATGTCTAACTTGTGAAATGAGATTTCTTAATTCTTCCCATCTTGTGGACCATAATGTTCTTTGTCATAATTTGATCACACCAAAGTCAGATATTATGGAAAATAATATAAAAGAAAGTCTTTCCAATTCTTCATTAAATACAGAAGAAGAGTTTACTGCTAGAAAGTATCGAAGAAAAGCGAAAAATCGTAAAGTTAATAGTTTGATTGTCAGTAGTGTAACAGATACAGAACCTCTCGTGTCTACCACTGACGAGTCCATCAAATCACCGAAGAAGTTACGAAACACAAAATTAGCAGTAAAGAGTTCAAGAATGGTAGTCAAGAGGAGCAAAAGGTTGCAAGCTAAAATTAATATTCCAAATAAGAAGAAGTACGTCGAAGGTATAAACGAAAGAAAGAAGAGTGATAGATTGGAACAAACATTTAGTTCAAGATTAATTGACAAATCGAATAAAAGCACTTCTTCTAGTTTTGTGAATCCATATCCAGAGTTTGACAGCTACTTCCAAGTGAAGAAAATAACAGATCATTCAATTGATAATTTAAAAATCAGTTCTCTTACATTTGATGATGTTTTTGATAAAGCTTTTTTCAATCGAATTAAATGCAACATTCAAGAAAATCTATTGAACCATATTGATGGCAAACTATTTAAAAATGAAGAATCGGAAAATCGAATATCCAATTTTGAAAAAACCGCAAATGTTGTTGAAGAACCGCAGAATATCAGTGAAAATTATGGATGTGAACTTTCAATAAATGCAATAGCCCCAACAACGTTTTTGTTATGTAATCAATTAGGTGACGATCCTGAAAGTCAGATTGAATATGGTTCAAAACCTTCGAAAAAGAAACCACAAATAAAAAAAGATGAAGTTCATTATAAGTATTTCACACGACGAAAATATCAAGCAAGTATTCTGGAACGTAAAGAAAACCGAGACCTTAGTAAATTAGATATGTGGACTCAGTATCTGATTAAAAATCGGCAGCAAAAGATCATCGACGATAAGAAAAGTCCCAAAGAGATTTTAGATTATTTTAATAGTGAAGAATATAAGAATATAATGAGACGAGACGAACTTAATCGAATTTTAGATCGGAGAGGACCATATGAAGATTTAAGGGAAGAAGCTGATAAAAAAGCTGCTTTAGACAAATTAAATGGCGAACATTCTCCAATAGATTGCGATAATTTTATAGAAATTAGAGAATTATTAAATGATATGTTGACAAAAGTGTTTGAATTATGTAAAGAATCTGTTTCGGAAGATACGAACAGTTCTAAAAACTTAAATCACACTAACGAAGCTAACAGTCTGGAAATACCAAGCTATTTGAATTTAAGACCTAGTTTAGGAGTGTCTACTGAAGGTGAGATCGATAGATCTGATAAAATAGCCTTGATATGTTCATCACAAGAGACTGAAAATTTTGAAGATCCAAATAATACAGTTCGAGGGAAAGACGAAAAGGTTGAGCTTACAGGCGAATGGACCAGGTCAAGAATATTTGTGTGTGCCGCCTGTGGACTTAAATTGCAAAATATTAAACAATTTTTGGAACACAAAAGTGCATCTCATCAGTATATTTGGGTTCAGCATTATGAGTTTGTTGGAAATCAAAGTGAATTATATCGACATTTAAGTATTCCAGTTTTGGGCAAAGTCGGGGTTTTAGAAAATACTATACAATGTAAAGTATGGAAAAGGAGTGATGCTAGATTGTGCACGAAATGTGGAAAACAGTGTAATAGTTTAGGTGAATTACATAGACATATTCTTGAGTGTGGTGGTGACTGGACCTGGATGTTGGCCAGGAAGAAATGTAAATATAGGCCTTTTGGTGCTAAATCACGTAGAAAAAGAAGAGGTAAAGTTGTATTTTCACATTTTTTATTAGTTAATGTTAAAGTCTGACACTCATCAAAAAACACATTTTGTGAGAATGAAATAATAAAAATCATTAACTCTTTAATTACATTTTTTAATGAGAAAAGTTATTTAAAAAAGAACCAATTACATAATTAAGTCTAATTTTAAATTTAAGAATTTGTACTGCAAACAGACTCAAAGCAAATTGGTGATAAAATTTTATACTCTAATTTTTATCACAAGAATCTTGTATTTTAGAATAAAGCATTTTTCAAAATTCCGTCCCAATTAACAAACCAACTTCTTTTAGGACTTGTTAAGAGGATCTATCCGCAAAAAACCGAATCGTCTGAGAAGAAAGTTTATAAAAAATCTTACGAAATGCCAAGGCAGAAGCCCAGCGATGGTAAATACTTGTCTCATTTGCTAACATTGAAAAACTTTTTGATTCCTTTTTAGCAGATACAATCAAACGTATGTTGGCGAATTTACCAGCGAAGAGAACAACTCGTAAAGTTATTTCACTTAAAGATGGTTACAATTCGACAAATAAACAAATAAAACGCACAAAGCAGTCAAAATTCAGATGTGGCAAATTGATTTGTAATAAAACGAAACAACAAAATGTTAATCAAACAGAAGTTGAAAAAGTAACTACAAATCAAAATAATAATAGTCACAGACGGTCTTTAAGATCATTAAACAAAGTTTTAACTAGTCGCATTTTGGATACGAATTCATCCTTGATTGTTAGAAGAAAATACTCTCGTAAGTTGAAAATGGAAGACAAAAAAGTGAATGACTCACATCCGTCAGTGAAAAATCAGAAGAATTTAGTAAAAAGGAAAGATCATTTAACTTTTAGTAAAGTAGCAAAAAAAAAGAACAATGTTAGAACGCAAGTTCAGAAATCGAAGCAGGTACAAGATGAAATAAAACCTAAACGCTGTTCGCCGAGAATCGAAAAACGCTTAGCGTTTAATGCTGGCAACGATAAAATGAACATTAAACGGTTTTTTCCAGTTAAGAAAAAAGTAAATAACAGTATTGTAAGTACAAACAGTGTGCCTAAAGGTCAGAGCAATTCTGATGACCAAAATAGCAATGATATTAGTTTGCCTGAAAATAACGACGAAAATTGTACTTTACGAAAAAGGAAAAACGATAATAATAAATCTGAATCAAGTTTTGTGAAAAAAACAAAAACAAGAAAAAGCTTGTTGAATAGTAGTAGCAGTAAGTCAAAAAATGAAGACGATTTGCCTGCAGTTAGTAATTTCGAAAATGTTGAAAAGAATGATGAGGACACTTTGATAAAAAATGAGAATAATGAAGACAAACTAACAGAAATTAGTCAAAAGATTAGTGACGATCTTAATTCACAAATATCTGAAAGTAAAACAGAAGAAAATGCGGATTTTTTAAATTTGAAAGTATCTCGTGGACAAAATAAAGGAAGAATTAAGAGACCGAGTCGCGGTTTGAATGACTGTATAGCGATGTTAACGAGCAAACTTAGTAAGAATTTACAAGAAAGCGGTAATGCTTTGAATAAAATCACAGAAAATACAGAATGTGAAACAAAGTCTGAAGCAGCATGTATACTGAAAATCCCTTTTTCTACTGAACATTTTCATTTGTCAGTCAAAAATACGGAAATTAAAAATGTTGATAATTTGGTTAGAGCTAGTAAATTATTTCTTGATCAAAATGACCCACATGAAAATTCAAATGCTATCAAAAATGACAATGAATTAGAGGAAAGTAAAAATCCTATAGATAAAGAAAATTCTGAAATGCAAAAAATGGAAATTGTAATTTCTAATGTTAAAGTATCTGGAGAACCAGATGAAATATCCGAGGAACATTCGACGATATCAAACTCGACCAATTCTGATGAATTTCGGAAAGATGTTGATGTTAAAAATACGGATATAAGGAGAGAAAATCCTGAAACAGATTCCGAAGACGAAATTCCACTTTCTGTTCTTTTAAAAGACGAACAAGACAGTCAGAGTATGTCAAGTTTGAATACTTCTAATAAAAGTCCTGAGATAGGTAGCACAGAAAATTCATTAACAACTGCTGTTTTGAGTGTTTCGTTTAATCAATTCAACATTTCGTCTAATTCTCCATCGCTTAGAGAAACAGAAAATATAGCAAAACCTGAAGAAAACGCTTTCAGAACAGAAGAAAAGTCAAATTCTATAGAAAAGGGATCAAAGAAAAAAGACTCTGCTGTATTGATGGAAATTAACGATAATTTCGAGCATATTGAAAGTTTAGCTCCTATGAATGTACTCATTAACGACGCTAATAAGATTGATCAAATAAATAGAAAAACATTCGAAAAGAAAATTGACGACTTGTTGTTTGTATCATCTGAATTGATATTACAATCCCAAGAAAGTACCAATAAATTGAATTCTTTGAGCGATATAAAAGATGTTGATGATAGTTCTATTCCTTTAGATGATCAATTTGAAAATCACGTCATAACGAAGTTTAATGTATTTTCTAAAAATTGCTTGGATCATGTTAATAAAATGCCTATAATAGATATCAATGGGGATGATCTACTAAACTCGGATTTGAGTTTGGATGAGAATAAAAAAATTAAGACTTGTACTTTGGAATATAAGGAAAATTCTATTTTAGTAATGGAAGATCCATTTATAAAACCTAAAAAAGAGAAAAAGAAGCCTTCAGTTTCTAATAGATCCTTTAGTAGGAATAGAAATTTGGAAGTTTTAAATAAAAATGATCCTGAAATTCTTAATGGCAAAAATGTCCTTCACACTAAAACTAATGATTTAGAACAGGGTTTTTTAGATAGAATGAAATGTGATCGAGATAAAATTGAAAATGATGATCAAATTTTATTGGAAAAAAAGAACGTTGATTCACCATCAAAGGATATTTGTTTAACCACAGATAAAGAAAAGAAATCTGATAAAGCAGAAGATCATCCAAAAGATAATATTTCTAGTCAACAAGATTCCAGTCAAGAGTCGGTAGAAGATGCTGCTAATCGCAGGGAATTAAGAAGAAGTTTGCGTAATTCGAAAAAAGTACTTTATAATGAAACTGATTTGATAGATCCTCTTCTTGACGATTTAGATAATGATCGAACTATTTCTAAAATACTCAAAGAAACAACTAAAGATATATTTGGTATCAAACGTAGAGCTCGTAGATCGTTGGATAACAAAAAAACTACAAAAATTGACCAGAAGGAAAAGAGATTAAACGGAGAAGAATTATTTGATTTGTTGAAATCATCAACAAATGACTCCTCCCTTTCAAAACCAACATCGTTTAATTCTTTTGAACAGAACTCTTCAAATGATTTCAATGATGATAACTTTGATATGTTAGAAGATATTTTGGAAAAATCTATGGCTTCCATTGAAGAAAATCTTTCAGAATCAACAGTCCAAAATGAAGTTTCAGAATCAAATGCAGCAAGTGAGATAACAGAATTGAAAAATAACCGATTTAGTAGAAGAAATAGACGAACTAAATATAAAAATAAGAGTATTATCGGCATTGATAAAAATCCAATTGTACAAAAAGTTTCTGAACGTTGCGATTCTGCTGAAAATAATGACGTCAATTCAAATGAAATGAGTCAAGGAAATATAAATAAGCTCGAAGTTGCTGAAAACAAAGATATCTATTGTGAAATTTGTAATAAATCGTTTTGTCGGATGAAAAGTTTAATTAAACATAAACGTACATTAACACACATTTCGAAATTGTCTGAATTAGAAGCGAAAGAAGCAGCTGAAAGGACGAAATCAATCTCTTGTGATTCTGGAAATGTATCGAACAAGTTAGATGTGAATGAAAGTATCGATGCTCAAGATAGCAAACAGTTTTCTTCTACTCTTGATATTGATGTTAATTATGCGGATCATAATAAGTCTGAGATAAAAGAGAATGATAGTACACAGCGTTTTCAAGAAAATGAAATAAGAAGGTACAAAAGTTTAGGAGAGAGAAAAAGTTTTGAATCTGAGGAATGCACAACTTCTATAAAAGACAGTTCAAATGTGAAAAATGATTACTTTGAATCTGAAATTTCCATTTCCAATGTGGCCACTGGCTCAATTTTAGAAAAACAAATATCATTGCTTGAAAATATTATTGAAAACCGTTCGCAACTTAGTTATATCGACGAACTTTCCACTTTTTCAAATGACAAACCAAATTTTGCCAATGAAGTGAAACAAGTTAATGGAATTCGATCGTATCTTGACGGCAGTGTGAAAGAATGTAACATTATATCCAATGTTGAAGATAATTTTTTGAAGCCAACACAATACGAAGAAGTTTCGGAAGATAGTAGTTTGAAAAATTACGATGAGCAGAAATTAAGAAAAGCCTTAAATAGAGATGAAGAGTTATTTTTGGAATGTTGTAGTTTATTAAAAAGTAGTTCAGAAGTATCAAACTATTCTAAATTATCTAATAATGTATCAAAAGATGTACAGAATCTGAAAAATTGTACTGAAACTGATTGGTTAGAAAATAATTATTCATCACAAAAAGACAACGATGAATTTGTTGAATGTTATTCGGATAATTCCAGAATTCAAACTCCTTTAGGTTTATCACCAGATCATTCGAATTCAAGTTCTAATGAATCACAGTTTGAACTTGATCATACGCTTCCGAAAGAATTAAATTTAGAGGAAAATTTGAATTCGCCTGACAGTCTTTCATTCAAAAGATTTTTCAATAAAAAAGAAGAAAATGAACAGAGAAGTGAAGAGTTATTGTCGTCTGAACATTCTTTTGATGGAATTTTACCAGCGATAACAAAAAATGAAGAATGTATCAAGATTAGGTAAGTTTAAAATTTAAGTAAAAAAGTTTTTTTTTAACAATTTTTCAGAAATAACTCTGATGTTGAGGAGCTATCAGATGTTTTTTCGGAAGAAAATGACTTGAAAAATCTCGATGGAAAGAAATTGTTAACTAAAGGAGCTATGAAGGTGTTTGAAGGTTTGAAAGTTTCGATTCCTACCCAAGAATTGAATATTGATAAAATCTTAGTTTCTGGATCTCCAGTAAAAAGTGAAAAAGAAATAGAAATGGCTAATATTCCCAAAACTAAAGATAAAAATTCTTCCAAAACTAAAAGAAGATCATCCAAAGTTGCAAACTTCAAAAACCATAACTTCCAAAAGAATCTTGAAGTCCATGACGTGTATGATTTTGAAGAAACTCAAGATAATTCCGATGTGTTTATGCGCCCAGATTTCCGCACTTTTCGAACTAACCACGAAAAGAATAAAAAATTTGAAAAGATTGACAGTGACGATGATACTCGCGATTATCCTGATACATTAAATTTTGATGCTTTATCATCCAGTGCTTCATCAGTTTCAGAAGCTTTTCCTTCAAGAACGAAGCAAAACATAACTAAGAAAAAATGTATGATAATGGGTCGTATATTCAAAAATGCAGTCAAATCAAAAATTACCGAAGATGATATACGGAATATACCAGTTGTGGATAATACAAAATTAGTTGAGGATTTTGTTTTAAATTGTTCCGAACCAATAGCTAGTCCTGCAGAGAAAAAACCAAGAATGACAGAAGAGGAATTAAATTTAGCCTTTGATGAGTTGATTAGCAATAAAACTACTGAAACTAAATCAAAGGCATCGAAAGCATGCACTTCACAGTCACATCAAAAGAACGGCTGCAACAGACGTAAACAAAAACTTAAAAATAAAAAACGAAGTCATGCCAATTCCGATTCAAGTGATGATGAATTTAAACTGCAAAAACCTGCTAATAAACGTCCGAAGAAAAAAAATACTAATACAGAAAAGAGCTGTATTAATCTAGAACAGGAATTACGGGAATGTATAGGAGTAGCGAGTAGAAAAAGTCAGCGGAAGTGCACAAGTGGTAAACAGAAAGTACTAATGGAGTATTGGAGTTCAGATGAATCTTCAACTGAAGCTGTTTTTGAAAAACCGACTAGTCTAGTGCAGAAAAGCAATGAGAGTATCCATATATCCAAAACACCACTTTTAAATGATTTGTTATTAAAAGAATGTCAAAATTCAAATTCTGCTATTAAAAATGAAATTTTCGAAAAAGAATTTAGTCAAGAAAAAACTAGTTCTAGTGCTAATCGTCGGAAACGTGTTGCTGTTAATCCACTTTATCATTGGTCGAGTTCTAGTGAAGACGAAACACATGATATAATTCCAATTACACCTGCAAGGGATGAGTTTAAAGATGACGATGATGATGATAGGCCTATTCAACACGGTTGGATTGTGGGTGATTCTCCGAAAAAATTAGTGACTATGTTGGCGCAAGCCAAAGGTAAAAAAAGTGACGTAGACGGTGTAAAAGAAGAAAGTAAGAAACGGACGAGTGTACATAGCTGAGATACATTTTTAAAGGAAGATATAAGCATATAAAAATGTTAACCATTATATTGGTCCCATCTGAATTATCCAAAGTTTTAGCAAATTATGACAATTTTGTAAATAATTAGTAGGTAGGAGACATGTACGTATTGAAGGAAAAATTATTTAGATTTATAAAGTACAGTTCTTCTAACGCGGATAAATTTTATTTCTTGAGGTACTAACTAGTGTTCTGTTCATTTTATATAAAAGTATATTTCTTGCACTGCCGCAATCTTTTCTTTTTTGTAGTTAAATATGTATTTCTTTTTTCTTTTTGTAAAAATATAAAGGTTTTGTTAATATGATTATATGAATAAATTAATGAATACCTACAGATAATAGTGAGAAAAATTAAATTGTTTCATATTTTTAAAAATTACGTTGAGGATTTATTTTATTAAGTCAATTGTAATAAAATTCACACAAGTGCCATAAATTATAACTAAAGGAACTTTGTTTCAGTTTTATCAAGCAAATGGGTTTTAGCAATTATAAAAGTGCAAAAATTTTAAATTTATTGTACCAAATTTTAGGGATTTTGTTAAATTTTAGAAAATAAATAAATAGGTTATGTAACTGTCAGAATTATGTTAACCCCAAAATGTTGTGCAGCACCCGGATTAAAATAATCTCTCATGATGTTAAGGTTTTATTTAAAAGATTGTCTTCAACATCTACCGCTGAGTATTGTATGAATTTAGTAAAGTAAAACTTCACACTTCTTATATTATTTTCGTTAATATCTCATTTTAGATCATACGATTATGAGAATTTTTTAAGCACACTTTTATTAAAACAGAATGCCAGAAGTTGTGCATTTGCTGTTCGAAGTTTTAATGTGGAAATAGCAAGAATAGCTGAGCAAGTATCCCAAAAAGAAACTGGTTTAATGAGGTTTCAATTTTGGGACGACGTTATTAACAAATGTTACCAAAATGATTTTGGTAAAGTACCGAGGCACCCAGTTGCTATTGAACTATTCAAAGTACAGCGTAAAATGATGAGAATAATTTATGGATTCTTGATTTTTAGACTGTACATTTATGTAAAATATCGAAACGAAATTTAAAAAATTTGATTATCGCTAGAAAAGAAAACCTTGGTTTGATTTCATTTTCAAATATAGAAGAAATGGAAAAATATTTGGATAAATCAGTATCTAGTGTTTACCTGTCGATATTAGAAGGGCATGGAATAAAAGACATAAATGCAGATCATGCAGCTTCTCATTTAGGCAAATCACAAGGCATTGTACAACAACTTAGGTATATAGCTGTCTTAGAGTTGCAAAATTAAATATGCTGTCCACATTTTTGAAATTTCAGGTCGATACCATTAAGCAAACAATTAAATTTCATACCTTTGCCGCAGTCACTTTTAGTTAAAAATAATATAAGTCTTGAAGAAATTTTCAGATGTAAACCTAGCAAATCTTTAAGCGATGTTGTTTACGAAATTGCTTGTAGAGCTCATCAACATTTGACTAAAGCTCGGAATTTAACAGTACCTGCTGAAAGTCGAAGTACGTTTCTTCCAGCAGTTGCAACTACAGTTTATTTAGATAGATTGCAACAAGTTGATTATGATGTTTTTCATCCCAAATTAAAACACAGACAATGGAATTTATTATTTAAGTTATGGCTAAGCAATTTCAGAAATAAATATTGAGTAGACTGTTACATACAGTTGGATAAAGTAAAAAGTTGCGAACGACTGAAATCAAAAACTGAGATAGCTGCATTATTATTACTACAAAGTGGAAAATAAATTATTTCCTAACATTTTTGAGTTTTAATATGGGTTTTAAATTTTGAAAACATCTAAAAAAGTTTGCTTATGCAACCATTTATACTTGACTTTCAGTGCTGAAGATTTTCAATATGGCTTCTTAGGTTGTTGCAGTGCTATAAATATACTTTCTAGCTGATATCTGTGATTTATAATTAATTATAACTTATTCACAATAACAGTTTAAATTAAACTATGAAGTAGTTTTTTGAAAATTAATTGTAATTGCTCAGTTTCCAATTTTACACTTCATAACCTCTAAGCATAACAAAATAGTAATTTTATTATTTATACAATGTATCTAGTTTATATTTTAATGTTTATGTTTGTAGAACTAGAAAATTACTTACGATGAAATGGCTATTACCTGGAACAATGAATATTACATTTCTCTTGAAGGACGAGATCTGCAGGCAAATGCGATGGCAGTGGACAACTCAGGAACTTATGTTCTATTAGCAGGGTACGTTTGAAAATTAGCAGAATTGTATTTAAGTCTATGTTGCAAAAATTCATGTAAGATTGAATTGTTTTTATTTACAATGTGATATGCAACCATCCAAACACACCGTAATTTTCATTCTATTTTAAGGCGAAGATACATCGCAATAAGAAACTTGGACGAAGTTTTAGAAGTTGTGCAGAAATTTCCACGGCAAAGCAAGTACGATGTTGGAGCAGCTGAATGGAATCCCACACCACATAAACGTGAACTTTGTGTGATATCAGTAAGAGCTTTGAATCCAAAAATTACAAATTTCAGTGTTTTTTTTTAGAGTAACCAAAGACTGGAAGTATTAACGTGGCGTAGTCAAGAGCTCACGCAAACTCATTCTTTAAGAGCCCACACTCGCGTAATAACGGATTTGAATTGGCATCGCTCTGATCCTCACATTCTTGCATCTTGTTCCGTTGATACTTTTATCCATATTTGGGATTTAAGAGACGCACGCCGTCCTTCTCTTTCTTTATCGGCAATAGCGGAAGCTTCTCAAGTGCGATGGAATAAAATATCTTCATACTTACTAGCGACAGCACATGATGGAGATATAAAAATTTGGGATCAACGTAAAGGCACAGCACCAGTTCAATATGTTGCTGCACATTTATCAAAAATTCATGGTTTGGATTGGAATCCTAACATTGAAACTCAACTTGCTACTTCAAGTCAAGACAATACAGTAAAATTTTTCGATATGAATAATCCAAGACGTGCAGAGTATGTGTTAACAACAAATGCGCCAGTTTGGAGAGCAAGATTTACGCCATTTGGAAATGGTCTTGTAACTGTTGTTGTACCACAGTTGAGAAGAGGCGAAAATAGTTTATTGTTGTGGAATACAGCCAATCGATCTACTCCAATGCATACTTTTGTTGGTCACAGAGATGTAGTTTTGGAGTTTGAGTGGCGGAAGCAACTGCCAGGATCATCAGATTTTCAATTGGTGACGTGGTCAAAAGATCAAACTTTACTCGTATGGAAAATTGAGCCATTTTTGCAAAAATTATGCGGACATGAACCTGATGAACCTAAAGAAGAATTCTCAACATCAGAATTAGAAAATGTTGAAATTAAAAAGAAGACTTCACCGAAAATCCAGCCTTTACAACAAGAGTTCTCTCTATTAAATGTCCACATTCCTAATTTAGAAGTAACAGCAATGGATCCAATAAACCGAACATGCACGGTCTTCGCCAATGTGAATACTTTCTCAGTTAATTTACAAGTGATTTTTCCTAATGCATATCCTCATGGAGTTCCTCCAGTGTTTCAAATTCTCCCTGATTCAACTGTTAACGACTCAGTCGGTACTAAACTTTTACAGACTTTGAACCACCTTGCTCAGCAAAGAGTTTCAAAGAATCGTACTTGCTTAGAGTCTTGTCTTCGCCAAATGGTTACAACACTAGAACAGCTCTCTGCTGATTCAGAAAATGATAGAATTTATGATACTCCATATCCTGATTCTGGTAGTGTGTTTGGTGGTTATAACGACGCATATATTCCTTTTCCACGCACTTCTGGTGCTAAATTTTGTTCGGTGGGAATTTTAGTTTGTTTTGGAAGATACACTCACACTAGGAAGTTTTCTGGAAAAGTTGAAACAACAACTCCTAGAGCTTTATCAGCTTTAGAGACTATTTTTTCTAAACGATCGACTGATAATCTATCTGTTTCCGCTTATTATTATCATAAGCAACGTCTTCGGGCTAAATACGCAAAGAGTAAAGTTTCCAAAGCTATTGTTTATATTTATAATGTTTGTGGGCTGTTGTTAACGAATAGACAATTAGCGGAAGAATATATTTTGGATGGAGATATTTCGACTATTTGTAAACATAATGCTGCTACTGCTGCTGTAGTTGGAAGATGGGATCTAGTGCAAGCGTGGACTTTGGCTGAGTTAGTCGCGGGTGTTAAAAATCAGGATGAAGATTGGGTTAAGCATCCATTCGGGAACAAACTGGCTGAAGCCTTGTAAGTAGCAACAGTGGTAAAAAACAATAACAAAAGACTTTGTTTCAGAGTTTCGCATTATGCTGCTCATTCGGATATCCAAATGGCTGCTATGCTTTCCTGCATTTTTGGCAACAGTGAATTATCAGCTCAGAAGAGTTTGAGCAAGAGCCTTATGCATTCAGGGGTAAGAAGAATTTTCATAACAATAAATGCTTTCCATTCTTTTTTTTCACGAATTGATTATTTCCACAGAACAGCGGCTCGCCGTACAACACAATCCCTTCAGCAGAAGTATCACCCGAAGGTTGGGTTTTGGCAACTTTAAAAATGACCAGATCAATATCTTTGGACAGTCTTCGATTAAACGGAAACAACAAATCTTCTGCAATTCAAAACATCTCTCAATCATTGTTCGAATATTATAAGTTATCATATGCTGAAGTACTTCACCGTTGGGGCCTTCTATACAATCGCGCTGAAGTTTTAAAATTTATGTCAAGACCTTTTGAAAGTCATAGAGGTGTTGAATTTTCAGCTGAATGTAAAAGTTGTTTAAAACCAACAAAGAATTGTACTTGTAATAATTGTAAACGTTTTTCGTTGAATTGTATCATATGTGGATTATCAGTGAAAGGATCAGCTAATTGTTGTATAGTGTGTGGGCATGGAGGACATACAAAACATTTGAAGCAATGGTTTGAAAAAAGAGATGTTTGTCCTTCGGGTTGCGGATGTCGATGTTTGGCAGAAATGCTTGGCCTATTTGCCACATAAAAAAGGTAAACTGAATATTTTGTTTTTACAATTTGGTGACATCCAAAGCAAAGCAAAGAAATGCATAGTTTGATTTGTGTGACAAACTAGCCAATTAAAACTTTTATAAAAAAGTCAATCTATTTATTGAAATATATATGAGCGTTTTTTCTATGAAGCTTTTTTTTCCATGGCATTTCACATTTTTTATGGTGTGATAGTTTTAGCCCTTGAAATCAACTTCTAGGGTTAAGTAATATTATTGCCTATTCATTAAAAATTGATTATATTGGGATTGGGATTGGTATCCCCGAGTCTACTTGCGACTTCTGCGTGAGGTTGATAAAAAACATTTTCTGATAGAATTAGTAAATTTTCAACTTAATTATATCTCAGCCTTGTAATTAAATCATTTTTTCTTATCTAAAAAAGTTAGAACACTTCTCGATATTTTTGAAAAGGCAGCTAAACTAAGTGAATACATTCTATAGGTTCAAAGTAAATTTTCAAACTGGCATTTTGTTTTCTGAAAGCATACATTTAAAAAACGATCCGTGTATGTGCAACCATTATTTATTATCCTACTAAACACTTGTTCTTCTAAAAAGGAACAATAGTCAAATTTTAAAATGAAAATACTAGAACAATAATTTGCTAAAAACTTTTGTTCATGATTGGATTTAACAGTTATTAAATTTAACGAAAGAGTCATTTTGTCTTCAACAGGTGCACTTAATTATATATTGCAGTAAGTGACGCACTCTGTGTAAATATTAGCTCATTATTTAAAATAGCAAGCTCCAATGATAACTTGTCATTTTTAGTTATTTTTGTTTGTTTTTGCTAAATTGTTATTGGTTCAAAAGAATTAGTTGCATACTGACTTCTTCTGTAATAAAACGCTCTGGCGGATTTTTACCGATTTGGCTTCGCTTAAGTTTTCGGCGTTTATTCCGTCAGTACCGTGACAGCCTCACATACGTTAACAACTATTTATAATCGTGTTCATATATGCATCCCCGATATAAATATACATTCTAAATATATGAAGATAGCCCAGCTTTCATTCGCTGTTCTCTCATATAATATCTGCAGAGTGAAAAGTCAAGATAAATCGAATGCGAATTTTTGATTCATAATGCAAAAGCAATTATTATTTATCTGTTATTTAAACATCAAAATAGTGTTCTATGAAGTATAGTCTTTAAAAAAAGCTAACGTGTGTTCCAACCTTGCCTGCCCAAAATTGGTGAGTGCGTGGTTAGCATTACTCAAACGTTATTAAAATTGCTCACAGTATAAGTGCGTGTGTTTATGGTGTTTGATGAGCCAACATGTCTCAAGGTGCCCCGTTAAAACATCAAAGGAATGACTTGAATTCAACCCCCATAATGATGCGCGAAAGAAGCTTTATCAAACCATCAAAAGATCCACAGAAAAGAAGGAGTCAAACAATGGCAACAATAAAAGGCAAACCTACGATGGAAATTTATAGACCTCCAAATGTGCGCAGCGATATTCCCAATTCAGGGAAATTGAATGTTTATGCAAAGGAATTTACAATGAGCCATGAATTGCAGCCGTCCAAATCTAGTGGAAACATTCTTAGTTTTGAAGCAGTGCCTTTGCAGCACTCGAAATCCAGTGGGAATATTCTCAGACATGCCAATCCCACATTGATTCCAATTATTTCCACTCCCTTACCGCTACCGTTATTGCATTCAACGTCTACTTCGCATATGTTAAATCATCTGCCAAGAGTTAGTTATCAAATTGCAAAGGATATTCCATCGTCGCATATTTTCACAGGACAAAATCAAATTCAACATCAGAATAACTGGAATAATTATACTCAAACAAATGTTCAGAATTTAAAACGTTCCAAAAGTTTAGGTGCTTCAGACTCGCAAAATCTAGCCACAAGACTCAAATTTATGGCGAAGGAAGAGATAGATTTGAGTGTGTTTTCACCAGAAGATCAAGTTAATTTGAAACAAGCCATGGAAGACCCAAATCAAATATCATCGCGTGTTATGATGGATTTAGTAAAAATTGTTATGGAAAGAGTAGTTGAAGGTATTCGACATTGCGAAGCAGCAGCTAAACTTTGCATCTCCATCATTGAAAAAGAAAAAAATCAGACTTTTTTAGAATCTTTATTAAACACCTGCCAACAATGGTACCAAGAAAGAGACAAAATTCTACGAGGAATTAAAGTAGGTGACGGTACACGATTTACCGCTTTTATGTGGTTTCTTACAGAAATGTGTGGTCAATTAAAGCGACACCAAATTAAAGATCAATATGTGTCTCTTCAACCCGATTTTGTATTACTTTCACTATTAGTTAAATGTTGCCAAGCGTGTGTAAGTTTGCCGATTAAATGTCTAGCTGAAACGGAGTGCTTGTTTTTTGTTCTTACTTCGATTGGGAGGGATTTAGAGTCGGAGTTGCCCCAACAATTGGAGGAACTTTTAGCTAGCGTAAGAGATGGGTTTTTAGCTAGTGCTGGTTCTCCTGCTGTGCGACGCACTTTGTTACAATTGATTGAACTTCATGCTTCCAACTGGCAGTTACCTGGATCTTCAGTTTTGTACTACTATCCAAGAATTAAATGATTTTTGTGGACCAAATAAGACTGCTTATATTCTGTTTTCTTTTTAAATCTTGTAATTTGTTTAGTAAATAGTTATTTTAGATTAATTTATTCTTGTTATATACGTTAATAAATTTTGGTATACTATTTAATTAAGATTTGCGTTAGTTTTTAAATTGTTTTGTTGGTACACTTGAGCCCCACGAGGGGAGGCGTTTATTCAAGACTCCAAAAACACCTAAAGTTTTGCCATGTAAACTGTTCCGATACACTTTATTTTACAAAACTATTTTCAAAAATTTGTCACTTCTGGCTATTCCGAAAGTCGCCTACAATCTTTTATTTTCATTGTACATACTCAGGGAAATTCTAGACCACTTCAGGATATTCACAATTTTATCAAAAATGACATGAAGGTAATTGGCACGATAAAAATTTAACCCTCCGATTTTAAACCACTGGGACGTACTTCCTCGTGGGACATTTTATTTTTAGACTGTACCAAAAGTATTCTTCCTTTAAATAAAACAACTGAGAACCCTATAATAATTTATTATAATCGCGTGCTAACAATGGAGTCATCATGTCTCCAGACTTTCTTTCCTCTCATATCAATAATATCCTGCCAAGTAGACCGCAGCAACCTATAAATTTGAAAAAATCAAAATATCTAAAATTAACATCAAATCTTACTTAGCTCCGTCGTATAAATCTTTCATATTTGGAACAATTTTCGTCACCATTTCCATACAAGGGATAACAATCACATTCGAAAATTGTATTTGATCTTGTGGAATAAAGTCTTGCTTATCCCTATCCATCACGGATAAAGGACACAATCCTAGCTTCTTTTCAAGATCACCTTGACGATAAAATTCTTCTATAAATAGAAAATAAAACAGTTTAGTAAATTGAAATTAATTTCTTACTATAAAGATTATCAGTAACTCTTTTCGCAGAAAGATAGGGTTTACAACTTCCTGAAAGATCACAAGCATTCATCATTATAGATTTGATTTTAATCCGGTGTGAAGGATTCTTCCAGTTTAATGCACCGGAAGAAACAAGTGGAGCTAAATCTGCTCTAGTTTCAAAGTAAACAGCTAAATCAGTAGCAATAATAGCTGTGTGTATTTCTTCATAAAAAAGTTTTTTTGTATCACTAGTAAAATTATTAAAAATTTCATGATCGTCTAGTAATCTTTTAGTATTTTGCCAATGATGATTCTCCAATGTTGAATAGCGATAAAGACATGCTAAATCATGCTTTGTTAATTGCAAAAAAGCATTTGTTAAGCCAACATGGTCTAAATCATGACACATACAAGCGACTAACAAAGCTTTCACCTGAAATAATTAATCGGTTTAGATAAATTATTGTCTAGTTTGATAGATTTTACTTCTAATTTACTAAACTTCCATATATTTCTTTTCAATGTAACGTACATACAATGGCACACGTTGAAGGCATGTTCAAAATTGTGATAAGGAATATCTCGATAAGATTTTCGTACAGTCAAAATAAATTTCATCATAATTTTTACATTAATGTCTCTTTTGTCTATCAGCTGGTATAGCATATAAAGGACATATTGAGGAGCCACTTTCAGTTCATCAGCATTATCAACATACCATTTATAACTGTTGAGAAAAAATTGTAAATTCATTATGTCAGAATAATGATCTATCAAAAAACTTTTTTTTATGAAATTGTCATGCAGTGAGGTCACTCGAGAATTTAAAGTTTCTAATCAAAACTGCTTTTCCAAACTACATCATTCTTACCTATCAAATTCTTTTGGCATTTCTACACAAGGATTCTCCATAAAATACTCAAAATCATGAACACAGGGCACTTGTTGTAATTGAACCATCCGCAAATTTATCACATGTAAATGACGCTTAAAAAAATTAAGTGTTTTTCTAATTACAAAAATAAGTATCTTACCTGTTTTTTAGTTAGTGTATGAACATGAGTATAATGCAGAGCAATTGCACAATAAAGCGAAAAAGTTTTAAATAAATTTTCATCTGCACTTGTGAAACAGCCCCCATTTTTTTTATTAACAACTTGAACGACTCCTAAAATTGGAAAATGTTAATATAATTTTAATTACTTGAATATAATCTGACCTAAGATTCCACTTGATGCTACAATAGGCATACATAAAATGGATCTTGTTATAAATCCAGTTTTTTGATCAATTTCTTTATTGAATCTTGAATCTTTATAAGCATCTTTTATATTAACAGTTATACCAGTCCGAGCCACAAGACCTGCAATGCCTCTTTCTTTTGAAAAACGAACTTTTTTGCATTTTTTTGTCTCAGTATCTGCTTCGTCTTCTTCTTCAAATAGATGAGCAATCATTTCGTCACTTTCTTGATCTAGAATAAAGAAAGAGCCGCGTTCAGCTCCGAGTGTAACTTTTGCAAATTTCTAAATAGGATAAAATTCAATTTCGATGCTTAAAAAAAGAAATGAGAGTATCTACCACAACTTCCATCATCAGTTTTTCCATCAAGACGTGGTCTTCGAAAAAACATTTTACTAGTTCGACTAGATAATCATTAAGCTCTTGTTGTCTTCTCAAAGCTAATCTTTCTTGGTTTTGATAAATTGCAATGCCCATCCATGCCATTACCATCACACAAATTCTTAAGTGGTCTTGAGTGAATGGTGGATCGTTTATTGTTCGAACGAATTCAAACACAGCAAAACATTCATTATCAGGAGTGATAACAGGTACACACATAACGGATTTTGGGATATAGGCACCTGAATAATCTGCAATTTTTGATTAGTTTGATAGTATTCAAAAATTTGTATTTCTACCGTTATATCCTAATCCTTCCGGAAATCGATGATCAAATATAATATCATCAACTAACACATACTCTTTCATTTTAGCTACATAAGTTGCAACAGTTGATACTTCATCAGTTTGCCACCTTACTTTAAATCGGTCTTTCTGAGGACTATCCATTTTACTGAGATAAATATCATTAGTTACTCTATCAACTAAATAGAGGTTACTCCATGCAGCTTTACACACTCTATTTAAAACATCAGCAGTTTCATGAAAGAGTGATGGCAAATCAACACTATCAGACATGAAACTAGATAAATCCTGTATAAGAACTTCGGGTTTCTTCCGAAGATAAAAACTAAATTGTTCATCATCTTTTTCTCGGACTTTTTTAGGGGCTGTTACAAAAGGTGCAATTACTTTCCATAATTTAATTTTATCCTTTCGTTCTACTGGAGGATTATCAGCCAGATTAGATTTTGTTGGAGTCCCATGCCTTCTCCGAATTATGTGGGCCATTTTTGCATAATTTTGAAAAGCGAACTACCCTTCTAAAGACCTATATTTAATTTTGTCACCTATTGTGACAAACCCACTACTACTAGCTCTATCAGTAAAACGACAACTACTATGACATGATGTTGCTAGATCAGCTTTTCAGGTGTGTTTGTCAAGCTCCGTCTATCTTTGTGCCCCAGTGTAAGAAAGGCAATTAGACAATAAAATAATTGAAACATTGAACAATTTCAAGGGAAAACAATGATGGAGTATTTACTGAACTATTTATTTCATTAAAATTAGTATAAAATTTTTCATTTCATTAGAATTAATATAAAATCTTTCAGATGTTGGAATAATGTAGGTTTATAGTTCAGTTATAAGTGTGATGTGATGCTTCATGCACATGTGCATTAAAATTTAATATATCACTAAAAATCTGACCTACATTGCCTGAGTGAATAAAAAAATATATTTATACATGACCGTTATAAAAATATATAATATATAAGGCACTATTTTTATAAATCCTGCATAGCAGCGATAATATTAGCTAGTGCTGTTCTAGCATCAGACGCTGGTAACTGATTCAAAACTTCAAGAGCAGCAGTGGAATGTTCTTTTTGTAATTTTTTCGTTAGATCCAGGCCTGGACCTTCTAATACTTCTTTTCGTATAAGTTCATAATCTACATCATCAACATTTTCTCGACCTTTTTCAATTTCTTCATAAAGTGTTGGACAGTGCTGAAGTGTGAACATAACCGGAGCACTAATTAAACTAAAAGGTCCAGAAGTACCAGGAAGGAATGGTTCTCGATCCAGACATGCTTGCCAAGCTAAAGCCAAATTTTTTCCAAATAAATATCCCTGTTCTTGTAATTCAAGAGGATGTCCTGCTAACTTCAGAGCGCCTTGACAGGATTTACCCAGTAAACTCCCTTAAACACACAATAAGTAAAAATTAAAAACAACAGTTTTTTTGTTATTACCTGCATTCAAGACGTGTCGTAATGTCCACTCCGCTCTCGCATTTCCCAACGCTTCACTCACTACCAAAGGTTCCAAAGTTTTATCAGTAAATTGTTTATATTCGACAATATCTGGTCTTGGTTTTGCTGGCAATGGGTTATTTTGCTTATCTCTAGGTCCTACAAATTCCGCTTCGGCTAAATCGCGAACAGCTGAACTCATCAATTCCACCAAATCCTGGTTTCTTAAATTTGCCAATTCAGCGCAACTATTACTTAGTAAGTAATCACCACTAAGTAATGCTATTTTGTTGCCAAACATCATATCCCCAGATGCATCTGCTGACGGTGCTTGTAAATTTACTAAACCTTTATGAACTAAATGGCTAGTTCGGATCATTTCAGTTACTTCAGCTAAGGCTCTTTGACTATGCAAAACGCCTGCAGCTTTATCTTGTTCCATGTCGGGGATATCTGAAGAATGGCCAGCTGCTTTCGATACCAAAAGCACAATAAGACCCCAAGCTTGCATATTGTTTTTGCCATTGTATATTAGACTTCTAAAATGAAATGAAATAGAATAAAGAATATATGCTTATAACGTACTTGGCTGTTTTTAACAAAGGATGATTAGATCCAACCAACTTTCGTAAATGCAACGCAACATTTGCAATTTCATCACTTAATAACCATCGCAAACTCAAAAAAGAAGTAGGATAACCGACGATTTTCTCAGCCTCACTCACTGCCCTATTCCAATCAGGTTTTTTCTCTTGTGCTAATTTTGTATACACAATATGACTTGTACTAAAATATTTCGCATTTTGAAAATTTGTTATTGTTGAAACAACTGGAAGGCACTTTCTTCTGATCAAAAAAGAGCTAAATTTTGATAAAGACATCTTCACTGAAATCTCATATACACTGTTGGAATGTTACGAATGTCTACTGGTAGTTTATAGTCTACCACTTTCTCGAGTGTTTTCTTTCATGCATCCAGTGAAAGTTGACCTTAATTCTTACGACCTCATTTAACGATTTTTGTTGGTAAAAAAGTGTCGGAAGAACTGATAAGCTGTTATCAAACTGCATATCTCATTTACTAAAAATGTCTTCAAAACATTGAATAACAGGATATAAAAAGACAATGCACTGAATATTAAAAGATTGTCATGATAAATTACTAATTACTTTGAAATAAAAATAAACTATTGCAACTTGTGACTTTTCATTCGACCTTTTCTTCATAATTTTTGCTGAATAAAAAATGTGTTTTAACACACTGTTATGCGAAAAAAAATGTTCTAATCCATTTGTTACTTATGATCTTGTAGTGAGGTTAAGTAGTAAAATGTCAAAAAGACGTTTGTCTGTAATCTGTAATGTTAGTTGCATACACACGATTCACTGAATTATTTTTTCACAGAACTAAAATAAAGATAAAAATAATTAACTAACTTGAACGAAATTTAGAAAAAATAATTCATAAAAAATTCTATTTAAGAAAATATCAAATTCACGTTTTGTATCGTAATTTTCAAGACAAAAACATTTGTACGGGCTTCATAAAAACCCAAAAAAAACTTTGTTTCAGGAGATTATACAAAATACAGCTAAATAAATGCTAATAACAGATGTTACATAATTGTACTAACTACTGTAAGCAATGTTTAAAAATATTAGAATTGTTTTTTGTGTTAATTGGATTTATTTAAATAGGTATAGAGGTTGGGCTGGATGTTTATTTACAAACAAATTTAGCGCAATATTAAAACCTCATGACCCATAAATTTGTTGAATGATTATCGGCCAGCGATTTTTTTTTTGTGTCATTTCAACATTACCATGCATTTTTTAATATTTTTTTTTGTGTTTTATTGATTCGCTATCCGAATTTGCTTGTGACACCTCCGTTGCTTAATGCATAAAATTGCAATGTGATTTATCTCCGACATATTCAAAATTACATTATGCTCATCATACAAGCATGCGCTATCAACAGCCGGCAAGTTTAGACCGCGATACGTCGACGTCCACGTTCTTACTTTATTTCACTTCGTGTTCAATACCGGTACGTCTTCAAAGTGTTGCCTAGTTTTATTGTGGTGTTTTTCATAAACAACCCTTTAAAAACCAACCCATTAACTTTACCACCTCTTTCCACTTTCTCCATCAGTTAAGAGAAAGGAATTTTTCTGTATTTATTTACTCTGATAAGGTTCTAACAAAAAAAAAGTTACATTTTCTGAAAAAAAAAGGAAATAAGGAAAACCACAACCAGTCTAGGTAAGAAATATTATAAAAAATGCTAATTTCAATTTGCTTCAACTGAAATAATAATTTTTTCAATAATCTATTATTATCTAATTTTTGTGTTAATTTTAGTCCAGTAGTCTCACGTTCAAAGTGTAAAAATTCGACCAAGTCTTTTTATTAGGGGAAAGTTGCGCAAGTCGGCAAAAATCAATAATAGCAACATCTGACATTTTCGGTGCAGAGACAGAATGCCTCAACTTTATTTTTTGTTTATTTGATTTACAGAAGTTGCACACTTCAATGATTCTCATAAATTATTTACTTTTAATTTAATTTCAAGTACTGATTACTGATAGCAAAAATTTCGTAATACTTGTTTTGACTGTATAAGGTTTAACGTAATTTCTTCTGTCTGTCTGACGATCAAATGTTAATTTACACACGTGAGTTCTAACACGTAGATGCATTTGATCAATGATATACAGGTGGTTATAAATAATAACTAACGCATTAATCGGTTTAAAAATTTTAAACAAAACTGAAGTCTAGAGCTTCCTATCGTTGAAATTCTCATTGTAATGTCAGTGAATGCTTTCAATTGAAATGCGATGATGAATAATATTCTGTAATCGAATTACGTGGAACACAATTATTGTCGTATATACAGATTAATGATTGTTATTTGTAAATAAACTTTTTTGTGCATCATTAAGTGCTTCTGTCAAGGTCATCTAAGACATTACAGAGTTGCGATAACGTTCATATTTTTAATGTTGTTTTTATCATAAAACAACAAAGATAGACATTTTTCATGTTTCCTCATAACTTTGCTTTTTTTATTGTAATGATTGATATTCCTAAAGACAACCTAAAGACAAATTGAGGGGCCTCAGAAGTAAAACGCTTCAAGTGTATTTTTTATCGGGTGGTATGAATCAAAATGATGTAAATGTTAAAATCAAAAAAATTACACTTTCGTTAATTAAATTCTCTCTTGTGTGAATTTTTGTGTAGCATTTTCTTTGATTTTGAAGTATTAGCATTTATAGTCCATTCACGCACAATAGAAGTAACCAAATCTAGTAATATTCATTTTTTAGCTATGTAAATATACTTTACTGTTTCCCATTGTAAAAAGGGTTTGAAAAATCCCAACCTAAAAATTTAATGTAATAGATTCACAAAAACTAAGTTTTTCACTTTACTTTGTATATATGTTGCCTTTCTTTGAATATATTTCTGGTTTTTGTAAGAAAACAGTAATCAAAATATGATTGAATATTATTTGAAAAATTGTGACACTTAAAATTATCTGACAAACCATTCACGTTTTCAAAAAAAATTGCCAATTACAATTTTTGGTGTTTTTCAAGATAACATTTCTGAAGCAAAAACAATTCTATTAATTACTGCTATTGAGCGCGAATCGACTATACTTTATTTTTATTCATAAAATCCATTGTTCTGAGATAGTAAACTTCAAATTTCCTCTCTCTTTCAATTTAATTATAACAAAATGCCATTAATTTATATTTTTCAAAAAGTGTTTTCTACTTCTGGGCCTTTCAACTGTGGGGTTTTACACATTATGTCAGAAGCTCGCTTTTGTTTTAAATTTTGAAACTTAGTAATTGTTTAAATCTATAAAGTAAATAGTGACCTGAATTTTTTGGTTAGAGAATGTTTCAAGAAACAAGCCTAAAAATAAAATTTCACTAGGATGTTTTTTTTGTTAAATGTAGAACTATTATTTCAAATTAATTGTTAATAAGAATTTTTCTTGATTTTTAGCTACTAATTTTGGTAAACTAAATTTCAGTTAGGCCGCATTAATGTTCTTTTAGTTCTTTGAGAATAGAATGATCAATTTTATCTTAGCTGAATATACTAGATTTATCTGATAAACAAACTATGTCAAACATTTTTTCCACTTTTTTAATAATACCCCATATGATTAGTAACTTGTCTCTTCTTAGTAACTTGATTCTAAGTTGAAATATGATTTATTATGATTACTTACGTCCGTAGAATCTATTCTTACCTTCCTTATCGTTTGAAAAACTATTGGTCAAAGTGTTGGAAATTGAGAAATTTCGAACTGTACACAATTCAAGCTGTTTCATGTCCTGAAATGAGATATGAGCTGTTTTTCCACACCATATTCGTATTTTGTTTCCCATCATGTGCTTTCGCTTTTGTTGATACAAACTTAAAATTCCATTATACGTTATCAAAAAGCTGTGATTACTCTTTTTGCTTATGCAAAAAAATGTCTTTATACTGCTGAGAAAAAATCCTCAAATATCTATTTCATTTATATCTTTACTATTATTACAATAAATATTTAATTTAAAATAGCTGTATTACAAAGTTATCAACTATAATTGGCCTTAAAAGTGTTCTACATTCCGTCTAGTTTTACTATTCAATCACTGAAACACATGTAGGCGTTGTAATTTCTGAAGTATTTTTATATAATTTTTTGTAATTTCTGTATAATTTTATAAGTACTAATGAAAACAGAAAATAATTATTATCTAAATCCCAAAAAATCTCAAAATTATCATGCCTTAAACTTCTAATACAAAGTATATCTAAAAATCACATTTACAAACAACATAATGAATCATAAAATTAATCAGTAACCGATAAACGATATTAAATTTATTTATCTTTTAGATAATAGTTAGCTTCTATCAATCTTCCAACAATTCAGTCTAGTGCTTCGCTATTTTTTCTTCAGAATATAAAAAAAATTCCATACAGCTGTTCTTCGCCTATATTATTTAAATTTACTAATCTAAATTTATACGCACAGGCCAAATGTGTATAATTTTGAAAATTTGCCAGAATGATAATGAATTGTGCTTTCTGTGATTTCAGCCAAATATCTTCACAAATTTCAATATTCTATTTAACACGTGTAGTAAATAATTACGTTCACATTTTTATTTGTGTTTGCATTGCAATAAGTTCAAGGATTTATTATTATGAGATTTTTGCACTTTCATTTTTATGATAAAAGTAAAATTTCCTGGTTTTAAATTTATAAATTCCTGACATTAATTGAAATCACTTATATTGTTCTCCTGTTTGGAATCTAAAAATAACTATATTTTCTTGGCACTAATTAATTGTCTGAAACATTCAAATAAATGTAGCTGCGTCATAACGATTTGACCTACTGGTCAATAATCTTTTAACTCTAAACTACGATAAAATTTTGCGATTCAATGTGGGACCCCCTGCGAATATATTTATTTTTAAAAAATTAATTGCTGAATAGTTTTCTAATATTATCAAAATTGATAATAAATGTAACACTATGTTGTTTCGTGTTTTATATTATTGTTTTGTTTAAGATTTATCACGAATTTCTAATGTATAAGAAATTTTTCCATAAAAATTTATCACTAGGAGAAACCATGCCTTTGATAGTAGTTTTAAAGAGTCATATTTATTTGACGTCAATAAATTATAATTTTAGGCTGTTATTTAGTGACAATTTAATAAGTTATAATAAATCAAGATTAAAAAGCTGAAAAGTCTATTTTGTAGGCTTAATTTTTTTATCCACACCTAAGTCTTATCTATATTAGAAATATGGATTCTAATGTTGCGGTATGATTTTGACGGAATTTGATAGAGTATTAGAAATATCACATTTGATATGTAACACTATTCTATTTGTTTTCTTTTAGGACTCATCTGTTAGGTGGAGTCAATTGCATAATATTGCATTAGAAACATTGACATCATTCTTTATGTAGATAAGGTTTGATTTCTAAATATGTAATATTTATCTCTTGACTTAAGTGGGGATTACAGAAAAGTAGTTTGATGTTGATATTTTTAATAGTGTAATGTGTACCGCGGTGTTATTAGTTTGATTAAATGTTTTTCGGTTTGTTTGTTTGCAAAAATTGAATAAAAAAATTGGTAAATAATTATTTTTGTTAAATATTATATTCTACAATAAGTTTGGAATCAGACAGTGCGACGATTACATGAGAGTCGAATAGCTATTCCGAATATTTTTTCTAGGACCATTGTAAGAATTGTTGAAAAAAAATAATTTTTATATCAAAAAACGGTGTCAAAAAACTCTGATCCATTTCATCCTAAATACTGAATTTGCAAGCGTGAAAAAATAAACGATGTTTATTGGATAAAAGCCAAATTATTTTCTTAATAATCTTTACAAGTTGCCAACATTTCTTGCATTAAAAATTCTAAACCGGCACAATGGAATATTTCAAATTTGATGTCTAGAAAAACATCGATAAAATTAAGTGTTTCAACTTATCAGTGTGTCTGCAATCTCCTACATTTTTTTCTTCGTATTCATCAAGTGTATATCGAGTTTTATCATACGATTTAAAAATTAATATATCTACGAAATATTCAATAAATGGAGGGAGTTGGAGTATGGGACAAGATTATTGACGTTTTTGCTGAAAACGCATTTTCTAAAAAAAATTTTTTATTGATTTTAAACTCATTTTATGATTCTAATCCCAATTTTCCTTACATTCATGCTGATCTATGATGCTATCTTTGTTTGAAAGAGACCGATTATCGATTTGCAATTATCAACGCTTTTATGTTAAGTTGAAAAGACATTTAAAACTAGTTTTTTTGCATTATAAACATTGTGAAACAGTTAGTAAAATGTGCAATTTATTTCAAAGGACCATAGTTGATCAATTGTTTTACCATTGGAATTGTTCATTCAATTTTTTATTTTTCGATTTTTTTGCTGTTGTCAAAAATCTAAACTGGGTTACAGTTATATCGCGAAAGTTGCTAATTTTATCCGTTGTTAATTTGCCAGTGTCTTATGCGCTCAATTTCACTGTAAGCCCGCATGTTCAGCGCAATCTATCACACAATTAAATTTACAACAGTATTATAAAAACATTTGCATCATCTTAAGTATATCATAAAAGTATAAAGTAAATTACGGTTTATAGATATACTGCAAATGTTCAGAATTTTTATGATAGAGAAAAAATTTTCAAATTAAAAATATTTAATTTAAGTTATGTGGTTTTTCTAATATATTTGTTTTTTTCAGTGGTTAAATGGCTGAAGCGTGGCAAGGTCCGCCAAAACAGGGCTTGTACGACCCTCAGTTTGAGAAGGAAGCTTGTGGTGTTGGTTTTATAGTTGCTATAGACGGTCGTCGTTCTCATAAAATTGTTCGCGATGCTCAACGCCTTGCTATTTCTATGAACCATCGTGGCGCCTGTGCCTGCGACAATGATACAGGAGACGGCGCGGGTGTCCTTACTGCTATACCACATGAGTTCTATTCGGTCAAGCTCAGGTATGCAAATTATCGCATGTTCGAGCCTAGATGATAATATTCACATTTAACACATCTGTCCAAGCGAACAATAGTTAATTACGCATTAATTTAAATTTTTTATTTGTATATGGAAATTCTGTTTAGAGTTTAGTTATTCAAAGAAAATGAATTTTTAGAATGGCAGTAATTTCAGGTGCGGATTCTCTTTAAATTTTCTGCTGTGGTTATAAACTGCAGAAATCTGTGTTATGTAGTTGGACAACTGATAGATTTTATTCTATAAGCAGGCTATAAATATGTAAATTACGATTGTTGTATATATCAATTGAGTGACTTTTATGTAAACCATACAATCAACGAGTGCATTATGCATTTTTCATACTATCAGCATACATAAAAATAAAAAATTGATGAATTGCAAAGAAAAAAGTTGCAAGTAGAATTTCTTCTTAATTTGATAGAAAAGAACATACATTGATGATACTTTTTTGATGTGTAATTTCCGTTTTAAGAGATGAGCAAAACGTGGAGTTGCCCCCATTTGGCAAGTATGCCACTGGAATTTTCTTCTTGGATAAACTTCACCATCAAGAGTCTGAAGCAAAATTCACAGCCTTGGCAGAGGAATTGGACATGTCCGTGCTGGCTTGGCGTACCGTACCAACCGACAATTCCTCCATAGGTACCGTCGCCAAAAACACTGAACCATTTATGAGACAAGTAAATTTGCCTTTTGTTATTTTTATTCTTATTTTCTTTAACAATTGATTTCTTCAGGTTTTTGTGACTGTAAAAGGTCAAGTTCCCGATGAAGAATTAGACCGACGTTTCTTTATTCTTCGTAAACGTGCCAGTCATACAATACCTTCTCACGGCAAAAGATTTTACATTTGTTCATTGAGTCAAAGAACTGTGGTTTACAAGGGTCAATTAACATCTGATCAGTTGTGGACCTATTTTCCGGATCTCGCAGATCCACTTTTTGATACTTATTTAGCACTGGTTCATACTAGATTCTCTACAAACACTTTTCCGAGTTGGGAGAGAGCTCATCCACTCAGGTACGAGTGAATATATCTGTAGAATGTCAAGTGAGATTGATTGTATTTGATTTAGAATGCTTGCACATAACGGAGAAATAAATACTCTGCGGGGGAATGTCAACTTGATGAAAGCTAGAGAAGGTGTTATGTACAACGATGATTATGGAGAGACACTCAAAAGTCTCTATCCTGTGGTGGAACCCAACTTATCCGACAGTGGATCAGCGGATTGCGTTTTGGAATTTTTAGTACATGCCGGAAACAGGAAATTACCTGAGGTAAAACTTTACATTCTTATCAATCTATATTGATTGTTAAAAAACTAGGCTGTAATGACTATGGTACCTGAAGCCTGGCATAACGACCCGACTATGTCCGAAGAAAAACGCGACTATTACCATTGGGCTTCTTGCATTATGGAACCATGGGACGGCCCCGCTTTAATTTCTTTCACCGATGGACGATTCATTGGTGCTATTCTTGATAGAAACGGCTTGAGACCTTCACGCTTCTATATGACTAAAGACAACATGATGATTATGGCCAGTGAGGTATTTTTTTTACGAAAAAATTGATTTTTCCTATATTAATCTCATTGTTTAGGTTGGTGTTTACGACGTTGACCCATCTCAAGTTATCCTAAAAAGTCGTTTAAAACCTGGAAGAATGTTACTGGTAGATACTCAAGAAAAATCAGTCATACAGGATGTTGAACTCAAGCAACAAATTGCACGCTCAAGACCTCATTCTCAATGGCTTAAAGAACAGGTAATTATATCGTCTTAACGATATGACTTTATAATTGGCATCTGATAACTTTGATATTAATCGAAACTTATCTTTGCATGTTTAATTGGCGGTCTACAGATGGTGAGTGGAAAGGGTATAAGTCTAAATTTTCTTCCTTTTTCTTTTTTCGTTTCTTTGGGTTTATACTTTTGGCCGTTGGGAACTTTCTGTTTCAGTAGATGCTTGATTAACAGAATTCTTAAGTTTTGATTTTTGTGCTCACATTCTTGTCTTTGTTACTTTATTTTGAAAATTTACTGATTTTGATTTATTTAGATTACTATGGAAGAACTACGGCAAGCTCATTTGGACGCAAATCGTCCAGCTAAACCCAAATATGAACCCAGCGGACTTGGGGATAAAAGACTTTCGCTTTATGGATATTCCACTGAGACTATTCATATGTTGCTTCTTCCAATGATTAACAACAAGTGAGTTAACACTTTTCAATTTTTTTTTCTAATTTTTAATTACAGAAAAGAAGCTTTGGGAAGTATGGGCAACGATATACCGTTAGCTTGTCTTTCTAGTTTCGCTCCAATTCTTTACGATTACTTCAAACAACTTTTTGCCCAAGTTACAAATCCTCCAATCGATCCCTTCAGAGAAAAAGTTGTAATGTCTTTACAGTGTCCTATTGGACCTGAAGCAAACATCTTGAAACCAGATCCTAAACAAGTTCATCGTTTATGGTTGAAACAGCCAGTAATATCAATTGCCGATTTGGAAGTTTTGAAATTGACAAATCACCGAAACTGGAGTTCTCATGTAATCGACATCACTTTCCCAGCTGAGAGTGGGGTTTCTGGTTTTTTGAAGAAACTACAAGAAATTTGCGATGAGGCTCATCAGCAAAGCAAACAGCATCAAATTATTATTTTATCTGACCGAAAAGCAGGAAATGATCGTGTGCCAATCAGTAGCTTACTGGCATTAGGTAGATTGAATTTTATTTTTTTACAGAAATTTGTTATCTATTTGTTCAGGTGCTGTGCATCATCATCTCATCGAAATGCGCACGCGTATGAAAGTAGCTTTGATTGTGGAAAGCGCCGAAGCTAGAGAAGTTCATCATATCTGCGTTCTTTTGGGCTATGGGGCTGATGCTATCTGTCCATATTTGGCTCTTGAATTGGCGTCAAGTTTGAGAGATCAGGGAATTATCGACACTTCTCTTACTGATGAGGTCATTTTCCAGAACTATGCTCAAGCTATGCAAACAGGCATCAACAAAGTCATGGCAAAAATGGGAATTTCTACTTTACAATCTTATAAAGGTGCTCAGATTTTCGAAGCTGTGGGTTTGGCTGACGATGTTATTGATAAATGCTTTAGAGGAACTCCATCACGTATTGGAGGTGTAACTTTAGAAACTTTGGCGCAAGAAGCTTTTGATAGACATAAAAACGCATATGGCGTGTCCACTGACACTCTTATTTTAAGAGACACCGGCAATTTCCATTGGAGAGCTGGAGGCGAGAAACATTTGAATGAACCAGGCAGTATTGCAGCTTTACAAGAATCCGCCATTAATAATAATAAAACTGCTTATCAGAAGTTTATAGAATCTACTATGGAATCGGTACGGAATTGTATGTTGCGTGGACGTTTTGAATTGAGAACTTTGGACGAACCTATTTCGTTGGATGAAATTGAACCTGCTTCTGAAATTGTCAAACGATTTGCTACTGGTGCTATGAGTTTTGGGTCGATTAGTTTGGAAGCTCATCAGACTCTTGCAATTGCTATGAATAAAGTTGGTGGAAAAAGTAACACTGGTGAAGGCGGTGAAAATCCTGAAAGGTATTTAGATCCAGAAAAGAGGTCTGCTATTAAGCAAGTCGCTTCTGGTCGATTTGGTGTGACTTCTTCTTATTTAGCTCACGCTGATGATTTACAAATTAAAATGGCTCAAGGTGCTAAGCCTGGTGAAGGCGGAGAACTCCCAGGGTAAGTAAAAAAAAATCACTTTGTGGGTTAATGGTAAATCAATATAATTTTAGATATAAAGTTTCGGCGGAAATCGCTAAAACAAGACATTCTGTTGCTGGTGTAGGCCTTATTTCACCACCTCCCCACCATGACATCTACTCCATTGAAGATTTAGCTGAATTGATTTACGATTTGAAATGCGCCAACCCCAAAGCCCGCATTTCTGTGAAGCTTGTGTCCGAAGTAGGTGTTGGCGTTGTAGCTTCCGGTGTCGCTAAAGGCAAAGCTGAACATATAGTAGTTTCTGGTCATGATGGTGGTACTGGTGCTAGTTCTTGGACCGGCATCAAAAGTGCTGGTTTACCATGGGAATTAGGCATTGCAGAAACTCATCAAGTGTTAGTTTTGAATAATTTACGATCTAGAATCATCTTACAAGCTGATGGACAAATTCGTACTGGTTTTGATGTAGTCATTGCTGCTCTTCTTGGAGCTGATGAAATTGGTTTCAGCACTGCTCCTTTAATCGTAATGGGTTGTACTATGATGCGAAAATGTCATCTAAATACTTGCCCAGTAGGTATAGCGACTCAAGATCCTATTTTGAGGAAGAAATTCACGGGACAACCAGAACATGTTATTAACTACATGTTCATGCTAGCGGAAGAAGTCAGACAATTGATGGCTAAGTTGGGTGTTAGAACATATCAAGAGTTAGTAGGAAGGACGGATTTGTTGAAAGTTTCTGATTCAGGATCGTCTAAAGCTAAAATGTTAAATCTTAATTTAATTCTTCAAAATGCTTTGCATATGCGACCGGGGGTCAATATCAAAGGCGGATCGGAAACTCAAGATTTCCAACTTGAAAACCGGCTGGATAATGTTCTTATTGAAAAATCAAAAAAAGTAATTGAAGGCAAAGAAAAAAGTGTTGATATTGAATTGAAAATTAACAACGAATGTAGAGCTTTCACTTCGACTTTGAGTTACCATATTTCTTGGTAAATACAACAAAACACAGTAATTATTTTTTCTAATGAAAAATTTTTAGCAAATATGATGAACAAGGTCTTCCTGATGATCAGCATATCAATATCAGATTAACTGGCTCCGCTGGACAAAGTTTTTGCGCTTTCTTAGTAAAAGGAATTACTGTAACATTAGAAGGAGACGCTAACGATTATGTCGGTAAGTGGTTAGTTACCTATTTTATACATAAAAATAGGTAGAATTTATATTTTGTTTAAATAGGAAAGGGATTATCTGGCGGTACGATTATCATCTACCCTCCTAAAACTTCACCTTTCGAGTCTCATCTAAACGTTATTGTGGGCAACGTTTGCTTGTATGGCGCTACATCTGGCCGGGCTTATATGCGAGGCATAGCTTCTGAGCGGTTTGCTGTTCGTAATTCAGGCGCTGTGGCTGTAGTAGAAGGTGTAGGCGATCATGGATGTGAATATATGACAGGAGGAATTGTTTTAATTTTGGGTTTAACTGGACGAAACTTTGCTGCTGGAATGTCAGGCGGAATAGCGTATGTATGGGACATTGATGGAAAGTTTTCCACTAGATGCAATCCAGAATTAGTGGAATTGTGTAAATTGGAAGATAGAGAAGACGTCGATTTAGTCAAGCAACTTCTTCAAGAATTCAAAAATTTAACAGGAAGTGTAGTTGCTGAAAAACTACTTAACGAGTTTGAGGAACGACGAAAGGAGTTTGTTAAAGTCTTTCCATACGAATATCAACGAGTTTTAAAACAGAAGGCAACTGAGCAAGCTGTGAATAACGTGCAACAAAATCATGAACCGAAGGTACAAGATATTGAAGATTCAGTGGCTGATTTAGCTATTGAACAGAAAAAATTAGATAAAGTTAGAGGATTTATGAAGTATCCGAGAGAAACTGGATTATATAGACCGGCTGATAAACGTATGAAAGATTGGGATGAGATTTATAACTTTTCTCATGTAAGAAAAGGGTTAAGAGTACAAGCGGCGCGTTGTATGGACTGTGGAGTACCGTTCTGTCAATCAAACGTCCATGGATGTCCTTTGGGTAATATTATCCCTAAATGGAATTTCTTAGTCTTCCAAAATCAATGGCGTCAAGCTCTTAATCATCTTTTACAAACTAACAATTTTCCGGAGTTTACTGGACGCGTTTGTCCAGCACCTTGTGAGGGGGCTTGCGTTTTGGGCATTTCTGAGCCGAGTGTCACTATCAAAAATATAGAATGCTCAATTATCGATCACGCTTTTGAAAATGGATGGATCGTTCCACAACCACCAGCATTTAGAACTGGAAAGCAAGTAGCTGTGGTAGGATCTGGTCCTTCAGGGTTAGCTTGTGCTCATCAGTTAAATAAAGCTGGCCATAGTGTAACAGTTTTCGAAAGAAACGATCGCATTGGTGGTTTGTTACAATATGGAATTCCCACAATGAAACTCAGCAAAAATGTTGTACAAAGAAGAGTGGACCTTCTTGCTGCGGAAGGAATAACATTCAAAACTAATGTAAATGTTGGCAAAGACATTTCCGCCAAGGAATTAAGCGAGGAATATGATGCAGTTGTTCTTTGTACAGGTGCTACTTGGCCTCGCGATCTACCTCTACCAGGTCGTCAGCTTGGGGGAATTCATTTCGCTATGGAGTTCTTAGAAAGTTGGCAAAAGAAACAGTTAGGAGGCTCCCATAATGGCCCCAATGCTAAAGACAAAAATGTGATAATTATTGGTGGCGGTGATACAGGTTGTGATTGTATTGCTACGTCTTTGAGACAAGGTGCTGCGTCCATCACAACCTTTGAGATTTTACCAGAGCCAAGTTCTAAACGAACTCCAGACAATCCCTGGCCGCAATGGCCGCGAATCTTCCGAGTTGACTATGGTCATGAAGAAGTTAAAGTACGATTTGGAGGTGATCCAAGAGTTTTCAGTATTCTAACTCAAGAGTTTATTGATAATGGGCAAGGTCATGTAGGAGGAGTTAAGACTGTTAATGTTGAATGGAAAAAAGATGAGACTGGAAGATGGCAAATGAGTCAAGTGCCAGGTACTGAAAAAGTCTTCCCAGCAGATTTGGTACTTTTAGCGATGGGTTTCTTAGGCCCGGAAAGAGCAATTGCGGATCAGTTGGAATTAACTTTAGATGCTCGTTCTAATTTCGACACGAAGGATTATAAAACAAATTTGCCAAATGTATTTGCTGCTGGAGGTAATAATAATCTATACCATAATTTTTTTTTTCTGTCATTGCGATTGTTGTAGATTGTCGCCGTGGACAATCCCTCGTTGTTTGGGCCATTTCTGAAGGCAGACAGGCTGCTAGAAGAGTTGACGAATTTCTCAATAAAGGTCGTACCGCGTTACCTGGCCCTGGTGGGATTATCCAACCTAGCACTAATCCTGTACCTTGTCCAGTCTAAATTCGTAGTCGATTTGTTTAATGTAGCTTTTTTAATTTTTTTTGCCAAGTTATGTTATTGTTGCGGATTCATAAAGTTGATTTCTTGTTGTATTTATGAAAATCTTTAATGTACAGTTGAAAAATTATCAGTGTATTCTGATATCAGATTTTATTGAATTTGTCGTAACCTTAACATATCTACAACAGCAGGAAATTTAACGCATTTATATTGGTGTCACAAATTAATATGTTTATCGATAGCCTTAGTTGAAAAAAAAGGACAATAAATTATTAAAATGTGATCAGATAGCTTAAAAAAGTTCAAAACAGCGATTACTGAGTAACTTCAGAATTTAAAATTCTGTTTGAGAAAAAAATTTCCTAAAATCATAGCAATGTACATTATTTACATCAGCAGATGTTTTATACAATTATTGCCATAATAGTTTTTGTAGTTTTGTTATTATTGTAAAGTATTTCTAATATTTTTTCCAAGTGAGCTATAAATGTCTGCACGTTTAAAAAATGGGGCTTGTTCTGATCGATCGTTGGGGTTGATGCTCAGCAAATTGTTAAGCGGTCCTTCTTATGTCTGTTGTAAGACTGTATTTTTGCTAAATACATTTTTTTTGTTAGCTGTTCTGAAGTAAATGTAATTCGATTCATAGAAATCGGTTGTGTAGTCAATAATATTCAATAAAGTAGACGTTGTTACAGCATTTTTCTGCCAATTTTTAGAAAACATAAAATTAAGAATTCGCTAAATAATTATTTCCAGTTGATTATTCAGAAATAATATCTATACAGTTATTTGTAAGTACGAAAAACAAATCCATATTATTTTGATATTTATTTGTTTATTTAGTATACAAATCTAAATTTTGAAAATATAAATATCTAAATAACTCATGTACAACAACAAATGATACATATTTTGTCCATTCACCTTTTTTTTTCAAATTGATACATTTTCCAAAACTTCATTTCCTATTTGATTTTTCTCCTGAGAATCTCCACTAAATGTTTCTACACTATCTCCATTATCAATAGCTCTTAGCGTCGCTAAAAGTTTCTTTTTGTCATTCTGTCCAACCGCTGGTTCTTTTTTCTTCCCATTTCTATTACTATCTGGATACTTCACTTGAAATTCCGCCTCCTCTTTTAAAATCTGACTAATAAAATCAAAATTATCATCTGATGAATCTCCACTACCCATAGAAAGCATTTTTGTGCTTTTTTTTATTTCTTTCTCTACTTTTCCAACATTTCTCACAGTTTCAACCAATCTCTTTGTATCCTGCTTTGCATGCGTCAGATTTACTTTGTGACTTTCTATTAGATTGTTATAATCTTTAACCGAATCTATAGCTTTTAAGTAATAATCTCCCAACTGTTTACTGAACTCATCACTATTTTTATCATTTTCGACTTTACGTATTGTATTCTGTAGATTTCTTTCAATTTTTTGCAGCTTTTGACATGAATTGGGTCGACTTTGGTGCACTTCTTTGTCGATTGAAACTTCGCTACCGCTTGAGCTAGTTTTATCTAAAGATGTACCATCGATATTTTTTAAATTTGCAGACAGTCTTGCTTTTATATTCTCAGATGGACATTTCAATATGCCTTTTTGTGTTTTTTGATTATCATCATCTTTGAAATCTCTACTTTGAGATAGCGGTTCTAATTTTACTTCAGTAACTGGAAGCTTGTCACTATCATAGTCTTGCAATAAATGTTTTGTGCCGTTTAAAGACGTTAGAGATGTAGATTGCCTTGGAGCTAAATTAGAGAAGCGTTTACGATGGTTTGAAGATTTGTCTTTCGTCTAAAAAGTAAATGATAAAATTTAAAACCAATAGATTTATTTTACCTCCAATAGTTTAGTCAGTCTGGTAATTTCAGCTAAAGCTTGTGTTAGTTCCCTTTGACATTGTTTATGTTTAGCCAATTCCATATTCAGTCTTTGCTTTGATGTTTTACTTTCTAAGGTAAGTTTTCTATTTAATGTAACTATTTCATTATCTGCTTTTTGCAACTTCATTTTCACATCTTCTAATTCTTCAACCAATTTCTCTCTTTCCAACAACCGTTTATCTTTATCTAACTTTTCATAATGTTTAAGTTGTTCTTGAAGATTCATCACCTCATCATTTCTATACTTCAATTGATCATTCAATTCTTTCATATTTTTTCTCATCTGCTTGTTTTTTTCAGATAAAAACCGAATTTCTTCTTCATGTGATTTTATCAATTTAGGTAATTCAGCATTTGCACCTTCATACCTTAAAAATTAAGCATCTATAAAACTGTTTGATGTAAAAACACTACTCTATTGTATTTTTCTACCTTACTTTGCTAAAGCTCTATCCTGACGTTTCTGTAACGTCTTTAAAGCTTGATTCTCTCTTATAACTTCCTGTTATAATAAATTAAGATCATTCTTAATCTAATCAAACTTTAACTTACCGCCAAATGAAAATTCGCATCGTTCAACTGATTTTGCACACTTTTCAACTTCAGCAACTTCGCAGATAGGACTCGCTGTCTGACTGAATTACCAGTGCTTCGCGAAACGCTACTTCTTAAAGAGCTAGCTAAAGGATTGATGGGTTTGCGTCTTTGGAAAAAACAACTAGAATTTGAAGAACACGCTGTCTCGCAACTTTTACTCCTAAAAAAAATGACAAAAACTGTCAAACTTTAACCCACGGCATATATTATCGAATACCTTTGTTCTGAGGGTTTTTGCGGAGTACTATTAGACATTCTACAACACTTTGTTAAAAAATATGTAAAAACATGTAAATTCTGTCAATAGAGTAATTAAAACTGCATTGCAGGACCATATGTTTGTATATGAAGAAATATGGTTGCTATAGAAACAAAATAAATAAGATACTTTCAAAAGCAAAATTAGAACAGCTTTTGTTTCAAATAATCGTTATTTATTAACATAACATCAATATAATATAATATTTATTTACAAGAAGTATATACATTTCTTTATTTACATAGAAATTAATTTATAAGGCTTCTCTCTTTTAGCTCTTAACTAAATATTAAACTAAGCTCTAGATGACTTCCGGTTGTCCACTCCAAAATCTTCATGATTTTGTGCTTTCCACAACTTATAGTATAAACTACTCGGGTTTTGTATTAATGAGACATGAGTGCCTCTCTCTGAAACTTTTCCGTTTTCAAGAACTAAAATCTCATCAGCATCCATAACAGTGCTTAGTCTATGTGCTATACAGATACTCGTACGACCTTCAGTAGCACGTCTTAATGCTTCCAATATATTCTAAAATCCAGATTCAATATTATCTCTAGATTAATTAATTTACTCACATGTTCTGTTAACGAATCCAAGGAACTAGTCGCTTCATCAAACACCAAAATCGGTGAATTTTTTAGAATTGCTCTAGCTATAGCTACTCTTTGTTTTTCACCTCCTGATAATTTCAACCCTCTTTCTCCAACTTGAGTGTTATATCCTTGAGGCCACTTTATTATCGACTCATGAATTTCTGCCATTTTTGCTGCTTTTATTACATCTTCTTCAGATGCAGTAAGATCGCCATAATGAAGATTATGTTTTATGGTATCGTGAAATAAAACAGAATCTTGTGGAACTATGGAAATGGCACGTCGCAAGCTTTCAACATCTACATCACGAATGTCTTGACCGCCGATCAGGATCCGACCAGATTTCGGTTCATAAAAGCGATACAAAAGGCGTACAAGAGTGGATTTTCTGAATAATATCAATAAAATATTGTATTCTTAAAATTACTGTTACACTCTTACCCTGATCCGGAACCTCCAACAATGGCAACTTTTTTCCCAGGAGGTATAGTCATTGTTAAATCTTTTAAAATCTCTTTGCCAGGAGTGTAATCGAAGGAAACGTTTTCGAATCGAATGTCGGATGTTTTAGCGTCGACGTGTAAGTAAGGCGCATGGGGCTTATTCTAAAGATAATGTTTTCAAATGTTTTTGTATACATAGCCATTACTTGTTGAATGGTAGGCAACCAGTTATACAATTATTTTTCTACAAACTTGTTGGCCTTTAGTAAATTTTTGTGAAAGTTCCATACAAGTTCGTTTAGAAAACAGTCAAACGGAATTGAATGGTTGCCTGCTTTTACTTTGGTATTTTGTTTTTTTAAAGTACGCTCAGGGCTAGGTATACGTTGAAAAAGAAGCACTGTATTAAGTGTTATAATTCTTTTTACCTTAATAGCTGGGTCCATTGTCATAAGTGTGAACATAGTCTGCATATCTATCAAAGCTTGCCTAACTTCACGATAAACACTACCCAAAAAACCCAAAGGTACGGAAAGTTGGAACAACAAACCATTCACCATTACTAAATCACCAACAGTCATATTACCTAAAATTTCATAATTATTTATTAAATCTAAACTAATTTAAAATCTACCCTTCATTATTTCAGTTGCTGCTAAAATCATAATGCCACTCAAAGCAGCACTAAAAATCGCATTTTGTCCAAAATTTAATAAAGCTAAACTTGTACTTGTTTTTAAACTGGCTTCTTCATATTTTTTTAAAACATTGTCATATCGATCTGCTTCAAATTTTTCATTATTAAAATACTAAAAAAAAACGTCAACTTTATCTACCCAAGACGTAAATATGAAAAAATACCTTAACAGTTTCGTAATTGATTAAAGAGTCAATAGCTTTGTTCCCAGCTTCGTTTTCAGCTTGATTCATATAAATACGGAACTTTGTTCTCCATTGAGTTACACCTAAAGTAAAAGCAGCATAGATACCGACACAACCCAAAGAAACTCCTATAGCAAACGATGAATTTGGATAAAATCAGTAGCTAAAAATACCTGCAAATGCAGCTCCACACTTTATCCCTAAAATAGTAGAAACTAAAGCTAGTTCGAATATTGTCGGGACTATATTGAACACCATTGCTGATAGCACAAAGTTAATTCCTCTAGAACCTCTATCTATAGTTTTAGAAAGAGCACCGGTTTGTCTTGATAAATGAAAAGATAAATCTAAATTATGTAAATGTAAAAATACATTTTTTGCAATTTTTCTAATAGAATGTTGAGCAACCTTAGCAAAAACAGCGTTTCTTAATTCGTTGAATCCAGCTGCACCAGCTCTAGATATCCCATCTAAAAGATATTATGATAAGAATGTGGTAAGTAAGAAGTAACGACATACATCCAATTAAAAGACTAGTAGCAACTGTAGCCACAGTCGAAGGAGCTGAATCTAAATTCAAAATACTTGCAGAATTCAAATAATCTACAGAATATTTAAAAATAAATGGCACTGTGACATTTAAAACTTTAGCGCCAACTAATAAACCCACAGCTAAGGTGACTCTATCTCTTACAGCTTTATTATCTTTTGGCCAAATGTATTGTAACATTCCTTGGATCATCTGAGGACCTGTTATAGTTTTTGTTGAATTTAAGGGGAGTGTATCTCGAGAAAGTGCAGAAGTTCCTGGATGAAAACATCCTCGAACTATTTGGCTTTTTGGTGTTAAGTTCAATCGATTAAGGGTTCTAGATAATATTCCGCCGCTAACTTTAGTAGTTTTTGGTTCAGATTCTTTACTACTATAAACCTGCAAGTTATTTATAACAAACTCATTGCATAATTTTTCAAATAAATAGTCTTAACCTATATCTGTCAATGCAACTTACCCTTTGTGAATGATAAAGCACTGGAAGGAATTTACTTGATTTACGTTTGGAATGTAAAAAACTAAAAGTTCTGTAATTATAATATTGCACTACATATGGTTTTGTGATCTTAATATTAATTTTGAAAATATTTAAAACGGCGGACATTTTGACATTAAAAACCAGTGTTGCCACTGCGAATTGCGAAAATCCAAAATTGTCAAAATATTTTAGAGGTGGATATTTTGTAAAAAGCGAACTAAAAAAACTTCCATTAGAGTGGACCCAAAAAAAAAATAGTTTACAATGAATAACATAGTTTAATAAAGTAGTGAAGTGATATATTTACAAAATTCAGATCAGTTGTAACATGAAAATGTAAAATCGTAACAGTAAATAATTTTGTTTGCAATGAGCTATGATAGAACGCTAAAGTAGGACCTTAACCTCATAAATGATAGCATAAATAATACTTAAATGTCATATGAGACAAAATAGTGTCATAATAATAGTAAATAAATATTAAAATTGCTTAGAGCTTATTCTTCTTCAGCCTCTTCAACGTTTTCCTCTTTTTCTTCATCATCAACTTTATTCTCATTCGTGGATTCAACAGCTTCACTAGAATTTTCATTATCTTCGGACACATTTTCATCTTTGGCCTCTTTGGTTTCATTCATTTCTTCAGGAGGTATTTCACCATTTCCTAATTTGATTTCTGCATTTGATGTTACATTGGAATCACTAGGTTCTAACTTGAGAAATTTTTCCATTTCATCAATTTCATTAGCCATATCAAATTGGTCATAATCCTAAAAAATCAAATTATGACAAAAACATATACTTTTGATTGTGATTGAATGGAAAATTATGAGTGGATATAGGAGCTTACCCCACAATAGACATCATCATTGAAAATTTGTGGAGGCAAAGGATGTCTTGGATTGGGATCACTTATTGTCGCACCTGAAGAGGTAGAATTGTTTTGCATAAAGTCTTTCTTATCTTCATTCTCCGGCTCCGCTATATCTATAACTTCATAAGGAACATTTTTCGAATCTAAAATCAGAAGAACTCTTTGCTGTCGTTTCTTCACCTGTCAAAGAACAGGTGTATTTTTATAAATTACTAACATTAAACTGAGTGAAATCAATAAGTACTAATTTGAAAAAAGGCAATACTCACCTCTTTGTTGCCGGAAATTCCACTTATATATACTTTGATTACCATTATTCTTCGCTATATTAAGTAAAATTCTAAAATATCTTAAAAAACTATATGACAGCTTCTTTGGCAGTGTGGCGCCACACCTATTTTGGTACAGAGCAGGTTGGTTGTCATTTGTTGCTTAGCGCAGATTCGAACCAATTAAATAAATTATTTGGCACGTCAACTCAAAAAAAATATATTACACAAAAATATAATTTTTTGTCAGAGAAGACATTACTACACTTTCATATTAATGTATTGTAGAAAAAAAGCAAAAAATTAAAATGAATCAACCGGTTGAATAACAAACTTGACTGTCATAATTTAATCATCACCTAATGATTCACAAAATAAACCACGCGAAAAGTTCATTATTAGACAACACGACATGATACAATAATTTATTTCGAATGACATTCTTTTAATAATTGAAAAAATAACTTCAAATTTCATTCAAATAAAATCACATTAACTTATTCCCATATATGCCATAATTATTATTACTAAAATAATTGTTATCAATCTACTATTATATTTGTTATTTGCTGATTATTTATGTCCAATGTCCTTAAATTTCTCTCCTCAATGTAGTATTTTGAGGTTGGGATTTTTGACATTTCACTTTGACACTTTCGATAGCTGTTCGCAGCGAGTAAAGCAAACAGACGCAAAATATTCTAATTTGCATTAAAGATAATTTTCCAATTTTAGAGTGTAACAATGGGCTTTCCACCGGTGCCTCCTATAATCAAGTCAATTGCCCATGTATTAAAAGTCGCGGATGAACATGAAAATAGAAACATCGTTGTCAGTTATTGGGGTATGATCTTTAAAATTGGTTTTCTATAAATATATAAAAATCTTTAGCTCGAATGTATGCTTGTCAATCGGCTATGAAGTTAATTCCTGGTAAAAAGCCTCCAGAAGTTTCGACTTTATTAATAGCTTTGATGGATTGGTTAGAAGAAACGAAAAAGACTAAACATGATGTGGAAGGGATTACGAATGAGACAGTGGCGCAAGCAATGATTGAAGAATATGCTATGCAATTATTTGCCTTTGCGGATAGTCAAGATAGGGCTGAAAATTTCAACAAGTATTCCATAAAGTTTTTTGTTATTCAACTTTAGCGGTTTATTTTTAGAAATATGATTAAAGCTTTCTATACTGCTGGAATATTGATGGATATTTTGGAACAATTTGGTGACCAACCTGATGACATCATTGAAAAGAAAAAATACGCAAAATGGAAAGCAGCTTACATTCACAATTGTTTAAAATCTGGTGACAAACCAACAGCAGGGGGTCCTGATGAACATTTGAAAAATGTCATTGATATTTCTAAAGGTGATGAAGAAGAGTCAACTCAAAACGATTTGGTTATTTCTCCACATATTCCAAATGATCCTGGATATAATTTACCAACAGGCCCAGCTCCTGCTTCTTCGCCAGTAACACCAGTAGTACCAACTGAACCACAAATTTCAACTCCACAGCTTGAACCAGTAACACCTTCTGTGTCAACACCAGCTGTACAAACTAATGGCAATCCGGGCCCGGAACAGATCCAAAAAGCACAAAAGTATTGTAAATATGCCACTTCAGCACTAAATTACGATGATGTTAAAACCGCTATTGAAAACCTAAACAAAGCTTTGAATTTATTGCAGTTTGGAAAAGAATAAGTCAAGTTTTCATTATGTATAAAACTTAAAAAAAATACAGCTAAAGCGAATCTAGGATAAGTATATTCACGCTGTTAAAAGTACATACTCACTGTGATTAAAAGTTGCGTTATTTTTATATTCAGTGTTTTTCTTTTTTCTTCACAGAATTTTATCATAATATAAAACGACTTAATAAAAAGTATTCAAAGTTGAAAGAAATTACCTGAGCAATTTAAAATTACATTTTTTCATACTTAATTTACATTACATAAAAACATTTACAATTTACGTAATAAATAAAGATTAAGGGGCCCACCTTTTCAAAGATTCGATCTGACTGGAATGTTTGTCCAACTGATTCAATAAGCTGCTGAAATTCTAAAAAAAAATTTCCAATCCGTTAGTTCAAAAACAAATGAAGATCTTACCACATCAGTCAATCCGCCACCACCGTCTTCATCAGAAGAATCATCTACAAATTGAAAAATTAACAAAAGTTTTTGTAAAATTTCCTAGTTACCTTCTTCATTATGTTCTTTTTTAATAGGTACTTCACTACTACTTTCTGTTTCAGTTTTAACAGCAGCAGATGTTCCTTGAGGGATATCCATTGAAGTAAAACTCTCTTCAAATTTGTCGTGACTTTGTTGAATGAACGTCGAAAAGTCATCTTCGACTTCTTCTTTAACTTCTTTTTTAATCATAGGCCTGTGTTTCTCAAAAGCTTCAGTTATAGAACCTGCCATAAACGGAGATTCATAATCCTTTGGTATTGCTTTATGTTCTTCACTTTCCTCATCAGAACTATTAACTTCTTGTTTAACAACACTGAGATCAATTTCAGAGTGTATTTTATCAATAGATGGTTGTTCAGATAAATCATCAGTAGTGTTACGTTCACTACTTTTTTCAATTGATTGTTCTTGAACTGTAGGTGTATCCTTCTGTTTAACAGGACTTTGTGGTTTTGACTCCCCAGGCATTCCAACAGTACCATGCAGTCTTCTAAACCTAACAATAAGACTTTTTGAGTACATTTGCGTACTATGTGTTTTTTTAAAGGCCTCTATTGAATCACTGACATTTTTGAAAGATACAAAGGCATATCTTGTATATTTCATCTTCTTTGCATATCCGATATCAATACGACGCCCTTTAGGGTAAGTTTTTACCATATCTTCTTTTGTTATTTCTTGTGCGAGGTTGCCAACGTATAAAGTGCAAGGATCTATATCTTCAGGACCAATGTTTTGATCTTCTTCTCGGTCTTTTTTATATTCAGCTGTTAAGTATCCCCCACCAAATTTAATATTATTTAAAGCACTTATAACAGCATCAGCATCAGCTGACTCCTAAAAATAAAATATGTAATTTTTAAAGTTTTCATAACAAAACTTACTTGTAATGTGACGAAACAAAACCTAGGAGTTGAAGGCTGTTGAAAATGTACATTTTCAATTGCTGGATGGAACTTTGTTACAATATCCCGATTAAGCTCTTGATCAGGGAATTTTATTATTAGTGAATGATTTTTATATCTTTTGTTGTATTCCTTTTCTACAGCCAAAGCCATTTCTGCTTCTTCCAAAGTCCAATCTTTTTTACTTGGAATATTTTGAGACAAAGGCTTCTTTTTTTTCTTACCGCTTTTTGTTTTAGGTTCACATGAATCATTAGGAGAATCTTGGGGACGTGGTCTTTTGAAATTATTTCTTTGCCATGGTAATTGCTGACTACCAGACAATGCCTGATTTGAATTATTAAACCTAAAACCAAAACATAAATTCTAAAAATTAGCATTTAAAGCAATTTTTACCTTCTTTGTGGAAAATGCCTGTTATTTACATTATAAAAATTATGGGATCTGTTAGGCACTGTAAACGTGCTTGGATGATTGTTTGTATGATTTACTTGATTATTATGATGTTGCACAGCATTTCTTACGTTATTACTGTATTGCTGTTGTTCCAAAGACCAGTCCCATTCTCCCCACGATTGATTTGGGTCCTGTTTACAAACAAACAATTATAGACCCTGGGAAATTTAATTAGGTCATGTTAAAGTAAAAGTCAACTAACCACTGATACATTTTGAGCTGTTGTTGGGTAATAATACCCGTAGCCATTACCACTCATGATTTTTCATCAAATATTTTATTTATTTACTTTATATTTATATGAATAGAAGGTACCAACTTCACGCTATAACTTATAACCTTCAATACCGTTACGTCAATTTAGTTAAATAGTTATTTATATTTTCTAATGTTGGTATGTTGCTTTTGCGGGTAATTTAAAATAATGATAGCAATTATAAATAGCTTCCAGATTATCTTCAGGTGAACCGCATTGTGTATCTTCCCTTAAGTCGCTGGGTTTGGTTCGGATCTATAGAAAAATCTGACGTAATCAGTTTGTCAATTTACAATTGTAACAAACTCTCAACATGTACTTATTCTTCACACATAACGTTCCGGCTTTTTATAGGTGTTAAGGTAAAATTTGAAAAGCAAAAATCTAAGTGTGAACAGTTTTTTAAGAAGACGAAGGTTCAGGCCGAACCTCCTGACCAAATCGCCCACTAACGCTATAATACTTTTTCCTCTTTGGTTTCCGGATTGTAAATCATTGCAAACCTAAAGGTATGCTATTAGAGTATTATTGGAAAATTATAATTATTCAAACAAATTGGTTATAAAATTAATTGGACGACAACTTAGAAATGTTAATTAAAATCAATTTTTATTCAATGTCAATATAATCAAGCAAAAAAATTAACTTTTTACTTCTGTTAAAATTTTTTAGAATTGATCTCTATTAGACAACTCATTAACATTTAGAAATGTTTTTTGTAAACTGCGATTTTTATATCAAGGCACTGATTTTTATGTTTTTTATTATAAATATGGAGATTAATATTCGAGACGATAGCCGAGAAGAATAACTATTTGAGAAATAAAATGTAAGTTCTGTACCAAGGTGTACATTACGCTGTTTCTGAACTCGTAACAATTATAACCAAAAATGAAAAAAGCAATACAAAGTTTGTGTATTGTAATGGTATGCAACAATATTATAATTCACATTCTGATAGAATAGAGGCTAAAAGGAAAGCGGAACTTCTAGTCAAAGTAAATTTTATTTCATTTTTAAGAGTGAAACTTACTGTTAAACACTATTTAATTAAACAAAAATGTTTTGCAATTGTTATTGCCTAGATTGAATGACATTTGATTCATTGAAATGTTTATTCTATGAATTCCTCACCAACTATTTTTATTTATTTAGCAACTATTTCGGAAATACATTAATATGTAATAAGTACATTAACAGAATCACTAGACACTCATTGCCCCTAATTAGTTGCTTCTCGATTGTCTATATAGTGTGACAACTACGAATTACGAATTTTTTAATTTTTAAAATGTGATTTCCTAGTGCTTGATTGAATCTAAAAAAATAATTAACACCCAAAAACACTAACTTTGTTATAACTAAAACACACAACGCGTTTCAAGTGCTAAGTACTCATCCCCAGGTATATGAAAATAAAACTAGTTTTTATTCTCATACACTCACATATTATAGTGTTTCTAGATATTAATTTTATTTTTTAGATATTTAATGCAGTTTATTCGCGAATTGAAACGACAAATGTTAACACATTTATCAGAACTTAAAAAAAAAATAATAATAAATTTAGAAAACTATAAGGGCCAGTTGCAGAAACGCAGATCAAACTGTGATCCTATATCAAACCTGTTATTAAATATCATTACTATAACACGTCTAGGCTTAAACTTAAATTGGCGTTGATCGACGTCTGTGCAACCAGCTCTAAGTATAAAAACACTTCTTAATATTTATTAAAAATTATTCAAAAAAACTTTATTGATAAAATATTCACTCTCTAACATTTATTAAATGTAAACTTTTTTGATTTTCAATGTTACCTTGTTTTTTGTATAACGAAAAACGAATATGCCATTTCCTAGATTTAATTCAAGTAATTGCATTTGAAATATTTACAATGTAACTATTAACATTTAATTTTATTTTATTTCTTATGTTTTACATTACTGTTAATACACAAAACTGGATTTCTATTTGAACTAAGTACGTGAAAAATATTATAACAGTAATTAAATATCAAGCGGGAAAAATTCACATGATAGTAGATTATCATATAAAAATTTAATTAAGTCTTTCTAGTACGCGCAGCAAGTTCAAGAACTCGAAGCTTCTCAAGTACTGCAAATGCTAGAAATACAATTATGCCTGAGCTCTGGTGCATAAAAAATCCAATTTTGCCTGCTTTTCAGTGTCAGAAACACAAAATATGAGTCAGATCTGACAAAAAAACATTTTTCCACTTACTTTGTTTGCAGTAAGCACATTAATAATTTTTTCCTGTTGACGAAATTTTATTTTACTCAAACATCTTCGTACGACGAGTACGAAAGTGATTATTACGTTGATAAATTGAATTTCAAAACACACACTAACATTTCTATGAGACTACAAATATACATTATACAGGATGTCCCAGCCAGTAAGCAAAGTCCATTATTGGCCTTTAAATGTGAAAATACTGAAAATTTTCTTTAGCAAAATTTGTAGATACTAATTCTCTACAATTTTTTCGTTTGTCTTAGAACTCGATTATGAAACACTGTGTATATTTGAAAACAATTTTAATTGATGCAGAGAATTAGTATCTACAAATTTTGTTAATAAAATTTTTCAGTATTTCTACATTTAAAGGCCAATAATGGACTTTGCCTACTCACTGGGACACCATGTATAGTGAAAAAAAAAAAAAAAATATAAACAGTTCGGAAGATATCCCATTTCGGACTCTATTATTACCACCATCGCTAACTTGAGCGCAAACTTGTTCCCGGTTGGTAAAGAAACGCTATATTCAAATAATTGTTTACTACATCTTGACGTTACATTTAATATCTAGTTATTTACACACTACGTGAGAAAAGTATTTAATTCATGAAGCTTCTACAATATTATATTCAATACCTATAATTATAGTTTACGAATTTTTTGTACTCGAGAAAAATCATAGTCCTAAGGCCCTGGTCAGACGTTAAATTTTTATTAAGTTTTTTGATCAAACTAAAACTTTGATTAGTGTGACGTCACATTTTGATAGTTTGAAGTGGCATATTCATATGACATCAAACCAATGACTGCTTTAGTTTGTTCAAACAATTTCTTGAATTTGATTAAAAATTGATGAAAAATTGAAAGTCTGATAAAATTGAAGCTTGGTCAAGGTGTTGGTCAAATGCAATCTTCGGAATCTGTTGTAACTAAGGAAACAATTCCAATTAACTTTATTTCACTGTAACATATAAAGTATGTACGTTGCAGATGCTTGTGCCATCGTCTTTTTGACACAAGATTGGCTAAGTAAAAAAACCCTTATCAAATATTCCAAGTATTTTATAATGAATTGGTTGCACTTGCGACAGAAAATAATAGTGTTAGACGAGACAGTTTAAAAGCCGTTTTGAAATTTACAAATTTCATTAAGGACATTAAGGTAAGGTTCGGTTGAAATCTTAAGTACAACAATTATAATACTGCAAATGGAGTGAAAATAATATGATTCAGTCACAATGTTCAAAGAATTCCATATTTTTCAACACGGTGCAGTTAAAAACCCAAGAGAACCATAATCTAAGCATTTAAAAATGTCATTTTGACAGTCCTTCAATTGACATTAACTCAGTATTGAAAACTCTCTCTTCAAAAAAGTTCTCCTAAAGTACCTTCTCTGTCAAAATCTTATGTGTACAGTTCAAAATTTAAGCACTAAATGACTTTGAAGTGTCACAAGTATATGCAACACATATTAGCTACATAAATATAAAATAAGTCATACCACTTTTTGTAATTAAAATAACAATGCAAAAATTTCATATCATCATTGTTTGAAACCAAGATTTTTAAAATTACAGGTTGTCTGGTCACTTGCAAACATTAGAAAGTTTTTTGGGCATGATGTTGTTATAATTATAATACTTCTTTTATATGACTATTCGACTATTTTCTAATTGTTTGAATTTTTGTCAACTCTTTGTTTTTAATCAAGTGTTATCTATGGATACAGATGTAAAGCACAAAAACTGGTTGACAAAGGCAAAAGGAAGCTGTTCTTCAATTTGCTATTAAAATAAAAGAGTATGTAAGCTAATTGCTTAGAGTCCTTATAGATAATGTGGCAAGCAATCATAACTAAGAAGCGCGGCAGCGAAGTTAAAAGTGCAGTCGATTGCATGTAGGTACTTCTTCATTAATTAACGTTCTAGTTTATTAGAATTTTAAAGTACATGCTTATTATCAAGGGCGACGGTTTAACCACAAATAACTGCTTCATATATATATTATTATATGCATTTTTATGCAGAAACCAACTGCAATTTATATTTACTTTTCTATTGTTTAAAGTACCCAACTTTTCTCAGCGGTATCCATTTTCCGGACAATTTTAAATCGGTACCCTGATTGGTTTAAAGTTACCAGACAACCAACCTTATTACTTTAAGAACCTTGGATTGGAATGTATATTTCTTATTCAACAAGTATTCATTTCAACCGAAGATTGGAATCTAAAAAATTAATGCTTGTTAAACAAAAATTAAAATACCGTTTAAACAAATACTACATGACTTTTTTTAATTTTAGTGCTTTATATAGGAATTTTTTCACATCGCGATATTTTGTCTTGTTAAAAAATTAGAGGAGGGAAAGGATATCCTTTAACGTCTAAAAAGCGAATTTCCAACAAACAGATTTTATTCATTAATTTTCAAATGTTTGAATCTTCTGACGTCAACATGATTTATCAAAAAGTATTCAAATAATCCTAATTATCATAAGGTAATAGGTGTTAAAATTTTACAGAAAACAACTTTTGTTCTAGGACGAAAACGTATAAAAAATTTAATAAAGTTTACGGCCACGACAAAAAATGTTCACCTCATGATATGTAATTTAAAACCTGTTTCATTCAAAAGGAAAATTACATAAAATATCTTTTTCTAGGTATTAAGAATTCGCAAAAAATCATAATTCCAAGATGAAATTAATTATGACTTCAAGTAATTATTGTTTTAAATAAAAGTATGCATTTATTATAAAAACTTAATCACTATTAAATGTTGAATATTCACAATAGATCGTCAAAATTTAATGCTGATTAAAATTTCCAACGAGCTCAATAACACAATCGCAAAGGAACATTCTATGATATTTTAACAGTTTAAATTTTCCAAGTGGATATTTAAAATTCAAATTAATGAAAAAATGAATCATATTATTCCATTATGAAAGTGTTTCATAAAAAAAACCTACATTAATAATAAAAACAAATAATACAGTTTTATTACACATTATGGTTAACAGAAAGAAATTAATTCATTGAAAGGAAAAAATTGTAAAATATTTATGAGAGGTCATTAACTTTCGTATAAAATTATTAGGAATCTTCATTTGCTCAAACATGTTGCATAATGACGTAAATACTTAAATACGTAAATACTAAATCTGTTATTTACTTTGATTTATTAATTCATAGAATGGAATTTTCTTTTCAGGAAAAAAGCAGAAATAAGAAACCGTATTATAATTATCTGAAATATTTTGTGATTGTGATAACACAACTGTTATGAAAATTATTGATATTAGTAAATAAATAACAATTATTTTCCAGGAAATATGTGTTATAAGACAGCGCCTTGTTTATGGAGGATGTCCATTTTAAGAAGCTCATATAGGTACTAAATGGAGAACCTAAGTCGAAATTTTGAATTTATAGGTTCAAATTCAATTCAATTAACTTGGTGGTACTACTATCATATCTTATTTTTTTGCTGAAAAATATTGAAAACAAATTAGATATGAAATTCTAAATATCACCTGGCATTTTTTATAGGTGTGCTGATATCATTTTCAAAGGACTTTGTTGTGAAAGATTGTTACAAATGATAACTGATAATATTTTTGTTACAATCATTGATTACTTTGTATGTATAAATATAAAAAAGGGGAATATAAATTAATAAAAGAAGAAATAGGTATAACACACCTTGATTCTCCTTGTTCCGTATTCATTTGTATAATTATTTTGTTAGAAGCCAAATGCAGAATAAACATGTAATCGATGTGACCAATCATTGAAGAAAATGTAAATAATTACTTTTATTACTAGCACTAATTACTTAAAGTTTACGATAAAAGTAAATACTATTACTATGCACAGCTATTTTTTGCTCAAATAAACATTTGACATTCATAATTACCCATTACCAATGGCCGTTAAAAAAATACTTGACCTAACCCACAAACTTTCATGTATGTATGTATGTATGTACATAGCTTTAAAAAGTTAAAACAAAGGGTCATGTATTAATTGTAAAAATAAAAAGTATTCAACCGTCACTTTCACTCCGAATAGCTATACCTAAGTGATCCATTATTCGTAGGTGTACATACGTCAGTAGATATCAGTACACGTGTTAATGTTAAAATTCAATATAAATTTAAAAAAAAACTCATTTATACTTGATCTATTATTATTTTGTTATCCAAATTATATGCTGTACTACAATAATTACTTGTTTATTAACTTATTTCAGTGATTTTATCGTCATTAAAGCGTAATGGTTTTTAACTAACTTTAATTATTTATTTAATGAATCCTACATAAATTAACGTTCAGGATGAACATTTATTTATTTAATCTAATTTTATGACTATTTAAAGGCACAATGATTTTTTTTTCGATTTATTCATAAAACTGTAGTCATTGAATATGTCGGCAATAAATAGCTATTTATTCAATGCTATAATTGTTATTTTTTATTTGACTGACTTAATTAAAGTTTCAAAGTTGGTATTTACAGCAAATGTCATTCTGCATTAAATTTGTATATTTAATCAATTTTTAACAACGATATTCTGTTATTAATGTTTATATAAAAATTATAATTATATTCTTTTATAAAAAACTCACCTAGATTTAATCCTTCAGGCACTTTTTTTCTCCAAAAATACCACTTTTTCATAGACAATTCTTAAAAATTCAACGTAACTATAGCAGTAAACAAAAAATTGATTAAAATTTGAGCTTTTGAGCTATTCAACTAGAATTGAGAATTTTCAAAAATTTACATTATTCAAAATACTCACAAACTTTTCTAAAAATTTATTCAATATAATCAAATGTTTGCTAAATTATGTTGACACTTATTAAAATTTGTCGAAGTCTAAAAATAACAAATTTTCTTACTTATTATAGAAATCTTTTCAGGATTTTGAGCAAACACTTCTATTTACTCATCGTTACATGTTTCAAAATTTCTTATAAAACAAGACGTTTTGACCTTGATACTGAAAAAAATTGTAGTCAGCACTTAATGTATGTACATAAAGCACTTTGTTCTTTTTTGCATATTCTACTAAAAAAATCAATAATTCATAAATAGTGCCCTCATAAAAGGTTGTTGTATGACGTATTTTTGTAAGAAAGGAGGGAAACAACACAATACGAAAAAACGCAAGTCGGTTGTCCATCAATGGCAAAATTAACTTGATGACTTATGGAAAGTAACTTATTATTCATCGATTTAATAAAGATTCAATCTAAATGTTAATAATTATTTGATTGAACAACTTTTTTGTAAAAAATATATAAACTAGTCAGTTGTTATTAGATGAAACTTTCTCTTAGCAAACTTTCTTATAATATGTGTAATATAAGCATTTCTATTTGAGAGAATGTGTTATTATATAATGTATAAACAATGTTGGACGTCAATGTCATTAAGCTTATTATATAATTTCCTAACGAAGGCCATAAATTCGTACATGTCAGAAAGTCAAAGAAGAAAGGTCATCATCGAATTATCGTGATTTGTATATTGAAAAATTTGTAAACAAACAAAAAACAGACGTAAGTCAATATTTCCGTCTCATGGACGATGGAAATAACCAAAAATCTGAAAGTAAACTAAAAAATATTTGCCTGAAGCATTCAAGATAATCCATTCAAATTCAACTGTTAAATACTGACATACTTCAATTCATAAAGTATGTCGTGGTGACAATAATACCTGTTTATATTAATTCATTTAAAACAAAGATGTCCCAAGGCCTTAGTTCCTGATGATTGTTTGTGTTTTAAAATATTGAACAGTCGGCACTTTTGTATTACAACCTTTAGATAAATAACAACATTAAGTAAAAAATATTTTATTGAAACGACTGCAGCAGCATAATTTTAACAGCTTCAATGTATACTGTTCATCGTAAACATTAGACATACAAAATAATAAATAATAGTAATTCTGACAAATACAGTAAATCAACATAATTACAACTCGATCTAATGACTAGTTCTTGTGTTCCCTTCCCAACAATTTCTTAATTTTTTAGATATCACAAAACAGAATATCTAATAATGTGCGTTTTGAATGTTTTCTTAGGATTTTATTCATTTAATCTCTGGTGTTACGAAATGTCAGCAAAAGCACGACAACAATGCATTTCAATACCTGAATCATAAAATTAAGTAATTAAAACTTAATCACAGAATTGTTAAATTTTTTATCTATGAAATAAGTACAAGTTTTGTGATATCTGTCATACATAAAATAAATGCCCTAGTATTTCAAATACTTATTGAAAATATTTTTAATAATTTATCATAAAATTTGTGAACATATAATCAGAACAACAATAAGGAGCTCGTTTATTGAAGAACATATCACAACCACAAAAAAACAATAATCAAAAATGGAAAACTTGATGGAATGCCCCCTTGAAACTAGTGTACTTTAGATTTCATTAAAGGATAATCAGCAGTTACAGGAGCATTTCTCCTTTTGCTGCGTTTATCCCCTGATAAATAGGCCTTGTAAAAGAATCTAGCAAAAAGTACAAAATAACTAAGATACATAGAAATTGACAGTTTTATGTTGAAAGGGGTTATATGGCATTCAGCTTGACTTTGCAATAACTGATGCGCCCAGAAATTAACAGCACACCCTACGATCATCTGGAGGAGTTGTAAAGAAGTTATGACCATAGCAATCTGACGCGGAGGGCTGTACCCCATAGCTTTTAAAGCATAATAAGTATACATCACAGAATGGACACAATAATTCATCACAATGAACCATCGGGCACTAGCTGTATATTCTGTGTAACTGAACCAGGAATAGAGGAGGACGGTGATGTGGTGATACCAATGAAGAAAGATAAGTGGTTGTTTGCGTAGCACTATGAAGATGGTGTCTCCCAATTCAGGAAGTTTGCTAAGAACGAACATCCACGACCAGAAGCCGGAAACTTTGTCTTGTTCGATGAAACTGGGCACGCAGACAGAATGATATAATCCGTGGTGAGTGAGAGTGTGGAGAAATTCCGGTACGGTCCTGCAAGCCCCGATAATGCTAAATGTGGCGAGAAGGGTGTTCCATAGCGTTAGCACACCTCGAAGTTCGAATCGAGGCCGGTTCTGCATAAGATGTTGTCCACCGAAAATAAGTATCATGTAGATGCCTACATAGTAGAAGCCCAAAGTCCAGTTGTCTTTCATCCACGTGCGGGTTTCCTGGTGGATAAAGCCGGATTCGAAATTGAACACGTATGAATAGTTTGGAAGAGTAACTTGTGTATACTCCTTCATGTTGCCACTTTATTACAGACTTCCACACAACACTGCACTTTCCAATCTGCAGACGAGTTGGGAATTTTGGTGGGTATTATATCTATCGGATGACCGAACCGCCGGACGCCCAAACTCACCACACCGCCATAACTCGCGTCTGCGTACTACAACTACAATCGTACCTCCTTTTTCCGACTCCGAATTTCTGTCTGTTTGTCAGTTTGTCTGTCTTTTTCTCGTAAAGTCACACGATAAAGATCCAAATTTAAAATACAGGAGCAAATCTGAGTAACGGAAATATTTCACTTGAAAATATCGAAATCAAAAGTTCAGTGGAATTGTCAACCTAAAAACACGAATAGTCAGAGAAATAATTACCAATTAAGTTTAATTGTGGGGATATACGTATGCGGTTGTTTCTCGATTGGAAAATAACAGTGGAATATAGCAACAAAATTAAATATATATTTTTCAAAAATAAAAAGAAATAAACTGTAGACTAATATTGACCCCTTGACGTTTACATGTCAAAACAAGGGCTCTTGATGCCGGTTGTGGTATTTTTATGCCGTAATATATTATCAATTTACTAAAATGCCTATTATCAAAATAGAATTATTATAAGCACGCATCAACATCATATGAAATCGGCTTCTTCGAATCGACTGTAAAATTATATGAGAAAATTGTTTAAATACAGGTTATTAAACTCAAGAAAAAGGCAAGTAGATGATTTGATTACTGCCAACTTAACAGCTATCTACTGTTAAAATTTTCCTCGCATTTTCTTTCCTTTTTTTAATAATTAAAACACTTGAAAAAATTGTTGTGTTATATTTGAAATAAAATCATTAGTTTTGCACTATTCAAATTACACAAAGTGTTATTATTAGTGTATCACGTAAGTTGCACCCATTATTTATTTATAAAAAGTTGTTTGCTTTAAATAATAATTATAATGTTAAATCACAATTCGTTTTCTTTTTTCTGTTTCAGTTGGATTAATTATCTTTTATTTTGCCCTGGAAAATGCCCAGTTTTCACAAAATTGAATAAATGAATTTTACAGATTAAATTGCTGGTCTGGTCTCTGTCATTTAGTTCCTAGAATTTATATAAAATGTGCAATTTGTTGCTGTTGGGTCAAGGTTTTGAAGAACGTATAATGTAATTTTTGATTGAAACAATTGTATAAATTTGATATAAAATTTATTAAAGCTGCAGCAGTGCTACTGTCTACTTCCAGTTTATTAACAGCTGCTTAATCTATTATATAAAGTAGCATTCAGGGCTGTCTATAAGATTTAGTTTCAGTAGTGGTAAATGTTTTCTTGCATTAGGTAATTTTTAATATAAAAGACCCACTGCATACTGACAAATCGGTTGATTTATCACCATTTTATCACTTAATGAACTTGACCTCCAGAATCTAACACATAATTAATAAATTAATTATTATATATGTTTAGAATATATATTTATTATTTTATTTATTTAAGAGTTTATTGAAGCTACTAATTACCTATTTCCGTACATTATTATTAGTTTTGACTTATATAGATCAAAAATTAATTTTGAGCAACCTTCCGTCATTATTTCTATCTTTTGCAGAGGAATGTTACGATAATGAAATTCAAACATAAAAGTACGACAGATATTTAAATAATCTGTTCCCAGTTTGTTGAAAATCATCATCACCTGATACAGAGTAAAGATTTAACTCAATCGCATGATGTTTTTAAGAATTTTATTATGAATTATCTGATTGCATTAAGTTTATAAACATTCGGAAAATAATTGCAAATTAGATTAAATTTTTATCAAAAGAGAAAATTTTCAATCAGTTTATTTCAAAACAACAACAACAAATTCAAATTAATAAAATAGAAATAAAAAATTTCTATTTATCTTGTGAGCTCATCTTTTGGATTTCCCCCCCTCTCATTTCGCACAATTAAAATGTCACTTTGAAAAACGAAACGTCAAAAATCGACAGCTGATAGTTGTCATTTTCAAGTCACCTTTAAGATGTGTAATATTTTATTTTTGGATTTTCCAACAAAAGTTCCAATTTTAGTGTAAACTTTTTATTTTAATTAATTTATCATGACTAGTGTTGTGGAATATCAAAGACTGTCTAATCTTATCTCTTCTAAAAAGCTGTCAAGTGAACAACTAAAATTTGTGAAAGAAAAGTACATTTCAGAGATTAATTCAAAACGACGTGTAGAGAGCATTGGCAGTCTCGCAGAATTGCTGCGAGTTTTAGAAAAAAGGGACTATTTAAATTATGACAAATTAGATAGGTTATATGAAATTGCAGAATTAATTGGATGGGTAATCCCACATGTAAGCAATAATGAAAATGTTCATATGAATGGAAATATCGAACAAAACGTTGCTAATTTATCTATAGAAACAGGTAAATGAATTGCTGCTTTTATTTAATAATTTTCATTGATATTTTTAGTTTTACCAAGATTCCCCAAAGAACCAAAACAGAAAATATATCAATGTATTGCTACAGATATCGGGAAAAAATGGGCCGATTTTGCAAGAGCATTACACGTTCCTGAAGGATATATTGATAAATTAGATAAACAAAAAGATCTCGTCAGCAGAGTCTACGAGATACTTAGGTATTATGAAGAAAGATGCGATCCTAGAACATTCCGCAGTGGTTTGTTAGATGCACTGTCGGATGCTAGACGTAACGATCTTAGGAAAAAAGTGCAAAATATTTTTGAAATTCATTGTTGACAAAATCTTTGAAACAATTGTTTACGTAACAATATTAGTTTATTTGATGTTTCATACAAAATGAGAAATTAGAAAGAATACAAGAAGCATGATGTAAATAGAATTAAATAAATATATTCTAATAAACCAAATCAACTCAATTGCCAATACAAATTGTATCGGAAAATTCTTAAAACAGAAACAATGTCAAGATACATTCTAATAACTATTACTAAACAGTGTACGAATTCTTAGTTGCAGAACCAGACTTATCTTGAGTGTCTTTATGGACTTGATACCCTAAAACTGTTCTTTGTGGTATATGTAATCTTTCTTTCAATTTTTTGCCAATTTCTAAGACTGCTGCACTTTTAGTTGCATCAGAGGTCCATACTCCTATTTATTATTAATATAACGAGTGCCAGCACTAAAATTTCAACAACTTACCTATTTTGTCACCTTTGCCTCTGATATTAACTACAGCGCCACAGATTTCATCCGAATGTTCAAATGCTTCACCGATTAGACACAAAATCTGCATAACATATGTTTAATATTTCATACTAAAACAAAAAAACTCACAATATCAAGCCAATATCGATCAAGTTCATTATTTCTTTGCTTTTTATCTAAATTAATAAGCCAGCGACCTCCACGTTTATTAGCTTCATCTTCCCACATGGGCCTAATTCCTTTTTTAAAAAGCGAGTAATCATTGCCTTGCCTTAATTCACTCGCTGGTTTTATGTGATTATATAGACTAAAACAAGTTTTCTTGAGATTAACAATCACTATTTAAAGTTGAAGTACCTCCAAAAGTCTTCAACTGTTTGAAAAGAAGCAATTTCTTTTTGGTTTTTCTCCCAAGATTGGCTTCTGTCACTTTCATAATACCACAATGTCCAGCAGTTTTGCAGTGGATGTTTGATAGAAAAGTCCATTGCAATATCTACATCGTTTTCAGTCTTTAAATCGTTTTTTTCGTTCTGTGAAATAAGGACGAATTATGAAAAATGTTAAAAAATCATGCAAATATACAATATGGCAGAATTTGCCGGGATTTCGACATATCTGTAAAATATTGTGAATATATGATAATTTCAACTTTACTTGATTGAATTATGGAAATAATCAGTGTTTACCTCACTTTCTATTGAATTCGTCGACATTTTTGTGAAAAATTTCGACTTTTTGCCAAATTTCTTAAAATGAAAGTTTCTTTTTTTCCACCTATCTACTTGTTCACTGCCAACTTCGTGGCAACAAAATTAACTGTTCCGGCTGTCGGTTGCGAGGAGGCGGAAAAAGCGCCAATTTCGAATTGTAAACAAACAAATTCTCTTTCGAAATTAGCTTTTTAAAACCACATTTATGAATTTATAAATTATCTAGAACGATAAATCTGATCCAATTCAGTCTGTTTTAATTTTTTAAAAATAAAAGCTCACGGACTCACTCAATGAAAAAATTCCATCAGATTATTTATGAATAAACGGCCGCAATTGAAGTTATTTTACAAAAGTAAAAATATGTATGGGTATTTAGCATATTTTATTAATTTGAAAATTGTATTTCAAAGCTCGATATCAGCTAGTTTTGAAATTTAAAAGTAAAGTTTAGTGATGGAACACCAATATCAACATACAACTCTGATCGAATTTAAAAATTCCAAAATTCAAAGGAGACAAGAACGCTTTAATGTTGATATTATACTCGTTGCTGAAATATTTAAAACTGTAGCACAGTTCTGCTCCAATAACTAGAGAAAAGTATGTGAAAGAACGGACTAACAGTTAAAACATCTGAATTATCAGTAAATCACAAAATATTTGTTAAACAAATACTCATCGTGTAATCTACTAACTATTCTAATATTTCTAATAGATGGCAAAACTCAATTTAAACTACCACAAGCCACAAGCTTCAACTTTTCTTGCGAAAATTGCTTACAAAATTATATCCTCTTAGTTAAATTATCAGCAAGATTCCCAAAACTTTCGTTAGATGTATCAGGTGATAAAGACAACTTCTCATTCTTTATGGAGTTTTCACCGAATGAGCTAAATTGATTGGTTCTAAAGCCAAACTAATAATAGTTTTCTTTGGACTTAATTACGGTTTGTTTTGAAGTGTGGTTATAAGGAAAAAAGACAAAGTTCGATTGAAATTGTATTTTCTACTATTCTCATGAATAAATAAACTGAGAACTCAAGTTTTGATTATTTTATATAATTTTTATTCTGGAGAATTAACAGTAACCCTAAAGCAAGCTTGGTTTTAAAAAAGCATAACATTTTTTCAACAATCCAAAGATTACCAACCATGTTTACGAAAATTTTACAGTAAAAGTTAAATTCTAAACATGTCACATATGAGACAATAAACATAAATATTATTCTGTTAATTTATTATTAAATAAAAAAATAATTAAAAAAAAACTCAAATTATCTATCTACTCAAGTAGCACCAAAGTTGCTCATTTCATAAATGCTATAAAGCTGTGTACATATTATCTACAACAGTAATATAATAAATACAATAAAAAATCGTCAATACACTTACATTTCAACAGTTAAGAAGCAATAACAACCGTAAGTGATAACAAATATATTTTTGATGTGTTTCTCTATTTATTTTTGATATTGAAAAATTTAAGGCAACTTTTCAGTGTGTATTGTACCATTTTACAATTTAGAATTTTTACGCCCGAGATAGCCAACATCGACAAATTTACAACTGCTCATAGTTCATAAATGAAACTGAAAATTTCATTCAAAACAGAAAAATAAAAACATTTATTCTAACACTACAAAAGCAAATAAAATATTTTACAAACAAATAAAAAAAAACAAATACTACATCGAAATTTGAATAACAAATTTATTTAAATATTGATGTAAGTCAAAATTATACTTATTGCATTTATATAATTTGTGCGCCAATATAGGTGTGTTTCTATGTGGTTTATAATCAGTTTTTAGTGAGCTATATATTTGCCATAACCGTCACTAAACATAAAAATATCTACATTAATTTCTGTTTGGCGCATTCGGGACAAATGATGTCGTCTTGATCAGTAATAAAACCGCGTCCTACAAGACTGGTGCGGCATGAGGCACAGAAAAAGCAGTCGTTGTGCCAATGTCTGTCTTCAAATGAGATGAATTTCGTTCCTCCGATACCAGTAATGGGCTTGTTACAAGCAAAGCAACGTTTGGCAAACAATTCACCAAAACATTCGGCACAATAAGGCTTCTCATCACGACTGGTGAAGCGTTCTCCAGCTAGACTCTTTGCGCAATGAGTGCATGTAAAGCACTCTCTATGCCAAGGTTCATTCTTATATGTTACGCCGCCACTAGTAATGACCTGTTAAAATAAACTAGTGAAATGATGTTTATTAACAGAAAAAAATCTTACCTTGTTACATTTGATACAACGAGTGGCGAATTTTTCTTCATAGCATTTCGCACAATAGATTTCCTGTTCACGGGGAATGAAGCTTTGGGTACCGATGGGTACTTTACATACGCAACAACAGAAACATTTTTCATGCCATTGTCTTGTCTTGTATTCCATCTTCTTAGTTCCTGTAAGAGAGTAGTGGGTGATTTTTATATTTCGTATAATACTGAAACTGATAAAGGGTAGTTTTGTATAAAGCAGACTGCGGCTGCAGTAACAAAAAAACTGCTTTAACAAAAGACAACCACCATAAAAGAAAGATTGCAGCTTGTTCCTTTATTAAATTTGAATCAGTCCCTCTTACATTATCCAACATTCAAAATTTGTTGAGTTTTTTATAATAATGAACCATTTGCAATATTTTTCACTGCCAAACTGGAATTATATACACAACAAAATGATGTCTAAAGACAGGCAACCAATTGAACATTTTTCGAAAAAAATGTATTTTTTATTGGCCTGGAAATAACTATAATAGGTATTTAAGAAATCTTCAATATTTACAATTTAATTCGTTTTTTAATTAAGACAATTTATCTGAAGTTTCGGTTGGCAGTTTGCAGCCAATCCATATCGTTGCCATTATTAATAATAATTGGCAATTGTCAGCCTTGCATTTTTCAATTTCAAAATCCGAAAGTAGCTCGACCTTCTTTTTCAATAAATCAATTGGAAATAAAAAAAAATGTTGTGCCTTCTACCTATAAAATCATGTCAAGTAAATTCGATTATCGAAGACCTGAAAACCTATAGCACGCTACAGTGACACCGGTCAAGGATTCGATAAAGTGGCAGGAAGCCTAGGCACAGAGTGCCACAGAAAATTTGTTGACATTTCTATTGAAAGCATCATCTATCATACCAAAACTTAATCATAATAAAATAAAGTGCAATTTTCTGCTCTTCAACTGAACTAATAATAATTTTACCGCATGCCAAAAGTTCGATCGAATTTTTAATCTTTCTCTCCTATAATTCTTTCGCGCCGAAACAATTTCAATTATCTCCCTACAAACTAACCTGGAAAGAATGAATTATGACTGTGCAAACTGGTACAATTATTAGTTTTAAACACGCAATTTTCAAACAAAATTTAAACCTGAATGGAAAAAGAATGACATCACCGTATGTAAATATACATACGAAAATGAATGGATAAAAAAACTCAATACAATTAGTTTGTTTATTAAAAATGTGAAAACTTTTCTGCTGACACTGACCTCTTTTTGATAATTATTATAAACCTACAGTTAAATTTATTTTAGACTAAAAAGGCGTACTTAAACCGTCTACAATGCATTTAAGCTACTAATTAAAATGACAAGTGGGTTGAATGGTCAACACCTTCGCTGCCCACACATAAAACTGCATATATGGTACATTTAAAAAATATTTCAACGACTTAAAGATGTGCGTTTATAATGATTAGATTTACGGGAAATGACATCATCTTTTATTTTTCGTATAGCACGGTTCATTGCTAGTCATTTTATTTAAATCAAGAAGATAAAATTCTAAAATGAATGATGGTATAATGACATTATCGCATGTAACAGTTACAGTTCAAATAAAAATTAAAGAATAAAGTAAATAAAATTCAAAAATAAAAAATTGAAACATGATCGATCAAGAAAAATTAATCCAAATAACCATCAAGCATGACAGTGAAAAAAGACATTAGAATGTGGTTGGCCTAACAACCTTCAAGACGATCAGTCGCAGTAACCGCAAAAGATTATTTTTACTTAATATTATAACTTCTTTTCGAATTTTTATTAGGTATAAACCGCATTAGTAATACTGATTCAATTTACTGCTTTGGTTCGCGGAGTTTTGATAAAAATAAAAACGTGAAGTGGAAAATCGTTATAAGTACTTTCTGGATGATTCTTTCAAACAGACACGGTAACGCCTTAACTATAATTAAAATTTAACAAAAACAAAAAGTCAAATACGGGTAAATTTCCACAACGCACCTAGAGGCAAACTATTAGGATCTCCCATAAGACACTCTTCATCTAGACAACACTTAAACGCTTTTTTTTCTCCCGGTAATTCCATCGACAGAATCGCAACATCTTCATTTCGTTCTTTCGCTTTTTTGATCCTATCTTCACCAACAGTTTTTGTTTGTAAATTGAGACGCGTTTTAAATTGATCACTTAAAGTTCCTGCCATTTTCCTCTTTAAAAGCGCATGCTTTAAAAAAATTAAAAATTAACACCACTAATGTTTGAAACTTAATGTTTGAATCATCGCGACACAAAGTCTTTTAAAGAACTAAAGATTCGTACCAGTCTCACGAAATCGTCGAACAACATTTATACTCAGCAAGGTTAAACACGACTCTGCTGCCTACCTACACACGCATCTTGCTTGCTTGCAAGAGAAATTGAAAGAAGAAATTAATGTACATCTACCTGCGGCGAAATTAAATATGAAGTGCAAAGGCGTCAAATGAAGGATGTCTCTCTTCAATTAAAAAAATTTGAAACGTGTGTGCTTTTCTGACGTTCTTTCAAAATTAATTTCCTTAATTAAAAAAATGTTTACTGTTGGATGGATATTATCTGTGTAAATATTTCACTCACATGACATTTGGCGTCGTTTGTTTAATTTAATTAATTATAGGTCAATCGTGAAAGTATGTAATAATGACTGAAGAAATTTAAAAAGCATTTGTAGGTAATTAATTAACACGTCTAATTCCAAACGATCTATTTATTTTTATTCAATTATTTAATCATTCCTATTAATAATACTAACTGAATTATTTATTATGTAAATGTTTTCCTATAATATGTAAGAGATAAAGCATGAAACTGATTTGCTTTTCATGACTGCTTTCAAACGCAAATAATTGATGGTACTCAAGTTCAAAAAACTAATTATCCTCCTTTATGATCTACTGAAAATGTACACAAAAGCATATATTTTTTATTAAGCTATCAAGCTATGTATTTATTGAGCGTTTAGTCCATTTCAACTGTTTAAGTAAAAAAAATAAATACAAATAAAACCAAGGAATTTTTTTTTTCAGTTAGTATCTACTGGACAAATAACTAAAATTTTGCCAGAAATGTTAACAGAATGTGAATCAAAATTGTCCTACAACATACCAATTTTACGAATGCGTGATACATCCCCTATTTATACAAAATAAATTCTTTTCTGTGGGATGTGAAACGATTTAGAACTAAAAAAAAATAAATTTAGCAACGTTTGCTTTTATTGTTTAAATCATCTGTTTTTCTAAAGAATAAATCGAGATTTCTTGAATAGGAGTTTTTTCGCATATTAAAGATTATCAAATTTGCTACTTTGTTGCTCTAGAAAAAAAAAACATAATATTAAGAATTTTAAAATTTTACGTAAATTGCAAATTTGATAGTCTTTTGTCTCTAGTTTCATCTGTTAGTTATTGAAACGTAAAAAAAATCCACAGAAAACTTCAATTAATTGGTAATGAGATAAAAAGAAATGCACATGAACACGTTCTTACAAAATAAAAATATAGTTTTTAGAGTTTAGTTTATTGCTTGCAATTTTAATTGCTATTATATACCACCTAAAAATGATATGGTAGATCAATGCATCAATTGTCCAGAAACGCTAATTTTACTCATTTTGGTTTGAGTGCGAAATACGCCAGTATCTGGCTCTTGAACAAACAACAACTATCACTGGCATACGCCAAAATCACCTTATTCATGAACTCTTGACATCTAATGATGTATAGTATAATAATTATGAAAATCTATTTGCATATAAACAACAGTTAATTTTTGTTGCTTGTTAATATATTCTAATTTTGAGTTGAAAATTTTAACCGACTAATCGTTGCATTCAAAACAGGCAAAACATAACAATAATTTCTAACTTTTTTTCCAAGTATTGCTACTATAATTTGAAATAATCAAATCTGTATTTCTCATCGAAATCGCCATATGTTTATCTCATTTTCAGCGACATTGTGTAATTATGACATTTCTGTGCAACAATTTAATTCGTTTAAAAAATATAAACTAAAACCAGGTGAAATATCTACTAAAATGGCGTTGCTATCGCAAACGACGATGTTTCGGTATTACGTATAATACTGTGGATAAGACATCACCTTTTAGGGTAACCAGTCATGGCACACATTTGATTCATCATCCATCGCGTTATAACAATTAGATTAAAATTGTCTTGTTTTTAGAAATTCGAAATAACAATCTTAAAATAACGGTTTTTGTTTTGATCTAATGAAAAAAATCAACTGCTACTAATGTTTACAGTTGTATAAATCGTGCATTTTTATAAATATTCAACATTTGTTTCCCTTTCATAATGATAGCGGCAACGAAGCTTTAAAATAATTCGTATTAGTCACGCTTATAAATAAAATTGGCGATTGAGCGATTGCAGCATTAAAGTCACAAATTAGTTTTTTTGCTTTAACAAATTTGTTGCCAAATCAAAAACAATTTACATAAAAATCTATAACGCCTTAAAAAAAATTGAATAAGAAAGTTAATTATCGTGTTTTCAGCTATTAAATATTAATGACTTTGATTCGAATTATTTTTTACAGAACGATGAAAAAATAAATAAATTATGAACCAATAATTGTAGCGCCAAATTGCAAACAACTATTGCTTTTATTTTATTAATATACATCCTGGCAACACCTACTGGAACGGTGAAAGGTTGAACATGTTTAGAACATTTGCCAAAATAGATATGATGCGATTCGTTCGTAATTAGCTTCATTATCTTCATTAGCATAATTCGTTATCCATATTTAAAAGCAATAAAATTTTCATAATACTGAAAATGATGTTAATCTGAAAAGTGCATTAAACGCAGCCCTGAATTTAGAAAAAATTCCAATCGTTACGACAGCAATAACCTTTAGAACTTTTCATAAACAAATTAACAATTATTCCAAAAAAGTGGTCAGTATTTAATTTCCCACATGAAAATTGTGTAATCAATATAATAACAAATTTCAATGTCAAAACGTCATTTAATGTAGGTGCATATAAGCGTTGGTGTTTAAATTTATAAAATCCGGAAAAACAACCTACCTGCCCTGAAGATTTCATGACAACCATCGCAACGAGAAGCAAATTGCTCATCGTAGCACCTTCCACAATATATTCTGTCGCCTTTGGAGCCGAACTGTCTATCGACGAGGGATTCCCCGCATGTAGTGCACAAGAAACAAGCTTCATGCCAATGCTTATCTTTGTATGAAAGATCCTAAAATTACAATCTTATTAAAATTTTTCCCGGTATATTTCTTAAGGCTCACTTTTGAGTCAATACCAATAATTCTACTACATTTTTCGCAAGCATTAGCGAAAACAGATTCATAGCATGACACACAGTATGGATGATCGTCACGGAGGACGTAACGTTGTCCAGTCAAGCTTTCGTCGCATTGCCAGCAACAGAAATGTTGGCCATGCCAATCTTTGTTCATTGCCTTTGTATACTCGCCACTAAAAATGAGCTGTAAGAAAGAATGATTATGAAACAAAAAATCAAAAGCAAATATTGTTGAGAAATAGAAAGCAGATTTTCTTTAATCATAAATTAATTATCAAAGTGTTAGAATAATTGGCATAAGTCCAGAGCAGATGTTGTGTCTACGTGTACGAAATTGCATACAAAGTCAGCTGAATTAAATTCTCTTCTTTTTTATAAACATTTGTTGTATGTACCTTTTGTTAAGTCAGGGGTATGTGATGGCATTTTGCAAAATCCTGTGGGTTAATAGCGAAAGTGTATTTGGCTTTCAAATTTATATATTTTACAGATGATTCTAGAAACAGATTTTGATCTTGAACTTATTACTACTTTATACTATTAGCAATAAAAATTGAATCCTTTCGCCTTCGATACACTTCCACTATCACTAATCAAATCAGGTTTTGGTGTAGATCCTTCGATGCCAACACATACCCCTGTGTCCCATTAGTGCGGTCCATTTCTGTGATGGTAACTTCGCTTCCATGATCACTACTTTCTCTTCGTTTGGTCGTTTTCTTTACTTTTTTAGTCTTCTTTTCAGTGATAGTAAAATTGGAATGAACTTCAACGTCTCCCATTTTTGTTGGAATATAATTTTTTTAACACAAACACACTGTTCTAATAGTGAACTGCGACTGAATTCTGTTAGATGGGTAAATCGGTGAAGCTATTCCCTTTATATTTTTAGAAAATGATATGGGACGTAGTGCCGGGTGCAATATGCTTCTCTTGATTTGAGGTGGGTCGATGCTGTGTATGTGTATCTAAACCAGACGAAAATACATCAAATACTTGACGCAATTTATTATTATTCCTTTTCGCAAATCGCAAGCGATTTCGATATGACGTAAGATGAGATTTACAATGATATTATTAGGACTCTCAATAATAATTTATTAGAATTCATAAATCTAAAGGCAGTGTTTCCAAAAGGAATAAATCACGAAGAAGCCATTTATTACAAATTCGGTAAAAGTCTTATTCCATTAAATATCATGTTTCTACTTATATTATTGATTTAACACAAGATCCTTAATGTTGTAGCAATTAACCTTTAGCACCTTTTAAATTCCTTTCGCTGAAAAAATTAAAGTTTACATAAAAAACTATTCGAATTTCTAAATGAGGTCTGCTGGCTGTTACACCCAATAGAATTTGATCCGCTGATTGTAAACAAAGTATCTTCCAAATCCAATAAAAAGTGAAAAGTACTAAACCTTGTAACAAGTGACAAAAGTTCTAAAAAGTTATAAATAAACTGTTCTTTCTTCAAAGCCGAACAGAAATGTATTTATTTAGAACATGTAACATCTGTTAGAAACAATAACTAATTTATCTTGACAGTTTTAAACATGCAAAATTTGCGTCATCTACTAAGTACGTTTCTTTTATAAATATTAATTCTAAAATAGTTATGTAAGAATATAAGCGTTAAGTAAAAGCAAATATGATGCATAAGACTGAAATTGAATCATTTCAATATGCAACTTGGCGTAAGTCCCAGCGCTTAGAGAAATCTATTTGTGACACACAATTGTAGGGAGTTTCCAATAAATTAAAGAAAACAACAAAATAATTTGTTAATATATTTCTACTGAAAAGTTACAACAACTCCGCTCAAAATTCAAAAATTTACCCAAAATGGTTCTGCTGTTTTACTACCACCATCTTTACTGGTACTTGCAGAATGATGACTTTCTCCATGATTAACATTTTTAACAACATTAGTAGATTCTGTTAGTGTTTTAGCAGCGGTTTGAGCGTCGTTATTCTGCATAGAAGAGGATGACAAAATGTCATCTATAAAAGAAAACAAATCAGCCGGAAGATTTTTTTGTTAAAAAGCTAACCTTTGGGATTATCATCAATTGATGGAGTCTTTTTCTTTCGTATAGATTTTCTCAAAGAACTTGTTCTTGATAATTTCTTTTTTTTTACACCATCGAGAGAATCAAGAAATTGTTCATCATAGTCCTTTACTTCTTCGTCTTTAGTAAGAGTGTCGATATCTTTGTTTAAAATAGATTCGGCAGTTGATTTTTCGTTAATTTCAGATTCAGAAGAAGTTCGAGATCGAGATTTTGCTGAAGCTACAGTTAGACTTCTATTGTTCCAATATTCCGTAGAATTATGTTTGGATTCTAACATTAAATTGAGTTTTTCTGGGGTTGGAGAACGAGAGATTGATTCTTCATCAACTTCAGCTACACTTACTGAAGAATTGTCTAATAACTCATTACAAATACTATTCCTAGGTGTTGATAAAATTAAAGAAGGATAAGGAGAAGGTGAACGTCTAAATGAAAATTCTTCTTCGTTGGCATTTTTCAAGTCAGACAAAAAACTACCATTTACTGTGTTCGAGAATGAAGATGATTTTGGTTCATTTTTTGCTTCAGGTAACTGACTTTGGAGATACCTCCTATGTTTATCGAGGTCTTCCAAATACTTTCTGTTGATCTCATCTAAATTCGTTTGAGTGGAAACCGTGACGAAATTTCTGGTTACGTTTGAGTAAAAAGCCAAAAGTTCTACCACACCCACACAAGCGACCAAAACCGAGAGTAGTAAACCCATTTCAAAAACACATTTTCACACACTTTTATTAATAGATTTCATATATGAACCGGCGCGAAATTCGAACATTTTCGACAGATTTTCAATCAAAACTTTCGAGAACGACTAGACGATGTTAGAATCAACCGATGAATATTTGCCTTGCCAATATTTTCGGCTGGGCTCCTAACCCTAAATAATCTTGTTACCTAATCATTAATTACAATAACATTTTAAATGCTTTAGTCGTAATGTTATCTGCATGTATCTTTTTTATAGAACTGATTAAAAAGAAAAACATGAAAATACGTTGAGGAAGATCTCTGATGAATAGCATATCCTTGATATTTTCACTCGATTTATTGTGACAATGTGGCGTTAGAATCACAAATTGGTGACAAAGTTTTTATAAATAGGAACTAGGATAAGCGATTTTAAGTTGACTTAATTTTTTTAAACGAATGAGAAGAAAAATGTTGAATGTGCTGTATTCAGTGCCAAGTAAGTGAGTGTAAATTAACTAAAATATATTTTACAACCTATTTAAAAAATAATCTATAAGTTCATTAATGTGCGGATAATTAAAATGACATCATCGTGTTAAATAGTTACAAGTATGTTGGTTTTATAAAAAATGCAAATTTAATATTTAACAATACACGGAGAGTAATTTGCGAAGTAATTTTGTAAGAAACTGCCACATTATTAGCATAAAAAAATACAACAAAGGAAAGAAATATAAATGGTTTTAAAACTACTTATTATTATTTTGCAATAACTTTTTTCTTTAACACAAGTTAAGTTTTTATATTGTTATAACTATGACATCATTTATAAAAATATATATTATAGATTATATCATAAAAAGATGTTAAAATAATCAATAACTCAATTCTTGAGTTTATTTATGTCCCGTCAAAAGTAAATATCTCCTACACCTGTTCAAGGTGTGGTTCTTTCTGATTATTCTGTTATTTTAATAAGAATACTTAAATGCATCAGCTTTTGTTATTATTATAAATTAGCATTAAAGGAAGTGTTTTATCCATAATTAATTCATTTATATAGCCTGATTTATTAGAATTAGAATTAGATGAAATAATAGTTCTTAATGCCTTATGAGGGCTCTTTTGTGAATTTTTGAGAAAATCCAAAAGTGAAGACGGTACTGTAATGAACAGACTTATAAACAAAAAAAAATGACTTGTATCAGAAGAGTGTCAAAATTCGATTATTAACACACTTTTCTTGATAAACTGTAAATTTTCATTAAACTTTTTGAAAGCATGACATATTTTGTACATTTTCTGGTTGTCCCATGACATTTTCTTATTAGATAGATAATTCATTTTCTTAATAGTCAACACAATAACTTAGCGAGATGGAAAAATTGTAAGACGTATATACATATACAATGTAGAAGCAAATTCTGAAATCTGCCTAACCCCAGTAAAAGCTAACTGCGTTTGACTTCCTTTTCCAAGGAACAATTACCATTGACACTTTGAAAAATTTTACTTGATATACAAAGAAAGCTTTATGTATATTATTTCAATTTGCAGTACCATGGAATTCGAAAGTGTTACACATCTTTTTTGAGACAACAAGGTTTTACGTTGATGTCGTACAGTGGTCCGAAACTGGAAAAACACGCGCGAAAATCATAGTTTGCTTTTGCAAAAAATATTCGTCAAATTTTGTGTTCAAAAGTAATAAGCAATTCTGAATCCATTTAAGATTATATTACAAAACGTAAAATCATGCTAATTTGTATAATTTTACTAGACTTGCGCATATAAAATGCAATCACTAATGCAGTTTTCTTTAGTTTGTTCTACCTAAATACATCCTTCGAGTGAATGGAGATAAATTCTATATATCCTGATAACAGGATTTTTCTAAAATTAAAATAATTATTCTTTATTTTCAAGATAGCGATGCTTCATTTTGAATAGAAAACTGCATATTTAAATTGATTGATTTATTCTACAAAAATTATCATCTGTCTTCCTTTTATGTAAAATTAGGCGTTTTCCAAATATTTCGAGTTTTTCAAAAATTTTTGATTTTGCTCGTTCCTATCCAAAAATCACTAATTTTCTTATTTTTGGATAGTTCAATATCTTAGTATCGCATTTAAAAAAAACAAACTGAAAAAATAACTCCACATGCTCATTTGGTTAAATATACCTCAAAAAAGTTTGTCTAAGATAGCTGAAAAGGAATGTATTCAACTCGCTATCTTCAGGGTGTCTAGCTTTTTTAGAAAATAATATTTCGGACTTCTACAGACACTTTTTTTTTGTATCAGATCCGAGAAGGCACCTAAAATCTTTCAACGGTTATTTAAAGCAAACTGCATACCTTCGAACCAACGCGCACCTTTTTTCCAACAACTGAGTAATTTTCTATTTATTATGATTATAAGTATATATAAGATAATTCGATTATCTTACTTCTAGTAACTCTCAGTTGTAATTAGCGTTTTCAACGGGATCGGTTTTCTCAAAGTTGAGCTGGTTATTTTCCACATCTGCATGTATCTGAAGCTAGATTTAGGTTTGTTTGTAAGCAGTTATTATAAATAATTGAAAAAATTAGGAATTGTCGTGCCACATTGAACATTATTTTTTATATTTGCAAATAAGTGATAATTTTGGAGGTTTCGCAAAAGCTACAGCTTGTGAGCTTCCACGAACAAGTTCTTAGTTGAAATGTCTATGCAGTCAAAAGATATGAAAATACTGAATTAAAAGTAGAATTACCTTAAACGATTTTTTAGCTATTATTGTTGCCATACAAGACCGAATTTTAGGAGAAATAAAAATACATCAAATTTGGTGATTTCAATCAACGTTCTCATTGACTTAAAATTTTTTGTTTATTCTCTTCTTAACGCCATAGGTAACAGACATCTTATACTGACGTATATGACAAACAAAAAATTAACTTCGCACAAAATTTTCATAGCAAGATTTGATATTATTCCAGAAGTTGACACGGTCTTCTTGACTTCTTATTCTCGAAAAAAAGCCAAATATATTAAATCTGCTTACCCTTCAACTGTTCAAAAACAAGAATGTTAGTGCTCAGAACTGCAATTTATAAATTTTGGCAATTGTGGACTATGTGCTGTGTTCAAAATTTTGTTGCTTCAACTTCTTATAATAAAAACTGAGACTAACATTTCACGTATGTAAGTTTACCATTAACTGAAAGGAAAATTACAGTCTTTGCTGGAGAGAAAGTACTTTCCTCTATCAAAAGAAGTTGTCACACGACGGATTTTTTAAGACACATGAACTAAAAATTTACTGTGTAGGCTAATGACATTTATATGTTAGTAAAAGTATTTTTAAAAACTTATACTGACCACTGTATAGATAGCAATTTAAGAGCTTTGTTGACCAATAAAATGATATTAAACCATATGGCGGTCCGTCAATGTGGCTGGAAGCTATGTGGAGGATCTCATAGTATACAAATTGAAAAAGCGTATCTAATTTCAGGCTCCAGATCTGCTAGTTTTTTTTTTTTTTTTAACTTACTTAAGACAACAACATCTAGATTATTGTAAAATTGAAATAAAATGATAACATGACGACATATAAAAAAAGAGAATTGCAAAAATACTTTAGAATTTAATAATTGTCAACTTTTATACTATTGCAATTAAAGAAATAAATCAATCAAAATGAAAAACCCATTCAACTTATTGAATTAAAACATAAGTCGCAACATATGTATATGCAATTTTAAAGCTACATATCATTACTCATAACGTCAACGTATTATTATTCAACGTAAACATGAGGATTTTTAATGTTCTTAAAATATTCAATACTGAGTCATGTCTTCAAAATGTACTAACAATCCAACTTTGTTACCAAAATTAAAATTACCAAAAAAAACACCTATTTCAATTGAAAAATCGATGATAAATTTGGTCAAGGATTAAAATGCAGCTGCATCAGAAACAAAAAAAATCGACTATACAATTTTGCGATTGACATTTAAGTTTGAAATGAAAAAAGATTACATAATATACTATTCCAGGAAAGACGAAGACTAAATATTTGCAAGATGAAACATGACCGACACGAACATGCCATGTCTTAGTTGGCACGGTTTCGATTTAGCTAACTCTAATACATCTCCTTGACATTGAAAGAAGCGCCGTTGAATAAGCGCAACAGGTAAGAGGTCGCACTGACGGTAAACAAACAATGATGAAGATGTCCTCCAGGTACACCTGTAATCCTCAACAGTTTTGAACAATCCAAACACACAGGAGTGCAATTCGAGACCCGAGCCTTGTTTGGCCACACTAGATACAAAGTAGATCAAGTGAAACGTGAACATGAATCCCTGTTAATATTAAGAAATGTTTGTTGGGACTGACACTGTGTGCCGTGTGCAGCGTTTGCTAAATTCGTGGCACACTTTCAGTCGGGATAAAGGAGAGTTCAGAAAACAGAGAAACAGAGGGAATATTAATTTTGTGACTACTCAATTATATGAATAATTTTAATCTACTGCTCTAAAAACAATATTAAAGTTAAGCTCAGGATTCCCAGCAGGTAGCGCGGGGTTATAAAAAGAAATTTGCCTCCTATTGCTTTTAAAAATCAAAATATGCTGCGGAATGAAAAAGCTTTTTAGATTATGCAACACAGAAGTGTGGATATACGCTAAATCCCTTGTTTCTTTTAAATTACTAACAAAATTGACAATGGCAGCTGCTGAAGAATAATAAAATTTGATTTTTCTACTTTGAAAAAATAAATGATGAAACAATTTTTTCACACGACCCCAATCAAGCACAAATTCCGAAATCTAGATATCTGGCACGAGTTAAATATTTGAAAAAAGGAAAAAATCAACAGTTGGCAGAATGATTCTCACTCTACGAAACCGTAAAACTATTTATATGTTCATTCAGAAAAATCTTGTCGGCATTAAAAATTTGCAATTATAGTAGAAAGAACTTACAGAAAATCTGATAGACGTCCTTCCAAATCACAAGCACAAGTTTATCAGAAAAATCTGACTAAACTATGTAAGAATTCAACAAGCAAGTAGGAATCAATTTTGATATCGTTCAGTAACTGATCCGTCGCTTACCAATAACACATGTTAGCAAACCTTAAATCCGTTCTAAGAATAATCAGGGTGAAAATTTAAAGATATTTGAAATATTAATTATAAAGGAAGTGAAAATTTTAGGTCACATCTTACTTTGCTCAAATCTGTTTTCTATATCTTCATTGCAACTTACCTCATCACAGCCTTCGCACCTTGGCTTCAGCAATTCTGCATAATGCCGTTCACAATAGATCTTATCTTCATAAACACAATACGCTAAATCAACCAACAAATCTTGACATGTAGTGCATCTAAAACACGCTGGATGCCATATCAATTTCCCCATTCTTGGTGCCATAACACTGACTTGTTGATTCGGAATGGAACGATTACAGCCATCACAAATGCTATTAGGAGGTGCGGGTTTTGCATATCCTATATCTAAAGCTATTTCATTTCTAGCCGATATAAAATCCTAAACACAAAATTTAAGAAATTCAACAAACTGTTGCATTATTAATCTACCTGATAACTACATTTTGCAGATTCTTCAACAAATTTACAAGCTGACAAGGCTAAATCTTGTTTTGGAAGCTGTCTAACTATTCTTTGAAGACGTGCAGTTTCGCCTTTAGAACCGAGTTTCGGGACTTCATGAGTTGGCAGTGATGAATAGTACTGATCAACCTAAAAAAGAAACACAAATATTAATTTTTGGAATTGATTTTTCTGAATTTTTGATTACTTGTCGAGCAGTGGTAAGCCCAGCAGGAACAAAAGTATAACCCAAAGATCTAGCATCGAGTCCTTCATGACTTGATGCTAAACCTAAACGAGATCTTGCTCCATGTTCTGCTACTATTTCGTGACCATCTCGCAAGCATTTGCAGTTTTTACAATTCTTTCTGTGAAATAGAAAAATGAAAAAAATTAATAAAAAATCTAATTACAGATTACAAAATGTCGTTGAACTATAATGTGATCTAATAAAATTATAGCTTCCGTAAAATAAGCGCTAGATCAGTTTAAGTGCTGCAAATATTTATAGCAAGTATGGAGTATTTGATAAAACTATAAATTATTAGAAGTCGTCATACAATAAATTTTATTATTAGTTCTTGCTCCTACACAAGAAATTCCTGTTCGACTCATTTCTACACTTTCACAAAATGAATAGTTATTTTGTATATTTGCTAAAAATAATTCAATAATTGTTTCTCTAATAAACTGAAGTCAACATTTCAAGTAAAATCCTGGAAAAGACAGTATTTGCATTCAGTGATAAAATTGTCCTAATAAGGTACATGTGAAGAACTTTTATCGTAAATCTGATCCTTATTAAACGTAATTGACAGAGTATCATTCCTTGAAGGTCTCGTGTTCAACATAACGAGACATAAACTGTAAAAAATGATTCAGTTGTTTTCCACTGCTTCGGTTTCACAAAATTTATGAATGCTGCAGCAGTCTGAAGTTTTGATGGTTTTTCTTAATAGAAATCATCTTTTAAATAAAATAACCATAGGCAACCAAACTTACATAAAAGCTCTACGTCATTATCTTCGACATAACTTCCAACTCTGGCGGGTAATCAAAAATAGTTTTTCATTTATTGAATTTATTCTGCTATATGCTCAATATCTTATTGCGCAGATAAGAACAGGTATATAACACAATTAATTGGCTGTAGACAAAATTCGGGAATTTTTGTAAAATAACTTAAAAAAAAAATAAACAATTAGGTAGTAGCCAAATGACAATTTTTCGCAAGTCGTGCTTCTTGATTTATAGAAGAGTTCATTGTATGCAACGTTTAATGCAAGTTTAAGTTCAATAAATATTTGAAGCATCTATCAACAAAATTCTGAAATGAAAAGAAAGCGCGTTTATTTTGTCTGCTAAAATGAAATAATTTACAAATTGCTATGCTTCTATTAACATCAAGCAGTAAAATTTATACTTGTGCAGAAAATCAATTGTATAATTGGATTAGATACAGACATTTAAAATATAAAATGCACATTCAAATCATTTTTTTTTCTGAGGTGTGTGAAAGATAGAAAAAATAATTTTCTGGTGGAAAACAAACCCAAAAAATTCATAGTGATAAATAAAAGGACTTCCTACAGATTTTTTGGATATGACTGAGCAACTTTAGACAAAAATTGCATAATTACACTTTTCAATGCAGACAAAGTGTAGACGAAGTTGGTTAAAAATGGAGAAAAAAATTCAAAACTGACTTGAAAATGTAGTTAAACTAGTGGATCCCATGCTGACAGTTTTTTTTTATACAGCTCTAAAAATAACTTAACTTTTGTGTTACATTAATTTTCTTTGCACAAATCGCATATTATTATGAAGAAGATTATTTCTGGCATTAGGTAAGTACACCACATGATCAGCTTCTAATTAAAGATAAAATTACTTATAATTTTTATCTAACTAACCGTATTCCGTAAAATAAAAACAATAATTTGCAACTTATTTTTGGCATAACTATAATAAAATAAATTTTATAATTGGCCTCAATTTAAGCCAGACGAATGAACTCATCTTAAATATATATTACTACCACCCCTAGTAAACATTACGGACCTAATAAGACAATCACTTAATTTTTTTATCAAATCTCTTCATTGTACATTTTATTCAAAACTCTAATTACATTCAGAGGTTAGAAGTTTTTTAAATACAATTACAACATTAACTGAAACCCTAATTGCTCTTTGTTATAAAAGTCACAGGTATAATATTCAATTAGTACAGATATTTTCAGTTATTTTAAGTCTGACGTTTATGAACCTCGATTTAAATACATGGAAGTTTATTTTTAATATTATAAACACTTCAATCAAACTAGAAAAATATTTCATCAATTGAAACTTTCATATGGCACACCTGCCACAAACTGTTGCCAAAATTTAGATTAAAGACTTGTGCACTTTTTATTATCTTCATAACATATAAAAAATTATTTAGGAAGTTTAAAAACTTGAAAATATGTAATACGTTTAAAAAATGTAGTTTCCCCAGTATTCACATGATGGTTTCACTAAAAAATATAAAACAAGTCCATAATATTTTTTCCTATTGAATGGATGACACTTATTTGTCAAAGACAAACATAAATTTTCCATTTCCTTTCAATTTTTCGTTATAGTTTTGGCAACTGGTCATCGATCAGTCTCTATTTTCGTTATGATTGCCAGTATCCAGCCAAGCACAAAGATTGACGTCACTTCAGGTATTTAATAAAATAATTTCAAAAATTTATTAGAAGGAATATACTAATAATAATTTATAAATGATTTATTTTTAAATAAAATGCAATTGAAAATAATGAAAATTATTTCATTTGTAAATATTAATGAACTATGCAAATCATATTGTAAACTCATTTAAATGTTTATTTTCTTGGAGAAAATGTTTAGATAACTATTCGATCGATTCCAATGTTGGATCTACACGTCTGGTACATTTCAATTCACATTTATACACCCATAAATTGGTGATTTGAAAATTTTTATTTACCATTTAGTGTCAATTGGAACATTAAATAGGTTTTATGGAATTATTGGTATACTATGATTAGGTTTTAACAAAAAAATAACTTTGTTTATATAAAACATAAATAATTTATAGAAAATAATCTCAAATTTATGTTAGTTCTTTATTATCTAAATTTTGGTTGTAATAAAAGTAATTCTAGTTAAACAAAAGAATTAATACAGTTTTGGACAAACTGCAATAAACTCCCTTATTTTTATGACTAATGTAATAAATTTTCTCATACCCACATAATCACTTCCGTCCTAAATATGATATCATTAATTGTTTTGCAAGCAAAAACAGTTTTGAGAATTTTTAAAACTTCCAATGACTAATTAGCTAAACAATAAAACATAATTTAAATATTTTTTATGGAAAATTTTAGAAAATCCACTTACATTTTCAGAAAAAGATACAGACAGTTTGCGTTTTCAACAATTTGTCCCCTTCTGAACGCATCTTTAAAATCGTCCTTCAGAAGTATTATGTTAATTTATTCAAATGATAATGTTTGTGAGAAAAGAGAGTAAAATTTCAAATTGCCTAATAAGATATTTTTCCAGTTGTAAACGCTAACAAATAGAAAATTTAAAGGCAATACAAGAGGAAACATAAAAAGCCTCGAAAAATAAACAAATGAAGATGGGGAATGAAATACATACATTAAATACCTTGCAATCTGCTGTAAATCTTGCTCAAAGACTTTAGCATAAAGTTGGAGAATCCTTACACATGCTAAAGTAAGTCCAGGCCAAGGATTTAAATCCTGTTCCTTAACATTATTACTCAACATATTCACAAATTTCACTTGGATGAATTAATATTACATTTTTGAATAGATTGGAAAAAAAATTGGATGTACAACTTATAACACTATCACAGTTGAAAGAAGACTCAAATATGCAGCAGTCGCATTAGTGTAATCATACAAAGGAAATGTGATAAGATTTGGGGACCGCAATGTTTAAGTGACAATCCGACTTGTAAACAATAGTTTAAATTTCGCGCTTCTGATTTGCAACCTAGGCGACACTGAAACACCGCGAAAAGTGAAGGAAATTAGTAGAGATCCCGTATTGGTAAAAGCAAGGAGCGTGCGCGTCTGATTTTAGATATAAAATACTGAAATCTCTAGCAAGTCCTGCTGCGCTTTTCCATTTTGCGCGCAAAAAAAAAAATTATACGGCTTATAAGTACACAGCTTGGATCTAACTGTATAAATCAATCTTGTTTTATAAACAACTTGTCTTTTCATTGGTCACTTAAATGTCGATAATTTTAGACAAAAGATCAAAAACAAACAAACGAGAGTACTAATTAAAACGGCCTCTGTATGACAAGTCAAGGACAAGGTGTACTATTATTATAGTTACAAATAAAGCAAATATGGTGTTGTGATCGGATTAAATCACTAGCTGAAATAGGTGAAGAACTTTAGCCAAATTTGTTAACAAATGGTTTTATAGACTACATACTTTAGATGACCAAGACGCTAAAACTGAGCTGAAAAACTCATTGTTAAATGGGTTTAATTTGAATATATTACTCAACTGAGTTAACAGATTATTTTGTAGGTTTGGTGATATCTTATCAATGATTAGATTTAGGAAGAATGTAAATCTGTAATTTAACAAAAAAAAAAAAACGTTTAATGTAGTTAACTGCTGCGTCTCTAATAGAAACTTATTTATAGTTGATTTTTCCAGCATGATGTTTATAGAATTAATTACATTTTTACGATTAATTTACGTTACTTTTAATTAGATTTCCACATTACCAATTTCTAAAAACACCAAGCTGTACCTCTGGTAAAATAACAATAATGAATAAACCTATTACAATAAATATTAATATAATTTGGTGTACATTTCAAAACTACAAACATCCATTTATTCATCAAAACAACAAATTCAAAACAACAAATGGGAGTAAATTTAAAACCGTAAGGTATAAAAACGTTACATCCTCCTCACGAATTGTTATACGATTACGACTAAAATAGTTTATGATTTAGGTGAATTTGGAAAATATCCAAAGATAAATTGTCAAATCTATTTCTCAACTATGAGCATAATAAAATTTATTTTTTTCATTGAAAATATAAAATAATATTACTTAATTAAATAGCTTCATTCATTAATGTATTTCTCATTGAAGTCATACAATTAATGATTAATTTAAAGTTCATTTAACTTGCTGAATTGGATTCTAAACGGTCTTATTTAATGAAGAATGGTTAGTACGTACAGTGGCTTGATACAAGAACGCAATATGGTAATTTTGTAAGAAAGTCTATACGAAGCCCAGGTACTTTTTTGATATAGTTGTATGATTATAATTGTAAAACTGAAATAAAAAAAACATAAATAAAAATTTACTTATTTTCGAGATTGAAGAAAAAAATTGACAAAGTCTTCTCCAGATGTAAAAACTGTGAAACAAATAGATTTAGATAATCAAAATTATGAAGCCAGCCATTCGAAACACCGATGATGTTTCGGATGCGTTTGTTAGATAACTACTGGTTGTTCAGAATTTACAGAAATTTATAAATATGTAATCAAAATGAATCAACCAAAATTTAGCTCAAGCTTTAGTAATCCAACATAAACATAAAGTTGAGTCTAAAATTTCCAGTTGAAGCTTTCTGTAATTTTTAATACTGAATACATACATTCCAGAATACTCTAAGTGGATCAAAATTAAAATTAGTACATCTACTTACAATCTAGAAAAAGACAAACTTTATCACAGGGTTAACATCGCAGTTAAACAACTCTGTGCTCTACAACTTGCTCCTCCACCAAATACCAAAGTGGATCTTTATTCAGTGTTAGGATGATACATGCTACAACGACCGTCGTTGTAAATGTCGAATTATTATAAATCACGTTTTCTATTTAGTTTTACGTTATTTAAACAAAAAAAACCACAATTGTCTATCTTTTAGTCTTTCCATTCCACTTTTTACAGTTAGAAAGAGAAGATCAATATTATATACCTAACAATTACAGCCCCTATCTTTTTTTATTTTATTTTACTCTCACTAAGAAAGTGCAGCTATATACTTAATAAAGGAACGTCTTTTTTTGATAAAGCTAACAACATTTATATAAACAAGAATTAAAATGACGTCACTTGTCGAACTTCAACTTTGGCAATTTTTTTTTATTCGTGGCAAGATATGAATAGAAAGTTAGATTCGCCTATCAAAGTTCGCGATTGCGAACGTTCCGTATTGGGATGGGGAATCCTCAAAACAACGTCTCAAAGATTCCATTTTTATCAACTTTTTGACATTGTTCGAAATTCAGGGTGGGTGAGCCATTAATAATGGTAAATAGCTTGAGGGATGATAGCAAAACTTAAGAAAACGCGATTGAGCTTAATATGCCTTATCCAAATGTGGCTCCTTATCGATTTACAAGGTGTTAAATTTGAACATTTTTTAAAATTTTTTGCTCATATTATGTGAATTGTTTAGTTAATTCTACCAAAAATGAACAATTTCGCGTTTTTTTGATGCAATAATTAAGAATTTCTCACTCACATTTTTCTACAGCATAGAGGGCGATAGTTGCCCCTACTTAGCTGCAACTTTTTTGTTCTTTTGATTATCATATTTTTTCACAGTATCATAAAACTATGTTTGATTCTAAATGAAATTAAATTTCAAAAAACCACACCGTTTTCAAAATAAATGACAGTGAATCTATCAATGCGTATATCAGTTTGACAAATAATGGTCGTAGGAGGCTTAGACATTAGACATTAATGAAACAAGCAACGCTAATTTGTTTTATTTTCCGTCTGAAATCATCAAGACAAAATTGGCATCAATGCTCTTCAAAAAAAAATCCTATCATTCACTTTAAAACGGCTAATTTTGTGCTGATACTCAAAAGCGATCAAGACTTGGTATAAACTAAATAAAGCTGAATATTTATCAAATAAATTTTCTTAATTTTAGTGATTATCAATTTCAAGGCCTACTCTAATCAAAAATCATTTTCGTTGGAAAAGTACATTTATAGACTGAATGTGATTAATCTCTAAAACAATCAAGTTTTTTGACATTAGATAAGTATAACTTTTTTACTCAAAAATTAATTTACTTCATTTCTATTATAAAAATGTCAAAATTAAAAAAAAGGATAAAGATACGATAATATTTTTGTATAAAAATAAGCGTAACTAGCGACCTTCATTTAACAATTTGAAATTAGTGCAAAAATCTTGTTTCTTGTTTCATAAAACCTATATGCGCAAACTTGATTCGCTTAGTATTTTTCGAGATATTGTGAAAATTAGAATAAAAAGTCGAACTTTAACGTCCTGTATAATGGAACAGAGCAACTTTCTGATAAGGCATGTTTTATTCAATTTTTCTAATGCCAGATGATACTTCTTAAGCTATGGACCATTATTGATAACTATCCTGTTTAAACACCGAAAAACAATAAATTGCTTTGAATTCTAAACAAATATCATTCCTAGACTAAGATATTCGATACAACCAGCAAAGCAAAATTAACAACAAAAATACAAAATAACATAAAAATTAAAAAAAAAAATCAATTTAAAAAGTTTAAGCAACCAGTTAGAGAAAAAAAATGTTATTTTTTTCGCACAAAAAGGGAGGCATCATACTGATTCTTTTTGTTTAAGAGTATTCAGTGATTTAAAAAACAAAAAAATATTTGTTAATTAGAAACTGAACAATAAAAACGGTGAATTCCTTGAGAACACCTCATAATTACCTGGTTTAATAAAATCTTCCTACACCAAATAATGCCCTCGTTTTTTGCACTGGATAGTCTCAATTCTATTGAACCGCCAAATCAACTTAGTAGATCGTATATAAATGTCACAGAATAACCTTTTCCCTACATTTAAAGAGATTAACGCTCATCATGAAAAAGTCCATATTTCTAAAACCGGGAAAATAAGGTTGACATTCACGCTTTATTAAACCGAATGAGCTACGGTTATGTGACACGAATAAGTGTTAAAATCCTGTTAAAATGTTCACGTCCGGAGAATATACTGTCCCATCTATTTGTTGATGGCAACTCACCTGAACAAGTCTAATACGCTTACTGCAAGAAATATAATAAAGAAAAAAAGTAAACTGAAAAAAAAGAGAAAATTCGTTTAGGATTCCACTAAGAAATTGCAATAGAAATAAATGTTCCTGGAACTAAATTGGATTGAAATTTAAAAAGGAAAACTCAAATTTCAGTTGAGCTTTTCCCATTTATTAATAGTGGTGACAATAGATTTTGTCCAGTGGCATGAGTCTTATCTATATTTAGAATATTTTCCCAAGACTTATTTGTCTCATTTACGTCGACGTGGGCTAGACTCTCAACAGGATACCTGCCTTTTATCTAATTTCCTGTAACACACCCAGCACGCAGCAGTCTGATAACGTGACAAGAACCACTTCCAAGTTCAAACAATCATTTTATAATCCTGGACGACACTTTAATTTATAATCGGGAGTGACCTCAATGATGCCATCTGACCAAAATACCAAATTATTTAATTACAAAATATGTAAAACTATGTTGAAAAATTTTGTTATTTGCGTGTATCTACCATGTATTTATGAATCAAAATGACGGATTAAGTACTAAGTGAATTAATGGTTGTCCGCTAAGCCTTTAATTATTTTATGAAGTACAAACAAGTCGACGGGACTATAATGAGGGCACAGTGAGGATGATGACATTAACACGAACATAAGGCGCCAGATTGGGAGATTATTTTAAGTTTTAGTACTCACATCATGTGGACTGTTCTCGGTTACATTAAATGCAAGACATAAAATTTTATGTTGTTTGATTACAAGAATATTCGATAAATCAAATGATCGTTTTTCAAATGTTACATATATCATCACTTGGATTACCTTATTGTAAGGTCAAATCAAAACTGGATCAATTGATTAATAGGGAGTTAAGTGGTGAAATTGATTCGTAAAAATTTATTGCACGACAATAAAATTTTCTTAACTGCTTTATTATTACTGTCAACAACAATTATTTTACAAAAACTATGTCTTTATTTGGTGCTAAAACTAGCAATTTAATAGACGGTAATTGGTAATATTGACTAAATTTAATACAGGAATTGTTCTTATATCAAAATTAATTACATTTTAATTACTACAGAATAATTACCAAATTTAACTCTTTCAATAACAAGGTTCTGAACTGAAGTTGGAAATATTTTCCATACCCAAGAGTTTATTTGTTCACTTTGTATCCTGTTTACTATTTACAAGATATGACAGACTTAATTAAATGAATAATATGTTTTCACCGTTACGTCTTTGCTTCTGATTAAATTTGTATGTCTTCTTCGCTATAAATTACAACAAACTTCTTTATCATATTGTTATATTAATTAACTGAAAATGTAATATTAATTAATTTTTGTTTTGAACCAAGATCACGGTTCCAATTAATTAAACCAAATATCTTTAACTTTTCAATGACTATATTACAAGAACTGTTTTCTACTTTCGTAATCTCCCCTATAGTTATGAGCTTATTAAATGATTAAAAACAAAATGAGTAACATGAATAAGCAGTATTGTTATTGAAAAATTCACAATAAATTAACAATGTAAATTTGATGCGTAAAAATTACTTTGTTGTTGACAAACAAAAATTAATCCATGGAAAATACAATCAACAACCATCATGGTAGCATGTAACACTGCATCAAAATTTTTATGACATAAGTGAGGAGCTTATTAAAATGCTTCAATTAAAATTAGGTTTAGAAACATGAGTTTTGAAGACACTTGTGCATTATAAAAAATTAAAAACAAAAATCGAAACTCCGAGCATTCAAATTTCCAATACATTTTTTAATATTAGATTTATATTGTAGGTAGTAAATCTATCACTATCTTAAACATTTATAATGTTATAAAAGACACCCAAAACAAATTTTTCAGACAAATTGTTCACGCACTTACCTGTTCCGTTTTTTTATTAAAAAAATACAGAATGTTTAGAAGAAAACGCAGTAAGACGTCACTGTGGCATTACAATACTTTTTTTTTTCAAAACCTACAAAACTAATTATTTCGAATTGATTCAAAAATTATTTAAAAAAAAAACCTACAAAAGTAAATAATACTACTAATTATCAGAGCAATTGACTGCATTGTCAGTGGCGGCTCTTGGTTTTCATTATAAAGGAGACTTTGCATTTATGTGTTCCTTAGAAATGAAAATCGAGAATAAAGTTTCTGATTTTAGAGAATCCGATAGGTAATCAAAAATAAAATTAAAACATATTTTATTATTCCCAACTTTTGTTGGTTGTGCACTTCTTGATTCTTTAGAAACTTCAGACTTAAGATTAATATGAATATTTATTTCTTAGATTTCGTTGATTTTATAAATTGTCTTGATTCTTCCGAAACTCATACTTTGAAATTTTCGAAATTATTTATTTGATATTCTTCAGATTTCCTTTATTCTTTGGATATGCCAAGTTTGTTGGAATTGTATAGATTTCTTAATTTTTTTATGTTCCTTAGATTTTCTGAATTTATTTTTTCCAGATTGTCTAAATTTTTTTAGATTTTCTACAGCTTTATAGACATTCCAATTTTTTTTTTTAAATTACCTTGATTTTTATAGAATTTTTCTCAGATTCTCTGATTTTTTTTGAATTTTTTGAATAGATTTTTTAGATTTTTCAGAAACATTTTTTACAACTTTTTTGAGATTTTTTGGATTTTCCAAACTAAACAGATTCTTTAAATTAAGTTGCTTTATAAAATCTTTAAACACTTAGTACTTTGATTTTGAAGATTCTTTATATCTTTTTTTTTCAGATTTTTCAAGTTTTTTGAATTATTTAAATTCTTGACAATCCTTGAATAGTTTAGATTCTCTAAAAACTTTAATTGAATTATCAAAACTTTTACTTCTCAATAGATTTGCTAGATTTTCCAAGTCTACAGGAAGTACAGGAATCTGAAGTGACAACATTGGAATAAGTACTTGTCTAATTTTATCTACAAGCAATCAAGCAATGAGATTTGAGGTACAAACTTTCAAAACCGCAAAGTTAACCACGAGTTTGGAGCTTGAACCAGAAAGTTCAAGTGATCAAAAATTTTCATAACGATATGTCTTATGCAACTTAATATATGACTTCATTAAAAGCGATCAAGAAACTTGAAATAGTCAATAATGAAAAAAACAGCAACATCCAAAATAAAAAGTCTGAGTTCAATTACACAAACAAGTAGATTTTTTACTTCAGTCCAATGTTATTTCGATTACAATTTTTTCAGTCCCTATAAACAAAATTTTTTCTGGAGGACGCATCAGGAACAAACAAAATACTTATTCTGCACTAGCGTGTTCTTTATTTTGCATAAACTACACATTTATCACCAACAGTAAACCAAATGCCTGATTCATATGCAGCCCAACGCACTTGTCTCATTACCACTTGTCCGCCAGGAAATAAGGTGTGGTAAAGTCAACAATTATTAAAAAATTTTTGACAAAAATGGACAAACTTACTAATCACTAAAACTGTTATAATACAAATGAAAATATCGGAAATGACGCAAATATTTATATTAACAGCAATTAATTGCACTATTACTCATAACGTAAAATCTAACACAATTACAGTAATTTACCACTTTCTTTTTAAATTAATAAAAACTGTTGAAAGTTGGAACGAATTTTTAACTTAATTTCTCACGATTATTATTTAAATAATTTCAAAAAGACACTTACCTCCAGTTGTGCGGTTCGAAAGCATCACATTTGGTGCAATTCATACAAGGTTGTCCGCGGTCTGTTTCTTTAATTTGTACACCCTGTAAATGAGTCGCAGTTAGGTGGTTTCTAAAAATAGTGCTTACATAGATAATAAAAAAAATTACGCGAGTTGAATATGCATTAAATGAATCTAATTATTAGAATTAACGCATGCATCATTCGATAAAAAAGTTGGGATTATAGCATTCAAATCTCGAGTTTTATTGTTTTGAATAATTATTTAGTAGGTTTTTAGTAGATAATAGAGTACTTTATGCTTAGGCTTTAGTACTTTATCCGGTAAATTATGCATATACTTGCAATGTCTCATTACATAAGATCAGCATGAATAAAAACCATTGAAAATATGCAAATTATGCATATAACCTTTGTCTCGAGATAAAAAAAAAAATCAAACGAAAGTAATGTCACTGTAATCAATTCGGAATTCTTTAATTTTGTAAATGCAAATGTAGATAAATAAAAAAGTTAACCGCATTGGCAAAGATTTATTTCGATTGAGTACAAGACCAAAGGTTGGAGAAATTTTATTTCCATATTTATGGATTCACAGGAGTCATTGGGTCATCAATAATGACAAAAATTTATAAATTTTAGTGTTATTAATGAGATTCATCTAAAAATAGTAGTGTGTGATGATGTTAATGTCATCAAAACATGTGATGGTAATTTAAATAATTATTCACAGATTATTGGAAGTAATAAGACAAATCAAGAAATATAAATATTTACCTTAAAAAACATAATTGTATTGTTTATTAGCAAAACCACAAGAGACTTACAACAAACTTAAGAACAATAATTCTGTATTTTATATTCTTTTCTGTAAGTAAAATATCAAGCACATTCAAACACGTCTAGAACTTCAATGTTATCGCTCCATCGTCACATACATGTCATATTACTTTCTACTTATGACTTATTTTGTAAGCATACTCAAGACAATTTTTTAATCCATTTGAACAACATAAATAACATCCTTTCAACTCAAGAATCTCACCTCTTTTCTAAGAATATTAGCTTTCCATTGATCTCTATCATCGTTCAAACGATTCGCATCAATACCATTTATAGTAAGTTTACCAAATCTAGGTTCGTTGTAAGATTTATAAGTCGAACTTGATCTATATGAACTGAAACCAGCCATAATTTTCTTGAAACAAATCCACTCAAAAGCACACTTGCAACTAAAGTGGATAAAAAGAAAGAAATCCAATAAACAATTGCAATCCGACTAGTTTTAACACCTACAATCTCTTTAACCTGCAGTCGTTTGTTCAGTCTCAAGCGCGGAAATTTGACGTCACCCATCGTGGGCAAAAACGATAAAAAAACAAAAACCATGGATTTGTATCGTCAACAACACCTACAGAACATCAAAATTACAAAGATAAAACATGAGGTTATTTTGGCTATTTATAGTAGACAAAAGGATATTCTTCAAACAGGAGACAGGTGACCTCAGTCAAAAGAGCAAAAATTCAAAAAGGTCAAGTCTATTGAAAAAAAGCGCATTTTTTGTCAATGATTAATTCGTCTGATTTATTTTAGATGGTCTGTATACGAATTCCATGAGTCATAAATTTCAAATCCATCAAGAATGAAACTTTGTGCGGCACAAGGTAGTCAAATCATGTGACCCACGAGGTGTCCAAGATATATATTCTCTCGCCTTGTGTACTCCTTGTAAGGAAATGCCAGCATGTGACGTCATAAATGTGCTTTGAGTGAGGAATTAGTCAATGATTTAACAGCTTCGTCAAAGATTTTATTTATGTCCACATCATGTTAAATTGACGTTTGCCATATGTTGCGACAATGTGCGGACATAAAGAACAATGAAAAATTACCGACGTTATTATACTGTCCAGACAAGTTACATGACCATAATGATATCAACTATCTTGGAAAAAACCCATCTGACACTTTATCGTGTCAAAAACGAAGTTTTGTGGTTCATTGGCCGAACTGCTGCAATTGACATTGGCGAAGTAAAAATACTGCGAAACTTTTTATCAAAGAAACAATTAGTTCCACTCTAACAAACATAATCGCCTCAATACAATTGCCATGACGTATATAGGATTAAAGTGAATTTCTAGTTTCGAAGCTTGAACTTGACACTAATGGAACTATGCCTGTCCTTCCTAATCCTTCTTATCCTTTGCCATGTACATTATGTCCGATTTTATATCTCATTATATCACAAATAATTTAACGCAAATGGTAAGTGTGAATAAGAAAATTTTCGGCTTTAAAATTGTTAAACGCCACATGACAAATCTAAAAAAAATCAAATTCCCAATAAACTGCTAAAGTGTATCCGTCTAATCACAATTTAGTGTCTTGAAACAACCAACAAAAATCTGCTTAATTTCCTAAATTGAATAATACCACAAAATAAATGTACTGTGAATGAACTTAATTCATTTTATTCACACCTAAATTAATTATACATCCTACAGGATGTTTATAAATTTTAAGATCAAAATATTTTATGAAGTTAATCATTTCTTACGCAACGTAATCACCAGACGATGAGACATAAACATTTCAAGTTGCATTGAAATTGTATTACCTATTTTATAACATAGCTACAATACAACTGAGAAAAACCATATATAGAAGTACGAAAAATAATTTTCTAATAAAAAGCGTGACATTCGGTAGTTACATTTTTTGTTAATTTGTCTTGTTATTCATCAATCAGTTCATTTGAGAATATAATTGCTTATCTAAGTCTTGGACAATTTTCAGAATCTTTTTCCCAACAATTTACAATTCAATTTAATTTTTAGACATTACTAACCCATAACGCACATTATTTTATTTTTCAACATAAAAAAATTCCTTGATAAAAACTTTATTGCTTCTACATTAACCGAACTATTAAACATGTTCGATAAACCGGTAATTCCTCATTGAAAAGATATATAAAGATTTGATATCAGATTTTAATTGGTAACTCACAATTAAATATGTTTATACTTCTGATCAAATTCATGTTCATCCCAAACTTACAATACTTTTCTATTTGATTCACTTTGCAATCTGTTACTATGTGAATAAATACAAAATGATTCTGATTTGTTGTTGTTCATAGATTTCTTGGAAAAAATATAACACAGGGTGGAGTGCAAACACTTGTTAAGCAGTACCCAGATCCAGTTTATAGCATCTCCATCACTCTCAAACAGCTTTTGATAATAATTGATTCTTGATAATTTTTGCGTTTTAAGTAAAACATCATAAATCACATAAGCTGTTGTTGTTATTAACGATGAGACGTCGTCATTAACAACATAATTTTCTATTGTTATTTAATTTTAACCACAAGACTAATTGAGTAAGGTAGAGGTAGAAAAACTGTTATAAACAATTCCCAACGAATCTCAAACCCTACTGCCCCTTTATTCTCTTTCTCATTTAATTAATTCTTACTTCTTAAAAGGCGTAATTTTATTCTCTACATCCAGTTATTTATAGTTAGTAACCAAGGATTGTTTGATAAATTGAGTTTACTTTCATCAAATCTATGTCATAATGGCATTCTTGCCATAAAAGGTAAAGAAAAAAAAATAAATTGCAATCCGAAAATGCCAAATATATTCTGATATGGCAACTTACTATTTTTCAAGGATATTCATTGATAATTAATAACTGAAGATGTTGCCAAATAATATAAAAAAAAGAGAGGACTTGAACTTGCCCCCTTTCAGTTATTGCATATACCTACCACTTAAGAAAATATTTACATATGTTAACACCATGAAAATCTAGGGAAAAAAATCGATTATTTCTTACATTTCAACGAGGTGAATGTCTCCCAATCTTCTACCTCTTTTGAATAAATCAATATAATAAATGCCTTATGTAGCATAACCGGTTGATTTGGGAATTAATTAGTTTTGTTAACTTTCTAGGTATTTATACCTAAAATGAGTTGCTATATCTTTGAAAATATTCGAACAGGTGTCTTATTATTTGAATGAAATAATTAATTTGTGGCTTAAATAATCAAAACATAAATGTGCATAAAAAGCCGGTAAATGGACATTTGAAAAATTGAACCACAAACAGTAATATAGATATAACAGGAACTACATTGAATTTAGTTCATATTATCTCAAGAAAAGTAAATAAAACATAGAACTAGATAAAGTAAAAACTTCGAAATACTTACATCAGCAGAAAAATAGTCTTGGGGTTTTCTTGTGCATATCATTTTTACAGGTATTCGAAGTATTTAGAATGAAAGTTTAGAAGAAAATTCTAATAAAATAGAACACAAACACACAACAATCACATATTTATTATAATAAAAAATTTTGAGAGTAAAGTAAAATAAAACAAGTTTATAGGTTAAGTAAACTAAAATGTTAATACAACCTACCACATTACATTCACCTACACAACTGAATTAATCAATATTTTCTTCTTCCATATCTGGTTTGAATTTTTATCTGACCAATCCTCTGCCTCCAACCACGCATTGCAACCAACTTGAAAGCACTAAATAAGCGGGTAAGTTCAAAAGTTACTCAGTAACTTCAATTATTAGTAAAAGATACAAACATTCCACATACATATCAACTTTATTAAGACAGCAACATACGGAATGAATGACAAAGAAAAATGCAGGTCACTCATAAAAGCTAATTATCTATTATCATCATTCAAACTAAATAAAAACGTTTATTTATTATACACGTCACTCTGACTTATCGCTGGAATTTTGCCTCTTCATTGATTTCAAAGCTTTTTCTCTTAACTTTTTTTCGTCTTCGTTAACTATCTCCACGTCACTGTTATCTGAATCTTCACTTTCCACCTTCTTCTTCTTATGTTTTTTATGCTTTTTCGAATGCTTTTTTTTCTTTTTATGTCTTTTATCTTTCTTACGTTTTTTCGATTCTACTTCCTCATCTGACTCACTAGCTGACTTAGTCACTTTTTTCTTACGTTTTCTTTTCTTCATTTCTTCTTCACTATCTGAAGAAGTTTCCCGTCGATGTTTCTTGGATTTATCTTTATCAATTTTTTCAACTTCTGATTCATCTGAGCTTTCAACTTTCTTTTTGTTCCTGCTTTTGGGGATATCGCTATCACTTGAATCATCTTTCTTCGATTTTCTCGCCTTTTCTGAACTTTCAGAACGAGCTCTCTTCTTTTTATTTTTTTTCTCATCTTCTGAATCACTACTCTGATGCCTCTTTTTCTGTACTTTTTCTTCACTACTATCTCTTCGACTTCGTTTCGTTTCTTTACCCTTCTTACTTTTTACTTCAACTTCAGGACTACTTTCCTTATCTTTTTTCTTTGACGAATATTCCACTTCACTATCACTGGAACTAGAGTCACGTTTCTTCGCCTTCTTCTTTGATCTCAACTTCTTCCTTTCTCTTTCCCTTTCTTTTTGTCCGTCACTGTCTGAATCACTAGAGTTAGAATCAGTCTCACTCTTTGAAGGTTTTTTTACAACCTTCTTCGATTTTATTTCAGCCTTTTCTTTGAGTTTTTTCTTGTCATCTTTTGTCGACACAGGAACTGTTTGTTTTTTAGGTGGAAATTCATTAGCTTTTATAAACGGTGAAGGAGTCCGTGACAAACTGCGAGAATATCTAGGCGGGCCATGAGGAGGTATAAGATTATTATCTTCAGGGCTAACACTTCTCGACTTAGATTTCTTACGATTTTTTGTTTTAAAGTCACTTTCTGTTTGACTATCTGAAGTACTAATTTTACGTTTTTCTTCAATTTTCTTCTCCAACTTGTGGATATCTTCACTTCTCTTAGATTCTTCAACACGTCTAAGAGATCCTTCTTTCTTTTCATCTGGTCTTCTAGGTGTTGGACGTGAGCTTCTTGAATCATCTCTTTGATCGCGTCGATCATTTCGAGTAGCTGGACTGGGGCTTGGTTTACGAAGTCTATCTCTAGATTTTCCCCTTATTGGTGACTTTCTCCGTAGACTACCCCTATCGCGAGATCTTCTTCTAGACCTAGATCTTCTATCCCTGGATCTGGAACGTCTCCTCTCGCGAGATACACGTCTGGTATTTCTATCACGGCTTCTGCTACGCCTAATTCTTCTGAAAATATTTAATATAAAATATCAACAGATTTTTTTCATATTTAATACTAACCTATCTCGACTACTTCGTCTCCTGCTTAAGCTTCGTCGCCTTCTACTAGGACTTCGTCTGCTTCTGCTCCTTCTTCCTCTTCTATTTCTGCTCAGACTCCTCCTTCTACTGTAGCTGCGTCTCCTGCGTGGACTTTGTCTCCGTGGTGTACTTCTCCTTGAACGCGAAACGCTCCTTCTTCGTCTGCTGAGACTCCTCTTGCTTCGCGATGGACTACGTCTGGAAGCAAAAATCTATCTGTAATTTGAAGTAAAAATTAAAAACTTACAACTACAACATATAAAGATAACAATGTTTCCAACAAATTCTGCAAATTCAAGGCAATGTAGATGCAGCTTTTATTGAAAACATGATCGATTATCAATTGAAAAAAAAATAATCAAGAGAAAAATGTTAACGAGTAAAACTCCCACCTGTTTATGTGGTTTTCAAAAATAAACTGTTGAAAGCCTACTTTTATAAATGATGATAATAATGATAAAAAAAACTGTGATGTAAGAGAAAATGATTCTCCTAGAAAATTAATCTACATACTCAAACTTTGATATACTTGTTTCATTAAGAGCCCCATAGACGTTCATACATGCATCTGCTTCTTCTGTGCTCACATATAATTAGTTAGGTAGGTACGACTCAACCGTGCGCAGAAATAGGAAACATGTATGAGCGTTTGTAGGGGTCCTTACTCCTATAAAAAAATATTATTTCTATATAAAATATTTATTTTATATAGAAAAAGTTTTGATTATCTTTTTTTCCGTAGGTTTTGACGATTTAAAATAGTTAATAAATCAACTTCCAAGTCAAAAGTTTATGGTTTTTATGAAACTACATAAGAAAATTATTCCAATTATCCAACTGCCAAACAAGCTACGTACCATCATCGTTTCTTAGATTACAATCATTTAAAAAATCATTAGAGAAATAAAAATCCCACCTTCTAGAAATACTCCTCTTTCGGCTAGGAGATCTCTTCCTAGAGAGGCTTCTTTTTCTAGAAAGACTTCTTCGACGTCGTGGACTTTTCTCCCTGCTGCTTTTCCTAGCTCGTCGTGGCGATTTAGATGGTGATTTCTTCCTTTTTCCTTTATCCTGTTCAGGTTCGCTGTCAGAGCTGTCCTTATTAGATCTATAGTGCCGTTTCTTTTGAACGCTATTTTCTTTCTTCCTTATTTCGAAATTATCCTTTGACGCATCAGAACTGGAACGTGAACGTCGTTTGTCCTTGGCGTCTTTAGAATTAGAACGTGACTTGCGATCCTTTGATGCTCGTGGACTAGATGAACGTGACCTTGAGTGTGACTTGCTTGGTGACTTAGAACGTGATAGAGATTTTGAAGGAGACCTAGAGACTGATTTCGAGCGCGAACGAGACTGACGCTGTTGTGGTTGTTTGGCGTTGCTACCAGCCATTGACATCAACTTCGCTTGCAGCTTTGAAACTGGTTGAGAACTTTCTCTAAGAGAGTATAGGTAATTTTAATTAGGTAAGATCGCAACATTTCAATTATCTAAATAATTTTAATTTAATGCCAAACCAAAAAACTGTTTTCATATAGCTAATAGTAATTTTTCTGCAGTTTTATATTCAAAACACTAAATTTGCTTGGAAATGCATTAAAAAGTCATAAGCAACCTTTATTTCCAAAAGATGGGCAAATATTAAACACAGAACATAAGAAACCTCCTTTCAACTATAAACTGATCCTGTTAACATAAACAGCTAAACATTTAACTTATAGTAATTTATTTTAGTAACTTGAATCGTTAAAAATTCAAATAGATTTTTGAATGCATATGAATTAATGTTATTAAGTGAAAAATTACAATAACATAAAATCCAGTAAATTCTATTTCAACAAACGATAAAAATTTAACAATATAATTTTACGTTTTTGTCAACATAACTACTTACCATCACTTTCATAGTATTGATAATAAATAAATATCTAGAATAAATTACTCTAGCACTTACGAATTATGTTTAGAATTAGCAGTATTGCTATCCAATTTTGTTGATTCGTCTCTACTGTTGTTCTCTCTCTCATTAGGACTTGCATTTCCATTATTTCTGGTTTCATCAGCCTTAATTTTAGATCTGGATCTACTTCTAGACCTCTTGTCCTTGCTTCTATCGTTATTCCTGCTAGATCTTTCATTGGACCGTCTTCTTGGCCGAGACCGTGATCGCGATCTTCTCCTAGATCTTGACCTATCTCTATCTCTGTATTTTTTCTCTTTCTCAACCTTTTCACGCTCCCTTTCCTTTTCTCTTTCTCGATCTCGATTCTCACGCTCCTTATCCTCTTTCTCCTGTAATACTCACTGTATAATTTTGAACGAAATAAATTACTCTAACCTTTTTTTTAATTAATTCTTCACGCTTCATATCTAATAGCGAATCTGGTATGCCTGATGGATTTTCCTGAGCTGATATAAGAAGTGCCCACAATTCTGCCATGAATTCACGCGCGTTTTTGCCATGTAGAAACCCAGTAAGATTAATCTGAATCTTCTTTGGATCAGGAAACTGGAAATCAACAGTTTGTAAGATTTTTTTTTTTCAAGAAAGCAAAAAATTGTACCTTTTCATCAAGTTGATTATACACAAAATCAACAACAACATCGTCATCGATCTTTAGAATCTCTGTTAATTTATCCTGAATCCATGGTTTGATAACATCAAGTTTGATTTTTGACATATCAACCTACAAAGTATAAATCCATAATGGCGCGCTCTACCTTGTATGTCTTTCTTACCCTTTGACTCAAACAATCGCTGAATTTCATTTGTTTGAGAAGTTTCTTCTCTTTATCGCTAAAGCGATTGTCCTGCTCAGTGGTTGTGCCCTATAAAAAGATTATTTATGTTTACAAAGTGCTTCCCTTATATACTTGACAGATCTATTAATAAACATCGAGAGAAAAATAGAATCTAGAAAACTCACCGTATACATCATCATAGAACCAAAGTTTTCACTTATTGAAAATCAAATAGAAAAAAAAACGCTATTGTAACTAAATCAAAGTACAACTAGAAAATTCAATCACGACGCCGGTAGATATTCGAACTATTTACATACAACTCGTTATTCACATGATTTAATCAAACACAAAATAACAACGTCCACTCAAAACTCCCGAATTATAGTTTTTATCAAAAAATAGCATCGTCCTCAAACATTAAACCGTTTGTGGATTCACAAAATCCATGTTGCATTCAACAAAATGGCGTGGCGTCAAAGTTACGGATAAGGTAAACAACTGTAATACCGACTAAACTGCACACAAAAAAAACAACAGGGATTTTTATTTTAAACTATAGAGAGCATCCCAAAAAAAAAGTACGAAACTTCAAAAGCTCAAAACCATTATTCGTTTGAAAAAAAAATTCAAGTTTTTTAATTTTCATTGCTATACCAATCTTGCAAATAGATCACCTGAATAAATTCAAGATAACTAATTTTTCAATTTTATTCAAGATATCAAACAACACAATTTTTCAGCAGCTTTTTAACTGTCTGAATTAATAAATATCTCATATATTTTCATTTCTAACAACTGACTGATTTGAGGACTGATTTGGTTTCGTCAGTCATGCGTTAAAATTAATTACTGTTTTGTATCTTCTTCTTCAAGCGTTTAAATGCAATAAACGGATGATGAGCATTTGAACAGAAGATTCAAGATGTTTCAAGTGCTATTGAATATTTGTTGAATTATTATTATTTTGAATGCATCAGATGGATATAGAGATTCAATCCAATCAAATTTCAAGCGATAATTATTCTGGACAATAATTTATTTCCAGAATTTTAATCTGAATGTCTTGTGCGCTTTCTAGTGTAGTAATTTTAAATATCTCTCCTCGAAATTTTTCGATAATAAGCTATGATTTATATGTATTTCTCTTAAAACTGGAGTAAAATAATTAACCACTCATAAATGAGAACAAAAATTCAATTTTAACTTAATATTTCTGAGTGGAATAAATTGAAACCTACTTAAGCGTAACCCGCAAACTCATTACTGATTTCGACTAGTCATAAATTTTAACAAGAACACAGGGTGTTCTCCCACTTTGCTCACACTGAACTGTTCTTGTTCTTTAATATATCCCTTCCAGTATAACATTATATTATTTCCGTTTTACAAGTTCAAGACCAACTCTGTCTTCAGTTTCAGTCTACTGGCATACTTCAAAGACATTATTTCGTGACCTGAACATTTATCATTGCAACTTTAACGTGCTAAGCTGAAGAATAAAATTGTGCTAGTTTAGTGACATTCTTCCAAATGCGAAAAATTTGATAGAAGATAAAATATGGATTGGTAATTTTAAAAACGAACAGTTCCAAAAATTGTTTATTTGTGTTTAGTATTTGAAGACTTTACAGTTGTCAACCTCGTGATAGATTTTTTTCACTGACGGAAATGGCTTTTAGTCGATATCGAGTTTTTGCAGTAAGTATTTTAATTTAATTTAGATTTGTTTTTTTTTGTTTTAAATTATATTGAGCGCGTTTCGGTAGTTTTCAGTCATCGCGAAAGATATGTAGATTTACCGATATTCAAAATATTTGCCCTCTGCAGCCCACATAAACTCCTGAGTACAGTTATATGATGAGGTCAATGATCAGGTATCGCTTTGAGTTAGGTACGTACTTGGACAGGTGGTCAATACGATACGATGCAGAGGACAGTGTCGAATTTAGGTTATTTTACGGATCAATCGATTCTTTAAGAAAAGTCGATGATGTCACGTTCTGAAGAATCTAACACTATACATTTCGGATGACTAAGTTTTCATTGCGACTGAAATGGAAATTGAACGGTACTTTTTGTGATTAATTTTTAAAAGACTTTATTTCAATATTCCCGTCACGAAATTGATATTAATTAGAATCTAATTTAGAAAAAGTTAAATGGAACGAAGTCAAAAATTTAATATAATTTAATTATGTATTTCGTGAGATTTTACTTTTTGTTAAGCATAAGATAGATAATTGTATAGTTGTGATAATATACCAGAAAATTATAATAACGCGTTGAAGTAGGAAGGTATTTGAACTGGATTCAGTGACAAAAACTACAAAGCAGAAACAGAAAATTATCATTATTCAAATATATCTCATAATTGACTATAAAGGATATGAAGACAGTATAGAAGTGTAACAGTTTTTAGTCTGAAATCTAAATTGAGTCATTAATAAGTTTTTTTTGTTTAACGGTTTGATGTCATTAAATGTAAAAATTATTGGTGCTTTATTCAACATATGATGGTAATTTGTGGGGCCACTGAATGTTCACTTTTGATCTACTTTTTCATACACAAAATTTATCTTTTTGGGTTAATTTTCTTATAGTGGTAGTGGGTAATTTTTATCTTATTCACATAAGTTTTCGAAAAAGTATAACTTTTCTATTATAGAGGGAAAATAATATTCACACCTCGTACAATATAGTAAGTATATGTCCCACGACGATGTGCGTCTATCCATAATTCAAAAGATATTAATAGTATATAATTAAAAATTTGGCAACGAAATTTTTTCAATTTTTTCTGTCTTATTAAATTATTTTCAGAGATGTAACACTTCCGGTTATACCGGAAGTAGATCCCAACTTTCTTATTTTAAATAGAATAACCTATATTTTTTTCACATTTTTGAAATCTACAAAAGTTTTAGGTCACTTCATACTAAGATTTTTTTTCTAAAGTCAACCATTTCAAAGATATCTGCAATTTTATTTGAAAAATGGCTGATGCAGGGTGATTGATTAATTATGGCTAAACGACTATTAGTTTTATAATGGTTCTTTGGCATTTCATAACGCAAGTCCTGAAATAGTAATTCCAGCAAAAAAATTGGACCGTCCTTCTACAGGGTGTTTAAAGAATACATTTGAAAACTGACATGAAAATGTTGTGAAAGCTCAAAATTTTCAAATGGAAACTCCCATTTATGTTTTTATATTTAGATTTAGGTTAAAAAATAACGACATTTTTGTATGTGGTTTTGTATAGCCAAATTTCATGGTTTTTTAATTATTTAGAAACAACTATTTTCTATCTAATAAAATGTCATGCCGGTTTTAGTTGGAATGGTTTCTTAGCCCTATTAGCTTCAAAGAGTTGCCAAAAATGCCAGAGCACGTTGATTATTATATTAAAATTCATCCAAGTTTCTTTTTCATCTCTTGAGTTTTGTTTACTATGACCTTTCATTACGCAGAAAAAAGTTTTCCTTAAATAAATAAGAATATAAATTGTCTTCATTTTTGAAGTAGAACACGATTATAATAAAAAAAATAGGGGTTTCCATTTGAAAATTTCGAGTTTTGATGACATTTTCATGTCAGTTTTCAAATACATTTTTCGAACATTCTGTAGAAAGGTTTAATTTTTTAGTGAGTTTCACTGTCTAAGATGCCAAAACAATATTTTAAAATAATTAATTAATTTTAAAATTATTTTTATTAAAATAATAATTAATTAATTACTGATTACCTCTAACGTTGTATCTGTCATTTTTCAATTAAAATTGCAGATATCGTTAAAATGGTTGAGTTGGTATAGAAGTGATCTAGAATACGTCGAAAATTAAAGGTGTTCCATTTAAAATCAAAAAATTGAGGTCTACTTCCGGTATAACAGGAAATGTCAGTTTTTTGAAAATATTCTAGTCAAATAGAGCATATCAAAGAAAATACGTTACCAACTTTTCAGTAATATGCTATTAGTATTTTTTGAGTTATCGAAAAACGCTCACCGTTGTGGGACTCCTATATAGTATATAGTAGCTTTCGGTGTTGTTCATCGCAGGAAAATAGGTGTTTCTGCCTTCACACTTTCAGAAGGTTGAGTGAATAAATCGGCTTCATATTTCCTATGCATTGGGATATTATGCACAACACTTATCACGGAACGAAAAGTCGCCACAAATTCTTTTCACAACACATACAAAAGCGCAACTCATACGAAATCCCAATGGTGTACTATCTTAAGTTGACTGTACACAAAAATTGATGCTGGGTCGTAGATTTTAAAATAACAAACGATTTTATGTTTTGTGTAAAATAAATAACTTGAACAGTTAAAAATTAAAAGAATGACACTTAATAAGCATTATAGGATTAGACACTGGACCAAAATAAAAGACCTTGTTCCAGCCTTACGGCTCAAAAAAGATCATTCGACATTTTTTTATATTAATCAACGCGCTTTAAAATGCTTAAAAGTTCATTATTAAAGATCTAAAACTAGAATGACTTACGTCATTAAAGTTGATAAAAATAGTTATTTTGCACGTTAACAATAAAAGATTGCAAGGGCGGACCTATTGCCTTAAAAGACCGCCGATCAGTTGGTGACAAAAGCTTCTGATGTGGAAGAATTTAACGATACTTTGCGATTGGGTCTAATGAAGATTTGCTCCAAATCTTTAACTTCCCTCGTCTTTATCATTAAATTAATAAGCACAAAAAAATTCTGGGCAAGCTGTATCAGTTCTTGAGTACAAACGAAGCTTGCAACTTCAAAGGTATTATTGCTTAGCAGTTGACTTTTAGTGATTTATGATCTGAGCTGATGATTGATTCCGCATTTCTTTTTCACTGATGCAATTTGCATTAGTCACTTTTTCTTTTCACTTGAAATTTATGACTTATATGAAAGGATCTGCATTTAATGATGTGTTGATATAAGAAAAAAATAATAAATTTTTTGTTAGTTATGAGACAACAAAAAGGTCTTTTTTCAAATTAGTTTTTCTCATCCTTTTAAAGTTTGAACAGAATGAAGTTGTTCAAAAATGTATTTTTATGTGTACAGGTGACCAATTGTATGCGCATAGTGAATTTTTTGGCTTTAAGGTAGCATTTAGAACAACAAAAATCTGCATAAAGCATCGGCTGATAAGCTATGAGAATGTGGAAGTAAAAAACCCAAATCTCATTTTGTTTAACCAGAAAAAAGCAAAATTATAGAAAAAAAATTTTTCTGTATATTTTCTTTACTTTCATAGCTCAAAATGATGCCTATGTATCAGCAAGTGATCTAGAAATAAATTTATTTTTGTTTTATGATTGAACAAAATTGGATTTTCTGTTCTCAAATTCTTAGAGAGCTTTACAAGTGGATGATATGTGCTAATTTTTGTCGTTCTAATTGCTACCTTAAGATTAAAAAATCCGCGCTATGCGAATACGATAGCACATCCTGCACCTACCTAAAAAAAAATATATTCATGAAAAAAAGAAATGAGAGTCACTTTCAAAGTTTTATACTGTACCTGTACCTTTAAGCCAAACACTAGTAGAAATCTTGAAAACCTAAAATTTTCCAAACATACGACAAATTGGTCTTACGATAGAACTTTTATTGATTTAATTATTGAAAAAAATTTGATTCTTGTTGTCACTCAGAGAGATGATTTATAATAAATAAAATTTGTATTATCTATTAAAGTCATTAAATGCCTAATATTTATAATTAGATTTTAATCTAAAGAATTCTAATGTAATAAAAAAAATCTCTTTGTAAATTGTTGTTGTCTCAGACCTTTTATCATCTTCATTTCCATGTACCAACATAATGTTTAATTTATTAGGTACTTTTTGCTTTTATAAGTTATCAATTGTAAAAAAAAGCATATTAAGGCCGATTCTCTGAGGGAAATGTTGAAGGGTTGTTAAGTTTTTGTCTCTATCCTTACTACAGAATTTTTACGTATTAAAACAGAAAGACAGAAAAAAATGTTAAAATTAACATCCCGTTAATTGTTTAAAACATCTTATATTTCTGAAACACTTTTTTTTAATATTTTTTGAAATGAAATTGAATGAAAACTTTATAATTGTTTTATCTTACGAAACCATATCAGAATTGTTTTTGGTCCTTTTTTTTAACCATCTATCTAAATGTCGAGTATCGAGTTGCAGACCTCACACAGTGCTGCCTTTTGTGTATACCTCAAAATCTTTCAGAACGTATAATTTTAATAATCTAACTTATCTGAACTCAGCTGCCGGTCACTAATAAGAGGTTTCACTTTGATATTTTCTATTATCTGAACTAATTAGTCTAGATTGTAAAACAACTTTGGCCATTATTCAAAATCTGTGTCACATAAAACCACTGATTAAAACAGAAAAGCTTAAAATGTTGTACTTGAGTACTGTGTGTTTTAAGACCATTAAAGCCTTAGTTTCATATGACCCACTCTAGAAATCATAATTCTCTCATATAGCCCCAGGTTTTAACCCAACCGTTAATTCAATATTTTCTCATAAAATAGCACAAATGGAAACCCTACAGCAAAAACAGCTTACTTATTAACTTTTATTCATCTTTTTTAGTACACATTTTTGTTCAGATCTTTTATATCAACGGTAAATTCTTTAATCGAAAATTTTAAATATTTTATAATTTGAACGAGAAGTTTCCGTTAGAAATTCCGTTTAGTCGTGTTTGGAATTTCGTATGACAAATATTGAGAATAAAAGAACAAACAGGTGATAATGATAAAGCGTGTTTACATTTTGGATAAAAAAAACAAGAGATAAGCCGCTGATACTGTAGTTGTAGTTAGTTCAAAGTAATTAGTGGCTTTTATTTACACAAACAAACGCAGACTCGGTGTATAAACGATATAATTTACGAGGACGTTGAAGAGGTTTTAGAGTTTAATTGTTTTTGCAGGTTTTAGCAGTATTATTATCATTCCTAAGTACGATATTAGCAAAAATTCCCACAAAATGCGAAGGAGGTGGAGGATTGAAGTACCTATGGGGAGATGCATTGACAGATTCGCCAGATTGTGTAGGACCGAACAATATTCCTTACCCAACGTAAGTTCAAATTTGAATAAAAAGTACTATTAATCAACCTACTTAATCGAATAGTAATTTAATCATTGTCCAGTTCAGCTATTGAAAGATCATTCCGAAGCTCGAATCTATGGCCAGGAAGTTCGCGTCAAGGCAGATCTCGTAAAACCATTGATCCTTTTATAACTCAGAAGGCATTATTAGCAGCTCATGAGTACAATTTTGGAGATATAAATTCACCGACTATTTCTAGATCAGGTAAGAATAATGGTAAAAACAAGAATCAAGTTTCCTCTGTTAGTAAGACTTGTTCTCTTCTATATAAATCAAGAATTAATTTTCTGTTATTACGGTTAGTTCTTGTATCCAGTCATCAATCTAAGAAATAATTGCAAAGAATAATCAATTAAGTAACTGCTGATAACGGGGATAATAAGTGAGAACTTGTTCTGTAACAGTTCTTAAAACAGAATCGGTAGAGGTAGGCAAGATCATCGACTGCATGAATATGTTTCAGTACTGCAAACTAACCTAAATACAACCGCAAGGCGACACACTTTTTGTTTTTCTTCAATTAGCAAGGAACGTTATTACAAACGTTAACTTTCAAAGAGAGGATCAATTAGGCGAAATAGTAGGGTCTATGAGAACGACTTTTTGAACTCATTACAGTTGTCACTGGTTTTCAACTTCAATTTGATGGAAACTAGTGCAGATTTTATACGATTAGGTACTATCAACATTAGCAGATTGATAAACAAATTTAGGAATAATATAAAAACAGAACATCAATTGTGTGGATAATCTTACTTCTGTTTTCACCAGAAAGACATGCAGTTTTTTAACAGAATAAGATATTTACTTTCACATATTTTTTTTTATTAAAGTTCTTCAGTTTTGATTTTTTCAGAATGATTTTAAATCTTAAAAAAAATGCAATTCACTATACCAACAGAGCATTTTTCATTTCCAAGTTTAAAATACCACCATACCTCGTATATTTTTGAAGGTTTTCTATTCCAAGAGAATATTTGCGTAAAAAAGTTGAATAAATCGGTAACATATTTGGCATGTATTGTAAACTTCAATTTATGCAATTTATTCAATTAACTTTTTCGCATATAAAAATTTTGTTTCCATGCTTATCAAGAAGTTCCTAATTGGTACTTTATCCGATTTGAATAAAATTAACGTCGTGATTCAACGGATGCGGAGTGTCTTCATTATTTTGTTCGTAAATTGTGATTACATTTGTTTTATTTTTCCTTCCAACTGTAGCTGCATGATCTCCACTACTCAAAAAATTAGGATCAGGCTGCATAAATCTGAAAACGTATTTCTCATCAAATCTAACTGTATGTGTAGTTCCATCAGCAAAAGTAAAAATCAGTGTTAATGGACAATTCGTATTGAACATAGTTACTTCAATTCTTATATCTTTCGAACTGCCACTACCAATTGTTACATTTTTGAATAAATCCGGTAGATCACCGCCTTTCTCGAAATCATAGCTATCAAAATTTGCCACTCTAATTTTGGTAATTGTAGAATTAGTATGATTCTCAATAAGCACATGAGTTTCTTCACTGAATGCAGAACATTGAATGAATAAAACTGACACAAATAATAGAAGACTTAGAAGAAGTTTCATCATAATATCTGATGCTAACTAAGGGAAAATTTTTGTTTTTATTTAGTCAGTTTCTTGACTGTACATATTCTTGAATAAAACTAATTCTGATTCTGATTTTTTGTCGACTTTTATAGAACATTATTCAACCAAAAATAAAAAATTACATAATCAATTAAATTAACAAAATTTATGGCGTTCAATAAAAAATTTAAATTGCCTACCTACAGATTTAGAGATAAGAACAATTAACTGTTGTTAAGTAAGTTGATGTTTTTATTTTTTCAACTACTTGAAAAATTTGTATGTTTTACTAACACCTAATGAGTTTACATTATAACAAACGAGAGGAACATATGTTGTTTTTTAATTGCGCCCATATGATAATGGTTAATTAAGTATTAGGTTTAATAAATCATAATTTATAACACGAGTCTAAATGCACCACTTTTTTTAAACATACGGGATAAATTTTTTTATGTTTTTTTCTTTTTTTGCATTTCTTATACAAATTTTGTACAGAAAAAAGATAATTTTACTAATTTTGAGAATCCAGGAAAAACAAAAAGCTTGTAAACTTAAATTTTCTTGAATTTAAAAAATTCAGTTCGCATTTTCACCCTACACTTTTTGTTAAGTATTTTCGTACGTTTTGTAGGCCGTGCTGCCAACGTCTCCCCTGTTAACACATGCACAGGTACGCCAGCCAGACTTTGCAAAACTCGCTACAATACTACGGCCCCAATGTATGGAGTATCTTTAACGTCAGGTCAACCCGTAACCATAGTACAAAAGTTCCCAGACTTACTCCAACAAGTGGTCTTTGAGGTTTGTATTTTTAAAGTGTGTTACTATTTTCACTAAAATTGAAATTTTAGGTCTGCGAAAGTTCAGAATGCGACGTAGTCCGTGGTGAATGCACCCAAACTTATGTCCCGTATTTGTTTTTAGTAATTCCATTGGGACCTGTTACGTTAACAGGTCAAGATTATGTTTTGGTTGAAAGTGGTTGCGTGTGTAAACCAAAATATGCCTCTCAAAGTAATCAAGAAGCAAGTGCGATGGCTTCTATACCAAGACTTTAAGGTTTGAAAAAATGAAAGCAAAATTTATCATTAATGTGCTCATACTTTTTTACATTTGTAAGATATTTATTATGATTATTTATAAGAATGAAGTTTTAATTATTTATAAAATAAAAGAATAGTGTAATTTTGTTTTTTATGAAAAAACCTGTTATCGAATAACATTTTATTATGAAATATATCGATTTCATGAAGAAAATACATCCTCGTTATATACAAGCGAAACTGAATCCTACTCAACTGAAGAGTAATGAACGTCAAAAGAGTAAGATTAAGACATGTATGAAATATACAATGGAAAAAATACAATCACAGATTTATAAATGAATAATCTTTGAACAAATCCATTGACAAACAAAAATAATAGAAACATTTTTAAAAAAATTCACACTAATGGACTTAATTGTAATCCTATGTGATAAATACTAATTAATCAAATTTAATTGAATTTACTGATGTATCTATAAATCCTCCACGATACGAACCACGTTTTTTCTTGGTTTTTTCATGGCGGAAAGATTTTCCCCTGGTATGTTTTAAATCCAAATTCGCTTTTTCCCCCCAAGATCCTCTTGCATTAAACTGTAAAGTGAAAAAAATGCAATAACAAAGCTCAAATTAACAAGTATTATTGTGAATGTAAGAAAACGTTTACAGGTTTCTAATATTTAAGAAGACCTCACAGAAACGATTTTTCTTAATTTTGCTCTCGATAGCGACCAATTATAGAACAAGATTTTTATAGTTGGTGGATTGGAGAGCATAGTTGGTAAAACTACAAGCTGTGACTATTATCAGTAGATTTCATAGTATGATTTGTTGAAATCCAATAATAACAGAATTCTAACTTTAAGTTTTATCTACCGAACATCGAACATGTTACAGAGTGAAAAATACTTACAATAACAGTCTAGTCATCAAAAGTAATTTTCGTGTTTTCTCGTGGCTTCTGTCCAAAACTGTCATTTTTAAACCCACCCTTATCACCGAACGATTTTCTAAATCCCCCTCGATTATTATCGCCCCATGATTTTCTATCGCCCCCACGATTATTATTGCCCCAAGATTTTCTTTCACCACCTTGATTATTATCCCCCCACGATTTTCTATCATCTCCTCTATTATTACCATCGAATGATTTTCTAAAACCCCCTCTATTATTTCCGTCAAAAGATCTTCTAAAACCTCCATTATCATTGCCCCCACCGCGACCGCCTCTAAATCCACCACCCCCACGTCCTCTACCACCGCCTCGCCCTCCTCTGAAACCACCACGATTATTGCCGAAAGAATCTTGTCGATTTCTGTTCCAATTGTTATTGCCACCTTCATCCTAAATGTATAAAAATATAAATTAGTACAACAGGCACGCGAACCATCGACACAGGTAACGTGCGAAACTCTTATCAATATTTTAGAAATGTATTTAAATTTTTAAACCAAAAGACGGATCGCGTACCAGTTGCCTAATGAAAAAAAGTCGCACGTTACCTTTGCTTCAAATGAATTGTCTTTCAAACGAGGATCAATGTCTATTTGATCGTCCTTGACTCGCCGGAACGGTGATGGACGCTAGCGACAAAAAGGTCACTTTAGAACAAGAAAAATACAAGTGTTAAAAATTTTGATTATTAGAAAAAAGAAAAATCAAGAATAGAAACTTTGAGTTACAGCGCCTGTTTCCAAATGAGTAAAATATTTCTCACCTTTCCATTCTGGTTATTCTGCCCTGCTTTGACAAAATTACCATAATTTGACTTCTTAATAATGGGTTCATCATTGTCATCATTTTCCGCTTTTCTCTTTGTCCCTTTTTTGTTCGTTTCTTCCTCTGACGATTCTTTATTTGCTAAAAATTTTTTAGTAGCTGGCGTTGAAACTGCTTTAGGTGATGCTTTTGTAGCTTTTTCATCTTCATCACTGCTTTCTTCTGAAGAACTTTCTTCTTTCTGCGATTTCTTTGCATTAGCTACTGGAGTTGCTTTTGCCTTTGTTGGCGCTTCATCTTCACTTGATTCTTCTTCCGAACTGCTTTCTTTTGCTGCTTTTTTAGCTGGCGTGGATTTTGCTGGTGGAGTTTTCACAATTGGTATTTTCGTAATTTCTTCCTCTGAACTGTCTTCTTCAGAGCTGCTTTCAGCTACTTTTTTCGAAGCCGCGGGTTTTGCTGGAGTTGGAGCTTTCACTACAGGTCTCTTCACTGTTTCCTCTTCAGAGCTGTCTTCTTCGGAACTACTTTCAGCGGCTTTTTTAACCGGAGTTGGTTTTGCCGGTGTCGCTTTAATGACAGATTTTTTAGTAGGCTCTTCGTCAGAACTGTCTTCTTCTGACGAACTTTCTTGGGCTTTTTTAGTTGTTGGCTTTGCAGCTGGTGTTTGTGGTTTAACCGCTAGTGCCGCTTTCGCGACAGGTTTCTTTGCTGTTTCTTCATCAGAGCTATCTTCTTCAGAACTACTTTCTTTTTTCTTAACTGGTGTAGATTTAATAGCAGGTGTTGTAGGTGTTTTAGCAACAGGTTTCTTTGCAGTTTCATCTGCGGAACTATCTTCATCAGAACTACTCTCTTCTGCCTTTTTAGGAGGTGTAGATTTAGCAGAAGTAGTTACAGGCTTTTTAGCTATAGGAACTTTAGCTGCAGGCTTTTTTGTATCTTCCTCATCCGAGCTATCATCTTCAGAACTACTTTCTGCCTTTTTGGTAGGTGAGGATTTAGCAGAAATGGCTAAAGGTTTCTTACCAGGGATCGGTACAGGTTTCTTAACAGGTAGCGTTTTAACTGCAGGTTCCTTTGTCTTTTCCTCATCTGAGCTATCTTCTTCAGAACTCGATTCTTCTTTCTTTTTTGAAATTGCGTTTGCAACAGTTTTTGCTACTTTTGCAGGCGGCTTAGCTACTTCCTCTTCTGAAGATTCTTCAGAACTGCTTTCTTTTGATTGTGCTGGTCTTTTAACGCCGCCTTTTTGTATCGTGGTATTGTTTGCCTTGATTTGTTTTGGAGAGGCTTCTTCTTCAGAACTGTCTTCCGAACTGCTTTCTTCTTTCTTCTTCAAAGCTGGTTTGGCTGGTGTGGTGACTTTTGTGAAAGTTTTTTTATTAATAACCAGTTTTCCTTTCGTTGGCTCATCTGAAGAATCTTCTTCTGAGCTACTTTTTGCTTTCTTCTGTGCAACTTTGGAAACTGGGGCAGCTTTGACATTCTTTTGAGGTGTAGGTTTTGTTTTTTCATCAGATGACTCTTCTGAACTACTTTCTTTATTTACGACTGTTTTTTTTAGTATAGATTTTGGTTGTACATTAAGCTTATTTTGAGTTTTTGAGGGTACATCTTCAGACGAGCTATCATCACTACTTTCATGTTTGTTTTGAGCAGTTGGTTTTGCAGGAGTTTTGATAACCGGCTTAGGCGGAGCTTTTTTTACCTCTACTTCCTCTTCTGAAGAGCTATCATCACTACTTTCGGCTTTTTTCTGACCAGGCTTTGACTTGAGGATACCATTTACAACTTTAGTTTTAGGATCTTCCTCTTCTTCTTCACTGCTACTACTATCACTTTTTGCAGCATTCAATTTCAGTTTATTCGATTTAGGGCCTGATTTTAGATAATGTGAGATAATTTCATTTAGTGTTGGCGTGCCTTTAGGCAAAGACCCCTAAAAATAAACATACTTTAGAAAAAAGTAAAGCAGACTTTAAAGCTATTAAAGAGAAATATTAAACACAGAATGAGGTAATACAACTATCTCAGCTTCGGGTGTTGGATGCTCAAACACGTGTTTAAACCAACTAACCAAACTTTTTTTTCGATAGTACAGAAAGATAAAAGCTGACAAAAACGGTAAGAATTAAAATACTTACGCTCTTAGTTTCTTTTTGAAAAACATTGGCCAAGTTTTTATGTTTAGTTGATAAAAAATTATAAATTAACGCAGACACCAATGCTTCTGTGTTAGCCGCCATGACTGCCGGTAAAAAAGGAGTTTACAAATGTAAATGTCGGCAATCACACTACGCGCATGTCAAATTGTCAAATATCACTAGTACCATCTATTGGTTTCTTTACACAAACCATAAAAATTAATTTGAAAGAAATAGGTATTTTATTTAAACAAAAATACAACAAATTAAGCACAAGTGAAAAACAAGATTCAACTATAAAAATAAACATAATTTTTTAATAAATAATTGCCTAAAATAATCAATCTATATTTTAAAAACAAAAAAGAATGCAATGGCACTCATGAATTTATTTATATTTGAATACTTTATCACCTTTGAGTATTAACTTTATCTTGAATTCTCTTTGACTTAGAATGAAGTTTTTGAAATAATTTAAACATATCTTTCTCAGGAAATAGAGTACATAGAACTCCTTCTAATAATACATAGAGTAATCTCCTATTCAAAATTGGTCTTTGAAACAATTCAAAAATTGTTAATAACCCCCTTCTTGTAGTTTCCGAGCCAATTATATGTTTTAGCTCGTCTGATAAACAAGACAAAAGAGCAACTTTAGCTGCCACTCTTGTCCGATTTCGAGTATCTTCATCTCGATCGGGTTTCTTTTCATATTTCATACCATTTGGCCAAAATGATTGTCTACAATTTCGAATTGAAATGAAATGACAATTAGAATAGTATAAAACCTTACTTAAACACGTATAAATAATGTGCTACATTCTTAGGACTTGTTATCAGAGAAACATAATCTAAAATTCGACGATTTACAATATCACCAAACATAGTTCGAACAATTTGTCTTAACAAAGTGACTATTCTTCTTCTTAGCCATTGATTTCGAGATTTTAAATCGAATACTTCATCCATAAGTAACAGCATTATTCTTAAAGGAATGTTATCATCAGTCTAAAAAAAATATAAAATTAATGTAATACTTTCGTCTTAGTTTTATAACAACCTCTTCTATTGAAGCTCCAACTTTACTAGCTTCAGGTAATCTACCGGGTTTCCCATGAAAAACTTTTGTTATTCCACCGACTACTTCATCAACAGTATTGAATAATTGTTCAGGCATATTCTTAATGGTCTTCATTCCCGATTTTAGAGGATTGACCAATGTATTAATCTTAAAATAACAACGAAATAATACATTTTATGCAAAATTTGGAATGTGGCATATTCGGCCCGCGTAGTTACACTGTGACAAGCCGCAGGCGAAATTGCCATTCCAAACGTATTGCAAACTATAGTTTTCCTACGAATATAACTTAAGAAATAAAATGGTAATTTTAAAACTGGTATTTTCATAAATGTCAAAGCTTGAAATGGTTAAAATAGAAAAAGCATCTTTTTTCTATAATGTCTTACAGTGCTAGAAATTGGGCCTCCAGTTGCTCTATCATAATCACCCTGTTCTAAAAACGTCATTAATAAATCTTGTAAGCCCGGATGACTTATAATTATGTTAGGTTGACACAATTCCTGCATATAAGAACCTAACATTTTCATTCGACGTTCCAACACAGCCCTGTCCATATTATGGAATGTTTTTTTACCAGGAAAAGACAATTTTGAAAGATCTGGAAACTATGACATAATTTAGCTTGTATCAATTTCAAAGTAATACACATTACTTTATCTTTGACTTTAGTGTATAAATCATAAAAATCGCTGTATCGCCTATAAATATGCCATTCTTCTAAAAATCCAGTATCGTATTGTCGACTAACTCTAATCGCGTAAATACCAAATGTTTTACCCTTTTCACACACAATACCTGAATTGATAAAAAACTTAAAATTTATTTATAATAAAATCTATTTCCTCACCAGTTTCAATGATGTTTACACTTAAACAAAAATTTCCACTTTTGAGATTCTTCTCAACAACTTTTGGGTCTTCAACCGCAAGAACCTCATCAGGTTCAAATTTACTAAATTCATCTGTAATTTTCTGACTAGAATTTTGCAATTTCAATTCTCCGTTCGTATTTTTATTCATAAACATTGTAACATCACTGAAAGATCTAACATGTTTGACACTTTTGCCACTTTCTGGTATTAAAAAAACATTATCTTGAGTTTTTGTTTGTTCAATATTCATTTCCATTGATTCATTACTATTCAAACTAATAGCATCTTCTTCTGTGACATTTTGTGGTACTAAATCCAATTCTTGTAATAACTTAACATAAGCTTTACTTTTTTTAAATGCTGGAAGATAATCTTCATCATTTTCCATTTTATCGTAAATTGCTTGTTGAACTTCGTCAAACCAAAGTTCGCTAGGAATTTCATTCAAATTTCGAATTTTGAAATAGAGAATTTGTGAGAGAGCTGGTTTAATGTGCACATATTGATCAGACTTTTCGTCTAAATACTGATTGTAAATGCTTAGTGCTGTTGAACGGATGTCTTCATAAACAGAAGCTGAGTTATCTGCTGCACCTTTTATTTTATTTATATGTAAATCGGATAACTGCTGCTCGACGGAAACTTTCCAACCTAATTATTCATAATTTATAAAAAAATAAATAAATAAGAAGGATAATGATAATCTTACCTTCAATATTTAAATAAAAAAATAAATCTGTCTGTTTCTTCTGACTTGAAACGTAATCTATAAAGTAGGATAAAGCGACATTATTCTTCAAAATCTGACTCAATTTCAAATCAATTTTTTTTATATTTTCCAACTGAATGTAATCAATTGACTGAGTATCTGGAATAAAATGAATTTATAGAGACAAGCTATAAAACAAACAAACAAAAAATTACCTAGATTCTCCATGTCCTCCATTTTAGTTAGACGGCTATCAATTAATTTTAGCACATAAAAAAGACTACTTAATTGTTGTTTGATAGCAAGATCACTTTCACCTCCAGAATCACGTGACCTCTACATGAAAAATAAAAAATAAATTGAATATACAAAAAAGATTGATCCAAAGAGCCACAACAACAGATTAAAATTTAATTATGTATAAAAAAACAATGATAATATTTAAAATTACTGAGAATAGAGTTAAAAATTACCAGTTGCTGTATTTCCTTCAATACTAAATCTTTGGTGCTTTTTAGTTCATCACAGTTATCTGTTAGTCTCAATGTAGTTAAAAATATTTCACTTGGTATAGAGCCATCACGCAAACACTGAAAATGGTAAATTAAAAAAGAAGAAGATATGAAATTATGTGCCAACCAGCCAAATAATTGCCTGATTGATGTAATCTGGATCAGACAACATACTAAACAATGGCTGAACTACACAATTAGCAAAAATTTCTCGCAATACGTATCGTAGAGGTTTACATTGGAAATCTTCATCTGGCAGTAAAATATATAATAAAATTTCAATAACCTCACAGAGAAATTCTAAAAAATTAAGAATAATAAAAAGATGATTTTAGTTTTAAATAAAGAAACCTTTTTCTTTGGCGACATCCATACTGACAATATCTCTACAAACTAGATTATTTTCCATTTGGCATTCCAAGTCAAAAAAATGATCTTCTAAAGTAATACTTTTCTTGGAATCGTTTAGATAAAACTTTGAGTTACCAACTTCTATATTTTGCAATAAATCAATAAAAGTTTATAGAAATAGTAAATTACCTTTTTTAAGTTCACTGTTTTTTCCAGAATACCAGGAAATATCAGTTTCACTTTTGTTTCTTTTATGTGTTGATTTTTTGGGTGAATTTTTTTGATCTTTCATTGGAGACTGTTTTGGTGTTTTAGATTTTTCTAAAAATTTCATTTTCGCTCGAGCTTGTTTGAAAAGACGTAGATGAGAAGCTGCATCGTCCACTAATCTTGTTGTTAAATAAGGAATCCAATCAATTTCTTTTACCCTGAAACTTTTTACATAAACTCTGATTTTGGATGATCTAAAATACCTGTTGGATATATTTATTGCAAATGTTTGTGCAGTCTTCCTCACAGTGACATTCGTGAATTCTGTATCTCTAGAAATTAGATTATACCATGGTGAAATGTAGTCACGAATTATGTAGCCTAAAATCTCTTGTAACGAGCTATCTATTAATTCACTTCCTGTGACTCTACTATCAGATTTTTGTACTTTTTGGGGACTTGAAAGCTGCTTAACTACCTGTATATACCCAAAAGTAATTTTTTGAAAAGAATATAATCAAAAATTACCTGAAGAAGTCCACTTTCAGGAAGAATATCTGTAGTGAGAGGATTGCCAGCACACTGATTATAAAACCTATCAATGTCTCCCTGTTTAAGACATAACAATGTGAATAAACTGAAAATCAAAAACATCAATAAAACCTCAGCATGACAAAAATTTTCAATACCCCAATAAGAAGGTAAAAATCCCTGAAGCAACTGTTAGGAATGAGAAAAAACCAAAAGAGGTTAGAAACAAAATAACAATCAAACCAACCCATCCTACAGAGTTTGCATCCATTATTAAAATATATGAAACAATAACTACTAAAAAAACATATGTCAATGACATATACTATGTGATAAGAATGAAATACGTACATTAGACCGATAACAACATCAATGTTTGTAATAAATCACATGATATTTGTGTACAATCAAAACAAAACAAAATTCTTTCATTATTTACAATCGACTTATAAAATAACAGAATGTTATTAGAAGGAGGTTATGTCATTTACTTGTCAATGTCAAAACGCAGTGTTACTCTAATAAATATCACTAAATTATGAAGGCGGTATTTTCAAATTAAGGGTTGAAATTCTAGAACATGCGTACTGGGCATAAGTTTGAAATGAGTGTTTGTTTTTACAAGAGATGGACGAAATTTAAAATAAAATGGCTAAATTTATAGCAACTATCAAAGCAATTATTACAAGACTTGTTTTTGCTGCTCATGGTTTTGTCGCTATTTGGCAAGTAACTATTTTTAAGAAAAACTCATTCTACTGGTATTTGAGTTCTCCAATTTTGTTGCTATTTTTTGAAGGAGTTTTTACATTGACTATTAAAGAAAATCAGGAATGGAAGTGGTATGTTAAATGAAATTTTATAGTTAAAAATAAATACTCTAAATACATTAAAAACTGCTGTTTAGACAGACGTGATTATGTATTTTTTTTAACAATTATATTCATTTATATTATTGCTATCCTTCAAACTGCGTATTTTTGTTTTTGTTGTCGATACAATAAATGATATGCTAGATAATGAGGTGTTGAAACGCGCAAATGTATCCCCTTAAGTGGTGATATGACAATTTGACTTCTCATTTCCGCTCAATTTACAAATGTACCTGTTATGATAATTCTTTGTCCTGTAAAGGTGACCTCGATTCTTTACGACAGAAACATCAATACGCAAATGCAAAATTATAAAATGAAAAAATTGATAAATTTCTAGGTTTTGCCCTTCCGTTTTTCTTTATCTTACAAGCATAGTTCCTGCAATTTGGCTGTTAGAATTAGACAAAGTAGATCGTCGACTTAAAGCTAAAGAAGAAACTTTCAATCTAACATCATCTACCAATCTCAAAGAATTGAATAATTTAATTGGGGTAATGTACTCCCTCAAATTATTCAGACACAATATTTATTGGAGCATTTTAGGTTCAGATAAAACTTCCTGATATTCCTTTAAGTACAGAAACGTGGATAACTCTCATTGAACAGTTCTTGATGTTAATTCTAATAATTGGACGTTGGATGCTACCTAAAGGTGATCTAACACGAGATCAACTGAGTCAGTTGCTGTTGGTCTACATAGGTATATTTTATAAGAATATGCATTTCATACAGATTTTACTTTTAAATAATTACTTCAGGCACAGCAGCAGATATTATAGAATTCTTTGACTCGTTCAAAGATGATAAAATTGCGTCTGAACCCCTCTTGGTTTTGCTAACGTTAGGAATTTGGTTAGCAAAAATCAGTCTGAGGATTAATTTATGACGTGTTTTGCTTTTAGGTCTTGGAGTCTTATGCAATTTACGGTTGTCTTAACAGCGACCAAATCCAGGAAGTCTAGACTGACGTCAACTGGTTCAGTAATCGATCAGTAATTCACTGAATTCGAACTTGAATATTTGTTAAAACATTTTTTATTTTAGATCGAGCAGTTGCTGTACTATCGATGTTTGGGGCATTGCTCTCAATATAACTCTCCAAGATGCCCCTTTTCTAGTATTTCGACTTCTCTTAATCACACATTTCAAAATTATCTCATACATGAATGTCTTTTTCACTTGCAAAAACACACTAGTGATACTTTTGCAACTCTATAGATTGTATGTGGTTTACAGTGAGCATAGAAAGAAAAGAGTCAAAAATGACTTTGAACTCACTAACATTTCCATAATATCGAAACCAGATATGTATGGGAGTAAGAAAAGAAGCAAAGAGAAAAGTAGAATGAAACGACAGCTTAAAAATCCAAAATTCTCTGAAGAGTCTGAAGACACAAGCGATGATTCTTCTGAAGAACATATTAGCAACAAAAAAAGGTAATTCTTTCATTTTGTATATTTTCTATGACTATCGTAATTTTAAATTTTCTTATTTAAGAAAAATTAAAAATAGTCGTAAAGACACAGGATATTCGACTGGCAGTTCCCACACAAGCACCAAAATACACAAAACTAAAAATAAAAAAGCGAAAAATCGTGAAACTTCTAAAGAACGATTAGATAAAAAGATTTCAAAGCAGAAATTAAAACGATCAGATCAAGATACAAAAATCAAGAGAACATTAGAGGAAGCCTTTTCAGAAGAAAGTGAGAGTGATTTATCTCCAATTGAAAAAAAAGAAGAAATAAAAAAGGATAAATCTAAACTGAGGAGCTATGAAAAAGAACCAACTATTACAGTAACTACAAGCGATTCTTCGTCAGAATGACGCCATCAGTTAGCCATTATGGCTATTTTTTGTCTATATATTTTTATTTTTATTTGTTGCCTGTTTTTTATATACTGTGGAATTAATTCTGAAGGATTAGTCATTGCTAAAATATATAAGAAAAATAATTCAAGTATTCACTAAATATGCTGTGTTAGAAGAGCTGCATATTAGTGTAGGAAAAGTATTAGATTCTGTGATAGATGCACACATGTTTTAAATGTTGCTGTTACGTGTTATATGATAATCCTATTAAATGTTCCAATTCTAAAGACAAATTTAAAGTTATGTAAACTTTTTTAAAATCATTAGAAAAAGGATAATTTGGCCAACCGAACACATAAATGGGTTTTTCAATAGCAAGTCGAAGCGGAGAATCTTTAAAAATACATATCATAGAGGTTTGTTTTTGTCGTTCCAAAAGCTTCAACAATTTAAGCTAGAAAATACTTCACACGTTACAAATACTTAGTTAAAAAGCAAGTTTCAAATTTTTTACTTTTTCTCAAATCAATCCAATCTGCATTTTTATTAAAACGTAAAAGTTTATATTGATCAGAGGCACTAGTTAGTACTTCTGTAGTTCGGTTCTTTCATAATACTTTTTTACGAAATTCCAAAAGCAGTTACTGCCCTTTCAAAATACACATTAAGATTTTTTTCTAAAGTAAGAAAAGGAGAAGTGTGACAATAAATGTGTTATGTGTTTCTGTATAGAATTGTTGCATTAGTATATAATGATTCTGATACCAAATACCAAACGTGTGCGGCCAACTATACATATAGAAATTTCTAATCTCTGTTCACAAGCTATTATTATCACTCTGAACTGTAATAAGATATCTAAAGGGTTCTTAATTTTAAGTTATTATTCTGAGTATAAGGGTAAAATTGTCTATTTACAATAATAAAAATACTATATTTGGTCACTTTTCTTGTCTGCTCACCTGAAGTTCCAGATTTCTGTAACTACCAATGTTTTTTTCTTTCTTGCATTTCAACTTTAATTGGTAACAAACACTTAAATATTATTATAAATAAAAATCGCTAAAATCTTATCTTTTCAAACAACTGAGAAAATACCAAGCATTTTTTTATTTAATCAACATAAATTCGGCTATAGAATGTATCCCTCTCTTCTTTAAAAAGCATTTCTGAATGCTTGGTATAGGCAACCAACAATTTATATTTTAAAAATAAATAATTTAAAAGTTCTTCAGCTATTTGAATTTTGAATATACCTTATTATTCTTGAAATATATTCTTCATAAATTGTGCACATAATAAAAAATAGTCAACAACTTATAACGCTCTGAGACTGAATTCCTAGACTCAACTATTTAACGCTTATTTCCTAATCCTAGTTGCATAAAGTTGTGTAAAGATATAAACAGTTGTCATTAATTCTGAGGTCGAATATTCTATACTTTGAATAAAGTGTTAAAAATTCGCAATTCAATGGACAGATTCTTTGAAAAAAAAAGTATAATTATAAATCATTCTATATAGAAATGAGTATCAAAATTAATAGTGTATTCTAGAAAGGACAAACCTCTACATAAAGTACTTCACATTTGCCAATTATTTCAGCTTCTCATTTAAATCTAATATATTTTTTTGTTGAATTTTAAATTATTGTTGGAAAATTGAATTAATTAATAATCTTTTTGAGAACATAATGTCTGGGGAAAAAAATTATGAAAAATAGAGACAATACTTAAGTAACAAATAAATTCATTTATACAACAATTCATAACATGTGAAAAAGTAACAATTAACAAATTTTTGATTGTTTTATAAGTTACCCTAGTTTCTCAAGAGCTTATAAATTTTGTTACGTCACAATCACTTTCCTTTATTAGAGTCAATAAAATTACCTGATATTTAAAAATATCGATAGCTGTCTTAGTTCTTGTTTCACTTCTTCCGTCTTTTGTTGGTAGTTCATTTAATGTTTTAACATCACTTATAAAATTTTTAATTAAAGTTAAATTTGATTCAACTAAGGCTTCTAATTGATCAATTTTCACTTTTTTCTCTTCTTCATTAATTGGAATTTTTCGTTTACGACCAAGTTTATGTGAAAACTTTCTATTGAAAACTTTTCGTCTTTGTCGTGTTTTCTTGGGTGCATTTTCAATTTTCCAATCTTCAGAGTCTTCATCTCTATTAGTCACACCGGAAGCGGTCTACAAAAGAATAATTGATGTTATCTCTGCTACGTTTTTATTTTAATCACCAAATTGTTTTCCTCTTCTGCAGCTTCTTCAACTGATCCTTCATCAAAGCTTCCATCTGTATACTCTTTGAATCGGTTTTTATCTCTTGCCTTCCGAACTGGATTCCTTCTAGGTTCTCCTTTATTCCCAATCTTTTGATTTTTCACTTTCTTCGTAGAATTTCCAGTCTTGACTTTATACTCCTTGACAAATATGACATCGTCATCTTGGAAATTACTGTTTTCTATGAAATTCGGACAACATTCGATTACAGTAAAATTATTAAGGACAGATCCACCTAAGCATAGATTCAAAGGTTCAGTTTGCTCGACCAGAAATGAGGAATTAGGAGAGTGTTCTTCTTGTGAAGTTGAAGACAAACTTTGATCAGGATCAGACAAATTTGAATTCATAACGTCAGTTAATAGAACTATTGGTTGTAGTGAGTCACATGTAGCCATTACAAACGTCGCAGTTGCTGAATAAGAAAATTTTCACTAAGGTTGTCAACGGTATGTTGATTGATACACACCAGGTCGAGGTGGAGTAATAAATTAAACTTAATTTGATTTTTCTCTACTTTCCTAAATAAGTATTTAAGAAATCATACATAAAGTGACTGAAAATTGTTAAAGAAAAACTTACTTTTCAAGTAAATATTAATAGTTTTTAGTGAACGTCACAAAAACTGAACAACTCATCAAATGATTAATTTATGTTTGTTACTTGGTTACATAGAAAAAGCTTACAGGTTTACAAATTGTTTTTTGTTTTGAGAGGGTTTGAATGAAAAAGTTAAATTAATAAAAGAGGATCTATGCTGTTTAACTAAATTTAGTCTTCCTCAGCAAAGTATATTATCAGAGTGCTTCTAGTTTGCTAAAAAAATTCAACGTCTTGCAAGTAAAAGAATTGTTCTTTCATCAAAATTTTTGCCAACGTAGAAACAGTAAATCATCTTCTTGGTTTTCGTTCCTTTGGCCTGCTTTCTTTTGAAGATACCTTCATGAAATACTCGTAAAGACATGTTACGAATATTATAGAGGTGTTCCAAGAGCTTTGATCTTAAGAACTTAATTCATCAAATACGAACCAGCTATTTCCAATCATCAATGTACTAAACAATGTACTAATTTACGATTCAAATCAAAATCAATTTGTTCATCAGTTACTATTCTCATTTGGCTTCAGAGCAACTGTCTTTTTCTGTTCTATGGTAAATACGACACTGGTGATACAACAAAACTGCAGATTTTTGACTGATTGGAGTGATTAGCGATTAATAAAATTTTATCTACATAATATATAGGATTACTCAACGATGTAAAAAAGTCCATTTTATGCCTTGAAATGCATAATTTTTTAACAAAATTTGTACATATTAATTTTCTGTATCGTCTAAAATTATTTTCAAATATACAGGGCTGTTCACTAACAAGCTAACAAACAACCTCATAATTTTTTTTTAAAATAGAACACTTTTCACATTTTCAGATGTAGCTTTTAATTTTGATTATTTTATATTCAACGTTTATTAATTTAATTGTTTTAATTTTTGGAATAATGTGACTTTCATGACAAAAACATTCACGTTTCAATAATCGATAATACAAGAAGTAGGAAAATAAGTAAAATGAAGCTAACATTACTTTTGAGAAAAAAGTGTAAATTTTAGGGCTATAACATTTTTACAATAAGTAAAGTAGAGTTGAATAACTTTTTTGTTATAAATTGTAAATAGTTAAAAATTGATGTATTTAGAGAGAAAACACAAATTATTGGATACAAACCAATTAATTGCTTCTTAAAGTATACTCTTTTAATGATGATATACTTACTTTTGTTTACGATTGAATCAATTGTTGTAACATTTTTTCCACTCAGAAGACATGACTGCAGAAACATGCACTTCAGACGCTAAATTTACTGCTCGCGCATTTTTTGTTTTATATGAGTAAACAGGAGGAACTCATTTAGTGATAAATCAGGAGAACATAGACTATGATTCATATAAAATAAATGGATTTTGCCTTGATTTTTATTGTAAGTTGCATGACAGTTGGTCTCAGTCATCTTACATATAGCATCAACATTTACAAGTTTGCTGTTTTTGGGCTTCTGTTAAGATCTTTGTCACTGAGGATAGTTTTTCTACATTTGAATTTGGTAAACAAATCAAAAAGGGTATTTTTGAATGGTACTTTATAACCAAATGCAGAATGAAGACCATCCATGCATTGTTGTTGAGTTAACCAACATACAAAATCCTAAAAAATTACTTATGAATATTTCACTTTGACAAATAAAAATCATCTTTGAATTTTTCAGTAGAACAACGATAACTTTGCTTGTCCACACTAAAACACTGAGTCAAGTAGATTCTTTCGTCCTTAGACAATATTTCATGAACGTTCAAGATGGAGAATTGTCAAAACCACATAAAAGCAAAGCAAGCTTGCCTACATAATAAAAACGTTCAAATTAAAATTAATCATCATTAAGTCCAGAATCGAGAAAAAAACTTCTCTTTCCACTGAACTAGGATAATGGAGCTTAGATTTGCTAGTTTCAGAACAAAAAATGTTTTTCATCTGGGAAATCAAAAATAAAAACTTTTTTCCTTTTGTAAACTCAATCTGGGGACATACAGTATAATAAATGCAAAGTGCAGGTGAAGATACAATAAGTTCAGAGTATTTCTTCTGAAAAAGTATAAGTTTATGTTGTAATTTGTTAGTGAATACCTCTACTTTTGAAAATAATTCTACATGATGCAGAAGAATGATACCTACAATTTTTGTATAAGGAAAGTTTTAAAATTTATGTATTACACAGGGACATAAGCATAAATAATATTTTTCACTTCAAAGATTTTATAATTACCTAGTAGATAGAAAATATTTCAGTAATTTGTTAAAAAAAATGATATTCATCACTTTGCACGTGGTTTATTGTACAGGGTGGGGCATTTTCGATGTCCGCATAGAGAGATCTTCAAAACTAGAAGGTGTGAAAAAAAACGAATGACACATTTTCGACGTCGTTTTTTGAGAAAATAATTTTGGTAAATACCTCAAGTTGATATCGTCCTTTGTTTTTTAGTTATACGCAAAAGTTGACAATTTCCTGATATTTTTAAAAATTCATATCTACGTTTATATTGGAGGTAAGCGATTGAAACAAAGGCATAATCAAACCATTTTTTAAGTGAAATCCAGTAGTACCAACAAACATTTTTTTCAGTTATTGGTTGGTAAAAGTCGTTCTTACACGAGGGAATTTTTTGACCAGTACAGATTGATTCAAGTTTCTAGTGGAAAAGAAAATTTTTCGAGCCACTTCATAAACCAAGATTAGGTTTAGAAAAATTATTTGCAATTTCAGCCTGATATCTTATCAACTGCTGTCTTTGAGTGGATTTTAAATAATGTTTCACCTTTCTAGACTGTTTTTCATAAAAAATTAATTAATAATTTTGGTCAATAATTTGACAAATTTCAGTCAGATGAGTGTCATTGCCACAAACTTATTCGAACAAAACTTTCTAATAGTCAATATTTTTTGAAACCAACCTAAAAATAGAAAACTTCCTAAAACCCTAAAGTCTAGTGCGTGATTCTTTTTTGACATGACTTTAACACGTTACATTTTTTTAAATAGAAACCATAGTTGGCTGTGACAGTTATGAAAAGCTAATTTTTTTCTGACCTTAAAAATATGTAAATTTTATATGACGATTTTACAAAATTGTATTTTATTTTACATCATTGTTTTCATTTTTTGTTGTTAATCTGCAGTTGGCTATGGAAACAATTGGTTTATTCAAAAATTGATTATTTAGAAATATATCAACTAGATTCGATAATATTTTTCGATTTATAGATGTTCCTACTGTTAGTGCTTTTACATAAAAACGTTTTTTTTTTTAATGAAGTGTTTAAGTAAATATAGGCTTATGGTATAAGAAATCTTTACCATGGACAAAGCTTGTTTGTTTGTTGGACACCACATTTCTCGTTTTTCTATGGAATCCAGTCTACCAAAAATGCAAATTATTGAATGATCGAATACTTATACTAAAATCAATATTTTTTCTATTTTATTAGTTTATAACAGCATGCAAAGTAGTCATGAGCACATAATCTTTTGTTTTTTATAGTCAATCAACAACTATAATTTATCTTGAATTTCTTCAACAGTTTTTCATCTTAGAAGATTTTTATGTGCATACAATGCCTTAGTCTTATATTTAGTATTATCAAATGTTTATAATATTGAAAGAATAGAATCTAATAGATTATTTACACTTGAACACTCAGCTTCTATAGAAACCAATTTTTCACATGGCCATCTATTAACAAATAACATATTAGAAAAAAATATTTCTTCTCTAGAAAATTCGTCAGAATATAATATAACATATTTATATTTTCAAAATCAGAAAAAAAAATGGTTTTCAAAAATGTGTCAGCCAAATATGGTTTCTATTGAAAAAAAATGCAACTTTGTGTTTTTGCAACCAAACTAATAATCCAAAAACATATGTATTGGTATTAATGAATCCTACGAAAAAAACTGCATAATTCAGTTTTTGTTTCAATTGTTTACCTCCAATATTAACGTAGTTATGAATTTTTGAAAATATTGACAGATTGTTAATTTTTGCTTATAACTAAAAAACAAAAGACGATATCAACTCACAGTACTCACCAAAATTATTTTTTTGAAAAACGACCTCGAAAATATGTCATTCGTTTTTTCCACACTTTCTAATTTTGAAGATCTCCCTATGCGGACATCGAAAATGCACCGCCCTGTAGACGTTATGTTATCGTGCATTGTCTGCAATTCGAACGATAATAGTTACTAATATAATAAGTTTCTTTAAAAGTAATTATCTAAAGTTTTTTTAAGGAAACTGACACATACATCAAACAGAAAATAAAAACATGACTATTTATTCTGCAAAAAAGCAAATATAGCAACAGGATGTGCCAAATTAGTAGTATATTAATAAATCCCGGATCGAAAATTTTAAATTTAAAACTTTTTATTTATTTCCATATTTCCCGATATGACGTCGTTGTTATGATTTGGTATGTTTTTATTACGCATACCGCATTTTCATGAAAGTGTTGAAAATCTGAAACTGTTATTTCCTTCATAAAGTAAATTTCCTAGTTGAAAGAATTTTGGCGGAACTGTAATTTTCACTCTCTTACACTGCCATCAACCACTAATCGAGAAACGAAATTTATTTTTTTTTCCTGCGAAAAAGAAGGTTATGTTGATAAATTAATGATAATGCAAAAAGTATGTCGTTTTGCTATAAAAACATGAAATAAATTTTGCGCACACGTGCGTCCTTAACTGCATATGTAAGTTAGTTTGGAAGCGTTTCAAATGAATAACCAAACGCAAAATGGTTATCAATCCTTAGATTGGTCTGCTATAGGTTTTCTGCTTATTGTATTCTTTTTTCTAGTGTTTTATCAATCTCGTGCATGTTAGCTTCAATTTCCTGAGTTTATTTCAGTGTAAACATGAATGAATAACTTATGATATTTTCTTAGAACTTTTTGAATTGATGTTAACCATTAAAACTACATTATCTTGTATATTGATAGTATCCTGCAGTTCAATGAAATGCAAACATCACATAAATATCGGAATCTTTTGATCCCTCTTTAAAGGTTGTGTCATTCTAAAAATAAAAATCAATTTTGTTGCTCAAATAAGAGTCTAATAACTTGTGCATCAATTAAAATTCCTCAAAATCCAGAATTATTTTTAAATTTAGATCAAATATTCTTGAAGTCTAGGACATTTATAAGCTTTTCTCAATACAACGGAAAAAATCGAAATAGGTCAAGTTAATGATAAAAATATTTAAGTTAAACATTGTTTCGGAAAATTTGATAAAAGTATACAAAATAGTAAATTTGCAACTACACATTGTTAGTAATGAATGAAACTTTGATATAAACAACATCGTCATAAAGTTTATTTTATGTCTTGATGAAACGCGCGAATGAGTCAGATGAATTGTGATTTAAAATAGGTTCAGAAAATTTTCAATTTAAACCTTGACGTAATTCCTGCTAATGTATACATAAAAGGGCGCCAAAAAAGGACGTTCTAACGGACAGTATGTAACAGAAAACAAAGTTTAAAATAAACCTTGAAAGTTTTTTTCAACACTGAAACAGAGATTTAACTATTTCCGATGGAAAATTTGGTTTGTATAGTAAACTCATTCTTGCATTACAATAACAATGGAGTTTAATTGTGTACAAGAGTGACTATATTTTCGACTGAATGAACTTCTAATTTTAAAACTTGTCTTTGGATTTTTGGCGGCGGTTGTTAATAGACAGATGATTCATTTTTATCTAGAAATCTTAGCATTTTTCTGATGAAGTCTGCTATTCGGAAGATGTTTAAAAGAAATAAAAAAATCATTCAAAAATGTATCTTCGTTTTTTATCGGACAGAATTAAAATATTTAAATTTTCAATGTGATGAAAAATAATTCAAGTTGTTCGTGTCAAAAATGAAATTTACAAGGCGCCAGTTAATTCTAGGATCAGAAAAAAATAAAAAAAGTATTTTCAGAACGAAAGAATTCGTGTGTCTCGTGTGTGAACATAAATCAAAGAATAGCGTAAATGTCAACTAATCTTGAAAATATGTTTAGAAAGATACTAAACACGAAAACGATTTTTACAAAATTTAAATTGATTAATATATTACGGGATTATTTCATATTTTCTCATTCATTAGGCATGAGAAGATTCACACAATGAATGTTCAAAAACATTCATAGGTATTGAATGTAATACTTCTTTCTGATTTATGGTGAATTATTATTATTTCTCAAATTCAAAGATGAATGAATTAGAAAAAAAGGTATGTATAATTAAATTCGAGATAAAAAAGTTAACAAAATAATAGTCAAAGATAGGGAGCAAGTTCTTCAGATTTATTCTCAGCTGAAATCTTTGAGGTAACGTAGCTGAGAGATTATATCCTAAATCAGCTTTACATCTTTTCGGCTTAAACTAATATAATAAAGTTAAAACTATAATAAAAATGAGCTGATGAATTAATTCCGTAAATTTTTTGTATTAATAGAAAGCAATTTTTCTTTCAATTTCCCAAATGTAGCACTGGCAACCAAAATAATTACTGTTTTTTACCATTTTAATTATAAATTTATTTTGAAAAGTCAGTATCACTAGCTTTAGTAGTTTCTCAAGATTTAGAAATGATTAAGGACAATTAAATTTAGTTATAATTCTCTAGGCTTCTGCAGCAACTAGAGATGAGAAGATATGGGCAAAATCTTAAAAAATCTACGTAAATATAATAATATCTAACGTAAATATTTTTAAGAACTTAATAGTTTAATCCTAAAAATAAATTGGTGCTTTAACTTTGAAAAAATTCGAGATTAATGAAAATAATTGTAAAATACAGATTTTGAAGAGTGTATGATTTATCTTAAAACGTACAGACATTAAAAATGATGTGTATTTATAAATAAACATAAAAAAAAATAAGAACAGCTCAAACTCGTTAGTAAGGCAAATAATTATAAATTCTGAGATTCTTTTGAGTTTAAAATTAATAAAAACGTGGGCTATCGAGTCTTCCGATCTTAATAATAAACTTCATTTTCTACTAATTAATAGGAATTAGAGATGTTACTCTAGAAAGGTTTTTCTAATTTCATCCAAAATTAAAATCCATGTCAATATGGCAGTCACTATTTTAACTTTTTTGTTGAATATTTGTCACTAATTGTCATTTTATGGATTATCCATTATCCCATTATCTTATCCTAAATTTTAAGTTAAATTACAAAAAAGAATAACCAAATCATTTAACATACTAATGTGAGTATTGGATAGATGGCATTTTCCATTTTACAAAACGTAGACTGCACCAATTTCAGAAATAAAATTCAAAAGCCAGCATAAAATTATTTTGTTATTATTCCCAGGACAGAAAAAACTTGGGATAAAAAGCTTTAGATATAAATAACAGTTTAGTTGGAACTTGGCGAATAATCGAAGTAGTTTCAGAAAAGACAAGAAGAGGGTAAAAATACCTTGCCAATGAATAACATTATTTTGGCGAATATTTGAAGTATGGACTGATCTATGACGTATGATACGACGCCGGGCGTCGGATATTTATCTATATATTTGCACATTTCTACGGTAGTATAATAAGAGCGACGCTCGCAAAATTTCAACATTTTTCAAAAGACATTCATCAGAAAATATTCGGTGGAAAATTAAGTGAGTGATTCAAGTGAAGAGAATTTACAATGTCTGCCTGCGTGAATCCAACCCTATATGTAAGTTATTTTATTATTACTTCTAAAATAAATCCAATTTATTATTAATTTGAGTACAAATTAATTTTTTCAAGTTTTGAACGGTTTTATTCACAAATAGATATTTTTTCCAATTTCATTTTTAATAAACAGCCGATGCTACATTTTCCATTCATGAAATACAGCCATTCTTATCTACACACAGAATTTCAATTGTGGATAAAATATGTCGTGTTTACCACAGTAATTATGAATTGCTGATGTAATCAAAAAATTATGCAGATGTTTGGGTTTTATATTTTATCCATTTAATTCCTTAATAAGACCGTTTTGTTCAAATTTTTTCTTTCATTGTATGAATGACTAGAGAGTAAAAAAAGCAAAAACAAATTGTCAATTTCATGCACAACATCATCAATCATTCTCAAAAAACGTAGGCCTCAAAATGTTTTTCACACTTTCATGACATAACACTGAACTTCATTAAACAAAATAACACGAAAAATTTGAAAAAATATTTGGCTTGTTCCCAAAAACATTAGCCAAAAGCGCAAATTTTTCTATAAATATTTTCGTTTTAAATAAAACTGCAGTAGGTTCATTACCAAAGTGTGACCTAATGTGAAATTATGGTGCAGTTTTAGATGCCCACGTGTACTAAGGTATTTTTAATATCAATTTCAGGGCTCCCCTTTAAGTTCTAAAGTTGCGTTATTTAACGCAGTTGCCAATAAGCATAGACAAAGCCAAGAATTAAATCCTTTTTCAAATAATCAAAAAGTAGGGAGTTTACCAAAACCGAAAATTTCTAAAGAAGAATATGGACGGTAAGTTATTACTTTTTTTTAATAAAAAAAAAAAAATATATATATATTTTTATTTTTAGACCAGTTAAAGGATCTCTGTCAGAAGCTAGAGCAATTAAAGCGACGCAACAAGTTTATAGAGAAATGTTAGAACTTTGCGAAGTTATCCATTCGCAAGGTGAGCCGTTATTTACACAAGAAGAAAAACCGAATGATCCTAGAATTGTTATTAGTTTTGGAGAGCTATTCTCGGTATATTTAATAACATTTTGATCGTAAACAAAAATTTATTATTTTTTTTTTTATAGATTTATACTGTGATATCAGACAAACTAGTTGGAATTTTACTCAGAGCAAGAAAACATAAACTTGTCGATTTTGAAGGCGAATGTTTATTCCAGGTAAATTAAATAATTCAAAATTGTTTTTATTGGATTAATTTCTAATTGTTTAGAGACGAGATGACCACGTTCCGGTTATTCTTTTAAAACCAATATCAGAAATTAAAGAACAGTTTAAAGATAAGCTTGCACCACCAAAGTCGAATGAAGATAGTCACAGCGATAATAACAGCGACAGTAGTTGAAGTTGATAGAGATTTAATTCAAGTTAATAAGGACCAGGAATGTACTTTCCAACGATATGATATAAAATAATAAATCTTTTTTATTTATTATAAAATAATCCATATTTACATAATAAAGTATTTTTCTTAAGTGTTTTTTTTTAATTGGAAAAGGAATTAGAATTTGAATACTGCAGTTGATTTCTAAACATATATTGCAGACAGAAAGTTGACAAAATGGTTGATTTGACTAAGACAGTATACTTACAACAGAAAAGCAAAACATAGCACCAGTTTGTTGCATAACGGTTCAAAATAAATGGAATTAAAGTTTATTATTTAATGCGAATAGTCTATCTGAATACAAGATACAATATTGTCAAATCTTCATGAAGTATAGGTGGTAATGATAAACATCAACAGCATTCCACCTACACACAGGTGTATCACTAAGTGTGCTTAGGGTATAAATAATTTAGCAAAAATATAAAAATACATAAATTTACTTAAAAATTAAATGAAATCACGAAAAAGGTAGTTCACCGACTTGCAAACTTAACTTAGACTTTATGATCTTTGGAAATAAAGTGAAAAGCTTGGCTTGAATAAATCGAAATGAAATTATTTAAATTAAACTTTTAGGAATATTTTAAATTACTAAAACAAATGGCAAATTAAAATCATAAAATGTTAAAATGAGACTCTGCATAATTATCAAAGTGGGAGTATAATTATATCGACTATATACAACTTTGTGCTCTAAAAAATAAATTTTTGGGATTTTTGGAGTAGTGTTACTTTTATAATATTAATATAGGCGTTGTTTATATTGTAACACTGACAGTAATAATAACTCCTTGAATTACAAATACTGGCATTTTTCTTAATAACGACACATCAACTAGGCTCTGGAACAATGTACGCATATTCTTGTAAATAATAAAATTATTTTGACTTGATAAGTTTTTCTAGCACACTGAGAAGGTACATGAAGTAAAGTTGGAATAAAAAGTTCGTCGACGTCACGTTGCCTTTCGAGGCGGCGGTGGCACCGGACAGTTCGAATGTTTCCTTTCACTTACAGGAATGTTCTCGTAGAGAGTAGGCTTCACCAAGTCTTCAGGCGGTCTGAAATAAACAATAAACATAAATAAAACCATTCAAAAAACTACGAATACGTTTCTTCAAGAAACCGCTCATCACACCAAACACACACGACATCTAGTTAGCATTTCATATGCATGTTAAATGACGACTTTATAGTGGCATGAGTATGAGTATGATTGTAATGACAGACTTACAAAATTTTAGTATGGGTGCCACCAAGCATCAAAATCGTCAATTAATAATAGCTACGGATCAACTACATTATACACGACACTCAACCTCTAAAATGAGCCTGCAACAACACCACCCTTCACAAAACTAACTGAAATTATTTCATCCAAACTACTTACCTAGGTAATGGAATATCAGAAACAGCCCGAGGAGGTTTTTTTGTTTCGCCTCTCAGAATCACAGAATTTGGTGAAGAAACGGGAAAATGTGTTGATGTGGAAGACCTATTCGACAAAGATGTCGTACTTCCTAAACCCGTCGTTGTCGACGACGTCAAGGTACTACCTATATCACTACTGTATCGAATGTTCGTGTATTCGCGGCCTATTTGTATCGATTTCTATAAAAAAGAAGTGGAGTATAAGTGTAGACATAGAGAAAGATTTAGTTAGAAACTATTCCATATCCGAAACTTTGAATTACTATCCTGCTACAAGTTTGGAATGAATCACTCAAAGTGCAAAAATAGTCGTTCCAAACGAGTTACAGCCTATGCTTTTTCTTCGACTTAGAAAAAAAAAAACAAAATAGTAAGTATGGTAGGTATCTCAACATTTCCTTTCATAATTCCATCAAAAATTAAATTTATAGCAATGTTTTTTCTATTGTTTTTGAAACGACTATACGATGACGCTAGTTGTGGTTATTCCAACACTAAAGTGAAAACGAAAATTTCAATGAATGAAAATTGAGCAAAAAATTGCTCTGTTATGATAAATGTGAAAATATTTCAAAGAAATGAAGTTTGAGCCCTCAAACAAAATACAGTACTTAAAATAATTGAGCTACAGAGTTTGGGTTCAAATCTTTTGAATCACATCCAGCAAAAATGAAAAAAAAAAAAGAATTTAAATAAACTCAAAGAAATGATGTTGAGATTTCCTTTAAAACTGCGTGTTCACCTGTTCAGCCTTCATTCTTTCAGTTGTGGTTTCTATATGATGTTGTACAGCTAAATAAACAAATTTGTATTGGGCTTCAGTCTGTACCATCCCTGACCGTTGGGATCTCACCATTTGTATTGTGCGTTGTATATCTATTTCACAGTCCAAACCTGTATAAAAGTTTGAGTTAGAAAATTGAAACTTTTTTTTCTATATACTCTTACCATACTTTTTAAGTTGGTCCAAAATCATATCAATAACTATAAAAGTACCAGTTCTTCCAATACCAGCGGAACAATGCACTAAAATAGCACCTGGAGGATTATCTGGAAGCTCTTGCTGCAGACTTTCCTGTCTCTTATTAACTTCATGTAAAAAATTTAAAACACAGCCTGGATCTGAAGGCACGCCATGGTCTGGCCATGCCTGTGAATAAAATTTCATTATTAATTAATCAAAAATAAATTGAGAAACCAAACCTGAAAATGGTATTGGTACACTTTTCTTTCACAATTTGATCCTTCCATGCTAACTAGAAATTCTCTTAACGTATAATGTGGTGTCGATGATTCCATCAACATTTTTACTTTAATTTTTCCATATTCTTTTGTCCCTTGATCAGGCCAATATCTGGCACATTTTGTTTTACCTCTTTCAGTCTCTTTGGTTGTCATTACTATTACTCTACAATTTTCTTGCCAAACCATTTGCCAAAAATCAGCTATCGTCGAAGGTAAACAGCCTTGAGTTGCTATATAAACTTTGCCACTTGGATCACTTCCTAATTCGTTTCCTCCACCATAATCCGCTTTCCATCTAATATAATTTGCGTTAATATAATCCGAGCCTGGGACATTTGGATCGGCATCTTTCAATTTCACTCGAGTATCATCAACTAAATCATTAAATTTACTTAAGTATTAATCTCATCAAAATTAATTTAAACTTACAAGGCAGAATATTTTTATATCTATTTTTGTTCCTATTTTCAGGTCTAACACCTTCTTTTCTTGAATATAAATGTTTGAATTCTTGTTGTTGTAATGATTCAAATTCCTCCCAAAAGCCGGCTTTGCCCATTCCATTCGGACCATTTTCGCTCTTAAGGAAAAAACTATAGTGTTTATCTAATAATTCAATAAAAATCTTACTTGTAATTGTTTAACTCTGGAGTGTATCCCTGAAGCGTTGATTCTTGTGGCATTAAATGGCTGCTTAAGATGGACAACAGTCCCCGACGTTTCTACCATTGGATTCTTCTTATAATACTCTATTAGTTCGGCTAAACTATCAAATTTTTCTCCACCGCCAACATCATACTTGTTATCCTAATAACATGAATAGAATAGAATTCAGACATACTCGGATGTCCACAATCACTTACCGAATATCTAATCATGACATGAGTCACTTTGTCGTCGGTTCTAACAGAAAGAACAAAATCGCCGGGTGCTGATTGACTTTCTCTAACTAAAAAACTTCCATTTTTACCTCTTTCTAAAATCAATTTTTCTGCTTCTTTTCCCGAGAGATGTCCATGAAACCATCTGTAAACACAACGTAGGAGTATTTTTACAACTTATTTACATATTAATAAACCGTCTCTAATTAATGTGAGTACTATATGAACAATTTGCGCAATCACAACATACTTTTGCACTTTCAATTTTCAAACTAGTTATGCACTTACTGTGTGGCGCAGTTGTCTTTAGATTATGTTTATCGGCCGCGACTTTACACATTCTTAATAAAAATGTACATACGAAATGAGCTCGAATATCAGTAATATAAACCAAATAAAAAAAATCGTTCGCATACTTACACAAGAATGTAAATAACAAAAGTAATTTGCATTAAATATATTTCAACGTTGGAAGGATGATCGCTCCTTACAAAACACGGCCACAAGCTGTTCTTGGTCTAATTAAATCCTCCCATGTGATCTTTTTACTTTGCATAATACGACAAATATGTATTTGTTTACATCTACTCAACCTTAACAACGACGTAAACGAGAATAATGAAACTATCTAATTTCGATACAAAATCGCGTGACGGTCATTTTTTTTTCAGGGAACTTCCATCAGTAAAACCCAACAAATTTAATTAGTGCGTTAAAAAGCATTTTCTGTGTGGGAACTGCGAGATGCGTTTTTTGTGAGAACAAGTTGAATGAATTTAAATGTAATTATAGGTATGAGAACGAGCAGATTTTACCCAAAATAGAAAGGTTTTACCTAATTCACACTACTTATTATTTGCGTAATTAAGATTGATTTAAGACAAGACCTGGAATCAAAATTTTGCATAATGCATTCAGAAAATTTAAGGTTCAATGAGCTTCATTAACATTTTTGCTAAATAACTTATCCATAAAAAGTATGATAATAAACAAATAAATATCTGTGGTTTGCAACCAACATCTAAAAAAGTATGTATGACGAATGTTTATGCATTGTTTATTGTGGTCAATGTTAATTAAGAAAAAATTCAAAGTTTTATCACTATGTAAAATAAAATTAGATTTTTGACGAGATAAAGTAATAAATTCCCCATTTCTGCATGGTCAGGGTCGAAAAATAGAAAATAACTTCGAGGTGGGGTTGTGAAAGGAACTAAACACTCTTTTACAAGTAGTAGTGATTAAACAATGTGAAATTTCTCACCCACTTAATATTTCTTTAAGTTTAAATAGCCATCGGCTTCGATATTTTACTGTTTCCATATTTAGTCACCTGCCTTTACCACTTAAATACTTTTAGTTGTGATGTCAATAGAAAATTCAAACTCAGTGAGTTTAATAGATGTTTGAATTCCAACATGCATCCATGCCATTGATAAAAAAAGACCATGACCTGATATTTCAATTCCATTTATTTTATACGCCAAGAAAGTTTTATAGTTCCTGTCTATTCAAACGAAGGTGAAATATTTTTATACTACATGAGATACTTTTGAAAAATTTCAGTGGAATGTGGGACCAGAAATAATATGACAGAAATGAATAAAAAATTTCTCGCATTACACAACACTAAGTAAAAATATCTTACTTGAAAAACAAAAGAGCTTTTCTAAATTCCTTTAAAGCGGTAGAAAAAATAATCTGTGCTGTTGGAACGGCAATCACTGATGTATTCGTAGTAAAAAAATTCCGCGTCATTTTAGAAAATTTTTCAAAGGAAAACTGACATATAAACTCATGAGAAAACTACAATTACTACTACTATAATTGATAGAGAAAATAGTAGAAATTAATGTAGTATTTCAAGCACCTGAACACTGTGATAACAAAAAGCACACTGCTTTAGTTTTAAGTAATGTCGTGAAACCCATCAACAATACTCGTGCTTTTCCAGATAGTGGGGAAGACGCCTTCGGACACCTCGCAAGAGACGCGCGATTCTCGACCTATACTATAAACCGATTTTTAATATACAACAATAAATAATCATTTCAAAATCATATGAATAACAAACGACTTTTTTTGTGTTTACGTCCGCCTTATTATTACACCGACTCAAACACATAATAAATAAAATCAAAAATAATTGTTAAATTACACAAAATAATTGTCACATTTCAACCTTACAAGTTTTTTTATTCACAGCATTACTCTAATTATTTATTCACTGGACGTGAAGGAGAAAAGGTTACTCTAATTGACATCCTAAGTAATGGTTTGCACGAAAATTGCGCGTAATTAGACCTGCTAGGAAGCTGCTATAACGATACATTATTTCATTTATTTTGTAATATGTATATACAAATAATGAATGATCGTAAAATTATGAATTAAATTAAACAAGACTGGATTCTCTGAAGCATACATAATTATGCCCATTTTTACTCAACACACAAATAATGTCGTCTGACTGTAATACATCATATTTATTGCGTTGATTAGTGAAATCGTGTTAATAGAATCAACTGAATAAAAAGATTTCCTCATAACCTTCAGAAAAGAAATGGCAGAAAATAAACGTCGGTATTTGATTCTTTTCTTATTTTATATTATTAAATTACAATTTACGTAAATAATATCCCTGTAATTTTGAAAATTCTTATAAAAAGCTTTAAATTACAACATAATGCTTTCTAATTTTTAGTGGAAGAAGTTTACATTAATGATACTAATAGTATAAATTAAATGTCACGAAATAGAAAAGTTAAATAATCATTAATAGTCAGATTTTCTAGTTAAATGGGAAATGAAATTCTTGGTTATTTTTATGTTAAAAACCATTTATTTAAATTTGAAATGATTAACAAACAAGACTTGAATGTCTTATTACATTTATTTCACAATTTGAATTTCAGACTAATTTCTATAGATATATGTAATTATTATTAAAGATTTCAGAACGTTTCTTGAAATGCTTCCTGTTTTAGATAACTTAATGCGAAATAAGGCTAATGTAAATATTTGTTTAGATACTGAGAGTATTGAGTAAATGGAAATTGTGTTTTTTTACTTTAGACTTTTAGACATAATGGTGCAGAACAAACAGAAGATAAACTAAATACCAAAACAGGTATTTATTGTAATTTGATCAAGTCGGATTGCACTAGCAGTTCAAAAGTCAGAGACGTTTATAAGTTTTTGATGATTATCAAATGAAAATAATGGATGAAAAAGTTTGTAAAGACAAAAAAAAAACAACTTATGAAAGATCTCCAATGCTCAAGCATACAAAATAAGGGTAACGAAAAAGTTGAAAAAAATTGAAAAAATGAACCTTCAAATAGCAGAAAGCTACTGAGAATGTTCCTGCTTGTTATCGGAATTAACATGTGCAAAGTCAGTCAAAAAAGAAAAGAAACCTTTCTCCGTACGTCCTCTTTGAGAGACTTCGGTAAGCTAGACCGCACTGGATGTCAAATAAAGGAATAAATATCAGAGGAAACCTTAAAATTGTTGAGTAAAGCATCTCATATAAACGTTCAAGTACAACAGCAAATTTTTAAAATGTTGTTTTACAGTTTTTCTTTGTGATACTCGAGACAATAGACTTCCAACCATCATTTCCTTCAAGAATAACCGCTGCAAAATTAATCTAAAATCCTTTGCACTTACGCCAAGTGGAATAAACACGTGGCACCAGATGGGTGTAAAGTTAAATTTGAATAATATGTTTAGATTTAACGTCATTCGGTTATAAAAACGTTTGCAATTTTATTTTCTTTAATTAATTTGAATAAAATACATAAAGCAAGCTTTAGTAAAGTTCAAGTACTTTTGGTTACTGGACCTTGATAATAAAAACCGCAAAATATTTAGGCTAACCTCAAGATTTTTTTTCTGAAAATTGTTTGTCCTGATCACTTCATTAAAATAATTTGCAAGCAATTTTCTACATACTAAACCATAAGGTAGAAATATAAAAAATGATGATGACGTAAGAATATAAGTTAATAAACAAATGTATTGACTGTGCCTATATAAAAACTGTCAATTATAATATTAATCCATCACAAAAATCTCATAAAAACATATGTACATATTTGAATGTATTATACAAATTCACTTTCTTTCGTCAAGATTATTTTTTGTGCAATATTCTAATAAATATTTACCACAGTGCAAGACTGATTTCAAAATGACGTGGTATATTTCCGGCTTTTTATTTTAAAGACAAACGCTTGTAAACATAATCATCATTGTATGGAAAAAAACGTGATCCTATTATAATACCATTAGTATTAGGCGCTTTAACTGAAGCATAATCATGAAATGGCAAATAAGTTGTTTAATAATACGCTTAAGTCTATAAAGCCCCGACAAAATACTCTTTGTGCATCTTAATTCTTTCAACTTCACCCACATTCTCTTCTGCAAAAGACGTTTTCAATAATCAACATGCAATTCAACTTTCTGATTCGCCCACACAGCACAAACGAGGGTAAAATTCCTGCATCATCTTTTCGTATCATCCGAATTTTATGGTAGACAAATCTACTTTATAAATCACCCACATCACAACTTTCTTACTTACTAAACTATTTTTCAATTTAGGAAAGAATATTCAGTTCACATAACGTCTCCAATGTCATCATCAAGGTACATCACAACATTGTAAAAATAACCTCATGCAAGGTTCTAATGTATTCTTGGAAAATTCAACACGGAAACTCATCACCGTACCAGACTATTTTATAAACTAAATTTTAAACTTAAGCGTACGAACGTAACGCATGTCAATTCATAATTTGTTTATTCCAATGATAAATAAACACATTTTCAACCAAATGCTTTTCATATAAAGAAAAAATTGAGGACTGGGTTATCTACGACATCATTAATTCGACCTTCCGTAAAACCAATGGTTGAGATGTAGGTGGTTCTTGCGTTGGAGTCTGTGGGTCAAATTTTTAGTCGATTGGTAGTTATGTTAATACCAGTTCTGGCTCACAGAATAATGGTACAGAATTAAAAAAATAAAAATCCCAGCTTTTTGAATAGCTCAGTAATTAAATGAGATTTTTCTTAAAAATTCTGCACGAATACCCCTTGAGCCATGATTTATATTACCACAACTATAGTCGACAATGTTATTCAAGTTCATTTTTTATGAAAATGTCGAAAACTATTAAACACTGAATAAGACTTTCAAAAAGGATTATCTATTCGCACATCCACTATAGGACTTTGCCATTGTTATGCGTAGTTTTTTCAACAAACTGATAAATTTCCTACCTCTTGTGCAAACAAATGAATCACACGTGTTAAAATTCCATCCATCCATATTTATACTATTAAAATGTAGCAGATGGAAAGCATACTTTAAAAATTTACTAACAACTGGGGTGTTGAACTTTTTGTAAAAAACCTTTTTAGTATAAAATATCAAAGTAGAACAAGTGTAAACATTTATACCTTAAGCAGGATTATGCACGATTCAAGTTAAAAAAAAATGCGTAGGTTTTAAATCAGTGATTCATAAGACCTGTTTTACCTGACGAAGGGTGATTCAGTGAAGTTATTTTTCAACCTTCTGATATAGACTTTGAAACAGTTTTTAGGCAATTATTTTATCTTTAATTTTTAAATAGCTCAACAGATGAATCATGAAATGATTAAAGTAAAACGTAGTTTACCTATTTATTCCTTACGGTGTATGAAAGCAAAAAACAGCCATAAAAAACTGTTTTTCTTATCCCTGTAATAAGCAAATTCAAGTTCAAGTTCAATATTGATACAAATCAAACGTCTTCGGGGTAACATTAGCACAGATCTGTATAATTCTATTTTTCAAAGTTGTATTATGTAAACTTTTGATTTCATTCAATCAACCGCCCCGGATATGTCTGGTGTCTGGTCTGACCAATTCCGCACGGGTCTGAAAAAATGTGGAGGCGCGTCGAGCGTAATCTTATTGAACTGATTATTGTAGTTAGCAACATGATTCCAACAATATTCAAGCCCGCAAAATATATTTAGAAAAGATCATAAATGATCCTCAAGGAAAAAATAAGTGTTCACATTCATTCATTATTAAATCAAAATTTCGAAGCTTTTTTTGGTCAATTACGAAAAAAAAAATTTAATGATAATCCACGCAATTCAACGAAAGGAACAACTTGAAAGCAATTTTGAAATTAGAAAATGTAAGCAATAATAGTAATTTTCGAACCTAGTGTGCGAAGATATTATTCGCGCATAAGCGCAAAGTTGAAACACGAGACAGGAACGTATGCGCGAATGCGTCGAATACGTCTTCGCACATCGAGGTTTGAATAATATTTTTTGAAACGAACATTTATTTTTGTTTTATTAAAAAAATTGCGTTGCATCATTAGTAAACACTTAAAAAAAATCTGAAAATATGAAGTAAGTCAACCGACTGTTTTTCATTTGACAGTTATCATAGAAGGTTTTTGAATACGGATTTTTTTTATTCCTTCAGTATTTGCGACACTTGAATTGGTAAAATGACAATTTGTAAACCACATTTCATTATTATCCAGTCATATTATTTTTAAAATGGCCAGAAAGGCCGGTGTTTTTTGTAAAAATTCACGAACTCGTGTATAAATTCTACGTTCGCAGTTGACTGCAGCGTTTGCAAAATGTCATTTTGAAAGTAGTGAGTTCAAAAAAGCTTTTTTGGCAATAATTTTACACTGAGATATGCAAGACAACAGTCAACGATGAACCTAGAATTCGCACACGAGTGCGCGTATTTTGGGGAAAAATACAAGCCTTTCTGGACATTCAAGAAATGATTTGACTTAATAATATAATTTGGTTTATTGATTGCTATTTTATCAATTCAGGTGTCACAAATATTGACAAACCTTTGACAACTGTCAAATGAAAAAGAATTAGAATTTTTGGGCGCTTATACACGAATGTCTTCCCACAGTTAAATACTCATTTCGAAATTATAAAAAAAATTGCTTGGAATTCTTTATTTTATAAATTATTCATATTATTTTTATACCTATGAAAAATGGCAAAAGAATATTTCTATCTATATACTTATTATGAAATATATGGAATTTCAACAACAGTTCTCCCTTCTTTTTAATTTTTCTTTATTACGACAATGAAAAAACAATTTACCTCTGGTGGAATACAAATTTAATAAAAAAATCCATTATTACTGATTTAAAAAGAATGTTCAATTTTATTGTAAAAAAAAGTACTAATTAAAACTGAGCATTAGGTAATAGGTTATTTATCTTTGAAGTTAATAGAATTGATATTAAGTAATCAAATAATTTCATATTTCGCAAACATCAAAAACCATAAAAACTGTCCACAAAAACAAACAGAAATATAAAATCTAAACATCCTGCACAAAGAATTACAAATTAATGTAACCATACTGATCAACGTGATGCGTTTTTACGTCAATTTATAATTGCTCTTTTTAATGTAAAGATTGTAATTACTGTTAGAATGTATAAATCAGAGCTCTTACAGATCTTCTCGATTTTTCTCCATAATCAAATCACGACAAAGTTTTTGTAGTTATTTATAACTCGCAAGAACTTTAATAATAAATTTCCACAAACTTTTCCTATCAATGTTAAAATATAAAAAAGCCTTTGATGCTTCGTACTAAGTTTTAATTTAATTATTATAAACGTTTGTAAACAACTTATCGATAATTGTTGCTAATATGTTAAAAAAATGACGTCCCGCTGGCCGATATATTTAACACCTTAATTATATGTAAAAAATATCAATTTTTCATTTCCATTTTCAATTCAGTATTGAACAAGCAGAACTAAAATAAGAAAAAACTGACCGTCAAGGTTAAACGCTAATATCTGCATTTAATTAATTTCATGTTATTGCAAACAGAAGACTTTATTATTTTTCTATCTCTAGTTATTTTTTGTGTTATTTTCCTACAAAATTTATGTCAGTGTAAATTATTTAAAAATCAATTAAATATTAGTCTGTATGTTAATAACGCGTCCTACACAGACATTCCGTATTGAGGCAATCGAATTACACGTGTCTAAAATCCATTTAACATTGATACGTAGGTGATTTTGTCAAAATGGAAATCAAATTAATAGTCTTTTACAAAATTTATAATTCTGTTATGTAATCTATAGATTTTTTGTTAGTTTCTTTTCTAACAGCTATTAATGCTTTGAAGACGCAAAAAAATGTCATAAAATACTTATGTATGTAAATTAATTAATCACAACTTCCTTCCTTTATAAAGACATACATTCACAAGTAGTCTGGATTATTTATAGTAATCTTACATAAAAAGTGTGACTAACACCCTTTATTCTTAAGAAGTGAGTGCAGAAACAGGATATGAAAAATGATTGTTTTACAGTCCTAATGTAGAAAGAGACGTGACGACTAACATACATGCTATAGGAGATGGTCAAGATTAATATGCTATACAGGTGACGATGCGCACGTTGCATGCACAATATTTCACGTTCTTATGAAGGTCTACTTAATCATTAATGATGTTAATATAATAGAATCATTCATTAAGATACCTATCAAAAAACTACGTCAACTATGCTACTAAAGAAAATTAGAAAACTGATGACAAAAGTTATTCCAACATTGTTTAAAAACGTTATATAATTAGAAATTTCGATCTCATACCCACATATTCAATAAATTGAGAAAGATATTTGAAACGAAGAATTTTCTCAAAAGTGAATCAAAAGTTATTTTTGACGCAATCATTTAGGAATAAACAAGTTTCTGTTTTAGGTAAACCAGTTGCAATTATGTTTTCTGCTTTTGGAATAAAAGTATAGAATGAGCTTATTCGATCATTTGCAATTTAATTGCCCTACTTAGTTGCACCATTAATTACTATAGTTTATGATAATGAAATGCTTTCACTCAAATAAACTATGTTTTTTATTTGCACCTTTTTATCAGAAATATTTTCTAATTATCAATTAACTTTGAATCCCGTAATTTCACTTGTGTCTGTCTTCAAGTATTCTTTTAAGAGAAAAAGTAAATAAATATATATGAATTAAAGTACTTATTTTCGCTTACACTATGGATAATTGACTTGACCTTACCTTTCGGTTGTAGGGTCAGCACAACTTAAAGGATATTTTAATTCAATGATCTCCCCATTCTTCTCTCTAAGTTGTCCTTGATTTTCCATATAATATTGTACAAGTTCTGAGAGGGTGGCGAATTTTTCACCACCATAGAGATCATAGAAGTCTCCGGAGTTTTGTATTTTGATATGGGTAACTTCTCCATTTCTCCTGAATTGAAAATTAATTAATTTGTTGCAAAAATGTGTAAGTGATAATCTTACTTGACTGATAACGTGAAAGCCCCTGGATTTGAACTTGGTCTTGCTAAAAAGCTGCAGTCAACTCCTCTTTCCATTAAAACTCTTTCAGCTTCTATCCCACTGATTGTGGGCCAAAACCATCTGCAATTAAATCGTTTTTATCAGCATCGACATTCTACCCAGAAGACCTTGAAAAATCTTTATTCAACAATAAAAAATAAACAAATTCACATTGCTTTTTGACAGCTAGTACCTAGATTTATTCCAACAAAGAAATTATTCAAAAATAGATTTATATTCTGATGCTTAATAAAATTTATTATGAATGTGCTTTTTTTAGTACTTACCTGCGTGAACTCATTCTTTTTATTTAATTATTCTAGCAACTTAGGAATATAAAATAAATTTCTTGTCAAAAGTTTGCTCTCTGGTGGAAACCATTTTGAATCTACGAGGTGCAACTAGAAAGTGACATGGATGCAATGTTTTAAAGGTGAAATCAAAAAGTTATCAGTATAGACCAACCGTCTATTAATAAATGGCACAAAAAAGATGATAAATTTTTTTGGGAATTCATAAAGGTTTCTATGGAGTATAATTTCTGATAAGGAATTAACGATAACATAACCTTTACTAAAATACTAAAATCCTTTATTACACATTTGGCTTATTACTGTTATTACTGATTGTACATTTTAATATCAGTCAGTACATTTCTTTCTGTTTCACATTAATATGTACAATTATTATATAAATCAAATGAGGAAGTGAAAACTATCATACATGATACTGCAACTGTCGCTAAAATTACGCACGAATTTCAGTGGCTGTATCATTCAAATTCTCAGATGAACCTTCTGCCAACAAATTTTTCTCATCAAGAAGCTTTTTTTCTTGAAATTTAGGCCGCACATCCGTGAGATACCGATAACCCCTAATGGCTAATACTGAAGTTCCATATAATGTAACAGCTAGACAGGTCAAAACAAATCCTTTGTGAAATCTATCAACTAATAAACTGCGTTGTGGGCTTTTTCTCATTTTGTATTAAATTTGTTCCAATTTACATATAACCTAAAAATTAGAACTGACAATTCAATTTAGTTACTTTTGGTTGGCCACAATGTAGACACAAGATAAAAATGCAGGCTTAAAAGTGAAATAAAAATTAAGAAGTAAAATTAAAGTAAATCATGCATTTACTACAATAGTACAATTTATATTCAAAGTAACACAACAGATTAAAAATATAAATACATGCTTTTACAACAATACAAATTTGTTAAAATCTTTTTTTTTTAATTAATGATAAAAATTTCATTTACTTCTCCAGTATACTTTCAACAGCTAGTTTTAGTAGTTTGGCTTCAGCTATAAACTTAGAACTCGGATTTGTGGATATAAAAAGCTGTAATTGTTTTAGAAGATCTTTCAATACTTTTGGGATAAACTGCCTTGTATGTGGGTATCCTGGGATTAGTGCTACTAGAGCTGCTCTTATATAACTGAAAACAGAATTATAAACATTAATAATAGGAAAAAACGTGAAATCAAATGAAAAGTTCATCAAAAAGCGCAGCGGCAGTAAGTTCTTTGTAGCATGTATGTCAACAAGAATCATATTCGTTCTATTTTTATATGAAATTCATTAGGATTAAAATGTATTGATTGATCAATACCGACTCTAAATTGGTTTCAAAAGTATAAATTTTTTTTTGATAGATTACTTTTATCAAACAGAAGACAAGCGTACAATAAAAAAAATAAAATTCCTTGATAAACTTTTTTTGATAACGCTGTATACATACCTCATTTTAGTTTCAGTATTTTTATTGAGTTCGTTGCTCAATTGCTGAATTAATGCTAGAATACAGTTCTGTTGTAATGGTGACGATCCGTGAAACAATATACTAGGATCAACCCTTTCACAAACATAAATAACATAATTTAAATTTTCGGCTGAGAGTGCCAATTGGAATGCTTCGTCATAACTTTCCTTGGCCAATAAATGATCAAGATGCGCCAATGTTACCTAGAATCAAACTCATAAACATTTTTTTTTTGTAATGAACGAGGCAAGTAAAAAAATTATAATCTACAACTAAACATTTTATTATTCTCAAATACAAAACCTAACAATAAATTTCTTTTATCAAAAAAAAAATAATAATTTTGAAAAAAGCAAAAAATCAAAAGTGTCTATGCTTTGAAGCATAATATGGATAATTAAAACGTACTTGTGACTCAACATGTGAAGAAGGTGTAACAGCTCTTGATCTAACAGCATTTATAACACTATCTTCCCACACAGACACGTGAGTTTTAAATCCTAGTTTAATTTGTTCAGCAACAGCATCTTTCACAGATTGGAGAAGATTATCTTGAGTACTGAAAAACAAAATAATTAATAAAACATTTTATTGTTTATTAAAATTTTACTGTTTTATAGTAGCATTGAACTGTTTTTGAATTTCGGAAGTAACAGATCCAATTAATTTTTCAGTATTCATTTGTAAATTTTCCGAGACAACTTGCATTTGCACAATTAAGTCTTTACCTCTTTCCTGTACACGTCTTTGTCTTTCCATATAATTTTCAACGGAAGCAGTATCTAAAAACTTTATTGATAGTAATATATAAATAGGTGTATTGAAAACATTTACATTCTTTAGTGCCTTGAGTAAAAGTTTCATTTATTTGATGAAACATATTCCCACAAACTTTTTCCCATGAAGGAACTAAAGTCGAAGTGATCATATCTCTATAACATTTTTCTAAAATCGGTGTGATAACATTCGCGACAGACAAACTAAGTGATTCAGCTAAAGCCTTAAAAACGTAAGTTGAAGAAAAACAAAAAACAAACGGAGTCATACTTACTTTACTGTTGATCATTTTTGAAATCTTATCTTGTAATGCCATATCGCTATTTATTTTTTGATTGTTTTGTACATCTAATTGATGCTTTAACGCTTCAACTAAATTTCTAATCGTCGGTACTACAACATGCTTCATTTCGCTTTGTAATTTATCAGAAACAGTTTTGCAAACAATTTGAGATATACTAGCTATGACATGGTCTTGTTGTTCCCGTTCATTATTTTTTTGCATATTTACTAAATTTTCTAACATTTTAGCTATTTGTAATTGTTGCTTTGACATAGCTAAATCTAATTCTTTTGAAAAATCTTCACTGTGCCCGTCTTTGGTTTGATTTGTCGTTTTAAGCTCTTGATAAATTTTTTGAATCATTTTGTTTTGATCATTGATAGCGTTTTCTAAGCTAGTCAGTCTGAAATTTATTGCTTGGAGTTGAGTCTTATCCCAATCAGTCTCATTCAAATTAGCAATATCATCTCCACCACCTAAACGTAATTCTTGTCTTAGAGTTTCATCTTTGCCGATTTCGTTTTCTTTAACTACAGGTAATTTAGGCCAAACTACTTCAGAGTTAGTGTTTTCTTGAAACATTAAATTTTCAGTATGGTTATATTCTTTTTGTGGTATTTCTTGTTCTTCTTGCATTTTTTGTAGATTCTCGAAATAATCTTGTGTACTATACGTTGAGTTGTTGAGAGATAAAATTTCTTGAACTTCTCGACTGGGACTTGAACCGCCACTAGCGAAATTATCTTTTTCTGGTCTTTGAAAATCGATTAAATTTTCAACAACTTCTATTTTTGTAATTTCACTTGTTTTATTAATATCGCCATTTATACTATTCCGCACACTATTAGGTCTTGATGTCTGTTCTGGTAATGTAAAAGCATCTGGAGTCATTAAATTCAACTGCTGTTGTTGCTGCTGCTGTTGAATTAATAATGTCACCGAGGATTGAAGATCATCCAATTTTGGTACTTTTTCAGCTGCTTCTTCAAATGTATCAGCTTTTTCTTTGAAATTAATTTCTGAAGTACATATCATATTGTCAGGTTGAAAAACTACATTGCATTCTTGAAACTTTTTCTGTTGTATTACTAATAACTTTACAACAATAGCCGCAACTGTTTCATCATCCTCATCATCTTCGTCCTGATCTACTGGATCGTGAGAAAATTCCTCACTCATATCGGAAGATCTTAGTTTTCGATAACTAGCTTCTGTTATATGGAAACTTAGGAAAGCTGTTGGTAATAAAAATTGTGATAGCATAGTAATAGAAATCTGTTGGGCCTCATCGTTTCTTTTCAACTGCAGTATATACAAAACTTTATTGTTTAAGTCAGACATCACTAAATACTGGCCGGTATAATCTATACACATTTTTAAATATACACTCTGTATTAGATTTGTCGGATCTGGCTTAAAATGAATAGTTTGCAAACAAGTCCAAGTTTCGCACGACCATAATTTCAATTCAGAGTTGTGATTTGCGCCTGTGATTGTGAATTTCCAACATCTAAACATTTGAAAAATGTTAATAATGCAATTGATTTCGTTTCAGCAAAAAAAAACTTTCATAATTATTTTATTTCTTACTTACTGTGCACTGCATTCCAGCAGATTGTCAACAAATATAATGGATGACAGAGGTTTGCCATCATGTGGTCTCCATTCATGTAAACATTTTTGCTTTTCATTGTCAACCATATAAATCTAAATGCTAAGAATTAGTTTCACTCAAATGCTTAGTGATCATACAACCTGGAAGAATTTCACATAACCATCCAAACAAGCTATAGCTATAGCAGTTCCATCAGAAGAAAAAGAAGCATCTACAAGTTCAGCTGTATGGTTAATTTCTACATATCCTTCATAATTATCATTAGGTTCTAAAGGTCCTGAGCCATATTTGGCATTTATAATACTAACATTCCAAATTTCAGCTAAAAACATAAAGATACAGAAATAAATTACAAATGTTTAAAACTGATTACCTTTAGTTCCATTCAATACAACAAACATTTTTTCTGGATCATCTGGTGAGTCTTCCTCATCATCAAAACAAGATAAATATGGGCACCATATTATTCTAAAGTTTGGACTTGAATGTGGAACTACATCACTATGGAATATATGAAGAAGTTGTTTATATCTAACAATATCATTAAGAAACAATAATTGGTTTTTTTTTTTTAATGATAATTCAAGGATACTTTATTGCACTTGGTTCATCGATAATTTCATAAATTAAGACATTGCCTTCGTCATCGATACACCCTAAAATAATCTGTTGTCTAGAAAATGCAAAAGAAATGTCCTTAACGTCATTTTTCAAATTTTTTATCAACGCTCTTTCACTTGTTTCTTGATTTGTTACTCTAACCATACCACCTTCCTTTCCTAAACCAATCAAATCATCTCCAAGTTCAATTTTTCATTATTTATAACACAAACCTTTCATGCCATACGCTATAATTTTCCCATTGATATGAACTGCTACTAGCTGGCCCCGGTAGTAATGAAACTCCCAATTATAATCAATTCTATTAATAAGTTTAACTTTGGAGCTCCCATGATTATGTTGTCCGGAGTTACAATGAACAGTTACATCGTAGCCTACTACTTTCGCTGAAAATTCTGTTTCAGTACCCGTATAATTTCTAAAAAAAAAACACTAATGACTCCTTCTACATAACCTCACTTGGAGAACTTACATAGTTTGTACTACGTCTTCTTGTGGGGCTACAGGCGAATCCATTTCCTGTAAACATACAATGGCATTGAGCAATTAGAAATGTGATAAAAAAACAAAGCGGTAAAAAAATTCTCTTTGAACGTGTTTCCAAACAATTAATCTGATCTTACTTACGATACTGACTGCAGATAATAAAAAATGTAATAACAATAAACATACACTACAACATAAAGGCTACAGAAGTAAAAGATATTGTTTTTTGTGACTTTTTGAGAAATTTCGTTGAGCCGGAGAATTAAAATTGTCAAATGTCGAAAAATAAATTTTTATAGGGATTTTCGATTTTTCTTAGTACATTGTTAAAACCAAATTAGGCGGTTAATTTGAAATTTAAAATGCTCCTATATTTTTTTTTATATTTAATCAAGATACGGTAATATATAATTATCTACAATAGACACATTTAGATGCCACATAAAATGATTAACTCCAGGAACAGTTATAATTTTTAACCGCCCAGAGTTATCTAAAGTCTTCAATCCTATCAAATCGTCTTTATAAATATCACGGTCTACTAAATTAAGAACAGTGTAGTTATCTCCATAATACCCAAATTGGCTAAAACAAACAGTTTTTTCAACAAATCTCTAACATTTTAAGATCAAACCTTGACTCCCATGGAGTTATCACATTATCATCAGGTCCTCCAATCAAAATCATTTTATTCAGTTTCGTGATACCAATTTTGAAATTCTCACTTTTGTTCGACATCAATTCATTATTAACATATGGTAAGTATTGGGAGTATTCTTTATAAAGAATTTGATGGTAAGGATCATTCCAGTAATTCCCTACTGATGTATGCTGTCCAACTCTAGAATAGAATAGTTCAAAAGCTGATTTAAGAGCTAAATCAGGGAAAATTAAATGTAAAAAATTTGCTGAAAAACAATAATTATTTCCAGCAATTCTTTATACGAATCGCTTACTTCCATATTGACCAGCTTGAGGACCACTTAAAGAGATGAAATTTTTTACATTATGTTCAGTAAAAGCTTGTAAAATAGTTCTTGATAGTAAAGCACCTTGTGAGTATCCTATAGACAAATGAATTACAAAGTTTAAAAGAATAAATTATTTTTACCTAACAAATGTATCCCTTCAGGATGTTGTTTTGTAATGTTCATCAAATCTTTGCCAATTTCTTGTGTCTGATACCACATATTTTCAAGACTAGACCATCCCCCAAATCTGTCTGTATTATAAACTACAGTACCTGGGTGTTTCTAAAGAAGGAATTACTCTCAACTTTATTTAAAATTGTAACTTACTTCTTCAATACGCGCTTTAATGAGATCCATACATACACTTCCTGTCATGATTCCGTGCATTAAGAATACAGGTTTGTAACAATAAATAAATAAAATAAATTGTGAGATACAGTATGAAAATGTAAGGAACTTCATATTTCACGGGGGGAAATCAAATAATATTATAACAAATATAAAACTTGTTCTATGAATTTTAAAATTATACTCAATAATTTAGTAGAGAGATAACTTAATAAGGAAACGTTTGGCGAAAATCCGAATTCATTGTGTGTTTGTTATAAACAATGACAAGATAAAAAATGTTTTTCAAATCAATGAGGTTATAACCGTGGGATATCATGTAATGACATACGACATAGATTTTACATAACAGATTTCTGTTATGTCAAACAAAAACTTCAATTAATAAATATATCGTCTACTCTCCAATAGGTGTCGCAACAAAACTAAAAATTTGTTTTTACAAATTTTGAATATTCTATAAATTCTATAAATTTATATTGACTCAAAAAAATTTTTTAAGTTAAAATTATATGAATGTTGATAAATGTACAACATATACATCTCGGTGCCCAGTGGTATCTGGAAGAGATCGGTTACCGAGGGCGTGACAAATCGAGGAGGAACAAATGTCCGATTTGTTGTAAAAGAGTTTTAGAACTGTATTTCATTGAATGAACAATATATATATACCTGTACTCAATAATCATTTTGCAAAATATAGTAGAAAAACATTGCTTTTTTAGTTAACATTAAAATAAAGCTGATAAGATATAGTTACACAACAGTAAATAATAAAAAAAAAAAAACAACTTCCAAACAGTTTTAAAGATGTGGGTTCCGATTTAAAATCCCCATTATTTTATTTATTTTTAAATTGCTTTTTATGTAATTAATTGAAATAGGGGTAAAATCGTTAACATTAATCACAATGGCAATAATTACGCTTTATTGTTTTTGTATTGATAAAGTTTATGAAATAGAACGTTACGTCAATGACAATGTCTGTTGTCGGTCTGAGTCGTTCTCTTCCTGTGGACAGGAAGTATCAATTTCAATTAACTCCCGCACTATAAATCAAGTGGTAAATAAAGAAGCAAGCGCTAGAAATAAAAACGAATGTCGTCAATTGAGGTGGCGCCTGTCTTATTGTCAGTTTTATATTACGTCATCATGTTTCGTCTGTATTAGAACCTTCATCATGTTCTGTAGAGATTTCAAGATTATTTTAAATGATAATTTAAATGGTAGAAAACCAGAGAAAATTGAGTTTTGCTGAAGATTGTAATGCACTGAAAGTATTTCTTTTAGATATTGCGTGCGAAGAATCGATCCAAGTGCAGGTGTTTAGGTCATCTATCGTGTCCTCTGACATGGGATTACATTTCTTTTCTACCACTAACACCCTAAACGCATATCAAAATTCTTCCAGGTCCAGATAGTAACTAATACAGATTTTGTATATTTTTGCTGAACTTGTGACAAGTAATGATGACTATTACTCATCTGCACTTTAATCAGAGGCAGTAATATACTCACATGCTCTCTAATATCATTTTTACTATTTTTCAAATTACATATAATCAACATCCCTGACAATAAAAATAATTCTATTTTTGACACATAATTTGATAAATTATTATTCAGTTAATATACAGAGTGACTGTAACAAAATAACATGCACTACAAATTTACAATTATTAGATGTTTAAAGAATCTTTCCAAATTTCTTTTGGATGAAAACAAGGAATGAACGAACTAATGAAACGATGGAGAAAGCTATTGTAAAAGCTTGTTAACGGTCTAGCTGTATATTTTCTATGAGCCATAAACAAGAAACCAGAGAGGAATCGTGAAATCTTGGAGCTGAGGTTTATCCATGATGGTGTGAACTCACAGATGCTGTTTTCTTAGGTCGTCTTAGGTCGAGTTTCAAGCCATACGCACTCTCAGACCAACTGTGGCAGATTTATTGTTGTTTGTTTTGTGTCTTACTAGATAATACTTTTATGATAATTTTAAATGATTTGATTTTTTTGCTCATATAAAAATACAATACAAATGCATGTTAGTATAAATGATGATAAATTGTAAAATAGTATCCACCCTTTTCTCATTTGCTCAAATTTTCGCTATGGAAATAACAATTACCTAACTAAATAACATAATAATTTGAGAGCACCCAATAATCTACTGAGAACTAAACAGTTGCTATAGTGCAAGTCCCCCTTCACTACAAAATCCTCCCTTAAGTTGTTTTCGCGACAATAATCGTCCCCCTTCCGACGACAATGTCTGTAATTACCTCATAATTATTATTATGGAATCATAACTGATGTTTTTAACACGCCTGCCGTTTTTCAATAGAACTGAAATAAATTTATGATTTGACGGTCATTGGATATGACAAAAACATGGATTATATAAAGAGAAGAATAATGGTCATTTTAAGGATAAACATACAATCATGACATATGTCATTTATTGTCAAAATTTATATCATCATCAACTTTGTTATGTAATATATTAAAGAGCCATGAAAAGACATGATGCATTTGTATCTACTGAAAAAACTGATAACTCAAGTCTTAAAAAAAATCCTTCTTAGTTGAATTAGTAATGATTATCTTTCACTTTTCTTTTAAATCCAATCAGATTGGGGATTTACTGAGAAGAAACTTTTCTCACGCCCCACCTCCTACACATTTAATAAGTTAAATTAACGCAAATTCAGAAAATTTGCTAGAAACTTATTTAGTTGATGCTTCTAATGTAGTTAAATACGTCACCACTACCAGATGTTTTCTAAAAGAGCAAAAGTCCGTTTCGTATGTTGAATCGACCTGGTGCTTGTAATATGATGTATTTAAATGCCGGTCACGTTGTCCGGTATGATCTCATCTCCACTCATTTCATTGGCGCCTGCAAGGAAATCTCGATTATAATCGTATTTATAAAGATTGCAGTCCGGTCTTAAATCCTCGTCGAATTGCAGGAAGCACAAGATTGCAGGAAGTATGATGATGTGGGTTGTATGCGAGTTTGTGGCACATCCTCACCGGAGAAAAAGCAGAGATGAATTTAAACATAACTTTATATACATTTTCTCGAGCTTTGTTACAAATACTAACAAATTTTTTTTATTTACTGAAAAATGTGTGATAGTTATTTCAAAAGAAACAGAAATTTGAATAAATAATTGACATTATTTATTAATTTAAAAAAAAACTTAAACTTGAATCTAAAATTCTGCTTATAAAATTTTCATTTGCTTTTAAATCTAAAAAAATGTCATACATACTTATTGTATTTTGTTTTTATATCAAACTTGCAATAAAAAAAAATCATTGAATAGTGTTACAAGATCAAATAATCAAAATTTGTTTATGACTTTTGGCAAGCAGTGGTCAGTGCAAAACAATGGAACACTGTTATATCAGTTAACACAGATACAAGGTATTTCTGCTTAGAATACTCGGCAAGTCGTGAATAAGGTAAAGCTTTCAAAGCTCTACTAACCTTAGTTCGATTACAATAAGTTGCAGTTGAACCTCCACAGTGGATTGATTTAGTGATGAGAATATCATTAGAATTATAATAAATCGTTATCATAAGATATTATAATATGTATAAAAAATACATCAAACATTATTCCATAAATGAAAAAAATTTCAAATAATCTTATTCTGCAAAAAGTCAGTTAATCAGATATAAATGTTACAAAGAAACATTTTCCAAATTTTAATAATCATTGAAATAAAAATGTTTTTTTAATTAATTTTTGTCTTCGTCTAATTTTTCTCTTAAATTTTCAATAGTTTTTTTTTTTTATTGTCTTTTTGAATGTGTATAAACTGAATGTAGTTGTACCGGACACAAGCAATAGAAATACCAATCTCCCGACCGCCGCTTTAAAGATTTCAATGGAATTAAACAAGAGAGCGTGTATAGGTAATATCATCATGCGGGATGTGGGGAAATTCACTCAATCTAAACCCGGAAACCGATTCCAGGCTCCCGTGGGCGCCGTTTCCGGAGAAGTTTTATACGTTCCGGTGTCGGCGCCGAATTGCGGCGTACTTTGCAATGCAAATGAAAAGCAAAAGATCGCAAATCGACAATAGTATGGGAAGCCGTCCAATTCTATATTTGCAAATGGTTTTCGAAACGCATACACTATCCTATCTGCCTAGACTATGCTTCAGTCTATTGCAAATCCTTATGTCTGTATTAGATATTGTAGTAGTATATTACCTGTTTTATTAATTAAACAATTTTTCGATGAGTTATAATTTTTCAAAAATATCGCGCCTACTTACATATGCATTTTGATCTTTTATGATTGTAATGAAAAGTAAAATTTTTTTGCTAAAATATTGTCTGAATAGTTCTTGATTTAAAATTAAAAATTGAAAAATGAAAATTAGTTACTTTAATAATTCCGATAGATCTTACCAATTTTTCTGCTGATATCCAGATACATTAACGATTCAGTTTAATTTGCAAAAATTTTTCTAATACAAACAAAAAAACATGGGTCCGCAAATCAGCGACTTCAGAGATGTGGAAGCTTACTCTAGGGGCGGATTGGCAATATGATCTGCAAGATCGCCTGATTTAAATACACCAGATTTCTATTTTTGGGGATATTTTGTAACATCAGTGTACCACTGTGAAAACCTTCTGTAAGTGTAAAATGTCTCCATTCTCCAAGAATTCTTAAAATGTTAAAATTAAAAGATTGTTAAATTTTTATCTTTCTAGATGCTACAGAATTATTGTCGTATTAAAACAAAGACAGAAAAATTAAGAGGCTATTAATTTTAACATTTTTCTTACGGAATCGACCTCAATACCTACTTAATTCATTTTTGTGACATTATATTAAACTTTTTGCTAATGAATTGTATTTTCCGTTTTCTATGATTGGTATAATAAATCCATTTATTTGTATTTGATTGGTATCTTAGTACAACTCTAATAAGATCATATTTGTTAATAATGAGGTCAACTATCAATTTGTATTACAGATTTATTTCATTGAGTCTGAAATAAGAATGAGTCATAATGTTACTTAAATATATTATTCGTCATAAAAACAAGTCAATCAAAGGGATGTATTGAATATATTATTAGGTTGTAACTTGTTCTACAATACACCGACTTGATTTATGTTTGACTAAGTAAATTTGCGATTGATAATTGATTTATTATTCTGGTAAACTAAAATTAGATCAAAGAACACAATTCTCAAATATTTTCCAATTTTAGTAGTATCTTCCACGTAGGTAGAGTATCTTTTGAAAAAACATATTATTTTTGAAGAAGTATAATATGAATGAAGTTTGAAGTTGTCATCGACACAATCGGGATTATTTATTTATCTAATCCTTTCACCGTCCTGGATTGAAACATCCTCATAGAAGTGCAATAGCACTATGCTCTTTATTCCTAGATTATATGAATAGATTGAATAAAGTCAGCCTGAAAATATAATCAAACATAAACTTCGAAAAATAACCTTGCATGTGTAGAATTTTTTTTTAAACAATGCCGGAAGTTTGCGCTCTATTTCCGTCCTGGCACTGTATAAGTATAAAAAAAAAATCTCACACAATATTGTTCTTATTATTCTGACCATTTTGTTCAATGAATTACCTCGCTGTAACATTTTATACATGACATATTATTTTGGCACGATTTATCATTATTTCGTATAAAAACAAATAAGTGCCTGAATGTCAGAAGTGTTTCCATGTTACAATTTTATCTGCAAAAACCAGTATAGTAATCATAAGAAATAGAGAAAAATTTTTTTGCTGATTTGGAGAATGTGGCCTAAAATAGCACAGTCGGGTAAAATAGCACACTGAAGATTTGGAGCCTCCAACAAAGTTTTCAGTGATAATAGCTTCATGGACTAATAGCCAACAAATCAACTAACTTAATACTGTACAGAACACAACAGACAAAGAAAACAACAGAAAAAAAGTGTTTTAATGGTATTATGAAAAATTAACAAGCTTGTTTTTGAGTCAGCATAAAGTTCTTATTTGTGCATCTTTGCTAATCAAAATTTTTGGAGATTATTTACGTTCTACTATAACTAGAAATAATAATTAACTTACTTTCCAAACATATAAGTAAAAAATAATTATTAAAACTGATAGTATGCAAGAAGAAAATGTTGATAGTAAAGAAGATGTAACATGCGTTTATTGCAATGAGCTAGAAGCTAGACTATTTTAAACCTAGTGGATACCAGAAGAATTAAATGTAGGTAAGTGGTGCTATACTAGTGGTGCTATTTTAGCTTTTTTTATTTTTTTTAATTTGGACTGTATTTTTTTAAGACCTTTTCTGATCATGTTTTCATTATTCATAAACATCATTCCCACTACACAGGTACTTCACCTTTGCATAATGTTCATTTAGTCAACAATTATATTTAAAAATAGGTAGTTATGGTGTGTCATTTTGAGTTAACTTTCCTAATAAACAAAATGTTTGAATTAAAGCAGATAAAAAAAATTTAAAAAATTGCATTATAATTTGTGGAAAATCATAAAATTTTTAAATGCGTCTAAGATTTCATTCAGAAATCAAATCTTTTTCAAACATTAAGTTCAAATCTAAGCAAAATTCAAACAATTTTGAAAACTGTTCGATTTAATCAACTTAGTAAAATAAAAAAGCTAGTAGCTGTATAATCTTAAGTGCCAAACAAATGAGAATAATTATTAGAAAGAATGTAATATCTCATTTCATAACACAAATAAGAAATTGAAATTATCTAATTTTTTAGTTCTTTATAATAGCCCAATCAAAAGATTAAGTTTTTATCAGTATCAACCCTTGAAAGACATCCATCAAAGCTCTCAGGGTATAGCGACTATATCCGAATTAAAAAAAAGAAAATTTCTACACTTAATCACTAGGAGCTTAGCATTTGGAAAGCTCAATCAAATCTTAGTTTTGATAGAAAGTCTAAGACCCAAGACGCTTATGAAAAAGCTTGAAAAGGTTGTCGGCATTTACCATATAGACCACGTAGTGACGCTGAACATTCACACGCTTCCCACGCCAACTCTGTGTTGTTGCTAGTTAATTAACAATTAACACTCTGACTTTATTCCGACGTTAATTGTTATAATAGATTTCACACAGTGAGGTCACATTTATTTGTTTTTTTCCTCTTCTTTTCCTATATGATGTCTGTTTCACACTCATATCAAATTTCACAAATTACCCTCTGACTCCGTCTTCCGTCTTGTTCATCTTGTATGATACGATTGTTAAAACAAGACGTTGAAATCAAATTATCAGAAAAGAGAAGAAAAGATTAAAGCTTTCTCCTTCGGTGATTTAACGAAAGTGGACTTGCATAGAGTTGCATTTTGTGTAAAAGCTCCAACTCTAACACCTGAGCCACATAGGCTCAGCTGCCGAATCTGGACCCGGATCACTCGATTACCGGAGTTGCCAAAGGTCGAACACAGAGGCGGACTCCAAAAAAAAAACATAAACTTGATACAAAGATTCAAAGAAAAATCTATTCTCGTATTTGACAATCTCAACAAAATTAAAAAGTTGTAAAAATTAGGAGAAAATTAGAAATCTGAACAAAATACGCATTTTTTATTAGGTTATAAATTGAAAGTATGTTCTAAAATGTTGATTGAAAATGTATTTTTATTTTTTGTTAGTACGTTCCTGTCTATAATTTGGCGCAAATGTTACAGCGAGGATTGTATCAACCATTAAGAGATTAAAAATAGATAGCGATACAGATTTTCCCTGAAGTAAAAGTATAACAATAAAACATACTAAATTCAGTTTAGTAACAGCTTTTATAGAATTAATAACACTTTATAAGTTTTCGTAGTTTGAAACTCAAAAAAGAATTTGGTTTGTTTCAAGTTTTTGTGAGAGTATTGTCGTTGAAAAACGTTGCAGATGTTTATTATGATTAAAGTAGGCCAGCAGAATTTATTACTAATTCAAATTCAGTTATCCTTTGAAATAGGAAATTGCAATTATACATAATTAAGAAATTAAAAAAACAACACAAATTAATTTCAGAAAAGTAAGGCTATAAACGAAACGTAACATAAGAAGCATTTCTTAAAGTGTGAAAAAATTCAAAAAATTAGTGTTTTTTTTTAGTTGGTCTATTAGAAGTCGGTAGGTTTTTCAAAAAAATTAGTGACTCCATAGTAAATTCTATTTATTTGAACTATTTGTGGGATTTTCAATCATACTTAAAAACAAGTGAGTAACATTATATTTTTAGTTTATTGTTTAAAAAAATATATTAAACGTTTCATAGTATATAATTTATCAGATTTTTTATTTGTTATGCTTTAAAAAAGTCTACTTAGATAGGATAAAAAAATTGAATTGAAAAAATCTTTTAGCTGTGCAGCAGATTTCAAGTATTATTGTTATACTAAATGGGAGGAGACACGAAACGTAGACAGTTTTTGATGTTAATTGACTAACCATTATTAATTTAGTGTCTTCAATGGATGTGTGATTGTCTGCGTTTAGATCTATTAATGTAGCCGTCATAGCTACCAATTAATATAGATGCCGTTGTAAATCTTCAACATATTCGCACGATCTTTTAACCCAAAAGCTCCAAGATCACCATGACATCATCTTATAATTGCAAACAATAGTGATTCATATAAAGCAGTTTAGAAAAATTGGCGCTGCTAATTTAATGACCTCCATTGAAATTATTTGAATTTATCAAAACTTCTAATCCTCAAACGAAATGTGTTTTATTCTTCAGCTGTCATTACATCCCGCATTACATATTTTTAACTTTTTTCCGTCATCATCATGGTATTCATGGTGGTATATCAGTTATACCTTCATGCCATCTTGATTCCCATATATCCCAATAATCTTATTAAGCTTAAATTGAGTAAACCCGTATATTGTTTTAATTAATTAGTTTTGTGGTTGACTCTTCAATTTCTTTTATAATGCGAGTTATGTTGGAAACGTTTTTTGCTTGATCCACCGATGTGAAAAACCACTTCATCTCTTTTATTCTAATATTTATCTTTGACTCTCGTATTTGGGTTTCTTTATATGCTGAATTCAAATTAAGCAGTGTTTTAAAGTTTTTATTTTCTTAACTGAAAATCTACATAAAATCGTTTGATGTCAGCCACATGGCTTACGGTAGGCAACTCGATTGAGATACACACTATGTCGGAGAAGCGGAAAGTCTGCCGCAAGCAAAAAGCATTTACATCGGTAAAGGGGTTGTAATGGATAGGGCGGAGTTGAGATATTCCATCTAAGTTTTGTCTTTGTGCTTTAAAAATATTTATATTGTGCTATCGTCAGTTTGTTTAACAATTGCAAAACGAATTCAAGGGGGCGTTAAAGCGGTTTTAACCCTTCGACAATCAACAAACGCTGCAGATTACAGATAGGTAGACCACATGGACTAAAATACGCCTCTATTGTCGTCATATGCCTGCTTTCAACCTAAAAAGAAACCTACTTTGTCATTATAACATTATAATTTATATCCTTCCTTCCAAAAATTGTTTTCACAAACTTATCAGCCACTAGTCATCAAACATAGTAAAAACGATTCAATAAAACCTAAAACTTTTGAACCACATTTTGTAGGTAGGTATTTATGTATTTTCAAATATATAGGATGACCCATAATCTGTTAGAGATATGATATATTAAAAGAAAATTAAATTTTGTAATATGTGTATCGTGTCAGGAAAGAGTTGAATTCAATTGTAGTTCATTATTTTATTTTTCCTTCCAATATAAGTCGCTGGAATCTTCAAACTTGTTGAGTTTTCTTAACTCTCAGAATGTAGTGTTGAAAATGTTTCATTACTATTAGATACCGGCTCAGATACCCTGAGCTTCACATCTTATTAATAACCAAATAAATAAATCCTAATATCTAAGCAAAGAAAAAACTTTTTATGACGTTATAATAGAATTCAGTTATTTCTGGATGTAAAACGATCCAAAAGAACATATGTTCATTTGTAAAATATTTTTCCATCACCTACATACTTATGTCAGCGTTGATTGAAAAAGTTTTTCCGTACATATAATAATAATAAAGACTGAAAGGTCAATTGAGGCAATTTTTGTGCCTAAGCTTTAAATCTTCTTCAAGCTCGTTTAACTATTACATTCAGAAGCGTAACATTAAGTTCCCTAACTTTATTTACGTTTCCAACAAGAGACCAAAAGAGAATAGCTCTTAATTTGAACATGCACGCTCACTCACCCTTTGACCAAAGAAAAGGATGATGATGTTCAGTCGCCTTGAATGAAACATGGCAGAGCTTTTAATTAGGAACTCACTTAATTGTGACATATTTGCCTTAAAATCACATGAGCGATTTAGTTTCGACCTTTTTGAGTAAATGATAAAAGCTCCCAAGAAAAAAACTGTGATAGCATTTAATCTGTTATTTGACATTTCATTCTTTGGATAAAGTGAAAATTATTTCCAGCCTTAAATCCCCAAACGAAAAATTCCATCTCGAGCTACGCTTGCGGAAACTGTATAATATATGTAAATTTCAAATAGAAGATAAAAAAGAAGCAGAGGCAATCCCATTCTCTTGGGATGTAGTTTCGAATAGAAAACTGAAACGTCATCAAAACAATCAAGACAGAATCAAAGAGCGCGATTGGCCGAACAAGCATTTCCGGTTATTGAATCGGGAACAATCATTGGTAAATCACTTGCGATTCTTTTTGTCTGCGCTTCACGAATTACATGTCGTTCTGAAAAACTTAAACAAAATTTTATTGTCTTTCTAAGTTAACGTTGCGGGAGATAGTTATATAATTTTTGTTGTTGTTTGTGATAACTTCACTAAATAAAATTAACGAATGGATTAATTTCAAGCTAATGCTCTGAACAATTTACTAAACTCGCCACATTTCGTAATTAAAATCAGGAAAAAAATCCATTCAGAAATTACTGTATATCTTCATGGCAATCTGTAGATTACGGACAGTCATTATGATTAAACCAATTTAAGCCTCATCAAATTAAGAACTAAACATTGGCGTGTCGTCGACAAGAGACGAGTCTATCTCATTTTGATCCACTTATAAAAGGAAATGAAAAGAGATGGTGTGCTTTTACAACGAGTAAATTGAGAATATCTCTTATTGCTTAATGTCACTGCGTCTGCCAATTTCAACCGGTCTGAAATGAAACGTTTTGTTTATTACATTCAACATTTTTGACCATATCTAATCAATCTGTTTTGATGTTTATTCCAAAGGCGACAAATTATTTGCTGCTTTAATAAAAACGTTAAAAAACTCAAGTAATTTTTTCAAATATTTGTGAGTGAATTAGTAAATACATGTGTCAGCATATATTTAGGTCTAAAATCTGTACTTGATGGTAGATATCCATATCTTTATGATTTTATGAATTGCGTTTTACTTTTCTTATCTATTGAGATTAATGTCGCACCTTTCATAAATCTCAAAATATCAATAATGATTTATTTAATTTTCGAAAAAAATTTAATATTCTATATATGAGATTTCTGATTGTTTTAATCTGAGTTTCAGCAAATTGTTTCCTGCTTAGTCTTTTAGCCATTCTCCGTCGGGCGCCAACCCCTCGAATTGTTATCCCCTGTCGGATAAATACACATAATAGGGGAAGCAGATAGAGACAAATGAAACAAGTGAATTCTGGCTTCACGCGACATTAACCTGTTGTTAGAGCCCAGCAGCACTCGAAACTGCCCGCGATTAATTCCTGTATACGCTCCGTCTTTACTTATTTTCCAGAAGCTAAATCTTCTCGAATAAAGTTTTTGTCTTTACATCATCAGCAATGTTACTTGACCATTATTCTCAAATGTTAAAAAATCTACATTGTAACAATATAAAAAATATATAAGAAATGCTTCAAAAAGACAAATATAAGACACTTTTAATCACATGATCAATTAGAGCTTTGTTTAGCGGCTCATAATAATAGAGAGCTTAGTTCTACTAAAATAATACTTCATGCTGACGTTAATTTCAGTTTTCTTGTATTTGCTCGAGATTATTAATCGCTTTTAAATTGATTTATTGCCTTGATACATACAGTTCAGTAATTAATTGACCTTTTTAGTGCGTTTATTCGAAAATGGCTAAATTTTATAGCTACTATATTTGAAAATAAATAAAAACATTGTTACAATCAATAGATGCCACAAAATAAAAATGTATTGCAGATAGATCACTTATCACACTTAGCCATTCTTGTCAAATTTAATTAATTATCTGTTAGCCTAGTGATTCTACGGCAGCGGGGTTTATTTTTGATATTTAGATTTTTAACACTTTTTTTGAATATAAAAAAGTTTACGAAAAGTTTACTTATGGCTCAACTATATGAAATGTTAATGCAGACTAATGCAGATTTAAATTCTGAAAGAAAAAGAAAAATCACTTCATTTAGAAAAGTTTTGAAACTTTGTCATTTTTTTGTTTATAATTAATTATAAATAGACCAAAAGAAAGATCTAACTTTGTTCTTTCAAATACTAAAATTCAATTTTGAACAATTTAGGCATAATTATCAATTTATTACTTTTTGAGACAATACTACTATAAGGGCCCCTCCAACACACAGCACTTTTTAAGGTAAAACACCCCGATTTTCAAGGGTAAACTAAAAATAAGTGGAGCCCTTCACACCACTTTTTATGGAAAAACACCTCGATTTTCAGTGGTAAACAAAAAAGCAGAAAAAATCGTGAAATCACTTCTCATTTTAAAGTTAACATTTTTAAGTAAAACACTCCTGTTTTTAAAACCAGCGTAAATTCATTTTTGAAACTCGATGGTTTGTGGTAATTTAGATTTCATAATTAATAAATACAAACCCGGTTCGTTAATAAAGACTGCTTTGACATCAATTTTCTTGACGTTTTGTTTTAGGGCGTCTGGAAAATCTCTTTTTTTAAGGAAAACAACCTGATTTTCAAGGTAACTCGAAAAGTGCAAAATTTATAAGACCCCCCCTCAGAACATTTGTCCTGTTTCTATAAGATAGAAAGCATGCAATACAAACTCATGTAGATGGGTCTATTCAACACAACAGTTCAAAATTAATGATTCAGGAAATCCACCCATTGAACAAAATTTGGTCATTTTTTACCCTTGCGGCTTCTGCACTATCGAACTAAACATGCACTAATACCTTCCACACGATGTCAGACACACTTTCCACTATGAATTTTCACGATTGTCAATGGTAAATAGAAAAGCAGAAAAAATCAAGAGTAAACATCCCCGATTTAAATTAACATTTTTTCAAAGACTTTAGCCTGTTATAGTAATAATAGAGAATTAAGATAATTATAGAACTACTTAAACTATGTCAAAAATAGATAAAATTTATTTAAAAGAATGAGTTGGTGTATACCCAAACGGTATACACTTCAGAAAAATTCTACAAATCATTTGACGACCGGGAAAGTTTCCAACTCGTTTTTGAAGAATGAAAAACGCGATTATAAGAATTACAAACGATTAATTAGATTTATTATTTGATCGATACGACCACATTTAAATCCAAAAACTGTCAAGTTAAATTTATCAGATTTAACTAATGTATTCGAAATATCATCAAATTCGTAAAACATTTTATCTTTAAAGAAATATGAATTTCTATATCTGAATGCTCTGTTTATGTTTGGAGGTATTCCAGCAAATAATTCTGGAATAAGGCCGTTTTTCTTTGATCTAAACAAACACTCATCAAACTCAATACATAAAACTTTATCATAAAATATATGTGTTTTTCCAGAATAAGTTCTAAATATCGCATCAATTCTTTATCCTTTTGGTATTCCTAAATTTTCTATAGATATTTACAATATGTATTCACTTTCAACATTGAAACTTGGAAAATCAATTAAATAATATAAATTTTTAACAACTATTAAAACATCACCTGAAGGTCTTTGATAAATATGCGAAACTTCTTAAAATCATCAGGCAAAAAATATAAATAATCTTTAATTAATTTCGGCTCTTTATCATAAGTCATATATATCTTTTAAATTGACTAATCAAACATATTTCTTATAAAATATATATATATATATATGACGATTTGCAATAAAAATGTGTCAATTTCTTTATTAAAATCACATAAATTCACCATAGGCTCATGAGTCGAAGACGAATTACCAACAGTATCTTTCACTCCGACATTGCTTACAGTAGGTTTGATTGTTGTTATTGTTGGTATTAATTCATATTTTAATCGTTCAAGTCGTCCATATAAATATTGAATTGCCCAAATATCATCTTGCGTTAATTATCCATCTCCTTTATAATAAGCATACATAATTGCTTTATCGTTGGCAGAATGTTCAATACCTAAAGTATGTCAAATCTCGTGTAATAATGTTGTATAGTAATTAATTTCTCCGTCAGGAGTATTGTCAAGTTCTCCAAAATATCAGCTTTCTGATTTATCAAAATGAATTCCTAGACATTCATCATTATTTGGAAAGAAGCCATGTGCTAAGATATTACCTTTTCAGTCAAAACTGCTAGAACATATTCCTTTTTGGCACCGTGAATTATGATTATGTTGAGACAGCGTATTAGAAAGTGAAATAAGTATGTCCGGTTTACCACTATTGTAATTAAACTTCAAATTTGAAACAGATTCCCATTGATCAAAGGCTTTTTGTGCTAATTCTTTCATTTCGTATGTAGCTAACGAAAAATACCATTTAAGATTTGTTTTATTCTATTTTTGATAATGAATTCTATAAGCTGTTGGAATATCTTTAACCCACATCTTGGTTTACTGATAAAAGTAAGTGTTTCTTGATTTAATGTTCCATCAGTTGGTAAATTATAGAATTCTTGAAACCTTATTAATGCTTCATTGGTATGCGAAGCACTAGTCAAAGACGTTTCTGTTGATAATGATCCATTACTCTCTAAATACCCAAATTGTTCTAAATAATTCTGAATCTTCGTTTCATTGTAAGGCTTCTCTGAGCTTGTAATATTAACATCATCTGAACTTTTTACAGTAGTGAGAAATAAGAAAAAAATTATATATTTCATTTATTAGAGTAAATATCAAATTGAACTAAATGGGAAGATTTTCAAAAATAATTATATTACAAAAACAATCTTCACAATCACTAGAGTTGAAGATCATATGATTTATTTGCAGAAACACTATTTGTTTTTTATCAAGAAAATATGAAACAGCGTCATATAACTCATACAACTTATTAACTTCTGTAGAGTCTGAAAATAAGTCAACAACGGATAAATATAACTTCAGGTTTCTCTCTAAAATAAAAAATAATCCATTAGTTGCACCAACATCGTCTGATTTACTTATGTCAGTAATATCATACCTCTTATCAGTCTTTAAATCAAATAATTTAATTTCTTTTGGTTCTGTCATCGTACTCGACTCTGGGGTCGAATTGCCAGTCACTTATAACAAGAAGAAATTATCAATTTCCGTTTAAGTGGAATTTTTATAGGTATTTCTCTCTGGGAAAATAATTAAAATTACTGACAAATTCCTGTTCACGTAAATTTATTTCTTTTTCAATTCTTTCTGATATTTTTAATCTCTTATCTAAGACTTCTATCACCCCAGCGCCAAGAGATAAACAAACTAGTGGAGGTAGGGCTAACAAAGATAATCCCGACGTACTAAATAATAATTTACTAATAGATAATCCAATTCCAATTTTATAAAAATATAGCTTTTTCTGTATACATACAAGCGTTTTTGTGGATATTTTTCCATTTATATCATATAGATAATTTATAACATATATATAATATATAGATAATTTTTTAATCACGTTCAAATATTGAAAAAGTAGTTTTCTCATTTAAACGGCACGGTATCTGTTTAAAAGAATATAATATATAAAAATCTTTGCCTCTGTTGACATTAATTATCATATATATGTAATGTAATGACCACATAAAACAGAAGAGCTCATTTGTATCTGCGTGCTATTCCACCCAATATTTTTTCTGCTACTTAATAAATTGTAATAAAAAACCGCTGAATGATACTAAACCGTTTAAATGTGTTAATTGTGGTTCTACAAGACATACAAATCATTGTATCTATACAAAAAATATTTATTCTTTGATTATGAAGCGGTGCAAGAAACAGGCATACACATCGCTAATTTAGTTATATCTCACGATTTTAGCGGAAATGTTAATTCTTTTAAGAGTAACGAAGATTTCTGTAAATGGTTAATTTAAGAAATTAATTTAAGAATTATTGATAGTAAGACCTTTAAAAAACTTTCTCAAAACATTCGATCTAAAAGAACTTAAAAAAGGATATTTTCCACATTTCTTCAATACAACGGAAAATCAAAACTATAATGGAAAAATACCTGATACAAAATACTATGATGTTAATTCATGACAGAATGTAAAAAATGTTATGGTACAGTAAGCCAAAGGCGAATTTTAAGGCATGTAGAGATGATGATTGCCGCAATCACTTTTTAGAATGGCATAAACAAAAAAGAAAAGAAAATTATTTGTTTGATTTTAAAAAAGAACTTTATGATTATTATGATTTCGATGTTGATATATTAAGAAGAGGATGTCTTGGATTAAGAAATCACTTTCTAGAAATTGCTAATATAGACCCTTATATATTACTATTGCTGGTATTTGTATGGCTATATATAGATCAAAATATATTAAGAAAGATACAATAGCTGTTGTTGATAATCTGAAAAAAGATCAATATTCTCAACAATCTATTTCATAGTTAAATAGTTTTCATAATCCAAATTTAAAACACGCATTAAACAATGGTGAAGCATGGTAAAGCCACTCCAGATTCAAAGGCAAAGTGAAAATACGTGGATCAAAAGTTGACGGGTTTGATGAAAAATCCAATACTGTTTACCAATATCACGGTTGTTTTTGGCACGGCTGTACAAAATGTTATAGTTCAGATTTTATTAATAATAAGAATAAAAAAACTATGGAAGATCTTTATGAGAAAACAATAGAAAGAAGCGAGCAAATGGTTATAACTTAATAGAAATGTGGGAATGTGAGTGGACAAAGTCAAAAGAATATAAGAAAGAAATGAAACAAATTGAAGAAGAAATTAAGGAATTGGAAGAACTTAATCCTAGAAACGCATTCGTTGGTGGAAGAACGAATGCAACAAAATTGCGCGTTAAAGGAAAGAAATTGAAATATATAGATATTTGCAGTTTATATCCAACAGTACAATGTTACGATGATTATCCAATTGGACATCCTACTAAAATATTTAAACCTCGTACGTACAATTCAGATTGGTATGGTTTTACCACCAAAAGGTTTGTATCACTCCGTTTTACCTGTTAAGAATAAAATCAAATCTGGTGATGAAAAACTAACATTTCCATTATGTCAATTGTGCGCAAAATTAAACAATCAACAAGATAAAAGTTCTCATACGGAATCTCAAAGAATTTTCAGAGAAACCTGGTGTACCAACGAAGTAAAAAAAGCAATTGAAAAAGGGTACAAAATCATAACTATTGATGAGGTCTGGCATTTTTACAAAAAATCATCATATTTATTTAAAAGATATGTGAAAGCGTTTATGAAAATTAAATTAGAAACAAGTCCTTGGCAGGATGATTTTGAATCAGAAGAAGAATATCGAAAAGCCGTAAAAGAAATTCTAGGTATCGAATTGGGTAAAATAGAATAATCCTGGAAAGAGAGCTGTTGCGAAAATATGCTTAAATTCTTTATGGGGTAAATTTGAGCAAAGACAAAATATGGGTGCAACAGAATATGTTACAGATGTTAAAAGGTTTTATGAAATTTTATTAGACGAGAAACTTGATAATATACGTATAAACGATATAAATGAAAATATGTTGCGAATTGATTGTAAGTTAAAAGATTATTATACAGAAAATGATTTCAATACCAATATATTTATAGCTGCCTTTACAACTGCAAACGCAAGACTAAGATTACACGAAATGTTAGATAAATTAGGAAAAAGCGTAGCATATTATGATACAGATAGTGTTGTATATGTAGATGATGTAAAAACACTGTTAAAACAGGCTGTCTATTGGGAGATTGGACAGACGAATTAGGTAAAGGTGTATGGATAATAGACTGGATATCAACAGGCCCAAAAAGTTATTGTTATAAGACTATTAAAGGTAAAGTTGTTTGTAAAATAAAAGGATTTATGAAACGTCCGAAAAGATTAATTCCGATAGTATAAACAATATTTTAGAAAAGAAAGACAGTAAAATCAGTACACAATAAAATAGAATTACCAGGCATTCTAAAACTAAAGAACTTTTAAATAAAATAGAAACAAATGAATTTGGTTTTGTTTATGATAAGAGGGTAATTCTAGAAAGCTTTGATACATTACCATTTGGATATTAATCGTTTATTTATAGTACATTAACTTGTTATAGTTTTTGAGACACAATAATTTTGAAGAAGTTATTTATCTATCGTTTTTATTCCATCATATTACTTATTATACAAATTGGAAGTTTAATGTACATACAAATAATAAATGAAGACTTGTTAAGGTCCAACCTATTTATGGAAAGTTATAAATCGTTTGAATTTTGAAATATACATAAATTGTATTGACATTATAATAAATGGGCGAACCCTAGTGATGTTTTAGCGTAGGATCCTTACAAAGTGGTGATGTACCACGTGACAATAGGTTACGTCAGATTTGACAACAAATGCGGCTGACTACTGACAGTCAAAGATCTAATATATATTAGATTATATTAGATCTTTGCTGACTAATATGTATTAGATTATATTAGATCTTTGCTGACAGTACACACATAACCTCTTTTCTTAGGTGTAATGTTTTCTACAAGAAAGATTCTTTGTTTTCCTTAGGAAAACTACAATAACAACGTTTTTATATTGATAACACTATTGATATTTAACGGATGAAATGATATGTTACGAGTACTATGCTTTTTAAAACTGTTTTTGCACCTAAACACCCAATACTTCACGTGCAGTTTGCCCTTGTGTAGTCAGAATTGTGAGATAAAGAAGAATATAAGAAGCGTGGTAAAAGCCAGTTATCTATATTTTTGTTATTAAAATGGATATGGAAAAAATGTTAGAAGAATATCGTCAAGCGCAGCGAATACGAATTAGTCGTAAATTATTAGCCAACAACAAAGCAATGACATTGGTTCAATTCAGAAAAGTATAAGTCCAAGAGGGCAACTGCCCATGTTTTAAAGACGTCGCGATGGAGATTAGGAAAAGGACACATCCCGATCCAGGTTGTATTTTGTTTTACAATCAAGCTGCTAAATTTCATCTCACCATAGTGGGTTATACATTTGTTTTTAACGACAAATTACAATGTGGAAAGCAACTACAAATAATATTCGATGAACAAGAAGGGGAAGAAGAGAAAAGAGAAGATATCCATCTAAGTTTTGTCACGGCAGATCTGAAAAATGAGTGTGAAGTGGCTTTAGTAAACTATTTGGACTTCAGGTGATGAAAAATCATTATAAATTACAAAATTAATGTAAATTAAAAATTAAATCATTTGCATTAATTGACAAATATATATTTTCCAACACTTAAATCAAAAGGATGGAACCCAAACAAGACAAAATGACGAATTTTAAAGTGTTTTCAAAGGTGAATCAGTTTCGCCGAAATCGTATTCATGTGTACTGAAAACTACCCAATAAAAGGTAAAATTTTACCCTTGCGGCTTCTGACTTTTTCAAGAAATTTTCTTTCGATTCACCCTTAAAGAGCCTCTAAATCACGATGATGACCTTAAAATTTTGCATAAATGAGCCGTTCCTGACCTAGTGATCTTGAACTTTCAAAAAATGAACTCCATGATAATTTAACTTTTTTTTTCAATTTTACACAAAACTTTCTTTACATTACGATGGTTACCTTGAAATTTTATCCAAATAACCCTTTTTTGACCCCATGACCTTGAACTTCAAAAAAATGTTAAATTTACTGTACTTCAATTGAGATTTTCACATCATAAATACCCAAAATTAAGATAAGATGCACAAATACTTTCCACACGATGTTAGAGACACATTCCACTATGAATTTTCTGCGCTTTTTTGGAATAACATTAAAATCACGTCAGTGCCATGAAATTAGGTTATGGCCCCGCTGAACAGGTTATAGCAAAACAAAGCAAGGATGTTTTCAGAGCTGATAATTAAAAAATAGTCCAGCGCGGCCCTGCCCTAAACAGACCGGTCCGCGCTGGACCATTTTTTGATTATTTGCTCTGAAAACTAAGGTATTTTGTCGAAAAACAAAGAACAAAATGGAGGGAATAATTGAATCTTGCACCATCTACCAACCCCACGTGACAATGACAACTAATAGGAGAAGACAAAAATCGTTTCTTATAACGCTCCTAGCGGAAAACATTATAAAATTGAGCAAAATGGTGTATTTTTTTAAGGATTGTTAATATGTAATTTTTCATTTATTTGAAAAAAGTGCAAGAAAATTCATAGTGGAAAGTGTCTCTGGCATCGTGTGGAAGGTATTAGTGCATGTTTCAGTTCGATAGTGCAGAAGCCGCAAGGGTAAAAAATGACCAAATTTTGTTCAATGGGTGGATTTCCTGAATCATTAATTTCGAACTGTTGTGTTGAATAGACCCATCTACATGAGTTTGTATTTCATGCTTTCTACCTTATAGAAACAGGCAAATGTTCTGATGGGTGCCTTATAAATATTGCGCTTTTCGAGTTACCTTGAAAAAAAAAGAGATTTTCCAGACGCTCTAAAACAAAACGTCAAGAAAATTGATGTCAAAGCAGTCTTTATTAACGAACCGGGTTTGTATTTATTAATTATGAAATCTAAATTACCACAAGCCATCGAGTTTCAGAAATGAATTTACGCTGGTTTTAAAAACAGGAGTGTTTTACTTAAAAATGTTAACTTCAAAACATACCTTTAAAATGGGAAGTGATTTCACGATTTTTTCTGCTTTTCTGTTTACCACTAAAAATCGGGGTGTTTTTTCATAAAAGGTGCTGTGTGCTGAAGGGCCCCACTGCTTTTTAGTTTACCCTTGAAAATCAGGGTTTTTTACCTTAAAAAGTGCTGTGTGCTGAAGGGACCCTTATAGTAGTATTGTCACAAAAAGTAATAAATTGATAATTATGCTTAAATTGTTCAAAATTGAATTTTAGTATTTGAAAGAACAAAGTTAGATCTTTCTTTTGGTCTATTTATAATTAATTATAAACAAAAAAATGACAAAGTTTCAAAACTTTTCTAAATGAAGTGATTTTTCTTTTTCTTTCAAATCTGCATTAGTCTATATTAACATTCCATATAGTTGAGCCATAAGTAAACTTTTCGTTAACTTTTTTATATTCAAAAAAAGTGTTAAAAATCTAAATATCAAAAATAAACCTCGCTGCCGTAGAATCACTAGGCTAACAGAGTAGTCTATAAATGCACACAATGGATAATTAATTAAATTTGACAAGAATGGACAAGTGTGATAAGTGATCTATCTGCAATACATTTTTTGAGGGTCAGACAAAAGAGTAAAAACCAAATGTACATGAACTCAGGTCTGACGATGTAATGTGCCATCCAGTTGCATAGAAGTGTTATACACTCTTCAAAAAAGGTAAACTTTCTTTTCAAGGCAGTTCGCAGACTTCTTCTGTGCTCATAAAATCAGTCCAGTCACAACTTCTTGTACGTCAAGAATTTGCAGTTGCACGAATAAGTTTTGCAGTTTCTTCTTCTTCAAAGTACACTCTATACATAATGTTCACTGTCAAGTCTATATTAAAAAGCTGCTTCGTACACCAGTGGTGCTCTGTGAGGACCATTTGCGTTCCTGACTAGAAAATGGACCAACAATCAGTCTGCTTTCTTGTATTGCAATGTAAGATTTGCAACACTTGCAGAAGATGCAACTTAACTTAAAATTAGACCGCTGGTCAGGTCAGTATTTTCACTGTCTTCAATGATGCCTACCTAGACAGGTACTCTAATAAGGCTGATCCTAAGCTAATCTTGTCAATGCATGTGAATAGTTCAGTTAAGCTCGAAGCACACTTTAGTGGAAAAAGCAACCGGATTGTCGCCTGATTGTCTCTGCAAACATAAATACGATATCTCGATTACTCTATATTAAAGTTCTTAGGAACACACACTACACTAATATATACTTTAAAATGTCTAAGCTTTCCAGCTATAAAGTTTAAGAGGAGCGTATGGATATCACCTACGTTACTTGTTCACCAGAAAAAAAATTAGATGGAAATAAAAACATTTCACCCCCTAAGTGTTATTTCTGTCAAACACACCAATAAAGTAAGATGCAGCTATTTTGAGGTGCACGAATCAAGGCCAAAAAAATCACATGTTGTACCATAACGCAATTTCATTTTATGCATGTATTAAAGAAAGACCATAAACCAATGCACAACATCGTGGAAATTTTTAGCATAGATTTCTACTTAGGACACACTGGAACAATTCTCCTTAGACAACTTGAGATAAACCTTATTCTCTTGATCTAGTGTCTGGATACATACCAGATGAATTTTTGAGGTACAAGCAATCTTTCATTAGTCAAGAGCTTCTGATTCTTTACGGTTATCACAGAACATGACTGATTCAGCACTAATCTGTGTTCTTTTTCATTCAATTTCGACATATTAACCTCCTGCAACCTAAAAGCTTCGAACTATATTCTTAATTGTAAAAGTTTTAGTCTCAGAAACATTAAAGAGCATTCATTATGTTGATCCAAAGATTATGTGTCAAAAAAAAATGTTATTCTTTCTCAGACTTTTTGCGTTTGGTATTAACTTTTACTTACTTCATAAGTAACTTAAAAGCATTTATTCCAACTTAACTGTGAAATTGAGTACAACTAAAACAGTTGCTGATATTTTTTAATAAATTTATGTAATGTAAGTATTTTCGTTTTTTTTTTAAATCATCATTTTTAAGGCATCAAGTATGAACACTACATTTGAGCAAAAATAAAAGTGTCATCTATCCGATAATTAATTTACTCCGATGATATCTCTTCCAGTGTGATTTCCATATCTTCTGATTGAGTTTTGCTGTATATCAACAGACGTCAGTTAATTTGAAAGTCTAGGAGGGTAAATTTCAAAGCCTCTCGAGTATTGCATGAAATACGACTTTTCCATAATTACTCTCATACATGATTTAATCTTTCCTAAATTAATTAGTTGAATCTTCTACCTAAGTATATAATTTTGCATTAAAGCATAACAAACTATTAATGAGTACTTCTTTTTTTTAATTAATGAGACATTTCCGTCATGAAAGGCGATAGAGTACACAAAATCCATCATTGATTACGACACTAAAACACAGAACTGGATTATTACCACAAAATAAACGGAAGGGGTAAACAGACAATGCATCGTACTTTATTTTCCACCCCTAATCTGACCTCGCATAATATCAAGACTCTTATCGTTTCCCATATCATGTGAATAACAGACACGCGATGTGTTTATAGCAACTCTTTATGCAATTCATTTAGAAAATGCATTCTCATTCGACTAATGTTTCGATTTTAATTAGGATACAATTAGCACTTTATCAAGTTTTGTACTCAACTAAGTTTTCGATTTTTACGGCCGTAAATCACAAAAAAATGCAGTTAATTGAAAACGGAAATAGGTGATTGCTTTTCTATTATTCAAACTCTTTTGTTGCTCTAATACCTATAAATTAAATGATAAAAATGTTGAAAACATTATAATTTTTTTACAGGAAATACTGATGAACATTATTCACATCATATATAGTGTGACACAATTTTTAATAAAATTGCTAGTGTCACGATACGTTTCTAGCATGAAGACTTTCGTGATTACAAGTAAATTATAGTATTGAATAAAATCTAGAAACACAAATTTGTTTATTTTTTAGTATTAATCGTCTTATTTTCATCCACGACTTGTTTGGAAAATATCAAAGTTTCGAGGCAAAAAGTGATAAAGATGCTAAATACATGTAAACATAAAGTCGGAGCTTCTGATTCAGACGTTGAAGCTTTAAATAACCATCAACTACCAACAACTCACCAAGGTCTTTGTTTACTTGAATGTTCTCTTACTACTATCAGTCTTATGTTAGATGGTAAATACAACAAAGATGGCTTAATTAAAACCTTCAAGTCAATTGTGAGTGATGATGCAGCCAAACAAAAAAACGTGGAACTGGTTGCATCTCATTGTGATGAAGAAATTGGTGCAGGCAGTGCAGATAAATGCGAAACAGCTAAATTAGTTGTGGAATGTTTAATAAAAAAATGGCGTTTGTTAAATTTCTAAAGTTTTGGTAAAAATAAAAGCAAAGGAAAATAGAATCCTTAAAGATTTCCTCTTCAAACACAAATCCCTTACACTTCAAATAAGACTTTAACACCTCTTGATTTCCTTTTAATACTTTTTACGCGCTGTAATTTTTCAGCTTCTTTGTGGCGCTCTGAAGCTCCACAATCTTTAAAGTTTTCAGGTTCTTAATTAAAAATGATTTTAAAGAGAAGAGGAGAAAAGATGAAAGAAAGTCATCATTTTCTTAATCACCATGTCGGAAAATGTTACGAGGAGGGGAAAAGAACGTTTAATACAATCATATTTCCGTCTGAAAACAAATTCGCGAGTGTATAGAGCTAGTTAAGTACTATCATAAAATAATTCCCACTTTGCGTGGCGCGTATTATACGCAAGAATTTTCAAGCGGTTAAAACTGACGTTTATGATACTTTATGAGGAAAAATACATTTAGTGAGCATTGTGCGATGACGGTTCCGATGCTATTTTGCCTCTGCGGAGACAATAATAGGGATTAAAGACAACAATTAGACATGGAAGTGAGATAGACAAAGGAACTGGTGTCGGTTCCCACAGGATTAGATGCTGATTCACGACGTCACTAATTCGCGCTAAGGGATTATCGCTACATTATTACTAATATTTATGGTTTTTACAAGCTTTCATGTTTTATGCAATATTTTTATACATTCAAAAATCTAAAAGTTTATGTTTTATTATCGATATCATGTATTGTGCATGCGGATTGATTTGGTAAATTTATGACAGTAATATTAAACAAAATAAAATAAATAAAATGTCGGTATTTAATAAAAGAATTATTTTTGGAAACGTTTTATTTTTTTAATGAAAAAACAGTACGTACTTACATGCAAAATTGCAAATTTATTTTTTCCAATCCTGTTGTAGATAATTAGCATATTAATCATTATTTCCTTCTTTATAAACATTAGTTGATTTTGCCTACATAATTAACTTATTAAGAGAGGGACGTAAGTAGATATCTTACGTCTCTAAAGTATATACGTACATATAAAACAGATGAATGCGTTCCTATTCAAATGATCCAATAAGATTTGAAATTTTGACTAAACAGAAGATTTTAAAAGTGCATGGAGGTTTCCATTCAATAACTATGAAAAAAACGTCATTAGGACAATGTGTAGTCAAAACAGTTCAAGCGACGTACTATCTGCAAGTAGTTAAGAATTGTGAATTTAAGACAGAAAGAAAGCTAGCCTGTGTGTAAATTGTTTAAATTCTTTCTAATGTAGTTATGTATTGATCTTTCCAAAATTCACTCGCGCTTAATTTCTTAGCCGGTTAAAATATGACTGATTAATTCAAGTCTGATTAATATGAGGCAATTATTCTCCAAATAAAGGTATTAGACAAAATCACTCTAGTTTCACTGTCGTGATTTTTTCATACATTTAATTTCCGAATAATTTTCATTACAATCAGATTTTCGTTTAAAAATATTTTATTCGCTTAAAAGTTTTGCTCTTGAGTATTTACCCTCGAAAAAAACATTTTTACATTAAAGGATTCATTCATACCAACTGATTAAGACTTCAATAAGCAAGAAAATTTATGTAACTATCTCACAAGCTGAGATTAAATTAAAAAAATAAAATCATTTTATGACAACTGTTTTCTTATTTAGCCTAAACTATGGCGCAAGTAAGTAGTACAATAATATTGCATTCAAAAATTTTGTAATTATGGTAGACATATTATTTACATTTATAACTGACTTTCAAGGAAATGTTTAAATGTAAACAGCATACTGATATACAGGATGTTTCATCGATCTTTAGCGTCTTCATTGTCGCTAGTTAGGATCAGTCAGGATACATTAGACAGATTTTTTTTTAATTATCTAGTTTTTGAGATAACAAAAATATTATTATTATACATGACTCATTATCTACATATGTGAGCAATAAAAATATTACAAAAAAATTATTCTTGTTAATCACAGAAGAAAAAACTACAATTATAAATTTTATTGATATCAAGATGCATATGAATTAAAATCATTAAGTTATAGAGAATTTAAAACGAAAATCAATTGATATATGTGGACTTCGAAAATCTGAAGTTTTAGCTCACCCGTCTGCATTCTCAGTCTCTGAGGAAATTTATAGGGCAGTTATTTACGAAATTTAAGAAGAATTTAGAACCATTACTTTTCCAGTGCGTTCAAACACCTGTGAGATAAATTTCTTTTCATTTATTGTATTTTGTGTATGAATTATTAGTTTATTATTATAAAAAAAAGTTTTCCATTATTTACAAGTGATGCGTAGTACGAGTTTCAGAAAGAAATCACGAGCAGATGATAAATTTTCTTCACAAGTAATGTTGTCTCTTATAACAACAGACATAATTTTCAATAGAAATAAATTCTACAGTAGAATAATAAAAAATCACTTGGGTCTGATTTCTGAAACGTAAAATAAGTTATTGTGAAGATAACTTTACCTTTTCAATAACTTTTTGTGATAAAAAATTACGTATTTCAATAAATTCTTATGGTGCACTTGTGCAAATGCTCCATTCGCTAATGAAGCGTGGAGACGTATGTCTTGTTTATGAACATTTTCTAACCTAACCACTTTAGAAACGTTTTCATCTCTTGCCGATTTTTCAAAACGAATCGTTTTTGAATGGAAAAATAAAATGCGGAACGATGTAATCACTGTATTAGCGTTGAATTATTACGTATCGCATATAATAGTAGGTTTTGTCACAAATGAAGAATTTTTTGCCCGAATGAAAGTTTGGCACACAGGCCGTAGGCGAGGAGGATGGTTAACAAGAGCAAAATAGTGAGTCCGAAAAAATTTGCAGACCACTAATTTTTGTGTAAGAAAAGAAAATACAATTTGAAAGCTGTTTGTTTCATAAACATCAAAGCTTAGATCTGACAGAATGTAAAGCTATGCTGGTACTGCAAAAGTCTTTACAGATTCGGTTCATTTTCACCACCACCGATGTCACTCACTTAAAATTTTCATTTTTTCTTTATAAAAGGAAAAATTATTAATATTTGAACATAATTATATAAGAAATTTTAGATTTATAACCAAATTATAAAATTTATAATTGATTTGATTGTAATTTATTGTAATTATTTTTGTAACGGAACCTTTTTTCAATGACTATTAATTCTCTTAAGATTCCGTACCTAAACTTTGATCAAGAAAGTTGTCATTCTATACTTAATAGTCATAGAGAAATATCTATTCTTGCATTTAGTCACTATTTAATTTGTGCTAAAAAGTTATCAAAAAATTATGTCAAGATAGCCGTACAACTCATTTTTGAGACAATCTTAATAAAGTACTTTCATAGATAAAGAAATAAATGTTTATTTTTGAATCTATTTTCAAACGCCAATAATTCGGAACTGAAAAGTTTTGTTTTAAAAAATAAAAAATATGTGTCGATTAATTTCTAATTTCTAATCTATGATTACATTGTTTGCACATGTTCGTGAGACACCTGTATATAGAATGAAATAATAAAATAATCGAATCAAATAACGTAACGAATATAGGTACTGTGTATTTTGATGACAAAGAATTTTGTTCCATGGAATAAACAAAGTGATGGAAGGTCTGAGAAGCGCAGTAGCGTTAAGAAAAAATATATTGACAAAGAAAAATAATTATAAATTTTTCCGTGTTCTATACTGCCCATTCCCGATATATTTGGACTAAATACAAGTTGATCAAAACAACAAATCATGAATATGTTCGCTTTCAACTCAAGCTTTAGAGGTTTAGGTAATCGCACAAACAGATTACCTACTAATAAAAAGAATTGTTAGAAAGCACCTTTCCCAAGTAAAGTCAGTGTTTGTCAGTTACATCACCACAGGTTCAAAAATTTGAAAAAATTAAAAATTTAGCTATGTGATAGGATAATTAAGTAATACATTTTTTATGTTGGTTGCATCATAATGTCAAACTTTGACACTAAAAAGTTTTTCAAAATTCAGCTGCTTTTATCGGTAACATCGCTGAGTTCCTATATCGACTCTAATAGAATAGTTTGAAGTAACTAATTGTTCCATACCTACCTATTAAATAAATCATACATTTTCTAAATACATTTGAAGTTAAATTCTTATTTCCAGATTATTTCGGTTTCGAAATAATTCTATAATAATAAAACATAAAATTCATTTTATCTATAATCATGTAAACCAACATCACACAGATAAATCGTAATCCTTTTAGTACAGTGATGTAAAGCTTTGACTTGATTAAATAATCCAGAGTATTTTGTGCAAACTAACAATTATTACAGAAAATCAATGCTAATTTACTTCATCAGCTTCACTAACAACAAAGAACAGGACTTCAAACCTTCACGCGGGTTACATTGTAGAAGGCGTGCTCTCAATCTCGACCAATAAATGAACATTATTCCCCACTACTTCATTCCATAACAGAGGGAATAAAGCTCTATAAGGATAATCAATTGTCTATTAAGTTCAACAGCCAACTTTGAGAAACTGTAGACAGAGGTAGAAGAACAGAATGCGTCACAATAAAAACCAATAAATGAAAGTGATATACTTACCTAATTTTATAAACCGTTATCATCGCACAACAATAAAAAAATATAAATATCATAAAAAAACAAAAAATTAAATCTAATGAAAAATATAGAAGTAATCAAGACAAGTATTTTAAGTTAAAAAATAAGTGTGAACTGATTTCGTACGGAAACAAATTACTTTCACTGTATAACCAAATTTGAATTACAGTTAAGTTTTATTTTTATTAAAAAAACATATACTAAAATTATTAAATATTGATAACTAAAGGTAAACTATTTTTTCGTTTGCGAGAGTTATTAGATTATTTGTAATTAAAATTAACTTTTGCAGTTGTTTATATTTTATAATTTTGTTTTCTTTCAAGTGAGCTTAGATAAACCAAAACTTAAAAATTTGAAATCACAATACCTGGAGTGTTGTTCATTCATTGATTCAATTGGTCTTCGAGGCGTGGCCATGCGTTCGGTCTCCGCCTCTTTCCCTAAGCGCTGGAATATAGAGTTCACAATCAAAATACAGGGCGGCGCAATGATTAAACTCAAGCTTATCAACTCAAATATACCAGTATCAAACAGTTGACTGTCGACTGAATCTTCGCCAACACGCGTTGCCACAGATAAAGTCTAAAAACCCAGTCATAACTGATAAGAAAAAAAAAGCGTCGGCATATATTTTTTTCTATTTTCATTAGTCGATGTGGCATTTCGGTTTGTTGTGACAAATTGAAATTTTAAGAATAATGTGATTTTTGAAAACTATCGTTTTGTTTTTAATGACGAACATGTGTTTTTGTGAGATTTTTTAGTTTTTTTCCATTGCGGTTTTTGAATTATTATTTGAAAATGGCGTTGGAATTGAGTTCGCATCATCCGATGCCTTTGGACTATAGTAGCGGTGGAACGAGGGAAAATTCTAATAGTCCGCTTAATGTTTCGGATTCGGCACCATCCAGTCCGCCGGGAAACAGCGCCTTCACGGTAGTAACGCCTAAAGGAAGAGAACGTAAGCTTTTTTATTAAAAAATAATAATGATAAAAAATTGAAACTTGTATTTAAAATAATCATAAATTTCTCCTATATTTTTATTATTAGTTTGTAAATGATGTCTAGAAAATTGGTTATAGTTGTAAAAATAGCATATTTATAAGAATGAAAAGATTGATTAAATCATGATTATTGGTAGTTTTTAAATGTTTAAACATAAGCTATTAAATTATAATTGTGCGTTTATCGTAGGTGATGTGGAGAATTAAGAATATGTATATAGCTAGTCAAATTAAAACTGAATAAATCACTAGACCACAAACAATTTTGGTTTGTAAAAAATCACAATAGTTTTTGTAAAATGAAAAATTTTACTTAACTTCAAATTTGCGATTAATTGATTTTCAATAATTCATTACATTTATTAGGTATGAATTTTTTTCCAGATTTACACCACTAACATAGAGTAGGCAATAAGTCTGATTACAAAATTGCCACATTAAATCAATTCTTATAGATAAAAACTATTCTCAAAATTTTTTAGCAAGTACTCGTAGGCTATAGAATTAATTTTTTTCTATGATACATATTTCAAACATAAATTATTCATTGATTACTCATTTTGAAATTATTGAGAAAATAACATTTCCACAGTGTCATGTGTGATTTTTTGCAACGTGTTACCATCAACCGTCCGTTCAGTCCAGTCTTAAAAAATGTATAAATAACGGACAAAGTGGGAGAAAAAAAATTAATTTGTCAGTAGTAAAATTGAGCGACTTTTTATTCAATAACATTGTTTAAGAAAATTAATTGCGTAATTATTAAAAGTCGTTGAATTCAAAGCTGTTATGTAGGTATATCAATGTGTTTTGTCAATTTTCTAGGTAAAAAGCTTTACTACTTATAAATAATAATAATAAGAGTATAAATTAATATCACTTTATTCAGGATAACTTATCAATTAAATTAATTACATTAATTTCAAAGAAAAGCATTTCTTCTATAATTTTTATTTTTGAAAAACTTCAAAGTCTAGTTTCAGTCTTCCCAACTTAAAACCATATTTCAAGAAAAAATAATTTATTTCACTGAATTCTTATTTTTAACATCAGGTACTTAATAAAGTAGTACTTCTGTGACTCCATTTATCTTTATAAAAAATTTACTTGTTGCATATCTACTTAATAAAGATGATGTTCAAAAAAGATGGTAAAATATTTTAAGGAATAATAGTATGAAACAAAACAAGCAGAAAAATCTCAATAAATATGGGTCCGCAAAGCAACGGTTTCAAAGATACGAAAAGTTGATTGATTACTGAAACATCCTCTGATAGTCATTTATTGCTTACTTATAACATACAAACAGACAAAAAAATAAGGCTACAAATGCCCTTCTCAAATTTCCAAAAAGACCTTACGTCTTTGGATGATATTTAAACACTTACTAGAACCCTTTCGCTAGCTTGAATTTGTTGAGTATTTAAATCAGTTTCTGCTGCAATACCTGGAGAGTTTTGACACTCCCAGGAGATTTTTACAATACCATAGACTGGTATTTCGAAAAATTGAATTCTAGTAAATTTAAATCAGGCGATATTGCAGGTCATATTGCCAATCCGCCGATTAAACTTCCATATCTCCGAAACCATTGGTTTGCGAACCTATCTTTATTAAGAATTGTCTGCTTATTTTAGTCTATAACTCATAAAATATTTTACATTTTTTTGAACTTCTGTATAAGTAGGTACATAGTTACAGTTTATTTAATAAACTATCTATAAACTATAAAACTTTGTTTATATGATTTATTTTACTCTTTTAAGCATAAAAGTAAAACATTTGCCTGTGGTACGTAGTCACAAATGTTATCACTTTTCTTTGTTTGCTGCAATTTTTTTCAAAAATATTAAATCGTCTTCAAGTAATTTGTCCACGCATTTTACATTGATCCCTATCTCTAAAAGCAGCATGAACACCTTTAACTTCCAATATCTAAGTACTTATTTGTTAGTGTAATGCAGTTCGAGATAAATCAATCCAAATAACATTTCAAGATTCTAGAGCTCTCCAAAAGGAAAAAGTTGTAAATAAACACACCACATTCAAATTTTTTTATTTTCTTTTTGTATTTGCTACTATTTTTTTGAAGATAAAATTGTAAACATTAGTGAATACAATTTCATTATTTTTAGTATCGATAAACCTTGCTAATGAAAACAAGAGAATCAACAACAACAAAAGTTTAGAAAACAAGAATTATTGCTGCTGAATTACTGAACACTTTTAATCATGACTATTTTCAAAAACAAACATTGTGTTTTCTCGCTTTTTAAATTCAATAAAGCAGTGGCTTCATTTTGGACCTTTAACTAGGTATTACAAAATGTAAACAATTACAGAATTGAGACAAATGAGATTGTCGGAAAAAGAAGAGAGTTCCTATTAAGAAAATGTGCCGTCAAAGGATTTATTTCGTCAGTCGTATTTTGGGCAATTAAACTTACAATAAGCAGAGATGGGTTATGATTGTTTCCTTGCTATGTCATCGCTTTGACTCATTTAGAGACTGTAATTGAAATGATTTTTCCAAAATGTTTCATTCTGATAGCGCATGAATATTTTTATTTATATTGCTATATTAGTGATAAGAACTTTTTATGTCAAATAAACCAATAAAATCTTTTATTTTCGCCATATATGAATAAGTAATCTCTGTTATTACTATTAGTATTATATGAATTGATATGAAAGCAAAATCTATAAAAGTCATACATCAGAATGGAATATAAAATTAAAAATAAATCTGAGTATGTTACGCACATGTCGAATAAGTCCTCATCATACAAAGATGTTGCTTTTTTTAATCGGGTCAACGAATGAACATATGCTCAGTATAAATTACAATAAATGATATAAAAACACTAGGATTTGTAGAAACTTAAGATGCTCACACATGTTGCTTTCAAGTCATTGTTCCCGGATGATCGCTGTACCATGTAATTTAATACTCTCCCTCGTATAAAAAATGAAAAAAGATTTAATTTTTATTTTTGTTTAAGTGCGTAATCACTTAACTCTGTATCATATTTTATTGTCTTTTAAAAATTTAAATTTTCCTTTTTATTTACATTTAGATAATTTTGATTTAATCATCCTGATTGATTAAAAAAATGATAATCATTATGTGAGAGCGAGTATAAAGTGTCCGATTATAAAAGTGATAAATGAAGAGATAAAACAGATCAGTCCGAGAGTTGAGTGCTGAAATAATTTGATTTCTATATCGAATTCTCTTTGAAGTGAAGCGCTAGATTGCATTTTGTTGGCGTTAATTGAAATTGACGAAAAAATAATTAGTTTTCCAGGGTTTGCTCTCTCTTGTTCATATACACTCGATTAAAGGGTGGTCACTCACATCTGCTGAATTCTGATACAAAATAAAATGAAATTTGAAAAAATCATTCTCGACTCATAATTTACTTTTCCCTATTTTAAAATTTCAGAAACAAATACTGTTTACATGTTACAGAAAAATAATGCAAGTTTAATTCACTAGTTAATTAAAGTAATTTTGATTCACTCAACTCCCTGTATAGATTTTTTTTAAGTTCCCTTTTCTTCACCGGAAAGAGTAGTAACATTTTTTCATAATAGCACTTGTTTGATGGAATATGATTAATGATTTTTGCATATACTAATAATGAATCATTATTGTTTAGCTAGCAGTAACTACTATTTAATTTTCAATCTTTATCTGGAAAACAATGATTTTTTAAATTTGTTGGAATCATTAATCTTAATGCAGCAATTTATATTTTATATCAGAAGCAATGCATTATGAAGACTTTTTTAAATTTTTGTTTATCATCAGTGACGACATATAAATCACAGATTCATCAATCACTGACTTTCAGTGCAATCAGTTGAACAAATTTATCTCTTTAATGATATACATCAGAAAGTTATAAAAATATCTCAGCTGATTTCGTATAATGAGAAATGTGACTAAAAATAGTATATCGATGTTAATAAATAAGATGTAGTTTTGGTCAAAAACCACAATCGAGTGACTAACACATGTCTCTGTTGCAATAAATATTTAAGTTCCATAAGCTTAAAGTCTCTATTGAATCTTTTCGGCCCCCAGAAATCATCCGTAATAAATCCAATATCGAGAACGCAGCTTTAGTGGTTGAAGTCCCGTGGGACATCTCGTATCACCTGACACCAAATCATAATTACGCCAGTTGAGACTGTCTCGAGGCTAAATCAAGTTCGAAATCATGAGAAAACTTATTGGAAAGATTTCAAATTTGTTCTTTCTCGACAAAGTTTCTTCTATTTTTATTCCGCAAATCGAAAACTTCGTAAAACTAATAACCTTCTCGTAATATAGAGCTTTTAAGAAAATCGTCGATAATCGGATCACACAAAACTCTCAAGATATTACTCGAGAAAGCTCGAATCAATAATTGATGATTGAGAATAGATGAAACGATCAATTGTCACCGCGTTTCTAAGAAACCCTCAACCACACCTTTTGTAAATCTTGAATGTGTGGGAAGTTAAAGCACGATCTAAGATCGGAAATGACAAATTAATGCGTAATTGAGTTCACTTGATTCTTAATGGAATAGACAAGGCGCCAGTGCATGATGATGACCCTCAAAACAGATTAATTAGAGAATTGTTATCTCCTCTAAATTATTTTCTTATTTTGCAGTTTCACTTCCTGAAAGAAATGGATCTCCAATACAATACCCATCACCTACAGGGTTCACAACCTACTGCAGAAGTATCTGGGGTTCACCGTTTATCCCAGGGAGTCCTCGATACATCTCTTCTCTCGCTCAGAACCAACCGGAACAATCACCGGAAAAGACTAAGGGTAAAAATCTGTAATACCGACAAAAGCTAATCGACGTACTCAAGTAGCGGCTTGTGGTAATAAATAGACCTCACAAGATGATTATTACGTCATTTCCGATGCGCTTATATAAAGTGAAACTTAACTTATTAATTTCCACCGACAGATTCTATCATATTTGCGATAAGGGAAAATTTATAACGGTTTTAATTCGCAGTTTTTCGATGATAGTCTGCCAATATAACCGTTTATTGACGAACATAAAATGCTTTACTTCACGTATTAAGCTTCAATAAAATATTTAAATGATTTTTATTGCGTCATTGGAAAGGATTTGTTCACTAATAAATCAATATCAAATATTATCGATTCTATTTTATCTGCTAATCTCAGTATGATTAGTAAACAAAATATTGCTTTAAAGAAACCGTCAGATTAATTTTTTTAAGAGATGGATTTAGAAATAATAATAAAATTTATGTTATTAGGACAAGAATTTTTATATAAAAAATACTCATTTTGAAATCTAAAAAAATGTAATCTTTTAATACTATTTAATTAACCAAACCTAGATGTTTTAGATAGTTTGAGATGAGATTGTTTTTATAAAAATTAGTATTTGCGTCACATTTTTTTATCTGTCATTTAATAAAAAAAATATTTCATTGATTATGATTATGTATTTTTCATGGAAATAACTTGTAACTCATACATTACATTGACTTGCAAATGACTTGACTTGACTGAATCCGATTTACGTTGAAAATTCTAAAAGGAAATTTTTTAAAAAACAAATAAAATTTTCAACCGATTATCATTTTTTGTAAGTGACTCTCATCCAAATTGATGATTAAAACGAATTTTATTTCTTATCTAAAGTAGTTTAAGTATCATCTAATTGAAATTTGAATCAAAAAATGGAATGAATCTTGTAAACACATATGTCATGATCTTACAGAATCAATATTCAAACAATCCCATGTTAGATTAAATGTGATTTACAATCCGTGAAGTAATTCATCATACTGACATCGATATCTGAAATCCCTGCATTATCGGTCCTTTCATCGAACCGCTATCTCGAATAACGTCTGGATGGATAATCCTTAGGTACATACCGCTAACCTAAAAGTTCAATAGTTCCTATGTATATTTTACAGATGTTTTATAACATCGAATGAGTTAAAACTACCACAGATGAAGAAAATTTGTGATATTAGATAACTGATTCTGATTTGAATCACTTCTCTGTAACTGTATATAGCGTTGCTTTCAAGATAGAATAATCCTTGAATCAATATAACCTTTGTAAAAATTTTACTAGATGCTTCAAGAAATTTGAACTTTATATGAGACTTACTATTCAAAAACAAATAGTATACATAGTGAAGCAAGAACATTTGCTGATGTTTGAACCAAAAATTAGAATATTTTGCTTTAGTGATTAATATGTAGTGGAGTAGATAGGTACCTAAGCGCTTTTGAAAATACAACTTAAAATATTTTTCAGTTCCACAATTTCTAAAGTCACAACATGGTTGTTTGAAGATAGAATTTCATGTTTTTGTGATCTGAAATTAACCCAATTGATATCTTATAAATAAATCGTAGATTTTTTAATATGAATGTATAATTTTTATCTCTCAGCTTTGTGAGAAAGTATAGCTAACAAAAAGTTGAATCCGCGCTGTAACCAAATGTGAAATGAACTGTATCGTGTTTCGCAAAGCGTAAATTGGCCTAACCCCCAGAGACAAGTCGGCAATCCTGCCCTCTCAATTAATGGTACAATGTCGGTCTGCCCCTTGAATCTAATTCCCATACCTTGTTCCGTATAGACTTGTTTATTAAATTCGTAACTGTGCTTCGTCACCTGAAGAATCAACACCAACCAATACTCTCACCCTTTATTTAGTAAGTTATTACAAAAAATTAATAATAAGAATTTCGATTTTCTCCAGAATGATTAATAAACTCAAGGCAGGAAAGCGACCTTTATTTGTATTTCAATTATTTTTCTTGATTGATTATATTGACTTAATTAGAGCAAAGAAAATTAAAGTTTAAATAAAGACATTAATAGTAATTCATTTGTATAATTTGTCGTAGGAGTAAAGAAAGCGTAACATAATGTATTCTTTTGATGGCTTCACGAATCATTAGGTTATGACCGAATAGTTTAACAGGGGTAATTCTTAAGGGGTAACTACCCCCTTGTTCAGTAAACAGTGCTCTGTTCATTTATTCCAACACGATACGCGTACAACATAAAGAATGGGGGTGTAATATGTACAAGGGTGGATCTGAATAATTCATGACTTTACTGTGACAGCTGTTACTGTAACTTCTCTATATTGGCACTATTTTAGCCGCTTTTTAAACGTATTATTTGCTCTTTTCTGTTTCAATAGCTTCCGATTAATTGCTCTCGCTTGAAAATCGAACACCTGCCGTTTTCAGATTTTTCATGATTGCTTTCATTCAATTACTCGATTCTGCAAATTGCGAACAAAACAAAGCACCGCGACAACAATTATTGATTTCAGAGTTAACATTTTGTGGTGTTTTTTCTAAATTGTCTTCAAATCTGTCACTTGCAACAACAACGTAAATGAAAGCCGGTGAATCATAGAGGAAAACTGTGTGCTGAAAAACTAACAAATCAAATATTCTATATTATTTACGGTTAGATACTATTTCGTGATGTTATTATAACTGTTCGTGTCAAACTGACTAATCAAAAATTCTCACTGTGTCCAAAACAAATAACAAAAGCAAATATAGAGAGCCGTTTTCACAAATATAAATAAATATTTTGTCATTTTGTAAATAAAGAACAATCGATTTTTTGTTAGGAAATTAAAAGCTGGCGTTTTATGACACAGACAATGGTAAGAATTACCATAATAGCGCTATTCACCGGATGAGAAGGGTGTAATTTAAGGATTATCGCGAAGGGAGCGTCAAAGGCTTAAATCTGTCAGCACGGTGCTTACTTAACACCACACTGTTTAAAAATCAAGTATCTCTTTTGTCTGCATTAATTACATGCTTAATTTTTGCATAACTTAGTCAACTTTTTTAAAAAATCCACGAAAAAATAAAAATTGTTCGTTTTTCCCATAAGACCTCACATTTGCGACAAGTTCATTCACGGTGAGATGTACAAATCGCAGAGACATAATGATGGACGACTTCTTCACCCTTGTGTTTTCACCCTAGTCCTCTCCGTTAACAGCAAACATTTGTCACATTTCCATTTAAAATTAATATTTACCCTCTAAGAAACAAATATTTCAAGTCTCATCTTCTTTTCCAGAACCTATCAATTTTGGTATCAACCGTCTAGTCACTAAATCAGAAGACGAAGATGAACAAACTAATAATAATAACTCTAAATACTATCAAAAAGATGAAAGTGGTGATGAAATAAAACTGTCAAATGAAAATCGATGGGACAATTCACCATTACGACCATCACCATCTACTTCACCAGAACTAGAAGTCGACTCACCACCGCATTCTAGAACTAACACGCCATCTCCAAGACCACCATCTGTAACAGAGTTGCAGAAAGTTGAATCGCCAGCTAAAAAATCTGAAGCTTTTTCTGTCAGCGCGTTACTTCGACCTGATAATCCCAAAAAGGTTGATGGTAGTTCTTGTTATCAAGAAACTATATCAGTGACGAGATCGTATTTCTACCCTCCATTTGTAGATTTACTAAAAGATGCACAATTAAAGTCAAATTCTGAATACAATCCTTCGCTGTTATCTAGACATTTTGTACATCCTGGATTTTTTCATTCAAATTTATATCCGCAAAAAGAAAGTGAAGATCGGAGCTTTTTGCCGACACCTACTTCATTATACTTTAGCGCGGTTGCTGCTGCCATGGCTAATGGTCAAACGCAGCCTGGACAATACCCTCCGCCTCCCACATCCGAAGAATTGTTCCGATTGAGACATCTTATGAACAATCCAGGAGTTCATCCACATCATCATCATTTGTTAATGCGTCCTGGAATGATGCCGCTTGGTGATGTATACTCTTGTATCAAATGCGAGAAAATGTTTTCCACACCTCACGGTTTGGAAGTACATGCTAGAAGATCTCATAATGGAAAAAGACCATTTGCTTGCGAATTGTGCAATAAGACTTTTGGTCATGAAATTAGTTTAAGTCAACACAGGTAAATTAATTAACATTTTTCTGTAAGCTTTTATGAAAAAAAAAATTTTATAGGGCTGTCCATAGTGTGGAAAAAGTGTTTGAGTGCAAACAATGTGGCAAGTCATTCAAGAGGTCTTCGACCCTATCCACTCACTTATTGATACATTCGGACACAAGACCGTATCCTTGCCAATATTGCGGCAAGAGATTCCACCAAAAATCTGACATGAAGAAGCACACCTACATCCATACTGGTAAGTAACGAATTAATTTAACAATTCCGTCAACCGATAGTACCTAATTTATGATAATCAAAACTTATTGTATGAGAGAAATGTTTGCGAAGGCAACATCGCTATATCCACGCCACAAGGTTGTTAACAGTCTGAAGTTATAACCCTTACGCCTTGTCTAATTAGTAAATAATTCACTGGTAAGCCGCGACGGCAATTAATAACGCGCTTAGTGCTAAGACGTTGCTAGAAAGGGTTGGTCGAGGGTGAATACAATATTGCCGTCTTCTCGAATTAGTTACCAACAATATTGATATTAAATCCCTATTAATAAACGTCTATCGTACACTATTCCAACAGATTTCCGATGCAATCGCTCTACGAAAGGGATAACAACAAAACAGCGTCGACGTAGTCCGAAACCGTCTTCCACTTAAACTCTTGTACGTGAGGGGAAAGTAATTAGTGATATAAAAATCCGTCGAGACGCAGATACAAATGAAAGTGCGCACAACAGGACGGTGAGGGGAGATGGTTCGGTAATTGGTCGGGGAGAGGAAAAAAGTGACACTTCGCATGCAGGGCTTTCGCAATTAAAAAAACAGAATCTTCTTCGTTTCCCTCTTTTCGCTTTAGAAAAAAGCTGTTTTCGAGACACAATCAAAATTACCCTTCGAGAAATGCCAGCTCTCGAGAGCGAACTTGGCAATTTTAAAAATGGGGTTTTTCTTAATTGCAAAAAAAGTCTAATTATAAGAAACACGAAGCGGACATTAATTGATTTGGTAACAAGAAAAGAATGCTCTACAGACGGTTATTATTATTTGACGCAAGACGAGAAACTTATTTATTATTTTGATGGAGGTTACGTGCCACAATTAGCTCAAAATAAATAATTACACTTCTTTACTTAACTTTTTATTTAGAAAGTATATAAATCCTTTTTTATACAGTGTCACCAATAAAAGTCGGCTCCATATGAGAAATTTTTTTATTTTAAGGTTTAGTCGAAATTTGATATAGAGATCAGTTTTTGCTTTAAATAAGATAAAAAATAACAATAACAAACGTGATGAAACGGCGTTCGTTTGTCAGCAAGTTTAACATTTCTTGCACTGAATGGATGGAACTGGCATTTCTAGATAGAATTTTGGAAAATTTTATTTAAAAAAGTTATTTGTATTTTGATTTTACGGATGTATAGGCTAAATTTAGAAAAAATGTATTTGAAAAAGTGGTTTCTAATGCAATTTTATGCATGTGTGCAAAATTTGAAAAATCTAGCGTGAAGTTGACATTTTAGGCATTTTTGTTAAATATTTTTTTTGCAAAGTTTATTCAACTAATATATTTTAGTTTATTTTTGGAATATTTAACGCTCTAAGCCTTTTTCATAATAAATATTTTTTCCTAGATTTAATAATTTTTAAAATTTAAATTTCGTCATAAAAAAATTGATATGAGTGATGCAAAGTTCTAATAATTTTAACGTTCTTTCAAAAAAGTTTAGATGTATAAAATTTTTCAGTATTAAAAGTATGTAAAATTATGAAAAAACTGTTAAAACAGGCTTTGATCTAATATTATCTTAGTTTTAAAATCATATCTGAAATCACATTTTTGTGATTGGTGAAAATTCAAAAACCTATTTAAATTAGTGCCGTTTCTGACAGTTTCCCTATAATCTTACATTAATTTGATGTTGGGAAATGCCTTGCATTTGAATATAATTAAAAGAACGTTAAAGTTATGATAACTTTGCACCGCTCATATCAATTTTTTTTGTGCCTAAAATCGAAATTTAAAAAAAAATGGAAGTAAAAGAAAAGTATTTATTATTGATGTTGTTTGTAACAATAGATATTTTGAAAATAAACTAATTTATACCAGTTTGTTAAATTTTGATACTGTTTTTCAAATTTTGCATACATGTACAAAATTAAAATACAAATAACTTTTTCAAAAAAAATTGTCCAAAATTCCGTCTAGAAATGCCATTTTCAGTCATTCACTGCAAGAAATGTTAAATTTGCTGACAAACGAACATCGCTCAATCTCGTTTGTTGTTGTCATTTTCCATCTAATTTAAAGCAAAAACTGATCCTTATATAAAATTTTAACTGAAGCTCATAATAGAAAATTTTCCCATATGGAGCCGAGTTTAATGGTGACACTGTATGTTTTATTTTAAGAAAATTCTAGACACAAATATCAATATTTATCCAAGTAATCCAAAAAATGAAACATCTGTCAAAGTACCATGACAGCCGAAAAATTTTGAACGACTTGTCATTTCATTGACATTAAAATGTAAAACCAGATACCTTTATGTACAGTTTACACTGACTTATTGTAAATTTAACTTTGCAAAATTTGTTATATTAGAAATACTAATATAAAATTAGTATTTCTAATTATAAAATTTAATGAAATTTCACAACTTTGAACACAAAAAATTTCCACTTATTGAATTCAATTAAGTTGGTTTAAACTTCAAAGAATTTTCAAAAATTTGTTTTGTTTATATGGTAATGACTGGCGAACTAAGTTTTCTATTGGTTAGTAATAATTAATAAGTGTCAAGTGATTTCCAATTTTGTTTTAACAAAGTAAACTTATGCAAAATGCAAAAGACTCTGATATACATATAGTGGAAACTCTCTGTAAAGTGTTTGTTATACAGAGTGAGTAAAAAAGAATAACAAACAATTCACAGTAACGACTGTATTTGTGTTTCAAGTAAAGAGCGCAATTCAAATGCATAACTGAAACGATAACTTTATTCGTAATCTAAATAAATACATTCAGAATCACAAAAGACGCAAAAAATTAAACAGAAGTTACTGTACGTATATATATGGGAAAATAATAAACTGCCTAAACATAAACACTAAAATTTGAGATAAACGTTTGCTAAGTTGGTACTTTACTTCTCTAAGTTGGTGCTCCCTTTGATTCTAGTGAGAAATGTTTACACCTTGTTATTTTAAAGAAATTGAGGTTAAGTTGATAACGTAAATAGCTCAAACGTAGATGACAGCTGTCAGACAAAAACAACAAAAACTGTCAAGCTGGTTAAAAAAAAATTGCCAACTTATGGAAATGAAACCGACTGTGTAAATTCAATTGTTTGTTCAACTTGAAAACGATAATTTCCCTAGATTTAAAATTTTTAGTGGGCATTTTGTTTCGCTCAAGCATAATAGATACTTTGGACAAAGCTGTTTATCCTTATACATATTACGTATATGTATTTTAATACTTTAGGCCATGCCCATTTCTCGTATCTTGATAAGGATACGTAAATTTTGGAAAATAAATAAACGTACGAAACTGGCGAGATACAGATATTCGTATTTACGTCAGGTTTATGAGATTGCTGGATTTTTTTTGAGATAATTGGAATTTCAAACGTCTAATTATAATTATATATACATATACCACCTCTTTAGATATGAATATCCTCTTAAAAAGGCTGTACGTCGAGCACAATCCGTTTCAGTTAGAGAACACTCAGTGGAATCTGGTCTTAACTGGAATGAAAAATTTAAAATAAATTTTCTTCTGCGAATGTTGAAAAAATTTGTGATACAACGCTTTATATTCGTAACCTCAGAATTTAAAGTAAACAAGTTTTAATCTGCCTGAAGTCTGCAGTTTGTAACTTCAGTTGAATTTGCTGTTAACCGTGAAAAAAATACCTAGGTTAATGTGTGAACAAATGTCACCAGTTGGCGGCCTTAAAATCTGATTTTCATGGCCGTCCTCTGTATAGATTAATAACGATTATAACGTTTCTGAAACATACTCAGAAAATTTGAGGATATGAATTGACGCTCGAATGATATTCGGTAAGAAGATCGCAATGACACAAACCTTAAAAAGGAATAATCTATTTCTGTTTTGCTTTTAAACTTGAGAAAGAAATAAACTGCCCCTCAAAAAATTGGGATGAATGTTTGCTAAGTTGGTGCTCTTTTTGACTCTAGTGACAAATGTGTTTATACGGGTACCTGTTATTCGCTCGCATTGTCATTCGTGCACTTTGTCATTCGTGCGAATAATGGCTGAACGTACTAGAATTTTTGTTTCCACCAAGATTTGGTTTTCTTCCTAAGAAATTGAAAATAAACAAAATTAAAATATATTGACTGCAAATTTTCATTTTTACTTTCTAGTGAATAAAATCAATTGTTGGAAGGAAAAAAAATCTTAGTACGTCAGCCTTTATTCGCACGAATGAAATTTTTATGAAATTTTTTGTTGTCATAACTCTCAAACTAATTTTTCTATTCGTTTCTTAATAAGTGTCCTGCGATTTTCTAATTTACACATCAAATTTAATTATATTGATTATAAAATGAATCACGACTGCTAATTTAACACAGAAATTAAAATTTTTGTAAACTTATAGCAGAACAGTCAAATATCATAGAAAGTTATCAGTCTCATGCATTACTTTGACGATTGGCCATTTGATAAGAGAGCCCCCGACAGGATGGATCGAGTGGCATAACTGTGTATGGGGGCGCTAATAAAATTAAGACAACAAATGGCTCTCTACACCAGCATCACGCCACATGCTACCGTTGTCGTCTGCATTACCGACTTCATTCGTAATTTATTCACATCGAAAATATCCTCACGACACTCTTGTGCAAACAAAGTATTTGCAAAAGTTCGAACTTGTAGATTTTTGTTCCGGTACGTTGGTAGACATGTAGGAATTCCTCTTTTTACAAACGTTACTGTTCCAACGCGGCTATAAACACCGTCTGGTCGGTTTCCTTCGCTTTCCTTCCAATTTGTTTTAGCACCAGCTTTGCTTTCCTCCAAGACTTACGACTGTAAAGTGTCTGATATTTAACAGAAGTCGTTCATTATTCACGGATAAATACGGTCGAAATCCGACGAAAACCTTCGCAAAGCGCAGATGTGAAAAAACTCCACAAATTTTACATTTGGACTTGGATTATGCTAGTGGTTGGAGTGATAATAAGATGATGGGTTTGTAAATGTTGGTGGTTATAGTTCGTTGAGCAGCAGGCGGGAGGCCCTTTCAGCCCATTAGAGGCACACTCCCGCAAACAAAAGCGCATCGTCAACGAGTGGTGGTGGCCCAAAGGGCCATGCAGTGTCGGGTTACAGATACGATCACCCCCTTAACATTAGCTAGCAGGATTAGGAAAGCCAATAATGATAATTATATTAGTGTTGAATCGTTATCTATCGATGATTCTCACGCTTCAGTTTCAATTAAAGTCAAAGCTTATGAATCAATAAATAAAAAAAAAAGTAGAAACTGATCGACATTCCATCAGCACAAATACCTCAATGCGTAACCTCGCTGTGCACAATTAAATCGTTTAAAGCTATTATCCTGAAGTGTAATAAAGAACGTGGCGAATTGCAACGATAAATCAAAAGCCATCATTAAGAGACTCCTCGCCGGATTTCGGAGGCAAATTGGAATTCCAGACCAAGCTTCAATATCGCTGTTAATAATGCGTCTGCATGCGCACCAAGCGAACCACTCATCGTCAATAAATTCTGATTAGATTTTCTCTTTGATTATATGGAAAGGAAAAAATCCTATGAAGTTCTAATCCAATAATAATTATTAATCACTCAAAAAAAATATTACTCCAAGTTCACGACTCTAGCTTCAGAAATGAAAGTAACGCAATAAGTTTTAATTATGTAGAAAGCATGACCAATTCTCCAGATGTTGCAGCTAACGTATCAATTTCTTACAATTAAGACAACCATGATTTTAACTGAGCGGATGATGTCAACTTTTAACTTGATTCAAAATAATGTAAAAATTCAGTTTTAATCATTGAACTTTTTTTTGAATTACCACGAAACCTTCAAAAAAAATCGCTAAATTCCAAGGTTTAGTATCAGTCAATGGCACAGCTCCTTACAGTAAAATATTTTATTGGTCATCGTCAACAATGTATCAGCTTTCTAAATTCTGAATTTATAATCTCTCATCAACTGCTCGTCTTTTATTTTTATAATTGAACAATGGGAACAATTTCATGTGTTCTGAAGTAATGTAGTGTTTTGTTCTTGCTCCCTTCCGCACAGCTGTGCACTTGTTGGTGCGACGCCGAAGTGCACACTTGAATTTTGTCATGTTTATTTTGAACAGGTTAGCCAACCATTGAAATAACAATGTTGGTTCCTGTTAAAATTACCACTCTCATTGCACACACTGTCACAACGGTTTTTATTTATGAATCTAACAAGACTCGGTACTGTATTTTCTCACGTCCTGTCCGTCCTTTATGAAATATTTTGGAGTGGTCCTTAAACAAACGATCTAATTGCCGGAAATTCCTAAGGGATTGCGGACGTCGCCGTCACATGTGCCCCCGAACATTTTTCGTGTCAGATTCATGATGTTTTGATTGAAGAAGATTAAAAAAAGTAGGTATATTATTGACACAGAATAAGAATGATTCTATTGAATTTTTCTAATTAATAAATGTGTATCTATGTATATTTTTTTATAGTTGCACAGTCTGTTTTTCCTGTAAGACTATCAATTTTCCAGTTAGCGATAAATCTCGAACGTGTAGGAGGCGCAAAATCAAACATAGATCTTTGGGTTTTGGTGGTTTGGGACTGGCAATCATTTCTTAAAAACGACTTATATGAGCTATAGACTTTAATAATTGAACATTATGGGTTTTGGGGAAGCTTTCAAAAAGATTGAGCGAATGCTTGCTGTAGATAATGGTCTGTATTAACTCTTGCTATATGCGCTCTTGTACGCTTCCTTCGTCCTTTTGCTGAGCGCAGGTTGCAGGATATAAAACAGATGACTGCGGAACCATCGCCGTAATGGCGGCAGATTTCGCGCCGTGGTTATGTTTTAATAGAATTTACGATTATTACTGAAAGAGGGTTGAACGCATAGAGGGCGGCAGATTTTAGCTTGGTTTAAGTGGATATTGCGATGCACTCTACGAAATGATTTTCTTGTTTAGAAAAATGGCAATTTGCGCTGTAATATATTTGCTAATAAATTTAAACTACTTTTCTAACAAAAGCTTACGCTTTTTGTTTTCAATTGATCAGCATTCAGTTTAAGTAAATCCGGAGTTCCATGTGTTTGAATAATGTTCGGTTGCAAATATCACAGGACACATTCCTTGACTCGGCAATGGCGAGGATTGCGGGCGGCGAACAGAACTCTCAGGAATGTCCAGGATTCTCCAGGATATTGCTCTAACCCCAGTATTAATATTGCGCATCCCCTTGACGTGAAGATTGTCTTTTCTCCGTCTATTCTGTAATTTCTAACCGATTTAGACTGATCGTCCTTGAAAGAAAAATCTTCGTACGAATAACGAAGAATCGAAAAAGAACAACAAATCTACTTGCCCTGAATGCAGTAGAACTAAGCTAAAGCGTTATACAAACTTTAATCCCGTCGGGTTAGCAAAGAAAATATTTAGCCAGGGGCCAATCTAAATTTACTGGCTGAAGTGGCGTGCCTGATTGGTCGTATCGAGAGCAGCTACGTCAAGTGTTATCCTTGCAGGATTGCTTCGAACGGGAATTGTGGATTTTTCATCAAGTTTCACGTTTACGAGATACTGACAATTATTGCAATTAAATGAAACCGCAGCAAGTGCGGGATAAAATTCATTTTTTTCTGTACATTAAAGAACAGTAACCTTTTGCACGCTCGCTAAATCCAAATCTGATTACTTTAGAAAAGTCTAGTAAGGCGGTCGTAAACTTCCATTGCTAACATAATTTTTATCGGTCACTGTAAATTATTAAAAATCCAAATCTCGTATAAACCGTAATCTGTGCGCATCCCAGCCATACAGAACGCTAAAATCAGCAAACCTGAGACTTTTCCCATAGGACAAATAAAATTTATGGCTGATTTGACATTTCTTACTGGACGTTGGACGAAAAATCACTTCAGCACGTTTACTCACATACACAATATATCTTCGTCTTTATCTGATTCATGAAAAAAACTATAAAGAAGAAAACAATATAATTTTATTTGGGATAGGCGCTAACATCAGTAATCTGCTCGAGTTGTAGGTGAGAAACATTGAAATGCCCGGATAAATAAAGGCCCTCGAGGGCAGACCTCTTCTCGAAGATATTCTTTTTTGATTTATGGAGAATCTCGGAAGCACATCTCGCTTTATGACACACTACAAATAAAAAGCCTTTCGATTTGGGCCTCAATTAAATAGATTCATTCAGTATAACCTTAAATATATACGAACATTTTTTCAAGACAGATTAATACATTTGGTTGAATGGAATTTCCAATTGCATGTTATCAATTTAAGTTTTATCTATTCAAACAGTTAATTTAATCAATGTCCATACCTAAATAAAATTCATTCTTTTTTACTTGAATCTCTAATATAATTAAATTTAATTATATCGATAAAAGCTGAAATGACGTAAATCACTTTTATGCGAATATATTGTTTTATGAGTGCTCTCATACTCTTCATCTTAAAGAAGTTTTATAACTTACACGTTATCGATTACTATCAGTTTGCGGCGACCGTGATTCGTTCCGTCAGTTGAAGAGAGGCCCCGCCCGCGCCCTAAGGTTGCTATAGGAACCATACCCCATACCTCTCGAGCAAGATAAAAAAGCGCTGTTATCACAAGATAGATAAGGATATCTGAACCGAATCGCGGAATCGTAAGGGAGTCGAGGCCATTCGATGAATAGCAAAAAGATAAAGTCGCCGAAACCATAAAGAACTCTCTTGATTGATGACGACTGCTTTGTCAATTAGAATAACAACAATCACGAACTTAGTAAAAAATATTGCTCACTAAGCCAAAATAAAAAAAATAATAACAGCTTCACAAAACTAGGTAATTCAATGTTGTTTTTTGTTTTAGGTGAAAAGCCCCACAAATGCACAGTATGCGGCAAAGCTTTCAGTCAATCATCAAACCTGATAACCCATTCAAGAAAGCACACCGGTTTTAAGCCCTTCGCATGCGACCTTTGTGGACGAGCTTTTCAGAGAAAAGTCGATTTGCGAAGACACAAGGAAACTCAACACACCGAATTGAGACCGATCGTTACATAGTGTCCAGCTACCGGAAGTACGACTGCACTTCCGGTGACCACTTTCAGTTCAAAAGAAGAAGAAAATAAAATGATAGCATTTCGTTCACATTCTCTGACGGTCGATCAAAGTGCTACTCAGAATCATCAGATCAGTAGTGGTGAAGGAAGTTCTTCAAATTTGCAGTTGCCACCAATGCGGTCAGTGTTTTCGAATGTTTGTTGGACAACGTAAAATATACCAAAGACTTTACCAAATTCACTCTAAACGTTTCGTCTGTGATTTTATGACATCATATAAAATATGGTGCTATGTAGTTTTGGACGCGTTTTTTGATTTGTTCTAAATCGTGGCATTAATTCAAATGACGCGATTATGATCAGATTTTAAAACTTAAATCATGTATTAGGTGTTATTTCAAACTATTGAATATTTAATGTGCAATTTGTTATTGATAGTGCAATTCTATGGTTTTTGACAGGAATACATATCACAAACTAGAAATACTTTTAGCATTAAACAGCTAAAAAAACATATAAATTAATATTCTGTTGTAATACAAAGAAATATTTTATAATAGCTATAATATCTCAACCAATATTTTGTTTCATATAGATTTGCTTTATTGAGATTCTTCGTTTCTTATTTCAGAGCAATAAATATAAATCGCCAGATTTTTGATATTAAGATACCCTTTCATATATCAACAAAATAATTCAGAATTACAGAAGTGAATATCTTCATAGAAAAAATAATTTTATAGTTCTTTCTACCGAGAACAAAATATATGACAACGCCGTCTATTTGCAACTTCGCTACGACCTCCAACTACATATGTTTCATCTGCATCCTCTTCAATTCAGTGCCGTTCCTAAATTTCCTTCAAAATGCAGCCTTTCTCCATTCTTGCAACTTAAAGTTACAATATCACCAGACGGAAAGTCGCGTAGCGACCATATCTTTATTTACAACAGAGCATCTACGCTACAAGAATATAAAGCAGGTTTCTTTGATTGAGCAACTTGATTTTTAACCAGAGTTGCCTCCAACTACGAATTGAAATCGTAGTCTCGAGATTTAGCCGCAGCTTAGCATCAAATTGAAAAATATTCCATTCTTTCAAACAACTTCTGAATAATTTATTAGGACTGTGATTAACATCCATTAGTATTGTTTATTTCGATTTTTTAGGTGAAAATCTTTCAGAGACAATGAATTAACAAGTTCCGATTAAATTATGCAGAATGTGGCGTTGTCATGTCATGTAACTTCATACTCCCAAAGCTGTGGTAGGGAAGATCACGACACTAGAAAGCTGGTTTCCGGTTACAGCATCGTGTCGACACCCCCACTTTCCGCTTCAAGCTCGCTAAAACTGTCAAGTTTTATTCTCTTAAACGAGTGATTTTACTTCAACAATTCTAGATTTCGTATTTTCAAAGCTGTGCTGTCTGAAATCTTACAATGAAATATTTACTCAGACGAGTGCTGAAAGTATTGCTGGATGTCTTTCAATTGTCTGTTGATAGAATAAATTTTTATTTATTGCGAAACACCATCCAGTCACTTAAATGATTAATATGTACATGTACAAAAAAAATTATTGATCTCACTATCAACACATATTTGTTTAGATAGAAATTAAATTACAAAAGTAGATTATTTGTTTCACCGAAATGTTGAATTACCATTTAATCAAATATCAGTGTTTTAAAATCGAAATCTAAGTCATTTTTTTGTTACGTACAATCATTTGATATTATTTAATAAACATTAATGTACAGATTTTTTTACTGTTATTTTTGTCTATAGTTTTAGTCAATGTTGAATGTATAATAAAATAATGTAAATTATAAAATTTTAAGTAACTGTAAGGCACTTTGTATGTAAATGTAAACATTTCTGTAAATAAGCTTTGTGTATGTTTTAACACACAATTTTATTCTGTCACCAGAAAGTAAATAAAATATTGTCATTATCAAAATTGTGTTTCAATGCGGTAGTTAAGTAGTTTCAAATTCATCAAACTATTCTCCCGGCGCATCCACCATAATTGAATCTTTAAAAATAAAAACTCAGCTTAACAATTCATTCCAAATTTAGTTTCTTTTTATAATGTGTTTATAAAATCAAGTATCAATATAATCGAAAATTCCAAAATTAGAATTGATTTAATGGAAACATTTTTAATTGTTCATTAGTTTCACTACAAAATGTTTTGTTCATAAAAATAGCATTTCTATGAAAAAAGAATTAGCAAAAGTTATATTTTGTTTCAAAAGAGATAATGTACTATTAATTAGTTTAGTTAAATCTCTCATGATAAAACTATACAAATTTTTAAGTCATTTTTTTAATTTTTACATTTACAATAGTCACTATTCGTTTGTTAACCAAATGATTCAGTTAATCTTTATTTTTTTTTTTTTTTTTTTTTACCTAAGACTCTCGCGCAAACTTCAAAGCGTTGCTACGGTTTCGAACAAATGGTTTTTTACTATGCATTTTGATTTTCTTATAAAAATTTTTATTATACGACAATGAAAAAAATACTATATTATTATCATCAGGAAGATTATTTGCAAAGATCTCTAAAATGACTAAAAATAATACTTTTTTTCAAATTGTTAGATTTTTGTTATTCCTAATAAATACATTTTTTTGAATTCTAATTTTTTCTGCAAACAACTTTTTATAAAGAATAACTTTTAGCCATAAAATCGATAATCTTTTTATTAATAACTTAAAAAGTTTTTACATAAATTTACAACAAAAATAGGAGCAGGTTACGGTAGAATAACTACTTTATGATGAATTTTTCCAAAATTGTAAGATAAGATAAAAATTATGTAAACATGGTTGATAGATAAAAGCGCGATCATTTATTGTTATTTAAAGTTAAAAAATTGGTTTTAAGAAGAGAAATCTTTTTGATGTTACCATTACTTATTTTATATTAAAGTTTTGTGACGTGAAATATCAATTGTAGATAAAAAATATCAATTTTATTAAACTATTTAGTTACTGTTATTCACCCACTCCCACTTGGCCGCTTGATTGGTAGATACTCAGTCAGTAATAACGTACCCCGTCATTAAGCGGGACGAAATTCGGTTTTAGCCATTTAATTTACGAGTTGCAGTTGGCTATCCTGTCGAACGAGATCGACGAGTAGTAAAAGCTCTGGCAAATATTCAAAAACGTGCAATTTCAGCAACGTGCCAACATTTCGAATCGAAATAAATGAGTGAGAGAGAGAAAGTTCCTAATTCGTCAGGATTTTCCAAATCATATCATCGAGGGCTCGCTTTGTGCACACACATCTCTCTAGAGAAATACAATCAGCGAGTCGACGAACGGTCAATCTGCCGACTGGACGGACGTTATATCCGTCAGAATTCGCTGGACTCACCAGCTTAACCATCATCCCCTCAAACCAACGCAAATTACGACAACCGCCCTTAAACGTTTCAGTTGAATGCCGACAAAACAAATTTAATTCTGGAATAGCTGCGCGTAACAAAAATGCCAAATCTGACGGAAAATAAAGACTGAAAAAAATTGAATTATTTTTATTTTGTGATCAAAAGTTGCAAAGGTAGAAAATAAGAGACAAAGTGAATTTCAGTGGAATAATGGCAACAATTACACCTCACGTGACCTATAATTATCACTCAACGGTCGCAGTGTTATAGCCCCCTTGAGGCTCACTTGGCGGGTTAGGTAGCAGACCCCACAAGCGTAGAAAACACGCGAACTACCGTGCAAAATCCAACTCGCTTACATTTGAACTACGTTCAAATTGCATCCACATTACTGTTAAAAGTTTTCAAAGTGTAATTTCATTGTCACTCGACAAGAATATTGCATCTCATACATTTTACATTTAACAAGAATAACAATGAAATCATCTAGTTTGCGGTTTCAACTATAACCGACTTTATTTAATTTTAATTGATCAATAAATAAGAACGTTAAATTTTACGACCGGAACTAAAGAACAGTTCGTCAAGTTATCGTTAGTTTGTCGATACTGTGTCTAGTTTATTCAAGGTAAAACGTTACGACCTGTAAATGTTTGTTGCAACTTAGACATAATGATCATTTTAATGGTTGCTCTAAGCCGTGGGATTTATAAATAAATGATTTTGATGCGCTTCGATGTTAACTGCTTTTGCTATAAATTGTCATTGATCAAGAATTATTTATAAAGCAAAAAACCGCAAAATCACTAGACTATTAGCAGAAAAATTTATATCAATACGAATCAAATTATAATCGTTCTTTTGCTTTATTCTCTGCATCAAGACCTTCATTTGAATTTAATACAAATTATTACTTTTTATTTTATGTGTTAGGTTTAACAATGGCTTTCCTCGCAATCCAATCAAATAAAACAATGCAATTTTGCTCTTTCTCTCGAAGCTTTACTTCCAAAGGTCAGCTCTTTCAGCGGTAATTGTTCACCAGAGTGTGCCAACCACTTTTACAAGTACATAGCAGAAAAGATTCTACCCCTGTGACCTGTTCTCAAACCGTATACAAGATTCACACTTAACCTTCTTTCTCCTATATTTCCCCAAAATAGAAAGAGACGAAATGAGAGAATGTATAGTTGTAGTTTCAAATGAAATTGAAAGACATTAGTGCTTTTGGTTACTATTAAGTTTAAATGTTAACTATTAAATGTAGTTTGTTACAAAAATGTAACTTTTGGAAGTCAGTTGATAGAACATTAGTTAGAATAAAATAAATGCTGAATTAATATGTAATTATGAAAAATATCTTTCGTCTTTGAAATCTATGTTGTTGCGTGTGAATGTCCACTTTGTCGGTTGTACAAGTTTGCTCCACTTGGAACAGTCATGTGTTGGTCTAACTTACATAACTCACAATCTCTACATTTTAATATTTTATTAGCTGTTTTTGGACATGTTTTCGTGTCTCTGCGTAATTGTTTGCACGCTGTTAAATGTTGATAAGACAGATAATTTTTGCTTTAAAATTCCGACATTTGTTAAACAATGAACCTAACTTCATCCAAAAATTAATCTTTTAGAAAAATTTAAGTTTTATCCAAATTAATTAAACGTAAACAAATAAAAGAAAATAAAATTAAACTTTTTGTTTATTCACTACAAAAGCAAACTAAAGAATAGTCTTTTGAAAAAAACCAGAAGACACTTCTAAAAATGCCATCCATTCAAAATACGAAAATAAAAAAAAACAAAAAAGTCGAATAACCATAAAACAAGTAATTCATTAGAATATAACCATCAGTTTTATAACTAATTTAGCAAAAACCTTTTTTTTTGAAATGTGAAGAAATTGTCGCCAAAACAAGTACGGCTAGAATGAGGATAAAATCGTGGTGAGACTTTTGATCGGACATTTTAGCGAAAATACAAACGTGAATTTGATTCCTCGGAAAAATTTGAGTCAAATTGTGAAAAAAACTTTTGGTATTTATTGTGTTCCAAAAAAAATCTAAGTTGTTCACATTTGATATTTTTTTTAATTATTTTTCATTTGCAATATATATATATAAATTGAAAACACATTTAAATTTTATTTCATGTAGAAAAAACAAATTTAGCGAAGTTGTTCACGTCCGTAAAAAATAAAATTCTTAGTCGAAACTTCAGCTACGACAGATAATTTTTGCTTTAAAATTCCGTCGCTTTTCATTCTAACTTACAATCAAGTTACGACTGTTTCGAAGTAGTTTGCATATTCAAAATGATCCAAATTGAATCTTGTTCGGCTCCATTCGTTTGAAACTGTTTAAGAACATTGATCTATTCATCAGTTCATTTTTACGTGTTTTGTAATTTAACAAAGTTTTTGAAATAATGAGAATGCAAAATGCAAAAGTTGTTGATATAGTTACTTAAAAAAGTGACAAGAGGCGAAACAGATCACAACTCCCCTCTTATTTTCCCAGGTCTCAAGAACACCAAGGAGACAGATCGCCGTTCACTATTCTCAAATTGTATTACCACAACTCCGGTTGTACGTGAGCCTATTGTCAAATAAATAAATAAAATTTGGATAATGTTACATTTTAAAATACACTTTGCATAATGCACTCTACGCCCGTCTAACGTTTTACAGAAAATGTGATCTGCTTTACAAACAGTTTTAATGTCAAAATATAAAGTTTAGAGTAAGAAAATTGATGAAAATAAAGAGAACAACTTATCAAAAGTGGCAGCGAGATTTTACACTAAATGATAACATAAAAATTGAATGTTTTATACAGAGTGTCCATAAACGCTCTTTAAAAAAAAGAAGAGACACATACTAGAGCTTATTTCATGTCAAGTAAACTTAACTTGCCTACATTAAAAATCTTTGTTTAAAAGCTAGAGTTCTTTGAAGTTGATAAATTCACTTTTCTCGAAAACAGTTTGTCGTAGAGATTTCAGACAAGAGTATTATTTTATAAAAAAAAGTTTAAAGTTATCAAATATCGTATTAAAAGAGAAAATTTCTAAATACATAAAAATATAGACAGAAATGTCCAATAAACTCCTCCCTTCTTTTAAAGAGGTCGTTAATGATTACAATAAAAAAAAATCTATTCATTTTATTTTATTGTGACAATCCAAGAAATAAATGTGGAAAATTACATCTCTAAATTAAAATTCGTTTTGGAATTACTTAAATTTAATTGTTGTTGGTGCGCTATCTTTAAAAAGCTCTAGCTCCTCAACCAAAAATTTTTGATTAGTTGATTAACATTTAAACAACATAAAATTAGCTTTAGAATGTATCCCTGTAGCATTTCTGGACACTCTGTATAGTATAGCCTACAACAATCTATTTATTTTCGGAATTTTTCTCTTGTCCGGAATTAATCCACGTTGAGATGTATTTCCGGTGACCGTCGAAACTATGCATGACAAATCCCGAGTGCCTCGAAAGCTTGTGATGCTTCGCCTCAGAAAGCTGTAAGCTCACCTTTTCTGCATAAGCGGAGACATATTTTATGTCGCAAACTTCATGCATTACTTATGACAGTTTTACCCGAGGCGGGACATTGCTGCTTTAAATTATTTTAATATTGCATGATTTCGCCCAGTTCAAATCTGGCAACACGTGGCCGCTTGTTTCACTGAATTTTGCTTTTGACTGTGGAAAACTTAATTTTCAATCCAAAATTGTGTAAAACTAATTTCATTAAATATTTGAGAACGAAACCACCTAGATATACCTATGTTTTATTTCGTTTTATTGATGCATGTGACATATACGAGCGATGTTTTTGATGATGTTGCCAAATTTTATTTCACGAGAGTTTTACTATCTTCTGATATAATTTAATTCGGAATCGACCTCATGGGTGGTTTAAAGTCAAGTATGATTTACTGCAAGCGATGAGACAGATGGCACAGCCTTTAATAAAAGTATCACAATGATTACATTTTCGAAACTGAGTAAATTCAACTAAGTGAAAAATAAGAACAAGACTACTCATAAATAAATAAAGTAGCTATTTAGATATATTGGGTGCTCAAAACATGATAAAATATTTTAAAAGCTAATAGTATGAATCAAAACAAGCAAAAAAGACTGGACAGTTTTAGGCGATATTCTAACATTTTCTAGAACCTTTTTGATTGCTAGATTTTGTTGAGTATTCGAATTAATCTTTGCTGCAATTTCTTAAAACTTTCCACACTTCCAGGTAGTTTTTACACTGACACCATAATGATGTTATAAAATATTCTCAAAAAAAAAAAACAAACATAGTGAATTTAAATGATAGCTTGCGGACCCATGTTTATTGAGACTCTTCTGCTTATTTTGGTCTATACTATTACCCCTTAGAATATTTTACCATCTTATTTGAACACCCTGTAGATACAAATATAGTATTTTTTTGTATTTTTTATTTACAATTTTATTTCAAAGATTAACAATAAAGCAAAAACTGAATTTGCTAAAGCTCTGGTAGTCAAGTTTGGAATTTCTTAAGAAGCGTTTCCGGCAACGTTCTCAGACGACACTTCTAAAATATGGCGACATAATCCCGCCTAGATATGGCCACATATTTATAAGGTCGCCACTTTGTCATTCCTGAAGTTTAGATTGGATTTTATAATAAATGTTCCTCGCCTTGGTGGTGTTGTTTGCGATAAAGTAACAATGCGGAAAATTGCTGAAAGATTTAAAATAGCAACAACCCTTCAGTAAAAATTTGTTTCGATCATTACATGAAAGAAATTGCAGAAGGAAAATTCGTGTTTTAAAGTCCCTGCGGAGATTTTGTCACGTCCGGAAAACTCAACTCCTCAACTGGGGTCAATTCACGAATAGAAATAAGGGGTGTTTAGGGCTGGACTTGTAGTCTTGTATGCATCCACAGACTGACTGTCCGCTCTTGAATTTATCATGACGCGCCATTTTCTAAATGGAAATTTTACATATTTATATATATCTACGCTTTGTTCTTGGTACTTGTTCTCGGCCTCAAAGCTTATGAAATAGGACGAGGAGAATGTCAAGTTAACAAACCAAACCATTCGTTACGTAGAAAGAAGGAAAAAATAACTTCATTCGAAACTAATCATGGCGCCGATGTTAGTCTCAAACGTTTGTGACATTTTTTTGCCGAGTAGAAAAAAAAAAATGCAAACGAGACGCTACACTGTCGCTTATGTTGGAAACAACTTACGGCTTTGAAAAAAACCACCGATATATACGAATAATATCGATGATTGAAACACATCAAGCCACACCAGTCTTGATGAGATGCGCAGGATTCGTCGTTTTATGAATTTTGTTTCATATTTTATAACTCTGTCCTTAGAGACGTCATTTCATATACGCGTGTTTTTCAAATTACCATTTCAACTAGCGATTTCCTCTACTCCACAAAATGTAATTTTGCCTTTTTATGGATACGAATATAACTCACGATTATTGCTAGTGGGTAAAAGATACACTAAAAATGCCCTGCTCGATTTTATTAAAATTCAAAATTATACTCTAAAAAACATTATCGTAACTTTGATTTTTTTTTCTAGAAAAAATTTTAGGTTTCTAAAAAACAAATAAATTTCAAAAAATGTTTGTTTATTTACTTTTGATTTTAGATCTCCGTTGAAATATAAAAAATCGATTTAGGCATCCATCACCTCACGTTTTTCTCAACAAATATTCCTCCGCCACTGCCTCCCATTTTATCATGTTTAAGCAACAGAATTTCGCCTTTTAGAGTTATTGAAAAGTGCGATCGCATATCTCGGGTTGATAGTAAACCGGAAGGATGTCCGTACGATGTCTCTAGAGATTCGTATGTCTCTTCCATAAATGTGCACAAGGTTTCGTATCCTTTCGAGACCAATACAAGTAATAATAATAATGTGATATTAAAAACTAAACTGAAATAAACGTTCAAGAAAGTACATCACAATTTCGAACCACTTTTGATGATTTTTCTCTTTTTTTTTCTGCTTCGTATACCCAAGTATGGATCACGTTTCTGTAATCTATAAGTCGAAATATAGCAGGTCTGTCATTTCACTTCATGACATATTCAGAACAACCAACCTACATCAGACTAACCGATACATGTCCCTCGGTTCACGTCTCAGCGGATACCCTACTCCTAAACAGATATTTCAAAAGATACAAAGATATGACAATTTTTGATACCAACTTTTAAGCATAGAACACTCGGGACCACTTCACGACCGAACAGTTTTCAGATGCCACTTTCCTATGAAATACCTGTGGATTATTGATAAGCGTCAATTCCTTCAAAAATTTACGATTCTTCTTTAGCAACTCTATAACTTTACACAAACTATCAGTAACAATCATTCTAGAAAAAAATAATAGTTTTCATTATTATGTAAATGAAGGTACAGAGTGAAACAACAATAAAAATTGAAGTCAAGATCTAAAGCTTTTATCATTATTAAAAATGTATCCGTAAGCAGAGCAATAAGTAAAAACTTAAAGTTTCGAGATTGAGCGAAAGAAGATAAATAGTTCTCTACGCTGTGCATGTTTTTATAATGTTTCAATCAGTTTGATGGGAAACTCGCAACTCGAACTATCTGGTTGAGATTTTTTCGAAGACCGATTTTTAGAGAAAATAAATGAGTTCCGACTACTAAATACTAAACCAAGAAAAATACAAATATAAAAAATAAAATAAGTATCTAGAATCAACCTGTAAAAACATCCGAAATGTATAAAACTCCGCGCAACAAAATGCAAATTGTAATTACCAACGTACGGAGTAGAAAATAAAATTTAACGTCAAGTCGTTAGAAGACCAGTAAAGAATTAATCAAGCAACATTTTGCGAGTAAAATCATATACAGGTTAGTATCTCTAAAAGTCTAATTGTCCATTTTAGCCAAGCTTGTTACCAATGAAAACTCAAATTCGTATGCAGAATTGCGAAACGCAATTAGTCCGCTAAAGAAATCTACTCGTTTGCTTTGTTTAATAGCACACGCCAGGATTTTCCCTCTCATTTTCCTGAACCATATTAGCGAAACTTTGCATGTTTAATGAAAATTTGCCGCTAACTAACATTACAGTTTTATACTCGACTCTCTGTCCGCTTATTTTTCTACCTACATTTTTTTAGAAATGGTTGTAATTGCTTTATTTTTATGTCATATTAAGCGTTTACTTTACCATTAGAGTAGGAGTGACGCTGAAGGGTATAATATTTATGATGTGACTGCTATAGATATGAATCTTTTTTCGGAATCTCATAACAGCAGTTTTTAGGCTATTAGCATAACGCACCCTGAACTAAGTGGAAAATACATCAGATTGGTATTCCTGATATTAGACTTTGGCAATCATATTAATGGGTTATTTAAATTGAAGCCTATCTAATGGAATTACTTCATGCAAAAGCAAGATCAAGCAGATTCATTTTGTAGTTTGAAGAAAGTTCAAATAAATAAATAAATAAATAAATAAGTAGTCAATCAAGTGATCTTTAAAGAATAGAAAAACCTCAAAAAAAAAGAATCAGAGAATCACCAGAATCGAAAAATTTTAAAGAACCATAAAACCGCAAAAATCTTAATATGTAAAATTCTAATATACAGGATGTCCCACCACAACGTAATTCTTCCATCGCGTAATAACCGTCAGGAATATGAAAGTTTGTTTTGAAGAAAAGTTGTATGAATCTTCCCATAAAAAGAGAGTTTTCCAAATTTGATAAGATGATCAAGTCTAAGAGATAGAATCTTATGTTTAAAATGAAGGTGTAAAACCGCTCCTCTCTAAATACTTTTGTGTTGGAGATATTTAGAATAATGGCGATCTCTGCAGAGCCATATTTTTTCTTTAAATCTTGATTTTCATAAAAATGGTTCACTCATAATGTCACATACGGTACATAAAGTGATGCTTAAATTAAACAAGGAATTAAAAAATCTAAAAATATATAGTATGTTGAATTTAAAATAACAAAGTAAATGTCAATTTCCGGTATAAGCGAAAGTGCGCCATTTTTGAAAATATTTTTAAAACAACCCCAAGGAAGATTCATACAACTTTGTTCAAAACAAATTTTCATATTCCTAACGGTTATTACGCTATGGAAGAATTACGCTGTGGTGGGACACCCTGCATAAAAATCTTAAAAAGTTTAAATTTCAACAAATAAAAGAATTGTAAGACATCAAAGCTTAAAAAAACCAAAGAATATTAAGAAATCAGAGAATCTCAAAGAATCAAAAAACCTCGAAAAATCTTGAAGATTCAAAAAATTTCAAGAAATCAAATAATATCAAAGAATCGATAAATATCAGAATTAAAGTTTCTTATAATAAATAATAATAAAAAAAATCAAAAACTCAAAGAGTAAGAAAACGTAAATAAATTTGCTAAAAATTCATCTAGTATGTTATTCATTTACGTGACAACAAAAACAAAATGCATCAAGCTACGACATTCAAAATTTATCCAATATTTACAGCAAAGTAGTTTCATTTTAATTATCGTGATCGACGATGAAATGAAAAGTTATACGAATTTGAAAATACTCTTGTAAACCACCTGTTCTATTCCTATTATTATAAGTGTTTTACACTTGCTTTATATTTAATTAGAAAGACATAGGCTAGAAACAACTTTTTTTACAAACTGAAAACGGTTAAGGTCACGTTTAGATATAAGTCAATTATCAAATTCGATACATCCCGATTGCAGCTTTTCTGTTTTTCTACGTTAAATTTTTTATGCAAAAAGTTTTTCTTTAAAGCTTTGTCTTGGCTATTGCGAGAAATAGTGATGTAATAGTAGGTAACTAAATAGTTTAGAATGATTTAGTATTTAGTAGAGTATGGCAGCCGTTCGGATGCTTTATCGGGTTCAATTTATGCAATAGCGGGATGCAATTTGCAGAGAATGTACATGCTAGAATTCCCATTTATCAGGAGCTGTTTATGAAGCTAGTTATCCCAGGGAGGTATGCGAACTCCCATTGGAACAAGTACAGAGCTCAAACCATTGGCGGAGGTTTCATACAGACTATATTCAATAAAATTTAATTGAACATATTATAAGAGAATATTGTTCCAATTTATTTGAAGTAAAGTGATTGTTTATAAAAATTCACTCAAAAAAGATAAATAGTAAAAAGTACAGATAAAGAAAAAAGTTTAATGATTACTTAGATATTTTTTATTTTAATTCATCTTCTAATTTTGTTCTGCAAAGTTCAATTTGTGGCAGTTTTAGTTATTTTTTTTGTGCGAACTTGTTTCGGTACTGCACTGTGTTTCGGAGACGGCGTAACGCTGTTAGCAACTGGGAGAGTGATTAACTACAGTTCTGCAGAGGCAGTGTGAAATCAGTCCAAATTAAATCCGGCCTCAGATTATTACATACCTCAGTGACTGTTCATAAATATCAACTGCCCTCCATCCCCAATACCCTCGACATCATTCTCGAAAAGTCATAATTCATTCGTTTGAAGAATATCGTGAATGATAGATATAATTTACTAAGTTTTCCCTTAGTAGATCGTCCAATTCATTATCACATTGCAGGTAACTCAACAAGGTAGCCTAACCTAGTAAACTCGATACGGTCACTTGGGGGCGCCAAAGCCTTGTTTACGCATTATCGGGATTATTAACTGATTGGTGTCAGGTTACGATTGATTCTCTTCATTACGTGATTACTTTACCATCTCCCATGATGGAAAGTCCGCAAACACTTGGCGATTTTAATTTTATAATGGCAATTAAAGTGACGCTCTAACGATAATACTCCAATCTAATGAAAATCATTGAAATTTTATATCAAATATGGCGACTTGTTTTAATTAAGCGTAATATTTTTAGTCAAAATTTCATATTTAACGAGCTATAAAAAACATGCGAATTATTCGCGTACACAAAGACGAAGTAATCATAACTGTCAAGTGTAAAATAACACTTCAACGTACCATTTTCAGAAAATTTGAATAAAACAGTAAAGTCTCTAATGCGTTTCATCAAATTAGTAAACGTTTTCCCTACTCGTATAAGCAATTACACACAGACCGGATTATTATTTCTTCTTCGTGAAGGGTTGTGTAATAAAAAGGTTAATTATATAGTGCGGGGCGCGACCCTTATACAACCCCCATCGGAAGTCGCTGAATATTTGCTTAACGCCTTCGACCCTTAGCGGTTTAATAGTAGGACTCTCCACCTCCTAGAACAGCCTTGTTGTTAACTCATTTATCTATAATTACACCTGCGTAAATATTACTTACTCGATTTTTTAAACTTTTTAATAAAGTCTAATTTATCTAAATTATTTTTTCATCATCTATCAATATAATTGATTGAGTTTTTCTTTCAACATTGTCACAAAGCAATTCCATTATTATATCGTAATGCAATTCAACTGAAAATAACATTATGATGCAAATATGCGAATAAATTTAGTATATTTCTATTGGGAAAAGCGCGCTATCCCGTAGGTGCTATCGTTCTTTCAAAATGACAGCCTTATCACACATCCATACAACGCTGTACTGATTAAATTCAACTCTATTATATCCAATATTTTTAAAATGGGTTGGTCTTTAATAATTGGATGGGATGTGCGTGAGATTTAAAGCAATGGTTTATACAAAAAAACATACCTAGTTGTTTTTCACACATTACTACTAGAATAATAATAAAGCAAATTTCCAATGATTCTCTTTGGAATTGAGTCCTGCCCTATCGCCTAACCCTTCACTGTTGTTAGCTGTATACTGTCCCTTAGGTGTCGTCCTGTTGACAAGAAACATCTACGTAGAATTTGTTATTATGCGATTTATTAATTAGAGGTTTTGGTAATTAAGTAGACGTTTTATTATTTTAAGTGGGTTTTTATTTATTTGAATTATTTCCATTCATTTTTTTTTCAGTGGCATTACACCACAGCTACAAGTTTCAGTAAAATTAGTTTCTACAATTATTTTTTTTTTTTTTCGATTAAAATTTGAGCAAATTGTAATTCCAAAGTAGTAATTTTCGAACCTAGTCAAAGTCAAAGAAGGTTTATAAATACAAATTTCTTTTCATTCCTTCAGTATTTGCGACACCTGAATTGGTAAAATGGAAATTTGTAAACCAAATTTTGGTATTATTGAGTCATATTATTTCTAGAATAGCCAGAAAGGCCAGTGTTTTTTGCAAAAATTCGCGCACTTGTGAGCGAATTCTACGTTCGCAATTGACTGTTGCGTTTTGGATATGTCATTTTGAAGGTAATAAGTTCAAAAAATAGTTTTTCATATATTTACAGTTACAGAAAAGTCTTTCAACAGATACGCTACTGATTTAAAGTTACTAAAAATATATGACATGTCTTTATAACATTACCAAAACTACTGCACAAATGTTATATTTTTTTTATAAATATAATGTAAATGAAAATTATCCTAGATCAATCTTATTTTCCTTTACTAGTCTCAAAAAAAGTGACTGAGAAAGAAACATCTCAGGAATTCCTTCTAAATGTTTCAGATAAAATTTAAGAGCCCAATATAGTTTCATAAATCTCATTTTCAAAACAATAATTTAATAATTTGACATACCTGAAAATACGATTGGATATATTTACTTGTTCAATAGCTGTATTTCCATTTCTCTTTAGCAATCATCGATCCAATAGCAAACATTTAAAATCGAGTAGAATAACAAATAAAGTCTTGTTTCTAAGTGACAAAAAAAATGACTTAATTTTAGAATGGTTGGTATCCGATAATACGATAATAGTAATTTTCAAACCTATGCTCCGTTCGTTATTAATCTGCATAAGAAGCGGCCATGGAAATCAGATTTTAAGGTGACATTGGTTCATAAACCATCCTAGGTATTTTCTTTACTATTAGCAAGAAATTCAGCTGAAGTTGCAAATTACAGACTAATGCTAACTGAAATAAAACAAAACTGAAATATATTGATTGCAAATTGAAAAAAATAAGAAAAACAATTAAAATTTTAAAAAATATCACAGTTACGCTGAGATAAAATGCAAACAATTTATATATGTAAAAAAAATAAACTGCCCACTAAAAACTGGGATAAATGTTTGCTAAGTTGGTACTTCATTTCTCTAAGTTGGTGCTCCCTTAGATTCTAGTGAAAAATATTTACACCACGTCATTTTAAAGAATTAGAGGTTAAGTTGATAACACAAATGTAGAAGGAAACTGTCAGGCAGAGACGTCAAAAATCGTCAAGTTAAAGAAATTATGCCAACTTGTGTTAATGAAACTCACTGGGCAAATTTAATTGTTCATTCAACCTAATATCGATAAATTCCCTAAATTTCAAATTTTTAGTGGGCAGTTTATTATTTTCCCATATATATTCAATTCTGTTTTACAAATTCTAGTAAAAAAAAACAAATGTTGGTGGAAACAAAAGTCTCTAGTACATTCAGCCGTTATTTGCATGAGCGCATTGTTTGAAGCACGAGCTAGAAACGAGGGACTGTTTTCTGTGTTTTAAATTCGCAAATGCGCCGAATATGTCTTAACACATCGAGGATTGAATAATAGTTTTTTAAAACGAACTTTTTTTGCTTATCAAGAAATTCACATTGCGTCAACAGTAAACACTAAAAATACCAAGTAAATCAAATGACAGTTTTTCATTTGACAATTGTCAAAAAAAGTTTTTAAATACGGTTTTTTTATTCTTTCAGTATTTGCTACACCTAAATTGGTAAACCAGATTTTATTATTATCAAGTTAAATTATTTCTAGAATGGCCAAAAATTTGTTTCGCGCGGAAATAAACTGCCCACTAAAGACTTGAAATCTAAGAAATTTATCGTTTTTAGGTTAGACAAACAAGTGAATTTGTTCAGTGGGCTATACGAGCCCTATCATTCAAATGTTTATATATAATACGAATGCTAAAATGACGTGGTATTAACACTTCTCACTAGAATCAAAGAGAGCACCAACTTAGAGAAATGAAGTACCAACATAGTAAACATTTATTCCAATTTTTAGAGGGCAGTTTTCTAACGATATTATTCGCTTTCTTCCTGATATGTATTTTTCGATCCTCTATATTCTAATACTCATGTTTGTGACTGTGGCAGCTAACGGTTCACACCGCAAACAATGGTCCGTGATTGGCTCTAGATAATCCAGGCTTACATAGACGATTGACAAGATCTATGACGATTTACCACAACATACCCCAATATGCTTGGGGCTGTTTGAGCAGTCAATATTAGCAATCCGGTTTTATAATAAACTCATGTTTAAGGGTGTTCATAATGTAGGCGTTTCACAGAAACTATTCCTTTAATTATGTTATGAAGACTTGTTTTGACGTTGATAATAAATGGTAACACATATGTCTCATAATGTTTTCAACATGCTTTATCTGATTTTGTTCTAATTTCATTAAATTTCAACGTTTTTCTTTAGAACTAACACGCGACGTTAAAACAGATGACATATTTTTCGATGACTATTTGCATATTACCCTAAAAATTTGTCCCTCGTTGTATATAAAATTACTAGTTTACTATTAAATGACTAAATGTATTTCCGGCTCTGACATGCTTTAAATATAATTAAGTTAAATGGTTTTTTAGATAGGAACTTAATAATATACAAAAGCATTTAGGTAGCGATGTCGCAAAATCTGCAAATTGCTTATTTATGTTTAAGTTACGTGGAAAGCCTACTATAATCTTGAGTAACTTATTACTGTTTCAGATATTTGTTTATCTAATCTTTATTTTGTGCAACTTCACTTTTTTGTAGATATTATTTGAGTGTTTTCAAATAAGAAAAAGAATCTTAGATCCTAAATATTATTCTATAATTTTAGTAAACGATAATCTGAAAATTTTAATTCAATTATGATAAACTATGGTAAAATTAGCTATAAAAATAACCTTTATTATAACCTTTTAATTAGAATCCGTTTGTCAATGAAACTTGCTAACCCATTAGTTTCACCATCCCCGAACGTGAAAAGTGTAAGTAAAGACTTGCAGAAGTCAAACAGACTAAAAAATCGCCTGCAATCTTTCAGAATCTTTATATTACGGTTGTTCAGACTGAAACTTATGTTCTGTCAGCATTTTCTATGCTATGTATTTGTAATAGAAACGCCTCTTGAATTATTTAAATATGTTGATTTTTTACTATAAACATTTTTCAGAGGACAAATTGCCATCTTAAACAAGCTGCTTCCACGCCGTGAATTATTAATATTCTCTTTCTAAAACTAAACAAAGACATCAGTCTGACAAATACCTATTTCTTGAAAAAAAAAAAGGAAAAACAAACTTCACCATAGGTGAATATTTATTGTTGCTCTGTTTCGCTTGTAAAGCAACTAAAAATAATCAATTCGATTCGAATCCAAGGGGCGTTAAATAAAGTGAATGGTATGGTGTAGAACAAGCAAGCGACAGTAAAAGTTAAGACGTTATACATATTGATAGATCAATTGGATTCGAAACGATTACTCGATAAAGACAGTCTCCAGGGGAAGCGGTGCTCCATTGGGGTGATCCATGGCATGCTGAACCCCTCTACTCACATTTGTATTCCCTTCTCTAGCTGGAAAATCTATTACACGGCCTACTGCAATTGCAATGTTGAGTTCATTGAAATATGGAGAAAAAGACGAACGGTGCATAAAATATGCGGAAATGGATGGTGGGTGTGGAAGAATGGAAGTTAGAACTTGGAAATTTTTTTCTTCGACGATTGCTGTATTTAAAAATAGATGACCACAAAATTTGCTCACAATCAGTTTTTTATAATTTCATTTATTAGAATTTGAATTAAAGCCTTCTGGGTCCCTGACTGCTATTTTATTAATCATGTTTAACATTTTCCGAAAAGTTTTTGAATTTAGTATCTGTATGCGCAGTTTATTGTAAATTTCCAAGAAAAAAAAATTATGACCTAGATTAGATTTGTTAATTTCTCAGAATTTTGATTTCTCCAGATAACTTCTCCAAAACTAATCATAAGATAAAATGTCCAAATTTAACATTTTCCAAAATTCAGGCACTTTTCTGTTTATTACTGGTTAGATAAAATAAGAATTTTACAGTATCTAGAATTATGGTTAGCCGTTTTTTTAACATACCAGTTGATTAATTCAAAGTCTACTGTAGACGCAATTGCAGAATAATAAACCAAATATGGTGTCGGAATTAGGTGAAAGTAGGATTTTTCATACAAAAATATAAATAAAAAAAATCTATAAAAAAGTTCCTTGATTTTTTAAGTGTACGCGATTTTTTTGTCCTCCACTGTACATGTAATTTACATTTTATGACGATTAAGTAGAGATGGGTAGAAGCACCCTGCTGCCAAAGACTGATCATTGAAAGCTGTCAAGGCACGGTCAACTAAAATCAAGAGAAAAAAGTACGCAACTTTAAACACACCGATTAGATTTGCCCTCTCTAGTATCTTTCCCCTTACAGTATCTGAATTTAGGTCTTTTACCTTAAATAGTGCAGAAAAAGTTTTCAAATTTACTTTAGCTACATTCATTGATCGCTCATTATTTCAAGACAATCATTATATTTGTTTCAATTGTAAAGTTTATTTATTAACGCTACGGTTTTTCTAGAGGTATGCTTTTCAGATTGTAACTTGGAATGTAGGGTGTATGGTAAGGTGACCAACCGTACTGTTTTATCCAGGACAGTACTCTTGTTTGGGTATGCTGTCTTGGTCTAAAAATGATAATAAAAAACCAGTAAAAGTAAAAGTAAAGTACTGTTTTTTAATGTTCTGACAATGTTTTTTGATCTCAGCTAAAAATAAGGAACAGTGTCATTTTTATTTATAATAGGCAGCATAACTCCGATCAGTTCAAATAACTATATATATATTTGTATAGTTATTCAATGCGTTAACTGAGATAAATTGCAAGTAAAAACTTGTGATGTAGTGACATTACATGTTGCGTTGCAATCGCATAAAACAGCAAAAACTCAGTGGTAAAAGGCCAAAATGGTAAATACTCAATCGCTAAAGAGCTGTATAGCTGTAGCTTATAAGTTAAGTGTGTTAGCTCCACTTACCGTAAGTCGCGAAACGTGGTGAACGTACAAAAAAAGAGTCAGCGTCATGCCGTCGCGTCGCGTCGGCTCGAACTTAATTTAATAATGAAATAATTTTCTTTTGTTGATTTTTTGAATGTGGGTTTTTATTTTTGTTTCTATAAAATAGATATTTAGTAGCTATCAACCAAGTTTATATTCTGGTTTTTGGTTTTTTATAGTTGGTCACCTTAGTGTATACAGCCGCAAGGTTTGGCTTAAACTCTCGCTCTCTGCACAAACCGCTGACGCTTGAGTTTTTGTCATTCATCAAACCTTACCTATGGTAAATCGGAACGGGCAAATATGTTTGAGAAATGGGTACAGGTTGAGAATCTGTCTCCAAAGCAGTCTGGTGCGGCTTCTTAACTAAGTCAAATTGATTGCATTAGATTTTTCGATAAACCTGAACCAAACCTAGCTGCTAAAACGAAACTAGCCACAAACGTTATGGTTCATCTAAAAGTAAGTCTTCCGGACATGATGACAGCATAATTACTCAGAAAAACTAATCACATCTAAATATAGAAACAAGTTGTTAAGTCAAAAGTAATGTGCTTACTACAATAAAAACAAAAAAAAAAATGCAATGTTTTTTGAAAAGACAGAAAGACAAAATTATTATTAAATTATACTTCAACAAAATTTTACTTAAGAAATACAGTGGCTGATTTACTTCACATAAGTGTGGTGGCTTCAAATGCAAAATATGTACCAAAATAAGCAGAACCAAAACCCTCAACAATTTGTGAAGCATCAAATTTCGCTGATTTTAATACATAAGAACAAAATAACATAATGAATAAAACCGAAAATCTAGCATTGGAAAATTAAAACGTGAAATTTTCCAAAACTCAGAAACATTTGTGAATCCTTGCTCAGTTATTAAGAAATTTTATCATAGGCATCTAAAATTATATGTACTGAATAATGTGTTTAAAGTAGTCACTCTCAAGATTGAAATCAACGGAATCACTTAAACATCAATAAATACCTCGTCTAAATTGCAAGAAAATTAAACATTCCCTCAAAAATCTTAGCTAAAAATCTAGAAATTCACTAAATGTTTTTGAAGTTATTAACGTTAATCAACATATTTTACATTCTTTCACACTTGATGTTTTTCCAAATTAGGTTTGTCCTTCTGTTTTATCTAAAAAAGAAGAAACTAAAAAAATTATATATAATGGGACTTTATTTTAGTCTTAATGTAGGTACCTAAATTTGATTAATTCAAACGTTTTATTCACATGTTCTTACTTAGTAATAATAAATCCAAAATTACTTATTGGAACAAAAAACTTATTTCTTAAAAGAATCTAAGCGCCATCTCTTCAACGATAGCTATATTAATCTTAGAATCAACAAGTTGTTATTCTAACTTTCTGTCTATTTTTATTACAGGAAACCATAATTTTGTTGATAATATATTATTTTTAATTTACAAAAAAAATCAAAAGATACGTGGAAAACGATTGCCTGTTATACTACAAAATTTTATTCTGTGTTTATTGTTTTTTAGAATGCCTGTTGTACATGCTTCAAATTTGCTTTTGAAACTTTCATTAAATCAGCTCGTAAATTCATATACATAGAAATTATTGGTTTATCAGGTTTTAGTAGTTTTATATATGTTTTTAAATATTAATTGACTCCAACTCAAATATTCATGGATCTATGCTACTAATGCCAGTCCACTTACTCTCGTTACTGTAAAATAAAATGAGTACCAACCAATAAAAACCGCTTTTTTGTATACCTTGTGCAGATGTCGTCTATCTGTTACTGCATTGTTGCGGCGAGCAGACCATAAAAAGATATTGAAAGATCTCTTATTACATATCATTTTATTATTCCGTGTTCAAGAAAACAGTACATAATTTTATAAAGAACTTAAAGTAATATTTTCTGTTCCGAAATACAGTCGAAGCACAAAAACTCATTTAAGATATGAATGAAAGGTAGACTTTTTTCTTCAATCGTAGTGAATAAAAAAAAAACTAAATAAAACATAAAATTTTGTATTTTTTTTTATCAAATGCGATTTGTTTGATTATAATTACATTTTATCTGCCAGCAGCCTTTAAATGCATAAACGCCATTGACGAACGTCAAATAAAGTGTCATGACAGTGAAGTGACATTTAAATATTGTTACTCTTTTCTAATGTTTTAAGAAAAATAGGACATTAAGTAACGTTAGAGGAAACCCAAACAAGATCGTGATCACTTCCAAACCGTCATCAAATAAATACAACCAGCTTTGAATTTATTATAAAATTACGTGTCGGAACCTATACATTCAGCAGTCTTCATAGAAAGTAACAACATTTTCAGTTTAATGTTAAAAACAGAGTAAAATAAAACTTCAAGTAATGCAGATTCGTATTTTCGACCGAGTTCCGTTTAAGAGGACGCATAGGGTACTTAATTAGAAAGTAGGTGCATATTGTTCTTGTAGTTCCATTTTATATTTCCGTAATTTTCCAATTTGTAAATCTAACTTGAGAATAAGAATACATATCCGTAGCGACTTAAATATATAAATTAAAATCATAGTTCCTACTAAATCTCAGACTAGCAAACAACTGTGTTATTTTTGAAACAAAATATAATTCAACAAAGAATCATTTATTAATAATTACTTAATTATTAGTTGCCTATATTAGCATATATATTTATCCATTGATGCATTAATCACCCAATATTGTTCAATTAACAAAAATTTGAGCAAAAACTAAATAAAAAAGGATAATTGAAGTCAATTATAATTTTGAAATAGACTAACACATGCGACTATAGAATCTATGACCGTGATAGAAACCCTCATACAAACATTAAGTGATTTTAGTTAAAACCCAAAGATGTCACTGTAAACTAAACTTAATTTTAAAATTTTTGTAATTTGAATTTTAAAATTTGAAAACACTGTATTTTTTTATTATATTTATGTTTTTCTGCCATATAAAACAGACAAAGAAGATATGGATTTTAATAATCTTATTTAAATTATTCATTTTTAAATACTTTCATACAACGAATGTTTTTTTATTAGTTTCAATTCATACTTGGATAAACAACTTAAAAATTAATACAACCTATTATTCTATTATTAAATTATGTTGAAAAACATGACTGAGTAACATACAAGGAACTTGTTAATCTAATCATTATCGCAACTAAGCATCGAATATTTTCAACTATTCCAGTTGTAATTTACTAATTATATGAATCATTTCTTTGTGCTATCTAAATATGTAGTTCTACTAGAAGATATCATTAATCATTCTAAAGCTTTGTGTTGACACAAAAATAGTATCAAGTCCATCGCCTCACATAAATTTTATTAGTAGTAAAACTAACACTTTATTTGTCTGCATATCTTTCAAGAAAAAAAACTCAACAAGCGCCTTAATCTAAAATGAAAATCTCTAGAGTTGGAATTAATTGCCATAGGATTAAGATCAACCTGTCAAATGAATATTTACAATATTTACGAAGAACTAATCACGAACCCTCTCAATGATATTTTATGTTTAGTTTTATACTATAGCCCTCAATTCAGCATTCCTACACTAGAGAATACTCAGTTGGATTCAAAAAAAGCTGACCAGAACAATTACTTTACAAGTTTGATTTTCTACATCTCAGTATTAACGACCTTGTATAAGATTATCTTGGATGGTGCATCTCTTCTTACTTCTTCTTGGTATGGTCAGTGTTTAGCTGAGTAGCTTACGGCCAGCCTCTTAGCTGTTATTCGCGTGCAAAGTGTACAAGTGCAAGGTCTTAATTTGCTACTTGTTCTAATGTAAAAACTCGAATTTATGATCACTTTGACTGTCTGATCCAGTAGCAATGTCGCTATGATGATTTATTTTAAAGTGTTCAAGTAATCTTGTTTGTGCATACGACTGAAATGTAAGTAAAGAAATAAAATTTTATGAACCGCTTTTGAATTTAACATTCTTAATCAATACTTGACAACTTTTTAGTAATTGCATTTATTTTTTGTGCTTATTTTTTAATTATCTATAATCTAACACCCGGAATTATTAGTAAATGATAAGTATTTTAAGTATTTACCTAAACCTTCTGTTGCAAAATAAATTGCAATAGTATAGATGTTTTTTATTACGCAATTTTGATATCAAGTTTAGATACTTATGCACTATGCAGTTAATTTTATGTTAGAAAATATTTTGTTTTATTAAACATAACAAACTCTTTTCTCAATCTAATGTCTCGTGACTCGTGACTAATATTACAAGAAGTTAATGGTGTTGATAACTGTGACTAATGTATACCACAAGACTAGTAGCTTCTTTTGGAATTGCTTTAGAAAGTTGGCTTTTATGAGGCATATAACACATAATTATATAGCTTCATTACTTCTTCTATAAGTCTGATATTTTATATTTACACCAATATGACCCACATGTGCATGTTTCAAAAATGTATTGATTTCCTCAAATTTTTCGTTAGAATTCATGTCTATCTGTTTTGTCCTTGAACATATTAGAAACTTAGTAGTATAAATTTGTAATTCTGTTTGTTTATAGTCCTGAAGAAATGAAATTAAAATCTCAGTAACGTTAGTGAATTTTTGAGTATTATTCCTAATCACAATTTTTTTTCTGTTTTCCAAGAAAATTTACATCTGCAATTTTTTTTATTTATGTTCAAAATCGGAAAAGTAAGAAAATGCCAATGCTCTGACAACATACTTATTTTCATTTCAAGCAATTTTAATTTAGGTTTCCGGATTTAAACCGCACCAAACCCATCACGTTTTTTATTGAGTTCAATGTTTCTACTATATGTATGTATAGGCAGCTTCTTCAACAAAAGAATGGCATTTTGAAGTAGAAATTGCTCTTTTTTAAGTAAAGTTTTGATTTCAAGCATTTACATAAAATGTATTGATAACTTACATTTGGTTAACCAAAAAGCATAACCCAATTTGTTCAATATTTGATAAGATAATGCCTTCAATATATTAAATCAGAATCAAATCTTAGACTGCCATCTGTTTTTATTTTGTGTCTACTGTTTTCTATTATTTAATAGGTAAGCAAAAAATATTTAGAAAAAAAGTAAAAAAATCTTTACACAAAGAGTAATAAATTTCAATTGATACACATAAACGAATCATTGTGTGAATTTATTACATTAATAAGTAACAGTTAATGAAAATTCAACAAGTTTTTCTTGTAGATTCGAGCAATAATAATATATCTGTTCGCAATTTGTTGTCATGTAATTTTATTGTAATAAATTAAACTATTTCTTCAGTTAAATTTATGACATTCATTATTATGCGTACATCTTTGTGGACGAAAGAAACAGGTAGCTAGTAAAAATTCCGACTATACAGACTCTCGATAAAAGATTAAACTGTTGATAAACGCTGAAATATTACTACGACATTTTCCACTTTTTGCATACACCAGAATCATCTAATGATAAGGTCTCTAGAAAAAAGTTGTGATGAGTATTTGAGTACCTCAAAAATGCCTTCAGTTATTTATGTTATGGTCTGCTGAAATTATGAACTAATTTATTTTAATTTTCGGTTCTAGATATATATCTTATATGAACTGGCTGAAAATGTTATCTACTAGTTTGTCATGAATGACACTTTTTATCAGCCAAGGGCTACCATAACAAAATTGATTTATTATTAGATTAAATGTAGGATCTAAATGTTCATTCGGATTATTAAACATCTCTCAAGCAACTATTTAAGACGCATCAATTTCCAAAAAAAACTTAATGTGAAATGAATGTTAGCTTCACATATATTTTGCCAAATCATTTCGCAAAAAAAACATGCGTTGCATTATGACCTAAATCGAAGCAATAATTATTATTATAACGGAGTTTATAAGCGGAAAAAATTGCATAATTTTGCGCCCACCAGATCAATAAATAATTCATTTCGTTCTTGTATCAAACAGGTAAACGACATCTATATCAAAACAATTAATCGTGATTTGTTGTGCAGGAGTGGTGAAGACAGTGGCGTTCGTGACATCTGGAGCCACGTGGGTGCACGAAACACGTGGGCTTTTTCCACTTCTTCAAATCACGACCATCTTCCAGACATTGCCATATCAGGTAAGATCTGTATAGCTACTGATTTCCTTTCTAAGGATTGTTGAAAGTTCGATTGTATGTTGGAACAATGTAACGGCGTATTTGCATGCTTCTTGCATAGGCCAGATATAGACATGATACCAACTAACGGGAATGCCCATGACATTGTTAGATTTTTTGTCCATTTGCTTATATTCTCAGTCTAAAATCTTCATTTGCTATGGCAGTTCCTTGGAATTGGAACAGATTGTTTGCTAATCACACAACACACAATCACACAATCATTATTTATTGTGATTTATACCACGAAAGTTAATTTTCCTTAACTTTTCCGTACTTAAGTTTACTTTTCTCACCAAAAGTGCACTTTGTACATACTCAAACTTAATTTACATATTCATGGGACAAATTTGCACTTTGTTTTAATAAATTTATCAAGGTCTATACCTGCCGAGAATTTAAGTAAAGATTTACATTAATCTCAGACAGCTTATTTATCAAGTTTTTGAAAGTAATCCTTTTTTTGACTTCAACAAAATCTAAATATAAATTAGTCATTCATTTTATGAATGTAATTATAAATATACTTTCATTAACTCAGATTTAAATATATTTTGAAAAATAAACCAGTCGGCAATTAAGTTAAAATGTGATATTCTATATTATGCTTTCTTACCTTGAATTTGAAACGAGATGGTTATTATGAAATTAGCAACAGTTGAAAATGCTGCGGGTTCAATAGTTGTTTCTTACGAAACAATATAATAAATGATTATGAGTTATTAAATTAACAACGTTTCCTTGAAAGAGTTCTTGATCAAAGTGTAATATTACATGACAATACTTCTCGACTAGGATTTTTCTCCAATTATATGTTGAATGAAAGGAATTTCAATCAATAACAAATTCCAATCGTATTTTAGAAAAATAAATACAATGTTAATAAAAAAAGAGATATGAAGGTTTTTGCTAGAAATATACGACACAAGGATAAGTAGGTATTAGGTATAATCTATTATTTAGGATAAAAAAACTACTTTTAACACGATATTTTTGTTAAAAATATCAATTTTTCTGTAAAATTGAGAAACTTTGTGGTAACATATAATTCGTAGAGTATTTCGAAACATGTTTTAGTAAGTTTAAATTTCAAGACGATAAGATACCTAGATAAACAAATAATTGGAATATGTAAATAAAAATGAAAAGTTTTTTTGAAACAAAAGCGTTCAACTTCGAACTTTCGATTACACTAGAAGTTGTATTTGTGGTATACTAGTGGGAAAAGGTTTTCCAAAAACTTCATTTGAGCATTGTTAAAAACGCTCTTTAAAACTACCATACAGTGTGTCTCAAATTCGATGCTCACCATTGGTATCTCAGTTATTAGATAGATAGAGCAACGGTTAAATGGGGAATATTTTGCAGAATTAATGCTCAAAATTATTCTCATTATAAATTTATTGTGGTTCTTCTCAGGTTTGAGATATTTTGAAAAAACTAAAATTTTTCAATTTTTATTTTTCTATTACTCGATAACGCTTCCTCTGACGTTTTTCAAACTTCTACATTGTTGAGACTTTTTTATGACAAGATTATCAGTACTAACAAGAAACCTCGATTCTCATTTTCCTATCAGCTAAGATGTTTCGCTGCAGCAATATCTTTCAACAGTAAAGGAAAATATTCAGAAAATGTATATAATAAAATAGGGAAAGGTGTTGTTGGTACATACACAAAAAAATACGTAAAGATGTCGGAAAAAAGAAGAATCCAAAAACGTTCTTCTAAAAAGTATGGTAATAAGAAAACTATGGAAAAACCAGATGTTGATTATGGCCGTGCTGAAAATGAGACAATAATTGAGAATTTAGAAATAAAAAAACAAAATTTTTTGGCCCAATTAGTAAAAACAAAGAAGAAATTTTAACCTTGTCATATAAGACAATAGAATAGCGACAATCTACCTTATGGCAGCAAGAACGTTTGAGACGTCTTACCGCTTCTAACTTCGAGAAACCACTGACAAGCAAAAAACTGTACAAAATATTTTGAATTCTAATTTTGCGGGAAATAAATATACAGCCTATAGGATAGAAAATGAACTTTTGGCAATCTCAGCACTTGAAAATATAATGAAGAAAAGGATTAAAAAATGTGGACTTTTTGTCTACAGTGAGTATCCTTTTCTTGCTGCCAGTCCTGACGGCTTACTAGATGAGGATAGCTTTATTGAAATTAAATGTAACTACACGGCAAAAAATTTTAAACCTGAAGACACGTTGTCTTCTAAAATGATTAAATTTGCTACATTAAAAAATGGGCAGCTTACACTAAAAAAAAACATGACTATTTTTATCAAGTACAGGGTCAACTATTTATTGCTCAGCGATCTTATTGCTTTTTTATAATATGGACACCACATGGATTATTGTATGAAAAAATTTATAAAGATGAAACATTTTTTAATAACAAAAGGTTACCAAAATTAAAAATATTTTACGAAAACTTTTATTTACCGGAACTTTTGGAAAATGTATAATCAATGTTTTATCTTTATTAGGTAATTGCTCTTCAAAAGACATTGAAATTATGGGAACTTGAAAATATACATTCATAAACATTTTATTATAAATATTGTACATCAATCACATTATTGCTTTTTTATTTAATATTAAAATTATACATTGTAAGTATATCGTGTTTAGAATAATTATTATTTACTATAAGATAGATAGATAGATTTAAAAGTTTCTACTATCATTAAATTTTTAAATTTATTTTGTAATTTATTAATAAATTCTTATACTGAAGAAATACAACTTACTATTTTTTTCACTTGAAAGTAAAAATAAATTTAATCTGGTTTGTCAAAACCTTTATTACATTTCAATTGTTGTTTACAACCTGACACTCATGGAACCATCCCTTCAAGTTTTACTTCACGTTAGCTTCCACGTCAGCTTTGAAATTTACCGTTGCGTTAACCGATGTTCTATCTTTTCTAATAACCGAGATCCCAATGGTGAGCCTCGAAATATGGACATACTGTATTATACTCCAAGATGACTTTGAAATCCCCTGTGAAGAATCAATAAGACTAGCAACATTTCACTTTACTATCACTTGAAATATCATAATTTCTAATATTTAGGAAATTGTAAGTTTTTCAAGTATGATTGATTATTTATTTACTATTAGAAACATAATATCGATTGTCGATTGTTTTCTTTCAAATTTCACATCATGTTCAACATTTTCACTGTTATAATCTACAAATAAATTTAATGATAGCACATTTACACATTTCATATGTAACTGTGTTAATCTGTTTACTAGTCAATGAAAGAAATTACGTTCACGGTTCATTCAAAAACTGAAAGTTTAAATGACTGGCATGTAGGTGGACACAGTTTATTCATTCGATTCCACTTAAACCTCAAGGTTCACTTTTCAAATATTTCAAGTTTTTTTTTCAATTCAATTATTTTGTAAAATTATTCACAAATTAAACACGACTTTTCAAAAGTGTGTAAATGGATTAGCAAATAGTAACTAATATTGCAGAAGAATTCTAATGATTGCGCAAATAAATTATTTACTGCATCTATACTAATTTTAAATGTCAATAATGACACTGTTTGCGTTGTTTTTATGCAATTTTTATAGAAACTTGTTGATATTTAAAAATTTTGGAAAAATTTAATTAAATTGTGGAGTTAGGCAAACAAATAATTTAATTATAATTCTGCATTAGTAATTAAATAAGAAAAAATATGAAATATAATTAAGTGTAGGTGTAGGAAAATAAATAATGCACATAAAATAAACAATTCCATTATTACATAATTTATTAAATAGAGTATGAAATAAGCTTTTGTAACTGTAAACAACACATCATGAACAACGATTTAGCGACAATAACATTGACATAATAGAACACGAAGTGTAATTTATAGAATATTCTTAATTAAACTCTCTAACATGTCAGAGTATATTTATTACGCTTGCTACTATTAAATAGGACAAGTATTCTAACAGCCATAATTTATTAAATGCAAAACGGAGATTTGTATGAATTCAATTCATAAACTAAAAAATTGGAGATACCAAACATAGAAACTCATTACTGCACTTCTACAATAACCTGTTGTGCTATTATTCCAACCCACAAGCTTCACTTGCCATCACCAACGCAATCTTGGAACTAATAATTTTTCGCATTCCTTCGAAAAGTGATTGCAAGCAGGTGCATCAAGAAAACTAATTGTTACATTCAACATTTTGTATAATAATCGTAACTTATTCACTTTTTTTTTTAAAGAAAAGCATTTAAATAGACACTCCTATAGTCTTTGCCATTTAATTTAAAGTCAAAGATATTTCATTAATGAATAGGTATAAGGTGAGATTGTTGATATCGTTGTTATCTCAAGTCAAAGATAGGTTACCAAAATTATTTACACATATAAAACTGATAAGTGTCCGGTGATAAGAATAGGCGTTTCAGTATTCCACACAAGAAATACCACGGAACATAGTCGGCGGTAAATGTTGAAAAATCTGACGGCAACTTAACATTAGTATGCGTCCTTGTTGATGTGGTATTCATATTATAGCTTGTTTATTACCATCATGTTGTAAGTTGGATAAACTTAGTAGTGTGAACAATGTTCGCGGATACGTTAGTTGCGAGAGTAGTGTATCACTTTCGATTTCATTAAGACGACAGTTACTGTGCAAGGGTGATTTATTTCTAGTAATAAAAATGTGATTAAATGAGCAACAAGTTGACCATCCAATTAAGCATCCTAGATTAACCTGCCGCAATTTTTGTCAAACTGATAAAAAAATGTATAGGTAGCTCAAGTATGAACATGTGACATAATGTGATTAGTCTTTTTTTATCAAAAATAGAAAAAATGAAATAGAATTGATTGAGTTAAAGTTCAAGCTATAACTTGACTGATCGATTGAAAGAGAATATAGTGATTCTTTTGAAATTATTGAACATTTTGTTCATCTGATGTATTAGCTGAAAATATGGGGAATAATGTCGGAGGTGCTTCAAATAGTTTTGGCCGCGAGTTCTAATTTTGGAAAAATTTGAAGCTATGAGGCATTTTTAATGGTGGTTTTCGCATAAGATGAATATATGCCGGTCTATGTTGAATAATGTAAATATGTCAGGAACTAGCGAGCATCATGCGACAGTAACTTTTAAGACATATTATAGCTAATGTGAGTTCTAAAACCATATTTAATATACCTAATTTATCAATTATGTTTTTTTGTGTTTAACAAAAAAAAATGGAATTATAATAATCTACTTCGTGAGAAATGACTGACGCATGCAGTTAACACACGGAAATCCATTTTTTTCCAGTTTTGTAACCAGGAAATTGTGTAAAAATGTATTTGGATCTCTTTAAATGTTGTGACATAATTTTAAACAAAATTGTCCTTCTACAAATGATAATAAATGGGATAGATTTTGTTGACCTGTCGCAACTTAAAAAAAAATACAGTTCTCCAAAATTTTTTTGAGAATATCTTCGTTATTGTTTATTCGATTACTATGAAACTTGACAATGTAAGAGACTAAAGGACGCTCTTTCACGTGATGTAACCGAAAATTTTGCAAAAGCTCTACATCTTTTGTTGCACGGGGTTCCTGCCATTTTTTATGACACATTTTAAACCAGCCTGTATAAAACATTTCAAATGTTACAATTTTTTGTTCCATTTGTAAGTAGAAATGTTGCCATTTACAGTAAAAAGGGATTTCTGCCAAATGTATGCATAAAGTAAAAGAACGAGAGAAGTGATTTGATAGATATACATAGCAACATTTTCTTCATTTACTTTCAAATGGGACAAAGAATTGTAATATCAGTCTTTTAAATGTTTTGCAACTCTTCATATCACCTGTATCAACACGAAAAAAAAAACCATTAGATTTTCGATAAAATGAAACATGATGATGATAATGATGATTTGTTTTATTTCATAAAACTTGTATAACAAAACAGATTTATTTTTTACCTAAAAAGTGGAAGTATGTACACCCAAAATGTCACTGCGGATTTTCCACATTTTTTTTTTATACTTTCAATCAACTAAAGAAAAATAATTTACCCTATAGATTAAACATAAAATTATATGTACAATTATTAACAAGTGGTGTAAGTTTTTATTATACTTTACAGTGTTCAATTTTTTTAAGTGGGTAAAATGCACTATGAACTTCATGCACAAATGACTTCAATTAAAAATTATTTTAATACTTATAATGTCACACTGACTATCATATGAAAGTTCAACGAAATTAGGAACAGCTCTGTATTGTCGGATGTTACAAACGAAATCAATAAATGAATCCATCTAAAATGCTGTTTGATCTGAATGTGAGTGTTACTGTATACTGATGTTAATAGAAAATGCAACAAACTCTTTCAATTCAATTTTGAAGTTTCAAATCTTTTAAGTGTAAAGCACTAATGTGTTGTAAAATTCATAAATCGTTTAAAACATATTTTTAATATAATACCGACTAAGTAACTGTATATAATTTTTTTGCCAAATTCCAAATATCAGTAAATTTTGCAAAAAGTTTCAATAGTTACGGGTTGTTTTTTTTTCAAATTTCATTGCCTTCTAAAATGTATGAAGTTTGTTTTTAACAACTAATTGCCAAACAAAAATTTAGTTTATTTTTTGATTCTTCAACAAGTTCCACTTTTTTCACAGCAATTAAAAATAACAAAGAGGTCAAAATTTGAATGGCCTTTCTTAATGAATAATTGAATAATTTTCCTTAATTTCAATAAACTCAACTTTTTGTTGAACGTTCCTTGGGAAAAAGAACAAGTTTTCTTATTTATAAACTAGACCATCGTAAAAAATGTATTTTGGTGATCTAATAAATAAACAAGTTTTTTAGTGTAAACAAGTTTTTGTTGTTAACGCTATATTTTTTTTAAGAATATTTGACGTTAATTACTATAATTAAAATAATGAAGAAATCCAGTTTCTGTTTTTTCAGTAAGTTTTTGAACTGTACAAAATCTATTAAAACTGTATATATAAATAACATTCGCTTTTATTTGAGTTTTTGGTAACCGTATTTCAGAATTAACCGAAGCTCTAATTTCGTTGACGTAGAAACAGTGCTGTAAGATAAATGAAACAATTATTTGGAGTAGCTTCAAGAACCAATACGGTATAAATCGATTGATCTGATTGTCTGGATAAATTTATTACATCCACTTAATTAAACGTCTGAGAACATCATCTAAAATAAACTTACTGTCATTCTTACACCCATTTCTGATGTAACCTAATGGAAATTCACACGTCACTGTACTAATCAAGAGAAGAAAACAATTTAGCATGTAATAATACCACCTACTTTTATTGTATTTGATGATGTTGTAAATACAAGAGCAAGGGTAACATTGACTTGTTAATCAAATACTGATGGCTATAAAATATACATTTCTTCCATTGCTATCTTACAAAGTACAGCTCTAATGTTGTGAAATCGAAATTATTCATTCGATACAAGTTACTGTGACATTGTTTATGTTTGCTTTAGAATTGACGTTACTGAATTGTGGACATAGTAAAATAAATGGAATAGATAAAATAGATTTCATGTATCTAAATAGAGAAGTATCTAAATTGATACAGATGTGGGAAATAATCGTAATAAAATAATGCTATTGAAAAAATCCCAATAATTTTGTTGTTTTTGAGTTTTATGAATGGATTTGATTATCAGACTTACAGAAATCGTATTTTTTGTCTTTTGAAGCAAGTGATTATCACAACAATAGACGCATTTGTTCAGCTCCACAGTAGGTGTTTTGTTTAACAAAAGGTGTAAAAATCAAAAGACTGCATGAATGATAACATAATAGTCGATGAAAGAAAACAACAGAACCACAAAAATAAAATCGCAATCTAAGACGTCCACGATTCAGTTTCCAGGTCTTTGATCTCTATATTTACCATCAAGAAACAATATATCTATTCCAGATGTTGAAATATTTGCAGTTTTATTCGAAATTCTTTCGTTGAACCTATTGTAATTGTTTTGGCGCTGCACTACACGTGTCCACCACAAAATGTATAGTGAAAGATGCTCTTCCGGTTCTAGTTGAAAACAAGAACATTTCGTTCTTGTAGCTTTGTAACACAATACTTCCTTCGCCTAAAACAGTCGCATCTTGATCCTGACATGTTTCAAAGTGCATCTCTTGAGCGGTGTTGTTACGACTATTACGTGATCGAAATCTCTATAGTCGGTAGTTTTGTTTATAAAAACCATCACATGTGGGTGGTCAACTTGCTACGTATTATATTTTTCATCAGTTTGATTTGTGCTTGTGCATGTTCTGCATAACGTGTTTTATAATATATTTTGCTATAATCTAATCGGATTTTTTTGTTAGATAAAATATGAAGTGAGGGAATAGCATAAAAGTGTGAAGGAAAAAAGTTATTATCGGTTAGTGTATATGTGGCAAAAATGGGATCTAATACAAGCAAACCGAAAAAGAGGAAAAACTCAAGTATGTATTTTCTTTTCAGTTCTAAAATAAATAAGTAAATTTGTTGTTTTTAAATTTGCTTTCTGAATTCTGAAAGGGAGGAAAGTCTGCAATTATTAGTTTAAATATAGTACCTAAGGAATCAATATATTTTTGAAGCTATGAACATAAGGTTTTTTTCCAAATAAAAACGACTGTTTAATTCATCTGTCATTTAACGTTCTCCAACCAATGAAAAAATAAAATAATTTTTAAAAAAGTCTTAAGAGTGAATATTTTTAACAAATGAAAATCATTCTTGAAACTTCACTTACACTTGCAGCATCAGTAATACAGGGTAATCCTCATCATTGTTATTGCCAAATAATTTCACTATTTTGAGAGTCCTAACAGTTAATAAACCTTCTGATAGCAATTTGTGTGAGACAAGCACCCGTTAAATTCATATTCCAGTGCCGTTGACATTCCTGTAGCATTACCACTAAAATAATCGGCATAACATTGACTACTTATCGTATTACATATAAAAACTTGTTCTGAAAGATATTTAAAAAAAAAACGTTTTTTCCATTACGTTTTTTATTCAAAAGTGCTTCAACCACGAGGTTGACTGTTATTAACGTAAAATTTGTTTACCTTTATAACACCTAACATTTTTTTTTTAACTGCAAATTCAGAGTATTTATAATTGATGAATTTTTATAACATACTTATTCAACTTTTTGATTTTTTTAAGTGTCTACACTATTCACTATACCATATTTTACTCCGATAAAATATAAGCAGCTAAAGGTTTTAAAATGAGAAAACGCCTACCTGAAGAAATTTTAACTTTGAGTATTTCAACCATACAACGTTTGGCACCTAACTGTCAAAATCATTTGATGATTGCTATCTAATTTTTATAACATTACCTTTTATCATTTTTGTGTTGTTTTCTCTTATGAAATAATTAAGCCAAATGTTATTTAAAAAACATTTTTTATTCACAATTACTATAGTAACTTTTTGGAAGTTGGGAAGTCCGACATTTCTAATCAAGATGACAACTTCTTGATTGGGAAATGACAGAAATTACATCCATCTCTTGGTTGGAAAATAACGCTTGTAATGAGATCTAGACAAAATGACATAAATTTTTCTTTCAAATTCAAATTGTCTGTTGACAGGTTGGCCCTCAGGCTGGTCTATGCTGTGATCATATTGTAATTATTGTGATTCTGTTAAAATGCAAACAATAATAATCTCTCCTGACCCAGAATAATATTCGGAATTTAGTAAGTGAATGACAAATTTAATTTGTTTGCATCGACTACTAAGTTAATGGTTTAAAGTATTTAGTAAAGTTAGAAAAATTTAGTACAGATAAAAGAGTTATTTCAAAAAAAAAATTGATTGTGAATTGAATAGCATACAAACCTCAGAGGGAGATTCATTACATTCTCGGGCTCTATCTAACCTCGAGGCTTCGCCACTCGGTCACATAAGTTAAGCCCTCGGTGTAATGAAGGGTTTACCATCTTTGCTGTAATATACTATTGCTGGTGTTTTTTTCGTTTTCCAAATGATGCTTTTTGGCAAAGGAGATCGCACGTATCATAGTGGTAAATGGACGCGCTTTGATTAACTTGAAATTTTTGCAGCATATTCTCCTAATAAAATTATACAGTTCGTGTTAATATGATTGTGGTGCGACTAATAGTTTAGCCACAATCATTTATTCAACTTTTGCCACTTAGGTCGATTTTTGCTTCGACCACATTGTTATCTGATGCATTTATGTTAAAGAATTGTGATTTCCACAAGTCTAGCAAATACTTTTATGTATTTATTTGTTCCACAATATTTGCAATATAGTAAAGTAGCAGTCTCATTCCTGCTAAAAAACAAGTAAATATTGTTATTGAAATACTATGTTTTCTAAAATAGAATGACGCAAAAATTGTGGCTTTTATCTTATTTTAGATCTTTTGCTTTTTGTTTGGGAAATAATAGAGGTTTTGGAGTGACAAATTCCAGAAGTTCTTGCTCAGGCATAGTGTTCACAGTAAAAACGTTACTAAGTAATAATAAATAATTCAAGTTCACAAAATTATCGTACGTTTTTTGTTTCCGTTTATTTTCACGTAGTCTTCTAAAGCGAGATACCAAAAGTTTGAAAATTAATTGCGGCCAAACTATCAGTCGCACTACAATCATATTAATATGGTTTGTATGGTTTTATTAGGAGAACACTCTGTAAAAATTTCAAGATGATTAGAGCGTGACAATTTACCCCTATAATCTGTGCAATCTCCTTTGCTTATAACATTTTTATCAGAATAACTTTCATTGCAAACGGAAAATTTTCACAATTGAATTTTTTAATAAAGATTTCAAGCTCATTGAGTTGTCCGTCAAAAAAAAATATGAAATTTCATTTTAATGCATTAATAAAATATATAACACGTAATTTGTGACATTGAGTTATGACAACAAATTCACGGTTATCAGCATTCAAAAACCAAAAATCTTTAGTACTATTTCGACACTCAGATCAAAATAACTTTGTTAGAGACGTAAAAACTGAGATTAAAACATCCATAAAGCTCTTTTTTTTTTTATTTTTTCATTTAGCCGATCGTAATTCCAATCTGTAATCAAGCTACAAACTTCTGCATACCTCATTCTATTAATTTTTTAAACCGTTATCGTGTTCCAAATTTTGGACACCTGTATGTAAATGACTATTTAAATCTTAGTATTCAATAACTGAAAGTCTGCAACTCTGAATATTTTTTTATTTTATTATTGTGCGTCACTAATTAATATTTATTAACTTTTACCACATATGTTAATCGGTCATACAGCCACATGAATTGATATTTGCGTCATGTTATTATTAAATTGAAATAATAATGCATATGTTTTGAAAATAAAAATTTTATTATTTGATTGTTTGCATTCGTTTTCACAATTCAAAAATCTACTTCTATTTTGAATTCTAATCATTAATCAAGATGTTAAAATAATGTTCACTTCGCTTTTATGATTAATGTTAATATTCATCAAAACTTACAGTGCACAATTATGTTTATCGTGCTCTTAGAACTAAAACGTATGATTTATTATACGCTTTTTTGTTATTATTTTTAGCGTAGTTCAGGAAAGGTCAATACTGTAAACATGAAATGAAAACTTTCAAGTATTCAAGTTTGTATTTTACAAACACTGAGATTTTTATGTTGGTTTCTTCTTGAGGATCAACAAATTGAATATCAATGTATTATTAGAAATTGTCCCCAGATTTATCACTGAAAAATCTCGTATTTACGGTATACAGTTGTTCAAATACCATGAGTTCACTACTGGCGTCTGTTATCATTTTGAATTTATCGACAAATCAATAACATGTGTTCATAATAAAGCATCAATGCTATGAAATTGTTTGACGGACTAAATACTTATTGAATTGACAGAAAGAGATTTTTTTCGTTTTAAAATTTTTCACTGAGGAAATATTTATATGTGCATAATGTAAATAAATACTATGTATCTGTTGCAGATACTTGCGCGACTTCAAGGTCATTAGTGCCTAAATTTTGAGACTGTACACACAAAATTTTGTCAGAGAATGTACTTTAGGGAAACCTTTTTGTAAAAACAGTTTTCAATACTGAATTAATGTCAATTGAGGGACTGTCAAAATGACATTTTTAAACGTTTAGGTTATGGTTCTCTTAGGTTATTAACTGTACCGTGTTGAAAAATATCTAATTCTTTGAACATTGTAACTGAATCATATTATTTTCTCCCCATCTTCAATATCATAATTGCTGCACTTAAGATTTCAACGGAAACCTGAACCATACCTCAATGTCCTCAATAAAAATTGTAATTTTCAAAACTGCTTTCAAACTGTCACATCTGTCACTATCATCGTCTGTCGCAAGTGTAGCCATAGCATTATAAAATACCTAGATCATTTGCTTAGGGTTTTTTTACTTAGCCAACCTTCTGTCAAAAAGACGATGGCACAACCATCAGCAACCTACTGTACGTAGTGTACAGTGTACAGTGACTATTTAATTCATCTGTCATTTAATGCCCATCAACCAATGAAAAATAATCATAATAATCAGTAGGTCGATTTATAAATTAATCAATTTGGGTTCGAGAGATTTGATTCATTAGATAGTTTACCGAATACGATTCGTAGTCAATGTTCTATAACTCGTTATTCATGCACAACGGCGCAAACAATTGTCAAATTCATATCTTTGTGCTGTTGACATTCGTAGTATCATCACAAAAATGATCGGCATGACATTGATCACTTATCCTATTATATATGACAGTTAGGAATTTAAAAAATAAACAATAATCTCAAAAGATACCTAGATAAAAAAAAATCTTACTCTTTTGTTTCTTAAGATGTAAAAGCAATATAAAACACATAACACATTTTCCAATAGTAATTTTCGAACCTAGTGTGCGAAGAATGTCAACGAGGTCATCGAGGTTTGAATAATATTTTTGAAACGAACATATTTTTGTTTTATTAAAAAATTTGCGATGCATCATTAGTAAACACAAAAAATCTGAAAATATCAAGTAAGTCAACCGACTATTTTTCATTTGACAGTTATCATAGAAGGTTTTTAAATACGGATTTCTTTTTATTCCTTCAGTATATGCGACACCTGAATTGGTAAAATGGCAATTCTGCGTTCGGAGTTGACTGCTGCGTTCGCAAAATGTCATTTTGAAGATAGTGAGTTCAAAAAATATCTAAACCATGTTCTTATTCTTTTTTGTGTTAAATATAGTTTTTAAATAATTTATTTCATTTTCTGAACAATAGAAATTGGAATATTTTGATTAAATCTAATAGAATGAGTATTTTTTTGTACAACGGACTATCAAACGGTAACACCTTCAGAAATGCTTGATTTGCTTGAATATTTGAGACTACCACAAGATCCGCTGTGCATCTAAACTTCGATCTAAACTTTAAGTAGAACACTATTTGGTTTTCAGTTACTCAGAAGTAGGTATACTCAAATTAATTTGCTATTTTATAGAAACTGAACCGATACCATGGCCACCAATTTTAATTTTATTTTTTTCTAAGGAGTTATCCAAAAGTATTCATATGAAAAGAATAAAACTGACCAAAACTCTCTCATAGGAGATGTTTATTGGAATTTCAGTGAAGGGCTATTTATTGATAAAAATAGCATTTCAAGCATCTACTTTATTATTATATTATTAGATTCTGTCCAAACTAGAGTGACGGGGTTTGCTTTTTGTACTGAAAAAAAAAACAACCCAACATATTGATCAACTTCGAAATTTGACATACTTCGGACTTTAGATTGTACATATAGGGTGAGCCAATATTCACAACCCAACGGAAAATTTTTGATAAAAGTAAATAAATGTTATAATTAACCTGCTTTTATTCAATTTTTTGAGAATCACACAAGAGATAAAAAGAACTGAAAATGACCAATCTCAGAAGCTCCACTCCAGGTGGATATTTGTAATACTACCGATAATAAAACTCTCTTCATTTTGACAGTGTGTAAAAAAATTTGTTCATTATTTTTCTCTTATAAATTGGCAGCAGAAAACACTGTGTAAGGTCACAATTGGCTCAGCCATAAGGTACTGATATGGCTTTTAAATTTGAATCTGACATTGACGTCTTTAAAAATTTCTAAAGACAAGTGGATTATAGATTTTGTATTCTATCTAAGCAGCATAAATTCAGGAGAATAGACCTAGAAGATCTGAAATGCTCTGATTACTTGAATCGAATCATTCTTTGCTTGAATTGCGTTTTTTTTTTAATGGCTCACAAATATTGACCCATTCTGTATAACCATGAACACATTTTAACCGACTCAAATTTATCACATCTTATCGGTCAACTACATTTTCATCTTAGAAATATAACAATCGAGAGGTAGTAACACTTTCATAAAGCTGAATCATGACAAAATTGAAAATGTACCTATACGTCATTTGCAGTGACAAACAAATTTTATTAAATAAGAAATTCTTAGAAAGAGTTTTGACTAAGTGATAATTTTATTTACTTATTTCGTATGCCAATTTAAAGTTATTAAATAGCATTCATTTGTAAAAGTTGTTTATAAGATAAGTGTCTTATTCTTTAAAACAAAATGAAAAAATACTTTACGCTACCAATAAAATTATGTTCTATGCGTAAGTAATCATATTTTCCTTTTTTTTTAATCAAAACATAACACTTACTCAAGTCATAAGTCAATATTAATTCTCAAACTTCCCCGACACTCCCATTTAAAATATGTCTTCATATAAATAGAATTTCCGGTGATAATACTAATTCCTACCTTTATTTTGCAGACATTTCATGGGCCAAGTTTGGTTCGCTTCCGTTAAGGTCAAAATCTCGTATCAACAAAGCTAACAAGACCATTTCCTCAACTGATAATAAAAATGTGAAACATAAAGACATCAAAGAGTGGCTAAAATCGATGGATCTTCAACAATATGAAAATATATTTGAAAAATATCATGGAGTTGAGGATTTACTCGAATTCTCTGAAGCTGATCTTAAAGATCTAGGAGTTAAAATATCGTCGCATCGTGCTACGATTATTAGCAATTTGACAATTCTTAGGGCAAAGTACTATGGTAAGAATTATAAACGAATTTCATAACAACTTTTCAGGACCAAAAATAAAAATAAAACACGTGTTTCATAAAATTATTTTTATGGCATTCGGTTCTATAATGTATTTTATTAATGAATAACGCCTCTCATTATTCAATTTGTGGATGTCAAATTTTAGTTTGTTCTCAATTTTGAAATACCGATTGTAGCCCTCTATATACAGATTTGAAAAATATTCATTATACTTCTGCATTGATGTTTTATTGACTGTTTTTTCAGGCTCTTTCAAGAGAGAACCCTCTATGCGGCATAGTGTTGCTATCGATAAGGCAATCGATACAGAAGAAAAGAGAAAAATGTAAGTTTTTGAAAATTACGTAAGTACTTATACTAAAATTTATTTCTGTGTCCAGATATTAAATTGTAAGATTAGCAGTGCAATAATTTGACAGTTGTACAAGAATGCTTAAATCGGACAGGTGCTATCAATACTAAACTTTACTCCAATTTATAACCTTCGGTTTATAGACCATGAATTGAATTTTTAATTGAAATTGAGGGAGATTCTATATAATTAAAAGGAAAAAAATTAACAGCGAATAGCGAATTAATATTTAATGTGGCCAAATCTGTAAACAAAATGTTAAAATTAACAGCTTGTTAATTTTTCTGTCTTTGTTTCAATACGCAAAAATTCTGTAGCAACTAGAGGGACAAAAATTTAACGTCCTCTTAATTTTAACATTTTGCTTACAGAATCGGTCTCATTAACTCTTATGACAACTCATTGCTCAAAACGGACACTTTATAGCGTATTGAAAGTTAATCACAATTAAAATTTAATCCATGTAGACCGGGGTAAAGATTAGACACAAAATAATTCTTATTTAAGTTCATTCATTAAAAATGTCAATTACAACATTTTTTTAAAAGATTCTGCTCACAGGCAGAGATACACTAGCAAATTTTGTAAATCTCACAGAAGGAAATGGACAGACTTTAGTTCATTTGGATTTCAAACTGGCTTCTTCCTGATTTCGCTAAAAAAAGTGTTCATAAAATAATAAAAATCAAGAGACAGAAGCCAACTCAGAGGCCGTTTACATTTAATAACTTTGTATAATGAAACCGTATTTACAAATCTGATTGCATCATTTGCACGCTAACGGAAATGTACATCCAGTAACAAAAATGAATAACTAGTTGGAATTTTTGAAATTATAATAATCTATTAAATGTTATTATCTAATCGTTATATTATATTTAATCAAATTAGAAATCAGAAAGCGAAGATCTCAAACTTAAAAGTTTTGATGAGCATTTACAACGAATAACATTACAGAGATACCTAACAAATTGTAACCCAATTAAAATGATAGAACAAAAAAGATTTTATTGCACTGTTTTTTTCTATATTTTATAATATCTTTTTCAACCGTGTAATTTATCATTATTTTGTGCAATTTCCTCGTTTGTAAAAACAAGATGTCAATAATTGATATTGATACTTGTTAACGTCATGTACAGACTGCGTTTTAACACAATGAGATTCAAATTTGACTGATATTTATTTAGCAGCTGTAAAATCAATAATAACGGAATATTTTGGAAGAATTAAGTTATTTATAGAACGTTCGTTAAACGTAAAAAGAAAATTGTCTTTACTAATAAGGAAAAGTCATAAAAATGTTGAATATATTTCTTATTTATACAATAATTTCCTTATATCGTTATCTGAATATATGAGTTGTTTGATAGTAATTTGGTATTTTTCTCTTTTACGTAATTCGTTAATTGGGACTTCTAGAATTATAGAGCTACACCCGAATAAAGTAGAGGTTTCGGCTAACAACACAGACTTAATTAATATCCCGGTCAAAACGTGATTTGTGTACTTATACAATCATAATGCAATTAGGTGCTGTGAGGAACAAGATTATTAGAAGAAAAGTTTCCAGATGGCGTTCATGCCAGATGAATAATTAATAAAAGTGAAAAGTCTAAGGATCTAAGGAGTGAGAAACTTTATACAGAGTGAGTCGTTAATAATAATACATATGTACATATAATACATAGGTACTACTCGCTGAGACACATGTATAACAAAAAGACGCATAATTTGCATAAGGCGTAACTTTACTTCTAGAGATTCATAGCCATCAAAGCTTGGTCTTAGATAATATACTATTATTTGACCTTAGATTCGAAAGCTCTTCCTAAATTATGCGCACAAAATTTTATTTAAGACATTGGTAAAATATTAAACAAGTGCAAATACAGAAAGTAGTTCCTGATTGCTACTTGATGCAAATTAAAAAAAAAAAAGTACAGAAATTTATATTCAACTCAGAGAAATGTGTTTTACGCTAATTTCATAAGAATAGTAATTATAGTCTTATTTGCATTTTTTTATCAACATAAATCTAGGAAGAAACTCAAACATGAAGATTACTGTAGTCATAAAATTTATTCACGTGTGTAATTTAAGCCGCCTAATAAGAAGAAAGCTCACACATGCATGTTATAAGCATTAACACTGAAGTTGCACACTTTAAGATAACTAATGTGTTATTTCCACTGCAAAATTATCCATTTGTGGGCGTTTACTATAATTACTGCTACCACTTTTCATCACTATGAAATTTCCAATAAGAATAGATGAATTTATGAAAATTATTAAGAAATGTTGGCATCTAATTGACGTAATGATTAATCTCCCACACAGTACCACGTGCTTTATCTCATCGTTGTGAGCCACATTTTCATCATGGAAGGGGAACCCATGTAGGGTCCTCAATACCCCCGTTCTTATTCGTATTGTTACGTAGACAAGGAAGTAGAGAAGGGCTCCATGTGCACAATACAAACTTGTGGAGCTACCCTAAAGCTTGTCACAGATCCATACAGGGAGGGAGTTGAGGGATTTGGCCCTCTAGAACAGTCGCACGTCGACAGAATGATGAATTATTACAAAGCATGATAAAGTAAATTTTTATGAATGGATTTCACGAATTAGCAAGGAACTTATTTCCGTTTTCTTTATTTATAATTTCCTGATTACGCTGATGGAAATATAACTGTGGGAAAATAAAAGACTTGTTTTCCAAGAAAAACGATAAACGTTTTTTCACTTTGGGATTTAGTGGGTGAACATTTATCATTTACACAAGAAAAATGTAAAAAAGAAAAGTTTTTTTTTTTGGTCTTTGACCGTAGAATTGTCAATTTTTAGAGGAATTGCAGTTATTAACTTTTCACTTGATCTGTTTCCATCTTCTTCATAAATCTCAACAAACTCTTATCTTGAGTGTGAGTTTAGAAAGAAGTTTTAAGTGGGCTCAACTTGAGTCACTCGACAAAGTTCTGTGGGCGATTCTACTTATCTGAATTATGTCAGACTGCAAGAATCCGGTTGAGGGTGAAATTTGAATTTTCTTGTTTCTTGAAATTACACATTTTATGAATTACTTTTCAGTAAGTCTCGTTAATGGTAATTCTTTCTCTCTTATCTCCTTGAAAATAAAAAAGGTGACAATTTAAAAGCGTACAAGCTTTTGTGCCTAAAAGGACAAAAAAAATGGATAGTCAGAAGAGAAGGTAAAAACGTGGAATCATGAAGTCTATAGGTGTACATCAGAAGTAGCATTCTTGATAAAATGAATGGTGAAGAGGATTGTATTAAAAAAAATACTTATTCCTAATTCAGTCATCAAATGTCAGACTTTATGTCAACTTTTAGCGTTATGTACTGTCAGTACATAACATAATTGTCACTCTCCAGTTATAATAAGTTTCGTTACATAACTCGTGATAGTAGTTAGTTCATTCGTTCTAAAAATGTTGTTAGTGTTTGTAGATGATCAAAATTCAATCACAGTGCAATAACATGAAATGTCAAAATTAACCGTTCGGTCGCTCGTTTTGGCAAACATCGTGCTTGTTACACAAAATCGGTCTTTTCATAACAAACATCTATTACGTATTTTTTTCAGTTCATGAAATAATAAATTAAATAATTAGTAGTGAACTTTATCAAAAAAATCAAACTAAAACTTTAAAATATTCAGATAGAAAAAAAATGTAATGATTTTCAAGATTTATTGCTTTTTCTCAGCTATTATGCTTTTCGTGCATAAGAAGTGTGACGTTATGTATTATAATGCAGACATTAATCTATATTTCTAAAGCATTTAAGCTGACACTAATGATAAACAGTGTTGCAGTTAAAAATGAATCTCTAATATGAAGATGATTTTCAACAAAAGTTTCGTTGAATTTTTTTTAAGTTCTAAAAATAGTTGATAATAACTGCCTTGCACCTTTGGACCTTTAACTAATTAAGTATAATTGGCGTTCAACATAACAAGTATGAAAAATCCCAAATAGCTAAGCCGGTCCTGCTGTAAGGCACCGGTGGTCTCTGGTATGAATTACGACCACCGGCTCCCGCGCCTGTTTTTTTATTTGTCGATGCAACCTCAAACATCTGAAGAATTCTTAGCAACTTTTAAATATTTACTGTGCGCAAAAAAAACAAAATCACGTTTTTGATTTAAGAAAAATTGAATAAAAAAGGGTGGACCTTTATTTATATACCCATTTTGGTGGCGGCTGCGCTTTTAGTCAAATCAATAATTCGGGACTTTATAGCGGTGGGGGTGTGTCAAACACACACATACACACAGTGTAGTATAGTGGTAATGAAATCAAAGATAGTCTCAGCCGCCTTCGCGTACTCGGACCAACAATGATGTTTTGCTCTGGAATTAATTGATGCAGTAGTAAATTACTAGTGGCATGTGACGAGCTAACAACTATCGTATTAAAGTGATCCAATTTTCCATTGACTCAAGTAAGAAGTACTGAAAAACTGAATGTTATTGAATTTTTTTCACAAGAATGTAAACATCCAAAGAAGTTTCTTGTTCCGCTGTTATTAACATCTGTCACGAGCTAATTGTGAAGTGTCAGTGCAAAAAATATGCACGGAGAGCGCATCAAAAGTGAAATGCGGAATTCTTTGAAGTCAAATGGACCGTAAAGAGACAGAATCGGGGGTCAACGATTTTTTTAGGGTGAGTAAACATCCCTTATCTTCGAATCTTGATTAGCACTTTGACACTATTAGTCACAAGCTTCAAACATCTTATCTTGACCAACTTTTTTTTTATCGACATCCTCCAAGTTCCGGAAATCATTTAAACTTGACATTCATTATCTGAATTCATCGAAGTAATTGAAGTTGAAAGTTGGAAGTCTCTGGTATTTTGGCGAAATTCCAGAATACCCGAATGGATTATAACTAAGGCTGTAATAAGATGGAACTGAAACTGTTTGATAACGTTATGCACAATACATTAATTTTGCCTTCAATCAAAGTTCCTTCAAATTAATTTGCTTCTGGACCAAAGGAACAATCCGCTTTATCGGCGTTTATTTTTACTGTTTGAAATACTAATGGAAACTGTAAAAGGATTTATAAATACTTGCAGTTTCAACAGAAGAACAGATTCAAAAGAATTGAAAGTGATTTGCTTTTACTACATTATAATAAATAAGAATAAAATTTGAATTTAAATTAACCAGGTGTGCTCTTTACCTGACATGAGTGCAAAACCGCCAATGACACCAATACCTAAAGAGCAAAATAAATTTGTGACGAGATTTCTGCTTATCTCTTTTCATTGAACCTTTATTAAAGCATCAAATGATTAACATCTCATCTCTGAATATCCAAAATTTCAGCAAATATTATGCAGATATTTCATTACTTATTAATAGCTGCAGAATTTGTCAGTCTCTAAAGTGCTACTTTATTCTTATAAATAGTAATAAAGTACTCAAACTGAATTGAGCTATAAAACTAGTTTTTACAGCATAGACAAATTCATTAATCTACAGACGCTGAATACTAACTAACTAAATTAATTTCCAGAGCTTTATGTCGCTTTCTAAAAGTGGATTTTATGCACATGTGTTTTAAATATATGCAATATTGCAGTTTGCAAATACTAATTTGTAATACCTCCTTTTTGTATGAATAAAATATTTATTATCTTTGGAATAACTTCCTAGTTGATTGTTGAAATAAACTTACTTCACGTCACGTTTTCTGTTCAATGATGCAGCAGTGTTTTAACCAGTTGCAACACAATGAAGCGTAACAATTAAATATAATTGTATTAATTATATGGAAGCTGCGCCATCTCTATCCGTTGTAATTAAACCGTAACAAATTTACAACATGAAACTAATATATCGTTTCTGAAATCAAAATTAAATTGGTCTCTTTTTTGCCTTCAGCGACAAAAGTGTAAATTAGAAAATTGAAAGTAATACTTAACAGAACACGTGTCTCTTTCAGACTTCAAAAGACGATCTGAGCGACCCCCATTTACACTATCTCTCTTAATTAGCAATGCGTAACTTGGCTACATATTCACTATCGTTTTATTATGCAAATATATCAAATGGATCACACAAGTTTTCAGCATTTTGTCATTTACCACCATCGGTCATTAATCATAATCATTATTATGGTAATTTATAGTAGGAGCTATTAAAAATTCAATCAAGATTCTCAAGATATAATTATTTTAAAATGAAGATATAGAATAGTAAGATAATGAATTTTTATGCTGAGCTAATGTTCCGGGTGTGAAAAACGAGATAACCATGAGCAAGCATATAGCGTAACTTAGCCTTCAGTTTGGTTATAAATAGAGGAATTGGCAGTGAATTCCTTCTTGGTCGTAAAGGCATGAATGTCAAGAATGTCCGCTTTTAGTTGCTGTATTTACAAAAGTTAATTGCTTTGAAGTAATTATGTGAAAAGTTAATAAAAATGGTGAAGAATTCAGAGTTTTTTTAATATTCGACAGGAAATGAGAACGACGCGATGAATTTCGAAGTTAAAGGTGGAATAACCAACATTAAATGAAAATATTTCTCTAGCAGAATTGTTAAATTTCAGACTGATAAACAACTTCCGTTGGAAATATGAATGAACATTTACGAGACAAAAGCGAACTATTCTACGAGTGGTTTTTGAAGATAGCAACCATTCACAAAAAACTGTATTGAATTATCTTACATTATGCAGTAAAGTGTAGTAAAAGTATTTTTTACACTACATGAAACACGGATTTAAACTTGAAATGAAAAAAAATCTGACGATGAGTAAAAACCGTTGTCTTGTGGACACTTCGAAGAAAAGTGTTTTAAAACCGACAAAATCGCACTGTGAAAATGGAGAAAAAACTATTCTAAATCAGTAAGGATATTGCAAAAACCTGTCACGTACAAACATAGGTTGATCCTTTGAGTAGTAACCAACTGTCAGCACTGAAATAATTTAGATTCCGAATGTCGTCTAAAATTGAAAAACCTAAATTTTATTTCATTTCAAAATACATTTGAAGTGCGTATTTTACTATAAATTTATATTTTATTTTTAATAGTGGAGGCGGTTTATAGGTGCACCCTTAATGGCGCCACAAGTGAGTCATAAAGTACTGTGGGGTTCTCTTTGTCGAAGTTGTTATAGGTTTTATGATGTATTAAGTAATGCTAATGTTGGAATTGTATCCTGTTTCAGTGAAATTTGATTATTTTGTCTCTACTTATTGTTACTTTAAGAAAAAGCTAAACCTTCCTTGAAGATTTATGACAAGATTACTCATTATTTGATAATTCTAATAAATCTTTAATTGATAAATGGTAGTTGATATGATATTATCTATTAAAAAAATAGTTTTTGTATGACTTGCATATTGCATTTGAATAATAAAAAATTGTAATAGGTATCGTAAAAAGGGGCTACTTTAACTTCCTGGGATACTTTGACATGCAATAGGGCTACTTTGACTTAGCGATTTTAAGCACGCCTTTGTCGTTTTTAGTTTACGGATTTATATAACACTTGCAAGTGGGTTATTTGTGAATTGTGTGACAAGGATTAGTAAAAAAAAAAAAATACTTCATAAACTGCATTTGATTTTTGAAAATTCTGAACAAAATTTTACATTTTAATAAATTATTTTTTCACTTTCTTATAATCAAAAAGACTACCAAAGTAGGGGTTTCTTTCACTCTATTTTTTTTTTATTTTTTTATAAAAATATTGCACCAAATAAAACGTTACATTAACAAACCTATAACTATGTCAAGTTTTATGGTACTCTATTATTGATTAAAGTTTAGGGAAAAGCAAATGGCATATCTTTTGAAATTTAATTTTAGTGAATATTTGGTATTTTGAATAATAAGCAAAAAGTTGCTACATGCAAAAAAGTCTAAGAAATATACTTCTGCTTCTAGTAGGAACAAGGTCTGAAAACTGTATTTCTCTAGTGCTCTAGTTGAGATAATTAAAATAATAGCGACTAATACTGACACAGGTAGTAGTATCTGAGGAGTGATTAAAAATTATAACAATCAATAAGTGTTTATCTTACTTGGCAAACATGAAGTGAAAAAACGCTCAAATTCTATTTTTTTTATGATTGTAAAGCACTGTGAATAGTGGATTTACTTCTTATGAATCATTAAGACAAAGGACGTAACACAGGAAATTTCTAAATTCGGCTACAAACTGAACTATGGGAATTTACTCCCTATAGTTCACAGTTGGGGAAGTACGGTTTGCTTTTGCATCCTCTGAATAATTGTTATGTGAATAATTTATTGTGTTCTAGTAACGTTTCAAATTCGGCTCAGTTATCCCCTTTCCATTTAACATAAAGCAATACACTCTACTGATTTGATGGCAAGAAATTTTTTTTTTAAGATTTTGTATTTTGCAGTAAGTAACAAAAAAATGTACTGAAAATGCAAAACGGACGTTACAATTTTGGAAGACAGATCTCAAAATGCAAAAAAATGTATGTAACTTTCTTTAATAATAAATATTAATTAGGTAGTTTTTTTTTCAATATTAATTATCTAAGAGGTGCTGAAAAATACACCGTCTGCTTGTAATTAAATCAAATAGTTAAATACTCTATTATTATCTCGCGCAATATATCTTTGTTAACATTATTAAATACTAAAAATCGTGTGTAATATTTACTTTCATTGTTGTAGAAACCAGACATTATTTATTTTTACTTCAAACCTTGGACTCTTGTGATATTTCATTTCTACAAAAATGATTGTAATACTTTTTATTACATTTATTCCAGTCACATAGTCACTGCTGAATCTGGGTTGAATATTATGCAAATCTGTGCCATATGTCTTGTCCAACTAACAAACCAATCGTCAAAGCACCTCAACAAATTGAAACTTCATTTAGTTTGATTAAACTAAATTTGTCAGAGTGCAAACTCTAAACCTAGAATTATTAAAGTTTAAACAACAAACTTTCATCTTCACTTTGTTCTAAATATTTTATCAAGAAGATGATGTAGATTAGTATTCTTTCTTTTCATTCTTTTTCTTTTGCATAAATGTATATATGTACACAAAACTAGTAGCATCGTCTAAATATTCTGAACAAAAGATCAAACCAGTCTATTCCAAATAATGCTACACAATAGCTTCCTTTCTCCTAGTGGTGCAATTATCTACTCAGACGTCAGGACGTTACAACCGTAATGAAGCTTTTGTACCCTCTGAAGTGATTCATTACAAAACGTTGAGGATTTCAAACATCACATTAGTTTTAATCATCTATTAACGTTAGTTCTTTTGTTGCAGATCGGATTTAAGTACCGTTTATGAGCCAGTTCAGAGCAAAAGTTTAAGTAATCTCATCATGGTAAGTAGTTTATTGAAAAAAAAAAAAAAAAAAACAAAATTACAATTTCTTTTCGGTTTTTAAATAAAGTTTACGGTAAAATTGGCCGGCTACAATAGCACCTATTATAGGTCCAACCCAGTAAACCTAAAATTATAATGAAATAAAAGTTAAAAAAGTTGTGAATAGTATACCCAATGGCTAGACCAACGATAGTTATTCCATACAATTGGACCAAAACTTCGTGCAGGGTTCATACTGGCACCACTGTAAGCTCCCTTAAAAAATGAATTAGCGACATAAACTATTCTTCAATAGATACATACCACTGATATGTTTAAAAGGAATACCAAAAGTCCTATTCTTAAAGGCACAGAATCGCTATTTTTACTGTTCCTTGAGTCCCAAGAAGCACAAATTGCAAGTACCATAATAAAAGTGGCAATAAATTCAACAGCACATGCCTTTAATACAAAAATAATCAAAAAATTTTATGATTAAAAATAGGGTTGAATACTTGCAAAGCTGAAATTTCTTGGTTTGGTGTAGTTGAACAGTGCCCTTCGACATTCAAATATTTCTCCGGTGTTACCGCCTGGAACGAATCTACACACCTGTCTCTGTAATTATTATTATAGTTTGATTTATTACCATGAGGAGCGCATAGCCGGTCAGAGAACCCGCGATTTGGGAACTCATATAAATTGGTACTGACGTCAAAGAAATTTCGCCCATAATTACTGCACTGAGAGTAACTGCAGGATTTACGTGTGCGCCAGAAATGTGACCAAAAATCTTCAAGAATTTAATTTCAACAACACAAAGGTGTTCTGTCGTTTAATTAAAAATTACCTGAATGGCTGTCATTACTGAAAGCCCACTAGCTAAGCTTGTTTGAGCAATAGGGACTTCTTCCCCAAACATCCCTTTCGTGCAGCCCATACATGTTAGGAAAATCAACAATGCTGTACCGATGAATTCAGCTGTCGCTATTGTTAGACTGTTTAACCATACTGTTGATTTGCTTTTTTTATATGGCAGTTCCGCATCTGAAAGACAACGTTAGTGGTGGTTATTATCGACTGTGGCTTATTGGAATTTGATCGGTTGTGTGTAGGAAATAATTGGATAGTGATAGGGAGCTGTAATTCTAAAGAAAATTTAATCGGAAAATTTTCAGGCTAGTCAATAAGTTTGATTAAAAATTAACTTACTTTCAATATTGAAGCTGCTAGATTCACGTTCGTTCATTTTTGTGAGTACTCAGTCTTAAGCACTCATTTTTATTCACAAAACTAAAGCAAAAGCTTACTAAACAAATCTCCAAAGAAAAATGAGTCTTGAAACGTAGATATCTTACAAAACAAGCTTTATCTTTTCAATGTAATTAAATAAGTTCCTGATTAATCCATAAAGTACTTAATTCTTCTGACTTGTACTAAATATATATGAATTGTTAAGACCTTAATTAGAGAACACAACTGAGATGTATGATTTATTAGTTTGAGTACGTTAAACATGATAAAATCTAAATTATGGCGAGCAATATCTGGGATATTGCTTAAGATATTCTGATCAAAATTGTAAGATATAAGTTTATATTAATTGCCTGCAATTTTCAAAATATTTCTGTAACTTAACATTAATCAGTTTCAAATATTCAAACTACATCAAATTTTCATCTTTTTTTTTTTTAAATTTGGTTTCAGTTACCTGACAATTTTATTTATGAAATAGAGTAATTTACTTTTCCATATTGCAGTTTTGAAGTAAAGGAGTGAGTTCCTCGAAACGCTGTCAAAAAAAGACTGTTTCGATCAGCTTAAAAGAAAAATAAGAAACTACAAACTATAAAATTTTGGCGTGGCAGATTTTTGGTAAATGTGAAAATAGTAAAATTTTCTGACCTGACACGGCATTATCTCGATCTCGATACATTTATCAAAAATTCTTCTACTCATGAAGTCAGGTCAGCGAAGGTTTGATACAAATTCTGAAACTAGTATCTGCCTATCTCTCAACATAATAGAAAATTCAAATTTTAAAAACTGCAGATTCAGATTTTTTGTAGGTGTGAAAGACAATAACTTTTCAAATTTGTTCAAATTAATATGAATTTGCTTAGAACACTTTTTTTCAAATAAGTCAATGAGCGGATTTACTTAATTAAAATTAGATTGATATTTATTCCTCATTTCTAAATATGCGGTCGATGTATTTTAGTTTCGAAGTAACTAAAAAAATGGTTTATAGTTGACATATGTGTATGTGCATTATTTTGAACCCGTCCAGTCAGGTCACGGCAACTTCGGGCAATCTATACTAATCAATAATTATTAAAAAAAGTAGAGTAATAAGTCAAAATTTTCCAGCAGACTTCAGTCTGTAAGATTGGATATTAGCGATTATAGCTGTATTCAAAGTAAATCTCAATGTTTTCTCAACTTTATTATCAAAAATAAACTTGCATTATTCGTTGTTATAAACATGCCAAGTAAACTAAAGTGGCTGGATCGTTCACGCACAAATCGTTTAATACACGGAACATGACAGTAATGAAGAAATGTGTTTAAGTTAATTCTATACAAGTAAACCCATATAGCACTTGTTTCAAAGAGTGAATCATGAATTTTTCATATCCGTAGAGATTACGATTTTATTTTTTAGCAGCTAGAAGGGGAAGCCAAGAAAAAACACATCGCATACACTTCATGTACTCACACATTTACATAAAAAAATTGAAAAGTTAAAAGCATTTTCAGCCCATTCTGAAACTGTATAATTATAGTCAAGTACTTCAAGAATGTGTTTTATACTATAGCTTTTGCTGTACATACCTTATCAACGTGTTACGGTCCATATTCATAAATCTGAAATTTCAAACATATATATACATTATGATTAAGTTTTTATCCCTCATTTTATTGATGGGAAAAGCTTGTTTCCGATATTCACATTTATTACATTCCAATTCGATATACAGGGCTTGAAGCATTAGGGTAAAATTCACCCTCTAACGCTAGCAATCTGTTTCATTCCAAAATTTTGATTAAAGGATGTTTTACTAACCCTAAGTCTGAGCTATTATCGTAATGAATAGCTTTATGAAAATTAAACATATTCACTAGAGAAATAAAATTTTAATAACATTGTGTTACGAAATTGAGTAAAAACAAATTATGGTTATTCTGTTGATTTTTTATTTATTTATTTTTTAGGAGCCCGTGGCGGATCCTACGATGAACGCTCTCGAACTAAAAAAAGCTCTCGAATGGGAGCTTTCTTTAGACAGTCGTGATTTGCGTTCTCACGCTTGGTACCATGGTGCTATCCCTCGATCTCGTGCTGAAGATATCGTCCGGGAGGAAGGCGGCTTCCTAGTGCGTGACTGTACTTCCCAACCTGGTAACTATGTTTTAACGTGTCGAACAAAAACGCAACCTCTTCACTTTGTCATTAATAAAATTATTCTTCAACCGGATACTGTCTACGAACATGTCCAGTACCAATTCGAAGAAGACGCATTCGATACAGTTCCTGATCTCATAACTTTCTATGTTGGTTCCGGCAAACCTATAACCGCTGCATCAGGAGCTAAAATTCACTTTCCGAAAAATCGGATGTATCCACTCTCCTTCTATGCTTCAAAATATCCGACACCACTTCCGCAAAGTAGACTTACATCACCTGCCACAACACCTATCGGAAATATGCAGTATAGACATGGACCTTTGCATCCTGGAAGGCCGTCATCTTCGCCTACGAGGAACAATAGAGATGGACCACCTAGACTGGCTTCAAAGAAGCAAAGGTCGCAGTCTTTGACCCCTTCGGAAGTTAACAGGTAATAAATATCTGATATGCTTTATTGTTATTACAACTTACAACCTTTTATAAGTACATTCCTGCTGAGTTTCTTATATTCACGGGCAATGTCGGTAATGAACAAGGCAAAAAAGTTAAGCTCATGTCGATAGTTGCATATTGGTTTTTAACAATCTTATTTATGTTATTTAACTCAATTATGTCGTTATAAAAACATTGCAAAAGATAATATTGATTATCCTCTTCTTAAAAAATTTATTTATTCAAAAACTACCATAACAGTGCTCTGTCTATATGTGTACTTCATCATTTCAAGGGATTTCTTCGATGTTACTCAAAGAAAGAATTATTCTTTGTTATAGTATTGTACCTAGCAGTGTTTTTCTTAGTCTTTTCAATTTTAACAGCTGGATTGTAAAAGTTGAATAGAGTGTCCAACTATAACTTCTTAACTTCGTTAATCCTTATCGAATTCCACTCGACCTAGTATCAATTTTGTTGTTTCTTCTATAGAATATCTCAGGAGAAGTGCAACAGCGCCGACGGCGTGATCCAGTCCCCTTTGATGACCCGTTCAGCAGGCGCTGACACAATCAACTCCGCTCTGAAATTCTCTACACATTCTCTCCCCCGAAGCCCCAACGCAAAACTCAGTCTGTCAGCTAGTTCAAACACTTTAGGTCGTAACTGTCGCATAACAAGCGATGCAACATTATCTCCATGTGCAGAAAAAAAATTCATCAACGAAAGCGATTCGGGAATTTCTGATTCACCACCACCGAAACCATCACGAGTACCAAGTATTGTTCGTCTTGAATCGAAAGATTCCGATCTTACAGATGGTAGGCACAGTGTGGATGGAAGCTTTATTCCACATGGAAGTCTGCAAAGAGTAACATCGTATCATGCTTCTGGATCTGATTCTGGTAATGGATCTGGAGATTCGGCGCTTAGTTCAGCAGCAGGGGATGCTGTTGAAACGAACCAAAGAAATTCCGGTGTTATTATTAAAAATCCAAGATATAATCTTGTAACGTCGGAATCGTCGACGACGTTAAAGAATTTTGAAGGGGATTATATAGAAATTGAAAACAAAATACTACAGATGATACAACCGGAGTTGAATTTGAGTAGCAGATTTGATTTGGAAAATTTCCAAACTCTATTACTGCCTGTGAGTGAGAATAAACCGTTAGATGCTCAAGCTTTGAGAGGTGTCAAGATGATTTTACACGAATCGGGACCTAGAATTTTAGCCAATCATTTAACAAGGACTGATTTAGATGTTATTTTTTATAAGCCATGTAAGGATTCGATAGAAACGAGATTGGCTTGCGGAATCGAACTCTGCGCACTGCCTCATGGACACCAATTCCGAATGGATTTGATTGAAAGGTGAAATTATGTTTTAAATTAAATCGAATTGTTCATTTTTTTTATTTGTAGGACGGAGTGTTTAAAACTGTTAGTAGCCGTGACCATTCTGACCTGCATCGATGAAACCGAACGTACTGAGATGTTGAATAAATGGATAGAAGTTGCAATCGACACGAAAACAGCTCTAGGGAACCTCTTCGGTTTCTGTGGCATAATGTTAGGTTTATGTCTGCCACAGGTAAACCACGATAATAATTCTTCGTCGACCACAAATAAATTTCCTTTTCGTAGGTGGAAAAGCTCGATACTACATGGCACATGTTACGACAGAAATACACAGATTCCGCTTTCAATTTTGAAGCGAAATTGCGGCCGACTCTTAAAAATATGAATAGTTGCTCAAATCCACAAGCACCAAATACGACGATTCCTCATTTATTGCCGTTCATATTATTACTAGAACGTAATTTAGATGACTTTACAACACCCACCGAGCAAAGTCAGCTTATTGCTAGTTGTCTAGGATTATGGGAAATGAACACTCAAGACTTTGGTTTAAGTACTTTATTAAATCATTTAGAAACTGCCAGGAAATATATGGATGCTAGTGCATCTTACCAAAGAAATGCAGAAATCGTCTTGGGAGAAGCAAGAATGGAAGAATTAACTATAGACATGTTCCGAACAGAGTTTCAAATGAAGTTCTTATGGGGAAGTCGCGGAGCTTTTGTCCCAGCAGACGAAAGACATTCGAAATTTGAACAAGTACTGTCAGCTATAGCGGATAAGTATTGCAGTCAAAGAGAAAGCTCAGAAGTGTAGCAAATGTATTAATTGTGATCAAAATGTACATATAATTAATGTAGGGAATAAAAACGGACCTAATGGGTTACAGCATAATGGAACCACCAACTATTTATTTACGCACCCTGGAGTTTTGATTTTTTCAGTCAGACTAAAATTAATTAAAATGGCACCAAAAAATATATATTTAATTAACTGCCTTATGCTGTAACTTTTGGTTCATATTTCTTTTGTTTACATATCAAAATTGAAAATTTTAATTCAAGCATTTCGCGAACAACCAAAAATAACCTCCAACACCAAAATATTTGGTTACACAAAATTTAGGTCATGTAAAAAAAAATAAGCTTTAATCTGTAATTATTAGATTTTAGAGTTTTATAAAAGGTGCTCTTTATAAGACAAATCGTGGTTGCAGAATCAAAGAAATTCAAATCCTTATTTAACTTGAATTATTGACAATACAACATGAAGACTGCCATATTGCGTTTTTTTATTATTTTATTTTATGTGCAATATTCTCGAAATAATGAATTTAGTTATTTGATGGCTGAAAATGATTTAGTGTTGATTTTTTCGTCACAAAGTACCACATAACGTATACAAAACTGAATTCATTATTTCCAATTGTTCTCTTTTTATGTGATGTAAATTTATTAAAAATAACGGAAAATACATTATACGAATCTTAAATATTAAGTACTTAATTTAATGATAAGAATGTGTAATTATATTATAAAATGTGTTAGAATTATACTTTTTCTAACGAATTGTGAATATTTAAATATACACGGAATTAACTGGAGTTAATTGCGTTTCAAATATCAAACTATGAAAATTCTACTGAAAAAGTATAATCACTTATTAACGGGTCTATCTGTTAGTCTGTGTAGAACAAAATCAGAAAAATATGTATAGTAGATATTTGACTAGCTCACATAACATGTAAAATGATTCCTATGCCATATAAAAAAATAAAATGTACTGATAAAATCTCACATCTTTTTATTGAACAATATTTCTTTTACATGTTGCGGTATTCTAATTTTTTTCTTTTTAGGTGCACTATTTTTTTTAACGACTTTTCTTACTTCAACAGTTTTCTTTTTCTTACAAGACAGAGGATTTGGTCCTTTTTTCTTCTTCTTTTTTGGTTTAGTTTCAGGTTGAATCAACCCATTTTCTAATTTCAATTTTTCAATTTTTTGTTTTTCAATTATACTCAAACCAGTCTTATCTTTACAAGCATCTATACTTGATTGTGATGGTTGTTCAAGCACTGGAGTTTTGCCATGGAGATATAAAAGAGGAACACCGACCATATTTCTCACATTATTTTGTAAATCATGATCTTGACTAGCTACAATATAATGATTTGGATTGCAGTTTCCTAACATTGATAACAGACATTTGGAAGCAGGAATTGGTTTGCCTTCATGTCCACATTTATGGATAGGATACTGTTTTAAAATAATCAATGCACCTCCCAGCTTGGTTCCTAAAGTCTCCATTTCTATAATTGCACATTGCGTAGTAAGAAGCTTCAATTCTCCTTGTAAATATCTTGGGATATTATCTGATATATTGACTTTGTTCTGAAGTAACAATAATAATCAACAAGTAAAGCTACAATAGCCAAAACTTACATTTAAAGCAGCGTAACAAAATGTACCATCTACTAAAACCTGATAAGGTTGCCTAAATCCATAATTATTTATGAAAAAATTTAAATGTTTATGGACTTTTTTGTATCTTTTTATCTTCATTCTGTTATTATAACCTAAAAATAGAAATATATATATATACTACAAGTTTGAAGTTTGGTGACGGTTGGTATCTCTGAAAATCTAGAGGATTTTTAGTGTAATTGTTGTTTGTAAATTACCGCCAACTGGTAAATGTCACTAGAAAAGCCCCAGTAAACTCGAGCGAAACGATGAAGTAAACGTTTGATGTTTTTATTTACCAACAAAGCATAAATAGTGTGTATTTTGATATCAAGTGAATAAAAGAAGTAAATATGTCTGTGGGATTTGGTCAACGTGGTGGTAATCGACCTCCACCAAATCCGGCACAAGTGCAAAAAATGTTGGATGAAAATGGACATTTGATTCAAACTATCCAGGAATATCAAAGCAAAGGGAAAGCGCCAGAAGTTATACAATATCAACAGGCTCTACACAGGAATTTAACTTATTTAGCAACCATGGCAGATTCTGCACAAAATGTGCAATCATTTCTACCAGTAAGTACAAAGGATCATGACTTACTTAGGTAAACTGATAACTTGACTAGGTTAGGTTCAGTTTTTTTCGATCTTATTTTTCCCATGTGCACCAAGAATCTTGCATTGGTTGCTTGATGCACGAGGGTAAAATTTCCAGATGAACCCCTCTTAAAATTATTTCTATTTAGATGTTGCAAACACAGGCACCTCCGCCGACGCACGGCCAGCCTCCAAATCTAGAACAACAACATATGAACAATTTTAATCATCAACAGCAGCCAGGCTATCGCCAGCCGCTTGTTGCACAACGACCTGGTGTTCCTACCCATCCTTATCCACAACGAGGCTACCAGCAAAACCAGTACCCCGCTCAATATCCTCCTCAAGGTAATGCTTATCCACAACAAGGTCAATATCCTTCCAATCAACCAGGAGTTTATCCTCCTGCTAATGCTCAAGGCAATTATGGCCAACCACCGTCAACTACAGCGCACAACAGTTATCAACAACCGGGTTATGGGACACCTCCTCCTGGCGGAGCTCCACCTCAGCCAGGGGCCGGGCCGTATCCACCACCAACAGGTCCTCCTCAAACACAACCAGGAACATACCCCAACGGAGGTCCATATCCTAACTCTACAGTCCCTCAGAACTATCCGCAAGGGTACCCGCCACAACCGGGATATGCTCCGCCTCCACCATCAAGTCAACCCCAAACTTCACCTGCTTCTTATCCAAATCAACCTAGCACCTCTCCTCAAAGTTACGGTCCTAATAATACACAATCTCCCCCTTTTTCAGCTCCCCCTAATAGTAGTCAAAGTTCTGTAGTCACTTCAGCTCCACCTACTACTTCTCAACCTTATCAGCCTCCTTATCCACCCAATTCTCAACCGTCAAATCCTGCTGGAGGGTATACTCCCAACGCTCCACAAGGTTACCCTCCTGCTGGGCCGCCTGGTAATTACGGGTACGCACCGCAACCTGGTTATCCGCCACAGCCACAGTATGGAGGACAACCACAAGGATATCAATATGCTAGACCGCCTGCAGCACAAGGTCCGCCTCCTCAAGGACAGTACGGTTACAACTACGCCCCTCAGCCAAACCCACAGTAAAAAGCGATTACGACTTTTTAGTAATTAAGTCAAAGTACTTAGTATGTTTGGATCAGTTTTCAATATTTCGATTTTCTGTACGGTTTTTCTTTTTTTTTTTTTTTAATACTATGTGATATATTCATGTTTCTTTTATATTTTCAGTAAGTTAACAATAAAAAGACGTAAAAAGCCATTACTTTTTTTACTACAATTGTCAATCAATTGTCTATCACCATGACATAAAAGCAATGGCAAAAGCTGAAATCCAAGCGCGGCAGTTATTATCAGAAGCAGAAAAGAAATTGTCTTCAAAAGGTCTCCTTCAGTTTTTTTTCAAAATTTTTCGTAATCGAAATGAAGAAGCCATTGAATGTTACCAAAAAGCTGGTAATCTATTCAAACTTTCAAAAAACTGGTCTGAGGCAGCTTTTGCTTTCAAAACAGCAGCTGATTTGAATCTAGAAGAAAATAATCGCTTCGAAGCCGCTAATTATTTTGTGCAATCATCGAAATGTTTAGAAAAACTTGATGTAACCGCAGCTATCAAAATTTTATTAACTGCAATAGATATATACACAGATATAGGACAGTTCGTTATGGCTGCCAAACTCCATGACCGGATTGGTGAAATATACGAATCAAACTTAAATTTGAATGAAGCAATCCGACATTACGAACAAGCTAGTGATTATTACAAAATGGAAGAACAATTTTTATCAGCAAAAAAATGTGTTCTCAAAGTCGCAGAATATACTTCCTCAGAATTTCATAATTACATCAAAGCGATCTGCATTTTTGAAGATGTCGCTTCTTACGATTCAAAAACGCCAATTCTGCATTATTACGTAAAAGATCATTTATTTAAAGCAGTATTGTGCCATTTGTGCATTGACCTTTTGAATGCTAAAGGCGCAATGGAGTTTTATGCAAATAAATTCCCTAGTTTTGATGCAACTCCACAGTTTACGTTTTTAAAAGCTGTGATACAATTCGTTGAAGATTCCGACGAAGAAGCTTTCAATAAAGCAGTGAAAGAATTCAATAACTCGTGCAAACTGGACGCGTGGCATCAGAAAATACTAACACAAATAAAAAAGCAAATAAATGAACACAATCTCCTATAGCTATTTATTTTCTTTATTAAACTGCTCCAACCATTCTTCATCATCCAGCGTCCATTTTTTTCTTTCGTAAATACATTCACTTCTATTTACAGCTTCTTCGACACAGTAAAATACATTCTTGTAAAGTTCTGGCTTCAGAGACTTTACCATGTAAGGCCCTTCAAGTTGGTACCCTAATTTTTTATAATAATTTCGCGTCCCAACTCCAGAAATAACAGCAATTTTATCGGATTTGTGCTCCTTAATAGCTATGTCTTCAGCTTTTTCCATCAACAAAGTACCATATCCTTGATGCTGGAACTTCTTAACATTACGACCACTGACAGGCACTACACTCCCATAAACATGTAACTCGCGAACTATTGAACATTTGCCCAAAAGCTCCGGTCTGTAAGTTGTTTCTTCAGAACATTTGCGCAGTCTCAACAAACCAATCAAAATATCCTGTTCTGGATCTTCATAACTCAAAAACGTCTCCCAACCACCGTTTGCATAATAATCCCGTCTTATCAACTCAACATCGTTAGGTCTCACTTTTTCGTGTATTTCAGTAATACCAACTTCACGCGTTCGGACGTCGCGACATTTGAGACCTAAATCTTTCATTCTCTGAAGGGCCAATTCCCGAAGATTCCCGTGTTCTACTCCAGAACTAAACCTTAATTAGTCGAAATGTACTGTGGAATTTTTTCTTACCTGACTAAAGGCATGGGAATATCTCTCTGGACTCTATATACTCTGGTCCATGGAGGCACCAAAGCGAGAACATTTGCTATTAAATCGACAAGAACAGATGGGGGATAACTCTTATATCTTCCAGTTTTCCACAATTCGTAGAGACCAGTACCGCGAATAACTAAAGTTGGGTAAATTTTTAAACCGTCGGCTCTGAAGTTGGGATTTTCGAAAAATTCCTATACAAGTTCGGATTAATTATTTTTAATTTTTTAAATTTGACTGTACTCACAATAAACTGTTCAATATCGCGTTCCAGATCAACATTAGGCAAATCCGGCATCATGTGGGCGACAACTTTATATCCAGCATCTTTAGCTAAATTAAAAGTTTCACAAACAGCCTTAACAGTATGCCCCCTGTTGGTATCTCTGGCCACATCTTCATAAACAGACTGAACACCTGAAAAAACTTATAGGTTAAAATTTTACATATAAATTATCCAAATACCTATTTCTAATCTAGTGCATCCATACTTCAACATATCTGATAAATGTTTCTGCAGACAGTAATCTGGTCTTGTCTCAATAGTAATACCAATACACTTTGTATTAGACCTCTCTGAATATTTAACAGCTTCTTCTACAGAAGTACTCTTATGTCCTGACAATGCGTCGTGTAGATTTCTAATAAAATAGTCTCGATAATCTTCCGGTAAACTCATAAATGTACCTCCCATAACAATAAACTCAACTTTATCAACAGAATGTCCCAACTGTTTCAATTGTTCTACTCTATGTCTAGTTTGAAGATACGGGTCATATCTAGCTCTGATAGCTCTCATTGAAGTTGGTTCATATCCTGTATAACTTTGTGTGGAATACTCAAAATCAGAGTCTGGACCTCCAGGACAATAGACACAGATGTTGCCTGTCATATTTATATGAGGGCATCTATGAGGTTTACACATTACTGCAACAACAGCAATCTAAAGACAATTTATGACAAGAAGAACTTAAAAAAAAATAGATACCCCGCTGGCTGTCCTTATCGGTTTAGCTAACAGCTTAGGAACTAAAGTTTTTCTGTGATTAATTGGAACTGCGGCAATTATGTCCACTAAACGAGGAGAAGTGCCCAATCCATACTTTGAAGATATTCGAGTTTTCAACGCGTTTAAATTTACATCTTTTTTTTCGTCTTGTGCTTTAATTAACTGCTGGACAATTTCAGCTACGGTTATAACTTTTTTTTCTTCTAAAGTTAGATGTGAATACTCTAAAATAGTTAAATTTATTACTGTTAGCTTATTTACTTTTTATACATACCATTACGCTTTTTTCCCATTTTTTAATAAAAATTCTAAAATTTCTACTTGACGTAATAGAAATTGAGGTTAGCTTTCATCACCACATGTCATTTAATATTGACATTTGACATTTCAGTAGCGTCACGTTAATATTAAACTTTTGTTATTTTGCATTTCACTGTATTTGATTAGAATTATAATATAATTTGCAAATATTTTGATTCAAATAAAGTGCTGGAATTAAATACATATTTATTAATACATCTATAAAAGAAAAATACATTTTTAAATTATTTAAATTTAAAAGAGACGCTCAACCCACACTGACATGAAGCGCGTTTATTTTAGTTCAAAAGTCATCCGCTTGTGATGATTGGCGTAGTACTCGAGAACGGAATGTTTTTAACATTTTTCTCAGTCAGCAAATGGCGTCTGGGTGGAGGTGTACTAAAATTTTCTGCGTAGAAGATGAATGAAATGTTTCGCGTAATATAAACATTGATTTAAACCGATTAAATCGTTTAAAATTTTGGAACTCTTTGAAGGCTTACAAAATGGACGCGCTAATGGAAGAGTGTTAATCCCCACTTGACGAAAAATCCTTCATCAACAACAACAAAATCCTAAGGTAAACAATGAATGAAGATCTAGAAGTAAAAACTCCGGATACTAGGCCTATTTGGCCTCCTATGGACAGTGCGAATGTAAGCCCAATTCCTCCTCAACATGTCAATATGCCCATACCAACGACCCCCCAAGGCACCCCCATAAATCCCGGTGGTTTAGAATTTGATTTACCATTTGAACTTACACAACAAGGTTGGAGAAAATTTTGGTCAAAAAGAGAAAATAGGCCTTACTTTTGGAATAAAGCAACTGGAGAAAGTCTCTGGGAAATGCCAATGGCAAAACCACAATTTGATCCTATAACAGATCCATTGGGAATATGTGCGCCTCCTCCTAGTCTTCCTTTACCAACACCGCCAATGCCTGTGGCAAAAAGAAGAGCATCTGATGATTTGAACGGACCACAAGCGAAAAAATTTGTACTTGCTGGACCTTGGGATTTAGATGTACCAACAAATGTTATCATTTTAGAAAGAAGTCCTTGTAGTTATATGCACTCACATCCTGAAATTGAAGCTTATAGATGCAGTCTGTTAGCTAAACTAAGGCAATGCTATCAGGAATTATGTCACTCCAGAGAGTCCATAGATGCCCCAAAGGACTCTTTCAACAGGTGGATGATGGAACGGAAGGTTATTGATTCAGGTGTGTTTTATTCAAAACAAATGTCAATATTAATGCAAAATATGGAGTTTTGAAAAGAAACTAAATATTAATTTAAAGAAAAATAATTAAATGGGTCATTCTGGGACTCCATTCGCAAACGAACAAAATGTAATTGAACTTCAAACCATTATTACAATGTTTTGTTCAATTTTTCTGTTCCATTTACGGTCCTAATTATAAAAAGATGGAACCTTTAAGACACGTTCACGCAATATATTCAAAGTTATTCATTCTATTTAAAAACAAATTAAATTTTCAATAAATACATAAATACATACAAACTTGTATTTACATAAAACAATAGCTAAAAATTAATTCTAAAAAAAGTATAAATCCATCCATTTTATGAACATTATTAATTTTTTCAATTTCAGGTTATGACCCTCTACTCCCAAGTAATTGCTATCCAGAAATCTCATTATCAATGTATAAAGAAATTATGAACGACATCCCCATTAAATTAGTTAGACCAAAATTCACTGGAGACGCCCGCAAACAATTATCTCGTTACGCCGAAGCAGCAAAAAAAATAATGGAATCGAGAAACGCTGAAGCTGAAAGTAGAAAAGTTGTCAAATGGAATGTTGATGAAACCTTTCAATGGCTTAGGAAAACAGTTGGAGCAACTTATGATGATTTTCAAGATAGACTGGCACATTTGAAACAGCAGTGTCAACCTCATCTGACAGAAACGGTAAACGATGCGAATAATATTTATTTTTTCTAATCTATAAATAAAATATCTCCCATTTGCGATTAAATGTATAAAGTTTCATAAAAAACATTATTCATGCTAGAAGAATCCAATTTCATTATAGTCCTTTTCAGGTGAAATCTTCAGTTGAAGGCATTTGTTTGAAAATTTATAATCTCTCATGCGAATATGCGAAAAAAGTAAGAGAAAAAACAAATGCGATTTTAAAAGAACATGGAATGGAACTTCCTCCACCAGTTATACCAATGACGACCACACGAAAAGTTTGGTGTTATCCTGTTCAATTTAATATTGCATGTCCACGATTACCTGTCGTTGAATACTTGCCTGATAGAGATCAAGCCTTATTACGATTTCAAGGCGATACTCTTGTTATAAACAGTACACATCTTCAAAAATTAGTAAGTATTCCATCTATTTATTAAATGATTGGTCGATATAGTTTTAATTTATTATGTAATAACAGAGTAATGCATGAGTTATTCATGGTATGTACTATTTAAGGAATTTTAAAACAGTTATTGATTTGAAACTAATTATTAAGCTATAAATAATATTCCAAATGTTAGGGTATATATTAATGAAATTATGCAAAGAGATTTAATTTTTAAAAGATTTGAAATTTTAATTGTCGAATTGAAGGCTGTGTCTTTATGTTTCTGAAGTGGACTGGGTTTTTATGATTTTAGAAACAAACGCCACGTCAGAAAATGCCACTAATGTTGGCTTTCTCTGATTCATTGTTGGAGATAGTTGACATTGTGGCTGGATTTATATTTCATTGAAAGAAAAAATATGTACTTCAAGAAGATTATGATAGGACAAATACGTAAATGAATATGAGATACCTTTATGTAAGAACTAAAATGAAAAGGACACATCGGTTCATATTTTGGTTATTTTTCCGGTTTTAGAGCGATTGAATTTCATAGTTGTTAAATTTGGATTTAGGAGTCTAAATCTAAATGAAGTGACTAGATTCAAAGAGTTAATCTTGAAATTAAAACAAAGGTAATAACCTCAAAAATGAACTAATAGCAGTCACTAGGGTCTTTAGCGTATGTGAAGTGTACTCACAAGCAGATTTAGATTATTTCTCCATGGTTGGAAAACTCAATTGTGCAGCCTAAGAGTAACCATCCAGTAAAAAATAAACAAAAACCTCTAAAATGAAATGCGATGTTTCTCCCAGCGGTAAGAAAATTTTTATTCTTAACAGTGCAGTGGTTCCTATTTTCATGCAGATGATTTTTTAATTATCAATATTTGTCTGTATTCATAAAAACCTATCAGGCAAATGCTGCAAACCGACTAATAAAAAGTGAGTTCAGAATTATCTAAATTGAAAGTTGCATTCAAAAATGTGTAAAAAAATATAGTGTTCCAATAAAAACCACAAGCTTATCGTAGGACTTTTTTCTTTTAATTTTAGATGATGCAGTAGATTCTCGCGCTAAAGATCAGGTTATTCTAGCTTTTTTTTGTAATGCATCTTTTTCTGTTACTATCCTATAATTGATAATTTCATAGAAAGACAGTATATAAACTATGCATCGTATTGGGAAATGATTTAGCAAAAATTCAAAGTGGTAAAAAGACATGATATTAATTTATAAATAATTGTTTTGAAATTATGGTCTCGCTTTTTGAGAATCACTGAAGCGGTAACTGGTCTCTTTACTTTTTTTTTTTTTTTCCCAAACTAATGCTGAGAACTGCAGTAATTTTCTTGGTTTTAGTGATAGTCATTACCACAATTAAGTCCATAAAAGTGTCAAAAAATGTATGCACTTCTTCGAAAAATGGTAGAAGAGTTTCCAACTGTTTTGGTCATGTAACGTCCACATGGAAATTATTGCTAAACTCTGCTATATATGAATTATTTTTTTTGGTTTTTATAAGATGTTACTGTTTATTTTAGTTGGACAAAAAAAAATGAGTACAAGATACCAATCAAATTGTATAAGATTTAGATGATAAATTAAATTAATTGTTGTAATTACTTAATGGTATATCAGTTCAAAGTTACTTAATGTTTCAATAGAATATTTTAGTTTACATAATCTTTAAATTACCATAATGTGTTGAAACTTTATCTTAGATTACCCAAATCGCAATACAATTTTAGTAATGAATTTTTTTAAGAAATTGGGATTTCAGTAGATATTATTTTGAATTGAAGGGTCACAAAAATTCAATATCTAAATATTTCAACCCACAAAAGTATTATAAAACACGTTCCCTTAATTCGTTCTTATGAAATTTTGAATCCATTCTAGGATTCGATATTTATTAATCATAACACCAACAATGAGGGTAATATACCATCCATAATTTTTCAAGATAATCTTGCCTGGAGGATGTTGAGGCAAATACTTCATCCTTACTTGAAACAGTGTGTTAAAATTTGAAGAATTGTTGGTATTTCTTTTTTTCTAAATTAATTCTATCGAGAAATTAATGAGAATAACTTTTTTTTTGTTGAGTTTCAATAAGTTTATGACTGAGATCGTATAACTTTCCAATGCAAGATTTATATAAACTTGTTCTGTTGAATCGCTTCATTTAGACCTCAAGAATTTGAAGTTTTAGAGTAAAATTGTTATTTGAAATATTTTGAAGTAGCGCCACCATGAAATTATTTTGAAAAATTTGAAACTTGCTTTACCTTAATTTACCAAACTACAGTGATATAAAATTCTTGAAGAGTTTCGATTCATTTTCGATTTTAGGACATTCTAAACTAATAATATTTGTATTTTATTCCGAAATAAATAAAACCGGATATTATTAGTCTAAATATTGTGATTCTAAATATGCTGAAATAATTTAAAAATAAAATAAAAAAAATTATTATAAAAAATATTTTTTTAATTTCGCATTGTTTGTTCTAGGAGCACTTATACCGTCACAGCTGCTTCGACGATCGAAAATTTGAGCTTTTTATCCCTCGAGTATGGGTGATGTTAAAACGCTACGCCACTTACTTAGGTGTTAACCCCTCATCAAACAACGCCAATTCCGATGTACATGAAACCCAAGCATCATTACCTGTTACTGTATTTGAATGCTTAAATCGAGCTTTTGGCGTAACATTCGAATGTTTCGCTTCACCACTCAACTGTTATTTCAAACAATATTGTTCAGCTTTTGCCGATTGTGATTCATATTTTGGTAGTAGAGGGTAATAATTAATTCAATTTAGATGTTTTAATATAAAACATTGAATTATAGATCATTTTTACAATTAAAAGCTGTTTCTGGATCTTTTGAAGTACATCCACCTTATTGCGAAGAGTTGATGGAAGCTGCTGTTAATCATATGGAGAGATTATTAAGTGAAAGTCCAGAGCCATTGAGTTTTATTGTACTTATGCCGGATTACAGAGAGCCGACACCAAACGCTCTTTTGCGAATAGAAGCGAGTCAGTTTAAGAAAAAGCAAATTACAATTCCGGCGTATGAACATGAATTTAGACACGGTTTCCAACATGTTTTGAACAGGTTTGTTCTGTTTATCTATTTTGTTATGTTATGAGTGTTTTTATTTAGATCCGAATTGAATGTGCGATCTGCACACGGAACGGTAATAGTTTGGTTGCAAAATATGGCAGGACATCAAAGATGGGAACCAACAGAAGAAAGGGTAAAAATGGTCATGGAAGCTTTTCGGCCGGGTCGAGAACGTGAACGTGATCGACAAGAATTGTTAAGTCCTACAAGACAAGGAAGTACTTCTGATAACAAAGACGTTTTGGTTCAATGAAATTATATAAAAATCTTGACTGCAATATTTTTTGTATAGTTTAGAAGCATTTATATTTTTTATATCCAAAAAAAGATTTTATTTATATGTATTTCGTACTTTATTCGGAATTTATATTATCACTATATACATATAATGTAAATTATAAAATGTCATTTATTGTAAAAAGTACCTGAAAATTTTGATTCTCTTATTCAAAAAAATAACTGAAATGAATGGTTTTATATACATTGAAATGTTCTCAATAAGTTTGTCTCTTTGTAAATATAGGCATAGAGGAAACAATGTTTTTTTTTTCGATAAGTTTGTAAAACACTGCTTTGTATATGGCGCTAGCATATTTGTTGTATAATTTTATGCTTGTTTTATATTTGAAATATTTAATAGCAACTTACTGAAACTTAAAATGTATTAACAATGCGATACATTTCGAATTTGTTAGTTATGATAACAGCATTTTATTTTGTCAGTTCGATAAATAAATTTTTGAAAGAATTTTTTCACTCATTTTCTCATTCAGTTATTAAGTTTGTTAATGAAGGCGTTTAATGAACTAGCGTGTTGATTTCTAATTTTACCAAATCTGTTAAAATATTTCTCCGTTGGTTGTACTTGTTCAACTCGTCTAATCAGAAATGAATCTTCGAAGTAATAGCTTACATAATCTTTGATTTAACTTTTTAGATATCTGAAATACATATTCCATTGTGAAATTATTTTTAGGCCTATAACAAAAACATTTATATTAATACTTTTTATATATTTTATATTTTTGTAGCAAAATCAAATTTAAAAGAATAATTACAGTACGTCCATCTGTGTACAAAGGTATAAAGTTTTGAAAGTGATTTTCTTAAAACGATCAACTAACTCTAGATATCCTCCTTGAATAGTTTTCTTTAACTCTAATAAAACTTTATAAGCTTTTTATCAACTATTTAGGAATAGATGTCGCTAGAATATTTACTTTCTAAAATAAAGATTTTTTTAAATAATAAAAAAACAAGCAAAACCATTGATAAGAGCTCAGCTACAGTGATTTGGTGATTAAATCTTTCGGTGAAAGATATGGAAACATACATTAACATAAAAAATACAGTTCGAACTTCCGGTCTCTATGATTACGTAACAGCCGCAACGAAAGAGCATCCACTTTCATCAGACATATTAATTTTCCTATTTATATTAAAATTTAAATTGGATTTGGTAAAAAAAATTGAGTATAATAAATTTAAACCGGAAGTGAATCCATAACTTTTGATAAATTTCAGAGTGCAACAAAATTTCTCTTATGACCTATCATTAGCAAAATTCCACATATCCACAAGTATTTAGATTTCGGTCGTATCGCCCTGAAGGCTGCAAACCGGACAGACTCCAAACACGTGTCGGCAGGTCCTCGACCCAGCGACCCACAAACTCCAAACGCACTCTACAGGGACGACGGCGACGATGATCATACTCTTCATTCCTACTAAACAAACTCCGCCCTCAGTTCAATAGATTCATGATTGTCATCCATCACATTAAGCTGAAGAAAACGAAACAGTGTTTCTTGGTTGAATACTTCCTAATACAAAATGCAGTTGAGGGATACAATATAAGGGAAAAGTTTCGTTACCAAAACCACGTAATAATGTTGCGTGATCTATCAGTAATTATTTGTAAGGGAAACATTTTTCCAAAGTTATAGTCAACTATAGAATTATTATGAATAATAAATCAGATTACTAGAAAGAACAAAAATAAAAATTGGTGGATGCGCCAGGCGAATATGAAAAATATAATATCAAAACAAGATACTTAATTAGTACTTGCTTAAAGAATATGTAGAAAATCAGATAACACAATATAATTTACTCCAGTAACTATGAAGTGTTAATTGTATTAGTCAAAAAACAGTATTTTACAGGCACCAGACATGTTAAAAATTAATTACCGAGTCAGTTCAGATGACGGTGGACTAACATTACTAAAACCCAGATAAATGAATAATCATAATCCTCAGCTGATCAAAATTATGTAAGACTTCATAAAAGAGAAGATAACAATAACAAAATCCTGGAAATTAATTTTGACAGTATAAAGACAAGGTGACAACGTAGAACTGAAATACTGTTGAAATTTTTCACTGACGTATGACGTACTCATACTTTATCATCTACGAATTCATAGTTATTTCTTTTTTTTTTTTTTTATTCACCAAAACATTTCAACTTCAGTCCGGAACGCGTGATTGGGTTATCCATAAAAAAAAAGTTAATTGATTTCGAAATCAGCTGAGGTTACAAGTAAATTCATTTTTATCAAGACGGCAGTAAATCTGGAACTACTTTTTTAGTGTTAAAAGAAAGTCTAAAAAGTGAATTTCAAAGTTTTTTCAAAAATACACAGATTTAAGCCATTGTTTTTTTATGTGGCAGAACTCGCTAAAACTTCTATCTGATATCTTTTATTCCTCTAAAAATATTAAAAAAGTTTGACAAGTGTATTGAGGTGTCCATAAAAAACCAAAAAATGTGGAAGAAGTGCGTGCGTAAACGAGTCAAAATTCAACATTTGTTGCAATATTTTTGGTACTTTTACGAAGCAATCTATATTTAGCTTCGTCTGTAAAATTATGCATTTACATGTTTGGCTTGCACCAAGTGCATCCGGACTTTGCCCCTCGAATAACAATGTTTTCCAAAAGTCGTTGCAACGCTTGTTGTGCATCACTAAATAAAAACTCGAAATTCTAGGTCTTTGAACTCTCAACATTTCGACACCGTGGGGCCTTGCTTATGGTCCCTAATGTCTGCCTCGATTTATTTCGGTTGTTCTTTATCACGAGGTCAACGAATCTGACGCTCTGTTACACAAGTGGACATTCGTCGTGTTTGATTGAACTTTATTCAAGATACTCAGACCCACCTTATATTAAAAATACCAAGGTAAATATTTGCATTATTTCCAACATTACTGGATGGATTTATCCAAAACACTATTACTACATGTTATGTTAAATCTCAACCTTAATCATGTTCTCTGCAAATTGACTTGGACCCTCTATGATTTTCTGCTAACGTCCCTCAGGAATCTTTTTGTAATTCATGTGATAGACTTTATTCAGCGACGAGCCTCTGCTCACATAGCAACCCCCTTCCATTATCCTGCGTTTCTTGTGCTGTTGGTATTATTGATCAGAAAGGACCCCCAAATTTTCGGAGAGTTCAATGACACTGCACGTGGAATACTTGTACACGTGCCGAACCCGGCCATAGCTGCAACGCTTACCCTAGTTTTGAACGCTGACAAGGTTCAACCTCCTCTTGGTGCATTCACTCTCTGCTGCAGAGATTCAACGGTTTCATGTTGTCTTTGGAAGAGAGGACGGCGATAAAATTCATTAATGTTATTGTGTGTTGACATAGCCAGATAGTAGCATGGGTCGACGAACTAGACGACGACTTATCATTCGTCATAAGGTGTTGCATTGAAACACATTTCTCACAAAACAATATCAAAAAACAAAGATTAATTGATTCATATTATACAAGTACCATACTAGGATACTTTTTATTTTGTTTGTCTTATCCAGTTTATTTGATATACGATTCTTTTGTAGTAAGTATACAAAAATCAAATTATCAGAAGACTACTGAAAACAAATTCATTTTAAAGGTGAAGATTTTTGACTACTATTTTCTAAGTTTGCATGTTAGCGTATCATTTAAGTCACCCACAAAAACGGTGTAAATTATTCATTAAACAATAGTACCAGCCTAAATACAACTAAAACTGATGTCTTAATAAACGAAAGTAAAAATACAAATTTAAATAGATTTAATTCTCCATTAAGTTGAGAAAATCATTTATTAATTTTAACTGACGTGTTACTCTTCAGAACACAAAAATTTTCATTCAGATTAAAATCCAGTCTATTCCATCCATAACAAACATGTGAGTCTATAAATTTATGGAATTACAAAATGAATTATAGAGACATTAACCATAACGATTGTTTTTCGTTGTTCTCATAGCTTCAAGCTTTAACTTTTATGAAACAAATGGTTTTCAAGTTATAATTTTATTTAATATATTATAGTATTAGAAAAAAAAATAGTCAGCAAAATATTTGAAATATTTTTTTTTATCTTGTGGCTCGTGTTGATCCAGAATCTACTATTAGCTCAGGTTTTTAAATAAACTGGAAAAGTTGAATATTGAAACTCAAAACTATGCGAATAATTTTTTGTAATTAAGAATTGTGAAAACGTTTTACTATTTTCATTTCAGTCAGAAATAATAAACTACAAACTACAAGCATAGAAAATCTAATTAATATTACTAAACCAAATTAAAATTAATTATTATCTATTTAAAACTTTAAGAATACCTACTAATAATACTACAGTATTAATATAGTACTAAAATATAGAACAAATTTTGATTATTAATATTAAATAAATGTGTTAAATGTGTACCTTTCTACATAAATTATTATCACACACCCAAAATCAACTGTTATAATTATGTTTAGTATTTACTTAAAGCAAGCGTATTAAAATTTCGATTACTACATTGAAAAAAATGCAACCGCATTAACAGGACATTAACTAAAAACTTGCTCAATTTAATTGCAAATTTCTGGGTCATGTATACTGAATAACCATGCAATAATGTCTATTTCAGTTTATTGAAAATATTTTAAAGAAGAACATAAATCATAGCATATCTATCTTTATTTATTAATATAATGATTTTTACTTTCGACAAATTGATACATAAACCAAATAAAGTGGAATTTTATGCACCCCTATATTAGTTATTAGTAATATTAGTTAGTCTCAGTATGTAATTGAAAATTTCAAAATACGTTTTATGACTCCTAATCCCTCATAGTTGTTAAATCACTGTTTTAGAAAAACTTTTTTGCTAATTTCAACATTCACGATTTATTTATAATTGAAGATATTTTTATTCTCAACTATTAATTCAAATAGAAGACACTAACACTGATAAACTGAACACTTTTTTGTTCATAAAGTCTTCTTAAAATTAAATACTCCGTTCTACTTTATTTTAAATTAATCAAATTGTTTATTTTTAACTTCAAAGAAATCTTTGTGGAATTAATTGAATGTCAGTATTATTCTGGAAATGACGTTTACAATCATATCTAAATCCATTTGACAATATATGTAATTGATAAAATATGTTATTTTTATCTCGAAAATAAAAGAAATTACCATTTGTTCTTTTTGGACAATTTAGTTTATGAGATTCTTGTATAAGAGCACAGGCAATGTACTTTTCTGTAAGCAATTACATTGCGTCCTTACACCAAAAAAAATATATAAAACAGTATTGAAAAAAAAGGAGACTGGTGAATATTTTTTCCTATTCTTTACATATTTACCTATGAAAGATATAATTAGAAGAATCACAATTACTGTATCTAATCGCAGTATTTGAAAAGTTTTTGATTGAATGCTTGAAGATTACTATTATCACAAAATTATATTATATCTATTAACAAAAATTTTTATATATTATTTAATATGTTATTCTATACTAAACAGCCCTACCTCAATGTAATTATCTCGAATTATCAGTTATCTAAGTATAATGCGAACAATAATATTGAAAATAAGTAGAAATATGATATTCATAACATAGAATTACATATAAACTAAACTTTCTTTATCTACTATTTTATTAAAAAAATGATGATTATTACAACATTATAACAAATCTTTGTCAAAATTTAATAAGATTCCAAATTCATAAAGAAGAAAATAAAAAACAATAAATGAATTATATCTTGAAACAGAAACTTTGAATACAGTTCTTGAATAGTAAAAAGTAGCACATTCTATTTAAATTATTTTACCAAAACAATAAAAAAACACAGACTTTTAGTTATATTGTACAAAAAGAAAGAAAACTATATTTTGAGTTTCTTCGAGATTCATTGATTTTCTGAGGTTCTTTACTTTTTTGAGATTTTTTGATTACTTGGAACCAGTTGAGATCCTTTGATTAAGCGTTTTTTCAATTTTCTTTATTATTTTAGATCATTCCTTGGAACATGACAAAAGTAAAAAAGATGTGACATCGTCGCTGTGACATAAAGAAAGGCTGATTAACGTTTGTTATGTGATTTGAACTGTAGATCCCTATATTCTCCTAAAAAATTGGATTTATTGTTATTTTTGGAAGTAAATCTTTTGATGATGGAAGACGTCACTAAAAACTTAATTAAAATTGCCATAAAGTATCAAAACACTTCTATGTGATTCTAATTAGCATAATAGATCAGAAAATAAATTTCAACCGTTTCAGTACATAAAGTTATTATTATAAATTTCTGCCATTTCTTAAAAAATATTCAGGACTACAGTACAGTCGTTTACACAGCTGAAAACGGCAGGTTGATTAATGGCTTGCTTTTTTGATATGACATAAAATCAATAAAACAATCAGTTCAAAGAAAAGTAAATAAACGTTGCATCTTCATAAAAAGATATAAATAATTTATTGGAAATTGCAATAACAATCACTTAATTTTACAGCTTATTGTGATTTTTTTATTATTTCAGAATGCTCATTTTCTTTTAATTTATTGTCTTTTTATGTGAATACTGGTATCTTCGGTGATTTGCAAACAACAACATAACAGCATAACCAGTACAATAAAAGCACACTTGTTTAAGATCAAGTCCTTTAACTCTTATGAATAATTCGAATTGGTTTGTATAAACCAGATCTGAAATTGTGCAACACGTGGATTTCTTTGAGATCATTGACCGATGATGTGCATCTGCCGTATACAAAATTAAAACCACCGGAATCGACGAAAATTACATCAGATCGTAGCCGGATTTATCATCACAACCTTCTCATTTAATATTAGAACGAAAAAAGAATTTTAAGTTTTTGACGATTTTTACTGAATTATCTAAATTTAGATAAAATATATTTAGATTTTATTTGGGTAACTAATGGGTGTGTGTGTATAATAATACCAGATACAGAGAATAACCCAAACATCAATTAAGCGTAGGAGCTTTGCGTTGACCTACTTTTTCCCCTTTTGTAATTTGCCAACAGGGATATTGGATTTTCCGCCAAAATCAAATACTGTATAAATAAATACCGTGCAAGTGTAAAAAGAACCTTTAATATGATCAGAATCTGGGTCTTTGAGTTTCTAGTTAATTTAGATTTTCAGAAAGTAATAATAAACTTGCAACCCTTTAGAACAAGAATAAAGGAAAAAGTTAAAACCAGTGGAAAATTTATTTATATCGCTGATTCTGATTACTAATCGATTTTTTTTTGGTCATCCAAAAATCTCTTTCGAAATCAAACTAGATTTTTGATCGAATATAAATCTAACTAATTTACCACTTTCTTATAGCAAAATAAGTAAATCTAGAATCTAAACATCATTTGAAATTTGAAATCAAACACCGTGTAAGTGTCCCGAAATTTTACTCAAAATTTGTAACAATGTTGCAATCAATTATCTCTAATTTTTCATAATATTTTAGAGCTTGAATTTTTACCTAAATATTCTGAAATCTACGCTATACTGCACTGGTACTCAGAAATAAAAGTCCACACATTACGAAAAATACCGATGTTAAAACTATTGATATCTTTTTGTAATTTTAGATTGTATTCTTTTCTGTACATATGTATATACTTTCATGATTTAACATAAAATAAGTGAGTTTATGTTTTCCAGTTTTCCAGTTGATAAATTTACGCAATTCAAGTTGGATCTTTTTTTATCTAAGTTAACAATTTATAGAGTAGTAGTTTGATAAATCAGAGTTTACTAAATTGTGATTATTTTCAATGTAAACTTTTTTTAGTGACGCTCTTTCTTCAATTATATGGACTTACCATTAGGTATTACCATTCTAAAAAAACAAATTACTACACTAAGCTGTTAAATCACATGAAAGAGTGTCGAAGGTCTAAGTATTCATTATAAATTTGAACTGAGCGCTAATCACTCTATTAGATGTAGAATAAAGCAATCAAAAAGTTGATAAATATCTTCTCACTAAAAAATTTCTCATGTTGTCATTAAGTGGACGGAGAAATATTAAGTTTCATTTATATTAATACTTATAAACTCAAATAAGCTAATATAAACCTTTTTTATTTTTTGAATACTTTCATAACTGTAAAATTCTTGAAAAAACTAAACGTCAAAAACTGAAACTTTTCCAATAAAAAACACCGTTTTAATAGATTTGTACGTTTAATTCTAATTTCACAACTTTTTTGGTTAAATTACAACTTTTTTGCTGACCTGTGAAGCATTAAATATTCAAATCACTGTTCATCGAATGTTTACACTGCAGCAAAACGGTTATCTGTGGATCTGAATATTGTACAGAAGAAAATGTAGATTTTACAGCAGTTATGTTAGTTTTATTGTTCTAACGTAAACCAATAAGAATAAAATTTCAAAAAAGTGAGCTTAATCGATTTTGTGTTGTGCCCAAATAAAAAGTGAAACTGTGAGTCAATCAATAAATGACCACCTGTGGAACCAACCTAGCGCCACCTTTCCTCAACCCTTCTCGACTTGTAGTGAAAGTGTTCAATTCCCCCAACGTGGCGGCGTTTATTTCAGTCCACATCACTGTCGATTTTGGAAGGCTGGTCCTGGAGCGGAAATAGGGATAGGGTAAAGAAGAGAGAAAGAGAAATTGTAGGGCAACATAGGGCGTCGCTACCACGTGTCCTCTATCAAAGCGAGGTTATTGAACCGACCAAGTCCCAACATACTGCGCAACGAAAATGCGGCCAACATTTCAGATTTAGGGTTTAGCCCTATTCTTGTGCATTTCTGTTTGGTGCGACGATGGTTCACGCAGCTTCCTTCCTTCCACCTTCACTTACAAACTCCACGATTGATTTTTCGACTATAAGGTTTATGTGAGAGGGGTTTGTTTATAGCACTGCAATGTTGGAATTGGAACGAGAACGAAAGTGGAGATGGCTGAAATAAACATTACTGAGATTGTAGTTGGATTTTGAGAGTATTTGTCGAAATCCCTTATTTTTTTTGTTTAATTCAAAACTTATATAAGATTTTGTAGAGATAGGTAGAGAGATGGAACTAGGAACAAATTATTTTATAGATATTTTTTCTCAATATAAACGTTTACTACATATTTTTAAGAAATCTCCGCTTTATATTCAGTTTATGTTCCATAAATATAACATACAATTTTTTTCCGCTTCATCACTTCAGTAAATTTTTGATTTTATTGAAAAGTTCTTTGACACTTTATCAGACTTGTTCTAATAACCAGTCTTTGATTTATTTTCAACGCTAAATTGATGTGGGGAGGAGTTTCGATTGAACGGAAAATACTATACTATACATTATTATTGAGATTGAAAAACATTTCAGTTACTCAAAGACCTATGAATAAAGCATTTTATAAAAATATCAGTCTATTTTCTATCTAGTTTTATAAAAATGTGACAAAAGTTAGTTCTGAATAATTGTGCCTCACTTACATATTGTTAAAAAATTATGATAAGAAATTGAACAATTATTAATTTTGGTAATTTTTAGTGAATTAAGCAACATGAGAGAAAAAAGTCTTTTTGTATAAGATTTTTCACCGATCGTGATTGTGATTGTAGAACCTGTAACAATTAAATTCGACAAGTCTGGGCGTTTTTCCCAAAAAGTTTTTAACTTAGTTTCTAATGAATTTGACTACCTTCTGAGGCTCACGAGTTTTCCGAATTTCCAATGTATAATTTAGACTATTTAGATATTTTCATCAACTCCTTTAAAAGAAAAAATCAGCTAATCAATATGTTGATAAAATTTGTTCGTGTACTACTTTAAACAATATCTTTTGAATCGCGTTGGAACTAAAACATTGCATTTGAAGAATCTAATTGACTACTTCATTTCATTTAATTTCATAGTTTATACTTCTAGAAACTTTTTGCAATTGCTTTTTTTCTCTGTAACTTCTTAGATGAATGTAAATTTCATGCAGATAAAAAATGTTGCACATGTTTGCGGTAGTAGCTGATTGCCATTGATTTATAATAATACAATACTTATATAATAGACTTAGAGAACATTAACTCAGAAAAGCAATGTAGACTATCACTAACCATCCTAAAGTTATGCTAATGTTTCGATAGGGCTGGAAAACATCTATTCTCTGGATAGATCTTGTCGGCCAATATCCGACCCTAACCAGATAATTTAAGACTTTAATAAAAAGGTTATCTTGATTATCTGATCTGATTATCTATTCCTAACATAAAAATTAGAAAAAAAAAACAGATTCTGTGTTTTGTATTTTTCAGTTATACTTTATATTTAACTCTCTTATTGTCTTTCAACAGAACATGTTTTCAGTTTCCCAAAACTATGAATAATGTCCAATTCTTTCAATAAATCTTTGAATGAATATTCGGATTTCTGCACACTTCCTGATGGTTTTCAAAAAAAAAACAAAGCAAGTCCGACAGTAATGTAAAAAAGCTCCTTTATGCTCATTTTTAGATAAGCGTAAAGTAAAAATCCCTAATATCAATAATTATCAAAATTGGTGTGAAAAATGACTTTTCATCTTTATAGAAAGCTGAAAAACACAACTGACTGTTTAAATAAGGTAGCAGGTTCTTATCTGCACATTTTCGTGTGCAAATTAAGTATATAATTTTTTATTTATGTCAAGTTAGTTGGAAAAAACACATTTCATATAACACAGATTTGCACACGTCGTCACAACAATATGCTAAACACTTTTACTTTCTGTCATTCTAGAAAAAATCAGCACTTTTTCTTCAATCAACAATAGGTTATTGATATTTTGATTGTAGCATTAAAATTTTGTTTAGTTTTGCAAATAAGCAGTCCTATTTTCTTAGTTTACACATTTTTGTATGTTTACTTGTCTAGGTATTTATTGACTGCTGAATAACAAATACTTGATTTTTTAAATTGTACAGGACTGACAACTGTTACATCTGAAAACAAGTTACCATTTTCTCTTGAGTTTAACATGAAAAAAGTTTTAATTGAATTTTTATATTTTATAAGTAGATGGTATTAAAAATAAACCTCAAATTGAAGAAAAAACTCAACGCCTTTTGAATTCATTGCAGATGTTAAGGCTGCAGTTTACACAACTGATTTGCGAAAGCCACATAAATAAGAAATAGAACGAAACTTGGCATTCATAGACTCATATGGAATTTAGCAACAAGAACGCTAAAGCCATTCTCATATTGAAACAAATTAAAATTTTATATTTATTAGCAAAATAGTAAGTTCCCACTTACCGATGACTAAACAGTAAGCGAGAGAGAAAGTTTTCTTCTGCCTAGCAACCAACACAATCAATTGTTTGGGAATAGTCAGTCAGTTGTCAATAGGCAGAGCTAGAGTAGTTGTGCAAAAAATATTTAACTTGTCAAAATAAAAAAAAAGCAGAATTTTTTTGAATAAGTTTATGTTTATGTACTTCTTGCAATAATTTCTTTTCTGTTCCAATTAAAAATTGAAAGTCTTTTGAATAAAATTGTTTAACTTGAAATCGACTGTGAAAATGTTACATGTACTAGGTCAAGGTGACAGGTGCCATCCTTTTAATATTCTCTAGCGTTATCAACAAATGGATTTATTTTCCATACTGTCAAAACATGATGGATCAGCATAAAGCCCTTTGAAAGTTAACTTTATTAAAAAACCCGCTCTTTTTTTAATATTAATGTCTATTAAAAATAGTTTATGACGATAGCTTCAGATGGGGGTAGATATATAACCGGCGAGTTAATTAAATTTCATTCATTCTAATATTTCTTCATTACTTTTAAGTGTATTGTGCTTTGACGTTCTCTATCCATGAATGTAAATGAGAAGTATAATTGTTTCAGTCATCAACATCAAGCATTCAAAGTTGAAACATTGAAATTCCAGCAAGAATAAAAATTAAATTGTACTTCTACATTCAGAAGTTTCTAATCAAATTTAATTTAAATTTTATGATTTATTTTTAGTTGGAATGAGGTCACTGATAAGAATTTTTATGTTATTTCGATGCTTATCATAAAAAATTATCATGTTCTTTTGTAGATAATAAACACTAGATAATATAATCAAAAGCTTTTTGCTCATTGGAAATATTTTTCCTTTCTGTTTTCAATCTGACGCCATAATCATTGGCGCCGCTTTTATATTTCATACCACAGAGAACATAATGTCTCTGTATAATAACTTATGTTCATGTTCATTAATTTTCTTTGACCTAAATATAATAAGATGGTGATTGCTATTTTTGGCAATAATTAATCAAAACAAGGAAAATTCCACTAACTGTTGCATGATAAATTTTGCAAATAAATTATAATAATTAATTACATTAAATTTATGCATCTGGCAGCAGTAATAAAGTTTTATTCTTCATATAAGTGAATAAAAGTGACAGTTTTACTTACGTTGTATAGGAAAATTTGTTTTTATTGCTATTGTGGTGTTACGAAAAAATGAACAGAATTTTATTGAAAATAAAATGCAAATGCTATACAGGATGATTCACATAGCTTTTTGACTCTTACAAACTTTGAATGCAAACAGTAATACGTTATTCAACTAGAACTCAATTTAGAAACATTAATAAATATTATAAACTTAAATAGGAGGAATAGATATCTTTCATAGAGGCCCAGTGCGCTTGGGACTAGATATGTAGAGATTAACTTTACAAGTGTATTGCAGAGTGTCAAGTAATGATTTGGCCATAATTTAACAGTAGCTGCCTGACAATTGATATTAATAATTTTAGTTATAATGTGACAATTTTTTCAAAACTAATTTCAAAAAAGTCGCCCCCACATTTATAGAGCCACTGAGATGTTCTTTTTTTAAGACGTTACTTAGCAAGACTTAAAAAACAGAGTAATTCACAAAAATCAATAATAGTTATTTATGTACCAAGAACATAATAACGATGTTTATATTCGAGGGCAATAATTTGCAAACTTTCTAAGAAATCATTATAATGTGATTAAATTATTGTTTGTGAAAAATTATAGAATATATATTACATAATTGATATAAAACTTTGTATACCCAAGGAAAAACTTTTGAGCACACACTTAGACTGGTGAAAAGTTTTTTCCGGAAGTACAAGCTTCGATGTCAAAATATGAAATCTCCTAATTTATTTCAGTTGATTTTTAAAAGCATTCTTCAAGAAAATGTTTAAATATGTTCAAAATTGCTGCTTTTTTTAGTTATGACAAGGGACTTACCTTCATAAGATGTCATACGTTGTTTTAAAATTGCAAAGGTAAACGTACAACAATTTTTTGTGATTCAGTCTCTATTTCTCTAGGGGAGCTACGAATTTGAACAACGAACTCGAATTTTAATCTGTCTCTTGTTGTCTTACATACTATATCACAAATATGAAATAAACTCTGATTAAAAAAAAAATTGTTAATGTCCGATTAAGGAAAACCACATTCTTCATAATATAAGTAAAAATTTCAATACTCCATTTATATATGTTTTTTGTTTGGTATGTTACCATTTATTTTAACACTTCGACGAAAAGTGAAATTCAAATTAAGAACAGATTGTGTATGGTAGGTGAATTTCTGATGAACTAATTAATGTAGCTTCATTCTCTACGTATATCTATGCTAAAAAATTAAATTAAACGTTAAAGGACAATTTAAAGAAACGTCATTAAGTTAATCAATATTTAAGTTACTCACTATTAACTGGCACAAAAATTAAAAAAAGTCACATTTTTAGAAATCATTTACTGAAAGCTATTTTGGAAGAATTGTGATATTCTTCAACAGTGTTACCAATCTGATATACCTATATCTAATTAAAATGAATAAAATGTTCAACAAAATTATGTGAATAATTATCATCCCTATGTATTAAGTTAATTTTGTTACACATGATCACATGATGTATCTAGAAGTATTTGGATAACCTTTTAGTCTGTCAAAATTATGTCTCTAATTTATTTTTAAATATGCAAAGATATACAGGGTTATCTTGAAACGTCAATGTAATTTTTCAATGAAAATTAGCAAACTGCAAAAAAATCTGTTGCATAAAATGTTGCAAAATTTGGATGAAGTATAAAATAATATTTTTATTATTATTTATCAATATTATGATTCAGAATAGAAACCCATCCACAAATTCCGTAGTTGGCTGTGTTCTATGTATGTTTTCCATACGTCGAAACGAGGCACACTTAAGTTACGTTGAGATTGGTCAAGGTGGCCGTGACAATCGCTTGTCCTCGACACGAGTCGGATAACCTCGGAAATGCAAACTTTCTCTTTTTCGTCGGAAATAAACCAAAAATATATGAACTACCAATATTAAACCTCTCCAACCCCTAATAATAGCAAAATCAAAAACGGCCGTAAAGTTGCGGTTTTTTTTTCAAGAGCCTAAACTGATCGATGACTTTCCGCGCTTGAGAGAATTGGGAGGGGAGAAGGAGGAGCTGTACGTTGGCCTCCAAAGCCCGCGCAAGGAGGCGAAGTACTTAGGCGTTGAACTAATACACGTGGAGCGGAGGTTAACGGCCACTGTCATAGATTAAACGATGTAATTTTTAACGAATTGCCCGATATCTCTCAAATTGTTGTTAAGATAGGTACTGTCGTTGCACTATTTGGTAAGGTCAATACGTACACACACTCACTTACTTTGGTTTTTGTACAAACAAAATGGCGACGACACGTGCGATCTGATAGAGTTTTGGCAATGGAATTATTACAAAAATATCGAATATACACATCATGATGTGGCATTATTTTTTTTAACTCTGCTACAATGCACTGAATATTTCCGCCAATAAAGATAAACATCTTTATTGAAAAAATAATCACACGTGCTGTTATTGACTACTTATCAATCTGAAAGTTTGTATTATTTGTAAAAAATAACTATTAGAAAATCAAGGTTAAAATCGTTAGAATTTGACGAAATAAATACAGAGTAGGCAAAAAATAGAGGTAGAGTTGAATAGGTATTTCCGAAATGGCTCAACAAATCGCGTTCAAATTTGGGATATACATAGAATTGTGTTAAATCTTTTCGATTAGAATTTTTCTATTTTCTGTATAAAACAGTAACAAGATTTATTTTTTTTTTTTTTAATGTTTAGGCCCAGGTCAGACTGTCAAATTTTCATCAAATTCCATCAAAATCATCCTATGCTCAAAACAAATGACACAAATTGACAAATTTCTTTTGTCTGTAATAAATAAACAATTAAGCGGTTTTAAAATATTTGGATGTATTTCTGTTATTCATCAACCCTGTATAATAACACTGTTGCGATTCCCAATTTTCTGGAAAATTCTTAAATAGTTCCACTGAAATTTTTTTGTAAAGTTTCGTGTAAAACTGGTCTGTTGACTCTTCAAAAACTACTATTACTAATTTCTTGATTTTGCAATTTGATTTGTTTGTGTTGACAATAAAAATTAGAGTTTTCTAACGTTCCCATTTAATTACCTGAAATTTAATAATTCGCGTGGATGTGTTATTCTCTAATTATAAGATGAGTATAATTGCAAAATTTGATACTTTTTAACGGAATCCAGTTTGTTCTACTTACAAAACAAACCCATTAAAGCAATTATCATCAAAAATGGCATTCATTTTAACCCATCTACAACTAATTGTATTAACTTTTCTCAAATTATTAATTTATTACCAATTAATTTTAATATAAATTATGTAATGTAAAATCAGTCAGCATTTTTTCTTAATCTTGGTAAAATTTTTGACCTTTTCGTTTTTACGTCAATAGTTAGACATAACAACGATGGAATAATACTGAATAGAATCTAACGAGAGAAATTAGAAAAATATATATTATAAAATAATCACGTACAAAGATAAACAGACGTCAGGACATCATTACTACCGTAAATGCATCTGTGGAATACAAATTAGAAACAAATTACAAATGGTTGTTACAATAGCTTGGAAATTTTAAAGATAGCAAGGTTTCTTTTTTATTTAATTAAAATTGTGTTTAGAAGCAGCAACCGTGAAACAATACAGTAATTTAGTAAAACTAAATGGAGATATGAATAAAACAATAGTAATTCATATATTTTATGTACGTTTTTATAATAGTTAGATAATATATCTGTGTATAAATATAATAGTGTAAAAGCAAAAAGCAACTAAGAACTTCTATCATATTGTTGAAACTTGAATAATCTGTGTATGATCAACAAATAAATAATATTATTTTGTCAGTTCTGTCATATTTATGTCAAATGTCAACAAAATTTAAATCAGATGTTTATTAGACTTAATGTAAGATTGCTACATCTTAAAGAATAATTCAATTAAATAATTTACTCGATCACTAGGTACTGTTTCTTTGAAAAAATTCAAAGAATTTCTGTTTATTTTCTATTTATTAACAACGTAAAATTTACGTTAATTATCATACATGATCTTGTCATTTATGCTAACAACGATAATAAATTTTAAAATCAAACAAACAATAATACATTTATACATTATCTGGAAAAATGTAAATATTTTCATAATTAAAATAATCGCAAATAGTGCACGTTGCACTTTAATACTATTTTAAATTTATAAATTGCTCGCATGCTATCAAACACAAACATATCGTTATTACTGGCCATGTTTCTAAATTGTTAGACGTGGTATGTTAATAATAAACACAGGTGTTTTGAAATGAGACAAAAAAATAATTTATTATTTAATCATTAAACAAATTTTTTTGTTATAATTTTATTTCGAATATATTGTAGGTCTATTTTATGATATCTTTGATGTTAGATAATGATAGTTCTGTTGGAGGAAGTTCTAGATTATGTATTCATTATTTCCAACTAAGCAAAATGTTGCTTTATAAACCAGAACCATATAAAATTTTATTTTATCTCTCTCACGCGATGATAAGACACGACTTTTCATAGATAGACATCCCCAAACTTATAATGTGACCTTTTAACCGAAAAGTATTTGCAATAATTTCTATTAAAATTGTTGATAGTGTTCTATTATTACAGTTTTTGTTAATAATTTCAGTTGAAGCTCAGTCATTTAGTTTGGGTTTGAGCTTCTAGGAAATTCATTATTTCTGTCTCTAAGACCAAATGTAAAAAGCAAGCATAAAAATATTTTTGTTTTCAGTTTGAAGCTTTTTTGAAATTTAACTTTATAGTCATTCAAAAAAAAAATCTCTCCAATAAGATAACTTTTATCCAATTTAACTGAAACCATTAACAAATGGTTTGCAAAAAAGTGTTTATGCAACAATGCTGCAAAGTGTCAATCTTGTCGAAGAGCAAAATTTTTCAAATTCTCTAAATTTTAATAAAAATGAAAATAGTGTTCTTCACTCTTGTTGAAGATTTAGTTAGTTTTTTGTTTTTTTATTCAGTTTGGATCAAATGGAACGTATTACTATAAAAAAATCAACTTCTCATAAGCAAAAACTATTTAAACAGATATCCAGTAATACACATCAGATCGCAATGATTTTTCCTTATTATTTTCATTTTTCAAGAAATCAGTTTAGAGGTTGAAATCTCAATTGATTAGTGACTGCCGCTTTTGAGAATCTTGTTAGATAACTTAAATGAATTATAGCAGGGATTAGACAAGTATAGGAATAAATTTAAAACCTAGAACTTTGTGATGGTAGGTAGCCAGGTATAACTTAATAACGTAGAAAACATTTTGAGATTTTTGTCTGTTTTTTGGAACATCTTTTTATGATGAAGTCCCGCATTCAGAGCAAGTTAATAAATATTTAAGTCTCTGTTGTATATTTCCACTAAGCACTGACTTTTTAATTATTATTTTTCAAATCATTACATTCTAGTTTTTAAAACTAGTTTAAAATATAGAAATCAGCTTAATGCAGGATCTCACGATCATCATTATAAATGATTGTATAGTCAATGTCACTACTGACGATTTGGGAAATTATAAAATTCATAAACTAGAAATACACGCGGATAAAGCTTATTTTGACTACAATAATTTATGTTGACCCTGTATATTCCAATACGTTTGTTGATACGTTTGTCCTATTATGACATATATTACATGTTTATTTTTCACATTATCATTTAATTTTCAAATATGCTATCAGCAGGCACATGTGTTCCCCGACCTTGAAAATATTATTTATCATTGTGTTAAATAATTCAATGTTGCAACATACAGTTAAGACCCTATCCAAATACTGTAACCTAAGTAGTAGACAATTGATAAAAGTCCAAAATCAATAATCTAGAATGCAAAATAAATTATAAAAAAAAAGAATTTTGGAATGTTAGGTAAAAATCTGCTATAATGCAGCATTCTATGAGACCAGTTGCCGAAATAACGCATTTTGTAATAATCGAATGACGTTACAAGCCCGACCATTCCCACAACCATTGCCCAATACCTTAGTTGTTTTCATAACCCAACCAGCAAAATCCTGACCCAGGCCACGCATAAAATTAATTTGCCATGCCAACGCGATGGAAACGATAACGCAACAAACAATTAAATAAACAATTTAACATTGATCTAAGCTGTCGCGATGTTAATATTTGTCGCATCAACGCCAACAGCAAGCGATTTTCTTTATCGCGATTTCGTCTCAACGTCGCAAGAAAAATATGTTTATTAACAAACTCGAACCAATTTGATATTAAATGCCAAAGTACTTCGCCTCCACGTGCCTCCTTCAACACGGGCTAGACTGAGCGGCATCTTGTGGGCGAGAGAGGCGTGGGGCAGAGAGTTGATACCTCATCGGACTAGCTCGGAGTAAATCGTCGGTGCCGAACTTGCAAGAGGTAAACATTTTAGTTTGATTTTAGCCCAACATAAGTGTAGTGCTGAATAAAAATTGGTACAAATTAATTGCATATAGTAAGCATTGACAGGTGCCAATATTGCAACAGAAAATTTGCGATTATTTTTATTGGGTGTGGGAGACTGATACACTTCCACCGCCCCCGGATGGCCCTTGTGACCATCAGCGACTTCTGTCCACAGGAAAATTGTAAGTTTTTTTTCATTTTTTTCAATTTAATCTCTTTTTTGTATAAGTAGTAGCCTACTTGATTTATTTAGTATTATTTATATTAGTTTTGCATTTTATTTTAACGGAGTTGACTTTTCAAAATTTGCATTTGCTTTTAATCTGCTGTTTGTTTTAAATTTTAGTGTTTTCGTTTATGGCTTGCAGGATGTAGTCGTGAGTATCGTTTACAAATTTGACATTTGTCAGAAAAAAATCGTTCAAAATGTCATTGAGTAAATGAAATGCACGTAATTTTGATCTGCGCGGTGGTGCAAGGGGCGAAAGGGGCGGCCTAACTCACGACCTACGTCTCTCTAGGTTGTCGAGGTCGGTGATCGTTGTAAAAAAGCGGCCCGACACTCCACGTGGAGGCGAATGACTTCGGCGCGGGCGCTCGTGCGCTCACTATACAAATCGTCATTTACAAGCTCGAATGCTGCATCGAAACGCCGAAGTAAATCGCCTCGATGCATCGTTCCTCGTGCCGTTGTTTAGCAGTTGTTTTGGCCCAACCAATCAACATCATTATAAATAGCTCATCTTTAATATTATAAACAATTGAAAATAGCATACATACAATGCCATTTTTGCATTTTTCAAAATAGCCAACTTTCTTTTTTATTATCATGACCTACCGCTTTTTCGCGCTTACTTACGCAATCGACAAGTGAAATCGTCAGGGTCTAGACATTGAGAAATAATAATGCGTTAACTGTGCGTTTCGCGGGGAGAGATGAGTGCATTGACATCGAGGGTCGCTTTTTCGGAGGGTCAAAAACCGACCTAAGCTTCCCCATCCCCACCTACGCAATGCACACACACGGGGCGGAGCCATCCCATCATCAACGCACTCGCACTTGTCATACTCTTGCATTGTTATACTGCATTTTCGTTGATGGTAGGCAGTGCCTTCCGGGACGTCTTTATGTGATGGTTGTTGCGTCCTCTATCTTAATTTTTGTTTTTATTTGATACTTGAGATGGCTCAAAAGGAAGATAAAGTACATCATGCGCAAGAAATTTTCATCAAAAATTTGATCAGAAGATGCAAGGCGGAAAAAAATGGTGCGTTTATTTTTATTACTGTTGAATTAATCTATTTTCTGGTGCGCTAACTACTTTGTGTAAATATTTATTAAAAATTGAATTATGATTATTAATTTTTTTAATATTTTTGGTACTATTTTAGTATTTTATTTAGTTCTGCACATCCACGATTACCAAGAGATAAGAGTTGTTTATAATTTTTTGTGCTTATTTGTATGTGTGCTATTTACGGTATTTATGATATACCTATGCGAAGTGCGATTACACATCCACAAATCAAGATTTATGACATTGAATTTCTAAACGACTTCATTTGTGATTGCATTTCCGTTATTATAGCAGTACTTGAAGTTTATAACTATCATAATATGTATTTGTATCATGAATGAAACGATGAATATGCCGTAATTACTAAAGAACCTAATTTGGTTACAGAAGAACTTTGGCAAATGCCGGAAATGGTCGGTTATTATAATGAAGCATCTTTGCCCATCGCCCCTGTTCAGACCGCTGATGAGGCTCGCCATTCCGTGAAGAAAGTTGTGTGCAGTCCCGATTTACCCATCGCCGAATACCCATCCGGCAGTAATTCTCAATCCGACCAAGTCAACATCCAGTGTCAAATCTGCAACAAAATGTTCAACTCTAAAACCGCCTTCCAGACCCATCAACGTACTCATAGTAAAGAAACCGAAGATCCCTATCGCTGCAATATTTGTTCAAAGACATTTGCAGTACCAGCGCGTTTAACACGCCATTATCGCACCCATACGGGTGAGAAACCTTTCCGTTGCGAGTTCTGCAATAAGAGTTTTAGCGTGAAAGAGAACCTTAGCGTCCATCGACGAATCCACACCAAGGAGCGGCCGTACAAGTGCGACGTGTGTGCACGGGCCTTCGAACATTCGGGCAAACTCCATAGACATATGCGCATCCATACCGGGGAAAGACCGCACAAGTGTATCGTCTGCATGAAGACGTTTATTCAATCTGGACAGTTGGTAATCCACATGCGGACGCACACCGGGGAAAAACCTTATGTCTGCACAGTGTGCCAGAAGGGTTTCACTTGCAGCAAGCAGTTGAAAGTGCACAGTCGCACACACACTGGCGAAAAGCCGTATTCTTGTGAAATCTGCGGTAAGTCGTTTGGATACAACCATGTGTTGAAGCTCCACCAGGTGGCACATTATGGAGAAAAAGTATACAAGTGCACTATTTGCAACGATACTTTCAATTCAAAGAAAAGCATGGAGGCGCACATTAAAAGCCACTCCGAGAATGCTCCAACTCCCCCTACACCACCCGCTTCATCTGTCTCCAGCGAATCATCCTGCTCGTCGAGTAGTAGCGATAAAGAGAATAAAGACTCATTATCAAGTTCTCAGGAACAGGCGGCCCTTAGTTATGATTCAGACATACGTTATTATATTTATCCTCGCGATCGACTATCTCCAAGCTATGGCGTTCCACAGTCGTATGCTGGTGCAGGTGTTGAGCTGCTTGCCGCAGCGGCAACTGCAACCGAACGTGAAGACGTAGTGCTTAACATTATTACCAAAAATCCACAGGAAGTAATGACGGCGCTGCGTCATCCGGCGTATTTCCCAGCACCGACTGTACAATACCCGTCGCTTAATGCTGGAGATGACATTAGAAATAAGTTAGAGGCGGTTTTAGGGGTAGGTGGAATGCAATCCGAAGAGGAGAATATATTGACACCTCCAAGTTCGAATCCTGTCTCACCTGCACCATCTGTATCTCCCGACCCGGAATTAAGTTTACCTCCCCGAAAAAGGTCAAAGATGATACTGAAGTCGATGGAAGCTACAATAGACTTATCGCCAGTGCGCTATAGTTCCGTGATTCAATATGCGGGAGCATCTTAAGTACTTTACCAAATACTCGAGCTTTATTTTTTAGTTACAGACTGGTTTCTCTTTGTATTTTGATTGGTTAATTTTGTTGCATTGAGCTTTAATCAACGTTCAAACAACACCAAAACGGACTTTTTTTTTCTGTGATAAGACTGTATGAAAATAACCGACATTTTACCTCATTGCAGTGCCTAGGGTTTCGACCCTCGCAATATTGTGTTACACTAAGGAGAATTGTGTAAGTGTAATGCTCATCTCGTTGTAAGTTTATGTCGTTTTTAGTATTTTTATTCTATTTTCCGATGTTCTAGATAATTGAAAATTAGCGTAAAATGTTGTAGACGTGGTTTTTCTATGATTTTTAATAATGCGTTTTACTTTTCATCTTGTAAAAGTGTACTGTATTACTGAGTCTGAACCGTTGGATTAACTATTATTCAATGGTAGTAACTTATTGTATTCCTTATCATACATGTATTGTATAAATGACGCAAAATAAAAAAAAATGTATATGGTAATTATTTAGTCTTTTGTATCAGCTCGTAGAGCGGTCTCCATACAGCCAGTCTACAGTTAATAGATGGAAATATATCCAAAAATCAATTCTATGAAAGTATGAACATGTTTTGTACTTTTTTTAGTGAATCCTAAGAATATCAATGCTTGTTTTTCCTTACTTTAAAACTGGCTGAGCACAATCATATCAGTGACCTCTAGGAGAATAAGTTTGAATTAAAATATAAAAGTCCTATTGTCCGTCAGAGGACACTTTTTAACCTAACACGAGATCACGAGAATGTCAAACACCTTAAAAAATTATAACCTCGATAAGGTAAAAATTTGGTAATATGATGCTAAGATGGACAAACTAAAAGTGTATCCTTTTCATAGCAAATCCAGATTTTATAATTATGCATTATTTCTTAACCAAAATTAGCGATATTGAAATTCCTTTTCCAAATGAGAGATTAGCAGAAATTGCTTATCACGTTTTACGAGTGGATTTCGAGCCTAAAAGAAGTGGCGTTTCTAAAATAATAACATACCATGGCAACGTTTTAAAAGCGTAAATATAAAAATAACAGTGTTTATCAGCTTGGAAAAAATTAGAAACTTTTTAGGTGATTATGCCCGTCAGTTGAGAGTTGCAGTAACAAGTTTTTTTGAAAGTGTCAATCTAATAACAGAAACAATAGAATTTGTTGGTGAACCTGTTAGTTCTGAATATAGTTACTTTTAACACATGCCAGAGCATACACCTGCCCCTACACCAGGTAGGGCTGTTTATGGTTTTGCTATGTTTCTTACTTTCAAAACATTTTTTATTTTATATTTACTTTGGGCAATTGTTCCTGAACAATGGTTTAAATTGATAGGTATAACGTGTTTACCTCAAAGATATTGGGCTATTACTATACCTATTTTTCTTCTTACTGTTTTGGCCATTTTTGCGTTCCTTATCTATCCAAATCTAGGATTGTACATGACACCGAATGTTGATGATTTGAAAACTATTAAAGACTCAACTTGCAAAAGAAGAAAAGTGGATTTTTATTCATCGAAAGAAACAGTACATGATTGTAGCTGCATTAATAAAAATCACTGTTTGAAAGGTGAATTTGAAAAAAATTGTGGTGACTTTTTAAACAAAACAATACCACCTTTACGAGACTTACATATATGGGATGTTTCTGATCAATTATATGTTAAATAAAATTACAAAATTTATAGGATTTTATTTCTATATTAACTGGTAATACAAAAACTTTACACATAAACTAAACGAGAAACAATTAAAACAAAAATCAAACGTAATAATGAGGCTTTTTTATAGTAATACCAAATTCTGCAAGTGCTGGAGTTAGGTCTTCCATTGTCAAACAATAACGACGATCTTTGGAGCCCTTTGAACTCTATTCATCAAAAATTTAATAATTGATAACTATTGAATAAAAACTTACCTTTGAGCCCCCATGACTACTGGACGAATTACTAGATCGCATTTTACAGTGTTGTAAAGCATCATTTGCTATATCTGAAATAAACTTTTGAGCTGCTATTGATATCAGTCGTATTATTCTGGGATCTTTTGCATCGCAACCTGAAGTTCGTAGAAAATGGGCAGTTACTGCGTCCGGTATCTGAAAACTGTATATTCAACTAAAGAGTCAACATTCTAGAGAACTTACAGTGGGAGTGTAATCTTCCAACTGAAGCAAAAAGTTACTGAGAGGTTGACCAAAAGTCGATGGTTTATTATCATCGACAATCATTTTAGTTTCGTTTGGCTCTGCCATTGTTTAAAATCTCAATTTTTTTTCACTCTCTACTGAAAAAGATGCAGATTGCAACTATCAAACAATTTAATGACGTTTATGACATAAATGACAGTTGACATAAAAGTTACTAAATGTTCGATAAAAATCCCCAAGTTCTGTCATTTTTATTGATCGCCATTTGGACTTTATTTAGTCCGGTTAGATCAAATATTTGTTTTTTTTTCACTCAATCTAACCACAGAGCGTAAGTAAGTTTAGGAAAATTAGTCTTTAATGATGTGTTTTTATATTTCTTTTATTATTTGATAAAATTAATCTAGTCAGGTATTACATAATAATTAAGGTTATCTTGAGTATTCACCTACTTGAATGGATATAAATGAATAAATCTTTAATTATTCAGATAAAGAATGGCTGCTATGCGAGCTGTTTCACGCTTATTGACCCGTCGTTCAATAAACACAATTTCATCCAGAGGATATGCTGATGAGATGAGTTTCACATTTGCTGCTGGCAATCAAGTATTAAAATCATGAAAATTTGAATCCAATATGTCCTATACCAATCACATTTCAGGTATTTTATGATGCACAGTCTGTAAAGCAAGTAGATGTACCATCTTTTTCTGGCTCTTTTGGTATTTTACCTAAGCATGTACCCACATTGGCAGTTTTAAAACCTGGAGTAGTCACTGTTTTTGAGAACGATGGCGCCGTTAAGAAAATTTTTGTATCAAGTGGAACTGTAACTATTAATGAAGATTCTTCAGTTCAAGTTTGTTAAAAAAAAATAATAGTATTTTCTGTCTAAACTTTCATTAGGTTTTAGCAGAAGAAGCTGCCCCAGTTGAAAATCTCGACGCTTCAGCTGCTAGAGAAGTACTCAGTAAAGCACAAAGCTCTTTGTCTTCAGCCACAACAGAACAAGTATGTTTTTGCATTAAGGAATCACATTTTAATAATTAATTTTCTTAGGCTAGAGCTGAAGCAACTATCGCTATTGAAGTTGGAGAAGCTCTTGTTAAAGCAGTGGAATAAGCGTGTAAAATGTGGAAAAATAGCTACTTGTTAATTTTAATTGTAATTAAATAAAATTTTGAAAATTGAGGAATTTGTTTTTGAAAAAGCTATTTTATTGGAATGGACTCACTACTTGTGAATAATACTGGATTAATTTATTAGTATTGGTTACATTGTTACATTATTAGTAATGTTTACATTGCAATCTAATTGAAGAAATTAAAATGAAGCGAATTCCTTCCTGTCCACTCCTTTTCTCAATTTTGAATGTTTTCCTAGTGTAAGCTGATCTATGATTAAAATTTGTCAAAATGACAAAATACTAGAAAAATAAATACTGATTTGGATAAAAAAGATTGTATTATTTCAAAACGTCAAAAATAGCTTTTCCTATGTAGCAACATTACCATTTTTAATGCTTCAGTCCATTAAATTTGAATTAAATTCAATTACTTGTCAAATTTTAACATTGTGATACATCGAATATCAAATGATTTGTTTTTCGATGTTTTGGGACTTCATTTGTGTCATCAACTGTCAAACAGTAATGTCAAATTTGACATTCGTTTGTGAACAGTTCATTTTCATTATGTTATAAAATTGTTTTGTGCCAGTGGAAAGTATAAATATTTCACAATGGGTACATACAATTCAGAAATAAACACAAGCGATCCAATAAACTTCCGTTTTCTTGCAGCTTTTAAGATGTCATACAGTTTTGAAGGCAATTATAGGACAAGACCAGAACAAAACCTTTCAGGAGCTAGTAGAAAAATTTCCAGGGATTTCCTCTTGCAAAAAACCCACGAAGAAAGACGCAAACGACAGGTAAGGAGATAAATGAAAAACTAAACATTCATTAAAATTTGTTTCAAAATTAGGAACAACGTGTAAAACTGCAAAGTGCGGAATTATTACAATCACACATTAGGAGTTATTTAGTGCGTAAACATAAAAAACAAGAAGAACGGCACTCTTTTGATAGCAATTTTGAGACTCTGTCATTACAGATTCTATTGTCTAGGCTGTTGTTTTTTTACGATTCAGATTGTGACAATAGGAGATTGGTAATAGTAAAAGTTGATTAAAACGTTTTATTAAAAGCTCAACACTTTTAGTACCAATTGTCGGAACATCTCTTATCTCAAAATAAACAAATAATTCAACATCTAGAAAATGACCAAAACTTTTTCTGGTTAATAAAACGATGGCTAGTTCTGTGTTTAAAATGTTTGTATCATCCAGATATGACCAAATTGATGTTAAATTGTCTTGACGCTTATATTTGTAATACAAACATAATTGAATATCTTATTCGTAAAGGCAAGTATTCTGTTAAATTGAGTGAAATTTTAATTCAAATGTTTTAGGGTATTTTATGTATTTACGAACTTTAGTAGACAATGACAATAAGGAATTGCTTAATCAGACCCTTAGTCTGATTTATCGGCCATTCCAATCTTTACGAATGTCACAAAGTTCCCAAGATATTATAATGTCAGAATTTTGTAACAATTTTCTTAAACCAACATTTACTAATAATGTAAAGACTGTTTTAATCCCATATTTGAAAAACAAAAAAGACTTTCCTTATGAGAAACTAATACGATATTTGAATAGTGGTTATCATTTTCAAGTCAGCAATAGTTTATTCTATTGTATTCTTGCGTTAGAACCTGACGATTATGGTAATTTTTGTAATTAATTGTTATATTGTTAATTTTAATTAATCCGCTTCAGAACCTACAATTGACACTATACAAGTTTTATCCACTTTAAGTGTAGATATTCACCAACTCAAACCTCCGGTGTTTTTAATAACTGATGATAGTGATGATGAAAGTGATGTTCACATATCAGAAGAAGAACTTCTTCTATCTGATTATTTACAAATAATGAATAAACCCGAAAGAGTGAGGAAATGGTTACATTTTTTTGAAAATAATAGTAATAATGAAGAAGTTTTAATGTCGCTCACGAAATTCTGTCATAATTTGTTACTTGTGTACAAAGATTCCATCAGGAAATATTTGTAAGATTATTTTAGTTGTTTTATAATAATTATTAATTTGGTTAATTTCAGACTATTGTATAAATTAGGACTTAATGGCAATTTTCTTAACAAATTGTGGAATTTATTGAACAGGAAACGTTGTTTGGAAGGAGAGCTCCGAGGGTCTTGTCTTTTATCCTGGAAAGATTGTCACACAAATCTTTCAGTTTTTTGTGACACGTTCACTTTTTACACAGAAACGCTTACAGATAGAGGTTTATAATCAATTCATTGCTTTTGAATTATAATTAGAATTATTATTTTAGAAAATTCTGATACTAGTGAGACTTTTACCCAAAATGATCTCTATTCAATGTCAAAATTATTGAAAAATGTTGCTGTGGATTTGGTGGAATTAGCATTTCCAATGTGCCGATCCAGTACTGTATGTGTTATTTTCAAGAAATTTTCTTTGTTAGTTTAAATAGATTCCAGCCACCCCTGAAATTTTACATCTCTACAGTTCTTGTCTCAATTGTGTAAAAATGTTGTATATGTTAGATATAAGAAAACAATTTTGTCCGCAAGGTTTTTGGACAGCTAAAAAAATTCATATTTCTCAAGATTTATCCAGAAGGAATTATTTATCAAAAACTATTAAACCTTTCCATGGATTAGTTAATGATAATGACGGTATAAAAATAAACACATTTTTTCTTAAAATTTATTTTAGATTTTATAGATGAAGAGCATCTGCCGCCTTTATCTACAATTGAACAACGATCGTTAGCAATATTACAAGAATTGCCGTTTCTGATTGGTTTTAATACTAGAGTATTACTACTAAGAGATTGGTGTCGAAATAGTTTAGGTGAAAATGATTATCAAAGACTTCATCAAGAGTTCCTTAATGATAATCTGGTTGTAATACGAAGAACACATTTGTATGAGGATGCTTTTGAAAAATTGTCAATAAAAAATGAGACGGATCTTCGACACAAAGTCCGGATTCAGTTTATCAATAGTGTGGGATTGGAGGAAGCAGGCATTGATGGTGGAGGAATTTTTAAAGAATTTATTAATGAAGTATTAAAAACAGCATTTGATCCAAATCGTGGATTTTTTTTATTAACAGCTGAAAACACATTATATCCAAATCCAAATGTACATTTAATTGTTGAAAATTATACTGAACATTATTACTTTATAGGGCGTCTCGTGGGCAAAGTAAAACGCTTCAAAATATTATTCTTTTTTTTATGTATTTTTTTTTGTAGGCAATTTTTGAAAATATTTTAGTTGACCTCCCATTGGCTGAATTCTTTTTAGCTAAACTTTTAGTAGATAGAGCCAGTGCTCATTATTTAAAATCATTGGATCCTGTTTTGTACAGAAATCTCCTTTATTTAAGAGATTATCCAGGCGATGTCAGTGATCTTGGATTAGATTTTACTACTGTTAATAATGACTTAGGGGAGACACGGGTAAGTTGAAAGTTTCTTGGTTTTCTCATTTACCTATTTTTATTTAGGTCGTCGAATTAAAACCTCATGGTAGCAATATTCAAGTAACAAATGAGAATCGTTTGGAATATATACAAAGATTAGCGGATTTAAAATTAAACGTTCAATTGAAAAAACAGTGTTCAGCATTTAGAGAAGGTCTTGATAGTGTTGTACCTTTACTATGGTTAAAATTATTCAATCATAATGAATTACAAGTTATTATTGGAGGAGACACACAGGAAATTGATTTGAGTGACTTGAAAGCTCATACAGTCTACGGAGGTACAATTCAACTCTTTGTTTTTCAATAAATCGAGAAAACAATGTTAATTTTAGGTGAATTTACTGCAGATCATCCAACTGTTACACTATTTTGGAAAATATTGAACACTTTTACTGATACTCAAAAGAAAATGTTGCTCAAGTTTGTAACTAGTTGCTCTAGACCTCCATTGTTAGGATTTAAGGTGAATAGTAAAAACAATTTATTGTTTATTGTATTTACTCATTTTTTGTTTTCAAAGGAACTAAATCCCCAGTTTTGTATACAATCGTCTGGCAGTGAAGACAGGATGCCAACTGCTAGTACCTGTTTGAATTTACTTAAAATACCAATTATTAAAGAAGAAGAAGTTTTGAAAAATAAACTCTTGGCTGCTATTGAACAACAGGCTGGATTCGAATTATCATAATTTAATTTTTTGTATATATAAAAGTGTATATTCCATATTTTGTTTTGTTACTTTTTCCTTATTAAATAAAGCATGGGTTTTGTTTATAGATTTATTTATCTTTGAATCAAATTAAAAAAAAAAAAACTACGAAATAAACCATTAGTGCAGATACTGTTTTTTATTTATATAAAGTGTGTCCCCGGATAGATGAAACGACTCACGTAAGAGACGAATAAAATTTTATTTGAATTTTAATTTTTTGTGATTTAGCCCTGCTTGGTTGAAAACTAATTTGTAACGTAATTTTAGTTTCGCAAAATCAAGTATGCTTTGAAAATTAAAAAAAAAAAACTTATTCTTCTATGGAGCGAAATACTTTTTATTCAGCAGATACAACATGAAGTTATTAAGAAAAGTTGTTTAGAATCAACAGTTGGGCCGAAATGCCAAATTTCAAAATTATTGGCCAACTGACTGTTCATGTTTTTTCAGATTTATTCCACAAAGCGGTGAAATTTATTTTGAACAGTGAAAAATCATAGTTGTCTAGAATTTTCAAATTCGTTAGCTATGACTTCTCTTTTTTTGTCATGGATTTTTGTCAAATAAGCTACTTTTATTTTTAAACATAAAATATCGTAGTTGGCCGATGTTTTTCAAATTTGGTTTAGGGGCTCAGATATTGATTCTAGACAACTTTTCTCAATAACTTTTTATCATATCTATTACACAAGAAACAGGAAAACCTTTTTTTTCAAATTTCCAAAGCATACTTGATATTTCAAAACTAAAATTATGTGACAAATTAGTCTTTCACCAAGCAGGCCTAAACCTCAAAAAACGACAATTCAATTCAAAAACGTTTTATCTTTTACAAGAGTCGTTTCAAGTATCGGAAGACACACTGTATATTGAAGCTGAAACAGCTTTAAAACTAGAAATTAGAAACTTCCTAATTGATAGTACATTCGTATACTTTTGGGTACTCTAACTGACCTGACTTGACCGCTCTTCAGTGATCTTTTTTTCCAATACTAGATTACTCTGAAATTTTATGTGTTGTAATAGGATAGAGTTAAGTTTTAAGAAGCTAAGTCAGATTAGTAGCGCAAGTTGAATCAACAGTGCTGCTAGAAGACGTCTTTTGGGAAATAAACACTGATTTGTATTATTGGTTGTATAATCATTTTTTTCACATTTTCAGAGTAAGATAATTTTACTGTCTTCACTGTAGTAATTAAATATCTACGTCTCAGTTGGATATAGTTAAATATAGTTTACTTAACTATAGGTATTTGAAGCATTAATTGATGAAATATACATGATTTTTGATTTCTTTTATCATTTATATTTCATATTTTCATCATAAGTCAATTATGTATGTCGGTCGTTAAACTTAATTACTGTGCCAGTGTAGATGAAAAATGGAAAGAGTTTTACTTGCCGTTCTTGATTGTACAGTACATTAGGAATTTGTGTTTACAATTTACATTCAATTTTTAAAGGTTAAAGGTCAGGATTTTGCGCGCGATACAATTCTTAAAATATTGACCGCAATATAAATTTTTTCTTCTTCCTATTTTTTGTATTCATTTTAACAATAATGTCAACAATTAATGTTTTTTTGAAGAGATAGAAATTCTTTATAATTAAATATATTTTTAGTTGGAGAAATTGTTCTCATAAAGTCAAAGACTAATTTTTTTTTAAACGCCGAATCGGGCATGTCATTAGAAATCTATAAACAGAGCAAAACCAAAAAGATTAAAATGGTCAAATATTTCTGTTTGTTTAAAATTATTGACGTTTTTCAATTATTAGCTGAGATTTTGAAATTATTCATGATTTCCAACTTTCCAAATAAAGAAAATGTTGTATCTGATATTACTTATGAATTGAACGCAATGTTTTAGTATAAGAAATGGTACAATTTTAATAAATATATATAGTAGTATTTAATATTCAACCCTATGTTTTTCCAGTTTAAATTCTCAATTCTATAATTCTCATTATATAATTCTCAACTGTTTATCAGAAAGCAATGACCTTTTCTATAACTACAGTAAAAAGTGAAACAAATAATTTTTAAAAATTATTCATCGTTGTGTAGCTATTATTTCATGCAAGTATTATTATAAACTAAAATAAAAGAAGCTTTGTCGTCATCTAAAGATAAATTCGACTAGACATCAAACCTATTTAGAACGGCTATGTATTCTAGTTCAAAAGTGTTAATCTTACTAAACAAAAAACAGACTGAGAGTATAAAGAATAAATCAAATTACTCAATTGTTATTACTTTAAAATATACAGCTTATTGAATGACTAATATTTATATCGTGTTGGTATTTCCCAATTCCTATTTAATTGATAGTTATAAATTCCTATATTTTCAGATAATTTATCATGCAAGAAAAATCAACAGCGCTTATTGAAAAACATCTATTAATTGGACGAATCTGAGTTGTTTAGAATTAAAGCAAGATATTTCTGAAGGTTAAGGTGAGCGTTCATTATTTAATGTTTACTTATACAATACTAATAATTTTGTTTTCTGCAAAATCTGCTGTGATTCGATTGGTGAACCTTCACTTTAATAGTTCGAATCTAAAATTGTTGAAACAATGATTGTACGTTTTCGAAAGACTTGATTAGATTTCATCTTCTGAAACATTAGTGTTTTATATTTTGGAAAGTGATAAGATTATCAGAAAACTGGGAATATCAGAATGCAGATGCAATTGATTCGTGTAATTAACACTAAAACTTGTCATTCAATTTGTCATCATTTCTTTAGCTGCATATGCCATTGTCTTAACGTTAATCATTTGCTCCATTCTTTTTACTATCTTATCGCAAACCTCAGTGTTGTTAAGTAGATTAATATTTAAATAATTTCCCATAGCTACTAGCAAATTATACGACAGTTCTAACGCCGAAATTATGGATTTTGATGATATGTTAGAAGAGTTAGGTGAATTGGGGAAGTACCAAATCATCACCTACTTCTTAGTGTGTATTCCTGTTTTTTTTGCTGCTGCCAACAGTTTGACTTATGTATTTACAGCAGGAATTCCAAACTACAGGTAATAATAATCTAATATAAAAAATGTGGAAATTTTTGTTAAATTGTTAATAGATGTTTTATTCCTGAATGCGAAGAAGCAGGAAATTCAACTTACGAAGTACCATGGATGTCATGGGCCGTACCAGGCCAAGATTCTGACCAAATTTTAGATTCAAAATCTCATTTATGTGATCGTTACATTATAAATAAAACAATTTCAAACATAACTTGCGCGAAAGATTTATTTACTTCACAAATTGAGACTTGCAGCGAATGGGTTTTTGATTCTAACGAAAGAACTATTGTGAACGACGTATGTGACGCAATATTTTAGAAAAAAATATTAAAAGTGTATTGTAGTGGAACTTGACTTGTGTAGAAAACCAATGGAAGCTGTCTCTTGTTGGAAGTAGTCATTTTGCTGGAATAATAGTTGGCTCCGGACTCTTTGGAATATTAGCAGACAAATATGGCCGGAAAAAAATCTTTATAGTTTGTACAATTTTAATGAGTTTATCAGGATGTGCGCAAGTTTTATCTCCGGAATATGTAACTTTTGTAATTTTAATGTTTGTGAATGCTATGGGGACAGCAGGAGTATATCCCTTAGCTTTTATAATTGGTGTTGAAATGGTAGGGAAGAAAAAACGCGAAATAACTGGCATAGTGCTCAATTATTTTTACGCGTTAGGAGAAGCTGTTGTAGCGCTTATTGCGTGGTATACTAAGGATTGGGTCTTACTACAGTTGATTGCGTCTGCTCCTGCAGTTTTATTCTTCACTTACTACTGGTAACAAAAAAGATAAGTATTTTTCTGTTTTGACATTATTTTTAGGAGTATTCCGGAATCGGTTCGGTGGCTTTTAGCTAACGCGAAAAGAGCAAAAGCTAAAGGAATTATTTGTAAAGCTGCCAAAGTCAACAATGTTATATTGTCAGAGTCCTTGTTAGCTTCCTTTAAGGATGAGTCTGATGTAAGCTGATGAAGAATCCAGTAATTCACTAATATAACAATTTTTTTTAGACAAAACATGAAGTTGAAGAAGATGGAGAAAGAATTTTACTCGTTCTTAAAACAATACTGAAGTCTCATAAACTTGTGATTAGACTGCTAATAATTTATTTTATTTGGTAACGAACAGCTCTAATATAGTCTCAGGATGGCAAACCGAAATGTTGACAAAAACTATCTAATATGCTAAAAATAAGTTTATTGAGCTGATTTTTGCTTTAGTCAATATTTCTAAATACCGGACTGAAAGTATTATGTTTAGCACTCATTAGTTTTTTTTTAGGAGCGTTAACGCTTTTGTCTTCTATGGGTTGTCCGTTAACTCGACAAGTATAAGTGGTAACAAATACATCAATTTTGCTTTAGTTAGTTTAGTGGAAATCCCAGGGTATAGTATAGCATGGGTTAGTATACAAAAATTAGGTCGAAGACTATCACTTGTGGGTTCTTTACTTTTATGTGGTTTAACGTGCACTTTAACTATCTTCGTACCTTCAGGTATATACCTATTTATTCAATGTTTTTTTAAATATTACCCATTAATTTTTTAGATATGACATGGGCTGTGATAGTTTTGTTTTTAATGGGCAAATTGGGAGTAACTTCTGCTTTTGGAGTTGTTTATGTGCATACAGCTGAAATGTTACCTACAATTATTAGAAGCGGTGGAGTTGGATCCGCATCAACAATGGCAAGAGTTGGGGCTTTACTAGCACCTTTTGTGCCGATGCTGGGTATAACTGTACCATTCCAAATTTTTAAATTTATAGTTAAAATTAATGCAGGGAATTTATATAAAACCATTGCCAATGTTATTATTTGGCGGTGTTGCTGTAATGGCGGGGATTTTAGCATTGAAATTGCCTGAAACTTTGGGCCACAAATTACCGGAAACAGTAGAAGAAGCTGAAAACTTGTAGTTATTCAATTAAAAATTGTAATCTCAATGACTTTAGAATAGACGAGGTAAATAAAGAATATTTGTGTGTTGGTATTTTGCTCATTTATTATGTCAGTTGCCTATGTTTAGCATCATTTTATAAATGTTATTAACAGTTTGGCAGAGTCTGTCTTGATAGTTTAACACACGTATGTATATTTCTCAATAAACCAACCATCATATTTTAAACAATTTCCTCAATCGATCCCTGACCGTAAAGTTTTATATTAAGATAGCATCACTGAGGAAACCAGCGTACATTTCTTTCACAAAATAATATCTGGTTACACAACAGTAAAAAAAAGACGTTTCTTGTATTATTTTCAAGATAGGATACCAAAACCAACACTTTCGATAATAAAGTATATGATACATGCGGAAAGGAGTACTTACAGGTTAGTATCATATCTTGAAAATTAAATCCTAAAATAAAGAGTTTCGGTTGGATATAAACTGGGTTATCAACCATTAGGAAGTTTAGTTTATGTACAAATCAGTCAGAAAAATACTGTATATGTTTTGTTGGAAAAAATATACAATATTTCTAAGAAAATAATTCTGACTAGTAACAGTCGCTCAAAGCAGTTTCAGATTTGTTCAAACACAAAAGATAATACAAATGATATTAAAAAAAAAAAAATCTAAAACTGGACTGTGCAGCTGCATATTTATTATACAGAACAATTATACCTATTATATATATATATCTATGTAACTTAACAGTAAGAAATCATGATATATAACAAATTAATTTATAACAAAACATCACGTTCAATCGCTTACAATGACGTTTATTTTAATGAAGTATTCCGGGCCCAGCCGAAAAAAAAACGACGCAACTTCAGTACTCGCATAATGAGTAAAACAACGACGTCACTATAAACAATAAAATGTTACCAAATAAACAATATAAAATATATATAAATAATAGACAAATATACAGTATTATAAAACAAAAGGCCAGCTGAGCCCACGTTATTCTCTTCTCCACCAAAGTTTTCACACGATCGTTTGTTTCAAAAGTTCATATCACTTGAATTTTTTATGTCTTTATTTCCAATTAAATAGAGGGCACTTGATAACTTTAACGTTTATTCTCGCACTTTAATTTAAATCGTTAGTCTGTGCTTCACACGTTCCGCAACATATATTTATGAAATATGTATAATATATATATATATATGTATAATATAAACAATTGTAAAAATTTTCTAACTAGGTTTTTAAGAGTCACTGCAATTCACTTATAAGTTTTTCTTGTATTAATTTGTTAGGTCTAAGAGGACGCCAGCATCACAAAAGGAGTTGCTAACTGCTAGGTTTCATCTGAAGATGACCCAGATTCTTCTTCGTTTTCTTTTAATTGAGTGAAGAAACTCGTTAACTGTTTCAACGCAACACCTGAACAAATATTGTTAGCAATATGCATAATGCTTCTAAAAAAAAATACCTTTGCCTTCCTGCTCAGCAGGATCTTCACTAGCTTCCCAAGCGATAAAACTATCTTGCGAAATAATTGCATCTTCATATAACTGATTGCAAATTGTTAAAAGGAGTCCTAGAACAAAAGTTTGGTATACAATTCTTAGTGATTACTTTCTGCACAAATGTGATGTACTTTGATGATCACTGGATTCTTTGACCCAGCGCTCATAGGAAGTACTTCAGATTTATATCCACAGTCCTGTCTTCACTACAATAACGATACAATTATTGTGTGCTGCATGACTGTGATTTAATAGTATATTTTTTGGAATACCTGTGAGTTCAGTATAAATTTTTTTTGACTATTGTCACTTTTTATTCTCATAACAATGGTATCCCAAAAAAAATGTGTCATACGTCCTATAACAGCCTTCAAAGTCCTTACCTTAAAGACATTTAGAAGACTTATGACTGAATTAATTATAATACAAACCTTTGGGATGTTCTAATTTATGTATTAAAGCTTGCAATGCAAACAAACACTGCAATTCAAAATTTGAATTATTATCAACGTATTTTTGAAGTAATTTATAGTGGCCTTTCAAGTTATCTACAACGAGTTTCTGACGAACAATAGAATTCTCGAAGATTGTCGTAACCAAAGTCCTAATAAATTTGTTTTCTGTAACTAATTCCCCTACGTTAGCCTGCATAAAAAAATACATGAAGCAATATTTAAAGTAAAATATTATGTGCCTTACAGTTATCCAATTGACTATATCATCAAAGGAAGTCTTCTTAGAATAAAATTCTAGGAGTTTATTATAAATTTGTTCATAGGTTAACTGACTTTGACCTGCAGTGGTATCACCGCCATATAGGAAGTCTAGCTTCTGGAAATAAATGATAATTAAAATCTCAAAATATATTCAACTTTATAAAATAAACACTTTTTTTTTCAATAGTGTTGCTAAAGCATTGTATTTCAATAGTTTATAAAAAAAAACTTAGAAACATAGCGAACTTAGCGTTGATCTCCACAATACTAAACGCCACTATAATCTATTATCGATTATGTGGAGCTGGGATTGTGGTTATTTATTTTGTAAATCAACACTTGAACTTACATTATCTCTTACAAAAGATTCTACTTCAGCTGGACTCATAAAATCTTCGAGACTAAGCCCTGACGATTGCCAACAGTGTTGGAGAAAATTGGGTCCCTTATCACTTACAACTAACTTAAATAACGGTCCCAACAATTTGGAACCATGCCCGTTTTTGATAATAAGATCACAAGATTTATGCAGCCTACTTAAAGGCAAAGCTTGCTCACAAATTAAACCAACTACAAAATGAAAAACAAATTAAAAGAAATCTGTAAATTTTATGCGAAAAACGTACCTAATATTTCAGATAAATAATCCCAAAACTTTGGAATATCTATTATTAATTCATCAACTTGACTCATTATTTCGTCTAAACCTGTACAATAGTCATCCAAAGACAGAGTTCCCAACTTGATTAGTTTTGCAAAAAGATCTCCAGTTCTGAGACGGGCAGTTGACGATCTCTCAAGTATATGTTGGTAGCTGCAAAAAAAATTAACATAAACTCATGTAAAATAGTCTTTTAAGCAAGTATGGTCAAACATAGCGTCCTAATGTCAGACAAAGACTCCAAAACTAGTAATCGGCTTCTAGAAAATGATTTTCAACCAGACTTGTAGAGAGGGCACTATCAAACCCCAATCACGGAACCGTAGTTCTAATGGTGTTAGCGAATTCTCTCCATTTTTTACTATAGCACAATAAACTAACAAACTTTTATTCAAATTATAAAAGCTCGCAATGAGTTTGTGCACTGAATTATATACAAAATAACAAAAAATATTTACCCATCAGCAACCATTTTTGAGAGGAATGCAGGAGGTACAGTAGCCTGAGTATCTTCACTGTATTCTTCAACAGTACAACTATCATTGAGGTATTCTTCTAAATTATTCTTAACATGTCTTTCTAACTGTTCTTCTGTCATATTATAACTGGCAGCACCTTGAGCGACAGCTTTTGGCGTATTAGGTACAGGTGGGCTGACTTTTTGAGATGACACAGAACTTTCTCTTTCATCTGACCGATGTTGAGAACCAGACCTTGAACCTCTTCCATCATAAGACTGTTGTTTATAATTACTACGTTCTAAGCTGGGACCTTTAGAACTATAAGGATCTTTACTTCCTCGAGAACCTGTGGGACAATATAATTAGAAACAGAAAAAATCAATTTTGATCAAATTACCTGATGGGCGTTTTTCAGTTTCAATATGTTCAAGAGGTGCATACATATTGGCAGTGTTTGTAGTTGACGGTTCAGTTTTGATATTAGAACCTTTACTCCAATTTCCGAACATTTGTCTATTACCTAAGGGTTCATCATTTTGTGGCTAAAACCATTTAATTGATAAAAATTCACTAAACATTGTAACCCAACTCACAGGTTTATTTTTTAACTTATCACTTTGAACAGAAAATGGTGTTCTATTTCGAGAAGAAGTTGTTTGCCAGCCATCATCTGATATATTTCGTCTTTTTCTATCCGAATTAGTACCTCCGCTGCCACCACGGTCATCTTTTCTAGGTGTTATCGTTACTGAATTCATTGTTTGAATATTGAGTTGCTCATTTTCAGCTTCTTTTTGTATTTGATCTATAGTCTTAGGATTTAAATCTTGTCGTCGAGGAACCCACTTATTTTTACGTAAATCTATTACATCTTGCAGCATAAATCTAAAAATGAATATAAGGCTTATGTATTTCTCTCAAATAATTGAATCTATGATTCTTACCTCACTCTACTACTAATCTTTCCATACTTTTTATCAACAATGTCTTTCATTGCATTGAAGATTGGATTCAAATCCACATTCTTCTTAATTGCACTAACTCTTTCTAGTTCCTTACCAATCGTAGTTAATAATTTACAGAGACATTCTAAACTTTCTTCGTCTTTGTTTTCTAGCAAATTGTCCAAACAACGCATCATAATACTTGTTGTTAACATTTGTTGTTTAAACAATTCACCTTAAATAATAAAAAAAAGTTAATTTTTGAAGAATAGAAAAGTATTTACGAAATGTTAATTGCAAGCAATCAGTAAAAAACTGACTTCATTTAAATTTCAGTCCACTACTTTCATATATTAACCATCATATGAAAAATAAAATGTGTATTGAACAAGAAAACTTTGTTACCTATAAACCGAATATTTCCAACAGATTTCATCCTCAGTCGCCTATCATGCTCTTCTAATTCGAACTGAAGTTCTTTTTTCTTTTCCTGGTGAAAAAAAATCAAATGAAGGAGAATATTTTGAGCTATTTATTACTTACAGGATCTGTGCATTCATTAATCTCTCTAACTTTTTCATTTCTAATGCTTTCATCATGCGATTGCTTTTCAAATTCTAGTTGGCACCTTGTGACTAATAATTTTCTGAACTGAACAAACTCTTTCTTTTCTTCAGTACTATTAGCAGCAGGAACCTAAATAATAACATTTGATGTTTTTTTAGAATTGATAATGAAAAAAAAATCAAATACCTGCATCAGCGCTAATTCGCGACACATCAATGCATATGCAACGGAAAAATTTGGTTCATCAACCGCTTTTTCAAAAACTAAATCGATAACACCTTGTAATCTCTGTTCGGTATCGATTTCTAATGCTCTAACTTGGCTGACTAATGTTTCGAATTTTTGTGGGGTTAATTTATTGAGAACACCTCTAACTTTTCTATACAATTCTTCTGTTTTTCGCTCTTCTTCACTCATATTTTCACTTTTATGGAAACGTGCTGGTTTCCAGGCATTTTCTACTTCATGAAGTTTCACATCTTCTCGGAAAGAAAACGATAATTTTACTCCTTGTGATTTACTTCCTTTACCACCACCGCCACTAACCTTACCCGATTGGCTGTTACGTTTTGGAGGTGGCTAAAATGATGAAATTTAATACACATTAAAATATTATTCAATTTCTTCAACTTACACCTCTCTGAGAGCTAGATTTACCACCATAATTTTGGAATGGTGGTGTAAAATCAGTTCTATTACCTCCTATTGAGTATCTACCATCACTCAGTCTCTGTCAATAAGTTATGATGTAGAAAATGAAAAACTGTAAAGATATTAAACTTACTCCTCGATCATCTGCCACAATTACATCAGGCAGATTGTCTGGTTTTTTCCTACTTGCAGGACCATTTCTTAAAGCTAATAAAAATTCTTTATCATAAACTTTTTTGCCGTCCAAATTATTAGGAGCCCATTGGCCTGGAACATAAGAACACAAATGAATTTAAAAAATGAACAAAAAAGCGTAAACTTTCTATTAATTAATTGAATCAGTAACGAGGAATTCCAACTATATATCAATCATGGTTTGATAAGAATATAATTATCATCACAATGAGTAAAAATGTGCAAACTATCAAAACTTTTTTTGAACTTACCTTCTCTATATGGTAACTCTGTTTTAGTTTCAATTATCGCTGTGATATTTTCAGAACTAGCTTTGGCATTTGCCTCATTTTTTGCTTGTACCAATTTGTCATTACTCAAAGATGCAGCTCTATCCGTTTCATCTTGAGCTTCGTTTTGTTGTGGAAATGATTTAATTGGTTTTGGTTTTTCTTTAACAATATCAGTTATATCAACTTTACTTTTTGGTAAAGCTTTTGTTTCAGTCCTTGTTGATACTTCAGTATTGTGATTTTTCTTATTCGCATCATTTGTAGCAGGAAGTGTAGTATTTATTGTATTATTTACAACAGAATTCGCGTTAATCTCATTATTAGTATTGATATTTGCATTAACTGCATCCAATCGAATATTATCATTGAAAGCATCCATATCCGTACCTTCTTTGCTTGCACCCTTCTGATTGAGTTCAGTTTTTTTACTTGATTTACTATTAGGTTTTGATGGTTGAGGCGCAGGAACAGCTGTTTGTTGTTTTTGGTTTCCGGGAACCGATTGCTGTTGCTGCTTTTGTCCATCTTTAGGTTTTTGTGAAGCGTTCTTAGATTTAGCTAAAAAAAAAAAAAAAACACACAATACTTCATTAATCTACTCAAATTCTATAAATAAATAAAAGAATGTAGCAATGCAGTGTATGTCACTAGTAATAAAACTAATGCATATAGCGAACAATGCAGTTTAATATACACAGTTTAAAACGCCACTCTGACACATTTAAATCATGTGGAGCTGGAACTGTGATGTGTTAACTAATTTAATAAAAACAATCGTGAAATGATTTCAAATTATATATATAAAAAAAAGACGTAAAGATGATAACCTTATGCAGAATGACTTTACAGATGATAACCATTTTGTCAACAATGTATGCATCCTGTATCCAATCAATAATTCTGCTTTTAAAACTCTAAAATTGAGCTCAAAAGAAAACAATATAACATTTGATTACTTCCAGTTAAAAAATAACTAGGATAGCAATAAATTGAGTTGTACAAACTGACAAGAGATATGTATATGATACATGAGCACTTAATTTTTATTTATGACACAGTAATAAGAGCATTATGTCTTTGTGAAAACTGCCATATTCAATTATTTAATAGAATGTGTTTTAAAGTATTTCCGAATTCATATATTAGGAATAATCGGAAGAATGCATTTTGTAATTATAACCTCAAAATCTTTGACGTCATTTTCTTAACCTTATTTGACGTGTATATTTGAAAATTGAAATTAAGGTGAGAAAAAAGATTGTGATGAATACAAGTATTCTACAGCCTTCTCACAATTTTAATTAGAACATAATTAAAATCTTGAAAGTAATCTAAATACTGACAAAACTAGGGAAATTTGATTTTCTTATAGTGAAAAAAAGACCACGTGGTTATTAATCTGAAAGCTCCAGATTAAATGAAACTTAGCTCTTTTTTTTTGTTTAATCCTTTATTAAATATGCAAATTAATATCCAATGAATTAAATACTATCTTAAAAAAATGTTATCGATTTTAACAAGAAGGCCGCGACATTTCGTAATTGCTGGTACAAAAACTAGAGGAACAACTTTCTAAAAACATTATGCATGGCATTTGGATAAAGTAAAGCAACAGCCATATGGTATATGGTTAAAAATGTATTTACAAATTTACCCTTATTATTTACAATCTGCCATGTGTCCATTGTGCTGGGTCACTGTGCTATTCTTAGACTATGACCGGGGTGCATGAGTGGGAGTCGTGCCGATTCTAGAGAATTCCCATAAACGGACAACACCACAACGAAATAAAAAATATAAACAGCCACTGTTACACTTACAAACTACGACTATAAATTGAGCAAAATATTTCTAGAGTTTTCGAAAAACGAAACTGCCAAGTATTAAACCCGCAAGGTCAAATTAAAATTAGTACGAAACCAACAGTTACCAATTACGAATGTTACCATTTTTTTATATACACGCACAACCATGAACGTAACTTTAAAGTATTTGAAGAGTATAAACGTTACTAAAATTATGGTTTCTTTGCGGATTTAAAAACGTAGCGTGCGACCCATGTGGTCGACGCTCAATAAGAGACCGTCTGCCATTTTGTACCGTCTTCGGACGTTTTCGGTCAACCCGACATAATTTACGAAGTTGATGTTGCAGTTTTTGGATACCGACACGACCATCAAATGCAACTCAACAAAAAAAAACTTTTTAAAAAATAGAAAAATAAAAACCAATTGTAGCATTGGAAAAAAATTATAAGGTTCTTTTAACATTTTTCCTAATATGAACAGTTTCAATAACTTACATTTTCTTCGACCCATTTTTCTACGCAACTAAAACACAACGATTCGTACCTGTGCGAAACTGCCAACCACGCCGGAGACTTTTTGTCAGAACTTTTTACCTCACTTGCTGATAAAATTTACAGAGGTGAAATAAATTACAATACATGGAGAAAAATAGATTGATTTTGCTTCATTTAAAGCGATGAAGTAATTTGAAGATTGTTTAGAATCAAACAATACCCATCCTAATAGCATAGAGATAAGAAATAAATTATAAGCATATAAAAAGTATTATCAGCGTTATCTAAAGCTAAAATAACAATAGATTTGAAAACAAATTCTTTGAAGAAAACTATAGGTTGTTTTATGAATCCGTCACTGATTGTAACATTTTGTGTAAATTAAATTATGAAACCGAATTTAATTATTTCAATCTTCGTAGTGTCTTGAAAAAGTACGTTAAATTCAATTTTATGAATAGTTCATTCAAAATAGTCGTTATCGTTTACACTTTGAAGCCTAGGCAAAGTAAAACCAAAAATGTTTACTGGAAAATGATGAATGTTTCCGAAGAAGTGCAACACTACAATAAAGACCTTTTACATAAAAAAATATTACATATTTTGAAGGAAACTTCAAAAAATTCCGTTGTTTGAAAAGCGGAATATTTATTGGCATTGTAACCAAAAAGGTCAAGCAAAACTGACGTGCTAATGTGTAAAACATTTTTAGAGCTGTTTTGTTGTATTAAATTTCGACAAAAACAAAACTATTTATCATTTACACGTAAATAATAAAACTAGTGACATCTATTTTTTTCAAATACTCACCATTAGAGGAAACATCTTGAGTAGATTGAGCTTGCTGATTCGTCGGAGCATTAACACTTTCATTATTTTCAATATTAGGCACATTTGTTTCAGTTTTACTGTCTTTCTTTTGATTTTTTTTATCGTCACGATGTGTCACAACCTCTTTATTGTCTTTATTCGCGACTGTTACCGGTACAACGGACACTGCGACATTCGCTGTATTAACTAACGATGATTCTTTAGTTTTGTTGTTATCGTTTTTAATATTGGAAGATTCTTTATCACTTATTTTTTCCCTGATTGTGGTGTCTTTAACAATATCTTTATGTTCACGAGTTTGTTCTTTTTGTTTTCGACCTTTTGCAGGACTTTCTCTATCCTTCATTTGTTTATTCGGTAATGTCACTTCGACGGCGTCACAATTTGCAGATACTATAGGTGTCTCTTTGGCAGTATTCGAACTCAATACAAACTCTTTAGCTTGGGCCTTGAGAAAAAAATAAATATAATACAATGTATCAAATTAGGTCAACTGTAATACCTTTAAATTACTCGATTGCACTATATGATCAAGTTTTGATGTTTGGCCAGCACCTTGGGAATTCGAGTGATGAAAAATTGCTTCTTGATCTATAGAACCACTATGAATTTCTGGGTCATCACTAGTATCATTATTTGCAGCTTGTAAAACTTGCTTCGCAAATGTCATTTGAATTTCTTTATGGGCGTTATTAACAGGTTGAGGTGTTTGCCTAGCTGACGATTCACCAGAAGGCGGATGAGAATTATTTTGTTGTTCATACACTTCATCTAATCTATCAACCCCTATAAAAATATTATAATTTTCTAATAATTTTTATCAAATTTATAAATTACCAGTGTCTGGATCTATCACGGGTATTGCTTTCGCTCTACGTTTATTTGGTGGCCTTTGGAACGAAGGTGCCTGTGCCTGAGACAAAGAAATACTAGGAAGGGGTTGATTTGGATTTGGAGGAACAGCTGGGGTTTGTGATGGATGTGCCTGTCTCATGGAATAGAACGGGACTAAAAATAATGTTTATTAAATTTGTAACTAAAATATTGTATTCAATCTTACAAGGTACTGCTGCTGGTGGTTGATTTGGATTACTTGGAAATGTAAATTGAGATGGAATGGCTTGTCCTTGATACACCAAGGGCGCGGTTGGCTGCACAAAAGCTTGTGGCCTTTGTCCATTGTAGTACTGCATTGGATTTGTTATATACATTTGCGTTGGCATAGGCATTTGCAAGTACTGAGTTGCTGCTTGTGTTTGATATATTTGTTGTTGGCCCTAAAATTATATATGTATATATCTATATTTTGATACTGTAAACTTCTCTTACCCGGTGCTGACTGGGCATCCTTGTTGCTTGACTAGGAGGTCCCGATCTATAATAAGGTCCTTGAGTACCTCCACGCACTTGTTGCTGTGGAGTTACGTACTGAAATGAACACTTCATTCGATATCTTTCCACAAAAAAAATTGATAGACAAGTTATCAAATCATCAGGTTACATAAACCTGAACTATCTACATTTATATATCAGTATTGGAATTAAATCGTTAAGGTAATATCTTAGTAAACGTAAAATGAAGTAATAAACACAAAGTAGAAAGTTTTTCGTACATACACCTTTGAGATTAAATAAATGGACAATAATATTTACGACAGATATAAATTATATGAAAAACACTAATCTCATTATGTGTCAATAATATTTACCTAAATTATATTCTTATACCATAATAAGTCACAAACATTGTTGACCGAAATGGAATGTAAGATTAAAAAATTACGTGGCACAAAATACCATAAAACATCGTACAAAAAACAATTTGTATGTATTATAGTTCAAACTTGAGATGAATAAAAAAAATGAATGTAAAATATACTTTATAGATAAAACAATAACTTACTTTATTTGCCACTTACTTTTCTATAGTTTTCAAGTAAATATAAAACAAATAATAATCAACTTGTTCTAATCAAACTTTACTATTTATGCTTCTTGATACTGAATTTTAATGTCTGTACTAACCATATGATTCATGGACTGCTGTTGGGGTACTGATTGAACTTTGAGGTCGTTTGTTGGTGGAGTTGAAGCTTGATTTGGAGGCCCTGTTGGTGCTATGCCTCTTAAAGTTTGAGCCTGATTTCCTGGCTGGTTGGGCTGTTGTTGTGGCACATATGGCTGTGTTGGTACATGAAAGTCTGTTCCTGAAAAAACAAAGGAATTATTCAATTCTGTTGATCCAAAGTTAAAATCAATTTGTTGCTGTTTCAGTATAATACACAGAAGTCTTTTTTTTTTATTTCAAAATACTTACGTTGTGGCTGTGAGATTGGTTGGTAACTGTATACATTAGTTAAGTACTAAATAAAATAAATTATTCCAAAAATCAAAAGAGTGAATTTAGACATAGACTGTCATTATTAAAACCATTGTAAGGTTATGTTTAATGTGTCTGCGCGTGACTTTTTTTGTATTGCAACAAAATGGAGTCACTTTAAAATCGCGTTTGTCGCTAAATCTCAAAAAAAGTTAAGGTGGAGTAAATCAATAGATCGTATGCAGGATGTAGGCAAGCAAAATGCACAAGTGTGAACAGGACGTTACAGGAAAAATCTAGGTCATTAAAATGGAACGGGATAATAAATGGAAAAACGTTATAATATAAACGTCTATTAATTTTTATATGCTCTACTAATTCTTGGGAACCGAAACGACGTTCTTCATTACAATATAATTGCTGGAAAAAGAAAGTGTCGTGAAATCGATAGCCATGATAAAACGTATACAAATTGTTTGGGTTTTAAAAATACATTCAAATCAATTAACTATGGTAATTATAGTGCGGTTTATTAGAAGCAATTTTCCGGAAATAAACAGCCAATATTGTTGAACGAAGAGTGAAAAAAAGTATTGGTTATTCTATCGAGTTAAATACAGAATAGTTTTTACTCAAAATAAAAATGAGAATACATCAACAATAACCGAAAACCATTACTAATGATTAGTAAAGTCAAAGAAATCTTTAAGCGAGTTGTTTCTAGGCTATTAACTTATGATTTAAATCACCACACCAGCATATGACCATCTATTGTTGTTTGTTTATAAATCCCAAATAATCATTAAAATCTCGTCTCATTATTATCCCATAATTGTATTTCCTAAAAAAAATAATAAAAAAAAAAAAAATTGATGTTAATTCCCAACAAGAATAAGTTCCTTCGGAAGATACAGCAACGAATTCCTCTCGACATTTAGTAAACTAGACAGTAGTATAATAGTGACATACCTGTACTGGTTTGGAATTGACATTAATTAAAATTAGTGATGAGACGATATAATGAGTTTATTGCAATACGATTTACGGTTACATCTTGTAATACTGTTGTCAATAACTTTAACAAAAGGTTATAAAGCACCTGGCAAAATTATGCATGCAATTTTCTCAACTATTCAAATGAAATGCAAACCTTTGATGAAATTAATAAATACAAATAAAATGACATTGAAACGAAATTTAATTTAATTACGGTGTGAATCGAACAATTACGTGTTCACGAAGCTGAGTAAATCAGATGTTATTACGATAGTAATAATTAAACCTATGATAATAATGTACTTTTTTCAACTTGATGCTATAAGCCAAAAATTTATTATGAATACCTGTTTCTTAACTCTGTGATCAATATTAATTAAATATTGCCAACAAAATCAAACATTTTTGTTTACCTTATATTAAAAACAATTTAATAAAATACAAAAATATTAATCTTTGAATAAATGCTTAAAAATGTGCTTTCAGGTGATAAGTTTATGAATAGAACATATCCGTTTTGATTCAAGCAAACTGAATGTCGAAATGAAACGAATGTAAGTCGCGAAGGCATTATCGATTTTGTTGAAACAAGAGCCAGAGAATAGAGCACGTGCATCGCCCATTGCCAATGGCATTGTTCTGAGATCTCATCCATGAAAAACTTACGTTGTGGCGGCACCATCCTATAATGCGTAGGTGGCAACAAGCATATGCCTTCTTTGACAGGACCATTGGTCACGTACCGCGACACCATCTTGTCGAAAAATTTCAAAAATAAAATTATCACAATTGCCGCATTCACGCGGCAATAAATTCAAACAATCGAAAATTCGAAACGAAAAATCAAAAATCCACGTGAGTCACTATCCACATACGATTATTAGCCATTAATTTCCAATTTGAAATCGAACGAAGCATCTTAGACATTTACTATTCACCACAACCACTTTTTCAACCACCGACGCGGCTTTATTGTCAAACAAATATGCACAGTCATTGGTCCATCCAAACAACATTGGGGGATGATTTTTTGAACACTTTTGGTGACTCAAAAATAAAAAGACTAAGGAACAAGCGATGCTGGGACATGCGGAGCACGTCTGCTTGCACCAAACACCAAAAATCGATAAGGGCGTTTTACGAAACACCACTGAATTAATCACATGTTCTCGTTTACGACGAGACGGTTAGAATTCGTTGTATTTGATACGGTAATTAATTTTTGAAGTGCGATTTTTTCACAAGAAACGAGCACCGTTTTTGCATTAATGTGAAACTTGATTGTCAGTCAAAAATAAATTCGGCGACAACGCCATTGTATCGACTGTGCGACTTGGTTCCTGGTTCCGCCGCAAGGAAGAACAATGGCGCATGCGCAACCACCAGCCTGGATCGCAACGTCAACCATCACATTCAACTGGTCATTTAAAAAAAAAAAAGCAACGAATAAAGAAAATGCACTAACTAAAAAAATATCACATGCCAAGACCACTCTAAATTAGAAAGAAAAGTTTGTTGAGCCACCTGACCTTACCTGAGACTTGTCCATGCAATATGCGTGGCAATACGGACACAATTATGTAATTAATTTGCGAAAGCAACTGCAAGTTCAGCGACAATACAATGCCATCACTTCACTTTTCACATAGTGATGCAAGGCGATTTAGGACACAGCAGTTGACTTATTTGGTGCACGATTAAGTTGAATTAAAATTTAAATGATAAAATGTAAAAGCCGTAATCGTTGGGCGTGATTCGTACAAACATAAACACCATATGGATTAATAATGATTGGTCTGCATAGGCAAGTGAATGTGAACTAATGAAAGTTTGCTAGCGTGTAGCCACCACTGCAAACAAGGAACTAGCATTCACATTCTATCGAAACAATGCAGCGCAGCACCAACATTAATACAATAACAATTAATTAATCTAGGATTGATTGGGGGGGTGCTAAGGACTGACAGTTAGGTGACAGATGGGCGTAACTAGGACATCAAAAAGGATACAGCGTTGTAGAATAGCGTTGGTTCTGGGGCCCTCCCCCGGCTGTCTGCTTCTGATTACCGCTCATGTCAGCCCTGGGGCGCCGCGTCCCTCACAGAGGCCGCCGCGTTTCCGCTATCAACGACTGCATATGTTCCGGATTGACATTACAACATTACGCTTCAATGCGATGATCATAGGACAAACGCCATCACTGCTGCTTAAATCCAATTGTCGATTGTAAAGATTGTTGAATTTTTTTGCGGAAATAGTCACTTAGATAACACTGTGCACTATTACTAATCAAAGGTTAAGATATGTTTCAAGATGGCGGACCTTTAACCCAAAAACATGTTTTCTTTATTTCTGTAACGCACTCCGGGGCGTCTTCGCACTATTCACACAACAGGCCGGACACCTCCGAACTTTATGCGAACTCAAATTTATCCAATGTCAATTCTTCAAATTTAAATTAAACTGAGAACTTTATTAAAAATGACACGCGGCTTTCACGTTGCTAGAAAAGCACACCTAACCACCTAACGGAAAATTACTGAACTACCTTTTTGCATATTTTTTTTGTTTAGACATACACACTCTTAGCTCTCTCTCGTTTTTATACATTCATCAATGATCAAAACAAAGATAAATAGATATATTTTGCGTCGTAGACGCAATCTTACTTTTGGCGTCGTGAGAGAAACAGCGGCCATCGGCCCCAAATTTGAGATAACCTACAAAAATGCAGATTTAAGTTAGGAAGCTCACAAAATTTGAGTAAAAATGACGTCGTATGGGAAAGCTGAGACAGCGAAATTGAAACAAAACCTTGAAAATCAATTAGATCGTCTTGTTGAACAACTTGAGGATTTAGAGAATTGCAAGTTAGATTTAACTGTCCATGTACTGTAGAAAAAAAATTATCAGATTTCTTCTAGAGATGACTTAGATCCAGAGGAATATGAAGAAACCAAACAAGAGACTATGGATCAGTTAAAGGAATTGAATGATAGTTTATCTAAATTAGTTAAGGGTGATATTACTCTTGTTAGCGAACTAGGAGCTGTACAACTTGTATTATATTTACTTTCTTAATTAATTATAAATACAGTTGGTTTGTTTCAAGGCCACACAAGCTGCCATATCCGAAGCTTTTAAAACGCCTGAAGTAATTAGACTTTTTGGAAAGAAAGAGCCAAAGCAGTTGAGAGAAAGACTGATTAATCTAGAACAAGAGACTAAGTTGAATAAATTAAGCACTGACTCCAAAGATCGTCAGAAGGTATTATTCCTAAATTAAATTTATATCAATGAAAAAAAATCTTCATTTCAGGCTGAAATTTTAACAGCCTTGAGGCAGCTAGGTGAACAGTTGTCTAGAGAAGAACTGCAGTTCTTGGAAAGTCACAATAATATCGCCAATGCATTTAAGAATGTAGAATTTGAGGAAGTGACTGATGAATAAACAGGCACTGGTGAAATTATAGTTTTATTTATACATTTGCCAAAGCTGCGAATTATAATTTATGGGGATAATAATTTACTTATTTAAATACTCTTTATAAAATGTTAGAAGCTTTGGGAATCGACACATTTGTAAATGAATAACAAAATTGTGTTTTCAATGCTTTTAATTTTGCACATAAAATATAATCTTATTACGGTCAATAACATTTCCAGTGAATTTCAAAAGCAGAGACCAAGATAAAAGTATTTCAAAGATAAATCTACAAAGAAAATTTGAAGAAATAGTCTGCAGTAACCTTAAAATATATGCAACAATACATTTCAAACACATAAGCAAACTATTTCACCCCATACTGGATATAACAATAAAGAACGTAAAGTGGCATAACTTTCAAACAAAATTCATAATTAAAGTGACTCTAAAAAAGGATTTTCCATAATGTGTACAAATTAAAATCTCAAATTATAGACTATATTTAAGTCACCTACCATAATTGTACTTTGAGACTTTGGTCCTAAAAAGTACCAAATTGATTCAAATACACATTAGTGTCACAATAATAAATACGAAAATTACGCCAAATGTTCCCCACTATTGCAACATCTAACAACTAAAATCCATAAACTGATTTCATATGTTAACAGTATGTTAATTAACAAACTATAAAAATATATAATACACAAAATGATGGTGTATGTAAAAATATTTTGTGTAATTTTTTTTTTTTTTATAAAATTAACGTTTACGCCTACAGACTTTTTTGTGTTCTGCTTGCCAATGCTGCTGTTGACAGCTTTGTGAACAATATGCTGTATTCCAACAGCAATGATAAATAGCATCTTGTTCACAATTGTAACACTATAACAAAAACAATTGTAGAAAAATAAAACATTGCAATCACATCCTTACCCATTGCTTCTTTTTAGTTTCTGAAATTTGCGCATTGTGAGTTTCAAATAATCTCTTCAAATGTTCATTATGTTCATTTGTAATTTTTGAAATTTCAGCTTGCATACAATCCATTGCACATTTAATAAAGTCATTTCTATCAGTCAAACTTTCCATTTTTCGTCTCATCTGTGAGCAATTTTATGTTAACATACGATAACGATACTTAATTAAATAATTAACCTTTTCAACTGCATCACTATAAGGCTGATCAAGCTGTTGCATTCCATTTTCATGGTTTTTCATTGAATTATCTGAACTTCTGTAATCTTCTGTGGAGCTTGAAACTTGTTCATATGATCCATTATAACTGAAATCACTTCATATTTATTCACTTCTTTTTTTCAACTCCACTTACATAACACCTGTAGGTGGATAGTTTTCCCTATATGGAGTCTCCTCATCTTCACCATCTGATATGTGAATTACACTATCGGAAGCATTGGCAACGCTCTCATTCTTTGCGTCTTCACTCAAACGTTGCTTCTTCAATGTTGGACTGCCTGGAAGTAACAACTTTTACCAAAAACAAATACCCATACGTGTCATACCTTCATAAAAACTACTCGCACGTTTTTGTCTATCTTGCATTAAACTTAAACTCTGCTGTTCATAAGAAACGTCTTCAAATCTATAGACATCATTAACTTCAAACGAATTATCCTTTTTTGCATTGGAAGAATTGAGTGTCTTTCTCAAGGCCGATATTCTTTGTCTGTTCAAATTCCTTACTCTATTCTTAGATGAACTGATTAGCTTTTGTAATTCATCAGGGTTTCGTAACAATCTCTGATGAAACTTCAATTCTTCAACAGCTTTATTAAATCCTGGCGATGCTTTAATTTGTAATTTTGATTGTGGTGTTTCAATTGGTTTAATAAAAGCTTTAGTCAAAAGGGATCTTTCGTATTTTCCACCAAAAAATCTTACATCAAAATGTGTGTTAGTTTCTTGAATAACCTAAGACGGAAATTAAACACTAATAAACAATTAGAAATATATCTTACTTTTGCAGGCCAATACGGATACCCTTTCTGTTTAGCCCACACTAACTTATGAGGTACTCTACAAGGAAGGCAAAACCATTTGGCGTTAATTTTTTCATTGCTGTGTCTATAACAATCTACGCAATGTCTTAGCTCAGTCAAGTCGTGCAAGCAGTCGCGTACCATCAGTTCAGAAGCTCCATATTCCTGTGATTCCGCTGAAATAAATCGTATGAAAATAAAAAACAACACTAAAGAGCAACTTACTTCCGTGAAAAATTGCTACATTGTGCTGAATTGTCAGCACATCTGCCAGAAATTCATAGAGATGGTTATATGACTCGTTATTTAAATTTACTTCAATCACTGACATATCTCTATGTTCAAAGAACAAATGATTCGCCCGCCAAGCTAATTCACTGTCTGTCAACCATTCAGCCCTTTTCTCTTCAGACATTTTATGCGTGATTGTATTAGGTAACTAAAATAATTATTTATGCAAAATTGATAGATCTATAAACAAAATTTACCCATGACTGAATCCTGTGTATCACAAATTTCAATAAATAATTCAGTTCTGATTTCTCTAAATTACAATTATCATCCAATTTCGAAATGTTACAAACACTACATAAGCTAACATCATACATTTTAACATTTTCACTCTTTTCTTGTTCTCGTGGATCTTCCGTATTTTGTCCACTATTAGAATCATTGTTATTTAAAGGCAACCTGTAAGTACTTAATTCATTTGTTTCTAATTCATCTGAATCAGAAGAGATATTAATTGAATTAACCAAATTCGTCGATTCATCTTTTTTATTATTCTGTTCATAAAGGATATTAGTTTTTTTAAAATTTTCATATTTTTGACGTCCATGTGTTATACAATTTGGATGAAATACTCGGAAACATTTACCACATGGTGTCACATTACCAGCAAGATGACATTCAAAACAATACCAATCTTTACCATCAAGAAGTGGCTATAATATCACTGGTCGATTTTACTGTTGTTAAAAAAAACACAACTCACCACTTCTCCTGCTGGAATTCGGAAACTTTCAACCAGATCTCTTGTTGAGGTTTTTGTCACTTTTGATAAAGCTCTAGAAGAATTATTACTATATTTTATTATTATAGAAAAACGTATTTACTTACACAACTAGCCCATCATGAACAGCTTGTTGGATGTATGATTCAGCTTGATCATTCATACAATTAGTTACTCTTTGTATGTACTTAACAATTCGTTTCGTATCAGCCATCTGACGCTGCAAATTTGCAGATTTGATTGCGTCCCACACATACTGGACATTAATTGGATCGGCTGCTCTTCGAATCGGCATTCCTATGATTTATTGACGATCTAAAAGTAACAATTAAGATTAATATTAACTGTCTATTGCAACACACAAGAAAAATGATAGGGAACTAAAAATAAATAACTGAATTGAAAGTAACATGAAAGTTTAGCAGACAGGCACCCTTATCTATTCTCATCTTATCTCCGAACGTTCTAAATTTTACTTACCGAAAGTAAGTCAGAAAAATTACTTACAAATTAAAGCAATGGAATTAAAGGCTACTAATAAACAAGCTTCAATTTTTTTTATATAAAATGGATAAAATAAAAATTAAAACTTTTAACAACAAAAGATCCTCTGATCATTCTTTCAAACGGTTCTTTATCAACAAACACCTAACTGTTCTTAAGTGGAAAATGATAACATACTTCGTACCCACATACGAATTTTGAGTGACATAAAATGAGGGTAACTTAACAATTCAATACAAGTCTCCATCGTGTTTGCATTCGTGTTACCAAAATGTATATTAAATATATTGCAATAAGTGTGATATTATTATTAATTGGAGTGGTCAGTTCTGTGTACTTTGTTAATTTTTTAAAAAACAATAAACTTCAAAATATAACTATTCCGGCTCTGTCTGAATCGCTTAATACTATTATCATTGGCATGTTTTACCTTTACTGTGCAATAGTGATGTCTCAATTCGTAAACAATTCAGTAGAAGTAAATAAAGAAAATGATATTATAATCATGGAACCTAACGAAACCACAGATTTTGGACTACCATCTGGAGATGATGTAATTCCAACTACGTCATTAGCATCAACAAGTGAATACCCCAATAGGCAATTTTTAATTAATTATCAAGCATTCCTAACTAATGCTTTGAAAAAAGATGCAAATAAAAAGCAAAAATATAAAGAAATTGATGGAAATTTCAATACCACCAGCATCAATAATAACAACTGTTTTCAGGATATTTTCATGGAAAATTCAATGTTTTTATATTCTTTTTTACATTCTATTGTGTCTTTAATCGTAAGTACGACTCAACCAGCAGCAACTGACTCTGAAAAAAAGTCTAAAAAGTCTGATGAAGTGGAAAAGAACGAGAAACAAGCTGATATCAATAAAGAAAATTCGAACACAATTGGAGTGGTTATAAAACTTTTGGCAATTTTTCTAGTACCGGTTATAAGTGTTGTTAGTTTTTATTTAGTGCTTTATTCAACTATGAAAGACAATACAATGGATCGAATTGCTTCGGATTCCAACTTGTGGAATGTAATTCGAAGACCTATAAACATCACCATTCCTGATAAAAAAGAAGAAATTAATGAAATCGTAAACAACATTTATACAATTGTTAATGCAACAAGAGAACAAGGTCCTTCGGAAACTTATGAAATTTTTGATGTTAACACGAACAGACGTCCTAAAAAATTTGAAATTTGCGCTGATTTTAGTTTGGCGTTTCGTTTGTATATTATTTTAGTGTTTGCATCTTATTTTCTCACAATTCTTTACGCTAAAGTTAAAGAAATGGAAATACGACGAATAAACATGAAGATCGCTAAACAATTAAATGTTTCTATTATACTTTTTGCAATGTTGTGGCTTAGTGCGATTTTGGAGATGATTATCAAGACATATTTATTCAATGGTAGTTCGTTCAATTTTCTCACGGAAATATTCTTATCGTTGGGTAATTTAGATCACTTGCGTATTATTACGATGAATTACTTAACAACGAAGAATACGATGAAAAAATACAACCTTGTGGAACCTCAAGCTTAATAATTTTTGTTTTGAGATATAAACTCGATAGGCCGCTGCTGTTCTGTGAAAAAGTCAATGTTTACATTTGTGTAGAGCTACTTACCCGTTGCAAAACGCTAAAACGGAACATCTATTGGAACACTAAATTAATAAACACAAAATTTTTGTTTATGGTTTTGGCAAAAAAATATCATGGACTTGTATGGATTTTAACAATTTCAATACCAACAGCAACAATATGACAGTCAACACCAAGCACTAGTAACACATATACAATGTAGGGTTTTTGATTTTCAAATTTTGTTTTAACAAATGGTTTATATCTTTTGTTAATGTAGGTTTAAATAAATATGTAACACATTTTTGTATTTAATAAATAAATTACAATAACTATTAATTATAGATGCATTATTTTCTTGATAAATGTCAATACATTATACAGTTTTCTGTTTTACCTTGGCATTGGCACCATTGCTTTTTGACAATTGTATATGACAGTTGTTTTTTTATGGCGCACGTGAAATGAAAATTACCGAATTCGAAAATGGGAAAAAAATCAAAGTCATCCAACTTGGGACGTTCTTTGATAAAAGACAGATTTGGGGCTAATAGAGGCCGAAAATTAACTTCAGATAATTCAATGGTAATTAAAATAGATTAATCAAAACAGAACAGTAATTTTTTTCCAGCTTCATACCACTGAACTGCAAGATGGATACAATTGGGGCCGCTTAAATCTACAATCAGTAACTGAAGAATCTTCATTCCAAGAGTTTTTATCCACTGCTGTATTAACCGGCGCTGAATTCTTAGCTGAAAAACTTGACATTAAATTTGTTAATTCGAAAGGTAAAATTGGTTTACTTAATTGCGATGAGAAGAAAAAAATTGAAGACTTACATAAAAAGCACAAAAGTAAATTGATTATACCAAGGAGACCGCGTTGGAATGTTAATATGTCAAAAGAAGAGTTAGATCAAAATGAGAGAGAATATTTATTACAATGGAGAAAAAGTTTAGTGAAACTGCAAGAAGATAAAGGTATACTTTTAACTCCATATGAAAAAAATTTAGAATTCTGGAGACAACTGTGGAGAGTAGTTGAAAGAAGTGATGTTGTTGTTCAAATAGTAGATGCTAGAAATCCACTATTGTTTTATTGTGAAGACTTGGAAAATTATGTAAAAGAAGTGTCTTCAAACAAAATCAGCTTAGTACTCATAAATAAAGCTGATTTTCTAACTGAAAAACAAAGACAAATGTGGGCGAGCTATTTTACTTCAGTTAATGCATTGGCAGTGTTTTACTCAGCAACTTTGGCTTCTGAAAAAATACCAAAAAAGGAAAATTCTGATTTAGAAAATTTGGAAGAAACTATTGTCAAACTGACAGAGTCTTATAGCACAGAAAAACTGGAAAATGAGAATCGAAACGATGTAGACTCTGATACAAATATAGAAGCAGTTAAAGAAGCTGTTTCAAAATTAGCAGATGAAGTAGAAAAAACTGCTCAAAGACTCAATGAAATAACAAAAATTATTGATAGTTCAGTCAGTAATTTCAAAAACTCAAAAAAGATTTTGTCAAAATATGAACTTATAGAGTTGTTTAAAACAATTCATCAAGGCCCAAAAGTGACAGAAAACTGTACAACAATAGGTCTTGTTGGGTATCCAAATGTTGGAAAAAGTTCGACAATAAATTCGCTGCTTTCTGCTAAGAAAGTGTCAGTATCTGCTACTCCTGGAAAAACTAAACACTTTCAAACGATTTTTCTTGATAAAGATATTCTCTTATGCGATTGTCCTGGGTTAGTAATGCCCAGTTTTGTTTATACAAAAGCGGAAATGGTAGTAAATGGAATTTTACCGATAGATCAGATGCGTGACCATGTACCTCCTGTGAATTTGATAGCTCATCTAATACCTAAACATATTTTAGAGGATAAATATGGAATTATGTTGCCAGCTCCTATGGAAAGTGAAGATCCGAACAGGCCTCCAACTTCTGAGGAATTACTGAATGCTTATGCATGTAAGATCGCACAAATTTGAAGTTGATTTATATCAGTGTTTATTTTTGTAGATAATAGGGGTTTTATGACTGCGAATGGTCAGCCAGATAATCCACGAGCTGCAAGATACATTTTGAAAGATTTTATTAATGGAAAATTACTCTACTGCCACGCTCCACCAAATATAAAGCAGGAAGATTACCACACTTGGCCGGAAAGGGAAAGAACAAAATGTTTAGAGACAAGTGCTCCTCCTAGACAAATCAGAGCGATAAAGGTAAATTAATATGTTATGCTTTACAATAATAAATGAAAAAAAATTCAGCCAAGTCATGCTTCCACAGAAGATGTAGATAAAGCATTTTTTAGCAAAAAAGAAACAACAGTTCATATAAAAGGCAAACAAGTGATAAATATGAACATGTCTAAGTAAGTGTTAATTTTTTTGTCGAATAATAGAGAATATTTTTGTTTTAGCGCTAATGCAGCTTTTTTAGGGGAAAAACCTTGGAAAAAAATAAATAGACATGAGAATAAAAATAAAAGGGAAAAGTTGAGAAGAGTGTATGCTCATTTAGACCAACATTAAGAATTTTTATATATATAATAAATTATATTTAGGAAGACCAAATATATATAAAGGTTGAAACTATTTTACAGTTTTGTTTTATTTAATCAGTTAAACACAATACTGTGCAAAATAGGCCTTTGACATTTTTCTTCAAAGTTGTGTAAAACTTCTTCAATATCATTATCTAAATCTTCAGCTTTGGCTAGCTATAAAAGAGGGATAATTAGTAGAATAATTGAGTCAGCTATAAAATTACTTACCATCAAGCACATATCACTTATTAAAAAGGCTCCTATTGTGGCTTCTTCCAAGTTGTCTTGGATATCAATGTTAATTACATGTACTATTGAATTATCTACTGGTGTTTTACTATCCATATACTCCAAAACTTGATCATATACTCTTTCTTCACATGTTATCAAAATATCGAACTTTTCATCAGTTTCTTGAAACCTTTCTGGATGGGATTTGATTCTTCTATTTCTGTCTAATGTATGAAGTAAACCATTCTGAGTATAACTGAAAAACGTTAAGAAAAATTATAAAAACTCAAGCATTGTCAACTATCGGTAAAAAAGGATACAGTGATTTATCTTTGTTTAACAAATCGTGATAAATTTCATCATATGATACTCCAAAATCATAAATATTTGGTTTATCGGCAGCAGACCCTGGGATTTTAACCTTGTCGCCCGTCCCGTATGACTGTACAAGAAAACCTTTTTTTGACAAGAAAGCATGAGCTTCCATACTCCTGTTCATGTTACTTGAACAAATAACAGCAATACGCAAATCACTAATAGTACCCATATCTTAATTAACTTGTTCTTTTCTAATATCTTGGAAAAATATTTTAAAAATTGAAAATAAATTTACATAACCTAACAAAACCCTACAGTGTCAGAGCCTAAACAATTGATAATCATAATAACAAAAAGCAAAATTGAACGCCAAAAATCTATTTTTGCTCTAAAGCTTGAGAATAATTAACAATTAGAATTAAATAAAATTGAAAATGCTAAATAATTTGAGTGGCAGGTGCAGCTTGGAGCTATGACCTGTGACGTTGTTAGCTTCTTTGTAGTCCGTCCGTTCTGTTGGTATCACTTTTGATTGATTGCTTTTATTTATAACCTAAAAAATGTTTACAAAACTTTATTTTATTTATCTGTTCATAAACATACAACAAATTATATTAAGTTCATCAAAAAAAAGTCTTATAAGTGCTAAACTATCCAAAATTTGGGGACCCGGATTACAGCCGGATATTTATACCATGCCGGCACGTTACTTTTTCATACAAGCAGTTGATGTTAACAATAATAAGTAAGCTTATTTGTTACTTATATTTATTATTGATTTTTTTCTATTAATATTTCAGTGTTTCTTCTGATATAGGCATTTTATTTACCGTTGTTTTGGATGGAGTTTCAAAATCACAAAAACCATGTAGAATTTGGATGAACCACCTTGACAGAAAAGATGGTTCTTTTATTATAAGATATAAAGTCTATGAACAATGTTTGAACTTGAAGATCAACGTTTTTTATCAAAATGAACATGTAGATAAATCCCCATATCATATTAAAAACGTTATATATCCAGATGACTGTGACTGTCCTTATCAAAATGTGAAAATATTTTTAGAAAACTGGAAATGTGGTAGTGTTCCACAGCAAATTGTAACTGATTTAAGACATTTCTCATTTATTGACTGGAACAATATAAGAGAAAAAGTATTGTTCAGTTATGATTTTGATTTATTTCCAACATTATAAGTTTTAGGTAATTCAGCAGTTCAATCAGCCCCATTCAGTGAGTTTATGTCATTACGTTATTTCCAGTAATTCAGTTTATCGAAAATGTTATGGGAAATATGTTGGTTTTAAAATGTTCATGGACAGTGTTTTGATTTCATTGAGCCGAAAAGTGAAGTTACCCAATACAGAGTTTTTTGTCAATTTAGGAGATTGGCCTTTAGTCAATCAAAAAATGGAAAAGTTTCCGATTTTTTCATGGTGCGGAAGTACTAATACTTTTGATATAATTATGCCAACTTATGATATAACAGAATCAACTTTAGAGAATATGGGCAGGTAGTTTTGTTTATTTGTTATTATTTTTAATAATATTCTGTAGAGTGATGTTAGATATACTGTCGGTGCAAGGAAATGTAAAATACCCTTGGGAGGAACGAATAGAGAAAGCATTTTGGAGAGGAAGAGATTCTAATCAGCACAGATTAGATTTGGTTGAAGTTTCAAGAAAACATCCAGACTTGTTTAATGTTTCATTGACAAACTTTTTTTTCTTCAGAGATAAGCAAGAACAGTATGGACCCAAGTCAGAGCATGTTTCATTTTTTTCGTTTTTTGATGTAAGCAACTACAATAATTTTTCATAGATATTATTATATTTTTTTTTTTTATTTTTAGTATAAATATCAATTAGCAATTGATGGAACAGTGGCTGCTTATCGCTTCCCTTACCTCTTAGCAGGTGGATCATTGGTATTAAAACAAGAATCCCAATACTATGAACATTTTTATAGCGACTTAGTACCGAATACTCATTACATTGAAGTGAAAAGGAACTTATCAAATTTAGTTGATAAGATTAAATGGGCAAAAAAAAAAGATAAAAAAGCTCATGATATTGCTTTAAATGCTCAGAAGTTTGTGAATGAAAATTTGCTTCCACAGCATATATTCTGTTACTATGTTCACTTATTAAATGAATTTACTAAAAAATTAACAAGCAAAATTGAAATTTCAGAAAATATGGAAAAAGTCGAACAAGTAAAACCGCAAGTTCTATGTGATTGCAATAAAGATTTAATAAAAGAGGAATTATAATTTACTTAAAAACTCTTACTATATCCAAATTTGTCAATATTAATTAAAATTGATTCCAATTCATGCAAAAGTTCTCGTTTTACTGAGTCAGGTACCATGCTTCTTGCTTTTGGAGTTATTGTTGTTATAAGCTCATCTACGGTAGGTACATGTTTTTCGTTTTCTGTTATTGCTTTTCGACAAGCTAGGCGAACTTGGTCTCTCCAACCACATTCAATTAAGCGAGTTTGGACCAACTCTGTAACTCTACAAAAAATTGAAAACAATTATGACAGATATATATCTGGAAAATACCTGTCTAGGCCGTGATTAATGTCTAAATGTAAGTGGATTTTAGCGTCATAGTCTTGGGCCATTATAAAACTGTCCTTTGTATTTACTTTTCTGAAAATTGTGTTGACATCTATGTGACGTTTGACAATGCGAACGTAGTAGAGACTTTTGTTTCCACCAACATTTGGTTTTTTCTCTAGAATTTGGAAAAGCAAATTAAATGAATTGTTTGCAATTTATCTCAACATAACGTAACTGTGTTATTTATTATAATTTTGTTAGTTTTTCTTTTTTCTCAAGTTCCAATATATATATATATATATATATATATATATATATATATATATATTTTCATTCATTATTAATTCATTTATTTAAGATAAAAACAAAATTGTGGAAAACAGGCAAATTTTACTTTCAATGAATGAATTAATTTATCCTTAAGTTTATTATTCATCTCTTTTCGGCTGTTTATTTAATACATTATTACAATTATGCATTAAATCTTTGATAAAATATTTAAACCACTCAACCAACAACACAGCTAGATGTAAATGAAATATAAATAATTTATATTACCCGCCTTTTAAAATTATAGTAAAAAAAAAACAAATGTTGGTAGAAACAAAAATCTCTGGTACGGTCAGCCATTTTTTACTCAAGTGACAAAGTATACGAATGTCAATTCGCACGAACTGCAGATACCCGCGCATTGACATAGAGCTTTTTGTTAGAATTTCTTAGAATTTGGAAACAAACGAAATTACAGTATATATGGAAAAAAATAATTTGCCCAGTAAAAATTTTAAATCTAGTGAATTTATTGTTTTTAAGTTGAACAAACAAACGAAATTGCTCAGTGGGTTTCATTACCATAAGTTGGCGATTTGTTTTCAACTAGCTTGACATTTTTTTTGCGTTATCAAATTAACCTCAATAAAATGATAAGGTGTGAACATTTCTCACTAGCATGAAAAAGAGCACCAACTTAGAGAAATGAAGTACCAACTTAGCAAACATTTATCCCAATTTTTAGTGGCCAGTTTATTTTTTTCCCATATAGGTATACATTTGTTGTAATATGGAAAAAGTAAGAAAAACAGACAAATTTATAAAAATAACAGATACGCATAATTTATGATCCGCCTTTTAAAACTGATGATGGTAAACTTGTAACATGTCAACAACGCATGCGCATTGATAATAAAGTTGGAGGAAGATCCATCTTGAAGTTTGCATTTTTGACAAAAAATTTTCATGATTTTCGTTGAAAATTTGTGTAGAATTTTATATTTTTTATTGAAAAATTATGTGCAGTTTACCGTAAAAAATGAAAAACGTCTGGGTAATTCGATTTGCTTATATCACAAGCTGAAGTTTAGTACGCATGATTGTATAAATTGCTTCGTATTTCTTTCAGATTGTATTCCATATGACACTCTAACTTAGATCAACAATTACCAAGCTGTGATAAATTCAGAATGGAATTCGCACAACCGCCTCCAAACATGACAGTTCCGCCCCCAAATATGGGCCAACAGAATATGCCCCCATCAAATATGGGTGGTCAAGGTAATTACTTATTGCTTTATTGGTATGAAGGTTAATGTGAAAAATTACAGCAGGATATGGCCATAAACCACAATTTAGGCCTTTTATGAATATGCAGAGACCTCTTCCAGGACCTTTAGGCAATATGACTCTTGAAGATTTTGATGGTAAACGTCTAAGAAAGTCTGTTATGAGGAAAACAGTAGATTATAATTCTTCAATTATCAAAGCTTTACAAGTAAATTATTTATTTATTCTATCGTAAGATTATTCTTTACATTGTTGTCTTTACAGACGAGAGTATGGCAGAGAGATTACAGAGACAGAAGAGCATTGCAACCCGACGTTATGTATTATCCCGATATGATGCCACCACCAAGTTACCAAGACAATCCCATAAATTGTGTAACTACAAGATTTGTCAAGACTGCAACTAACAAGATGAGATGTCCAATTTTTTGTATGGCATGGACACCTGAAGGTAGAAGATTAGTCACAGGCGCCAGTTCTGGAGAATTTACATTGTGGAATGGTTTAACCTTTAATTTTGAAACTATTTTACAAGTGAGAATTTTATTTGTGCTCAATAAAATGAACTTTTGAAAGGGAAAATGTATTTGCATGATTTTTATATTTGAAAAGTATTGCTTTTGCATTTTTTCGACTTTTGTTATTCCAAATTTCAATTGGCGTATTTTTTGTTCAGGCTCACGATAGCCCGGTGCGAACAATGGTTTGGAGTCACAATGACAGCTGGATGGTAACGGGAGATCATGCAGGATATGTAAAATATTGGCAGTCCAACATGAACAACGTGAAAATGTTCCAGGCGCATAAAGAAGCTCTTAGAGGCATAAGGTATCTACAACTTCTCTCCGTATCACTCCAGTTTGTATATATTTTGAAAATCATGTTTTTAATAAATTTTACCCTTTCCCTCCTTACATTAGTGCAATCTGTTTCAAGAAATATAAGATAAAGATTTAACTGTTGCGAAAAACAAAGTTTGAGAAAATGTCTTTTTTTTCTAATACGCTGTGATAGATTTGACTGTGATGTACCGTGTTGTAAAGTTACGCTCAATAAATTCGTTGAAAAAAATTCACATAGAGACATTTCCAGGCTTGTTTTAATACTCTGATTTGTCAGAGTATGGAAACATGTTTGGATTTGCATTTTTATTTTTCCTTTAATTATCGGTTGATTTTTTTTTTTCAATGTTCGGCTTTGTAACAATAAAAAAAATATCAATTCCACACTTGTTTTATTTCAACAACTCATAAATAAAATAAATGACTATTTAGTGTTTTATTGATGCGCAGATTAAAATCCTAACGCTTCTTAATTTTTTATTTTCTCAAGTTCTGCACTAATGATAAAAATACATTAACGAATTGTATTCTTTTGAGATGACATGTGAATGTGTTGTTTAGCTTCAGCCCCTCGGATACGAAGTTTGTAACATGCTCAGATGACGGTACTCTACGAATATGGGACTTTTTCCGATATCAAGAGGAACGAATATTGAGGGGTAAGATAAAAAAAACTTTGTTTTTACTTTTTTAAATCGCCCTTCTCCCAATACGATAATTTTAGGTCATGGTGCTGATGTAAAATGTGTTCATTGGCATCCACAAAAAGGCCTTATAGTATCTGGTAGTAAAGATAACCAACAACCCATTAAATTATGGGACCCAAAAACCGGACAATCTTTAGCGACGTTGTAAGTGAATATCGTATGTTAGGTCAGTTTTCTCACACTTTATTTGATTCAGACATGCGCACAAATCTACAGTAATGGATCTAAAGTGGAACGAAAACGGTAATTGGTTGATAACAGCTTCACGTGACCATCTGCTCAAGCTATTTGATTTGAGAAATCTGGGACAAGAAGTACAAACATTTAGAGGACATAAAAAAGAAGCATCAAGTGTCGCGTGGCATCCTATACATGAAGGATTATTTTCTAGTGGAGGCTCTGATGGCTCTATAATGTTTTGGCATGTGGGGTAAGTATACAGAAAGGACCAAGATCTGTCTCAGTAATTTTGAATTACCTTTTTAGAGCGGATAAAGAAGTAGGGGCCATAGAACAAGCCCATGATAGCATAGTTTGGACACTTGCCTGGCACCCATTGGGACATATTCTCTGTTCAGGGTCAAATGACCATACAAGTAAATTTTGGACGAGGAATCGACCAGGCGATCAAATGAGAGATAAATATAATTTGAATACTCTTCCGGCTGGTATAGCTGGTCTTGAAGATATGGATGTTGGTGGTATGTTTAAACAGTCATTTGTTAGTGTTGTATTAATCGAAAGAAATCTGCAGAGGAACCGTCAATTATTCCAGGAATGGGACCAGATGATAAAGTTGAATTACCATCTCTAACTTCTGAGGGTAATACAGCAATTCCTGGACTAGATCTAGATTTAATAAGTGCGCCATCTGAAGAAAAAGCAAAGATTAAAAAAGTGCCGTTTAGTAAACCTATTCCTAGGAATTTCCAAGCTCAATGGAATGAAACTTATGGTCCTTATACCATGCGATTTTATTTCAATTTTTATAAAAAAAAAATTTTTACAGAGGATGCAGCAGGAACTATCAATGAAGTGATAAGTCAAATTGTTGAAAATACTCCAGGAGTTGTACCATTACAGAAAATTGCTCCTAGTGCAATTATAATTTATGGGAAATTAATACCAGTTGAACGTAATGGCGTCTATTGAATTGATTGTTTGCTTTGATTTTTTATTTTTCAGCCGGGTCTAAGCTAGAAGCAGCAATTGCTGAAGGTCCTGAAGCTTTGCAGAAGTTTATAGATTCGGGTGAAATAGAAGAATTGCATGATGTGATGCCAATCAATGATGATGATCAAGATTACCTTAATGACTACGATAGTAATGAAGACTCACAAGGTCAAAATCATATGTCTTCAGGGACCTCACATACTCAAGACTTAGATCTTATGCATTCTGGAGATTCAGATTTAAGAAATATGGATCAAGATATGAGATCGTTCAACAGTTATGGCAGAGACAGCGACTTGAGATCTTTAGATCCAGATTATAGAAATGCCATTAATCGCGAATTAAATTTTCAGCCTCCTCCAAGAGATTATGATATGAGGAATGATATGGGTGATGAAGATTTCAGACAACCCTTTGGCCGCGGTGAAGATTTTCGTCATTATGAAGAAGAAGAAAATTACGATGAGTATTATGATGAATCAAGAGGCAATTGGCAACGAAACGGGAATTACGGTGGACAGTTCGCCCGTAATCAAACATTTGGTGGAAATTATAGGAATCAAGCCAGTAATTTCAACAGAGATCAATTTGGTGGACAAAGTGAAGGTTGGAATGGACACGACAATTTTAGAGTGAGAGGTGCAAAAAGAGGTGGAGTCAGAGGACAAAGAGGTGTACGAAATAATAGAGGCTCAACTAGAGCTAGAGGTAATCCGAGAGGAAGTGGAAGAGGAGGTGGTGCTCCCAACAGAGGACAATCTTCTTCTAGGGGAAGATTTTAATGTGGTTTACAAAATTCCAAATTTTCTTTTTTTGTAAATATTTTAATAATGTCATAGATTAAATCATAGCATAATGTTAAGATTGTTAGGTTTAGACTTTTTTTGCTTAACTTTTATTTGAAAAAAAAAACTGCTTCCGTTTCCGATTCATGCAGCGTGATATAAACGTATCAAATTGTCAATTAATTTATAATTTTGCGCAAATAAAATGTTCTATTCTGTATAGAGTTTACGTTGATATGCATTTTTAACAGTTTTAATAAAAATTTAAAATTAAGTTTAGAACAGAAAATGTTATTTCATTAATTACCCAATAATTTTTTTATAATAATTTTTCAAATCTTTTTTTGATTCTCATCATCAATTTCTATATTTTAACTTACTTTTTTTGTTTTTAACTCCACCCCCTATGACTAATACAACTTTCGCGCCATGATCAGAATAATGCTACGGTAATGGTACTTCCAGGAAAACGCTGTCCAATTGCAAGCATTCCCGCTTCTTAGAGTGTTTACAATCCTCTATCTGCCTCTAACGTTCATAAAACTATAAAAGGCTGTTTATCAAGCAATTTGGCGGCATTTGCTAATTTTCCTATTATAGGTAGACAAGAACAGGGAAGTGGAGGTGTTTTATTCAACTTGAAGACTGAAAGTTGTTTTTTTTTTTTATCTTTAAAATAAAAGGTAAGCTATAATCGTTAATACAATCTTATGCAATATTTTAATTCCTATTTTCTTAGTTTCAAAATGCCTCTTTTCAACAAAGAAAATATGATAACCTTAATCAATGAAAACAAAAAAAATATTCTCACCGAGAACTCATCTAATATAATAAATTATAGTAAAACCGATGCAGAAAATCCTAAAATTCAAGATGGGGATAACATGGAATTTGACCCAGAATTGGAACCTCTGTTGCGTGAAAACCCTCGTCGTTTCGTAATCTTCCCAATTCAGTATCCAGACATTTGGGCTAAATATAAACAAGCTGAAGCATCATTTTGGACAACTGAAGAAGTTGATTTAGGCCAGGATTTGGATCATTGGAAGTACACTCTAAATGATAATGAACGTTATTTTATTTCTCATGTTCTTGCGTTCTTTGCTGCTTCTGATGGAATTGTCAACGAAAATCTAGTTGAGCGCTTTAGTCAAGAAGTGCAAGTGACTGAAGCACGTTGCTTTTACGGTTTTCAAATTGCTATTGAAAATATCCATTCTGAAATGTACAGTATGTTGATTGAAACGTACATTTCCGACCCACAAGAGAAGGAATTTTTATTCAATGCGATTGAAACTTTGCCTTGTGTTAAAAAGAAGGCTGAATGGGCGTTGTTGTGGATAAATAGTAAAAATGCAACTTTTGGAGAACGAATTGTTGCTTTTGCCGCTGTTGAAGGGATTTTCTTTTCAGGTAGTTTTGCAGCAATCTTTTGGTTGAAAAAGAGAGGTTTAATGCCAGGTTTGACGTTCTCTAATGAATTGATTTCAAGAGATGAAGGATTACATTGCGATTTTGCATGTTTGATGTTCTCACATTTAGTTCAGAAACCTACAAAGCAAAGAATTCAAAGTATCATTCAGGATGCTGTTAAAATTGAGAAGGAATTTTTGACTGAAGCTCTGCCCGTCAGCATGATTGGTATGAACTGCCAACTGATGTGTCAATATATTGAATTTGTGGCGGACAGATTACTTGGAGAATTAGGGTGTGAGAAAGTTTATGATGCCACAAATCCATTCGACTTTATGACTAATATCTCAAATGAGGGAAAAACGAATTTCTTTGAAAAGAAAGTTGGAGAATATCAGAAGAGTGGAGTCGCATATGGCGAATCTGAAGATTTTAATGATAAATTAAGTTTTTAAAGTAGTTCAAAACAACTCTTAGTCTAAGTTTGCACATTTTATTTTACCAAATACTTAGTTTATGTAAATCGTTTGAGTAATAATATTAGTAAGTTAATTTCCAGTTGAGATATTTTGTGTTTCTCCAATTATAATAAAGCCCTGGTTTTGCGACATCAGTCAAATATGCAGAAGTGCTTTGATTCGAAATTTTTTTATTTATATCTTAGAAAACTTGTTTGAAAAGGGTTTTCCTGCTGCTTACACCTCCAAATTCTATTTTAAGTTTTTCATCACTATAAATATCAATTTATTCAAACATTAGTCTAAATAAATACTTTATTAAGTAATAACATTATAAATTGCACAAAAAATTCACTAAAAACCAGCCTTCAATAAGCTTTCCAACTGATGAGACAATTTCTCTTCCTTTGTTTTCCTAGTCTGACACAAAGTTCTCATTTTTGTGTAAAGATTGACAAACTTGTCTACATCAATTTCGCTCCTTAAGAACGAATCTGCTATATTTTCGCATTCTAATTCAGCTTTTTCAGCTGCTAGTCTCAACTGACCCTAGAATTAATGATTAATGGGGTTATTCTGTAATTTTAACGTTCTGTCATGTTACTGTTAAGTCTTTATACCCATGGAAACAATTGTTTGCTACAATTATTTCTATAGTGATAACAGTCTAACAGTAACATTATAGAATGTCAGGAGTTACAGAATAAGGGTATTAGTTTAACTTCTAAACTAAACACAAATACCTTTATATTTGCTGGCGAATATTTATCAGCTAAATTCTGATACTCCACATGCAGTCTTTCATTTTCAAATGCTAGTTTAGTTACTTCTTCAATTCTTTTATCAATATTAGTCCTCAGTTCTTTAAATTGCTCTTGTTTTGATAAATTCAATTCCGCTAACTCTTCTATTTGAGTTATTAATTCATCTAACAATTTATTTTGTTCTTTGATTGTTGGAATTTCATTTAAGAATTCTTCCTGTCTGTCTAAGTTATTATTTAAGAAATGTAATTCGTCGATTGACAATTTATTTAATTCAGGAAACATTAGCCTCTTCTGGTTATGCGTTAAGTGAGTTGGGGATGAATAATTATTAATACCACAAAAACTTGGACTTGACCTACCATCTATAATTTTTAATAAATTATATTTAATTCTTTTATCTTATAGCTTACCTCTTATAGAAACAGGAGATGTCATGTTACTACTTGGGGTTATACTACTAGGACACTCATTTTTTAAAGGAGGAGGATTTCGTTCGTATTCTCTAATTATAGCCTGCGCTACACGACCCAAATCTGAATGTATAGTAAACTAAAAAACAAAAATTATACATTTCAAATTGTAATTATTCCATTTTTTCCCGTACATTCAACAATCCTGGAAACGAAACCACTTCACTGTCTACATTCACCCATTGGTGTACAATAGGCGGTGATACAGACAACACAGGTTTTTCATTCGGAAAATCTTTACTCAAAAATATTTTCAAAATAAGCTCATTGCGGCCTGATTTGAATGGAATTTGATATTCTAAGCCTTCGCAAACTTCTACAACACTTTACAAGAATAGTAATTTTTCTACAAAACTTGTCTTTTTACTTACTTATCGTTGAAAATTTTCAAAGTATTTATTTGGTGCTTCCTTATATCTGGATCACTTCTATATATTTTTGGCAACATTAGTATATAAATAGTTCAGCTTTTGAAAAATTAAATACAAGTTCTACAAATTTTTATTTACAACTTAACCTTGTTCTTTTGACAACTGTTTGACAGCTTGAGTCATGTGATCAAGTTCTGGTTTTAGTTGAGCTTGAGTCAAAAACATTTTACATAATTAAAAAAAATATATTGTGAAGTATTTTTTATTGTTAAATGATTGCCTAATAATAAAATTATAATTATGGACAGTTATAAAAATTTTTAGTGTAAACATCTGACAGATAAATTTGACAGGATAAAATATTCAAATAATCTCAACATGAACTCAAATACTTCAAAAGTATTTTACTTCTCTTGCTTATATATTGCGAGACAGTTTTCGGTAAATGGTAAGCAAAGCAAAATAGTTTGCATATATTTCATTGTGTTTTGATGATTACAGCTTCTTTTATAAGATACTTACCAAGTAAAGACTCCAAACCTATTAGTCCACGAATGCAAGAATTTAGAAGAAAATTACGAGAAACAGCACATGTAGAAAAATTAGATGAACTTTCAGAACATCCCTATCAAGAGAAAGAACCTTTACAAGGTTGGCCCGATAATACAAATCCTGAAACCGGCGAAGTAGGTGGGCCTAAAGGACCTGAACCTACCAGGTATGGAGACTGGGAACGAAAAGGAAAAGTTTCAGACTTTTAATTTTATTTTAAATGTAGATTTGCTTATATTGAAGGACAGAATGTAATAATAAATAACTGTATAGAAAAATTTATTTTTAATAGACGTTGCTACTTAGACTATAACTTAATATAACACGTAATAACTACGTGTAAAAAGTGTTACTTCTGGACTAGAGTATTTAGCACACGCAAATATGAAAAACTATTAAAAAAATCTTTAAAATTAAAGAAAAGCACTTTTTCATTTTCTTTTTATTAACAAATATAGGTGCTTCTCAATTAATATCTATTTCCGAAATTAATTTCAAGTGCTATTAAAATATTTATCCTTAATTTTTTGACTAGATTTTTGTGTGCCAGGAATAAAAATCCATTTGGGGATATCTTGAGATGAATGTTTTTTTTTATGGTTTCAAGTTAATCACGTTCGATTTTTGGTGGTTTATAGATATTTGGGTATTTTTAGGATACATAAAAATTAAATTTCGTTGGTTTTATACATTGAACTATATAAGACATATTCAATGCTTCATCTGTTTTTTTTTTAGTTTTTGTGTTTTCTTATACTCTGGTACAAAATTAACATTTAATATAATATCCACTCAGAGTAAGAGTTGAAGGGTTGAAGACTGAAAATATGATTTTAGAATTTGAAAACTAAAAAAAAATATAATAAAAATGGGCCCAATTTCTTAAGAGCTTGGGCAGACTATCAAATTTTATCAGAATGTTTGATCAAATTAAAACTGTCATTGGTTTGATGTCACATGGAAATCAAATCAAATTATCAAAATGTGATGGCACACCAATCATGGCTTTAGTTTAAACAAACAATTTGATGAAATAGGATTAGAGTTTCCTCTAACTTAAATGCAGTTTGAATTTTAGATTAAAGTTTGATTTTGCATTATTTTTCTAGGATAAATATCAAATGAGTAGTAAAAAGAAACTGTTTTTTAAGGAATCGGGTATAACTGGGTTTTTCATTTTTAAGTCAAGAAATAATTTACACCGGTTAGATTGAATTTCCTATAATAAACCTTAACCTATAGAAATATTTAAAAATAAAACTGTAAAGTTTAAAATACGATCCATTTGGGTATTTTACAAATGCCCTCGATGATATGGCTCATAGCTTGCTAAATACTTATCAGCTAAAATTCTAGAACTTTCAATTACAGCTAAATGTCTGGCATTATCATTAGTTAAAAGTCTCGAATTATCATTAACATTCGTCAATAAACGTCCATCATTTGTCAATAATCGATTATCATTAGTAACCAGTCTCGAATTATCATGTACCAATAGTCTTGAAGGTTCGGTCATATTAACTAATAGTCGGGCACCATCATTAGTTAATAAACGTGTATTATCATTAATCAAACCTCGATTATCAGTTAACAAATGTGAATTATCGGTTATAATTCGAGAACCATCACTTGATATCATTCTTGTATTATCTTGAGGCGGCATCATACGTTGAGGTTCAGGTTGCATCATACGATTATCCGGTTGCATTAAACGATTTGTATGATCTGGAGGTTGCTGAGGAGGTTGATGTTGGTTTTGTTGAAATTTCTGTTCATTTGTGTTGTGGAATTTCGGCATCCGCTGCTGTTGAGATTCTTGATTGTTGTATTTAGGTGATGGTGCGTGGACCTTAAATAAATAAAATTAAGAAGCTTTCCTAACAAATATTAATACTAACCTTCATATGTGTATTTAAAGTGCTAGACTGTGAAAATGCTTTTCCGCAAGTAACGCAAACGTAAGGTCTTTCTCCAGAATGTACTCTCATATGTCGCAGGAGAATAGTATTCACGGTAAAACCTCTACCGCAAACTGTACAAACGTAGGGTCTTTCACCAGTGTGGTTTCTCATGTGGTATTTCAGTTTCATTACAGTTGTAAATCTGAAAAAACATTCTGATTAAATTTATCACAAAAATCTAAATTCTTACCTTTTCTGGCAAACTTGGCATTCTATTGGCTTCTCAGTTCCATGGAGTCGCTTATGACTGGTCAAATCTCCTGACTGTCTGAAAGCTTTACCACAATAATCACAAACAAAAGGTCTTTCGTTAGTGTGTGTTCTCATATGAATTTTCAAACTAGCTTTAGATACATAACCATTTTTGCAAACTTCACATTGGAAGGGTCTTTCGCCAGTATGTGTACGAAGATGTAATTCCAGGTTGAATCTTTGTGGGAAGCATTTACCACAAATATTACATACAAACGGTCTGTCGCCAGTATGCTGTTTTATATGCACTGATAATGTAGCAGCATCTGGGAATTCAGTTTTGCAATAATCACAAATATGTTTGAGTAAAGCAGGATCCCCTTCTTTTTTCTCATGAATTTTCATATGTTTCAAAAGACTATTTTCAGCATAACACCCTTTATTGCAGATTTTACAAACGAATGGTTTTTCGCCGCTATGTTTCAACATATGCTTATTCAACAGAGTAGTATGAATGAATCGCTTTTTGCAAATTTTGCACTCGTGAGGTTTTTGATCCTCAGGCACGTGAGTCCGCATATGATTATTTAGATAATTTTCTTCAGTAAAACCTCTAGGACATAGTTTACATTTATATGGACGGTCTTCTATATGTGTTCGTAAATGTTTCCTAAACGATTTCATATTAATAAATTGCTTCTTACAAACGTTGCATTGATTCGAATTTCGTTTCATTTTCTTAGCAGCTAAAACTGTTAAATTTCGCTTTCAACAGTCAATTTTGTTATTTTTACTGTCTTACCTGCCGCTTTTCCTCCAGCTTTAGCTAATAATTTTTTTTTTGAAAGTTTACTTTTTTGTACTTTTGCTGCTTTTAGTAGCTGCCTTTGAGCTATAGCTTTTTCGTCGTTGGCATTCTCCGATAACGACGATTGTAGTAGGTTGTAGTCTAGCTTGTAGTCATCATCATCACTATCGCCTGATGAAGAATCCAAACCGAAGTTGTCTAAGAGTAGAGTTGTGTTGAAGTCACTTTGATTTGACGTTTCTTCTTCTTTCTTTTGTTTATTGCTTGGGGGTAGTCCTAAGTACTGGCGGAGATTAGAATCTGATTGTTCACATAATTGTTTAAAAGAATAAGCGCTGCTAATTCGATGAACACATTGAAGACAAACTGAAGAGGGCAAGCCGTCGCCGTTGTCAATCTGATAAACAAAAGAATCTTTTATATATATTTCAACTTCATATTTTTTAATAGTTTTTTTCACTTTTCACGTATGATTTATTGAAAGAATAAAAATTGAAATATTACATTTTTATACAAAAAAATCCTATAAGCGAAGTAGTCAAAGAAAAATGTTAACCTGTACGGAAGAAATCCCAGTAATCATTTCCGCAAGTATCATAGAGTGTCCGGTGGATTCATCGGTCAAGAACACAGACCTCATTTCACCTTTTTCCGAAAGACAAGCCCTACATATTTTATTTATATCAAACATGCTCGGTTCTATTTTAACCTCCATCGCAGAAAAGTTAAATTACATCACAAACATAAACACAACAAAAAGATGCACAAACACGCAAAGCAAATGGCGAAACTAGATTCTTCCACTGGTCGATTGTGTCTAACAAGGCGTACTCAACAAGACACCGCTTCGGGTAACATCGTCTCCCATCAGCCGGAAGAAATTTTCAAAAAATATTTCGCATTTGCACGAATATAAAAAGTAGCAAAAGAAATAGGAGAGATCTATCATTTGGTATTAACAGATGAAAACTATTTTCAATCTAAACTGAGTTAATTTAATAGAGCAACGAATAACACCACTCAACTCTTTTTTTGAAGTTACTGACAGTAAACTGACAAATGACAGTAATGACAATAAAGCCCCAAACAAAATGACTTCGAACGCAAGGGCGTTCACTCAAAAATTATCAAAGTAAGTGATTTGATATCCAATCGAAAGAATTTGAAAGTAATTCTGTAATTTTTTTTTTGTTGTAGACACCATCCGGCTGAAGTTCGCCGAAATGTCGCTTGTCAGAAAGGAGGGGTAATCTCACCATCATCTTCTTCGGTAAGAATCAAATACAGTAATAATTCCTTTTACTTTAAATTGTATTTACAGAATTGGACTAATGATATTGTGGATCCTATAGACTTTGAGGAATTTTTAAGTCAATATCAAAATTCGATAGATCGAGATCCTTTGCACAGAATTCTTGATGTTCCGCACGGTGATGTAGAAGTTGAAGAAATTGAAAGACCTATAAGAACTCTACACCCAATTTTACCAGAGGAAAGCCTGTATAACTGCTAACATTCACATTTTTTTAACTATTTATAGTAATCAATTCGCAGTGATACCCTTCCACCTCACGTGCAAGCTTGTATCAAGTGTTACACCTCAAATTGGAGAGTGGTAAAATGTAACAATAGATGTTACAGTAGTAGTGTTTCCAATAGAACGAATGTATCAAAAAATGTGCAATCAAGTCCTAAACAAGAATTTGAAGTTGATTTCCAATCAAATACATTTGAAACGACTAGCGAATCTGATTTAACATCAGTTTCAAGTAGCAGTCGTCAAAGTATTGCTTCTTTAGCTTCAGTTTCATCTTGTGGAGACACTTTAACTCCTAGGAATTCATGGGCTTCATTTGATCTGCGGCATTCAGCCGGAGATCCACTTATTTCTGAAATTTTAGAACAAAATGCACCTGAAGCCTTAGACCAGTTGAATGAAAGTCGTCGACAGATTGAAAGACAAGATGCATTGTTTGCATTATGTTCATCTAACGAAAAGGATGCGAATGAACCGATTGAAAGAAGGATTCCGGCAGCACCTCCTTCTGAGCCTTTGGGGCATAGAATCTTGGTGAAATGCCATCAGTTAACGTGAGTAGAAACCGAATGTATTAATTTGAACCCTAAAACAATTGTTTAGATTGGATTTGGAAGTAGAGCCGTTATTTGCTTCAATGGCTTTATATGATGCAAAAGAGCGAAAAAAATTATCAGAGACATTCTATTTTGATTTGAATCCAGAAGGTTTGAAACGCATGTTAGGAGATCACGTGCCTTATAGTGATACCAGTACTTTAGCAAGAGGATGCATTTTTAATATAACAAATCCTTCCCCTGATTTGTTTTTAGTCATTAGATTAGAAAAAGTTCTTCAAGGTGATTTGAATGAGTGTATTGAGCCTTACATGAAGGAAGAAAGGGTATTTGAGATGATTTAATTTATATAAAATTACATTTCACTTTCCATAGAATCGCGATAAGTTGAGAGCAAATGCTGTAGCAGTTTGTGAACGTTTGGGGAAATATAGGCAAGCATTTGCGTGGACTGGTATATATCTGATGAATATCATTAATGGGGGAAATTCGCTGGAAAGAGATTCCGATAGAGATTCTTTCAGTTCTGGTTCGACTACTAATAGTTTAGGTAATTTTTCTTATTATTTTTTTAATCTTTTCTATATTTTTTTGTTCAAGATCGAAAATTAGGAAGTAGCAGTCTTGAGCAACTCCGTAGAAGGGCTACAGACATGGGAAGCTTAACTCGTAGAGGTTCTTTAGAACGAAATAAAAGACGGTCGTGGTCACCAGATCATTTAGCAGCAACTCTCGAATCATTTCGACCAATCACATTAACAGTTTCGTCATTTTTCAAACAAGAAGGTGAAAAATTACGCGACGAAGATTTGTATAAGTGCCTTCATGAATTGAAGAAACCAACGACAATACTTAAAAAGTTGAAATGCATTCCGGCTACGCTTAAACTAGAAATAGCTCCATGTTCAGGCGAATATAAAAACAGTTTAACAACGGAACTTGTTAAACTTTATCCGTATCCAGATGAAAAAGCTAGACCTGTAAAAGAGTTGCTTGAATTTCCTACTAAAGAGTTATTAGTACCACATTATACTTACCGTAATTTATTGTTTGTAAGTCCAAAAGAATTAAATTTTTCGAATCGTGCTGGCTCTGCTAGAAATCTCACAGTTAAAGTGCAATTAATGGCTGGCGAGAGCGAAAATCAAGCATTATGGAATATTTTCGGAAAATCGAGTTGCCCAGAAATGACGAATGAAGCATATTCTGTGGTAACTTATCACAGTAAAAATCCGTTCTTTTATGATGAAATTAAAATAAAGCTTCCTGCGGCTTTGTCCGATAATCACCACTTACTATTTACTTTTTATCACATTTCTTGTCAGCGAAAAGTAGAGCAATCTTCTGTTGATACACCGGTTGGTTATACAGTAAGTTGAAGTTAATTGTAAAAGTTTTGGTTCTATTTATAAATTATAGTGGTTGCCTTTAATTCGAGACGGTAGACTGATAAGTGGAGAATTTTGTTTACCGGTGATGTTAGAAACACCACCTAAAAATTATAGCTACATTCCTCCTGACGTCAATTTACCAGGGACAAAATGGTTAGATAATCATAAAGGATTGTTTACAGTACATTTGGATTCAGTTTCATCAGTTCATACTCATGATCCAGCGATTGAGAGATTTTTAGCGGCTTATGATTATGTTCACACTGGTGTTATACCACCAAGATTGGGTGAAGCAGGCTTAGAAAATGAATTAAGGTTGTTTTTTTTTTTTTTAATTTTGTTAACTTATTTTTTAATTTTAGAACTGCTTTATTGGGTCTAGCGGGAGCAAAACCAGAAGCAATAATCAAAAACTTACCTCTAATATTCGACAGTCTTTTAGAACTTTTAGTTCAGCCTCCAAGAATCTCAGGACATACATTAAATATCGGCCAAACAACTTTCGAAGCTTTTTGTTTATTATTAGAAAACGTTTCGGTAATTTTTGTTTATATTGAAATTACAAGTTTATTTAAATTTTTGTAGAAGTTGGAACTTTCAGTTGATCAACATTCCCGAAATGCGCTTTTAGCAACGTACATTCAATATCATTGCAATTTACCGCATCCTTTATCTTCAAGCAATCACAGTTCGCCAGATTGGGAAGAAAATGCTCCTTTGACTCGTAGTAATTCTAACCCAGATTTAGAAGTGGCACAATTACAGCAATCTAGAGGTTTAGACAGAGCTGCAAGTATGCGAGCAACAAACAATGATCAAATTAGTTCAAGCATAAATTCTTGTCAAAGAATAGTTCATCATGAAATTGCTTTACAATGGGTTGTTTCTAGTGGAAGAATCAAAGATCTGGCAATGAAAAATGCTTGGTTTCTTTTTGAGTTGATAGTAAAAAGTATGGTAGAACATTTAGCTCATACTAGAAGCTTGGAAGCTCCAAGAAAACATCGCTTTTCGGAACAATTTCTTGATGATGTTTTTTCTCTTGTGCATACAATTACAGCTGAGATTATTTCGCATGCAACTAGTGATATAAGAGGAGCTCATTTATTGAATGCTGCTTTAGCTTTTTTCTTTTTTGATTTATTATCGATTTGTGATAGAGGTGCAGTTTTTAATGCTTTACGATATTATAATAAACAGTTGCAAGCTAAAATAATGACGATGCAAGATGCAGCAGTTCTAGTTGAATTGAAATTGGAGTTAGCTAGAATTGTATGTAGTCATGAACATTACGTGGCTTTGAATTTGCCTTTTGCTACGCCTTTTATGGTTACTGGACCTTCGGTTTCGCCAAGTCCGAGTGTTACTAGTTCTACTAGTCAGAATTCTTTCTTGTCTGGACCTCCACCTAGTCAAGAAAGAGTTAGTACGTTTGCGGAATTATCACCTGAATATAGGCAGCATCATTATCTCACTGGTATTGTTTTAACTGATGTTACAAGTATTCTTCTAGACATGAAGTAAGTCAAATTCAATTATAATGAAAAATACAACTATCAATTTTTCAGTAAACCAAATTTACATATTAAAGCGGTCGATACAATAAAATCTTTATTATCGTGGCACGACAGTGATCCTCGGTACTCGACTCCTGAAGCTCGAAGACGAGTTGCGGCTCTGTATCTGCCATTATTATCAATAGCAATGGATGTACTTCCACTTCTTCATCGTTGGTCATCTGATAAATCCGATCGTTATCCAACTGAAGATGAACCGGCTAATATTAATCAAACTGTAGCTTTGGCTATCGCTGGAAAAGTATCTCCCGTTAATTGTGATAATCTACAATCGGTAAAAATGGAAAATCTTTTCTAATTTAAAATGAATTTATTGATTACAGAATCGAAAAACTGGAATAAGTGCTGAAGTTACAAGAAATCTTCTAACTTGTGTTTTATGGGTTTTGAAGAATGTGGAACGTGAATCTTTAATTCAGTGGTTGGGAGAATTAACATCTTCACGTTTAGCGACTCTTTTACATCTATTAGACGCTTGTACTAGTTGTTTTGAGTATAGACCAAGGCGAAGAGCTCCTCCACCTTCTGGTTATGCGCATGCGCAAGTATCACAAGACGGTTTATCTCTTCTTGAAGATGTTATACTAGGTCAAGGATCAGCTAGAGAAATGATGCAACGAAGAAAAGGAGGAATACAAACTCCTGGATCGACTGAAACTAAGTTGAGATGGAGGAAAGAACAAATGGCTGCTTATAGACCAATAACTGATGCTGTTGAGAGACCGAAAGAGGATATTTTTAATGATGTTCATTTGGAAGGACATTTTGCAACTGAAGCCTCTTTTATTATTTTAGATACTTTGGAAAAATGTGTGTCGACTGTAGCACAGTGGGACTCACAACAGTATTTAATTGGGTTAGCACTGACAGTTTTGTTACATGCTTTAAGTAAGAATCAGAGTACTACAATTTTACCACATTTGTTTGCGTCGCAACGAAGTTTGGTTTTTAAGGTATAATCACCCGATTTTATTGTTCGTTCAATTTAAATTTGCTATTATAGTTTCATAGCGCTCTTTTTGACGAAGAGAGTACTCACTGTGCTGATCTTTGCCTACTTCTGTTAAAGCATTGTGGATCTCAGATCGCTTCAGTGCGATCTCAAGCTGCTGCCTCCTTGTATTTATTAATGCGGCAAACTTTCCAGATAGGCAATGTAAGTAAAAGTGTTACATATAAAAGAATGTGTATTTTTGGCATCTGGAGAGAATAAAGCTATACCTTCTTTTTTACAATTGCAGAATTTTGCACGAGTAAAAATGCAAGTAACAATGTCGTTAAGTAGTCTAGTGGGAACTTCAGCTACCTTTAGTGATGAATCTCTTCGTAGATCTCTCAAAACAATTCTAGAATATGGTGAACGTGATACTGAATTACAAGAAACAACATTCCCTGAACAAGTGCGAGATTTAGTTTTCAATCTTCATATGATTCTTTCAGATACAGTTAAAATGAAAGAGTTTCAAGAAGATCCGGAAATGCTTTTAGATTTAATGTATCGCATTGCTAAAGGTTATCAAAATTCGCCTGATTTGAGATTAACATGGCTTGAGAATATGGCTCAAAAGCATATGGAAAGGAGTAACCATTGTGAGGCTGGAATGTGTCTCGTCCATTCTGCTGCTTTAGTAGCTGAATATTTAGTAATGTCTGAATCGTCTCCGCATCTACCAGCTGGTGCGGCTGCTTTGGAAAGAGTTAGTCCAAATGTGTTAGAAGAGAGTGCAGTTTCGGATGATGTTTTAAGTCCTGAAAAAGAAGGAGGATGTCTTGGTTCACATTTTACTGAAGCTGGTTTAGTGGGTTTGTTGGAGCAAGCTGCTAGTAGTTTTCATGTAGCAGCGATGTATGAACCTATGAATGATATCTATAGAGTTTTGATACCTATTGCTGAAAATAATAGAGATTTTAAAAAGTTAGCGAACATTCATGGGTAAGTGTATTAATAACTTTTATAATATTTTGATTATAGGTAAATGTTATAGGAAATTGCATGATGCTTACACACGTATTGATCAGTTGCAAGGAAAAAGAATGTTTGGTACTTACTTTAGAGTTGGTTTTTATGGTTCTAAGTTTGGCGATTTAGATCGTGAAGAATTTATTTATAAGGAGCCAACGTTGACTAAATTACCGGAAATTTTCAGTCGATTAGAGGTGAATATTTTTATATTATGTTTGAAGATATTGCCAAATGACTCACAAGCAATCTATCTCCAGAAATTATGTACCTACTCTATAAAAATTTTCCGCATTCTTTGGTTTTTCAGAATTTTTATGCTGAACGCTTTGGACCAGAAAATGTAATAATAATTAAAGATTCCAATATCGTTGATATCAGTGCTTTAGATCCGGATAAAGCCTATATACAGATAACTTATGTAGAGCCTTATTTTGAACAGTATGAATTACGTTATCGTCAAACACATTTTGATCGTAACTTCAATATTAGTAAGTTTAATTTTTCTTTGCATATCAAATTTAAACTTCAATATTTTAGAGAGGTTTGTATATGCAACTCCTTTCACTATGACTGGAAAGGCACATGGAGAGCTTCGTGATCAATACAAACGTAAAACAATATTAACAACGGCAGTACACTTCCCTTATGTCAAAACAAGAATTCAAGTAGTGAATCGAGTACAGATTACATTAACACCAATAGAAGTAAGAATTGAAGTATCAAAACTTTGAACGTAACAACTTTTTTGATAATTTTTAAGGTGGCAATTGAAGATATTCAGAAGAAAACAAATGAATTAGCTGCTGCAACTCAGCAAGAACCTCCAGATCCGAAAATTTTACAAATGGTATTGCAGGGTTGCATTGGAACTACTGTCAATCAGGGTCCATTGGAAATGGCTTTAACTTTTTTACCTAGTGATGGTAAACCATTAACCAAACACCAAAATAAATTAAGGTTGTGCTTCAAAGATTTTTGCAAAAAGTAAGTTCTATTGGTGCAGAGAGAGACATTTAGATGATTTATTTTTTATGCAAATTTAGATGTAGTGATGCCTTGAAAAAGAATAGAAATTTAATTGGACCAGACCAAAGAGATTACCAAAGAGAACTTGATAGAAACTATAAACGTTTTACAGAAAAGTTGCAACCGTTAGTAAATCCCCAAAATGTTACCATAGTTTCCAACAGGTAATGCATTTTTTCTTTAAGTAGTAATGTAAATCTCGTTTTCAGCCCTCATAAGTATCCGAATACAGAATCAACGTATTTACGATGGTAAAATAGGGAAAATTATAAATATTTATTCAATTATAATGTAGGTATTATACAGTATCTCACGATTTTTATCAAATAACGTCAATATGTATACACCACGCTTTGTAAGGCAAACATAACTTATTCGTAATTAAAATACTTCTGTATAATTACAAAAATAGATACGTGATAATTTATGTATGCAAACATTCAAAATAAACTTTTTAATAGTTCATATGAGAATAATAATCCTGAAACACTTGAACATAAATCTCTTTTTCAGCTTGAGTCATTTCAGCAATGATAGAGTCATTAATGTCTGTAATATTGTAAACTCTATTTCCAACAGTAACAGTAGGCACAATTCCATCATCTTCTTCGCTTTCTGAATTTTCCATCTCGCCAGTTTCTTCTTTAACTTCGTTCATTTCATCTGAACTTGAGTCAGATTCATTATTTAGACCTTTAAGAGCATTAGCTGCCAGATTTGAGGGTCTTTTCTCATGAGCTAACAGAACACTCATTATATCATCAGTCTTGCCGTTGTTACTTGTGCTTTCATTAGCAGTATCAATAATATCTGTTGTTTTATTAGAGTCTTCTGAATCTTTAGTAATTACAGTAGACTCCATCATCCATATAGGCGCTTCTTTCCTCGCATTAGCAGCCGCAGCGTTGCTTTCATCACCAATTGTAACATCAACCCGAGTTTCTTCCACCGCGAAACCAGAACTTCTGGTCGCTTCTCCTGACCAGTTTTCTTGAGGTTGATTCAGAGATTTTTTATCAATACCTCTAATTGTACTTATATCAACAGGTTCAGGTTCTAAAACTTCTGGAGCTAATTTAATCCCTTCTACTTCACGTAATAATACATAAAGAGGTTCCAACTGCTCATTAAACTTCGCAAGTAATAATCGTGAATCTTTTTTAGGTAGAGCTGACAAATCCTCTTCTACGACTTCTCTACAGTAAGTGCATCGAAATTCACTAGTAGTGTAATCAAATAATTGATCAGCCTCTAAATCTGTAAAGGTTTTCAAACATCCTGGACATTTAAAACTGGCACGACTCGTAGCATCACGCTCTTCTGTCTCAAGGCGTTTTCTCATTAAATCTAACTTATATTTAACAACATTTACAAAGGTTTTGTAGTTAATAAAGTAATAATTCACTTTTTGGGCTTTACTATCAGCACCAGTTTCCATACGCAGTCTTACTTGGATAAATTTGTCGTTTTTCAAAGTAGCAATTCGAGCTCTTAGCATTTTTCTCTCAAATTTTAGTAACTCGCAAATATCGTCTTCTTTCATACAAGGGTTACGGACCAGCATATCCACTATAAGAGCATCCTCAATAGTGTAAAAACCTCTTACAACTAACCTAGCGAGCTGTTTGAGGCTGCTAGGAACCTCCGTAACAAGTCTCTCTTCATTACTCATTTTGAGTGTAAAACATCGAGTAAGTTACATTTTTTATTTCATTTTTAGCACGAAATTCACTTTGAATACAGAAAGTTAATTTGAGAGTTACTTAACCTAACAGCTTTGACTTTGACAAATAAACTTTCTATGGTTACTATTACTACCAACATGATAATCTAAGTTTCTAAAATGTTTCGAATGTATCAGAAATGTTTTATAAAAATGTAATAGGACAATCACTAATTTATTTATTGATAATATAATTCACAAAAATATTCAAAAAATATGTAAAAAAAAGTTTTCAACAAATCACTCAACTTTTATTTATTTGTATTACTGTGTAGTGCTTCTATTGATACACTCAGCTGCTCAAGCCTCTGTATAAGTTGGCTCATTGTGTTTTGAGATCGTAAAAGATTTTCATCATTTAAAGATGGTAAAGTAGCTGCTCCTAAATCAAAGTGGAGTTTGGCTAATTTTTCTTGCTGCTGTCGAATATTAGTCATTTGCTCCATAGTACATCCACTTCCAAAAGCTCTCAATTTACCAGAATGAAAATCAGCCAAAAGTCCTAACAGAGCTTTTTCCATATGTCTGACATCGGGCACTTCAGATATAAAACAATGATGTCTGACATTTGCATTATTATCTAGATGTGCACACATGCAAAAAAGCCAAAAGTAAAAAAAGGAAAATAAAAGATGAATAAATAAGAGAATCTTGCAACATAAATTAAAAATCAAATTAGTATGATATAATACCTTTATGCACGTTTCTGGGTCTAGCTGTTGCAGTTTTAGTTGTATCTCTATTCAGTCGTCTTTCATTAACAAAAGATACTTTAGGATTTAATGGATTAACATTAAGATTGTATCTGTTGCCCAGTCTAACCATGGAACTATGACTAGTATTTCCAGATGATGACATCTACAAACTCTTACAATTAAAGTAAGAAATTAATTTGTATTTATCACTACTTTGGCACTTCTCACGGGAGATATAACTTTAACTTCATTAATATTGTCATCATGAGGTGTACTGTCATCGTTTTCGCCATCAATGTCACTTCCAACCAATTGTTGCAATTCTGTCTCTATCCTTGACTCCATAATTATCAGTAAATATTTATTCAAGTGGAATTTGTAATATGTAAACAGTTAAAAACAATAATGAGGTTAACACAGAGTTAACAAATAACTAATAACTCACTCACACTAGGGATTTCAGTTTTTATTAAGCAGTTTCAAGTTACAAAGTTACCAAATTGTCAGTTATTGCCGAAAATTTATAACCTATATCATTTAAATAAAATATTTACACTTTATAACAAAGATGACGCAAACGTATTCTACAGATTGGGACATTGACAAATATCGAGACGATGCTGATATTGAAGAACATTGGTTACTCCGAAAAGAATTCATGAAAGCTCATAAAGGGAAATTCCCAGAGGAGTATCTTGTAGCATTGGCCACAGCTTTCACAAATATTGAATTTATGGGTTGTAGGTGAGTATTTTGATGAGAAAATTCTATTTTGCATATTTGTTTAAGCTACCCTGCTCCACTAATGTTGAGAGTGGCTGAACTTTCCAAGGATATAGCTAAAAAATATAGAGAATTGAAAAAGACAAAATTGCAGAGAACTTTTGTATCAGCTTCCAGTGCAGCAGAAAATAAAATCAGTACGTTAAATTTAGTTGTATAATATTTACGTTTTTATTCATTTTCAGAGAAAAGACAGTCCGACCCTGGAACTTACACAAGTAACAAAAAAAGTAAACATTAAGTAAAAAAGAATGTATTTAAATAAATGGATCTCTAATGTGGGTTTTTGATTAAATTGCGTTAAAATTATTCCCTAGGTCTGTGTATATTATTGGAAAATGTTGAACACGTCCACTTGACCAACCTATACTCAAACAAGCACCTTCTTTGAAATTTTGTTGAAAACCCATTGTACTTGGTACTTCTGCAGCTAAACCAATAATTAAAGAACTACAAAACATTTGTAAAAAATTAAAAAAAAAATCCGGCTCAGTATTACCTGGATATCAACTGAAGTATTGGAGCTCCAACAACATTAAAAACAGCCACACAGTTTGTTTCTTTAAAAGATACAGCTAAATGGTTACCTTTAGGGTCTGTTTCCATACTTTGAATAGTACCACCAATTGCTATTCCTTCCAAGTCAATTTTAGTTAAATCAAACAAGGGAAGAGCGTGATTCATTGACGTATCTATACTGTTTGTAAATATATGATCACTTTTAATAGTCAAACCATAAATAATTGGTTCAGTTGATGTTGCAAATAACAAATGAGTGCCTGAATTTGTCCAACAAGCAGCTTGAACATAACCTGATAAAACAGTCCAGCGATCGCTTTCCCAATGTTGACAATTCCAAATTCTAAATAAAATTGGATAATTATTCTTTCACTTCAGATGGAACACTCACTTAAAGACTATTCCATTTGAGACGGATAGTAATTTGTCCTTGGATGGAGACCATTTCAAAAGAATATTTCCAGAGTTTCTTGATCCTTTTAAAACACTGGTTTTGTCAAGCTCTACGTCCCATATAAGGATGTTGGAATCATTAGCTGCTGCACTCACTAAAACATCTCCTTTAGGACTCCAAGTCAGGCTAATCACAGGGTGATGTTCCACTCTATATAACATCACAGTGTTGCTAACAGAAGGTCTTGTAACCTATGAAAGTTGAATTAAACTCTATTCCATCATATTTAAAATTATTACCAATGAATTAAAGTCGACGTTCCATATTATAATTCCAGCTTCATGTCCTACTGCTAACTCTGTCAAAGACATAGGCCTCCAAGCCAAGCAAGTTATACTTTTCTGTTGCTTACATCTCAATAAAGGCACAAACGAACTATTATTACAGTAAATTCGAACACTATCATCACTAGTTGCGACAGCCAGACGCGAATTATGCGGATGCCAAGCAATGCATCTTACTGGTACATTAGACCAATTTCTAGTCTGACTAAATTCATCTACTAATTCTGTTCCATTTAATTTCAATTTTGGGTATAAAGTTAATTGAACTCTTCTTATATATCTTAATACTCTTAACATAAGTAAAGCACTTCTTGATATAAAAAAATGATGATGTAGAGAAGCTGTGTGTAGAACTTCTTTAAAACCTTGCTCTGAGTATAATTGAGTTAGTTGTTTTAAAAATGGCACATCTGTTGGTAGAAATAAAGCTCTAGCTTCGTCTCCTAATGTTGGATGATGCAGTGAATCACGAGTTATATGAATTTTTGGATGCTTATCAACCTAAAATTAATTAAAAATGTACAATTTTGATTCTAACCTTACAAAAATTGTACCGAAGTTGTAAAAGTGGAAACATTAGGGTATTCATAATTCATGCATTGCATCCGTCCATTGATTTCACATAAAGTTATCTCGCCATCGTTTGGAACAGAAAAATCTTCGAGGGTTCTCATGGTTTTTCTTATATCAAATTAAATTTAAAATTTGTCGCTTCAGCTTGACAACTGGTTGATAGTGTTGCCAACTATTTAATAATTTAGTACTTAGATACATCTTTCTTTCACTCCCTCTCTGGACTCTCATAAAAGTTTTATTATTTTACTCTGCTTTTAAACTTCTTGACAAAAAAATAGTCCGAAATAAAATAATTTTTAATTTGCTGCTATTATATTTAAACAGTTTTTAACAAATTAAAAATAAATTAACCCCTAAAAATCTTAAAATTGAAATAGGTTGGCTACACTGCTACCATTAACCATATAACACTCACTCTCAAGAAGTGAAAATCCTCATGTTAGTGGTTGGCAACATACAGCTTTGAGCGCTCCCCATGCTTTTCTGGCAAAATAGTAGATGCGCGGGAAGAGTTAAATATCAGGTAACTTTCTTGCAATTATTTGTCAAAAGTTTAATCAACATCATTAATTTAATAATAAACGCATGTCAAAAGGTAGATAAAACGCAGTAAAATAAATTAAATAGTTTTATTTAATTTTAAAAAAAGCGAATTGCAGTAAATCTTTAGTCAAATTGATTATCGACGATTAAACACCTACAAATTAGAAAAATTCAAACCTGCAAATCATTAAAAAAATAAAAATAAAATAATATTTAAAAATAGAAATATAAAATTTTAAAAGTTTGATGTGACAGAACAAATCCTTAAACTTAAAAAACTCAAGACACCAAAATGTGTTAAACAGTGTTTTCGACTTTAAAATTTTATTTAAAATTCTAAAATTTCGATTTGTCTGAAAGACGAAAATAAAAAAAAAACGATAACAAAATCATAAATGAAATAAAAAGAATTTGCTCTAAACGAAAAAATAAAAATTTAACAAAACTACCTATAGGGTAATCACATATCGTTTAAAAAATATATTCAAGATATGTGAATTATACCGTATATATCATATATATATGATGCTCACAAATTTTCCAATATTTTGAGCTGACAGAAGGATTTACCTTACAAATGTCTCGCCACAAATTATGTGTAATAGGATTTGTGGGAAATCTGAAAAAATGCTTGTTGTTGGAGTCTTCTGAAAGGTTGCTGTAATACCACTACTATGTGAGCCCCTTGAGGAGACAGCACTTTTTTAAGGTAAAACACCTCGATTTTCAAGGTAGATCAAAATTCTAAAAGGTAGATCAAAAAGTCTAAAATTTGAAGGTACGAAGGCAGCCCCTTCAGAACATTCAATAATTTAAGGTAAAACACCCCGATTTTCAAGGTGCCTTAAAAGTGAAAGGTCCCTTCAGCACACAGCACTTTTCAAGGGTAAATAAAAGGCTGAAAAAATCGTGAAATCACTTCCCATTTTAAAGCCAGCGTAAATTCATTTTTGAAACTCGATGACTTGTGGTAATTTAGATCTCATAATTAATGAATACAAACCCGGTTCGTTATATTAAACCACTTTGTTTGTTTCTACATATTGTTACTTCTGGATTATGTACTGCAAAGAAAAAGTGAAAGAAAAACATGACAGATGATTAAGAATATATGTTATTTACCTATATTCCATGAAATGGCGAAACGCAATCTCAAAATCATCTGTTGCTTCAATATTCTCAAATATAATTAACGGGTCAGGCTTATTTATGTGAGCCTGAAAGTTAATTTCAATGGAATCGGTGTCTTTATGGTAAGTCTCGACTTCTTCTTGTAAAATCATCAACTGCCTGCGCTGTGACAAATTATTTGGAAGAGTTGATTCAACAATAGTCATTACAACTCCTGGTGTAAAACTAATTGTGGCCCAAAAGACCGGCAACCCCTGTTCCATTTTAACACGTGCACTAAATTTAATTTTTCGAATTTTCTGTCTCTTCACAGTCTTGCGTTTGATTTGCAACTGTCGGAACTCGTTCAATAACTGATTTAAATCCATTTTATCTTATCTTGATTTTTTCTTTGCTTTTCTTGTGTTTTGTTTTGCAGCGAAATTTAACACACCCAGCATCAAAGTAAAACAGATGGGTTGACAGTCAGCGTTGCCAACAACAACAAGTTAAAATTTAAAATAGTTGCAGACAACGGTTTCTGAGATCTGTATACTGTGTTGCATATGTTATTGGTGCGACACTTGATTTATAATTTGTTTTAGTATTAATTTAATAGGAGAATGAATATCAAACATGTGCAACATGCAAAAATAAAAAATTTTTGGCCTCATGGTCAAGATCACAGACGTTTAATTAGTTTTATTATTTGATCGATAAGACCACATTTAAATCCAAAAACTGTCAAGTCAAATTTATCAGATTTAACTAATGTATTCGAAATATCATCAAATTCATAAAACATTTTATCTTTAAAGAAATATAAATTTCTATATCTGAATGCTCTGCTTATATTTGGAGGTATTCCAGCAAATAATTCTGAAACAAGACCATTTTTATTTGATCTAAACAAACACTCATCAAACTCAATATATAAAACTTTATCATAAAATATATATGTTTTTCCAGAATAATTCTTTTTCCTTTTGGTATTCCTAAATTTTCAATAGATTGACCATTGTATCCACTTTTAACATTAAAACTTGGAAAATCAATTAAATAATATAAATTTTTAACAACTATTAAAACATCACCTGAAGGTCTTTGATATATATGCGAAACTTCTTTAAAATCATCTGGCAAAAAATATAAATAATCTTTAATTAATTTCGGTTCTTTATCAGAAGTCATATCTTTTAAATTGACTAACCAAACATACTTCTTATAAAAAAGATACATATGATGATTTGCAATTAAAAATGTGTCAATTTCTTTATTAAAATCACATAAATTCACCATAGGCTCGTGAGTCGAAGATGAATTACCAACAGTATCTTTTACTCCGACTTTGCTTACAGTAGGTTTAACTGTTGTTGTTGTTGTTGTTGGTATTAATTCATATTTTAATCGTTCAGGTCGTCCATATAAATATTGAATTGCCCAGATATCGTCTTGAGTCAATTTATCAATTCCACCATTATAATAGGCGTACATAATTGAATTATTATTTGCAGAATGTTCAATACCTAATGTGTGTCCTATTTCGTGTAATAAAACAGTATAAAAATTAGTTTGACCATCAGGTGTATTGCTTGATTTACCAAAATACCAGTTTTCTGATTTATCAAAATGGATTCCTAAACATTCATTATTATTTGGAAAGAAGCCATGTGCTAAGACATTACCTTTTCCGTCAAAACTGCTAGAACATATTCCTTTTTGACACCGTGAATTATGATTATGTTGAAACAGCGTATTAGGAAATGAAATAAGTATGTCCGTTTTAATACTATTGCACTCAAACTTTAAATTTGAAACAGATTCCCACTGATCAAAGGCTTTTTGTGTTAACTCTTTCATCTCGTTTGTAGCTAACGAAAAATACCATTTAAGATTTGTTTTATTCCATTTTTGATAATGAACTCTATAAGCTGTTGGATTATCTTTAACGCCACATCTGGGTTTACTGATAAATGCAATTGTTTCTAGATTTAATGTTCCATCAGTTGGTAAATTATAGAATTCTTGAAACCTTATTAATGTTTCATCGGTATGCGAAGCACTAGTCAAAGACGTTTCTGTTAATGATCCATTACTCTCTAAATACCCAAATTGTTCTAAATAACTTCTAATATTAATATCATCTGAACTTTTTACAGTAGTGAGAAATAAGAAAAAAATAATATATTTCATTTATTAGAGTAAATATCAAAATAATTTAATTTCCGTTTAAGTGGACTTTTTCTAGGTATTTCTCTCTGGGAAAATAATTAAAATTACTGACAAATTCCTCTTCACGTAAATTTATTTCTTTTTCATTTATCTTATCAGTAATAAATAAATGCAATAACTGTCTATAAAATTTATAAACCAACTTATATTCTTTGATTCTTTCTGATATTTTTAATCTCTTATCTAATATTTCTATTCTACCCCTGCACCAAGAGATAAACAAACTAATGGAGGTAGGGCTAACGAAGATAATCCCGATGCACTAATAATTTACTAATAGATAACCCGATTCCAATTTTATAAAAATATATGTAACTTTTTCTGTATACATACAAGCGTTTTCGTAGATATGTTTCCATTTATAACATATAGATAAATATATAATTTTTCATCACGAGTAAGCAAAGGCGAATCTTTTCTCATTTAAACGACACGGTATCTGTTTGAAAAGAATATAATATATCATAAAAATCTTTGCCTCTGTTGACATTAATTATCATATATATACAGTAATGACCACATAAAACAGAAGAACTCATTTGTAACTGCGTGCTATTCCACGCAATATTTTTTCCGCTACTTAATAAATATTTTTTATTTTTTTCTGGTGGAGATATTCCAAAACTGTCAAAATATAAAATATTTCTTAAATATGGTTTGTTTATGTAACATACCCAGTGTGAGCCATAACAATTAGAGGGCTGAAAATTAATTATACCTGATTCATCTTTTTTTTTGGTAACATGTCAATTGCAAAAACACCTCGAAAATTTCGCGTAGCTTCATGAGGCAAACCCGAATTTTTCATAATATCAGATATTTCTATATTACTTAAACCCGATTTCCTATCAATTTTATTCCTTGTCCATATGTCTTTGTCTTCTTTTTTTTTATACCATCTCCAAAGGCTTTTTGTGCTAATTTAGTACCAGCATAACCAGCAGCACCTAACCCCAATGCTTTGGCTACAGCTAACGCTGCAGGAATTAAAGCAGGTAAAAATCCACCTATCTGTGTTTGAGAAAATTTGATATTACAATATTTTTTCTTCTCTTTTTTACACTTTTTAATTTCATCAATCTGATATTCTCTTAATTTAATAGTATTATTAGATCTTTCTGTTAAATCGAATCTTATATTACAATCTATTCTTTTTTCTTTACAACTTTGGAGTTTCTTTATTTGATTAGGTGATAAATATACTTTATAATCATTCATTTATTTAATTAAAAACTCAGCAAAGCTTCGTGAGCCAAAGGTGAACTCGGTAAATCCTACTTCATTTCCAAATAAATCCTTTCATCTATGATATTCATATTTGCAATTCTTTGAGATTCAACTACGGCATACATATAGTAATTAACATTTTGATAATCTTTTAATGTCCAATTAACTTCTAGTTCAGATGATTTTGTTTTACTAAATAAATTTTCATCATTTTCTTTTGTTACGTCAAAAGCAACTACTAAATAGAGGTTACAAAAATCTTTATAGCTAACGCACGTACCTTCATCCAAATCTTTTTTATAATTACAAAAGAGGAAAGCGGCATACAAGCGTTGTAAATCCTCATTATTCACCTGATATTCATAAGTAGGATGTTGGGTACCGTTGATTTTAATATTTATTCTTTCTAAATTCATATTATCAAAAATCATCATTGACTTGGTAAAATTATCGTTTCGTTCAGCTTTAGAAAAAACTATACAAACTCTAGATATTTTATTTTGATTATTTACAACGCGCCAGTTTCCACTTCCAGAAGACCACAAATTACTACGGTAACAGTTAAGTGCATTCCATCCACAAAGAAAGTTAGATTTGCTAACTAATAATGAAGTTAATATTTTTTCCGTTTCTAATGAGGGTTTTACTATTGGTATCCACAAACAAATATCAGATACTTCATAGTCATAATTTCCATCAACTTTAGCGTGTAATATATATTTAAGCATTCAGCAGATTTTTAATAATCTTTGATTTTTTAGTTAATCGATTCGCCCTGCCTGTCTTAGCCTTTTTCAATCCGTCGCCTCGTAAATGTTCATTCATCGATTTTTCTTTCATTTTGTTTAGAATTGGATTTATAATTTCTTCTTTATAAGTAGAAAACGGCGGCGATTTTACGTATGTAGACGCTATATTTTTAATCCCTGAAGTCACACCTTGAATGATATCCTCTTTATTTTTCCAAAAAGGTTTTAATATATTACGATATAAAAAGCCTAATGCGGGTATAGCAAATTTTTTTATAGATTGAAAAATATTTCCACCTCTAATATCTCTGTGATATTTAAGACCAAACCCATATTGTTTCGGAAATAATTGTTTTTTATGAACAACAAGTACCATTTATTCTACAAGAAAGACAAGGCAAGAAGACGAAGACTTACTGAATATCTAGAACAAAATTTAAGCACTCTCCATTAAAATTTATCAACTGATTTAGCTGATTTGTAACGGAAATGCGAGTATTAAATATATAATCCGTACGATTAATTGGTAAATATTTCGGATGCGTCAGTTCAATATTAATTAAAGATCTAGGTGAAATATTTGGAGTAAAAGCGTATATAACATCACTTTTGAGATTATTTTGATAACTAGATGAAACTAGGGAGCAGTGAATCAAGATTTGATCAATATCTTTGGTGACATTACCAATTTTTGTTGCATAGTTTATTCCTTCTTTATATATTTTTTTATCAAATCCTAAAAGCTCATGTATGTTACCGTGGGGAAAGTCAATTTCATAGTCTTTGTCGCGTATAATTAGCATAAAACGATTAGATAATTTACATCAAAATAAAACGGTGGTGTTTCAAACGTTCCAAAATATTCTTGGATATATTTATTTAATTCATTTTCATCGTACAAACCGTTTGGTAACTTTAATATTTTCCACTTCGATTCATTTCTATCGTCTTCTTTCTTGATTTCGTTATTTTTGAGTTCTGCCTGCGGAGCCGTAGTCCCTTTCAGGGACGCTGCGAAGTCGTTTTTTACCAGACTTGTATTCGCTTCGCTCATGAGGGCTTCGCCTGAATTTTATTTCGTTATTTTTATACTCTTCAGTAATGTTATCCCAACTATACCAGAGACTTGCTGTTTTTAAAGCAATTTCACCTTTTAATCCAGGTAAAATAATAGGACTTTCAGAATAACTTATTTCAAAATTAAAAGTAATTTCAAGAATGTAAACTTGTGCATTATTGCCAACAGCGGCAACCGGCGATTTTCTGGCAAACTAAAATCGGTGTTGTGTATATAGGCAACTTAAGTGCCACTGGGTTGTAGACTTTGCTACCGCTAGTGCTATCAACAACGGAAGTATCGTTTAAGATTTAAAATTGAATAATGAAAAAAAAAAAACTCCAAAATATTTTATACATTTTTGACTGTAATTCTACATAAAATACTTGACAATAGAAAACATTAACGATTAAATATTAATAAGGATTTTAAGAAATGTTTAATCACTTAACAAATCGTCATCAATATTGATATCCTGTAAAAAATGTAAATTATAAATCAAATAATAAAAATTTTCAAATTATACTCACAGTAGTATCTATATTATCATCAATATTAACGCCTTCTAAGTCCAAATCAAGATCATCATCATCTTCTTGCGTTAATCCAGCTGGTGCTTTGCTTTGACTATTTTGACTTTGTTGGCTGCAAATATATAATTTTAATAATTTTCTATCACTATAATTCCACACCAACCTGGTTTGTGGCAGGTTGAATAGTTCAACTCCACCAGCCTCTTTCATCTCTTCTACCAGATTTCTTTCATGATTAGGTTTAATACTTCTTGTGTTAATTGCTAAAGGCAATCCTTTCCTTTGGTTATTATAAAACTTTTGTGCAGCGATAGCTTCTTGTAATCCAGGGAATAAATTTTCATAGTCTTTAGGATCAGCCAAACTCTGTCCAGCTTTTTCATTAGTTGTTGAAAGTTTACTTTTCCATAAACCAACAATTTCTGAAATTTTATCAGGCAAGTAAGATCTTGCAAAAAAAGCTGCTTCAGGTAAACGGCCTGTCGAGATTAAAATTTCTAAACATTTCTCCAAATCTCCCAAAAGAAAATATGATAAAAATGCTAAATTATGTTTGCCTTCTGTGTGAGTATTTTCGGCTAGATTTTTCACCGAATTTTCATCACCTGAACTTGTGGCTAATAAAAGTAAGCCACCGTAATCTTGAGCACGTTGCATACATTCTTTAGCTAATTGTAAATTATTCGTTGATGCGGCTAATTCACCCAACTGACTCCACTTTTGTGGATTGTTTGCTTCTTGAGCAAGAGTGCGAGCTGTCTGTAAATCTTCTAAAGCTAGAGCTAGTTCAAATTTGTGTTCAGGATCGGTGCTTACAGCTAGAGCTTGTTTTTTAAATCCTTGTTTTTCTAGGAAATGTGCTACTCTAGTACGATGTTCTTTTGGAATTGAAGGCAAAACTCTGTCTGCAGTTGTGAAATCTCTTCTCATTACAGCTGTTTGATACTCAAGAACTGATAACAACAACTGATAACTGACAACTCCTAATTCTTTGTCAGCAAGATAAAGTCTGTCATCACGAGGTACATAACCCAAAACATATAATGGTCTATCTAGATGGGCTATAGTCACAAGCTCCCCGCCAACAAAGTAATTTATTCTGTTAACAGCATTTGTATAAATGAAGCAATCACCAACCCACAAGCCTGTGCGTACAGTCTCATTAACTTCGCCCAGAACTTCAAAAGCAGATTCAATTCCATCTTCAGCTGTGATTCCTTCATCTTTAGCTTTTTGTACTTGATCAGAATCGTAGGAAAGAATGTAATAACTATCTTCAGTTGCTAAACACACTAATTTTCCAGTATCAGACCAATAGACAGCTCGCGGTTGTATTTCAATCCTTCTAATTAAGTCTAAAGTATCCCAATCGTAGAAAGTCAATCCAGACACAGACTTTACTCCAAGTAGCCATCCACCAAAAATACCTTCAGCTCCGAAATCTGGTTTAAAATTCTTCTTCTCTTTGAAATTTTTAAAAATTCTTACTGTAGAACCTGCTTCTCTTATAGCATATTCGCTAGAATCTTGAGCCCACACAAATTCTTGAGCACTTCCAAAAGCTTTATTTCTGAGTGCCATCGCTGTATAAATTATATATTCTCCATCACCACAAACCACAACAAATCTACCATTAGGATTGTGCTGGATGGTTTGTGGATAAATTTCACAAGCTCCCATGTCTTTAACAGCCACAGGAAGACGTTCACCGTCTCGGATTTCTGCACCTTCTGGTAATGCTTTCAAATTCGCTTGTTGCAATTCCGAGTGCCTCGCCCAAATTATTTTTCCGCCACTAGCATCCATGCTAACTGCTGGTTCTTCACGTCCTACTTTTACTAAAATGCTTCCTTCATCATAACCTATGACTACATTATTTGAACCTTTAAGGCAACAAATAGTCCAAACTCTTTCAAAACCATAATTTAAACTACTTTCAAGTCTGTGAGTATTTGCATGCCAAACTTTGACAGTTCCATCTTCACTTCCAGTTAGAACGATTGGTAGTTCTGGATGGAAACATACACAGCTGATATTTTGAGTATGTCCTTCTAATGTCTGTACACAAGTTTTGTTCTGATAGTCCCAAATTTTTACTAAACGATCATCAGCTCCTGAGACAATGTAAGGCTTATCACCACCATGATAATAGTCAACGCAATTGATGCCTTTCTCGTGACCAACAAGAGTGAAGTTAGGTGTAGATGAACCTAATTGCCATACTTTTAGAGTGCGGTCAAGGGAAGCACTAACGAAAGTGTTATTATCTTTAGGATTAATGGCAATTTGCATGACATAGTGAGAGTGGCCTTCGAATACTTGTTGACAAGCCCACGCTTTTTCCCAATTCCATAATTTAATCAACATGTCATCTAAATACAACAACTTAAACTACAGCCATAAATTTCACAATAATACTTACCACTTCCAGTCAGAACATACGGCTGAGTTGGATGTACAACAATACAACGAACATAATCTGAATGTGCCTCAAATGCGTGAACTCTATCTAAGGTATTATAGTTGAAAACACGTAACTGCATATCATCAGAGCCGGCGATGATCCAGTTCTTTCTAGGTACAAACTTAGCAGCACGAACTGGTACATCACAAACCTCAAAAGTTTTCACTAGCTGTTGATTTTCATGATTCCACACATTTATATTCCCACTGTATAAAGAACATAACATCCAAGGTTCTGTAGGGTGTAAGTCGACACATTTCACGCGATCAGATCGAGCCGTAAGCTTGCGTTTTATATCTAAACGAAGAGGCTAAAAAGATTATTTTTAATAGAGGAAGTACAAACATTAAACTTTACCATTTTGGACTTATTGTACTAAATTTCCAGTAGTTTTTAATATTAATTTTTACTGAAAACAATATTTTTCATTTAAACATCAAAATACGTGGCCTGCGTCAACATTTGACAGCCGACAGATGTGCTCTCGTTTGTTAAAATCAAATCATTCAACAAAGAAAACATTTACTTTTAATTAAAACCTTTTTGATCAAATGTAATAATTAAACATTTCTTGTTATTTCACAAATCAAAAAGTGATTTCAATTTAACAGAATTAAATATATTTTTTTTCTAATGGGATTTTGTGCTGATGGGTTAACTTACTTTGACGACTTTGACAGATTAGGCAATGGCGTCAGTTTGGAATTTGCGTTTTGTGGTGTGTTAAACGTCCATGATAGTGTGTTACTAAGTTCGAATATTATGATAAAATTTAAACTTTTATGTGGAAAATTAATGACTTTAAAATTCAAAATGTGGCATATTTAGCAAAAATTCAGTCATTTTGATTCGTAAAATTTTACAGTTTCTCTTTAAGTTTAATAAAAGATTTTCATGCAGATGCGTTCAACATAATTGCGGTTTTTTTTCGATTATTGTTTGATGAAAAAGGTTAATAAATTATGAGCGGAAATGGTGAAGAGGGCAAAGAAGCCCACAAGTCTTTGCCTTTAGATCTGGCTAGAAATCAAATAACTACAGTCAGAGCTGTGGATGGGAAAGCCCCCTTACTGATGACAACTCAAGCACTAAGAGGAATGCGTGTTTTGACTCAAGGGACGCCAACAAATGCAGGACAATCATCTTCCAACGCCCCAACTATAATTACAACCAATATTGTTCCACATACAGTTTTTAAACAAGGTGAATATATGCGAAAATCTTTTGTTTTTATTATTAACAAAATTTCAGATGCAGCGCGTACTCAGATTACAAGTATTTTAACTACAAGTCAGGCACAAGCGCAGGGTTCAGCTAGTATAACAATACAGAGGCCCACGCAGATTACATTGTCTACTACTCCAGTTGTTGCGCAAAATGTACCAGGGACTACTTATCATGTTCCAAGGGGTCCAGCTGTTGTGGCAAATTTAGCAGCGCCCCGAAGTAATGTAGCCTCTGTAAGGACACCGATGGTTGTCGCAGCACAAACAAGTGGACAGGTAGAATTTTTTGTATTAATTATAAATATTTTAACAATAATTGTATCCAGACACATACTTTTGTTAAACCCCCACGCACTCCAAGTCCAGCTCCAGGCACAGCATGGCTAACTAATTCTTCAAATGGTTCTCAGATTAAAGGAGCAACGACGGTGCTGAGTTCTCCGGTGCGTGGCGCTAGTGTTACTGGAAAACCACAAATAGTTTCAAGATCCCAGACTGGAATACAAAATGTATCAACAGTCAGACCTGGTACTGCGATTTTACATTCTACAATCACAATTGGACATTCGTTTAAACCAGGACAGAATACAACAGGAATTCAACCTTTAGGGGGTACTGTTACTCTTGCGCAAGTGATACCAAGGACCCAAGCTGTGGTTTATAGTGGTAGTGGTCAATTTGCAGGGACTCCTAGATTAACAGTGGCAAGTACATCTCAGAATCAAAGACCATCAACAGTTTCGCGCCCGGTTGTAAGTTGAAAATTTTGTTTATCAATTTATAGAAATAGTCTCACCAGGTAACTACTGCAAGAATAACAATCCCTGTACCTGTAACACAGTCAGGGCCAAGACTTGTTACTCCACAAGCTACAGTTCTGACGTCTGGTGCCAGAATAACAACAGTTCCTTCTCAAGCTCAACAGACAAATGTTATTGGAACTACAGCAAATAGAATTGTTACAACACAGCCAAATGTTGGAAGAATATCTGTAGCAGCAGCGACTCCTGCACAAGTTTCCAATTCTAATATTATAGCCCCAACTAGGACTGTGAATTTTCAGTCTTTTGTCGTGGCAAACCCTTCGCAGCCTAGGAATATTCATACTCAAGCTACGAAAGTCATAACCCAACCTGCGCAAGGTTTACAATGTAAAATTCATTTGAACCGTTTTTTAAAGGTTGTTTTATAGGTGCCATCCATTTAACGCCTATTCCTGCTACAATCAAAACAACGCAGGCAGTTGTAACAACTACGAGTAGAGCTGGTAAGATAAAGCTTTTTGTTTGGTATGACTTACTAAATTTTTGTTTTTATTTCTCGAAAGTCAATGTTCCAACTGCTATAGTCAATCAAAGGCAATCATCTGTAGTTTCTTCACATACAATTCCAATTGGTAATGTATATTCTCAGCAAGGAGAAAATCAACAAGGATCAACCCATACTGCTAATCTACTCATACATGCGCCTTTATCGTCTGCGCCAAGGAAAACTTCTCCAGGTTTGTTATTTATATTTTTACCAATTTTGGTAATATGTTAATACTTTGCCTCAGACGTAGTTTTCCGTATTTCTCGAAAATTGTTGATATCAGCTCAACGTTTTTTCAATTACTTTTAAATATACTGGGCTGCTCATTAAAAAAATGATGGCAGAACTTGTCTACATTTTATCAAACTGACATGTCAGGTTATGTTTACGCAAATGCCAAAACTTTCATGAATTTTCCCAATGAATGAGTATTATAAACGTTAAATTTACTGAAGAATAAAATTTTGAATGGTTTTTTTCCATTTAGTTACCCATTTACAGATCGATTTAATGACTGATGTTCATTTTCACCAAACGTAAGAGTGCCTATTTACTTATGTTTCTTACCAAAAAAAAATTTGAAAATAGAAGTGAAATATTAAAAATACGAAGAATGAAGCTGCAAATTACTCTTTCATTTAAACTGAACGATCAATTATCAATTTCAAAGAAACCTTTAGACTTCCACTAAAGTTATTATATTTATTTGTAGTAAACTCACTCGAGACTTCATGAACTAACTGAATCCACCAAGTAGGTAATCCTTTTGAAATAAGTGTCAGTGTCCCAACTCTCCAATATAAGAACTCTACTATATACAGGGTGTCCCACCACAGCGTAATTCTTCCATAGCGTAATAACCGTTGGAAATATGAAAATTTGTTCTGAACAAAAGTTGTTTGAATCTTTCTTGGGGTTGTTTTAAAAATATTTTTAAAAATGGCGCACTTTCGATTATACCGGAAATTGACACTAACTTCGTTATTTTAAATGCAACGTCCTATATAATTTTACATTTTTGGATTTCTTGTTTAATTTAAGCATCACTTTATGTACCATATGTGACACTTTGTGTGAACCATATCCATGAAAATCAAGATTTAAAGAAAAAATATGGCTCTGCAAAGATCGCCATTATTATAAATATCTCGAACACAAAAGTATTTAGAGAGGAGCGATTTTACACCTTCATTTTAGACATAACAGTCTATCTCTTAGACCTGATCTTCTTATCAAATTTGATAAACTCTCTTTTGATGGGAGCCTTAAACATGAGGAAGTTCAAACCTAAATAACTCGAATTTTTTAAATGGAACGCTATACTTTTTAATGTGCAGCCGAATAGAACTCAAAATTACCTTTCGATTGATGTCAGGGTGTACCCACTTACTGCTAACAGTTTCTGAAAAAATGCATTGTTCTGAATTTTACAAGAAACTACATTATCAGGTTAGCCTTGATTGTTATTATTGATATAAACATGTTTAAAAAAAGTACTAGACTTCAAGTAAGAAATACTTAGTAAATATGATAAATTTGAACAAAATTTCTTTCTGACACTATGAATTTATGCGAAATTTTTCTCAAATGAAAAACTTCCATGAGAGATCTCTGTAAGAAGAACAATATCAAAATCAGCTATCTATTTACCATATAAAGGCTGAAATGGATTTGTAATAATGAAAGAAAATACTGTGTTGAGGTAGATTCAGTTTAAAAAACACAAATCTCGACCTTTAACTATCAGCAAAACATTTAATATCCCAAAATTATCAATAAACAGATTTTTGCATAACATTATCATTCACACTGTGCAATCATAGCGGAAGTCACTAGTTGGAAGTTGATTCCCAGAAATGGAAAAACTCGAATCTCCAGGTTTTTCCATTTATTTTGTATAGTGTTGATTTGTCTTGATGTTATCTTATAAAAAAATAGAATTTAAGCTTCAATTATACTCTTCTTTTGGTGCAATGTTGATAAATAACGATAGTTAGTAGTCACCAAGGCTAATGTTATGATGTAGTTTGATTTGTAAAAAATTTCAAAAAACTTTTTTTTTCAAAACTGTTGTCAGTAAGTGGGTGCAATCTTACATCAATCGAAACGAAATTTTAGGTACTATGAGATGGTACCACAAAAAATACAGCGTTTCGTTTAAGAAAATTGAGTTATCTGGGTTAGAAGTTCTTCATAGAAGTTCTTCTCATAAAAAGAGAGTTTTTCAAATTTGATAAGATGATTAGGTCTAAAAGATAGAATGTTATATTTAAAATAAAAGTCTGAAACCGCATTTCTGTGAATGCTAATGTGTTCGAGATATTTAGAATAATGGCGATCTCTGCACAGTCAAATTTTTTCTTTAAATCTTGATTTTCTTGAAACCGGTTCACTCAAAGTATCACATATGGTACATAAAGTGATGCTTAAATTAAACAAGGAATCCAAAAATCTAAAAATATATAGTGTGTTGCATTTAAAATAACGAAGTTAGTGTCAATTTCCGGTATAACCAAAAGTGCGCCATTTTTAAAAATATTTTTAAAACAACCAGAAGAAAGAATCATACAACTTTTGCTCAAAACAAATTTTCATATTGCTAACGGTTTTTACGCTATGGAAGAATTACGCTGTGTTGGGACACCTGTATATTGGAACTCTATTTAAAATAATAGGATAATAGGGTCCATTTTACTTCTCTTGTTTCCCTGGCAACGTATTTCATTCTCGTAGCCTTCCACAACAAGATATTTCGTAATTGGTCATTTTCAAATGTTCTTATCTTTCAGACGTATACTCCGTTCGTTATTAATCTGCATAAGGGGTGGCCATGGAAATCAGATTTTAAAGTGGCCACACTGGTGACTTAGATTCATCCTAGGTATTTTTTTTACGGTTAGCATACCCTAAAGTCATTTGTTCTTCATATATTCCATTTTGAAAATTTTGGTGTTGACGATAATTGTTTACATTAGCTAAGTTTATTATTTGATTTCTGAGATTAATGGTTCAAATAGGAAGGTTTCATGCTTTACTAAGAAGAATTCGATGGTGTTGACGGAAAAACAAATGAAAGTTATGTAGGTCTTGTTATTAGCTCAATTATTATATTTTTGTCAAAAAAATCAGGAAATTTGTAATGAAAAAATCTTATGTTTTCGATCAAACTTTCAATCAATTTTATCAAACTGAATTTATTATCAATTAATTTTCAAATGCGATACAATTAAAAAAAACTTTATCAGAATCCACAAATGAAAATATATTTTTAATGAGTTAGTGTTAGAAATCACATCGAAAAATATTAAATAATATTGTTTTTTTATGCTACTACATAATTAACTGGTAGATATAGAAATATATATGTAAGTGAATAAGAGAAGCATTAAGTTTCTTTTATTTGAGAAAAAATTTGATTTATTGAGTTTTTTTGATGATCTAATTTTCTAATAGATAATAGTTATCTTCAAGTATAATCAGAAAATATGAGTGAATTCAGATTTTGTGGTTTTTTATATATAAAAGTGATACATATCAGTATTTAATTCTGCTATTTTTACATTCTGTTATCTTATGTGAAAACGTTTAATTGATAAGTGTGAAAATTGTGGTGTAACTAATTTTGAAGGTAACACTATTTTAATTTTTGTCAAAAAATGAAAATTTAAAAATTATTAAATTTAATGGTGATTGTATTTTATAAAATTTTTGGAAATAATATGTAGTAGTCACAATCAATTTCATTATTATTGTTAAGGCTAAAACTTCTGAAGTAATAATGAAAAACAAAATTCTAATAGTATATTACAGCCGAGGTGAGAAACCCTTCATTACATTGAGGGCTCATGTCGCTTTTTTTTAATAACACTTTTATCTGTACTAAATGTTTCTAACTTTGCTAAATAATTTGAACCATTAACTTAGTAGTCTATGCAAACAAATTAAGTTTGCCATTCACTTATGAAATTCTGAATATTATTCTAGTTCAGGAGAGATTATTATTGTTTGCATTTTAACAGAATCACAATAATTACAATATGATCAAAGCATTTCTCACCATTTTGTACTCAAAAAATGATGAAAAAATATCAATTCGAATCTTGATAATCGAATGACGTCAATCTGTCATGAGCAGGGCTAATATAGAGCGTGTTTCGCACGAAGATATACAAATATTAAGGACTTTGCGATCGTCATTTTCTGATACAACTTTGGAAAAACATTCGCTAATAATAGTAGCTAAATTTAGTGTGACAATAATGACGACTAGCGACACGAAACCAAAAATTTTCAATTATAATTAGTTTTGCCACGGCTGCCTAGAATAATAAAGGAGCCTAGTCCTTTAAACGGCTAGTCGCAATAGAAAAAATACTTTTTCTGACAGGTGACATTTAGAGAACCGTAAAGTGGCGGCACCTGTATGATTTTTGGGTAACTTTTTTTAATTAATACACGGCTTCTTTGCTTCTTTGATTCATCTTGGATGTTATTAAGATTGGTATCTACAAATTTGTGCAAAGAAAATGAAATGGATATCCCTGAAAGGTTATTAGTCAAGTTAAAATAGCCTGTTTACAGAAAAAAAGCTCGGAACTAAGATTACGACTAGCCGGATAAAGGACTAGGCAGCCGTGAGTTTTGCAGCTTAATATTACGAATGTCACTGAAATGCTTCTAATCGACCATATCGAATAAGAATACTGACCGCGCAATGAAATAGATGACCTTGTAGTTGGACGATTTTACTACTCCTTGTTATTTATGTGCATCAAGAAGGCTGAGAAAAAATAAAAACGGCTTTAATTTTGTCACTAAAACTAGTTACTAAACGTAAACGACGCTTTATATTTTTAACCTCAAAATTTGAATTAAACAAGTTTGCAATTTCCAACTTCAGTTGAAGTCAATGTCGCCAGTGTGGCCACCTTAAAATCTGATTTCCATGGCCGCCCTTTATGCACATTAATAACGAATGGAGTATAGGATTATTTTTGAATCAATGTCACCACTGTGGCCACCATAAAATCTAACTTCTATGGCAGCCCCTTATGCACATTAATAACGAATGGAGTATATTGTACTTGAACATTTTTTAGAGTCTCCAATTCTAGGGCATAATTTTAGACAAGAATCTACTTTGCGTTCTTTATGTGTCACCCTGCCTATAAAAGCGTCACTTTTTTTTATATGATAAAAAAGTCAATTTAACTGTCATTCAAAATTTATAGGTTGACAAGTTGTCAGTTTTTTAAAATATAACTATTGTAGTTGGCTATTTAAATAAACCGTAAACAATTCAAATGTTTTGAGGGATCGTTTTTGAATTTTTAGGTCCAACTGGTGCACCTTTAACAAGCACAAATACAACAACAAGTGTGTCGCTTGCAGCTGGTACGTATTTCTATGATGCTTCAGGAAACTATTCGCGTTCTTTCGGTCAACAATCAACATCATTCGCTGCTCTTCCACAATCTACTCAACAAATTAGGCCGACAACTTTAAATACCCAAGTTCACGGTACGTAAGATGGTATACAAATGAGAAGACATTTCCAAGAACAAAGCGACTAATTTTTTTTTTATTATATAAATAATTCTAAATAATTAATTATTAAATAAATATTCATATTAATTGATAGTAATTTATTAACTAAATATTAATAATTAATAATTCTAAATTGTATTCCTCTAGGTATTGTTACAAATCAACAAATGAGATTCAATCCAGTGATGGTTGTTGATCAAAATCGAACTCAATTTGCTGCTCAGACTGAAATAAATACAGAACAGTCTCAACAATCTATTCCAACAAAAGTGACGTCTTCCCCTAGACCAAGTATTTTGAGGAAGAGAGATCATGAAGGTTCACCATTGAAAGCTGCGAAAAATCTAACACCGGTGTTGACGAATGTAACTCAACAACCGCTGCCGTCTGTTTCGCCGCCGTCCAGACCAGATTCTAGAGGTAATGGACATAGTTCTGGTGGTAGTACGACAATATCAGCAACGTCTAGTCCTGGCTTGGCTGAAGTAAACGAAGATAGTATGCCTCATGCCCCAATGAATAAAGAAGAAGAGATTGTTAAACCACCAATGGAAATGAGTCCGAGGAAGAAACCCAGAAAACAACAATTGTAAGATATTTTTATTTTTATGTTGGTGAATTTTTCATTTGTTTACTTTAGGACTGGCAGTAATGACATTGATGAGCATAATGATGATATGCAGTTTATCTCGGAAAATACGATGAAGAAAGAACAGGACGATTCAGATGGTAATCAGTCGGATGAACCTAGAGATGGTGCTCCAGAAGCCGGACAAGTAACAACTGTGCGGAAACCAGCCTCAGCTAGCCTGCTAAACAGCTACAGGCAAACATGGAAAGCTACTCATAACCATTATCTAAGGTATTCGGATGTTAGGCCTAAGGATGAAAGGAGACCTACTATTATGGACTTAGCAAATCAGTATAGAGTACAGGACAAAATTAATGGGTGGAAGATATATCATCTTTCCACTCAAATGGAGGATTTGGTAAGCTAAATGTACATACTATACCAAAGTGCTTATTTATTGTGTTTTTTGTCAAGGCCGAGCAAGAACAAGCTGTGTATAACCAGTTGACTGAACTACTTAAAAGTACTGAGTCTCAAGAGGCTTTAAACTTTGAGAAAGATATCAATAGAATCAACGAACTTATAAAGGTAAATGTTTTTTGAATTATTTCAATTTTTTCAACAATGAAAAATTTAAGGGTAATCTTCAGAGGATAAAAATCATAAATGATGGTATGATTGAAGCTAAAACCCAAATTATGAAGATTTTCGATCATAAGGGCCATGTTACAGACATTATTAATAGATGTGCCAGTAAACGCAATTTCAAGAAACGAGATAAGTCTTAAAATTTTTGTCTTTAGGATATAAAAATCTTAATTTTGACATGATCAAAATGTACTTTTTTACTGAATTATGTTTATTTGAAATTTGCATTATTTATTTGATGTTATCTTTGATTAAGATCTTTAAAATGTTCTAGAATATGTACAAAATAATTTTGTAATAAAGAATAGTGTGCAGCTTTTGTACACGATGGTGTATGTATGTTATTGCATCCATTTAAGGATGAAACTGAAAATTTTCCAACGAACTTACTGTTGATGTTTATAATAAAATTATTTTAAAACACGACAGTATGTTGCTTTTCCTGAATATTTTTGTAATATAGTATGACACACGGTTATAAGTTTGAAAGCACAAGCTGCTATGGTTTATAAATGCAAGTTACAGCGTTTTGAAAGTTCTTTCTACGTGGAGCTTTCCCCCTTTTTTCCTCTTCTTGAAGATGCTCCTTACAAGAGCGAGCTGAACCGCGACTTCAGTTTCGAAAATAGTGCAGTCTAATTCATAAAGACTTGGATTGTTGGATTTCAAACATTTTATAAGCATGCTCTGTGATAAAAATCGTTGTTCGCACGCTGAAACGTGTTCGTTTTGATCTTTATGCTATAAGGGTGATAAAAATTCGATTTTACTATTCTATATTTATTTTCTAAATAAATTAATTAATTAATCTTTTTCTAACAAATCATTTACTGCTTGTTTTATATCAGCCACATCCTGTTTAAGAATTTCTAAATCATTATCAGCACTAGTAGCTGTATCTTTGTCTCTAAAATATCGTTGAACCAACTGTGACATTAACGCCGGATAATCGTTTTTCTTTTCTTCTTCTACAGTATCAGAACATTTAACTTTTGCTTAGCTTTAACAAAAATTTACACAAACCTCTTAAGTCACCTTTTGGAGATTGAAACCATTCCATGAACGTAGATATGCCAGCAGGAGTCGGGAGTAAATTTAAGGGTGGAGGAAGCGTGGATTGCAACATATATTCTAAATAAAAATCAGTTTTACCAAATGTCCACTCAACGTCAATATTGTCGAGGACTCTTTGAAAAGTAGAAGACATTGTTGCAATTAACATATTAAGAATCATTATCACAGTGAGAACTTCAAAAAGAGCAAAAGCAATGTAACCGACGGCTTCAGTGAAAAGATGCTTATTTATAATGGTGGTATTTTCCGTTTCGCCCGGAAGGTTTTCAATAATAACATCGGCTGATTCTAGAGGCGCCATACAGAACAAAGCCCAGAAGAATGTTTTGAGGGTTGTACTAAAATCGATAAAAGAAGAGACTTGGGCTGTTTTTATCCCATTTGAATCTACTTGAACCATACTATCGTAGTAATTGTAAAATCTACACAATCCAGCAGTAAAAGAAATTATTATTATGATAAAAATAGTCATATATTTAGCCATATCCGAACACATTTTCCCTAATGATATCTGTAAAGGACCTAAATAAAAATTCAGACGGCAGAAAAACATCAATTTAAAATAAGTCATTATCGTTGCTACTGCAAAAGTACCTTCTGCTATCAAAAGAGGATCGAGATGATGCCAGTATTTACGTTCTAAATCAACCTGATCGTTATTTACTGCGTCCAAATACGATGCCAACCAGAAAACAAAAGTTAAGACAAAGAAAGTGTTAGAAATGACTGCATGCCAGTTCCAGAGATATTTGAAATAACGTTTTGGACCTTGTATAAGACACATTCTGATTACGCTCCAGCAATTCCCAACAACAAACAACATAATTACAGGTTCCAAACCTGAATTTGGAGGTAATCGTTTCTGGTTTTGTTTCGACATATTCGACTCTAGAAAGATAATAACGAGGAAAACCAAATAAGCAGCAACGTGATTAATCATTCGATTCAAAGGTATGTTCCAGTGAGCTACCATTTGATGCTTAGGTAAGACGATACACATTATTGTAATTACAGGAAGTAGAAAGATTCGAAAAACTGGATAGATAATTTTAGCAGGAATAGGTTTTAAACCATAATCGTACCAACTCCCATGCCATACGGATTCTACAATATGCTGGGTATGGGCATGAGCTACAAAAAACTTTTGTTTATAATCCATAGCTAGGACTAATCTTGGATACAAAAAAATTCCGGCGTTTTGAATACCAGTTTTCTGCTTTAAAACAGTTTCAACTTCACCGGAATTTCTGCAGCCAGCAATGAGATCAACAGCAAAATTGCTTACTTCTTGCGCAAGTTCATTGTAGTTGCTTCGAAATTCAGGAACATAAAACGCACATTGTTTTAATTCTGTAGATAATTGAAAACTGGTTAAGATTGGATCGCGCGACGAGTGACAAATGTATGCTGGGTTGCATACAGATCGGTACAAATTGAGCCTTAAATGTTCAGCGTGTAATAAATCGTCTCTTTCAAGTTGTGCTTTACAGTCCATACATCGACAAGTTGGCGAATGCGGCTTACTAATAGTATGTCCTCTATCTATCAACATTTCAATGATTTCATAATGTCCGCATTGAGCTGCCAAGATTAGGGGAGTGATATAATCAGGAAAATCACTACTGTGAGTAACTCCGACGTATTCAAGACTCGGCGCAGTCAGTCTTTGTTTCTCCAGAAGCATCTCCAATATCTTCGGCTGGTTATCTCTGATAGCATGAAGGACGCAATCACCTATGTCGATATTTGGTTGCGATAACAAAAATTCGACCATAGCTTCAGAACGACTTTGCACAGCGATTAACAACGCAGAAACTCCTTGAAAGTTCACGCAGTTTATATTAAATCCAGGATTTTCGTTTAGAAAGTCACTAACAGCAATGACATCCCCTGGAATGGAGACTTAGTTGAATGGTTTTTCTATACTGATAGATACCTGAATGAACTAATTCGAAAAAGCGTTTTTCGGATTCTTGCAAATGTGGGAGTAAAATGCTGGGACGAGGCATCAGCAATTCATCGTCCTCGTCTAATCTTCGATAACCCATTCGGTTTGTTGGAGATCGAGAGAATATGTTGGGCATTGGGGGCGGCGGAGGTGGTGGCGCGTTTGACGCTTCAAGACGTTCGGGATCTCGCGACATTATTATTGTAAATTATAAAAGCATAAAAAGTGTAAAGTATTGTAAAAACTTAAAATCAAAACAATACAAATTAAAACGTCAAAAGTGACTCATGGCTTAAACGAGTGAAAAAACATTTGTTAATATACAATAATAAAAAATTTGAGACTATTTCAATAATAATTTGAAAAATTAGATAATTTATTGTTTCAATTCTATATGTAAGAGTTATTTTTATCTGAAAAATAAATTCACGTTTTTTTTTAGTGTGTAATGCTAACTTAAGATTCCAGATTTTTTCCAAAGAGTGAATGAGTAGAAAAATTTTATTAAACTGTTTATAGAAAATATATAGTACTTATAGTTATTATTCCAACTGCACGTGATTATAATTTACAAGATGAACTCTGTTCCTGTGAGTAATATCCATCATTATACTTCTGTTGAATGATGAAATAAGATGACTTTCTAATATAAACAGATAATTCATTTCTTCACTCAAAAACAATGTGTTATTTTTATTATGATGAAAGCCGTAGCTTTAAAATCAAGTTTTCTGGTTTCCAGTAATATCACAAAATGGTTATTTTTTCTATATTATTTTTATTATAATCATTTGTCTTCGAAGCTCTGAATTAAGATTGTCATGTCTTTTTTGCGTGTCAATGTAAATTTTGTTCTAATCTAAATCACATCTTAAATATACCTTGAACAATTCTCACAAACTTATAAAATAATTTAGATAATTTTCGTTTTTATTTTTATTCCAAGTCATCTCATAAAATAAATTCCCTTTGAGTGCACGAATTAGACATTTCCCTATCTTTTTTTCTGTATAATCAAGAACGTTGACATCTGAATAATTTTAAATTATCAAGAAACAATAAATTCTCATTTCCGTATTGATAAAAATCAGTGAAGTCTGAAATTTTCCAGTAAATTTGAGGTGCAAATTTCCAGTATGAAATAACTGAAATGAAAAAAAATTCCTCCGACTGTTCAACTTGATTTGCTTTTCCTCAAGTGTTTGTTTACAGCGAAAGTCATGAAATTAATAACGAGCAGATTTCAAACTATACGATTCCCACAATAATCGTAAAGTTGCCAACAGTTTGTCAAGATATTTCTTTCGAAAACGATGGCTTTTAATATGTCAATTTCCGATTGGCTATTTAAGTACTTGCATAAGGATTATTTATGCTTATGATTGCCGTGATTGGTTGACTGACCGGAATACTATCTATTTTTTATGCGCAATAATTTGGTTGCGTAATTGATTTTTAAAGTTTACGACAAAATTCCATTTAACGTAATTTTTATAAAGCACATTGAGTATCTAGAATGTTTATTCATAAATTTACAAAAAGTAAATTCAAATTCATTTGGATGTTGCTGTATATTTCGTACATAGTTTCTTGCAAACTTTGAATATTTCATGCAGTGAATGCAAGGAAGATTGTCGAATCACTTTATAGTAAATGAGAAATCTTGTATTACATCAAGTTAGAGTTTATTTCTACAAATACGGCTGTAATTTGTGGTTACAGACAAAAAGGCAATCTTGATCGTGAGGAGCATTGCCACTCTTGTACTTAACTACCATATTTCACTTCATGGAAACACTGTAGCTGTAAAACTACCAGTTCTACAATTCTGAATGATTCTTTTCCCCAACTAATAAGTCAGTGTCGTTTCTTGTTGCTTTCTTCATTGTAGAATGGCATAAATGAGCCATTAGTATAGGCATACAGGCATATCCTGGAGCGAAGACTCGGCTTCTTTACGCATAATTAAAATATACGATATTACAATAGAAGAGGGCGGAGTTAAAGCTTTATGTTTAAACCGTGACAGAATGTACGCTTTGAATGGAATTATAATATAAAATAGAGACGGATGGTGTAAATATATTCATTTGTCATTCGAAAATTCGACGATTAAAGTGAAGGTGGATTTCCTCAGGCATAACAACGAGATGTAGACGATAGATTACGTATAGTTTTCTATTAATCATTTTGGCAGTTAAACAACGAGATATGACTAAGAAAATTATAAAGCAAATCTAAAGGAAATAAAATGTTTTGACAGTTTGATGTGTGCTTATTAAGCTATTTCGCTTTTTCCTAAAGACCGCTGGGAATTATTTAACAATGAAAGTATGTCAGTTATTATACCCAGATGAAGTAGTCTAATTATAAGTGTCAGTCTGAATGTGAGCTTATTCAGTGCTATTATCATTTTGACGTTTATATTTTGGAATCTTCTTTGTTTTAAGATTTGATTTGTAATTAGATGCTTCAATTTGGCTGCATTGAAGCTTAATCTACTGACCAAATCTCGTCAGATGTATGCACATCACAAATTATGAAAACTTCATAAATATTCAGTAAAGAATAAATTGCCAATTCTTATGCACCAACACAAAGAATAAGCTTACTGTTCATCTTCCTTTTTCCGCAATTTATGTTGCAGTTAACGCACACTAAGCTTTGTTGTACGAAGGAAAAAAGTGTCACTTCCAAGTAAGATTACAAAAAAATGTTCATCTTGTAGTTTGTTGAACTCTGTTTAGAAATACTTTTTTGCTATATACAAAGCAACGTAACAGAATATAATCAAGAACTTTTATGCGGTTTTTATGACTATCGGCCAGCGAAATGAAAACTTCAATGAATAATTTTATCTTTTACAGCCGTTGGATTTATCTTATTTGCAATCTGTTTGTTACTTAATCGTATGTAATTTCACCGAAGATCAATTAAGCACTATTGGAGGGACGGTTTTAACAGTTCAACATTTCAATTTTCAAAATTTTTGCCTTTCACATATGCAATTATGGTACCGTTAAACTTCAGTATGCATAACTACAAATGTGGTATAATAACCGATGATTTCCCCCTTCATGTCAGAAAATTTATAGCTTTGTTTTGAAAATCACGAGCGAGAATATAAAATAGCATAAATATAGTTTAATTTAGCATAAATACTCGGTAATATGTTCTTTAGTTTAAAACGATTTCCCATTTAACTGTAGTATCAACTTTCAGAATTAACAATTTAACAAATTTACGAGAATGACGAACAATTTCAACTAGACTAGATAATTATGGCGACATCATAAATTTTTAGACCGATCGCAAAATGGATAAAAAAAACCATAATTTTCCTCTATCTATGCATAAAATGTCACGAGATGCTTAGAGGCTTTCCCATCTGACTTATCGCTTTTTATCTGCAGTCTGGTATTTTATTAGAGCTTTTCCGATGCCATACGAAGGAACATTAAGTTGTCCCGTTTAAGGATGGTAGAAAAAGGAATTCCAACCATCTTTTTCAAGAAGTCGATGTTACAGGACGAATGATCGTGGCGCTAACATCGACAACAGCTGCCTCTCAAATTTATGATATCATTACAGCAACATGTGTACCAGTGGAAATGCTGACGGCATTTCTAATTACAAATGCTCTTTTATATACAATGTATTATAGACGTGAAGAATCGATCGACAGTAGCTTTCGATTCACATAAATATTACAAGAGTGCTACGCTTCTTGTTGATAACATCGAAATCTTTTATTAAATTTTACATTATAGGAAATGGACTGCATCTTATAACATCAGTGATAAACTCCAACGCAGAACTGTCAACTTTTTCTGTAAAATGTTACATTTTCCATTTCAAATCTAAAGAAAACTTTTACGGTAAATAGACAGTATGATTTATATTACTTTTATTCTTACACTCTGTAGTTATTGTGTATTTTGCACTGAATATACAGGCTGTCTTTTTTAGCTGGAACATCAGAAGTATCTAAAAAATCAGAAAATTTTATGATCTGAATCTGAAAATTTCAATTCATTTAATTTTGAAACTAAACGATTAAAAAAAATTTGCATTTTAATTTGCAAAAAATTAAAAAATCTTCAAATGGCACCTCTAAGGGCCATTTTACAAAAAGTGATTATTTGATTGCAATTAACTAGGTGATTCTTAGTAGGTATTTGATTGGTTCAGTTTAATCACGTGATCAAATCTGATTGCAGTTAACTTAATGACGCTTCAATAAAGTTCTGTTAAAATTTAATTTGTCGTTATAAGTTAACAACGCGAACGGACCAGCTAAACAGCTTCAGTTTGGTCACGTGATCAGTTAATCACGCTTTTAATTCCATATTAAATTAATGACGTTTCTATAAACCGTTTTTTATATAAATCAAATGTATTTCAAATATTTCAATTTTGGATTATGAATAAAATTGGGTTGTTTCCGGGAATTTTCAGTTTATACAGGTGTCCCACCATAGCGTAAATATTTCAATAATTCTTCAGTAATAACCGTTATGAATATAAAGAAAAATTCTAAACAAAAGAGTTTTAAATCTTTCTTGGGATTGTTTTAAAAATGTTTTCAAAGATGGTAATACCGGAAATTGACACTAACTTCGTTATCTTAAATGCAATAGTCTATATATAAATGTGTTTAATTTAAGCGTCACTTTATCTGTGATATGTGACATTTTGAGTGAATTATTTTCAAAAAAATCAATATTTAAAAAAAATATACGATTTACGAAAATATCAATTTTTTCCTAGAAAGTAGCAAATGAAACCTTTTTTGAACAAAATATCAATAACTCAAACAATTCAAGACCAGTTTGAAAAAAAAGATATCATTGTGTTGGCAATTTAGAGTAGAATTAAAATATCCAGAGATAAAGTCAGTATAAATTACTTCAAAGAATAAACTACCGGTTAAACCGGAAATAGAATAATTTCAAAAATTTTTTCTAAAAAGTAGAGTCTATGACATAGATTATAGTTTACTCTTTACATTTTCTCACAATTCTACTATAACGCCATAATCTTCCATCGCGATACTAATGAAAAACTCTGTATAAAATAAAGATTGTCAAGCAATTGCATTATAATTAATCGAGAGAAAGAAAAGTTGAATTGTGGATATGATTCGATTAACCTAAGGAATCATTATGGAACGGTTTATCTATAAACGTCCAGAACAGTTTCAAATTTTTAAGTATAACAATCATTCTAGATTACCATCAGCATATTTAAAAATCTTTGATCAATTATTTGAAAGACTAGAATGAAAATTTTAAATTTTTTGATATGTGGTCAGGTTAGACATACACTTCCAGAAGCAAGTCAAGATTCCTACCATTACCATAACTAAGGTTCACCAGAAAATGGCATTTAAATGAGACCCCACACAAGACTACTTCAATTTTCAATATTGGATATCTCAAAAAATGTTAAGAAATCAATCAAAACAATAACGTAATTTTTCAGAAGACAAATCTGAAAATGCAAAAAAGTTTGTTTCTATTTAAAATAACAAAGTTGTTTTTGGTATTAAATAATTTAGGCAAAGAGATCTTATTCTAAAATAAACTTGAAAAGAAATTTAACTCACAATATTTTCTGGTTCTTTAGATCTAGATAGATGTCTCAACTAATTATTTTTACATTTAGGAACTGTATTATTTTAACTCTATTTTTTGTTAAATTTGTTGATCAGTCGATTAATTTGCGCTGGATTTATGATCACATTAATTCTTATTAATAATTAGTAGGACAAGATATTAGTGACATTTTTGTTTTATTTTTGGAAAACGGATGTTGATATTAGTTATTGAGTATTTAAGTCTTGAAATTTGTACATTCAACTTGCTTTCATCTAGTTGTCAATAAATTTCATAGGCAACCCAACACCTTGAATTGCTTGATATTCAGCAAATTTTGTTTCAGTTTCAATGGTTCAAAAATTTAGAACTTCAGAAATGTTACGAAGAGTAAATGAAAATACCTTTAGCGATATTAATTTAAGTAACATATATTATTTTCAATTCAGTTTATATTTCGTAAGATAACTTAATATTTGATCTATCCTTTATTATTTATTACCTAATGTTTCAAATAATTAATCGAATAATTATAAGTTCACGTTCTTACCTATTTGAAATTATAATTTAATTTATCTTTCAGTGTTTATGTTGTTATCTAATAAAATAATTTGTTTATTTAACGCAAGTAATCAAGAGATACTTTTTTATACAATTTATTGTTATTAATATCTATCTTTCTTGTTGGCAACTTGTAATGAAATTAATTATCTTTAAAAACTTACAAAAGTTACTTTATTTATGATATTATAAATTTATGTCAAATATAATTACACAACATTTTTTTATTAATTAAAAATGAATGCATTCAAGATTTTATAAAGCCCGAAGTGTTTCCCCTTATTTATTAATACACTATGTAGTTACATTTTCATAAAGCTTAAACCAAGCTTTTTTAACCTACGATCATAGTCCGATCAGTGACTGAAAGATTTATTTAAGTTTTTAATTTATGTTTTGCATATTTTTTTGAAGAGACATTAATAACCAGCAGATTAATTTTACAAGCAGATGTTTTTGAGTTGGACTAGTAATTTTGTGAAAATTGCAAAATTTGAATTTAATAAATGAATATTTTGTTTTTATTAGTGAGAATTGTAGTAAAACAGAAATTTGGAACATAGTTGATGCTAGTGAAAACGACAGATCAAATTTCCCGGTTGTCTGATTGAAATCTAGCTTGAAGCAAAACTGGCTACACCAGATTTAATCACTAAAATTAATTAATCAAAATTTTAAACGCATAGCTACTTGAAAAATTCCGGCATGATTATTCCAAGCTATGTGTTTAATGAAAATTCGAAAGAATTGTCTATTAATTACAGGTGTCATCAATTTAATAGATGTGTTTTAAATCGAGACTCATCGTGTATTAATCGTCTACAATAAAAGTGACGTTAATGGTTTCCCATTTGAATACTAAAAAGTCCGATGATTATCTGGCGAGAATTATTAATTGCTAAACGAACAACAAAAAAAATCGTTCTCAAAATAAATCGACTATTGTTTCTCGATTATGAAAGTGTTCGTGTTGATTGGCGACGATAAAAAAGAATATTTTCTTAAAAAGGAAAGAATGACTCAGGCGTTGCGATTCAATAGTCATGTACTAATACAGGCATGAATAATTCACGTTTCCAAAAGTACAACTCTGTCTTGATCTCTAGAATTAAATGCGTTTCTGGTTCATCAGGCTCATTTATTCTAAGATTAGTTTAATTAAATTTTCGAGTCTAAATCTGGCTACCAGTCTAAAATATTAAAATTTTAATAGAAAGCTTTCTACTAATTTAAACTGTGTGAAAAATTACTTGTATTCGTTATTTACTACCAACATAAATTATTAATTAAAAATTCGATTTATCATCAAAATTACTACACATGGAAATTTACTGAAAAATTAGCTTCGGAAGTTGCTAACGTTATACTACCTATTTCTTAAAAGTAAAATACAATTAGAATCTATCGAGATAAAGCTTTTATCTATAATTAGGATACCTTCGATACCATTAGAATTTTTTAATCATCATTACTGTCAACCAAAATGGATGAAATCTAATCAGAGGTTTTGAAAAATTGCTAATTTATTAACCTTAATTTGATGTTAATGTTGCAACAAATAAAAATAAACAAAAAGTGTAATTTCGAAACCTATTTAAAACCTTCAATTTTCTTTACATAGAAAACTATGCAGTTTTAACAAAATAAAAAAATTTAGTTTATTTACAATTTACACTTCACTATAGGTTATTGGTTTCGATGAGAATAAAGAAAGGATTTTCAAAGTTCAGTGTTAATTTGACAGAATAATAATAATGAACTGAAGCAACAGTGATATTTCGAAATAGAATTAAATTTAATTTGTGCAAGATTATAATTTAATTCCCTATAAAAGGATGATTGCAAGGTGAGTTTGAAAAGTATTTGTAAAATAATTATAAAATCATCAAATTAAAATTAAAATTAATTAATTTTTTCCATGTTATGGTTGGTATTAGTGTGACACCGGTGACACAGATCACAAGTACAGTTGTGCAACCTAATACTTATTCAAAACACTAAAGTAAATATAAGCTTTATTTTTTCCTCAACTATTATTAAAACAATTTGAATTCAAACACAGCCACGTTCATAGTAGTAATTATGAAAATGAATGTATGGCACGCCTGAAAAGCACAGCCTGCTGTGATGTATTACGATTACAGTTTTTGGCACGTCAACTAAAAGCCATTTGCCATCCGTAGCTAATCTCTTGTAATTCCATGTTCGAGTTAGTCGAGTTTAGCGATCATTATAAATATCTTCCTAGATTTAGCTTGAAAGACTGAAGACCTCTCCTAATATGTAAACACTAAACTATTTCCTATAAAAATTATTATATTTAAATTGAATCAAGTTTATAAGTTAGTAGTAAACGAAAACGCTTATTTTTATTATTTCCCATGCAATAAGCCATTTTATGGTCGTCCAGTTGCGTTTAAAGGATTATGTAAAGGTCAGTGCTACGATCCAGTTATAAGATGGTTTAGGGTATCAAAGTTGATAATGTGGAACGCTTAAATTGTGATACCTTGGGGGTATTTATTTTAAATATGATAATTTTAGTTATGAAACAAGATTTGGTAAAGATTAAGTTCATGGGAGACTAACAATCTGTTCTAAAGTTATTTATGTTTGTTTGGCTTTTACGAAGAATCGGTAGTAAAATTGTCATTAACACCATTAGTGTTATTAACTAAATAAACATTAATCTCCTATATTCTGTTTTTTAAGGTAAATGGGAAATTGATATCAATAAAATAACAAATTATTTTATTGTCTTTTTAGTTATTTTGTCTACATTATGTTTCCGTCATTTTATAGGAAACTGTCGACGATAAAGTTTCAAGAGTTTTATGATATATTACATTTTTTGTAATAAAGTTTTCTATCTGCTATTTTTTATAAAAGTATTTTGACAGTTTTAGAATAGATTTTTTTAGATTATGTTACAAATGATAGTCATATTTCATAGTTCAAACTGACAGGAGTATTTTAGCACCTAACATACGAGTGTACAAAAATAAAAACAATATAGAGGTAATTACCTAATGGGATTATAACAACAATTTTCTCTTCAAATATCCAAAATTTCGAATCTTTTGAAGGTTCCTTAAATCTAAAAAACTAAATTATTATCTGTATAGGATAAGTTCTAACCTTTTCAAAGTTTGAAGCACTTCACGCTTTAAGAACAAACGGCATTTTCGAAATAATTCATAAGATTAGTCAAATTTTTACGTACTTTTTTGTGGTTACAATATAGATTACCTGTTATACCAGAATATGTCTGTCATCTCATCGCTTAAACTAGATATCTGACATCAAAAAATAATCACAAGAAGAATAAAATAATTTTACAAGTTAAACTTGAAATTACAGAAAAATCAAATAACAAAATAATAAATTATTTTATTATCTGTATAACCGAAAAAGAAAAACAAACGTAAAAATGATCAAGGAAACTGTAACGAAATGTTCTCTGAGTTCGAAATCTATTTGTTCAGAGTTATTACAAAAAGCGCAAAATACTGAAAAATTTGATTTATAAGTTATTTTACTATTTGTCTTCAAGAAAACTCGCACTTGGCTGCTCGTTTTCGTTAATCTCGTGCTATAAATTGTGACTTATGAAACATGTTTTGAATTGTAGCATTGTTATAAACTGGCAAAAAAATATTGGCTTAGGAAGTAAAAGTGTATTAAAAGAGTAAGCACCTCACCTTTACCGTAATAGGCATTTTATTTAGATATTGTTACAATTCGGTTAAATGAATCCTTAGTATTTGTCGGTTGAATGGCAAATTTTAATTCGAATTACTTTTTAATTTGTGCTAAAAAAAATTAAAATTTTTAACAAATATGAGAAGACTATAATATTTTTATCATTTGAGATAAGATAGTTTTTCTTTATGATTTTGTTCGATTTTTGAAGCATGAAGAAGTTGAAAGAAATAATAGTTATGTAAACGTTTCAGATTGCCATTAAATTTTTAACAAAAATATTTATGGTTTAGTATTTTAGTTAGAAATTTGGGTGTAAATAATACTTTCCTAGTAGGTAATCACTATCTAGATCAAAGTAAATTAATTCGCGATGTATGCTGATACATTCTGTTTAATCAAAGGGGTACTTAATCGAATTATAACGAAAACAAATGAGAGCTGATAAATCATCAAAACCTGCTTTAAGAAGCATATTTTTAATATTTATTTTTAGTCGCTTTTACCACCACTCGTTGAAAGTTTTTGAAAAAAATTCCTTTCGGCAACAGTTAACCCGAAACCTCTAGTCGCCAAGACCTACGATTATCCCTAATCGGTAGTAGCCTTTAGCGAGATGTGCCAATTAAAATATCGTTTGCAATAGTGTTAGCCGTGTGCCGTTAATCGTCCATAAGCGTTGCGCATCCGGTGGCGATGAGTCGAAGAAGAAGTTCGGTCGAGCTGTTGTTGGACAAACGAGGATAGTCGCGAGAATCGCGCGTGCCTTTGGGGGCGTACCACGAATTGTGTGGACTTAACCGCGCGTCACTTTCTTAGTATCACCCGATCCTCGTGTGTTGATACACCGAAGAATTTCCACAGTTCTAACATCGACGATCTCTTAAGGACTTGCTATGTTCTCGCGTCGCGTTCTTCAACGGGGATGATGAGGACATTAAGTGGTTAATGTTGTGTGGGCCATCGCGATAACAATGCTAATTCTTAAAGAGGATTTTTGCCGCGGATATACAGGAGATGGAAGTTTTTACTTTGATAACACAAGTAGGTATCTTAAAAAAATCTTTTTTAACTTTCATTTTTTTTATGCAGGATATTTTCGTTCTCTGAATATTTTTTGGATTTTTCACATTACGCAAACTATGTTTACTTGAGAGACTCACGTTCTTTCAATCTGTCAACGAGGCGAACATCAATTTTTCGTAAAAATTCACTCAACCCTTAATTCGTTCAATTTATTATCCAAACACGTCATAAAAGATGAAGCTAAAATTATTTTAGAATTATGACGTTATCTTAATTTGCTGTTATTTTTCACTTTTTTTTTTTGTTATTGATCAAAATTTTTGGAGTAGATTTGTTTTTTATAAATCGATTTGTAAGTGTCTCTCCAGTGAACAATTCAACTAGTTTCAACTGCAAATTTAAGTGTGCTTACAAAGCGCTTTAGAACTGGAACAAAAGAATAGTCATTTCTTTTACCTTCTTCCGAATTCAGTTGAGGAAAAAATTAAAATGTGCAAGAACTATTCTTATCGTTAAGTTACATTACTAAAGATTTTTTTATTGGTTATACTATGACAAAGCGTAAAATGACACCGAATTGAAATGTCATGGCATTTGATGTTACGCATTGTATTTCTTCAAATCAACAACATAGAAATAAATTGAAATTTTCGGAGTGCTAAAAATTAGATATTTACGGTGATTGAAAAGTAAACAATTTCTAATAATTTAATTTATTAGAGGTAAACAGTTATTATATATTTTTCTAAATTCTAATTCCATATTAATTATAGGAATTAAAATTTTGAATCTGGTTTTAGCATGTGGGCTTATAATGTAATTTTTTCATCTATAATTCCATTTTCATTTGAAACTACTATGGATATGCTATAATTAGTTAGGATTCTGTCGCCTCATAATTGGCAGCTGTAAAATACCCAATAACACTGACAGTTTATAAGTAGCGACGGATGTAAAGTCTCGCCGAAAAATTTTATTACATTAATATTTTCAATTTTTTGCTTTTGTTAAAAATTTTTGCATAATCAAAGATTTCAAACCACAATTTTGTCATCGCTTGTAATACAATTATAATAAAAATCTCTCTCACTTACTCAAGTGCAAATTAATTTTTGCCGGAGAGACCCACAATTAAAATTAATAACTGTGTTAATGCGTCGCTTACCTCAATGCATTTTTGTAGTGTGTATTTTAAATGTCGCAAGAAATAATTTTATTCATACAACTCACTTTATTTGAAATTATGTAATGATTTTTTTTTAATTTATCAAAGCAAACGTTAAATTTCCAGAAATGTGTAATTTTTCTAGTCAGTTGTCTAATTGAGGCTAATTTATCTTCGACAAGATCTAACATAACTGAAATTGCTTCAATATGTGCTGCTAAGCGAAGGAACAAAGTAAATCTTTCAACATACTGGAGACGAAACTGAAAGTTTATCAATTTGATTTCAGAAAAACTAATGATGTCAGATTTTGAGCAGTTTCATTTCATTTTAAGAATTATTGAATTTGGGATTGAAGGAATCAACTCAATCTTAAGGATTCTTAGTTAAATCGATTCTATTTCTTACACTGGTCAATTGTATTCTTGAAAATGACAGCAGCTAAATCATAGTTTAGAAAAATTGGGTCAGGATATTTTCTTCTCGTTTTTAATCTTCATAACAATTTTATTCTTTTTAGAATTTCAAATATTTAGTAATAGGTCAGTGTTCCAAATCTTTCAGCTTCTGACCGGAAAATATACGTGAGATGAGAAAGAAGAGCGACGGCGAACGACAGGTTTAAGTTTGTTTCTTTGTCTCTAATAATAGCACAGTTGTAAAAGAGCAACGCTATCCAGTTTATTATTCACCTGTGAAGTTTTTGTATTTTTGAAATGTCATTCTATTTTTAACGAGCTGTGTTAAAATGAAATTTTACTACTTCGTTTATTTTGATTTCAAAAAAATATACAAAAAATAAACATAACAAAAGTTCTGAGATACATGTTGATTGTATGTGAAAATAAATTACTGAGATTTGTGAAAGCTTTGATTTTTAAAAATAATATCAAATTTGTTTTTTTACTTCATTTCTTCTTGTTATATGTTCAAATATGTGTTTGAACTTTTTCAATCCCGCTACTTATTTGGCATCATTCGTAAATATTCTTTGAATGTACAAAAATTCAGTTATACCTTTTTAGTTACGTCATTACTTAGCATAAACTAATTGAATGAAGCACCTTGCTATATACCTTACAAGATTAATATTTATGTAATTTGTGGGTTGTTAAGAATAAAACATTAAGACAAATTTATTATAAATTTTATGCAAAACTAAATGAAATATATTCCACAGAATTGAATTGATTTAAAATTACTGGCTGCGTGCGATAGAAAAAATAAATAGAAAGGTAAACGAGAAATATATATCCCATATTTATTTTACTTTTTAATATACAGTGTCACCATTAAAGTCGGCTCCATATGGACAAAAAAAATTATTATGAGGTTTATTCAAAATTGAATGTAAGGACCAGTTTTTGCTTCAGATTAGATGGAAAATGACAACAACAAACGTGATTACGCGATGTTCGTTTGTCGGCAAATTTAACATTTCTTGCAGCGACCAGTTAATTCTTTCCTCACTATAACAGAGTTCACCAATAAATTGTTTTATTCTTGGAATATCTATTGTTACAAGCTAATTCCATAATAAACGCTTTTTGACTTGAGCGGTGGAAAGTCATCATAATTTTAATGTTCTTTCAATAATATTTAAATGCAAGACATTTTTCAACATCAAATGAATGTAAGATTATAGGGAGACTGTCAGAAACAACACAAACTTAAGTAAGTTCCAGTTTTCAGATCTTTTCCGAACAATAACAAAAAATTGTTTTCAGATGTGGTCTTGAAACTTGATGTTATTGGATTAAAGTCTGATTTGACAGCTTTTTATAATTTTAAATAAATGATATACTGAAAGATATCACACATCTAAACTTTTTCAAATGAACGTTAAAATTGTTAGAATTTTGCACCGCTCATATCAATTTTTTCTGTCTAATTTTTAAAATTATTAAATCCCAAAAAAAAAATATTATGAAAAAGTCTTGGAACGTTGAATATTCCAAAAATAAACTAATTTATACCAATTGGGTGAACTTTTAATTTGTAAAATAAGAATTATTTAACAAAAATGCCTAAAATGTCAACTTCATGCTAGGTTCTTCAAATCTTGCACACATGCATAAAATTGTCTAACAAACAACTTTTTCAAACAAAAATTTCTCTAATGCAGCCTAGAAATGTCATTTCCAGCCATTCTCTGCAAGAAATGTAAATTTGTCAACAAACGTTTGTTGTTGCCATGTTTCATCTAATTGTAAGCAAAAACTGATTTCTATATCAAATTTGAACTAAACTTTATAATAAAAAATGTTTCCATATGGAACCGACGTTAATGGTGATACTGTATAGTTGTGGGTGTCTCAATCAAAATGATTTCCAGAAATATTTCTTGTAATTTTATAATTTTATCGTTTTGATGTATCTAAAAAACATTTTCTTTTTTATAAATAATTTGATGAAAATTATCTTGTCTTGATTCTGCTAGCTTATAGTATATTACAATGTTGAAATAAAAAGCTGAATTTGAAGTCTACGTTTTGGCCAAAATTGATCTGATGAAAAATTATTATTAAACCTGGCAAAATATAACTACAAAACTGTAATAAAATGTTTAAGAGCCTAAAGAATGTTGCTTTATTATTAAAAATAGGACTACCAAATACTTACTGAAAAAATTCATTTCTTCTAGACTTAAAATATTTTCGTTTAAGCAATTTTTTAGGTAGCCTTGCAATTTTTTTATATTACTCTATAATAAAATTAGTGATTGTATTACATGCAAATTTGTTTGCTGCAATTATTTTTGAGAATTATCTTGCTGAAAAATGTAATGAAGAGTAAGTTGGGACTTTAGAAATATCTAGAAATCCAACAAATTTTATAATATGAAATTTTTCTCATTTATATTTTAGAATGAAATCTATTCGCTTAAATTATCTTCAGCTCTTTGTGATTTTGAGTTGTACCAGAATCAATCTTAAAAAAAAAACAATTAAAGTGGCAATTTGAAAATTTTGGATTTTTGGCAAATTAGAATGCCAATCTTCAATTTATTATTTGCTATGTCTTAAAAGTAACAGAAATCAGAAATTAGATATCTGGTAATCCGGATCTAAGTTACGAAAGTTACCTAAGGCTCGGCTCAGATGCAATATAATTATTTTGGTGGAATAATTTATGTTTATTTTTATAAACAAGAAAAAAGCCTCTGCGAAAGGAATAGAAGAGATGTTTATTCGTTGGTGAATACCTGAAGGTGAAATTTCGAACTGTTTCTTATATTCTTGCACATGTAGCCAGATTTCCTGGCCTTGTAATACCAATAACTGTTGCGGTGCATAAGATAAAGGAAAACAAAATATAAATTGAGAAGTTTACTAGGTGCTGTTTTCTTGATTAGGATCTAAAATAAATATTTATGGTTCTTGCTTGATATTTTATATTGACTGGTTCTTCTTTACAAAAGTTGTTTCCTGAATGTATCTAAACACTGTAAGTGTTAACAGTTTAATATATTTTTATTAACTAGAATTTGAAGTTTATTTCTTCAATCTAAACAGACAATACATTCATTACAATTTAAATTATTTTAAAACTTTTATTCATTATTTTACAAATAAATAGAAGTAAGTAGTTCTTTTGATGGAAAATCACAAAATGCTAAAAATAAAAGTTTTCGGATTTTAGGATAGAAAACTGTTTTCTGAATCGTAATTATACAACTAGAAAAGATATTCTTTTTTATGAAGTGAACTAAATAGGAAAAAACGTGATTTATCCGTGGTTTCTGGAAATGAAAATAAAACTGAATGGGAAATTAATTTTGCAACGATGAAGAGAAGTTTACAGCGTTGTGGATTATAAAGTTTCCGCTTTGTTAAAAATTTTGAGATCAACATTTTATTGATTTGTGTCACTGCGAACATTGTAAACAATCTCTTATGTCACAAATAGGAAGAGTTTTGGTGTATTTTGTAACTGAGGGTTGCGCAGATCATTATCTATTTTGTATTTGTTGGTCTAGACTGCATAATAGTCTACATTTATATTTGAATAAAATTACGTGTAATTGCGGTGTCTCACAGAGTTTAAGTATTTTTCTAAATATAATTAGAAAAGTTTCTATTTTTATAACAAATTCAGAAGTGATTTATTTGAAGAGGAGTAAAAATAATTTAATTGCCAATTTTAATTGGTCATTCTTCACCTGAACGCATTTCCTTTGTTCATTTAACTTCCTAATTTTTCTTCATCGGGGGTTATTGACTGTGTCATTAATAGCTGCTAATTAATTTTCTTCCCGAAAACGATGCTTTGAGAAAAAGAAAAAAGGATTAGCTTTAAATTCCACTTCATTTAACTTTCTTATAATCCGCAAATATTCACTTAATGAAGTAAAGGGAGAGGCTCTTTCGTTTCCCCCTTCACTTCTAAATTGTTATCTTTTGTAATTTCTTTGGCCATTCAATCCCATATCAGAGATCAATATGGCGACCGTTACAACAAACCAAAAAACCTTCAAGAATTCCAGTCTATAACAGCTATTTTAGTTTTTTGCTGATGAGAATCTGTTATTAGCATTTTGTGTATCTGAACATTTTCGACATAATAATCTGTAATCAATTTTTTCGTTTCGAAAAATACTGTTTACACAGAGCCACGATTTCTGTAATAGCTTCCAAGGCTTCTGTCCATAATAAACTCACCGTTCCAAGCGTGGAAGTTGATATTATAAATTTACCACATGTAATTATCTACATCTCTCAATACCTCTTTCAGATTTATGATGATTGATTTAGCTCTCATATACACTTGACTACATTGTTTGTATCTCTATTTTTGTAATTTAACTTTGATTTATTTCGTTTCGTAATGATTTTATTGCACGGTTTCGTCTTATTATAATAATATAAAAATAATAATGTCAAAGAAAATAATATATGTTTTATTTATAAATAGACACACTTATCAGATTTCATTATCTTTAGAGCTGCACAAACGTGAGCAACTATCATGCGCCTAATTATACGTTTCATTGCATCAAAGTCTTGTGCAATATTAATACTTTGATACTAGCGTCGATGTAAATCTTGTCCAACAAGTCCGCCTCACTTAGAGGAGAAGATCAAAAAACAAAATACAACCACGTACACTTGTAATTATTTCATTTATTTAAAAATTGTAATATCGTTTTTAATTTTTTAATTAAAATGTAACCGGTTGAGTTTTTGTTTCATTTTTCAATAAATTAGTTTGTTACCACTCTGAAGCTCAGCGGGATTCAATTATTTATTAACTAACTTAAGTCGCTTTTTTACCCATGCGCATTCCAAGTCAAATGCTTAAGTCTTGTTCCTTGTTACACCTCATATCTTTTTACTTGTTTTCAAGTCTTGTTATTAATAGTTAGTACCTAAAACTCTTGTAAACATCTAAAAGTGTTTGTAAATACCTCTGAAGTAAAATAAACTTTAAGGATAGATTGTTTCGAATAGATTATAGTTGTGTTGATAGACCATGTAAAAAAATTTACAATTCACGTCGAAATTAAGAGCTCTGTTTTACTTCGTCTCCCCTAATAAAATGTAAGCATTACGTTATTTATCAAAATGATATAGTGTTTATACTTTGAATAATAAATTTATTACAATGCTGCGTTCGACACTTCTCTAATATATTATTAACATTTTGTAATTATTATGGAGCTGAAGTTGCCAGCATGCTTGCATATATTATTCGTCCTGTGTATTGTTATTGGCAGGCCCGCACCTTTGATGTGGTCTATTAGTAATCAATTCTTTCGTAAATATTACTATGCAGTTAACGTTCTAGTTTGCTGTATTTGACAAAAGTTCACATTTTTTATGGTTCCATGTTAGGTTTTAATTTTTAGGAAAAGGAATAAAAATTTTATATTCTACTTCGTTTAATTCGAATCGATGAATATTAATGCACTGCTTTGATGTTTATCCGAAGAAACGACTGTATCGGATTTATCATTGCTATTCAAATGCTTAAGATGGGGTCAGCAAGACTTCGTGATGTGTTCGATATTAAGAATTTGAGTAGTTTATATGAAAATTTAAAGGAAGGATTCCTACTGAAATGATCTTTTTATGTACTGAAGCTGTGTGATATGACATTTTAATTTTTTTTTTAATAAGATTAAATTTGGTTTACTTTTGAACTGAGAGTATTTAAGTAAAATACTTAAGTACACGACTGGAGTATTTGTGACTTTGTGGTTTCATATAAAATATTTAGAAATTGGTTAGAAAATTTTGTATGGTGATTACTGTAGACATATTAAAAATTTTTATTTACTATGAAATGCAACTAGAAGATACTGAATTTCATAATATTATAGAGGATTACAGTTGCCGAAATTTCGAAATGGAATCAATGCTAAGATGTTGATAGAAATCTACCTATTTCTATCCCATTCGTCTGTTGTCTTGTCTATATGTTTCATAGATTCCCATTTCATCACTTTCAACAATTTATCTTTTTATTAATTTATTTTTCAACTTAAATGCTGAAATTATATTTTTCCTCATTAAAATGGTCAATGAAATGATTATTTTGAGAAGCTTATTTTATGCAACAATTTTTATCCGACTTCATATCAATTTCTCACTTCCCAGAAAATGAGTTATGTGCACAAAAAGTTTGACAAAACAGCTAAAAACTAATTTTTTTTTAATTCTTTTAATTAGGAGCAATACCATATTGTAGACGCAAATTGTTAAATGTAAAAGAAGCAAATGTATATGAAGCTTCTTCTAATAAGTACCGTACAACTTTCCGGATTACTTTGAGATGCTATGGCGCTACTTTGTCTTAGCGCTTTTAAGTACACATTTGTCGTTTTTAGTTTTGGTATTTTTATAACATTTGTAAGTGAGTTATTTCTGAGTTGTGTGAATGAAAACTTGTATCTTATCCTGTTTATTTTTTTAAATAAATATTAATTTAGATTAGAAAGAGTAGAGAAAGAGAGGGTGTCAAGTGAATCCTTTTTTTTATGAGCAAAATATGATTGACAACTTATTTTGACTGGGTACCCTATTTATGCACAATTTTATAACGGGCGGTGTCGATATCTAATTTAATATTAATAATGTTTTCACAAGTTTCCATGCAATTTTTGCTTCAAATTTATAGTGTTAGCATTGTGAGTGGATTATTTATTCAGCAATTTATTCTATAGTTTATTTATATTTGGTAGAGCTTCTTGGTTTACAACAAAATTTAAAGGATTTCTTTCTCAGAGTTAGTGTTGATTTTAATTCTTTTGCTTACCAACGATACAGAGAAAACGCCATAATTATACGTATAGTAATCTCTTATTCTGCTACTTTTGCATGAATGACAAATTTCTTTTTATTTGTAACAGAAGCAATAAATTTTCTTTAATCAGTAGAAAAACAAAACCATTTTTTTATTTATACTCTATTTTCAAGAAATGTTTGTTATTGTAATGCAAAGCTATTTTGAAATTGCAAATGCGATTTTCAACGAAAACTGATTTTTGGCAGGTGATAAATAAAGTTCTCTACTTAGACAAAAACGTGTAAGTTTGCATTTCAATATTTGGATAAAATTTTTGACATTTTTGTCTTAGCAGATTTTTTTGCTGATATGTGGAAATTAATCAATTTCTTGCTGGAGACCTTTTTTTATTCATTTTAAAAGCTAAGAATCTCTTTTATTACTTCTATTCATGTATAAAATACAGATATTCAAACATTCTGCGACGAAAAAATTTAGATTTTTTTGTGTTGATTTAATTATCCGTTATTTTGAATATTTCCAGTTTTCGCTTTTTCAAAATTAAATTTGTATTTTTTTGACGACTAAATATTGTTGATTGATTTTTTTTTGTATAAAGCGACATCAAAACGAGAACTCAGCAACCTATAAAATTTATAGAAATTCTTATCACTAAATTTCCATATTTTGCAAGAGCAAAGTAAACACGCGCATCGATAAATCTTAATTTGTCAACTTTTGAAAAGTTGCCTACAAAGACATTTTAACTTTGATTTTTTTCCAACATCAAAGTGAAATTTACAATGAAAAATAAAAAATACAGAAGCTATGATTGTGTGACACATGAACAACGTTCATTGTTCGCTCCCAAAACCACCTCCATTAATTTTATAAATTCAATTGGTTAGGAGGTGAATAATTGATTGCTGTTGACCGTTCTCACACTATAAACTCATTTTTCAAAGAGGATTTCAAACTGTTATGAAACAAAGAGAGTTGAAATGATTCGACAAATGAGTCTGAAATTTCAAATAATAATTAGAAGCGAAACTTGTCTGGAGCAGAATATCGAATTCCATCTATCTATAGTGATTAAACATCGAAGTTTTGCAGTTGCGAATTGTGTCTTTCAGCATAACTTTTCAAAACTCTGCCACTTGAAAATATACATCATCGGCTTTATTGTACTTCCAAATCTTATTAGTTTCGTTTGCTAGCTTCTTTTGTAATTAATTTTAGCTTTCAGCGCTTCCTCTACAAAGCTATTAATTTTTTCTAAAATATAAATGTCCGGCGAGAATTTTAATAGCGACAAATCTCTTTCAAATTAATGATTAATACGTAAATAATTATGCATTGTTTGGACATTAATCATCCAAAATCAAGAAATAGATTTCTTCAGTTTTGTGTGGGGTTGATAAATCAAATTATAGACTTGCAGGAATTTTTCTATAATTTTAATGGAAGTTTAGATGAAAATTATACTCGTTAACATTTTTGCTAGTAGTCATAAACATAGCAGTTCATCCGATGCGCCTTTTTTTTTAGCATGGCAATAAATAATACTGAAATTATATTCCTAGAAATCTTTCTCGTTATATTGTGAGAGTTCCGTGTTCGATCATGTGAAAATGCAAATTAGTTTGCTTTTTAACAAATGGACTACATTTGCTTTGTTATTCTAGATCAAGCGTAAGTAATAATAAACGATAATTACAATGACGTGAAATATGCAAAGCGTCTTCATTTTTTATTATATTTTATAAACGAATCACCAAGATTTGACAGTGTTTATGTCAATTTAATTGCTCATTGAATTTCACTGAAATTAATGAAGTTACATCTCTCTTTTTTATTAATCTAGTTTAATTGCTTTATAACGTCTAATTTTCGGACGTTGCATAAAACTGGCTTCTAATAACGTATTATTTCCATTCAGATAATAAATAAAATGAAGCGGTTCTTTTCATTATTGAGTTGTAGATTTGATATATTTAGTTGTAAGGAATTAGGAATTGTTGTAATTTCCTGTTACATAGTTTTTCAAAGAGATCGTAACCGATAGGTATAAGATTGTTGATTTAGATAGTAGTAGTAGTAATAGTAGCTTTTTTATGATAATTTAACGGCGTTAATGCAGTGATCAAAACTAATTGGTCTCTCAAATAAAACGCCCAAATATGGTAACTGTAATGTATATTACGTTCATTAATTCTTTAACATTTACTCTGTCAAGCTGAAGTTTTGATGCTGTTGTATGTATTGTATGATTCATGAATCTAATTTATTTTCAGCAATTTTTATTGGCATTACAATGATGCAATAAAAAATGCAAGCATGTTGACTACTTATTGTGATTTGCCAGTGAGTTGATATGTATAGCGAATACTAAATTACATTATAGTCAGAGATTCATCAGTCCACCATCATTGAGTTCCTGTTGGAGAAAAAATATTTTTGTATTCAGTACTCAACACCAATCTGAAACCGTTGAACGTATTAAAAAGATATTCAAAATCGCTTAAGGGATGCTTTTGTATATTTGTATTCATTTTTCAAGTCGATTAAATATTTAGTTATTCTTTCAAGAAACTGCAGTCTACCTTTGCTTACAAATTGTTTATTTTGGTGGCTAATTTAAGCGGGTTTTGATATATGAAATAAATCTAGATTGACAGTCAATGTTTTAATCAAGTCTAGATGTCAGATTGTTCTCAAGAACTGCATAAGAAGAGTGTCCAGCGAATTGGTATCTATCGAGAAATTGAGTTAGAACAAATTTGTACGATTAATTTAAAGTTATATACTTAAACTTTATTTTTTATTTTTCAGCTTTTTGACGCACTCAATAAATTTAATGTTATGATTTCAAGGATTGTAATTTTCTCTCTGAAGATAGATTGATTTATCTTATTTAATTTTCTAAGAAAACTGCCATTTAAAAAACTAATCGAAAAAAAAATCAAAAAATTAAACAATATACATTTTTTCATTAGACTAATTTCTAGGACATTTATAAATCTGTACACTCGAAAATATTTTAGCTTGCATAACATTTTATTTTTTATATAAAATTATTAATATTTAATGGTCAATAATGAACATTAGTATTAAAAAAAAGTCAACACAAAAGATGATTACTTAGTAAAGAATAACGTAGCTGATGACTGAGTAAATCTACTTAGTATGAAAAGTTTGACCAACTAATGCATTAAAATATTATGATGATAGAAGCTAAACTGTGCAAAAAGCTGAAAGCTTATTTCCATCATGGAACTGTAAATTTCCGATTTATTAGAAAATGTGAATAAAATGATGAATTTACGTCCTCGTTTGGAGATTTAATAAACAATTATTAGCGATTATTGATTGAATTTAAAACTGTTTAGAAACTCTGAATTACCTCATGCGTGTATACCTATAATTTTTGCAAAGCTGATGTGTAGCTATATAATTAGACAATTAACATACCTCTGAAACAACATCTATCTAATTCCTGCTTTGAATCCATAAGTATGCAGAGCTAATTTTAATTGAGCGACAAATAATCTAAAAGAGTAAATAATGGAGTGTTTAAAAATGGTGAATTATAGAGCGCCAACGAAAACTCGAAGCTTTGTGGATTTATGTACGTCGAAAATCTCATACGTACATACTTTCTGGGTCATCATTTACATGCTCGTATCTGTCGCCAGCTCCGCTTTCAGCCAAAATATTTCGACGTATTTATAGAGACGTTCAGCGGTCGATAAAGTGAAGAAAGACGAATCGTAGAATTGGTGAGGATAGACAACTTCATAATTAAGTTATTGGAAATATTTTTTCCAAAATCTATTAAATAATTTTGTCTCTGAAGATATGGAGATGACAGAAACAAATTTGTCAAATTTTTAATATTACTGTTTAATTATTTATAAAACTGATGCACTATTTAAAAATGAAAATTCTCGCGTACATATTTTATTCCATAATTGGACGTTAAATGTAATTTCAACTTTCAAGTCTCCCAGCAGATGTTCATCTAAGAAAAATTGCTACGTCATCCAAGCATCATATCAATCGATAATTAGGTAATTATTTTAAATAGACTTGATGAAAATTCCAACTATTAAACACAGGAGTTAATCAATTTTTAGTTTGTGAGTGAACTTAAAAATCCAGAAGATAATAGCTGCAATATAATTTTTTGTTTTCACCATTTCCTAACGACTTACAAAACGATGTTCGATAAAAATCTCTTTCTTCTTAATGATCGTTTCCTATTTACAACAGCCATTTGAAAGTTTTTCCAGTTGTTGTCTTTCTTTTTGTCATTTAAATAAAAAACACAACGGGATATAAAAAAATTACATATCTTTGTAGCATTTCAGCATGATTCATTACTACAATGTAAATAAATACTTTTTGGAAATTAAGCTTTTTAAGTCTTCTAATTAATATTTATTAGGCGGTTTTGTGGTAAGTAATGTATAAATGTGTGCCAAGAAAAAAATTACAAACACAAAATAGCTAAAAGCCATAAATCTAAGTAGCGAAGAAGGACGATCTGAAATAAAATTTCTTATAAATCTGTATCTTCCATACAGGAAAAATGACTGAAATTCCATGTTTTTGTTTTTCAAGTTATATCTAGGATATGTTTTTTAGAGAATATCGTGTGAATGTAATCGTAAATGGAAAACTTTGTTTAACTTTCTAATAAACAATGTAAATAATAGATTTTCTACAATTTTAATCTATAATTTATAATAAATTCTTGAATCGAGGAATCAGAAGGAATTCTAAAATTGATTTTCTTTGAAATTTATATTTTCCAGAAAGTTTAATTACAAGAATATTTATGTAAGTTTAAGCACGCTTAATTCTCGTAATAATCGTCAAACAGATGTTATGGAAAGGTTTTTAGGTTTATTATTTTAATCATATTTACAGCAAATGTAGTAAATTAGAGAATATTCAATTTCATTACTTTACCAGTTTATAAAATAAAGTTTTTTTTATTTTTATAAAAATCACACGGCACTCATTAATGACGAATAGTAAAATTAGTTTCGCGAGTTATAACTAAGAGAAAAAAAAATCTTGGAAATTTTTTGTAAGTTTGACAGATTTAACAAAATTTAATAAGTGGAAATTTTTTGCTGCAAAGTTGTTAGATTTTATTAAATTACACAATCGGAACTACGTTTTAGTGTCTGTTTATGATGTTATGTTATGTTACAAACTGATATTGATAATCCAAATGCAGAACAAAAATAGATTATTCTTTTTTAAAGTTTATGTCGTTACGTTTTTCTTATCATTAGAGCATCAATTCATATCCTGAAAATTTTTTTTCGTGCATTCCAAAAACGTACTAATTAATTAATATAGCCTTTTTGGAACCCACTCAAAAAAATTTTCGGAGAGAATTGATGCTTTTATGATACTACAAGTGAGAATTTTTTTACAGTAATGTACGACAAGCAATTATTATATGACAATCTTTTTCATGTTGGATGTGCAGAAGAACTTTCAGAGCGTGAAATATAATTTGGAACTTTAACTAAAGCTTGAAAAATATAATAGATATTTAATGTGGAGTTTTAAAAAACGTTTTATCAACATAAGAGTATTTAATTTTATTGAATGTGTTCAGCAAAAAAAAGCGTTTTGAAACAAAAAAAAGCAGTGCTGACTATAGAGCTGAATTTTTTCCAAGCTAGTGGAATAAAATTAAAACAAGAATAGTTCAAGTTACATTGTCAAATCTGATTTCATTTAAAAACTTTGAATCCTGGGTAGCTTTTCTTTCATTGTGTTAAATTTGTCTGTTGAAATAGAACCAATAATTCTGCATTGAGAATCTATTAACACTTCAATTTTATCACAATTTATAATAATTTATGTCACATAAAACACTTGTGTATTGTAAGATATAACATACCTCATATAGTAGCTCTGAAATCGGCAAAAAAATCTGTAAATTGTAAAGGAAATTTTTTTTGGGAAAGGAAGGATTCTGAAACAATAAAAAATGTTTAAACTTAAAGATCATTAATTGACAAATGGGTTTTAGAATTTTTGCAAAATTTCTTAAAATTGAAAAGTGGTGACTTTTTTTAGGGCAAGATATTTTGCCGCTAAAATTGAGATTTAAAAGAATAACTAGCATTTTTCATTATTTGTCTTTACTTTTTTGAACAGTTTCTTTTAATGTATTGGACAGTATTTTCTTCACAAGCAAAAAAATATATGTATTATAGTCAGATTCCAGTTGTTACCTGTAGAGATCCTTTTAGCTGAATTAACTCTGTTTTTTAAAACCGTAAAGCACATTAATAGGACTTATGTATTGTTATAACAACCGATGTCTCTGTCTGATTGCTTCCGTTAAAAATAATAGTAAATTTATATGAAGAAATAGTGTAGTCTCAAATAAACAGTTCTCTCTGAAAAGTAGACTTGTTTAGACTTGAAGTAAAAAGATACTGACTATAAGAGAAATGCGGTTTTCTAAAAACATACAGATGCAGCCTACCACTGTGACAATTTCTTTACTGAAATGCTGAGAAATATTGCTTTCGTTCCAGTATGATTATAATTTTTGACGGATTCCCATAAAGAGAAGTGTATATTGTTGAATAAAATTAAAAAAACCGGTATTTTTGGATTTTACTTTACAAAACAAATTTTTTATTTCATTAATGTTTGTGAATGGAATCGTTTTGTAATTATGTAAGAACAGGTGCCAGATATGCTACTTAAGTAAGATTTTTATGACAGTCATAATATGACAAAGTTGTTTCATTCGTCGTCGGTTTATAGGTATTACCTTACAATCAATGTTAAGACATACATTTTTGTATATGTTGACTTATGAAATTTTGATTGGACAAATTATCCAAAAGTTTAAGGAAAGAACAATTATTATATTTAACTTGTTATCAAAAATTTTTCCAAGGAATATGTTATTAGCTCAATATCAAACTAAGTCAACAGGTGGTGTTAATAAAGGTGTAATTCTAGCTTTGAAATGTAGTTCATTTAAACCAAACTAGATAGGTATCTAACTTTTGCACGCAACTGTGTGATTTTGAAATCTAATCTCAGACTAATTTGCTACCTATTATGTTGAACCAACAACTTTGTTGGTAAAAATTCTTTACTGTAATAGGGGATTGAGGTCTAACTTCGAGATTAGAAATTTTACCACACATTCCTCATTTTTCTCATTTAAAATATAATTAAAACGCTAAATTTTCTTCAACATTTATTTAGTTTATTAATGAAACATGTTATATATATTTACTCTTTTAATAAGTAGGTGCACGTTTGTGATGGTTGTTTAATAAGGTTTTTTGACCAACCTACTGATATTTCAGAGTACCATTTGCTCATTTTCAGCCGCCACCTTGTAATTTTCTTTAATTTTTTATCAAGAGAAAATCCCGCTTTAAATTACTGAGCTAATATAAAAATACTCCTCTTTGTTGTTTCCATAATTAAAAGCTAGAGAGTAATTTATGGTTTCTCCAGTTCCTAATTAAATCACACGTAATTGAAGAATCTTTTATTTTCTACGCTTCAACATCAGCGATTTAACATTTTTACAGAAATATTGTCAGACTGATACATTCTTCTACTTTATCAACGTCTTAAAAAATATGAAATTGCCTACTATAGATAAACGCGTGTAAACATCAGACTATTAATTTAAGCAGTAAAAAAATCTTTATTACAAAAATAGACACATTCCACATATACCAATCTCTTAAATGTAGGTAACGGCTTGCATATGTTCTTTCTTTTAACAGAGAGTGTCGTTGTAATTCGTTGAGCAACTAATCGTATTTTTGTTTTATTTGTGATTTATTGCGAATGGTGAATAATTAATTGACACGTGTCAGAGATACAATTAATGATAATTCGTTTTTTATAAACAGTAATAGAAGGAAATTTTTGGGTGTTTAAAATTAAATTTAGATTACAGATGGTAAACACCCTAGAGATTAAATAGAAGCCACTTCTCAATTAGAATTTAACTCTCTGTTGTCCAATTTCTTTTAAATTAAATTTATCGCTGATGGTGTGAGCGAGCAGCGAATTTAAAACGTACGAAGTAAAAGAAAGAAAAAAGAAATTTGTTTTAAATTTATGAAATTTTATTATATCCTTTTTCAGTTTGTATTTTTATTATTCAATCTTTTCCTTTCACCACATTCATAGCTTCCTGATGCAATATTTTTAATGACGATGCTAACGCTTCATTAAATGCTTGCCTATTTATTTCGTCAGATGTTTTGTACTTTAACAGACGTCATTTATCATTTTGTTAATTTGTAGTCATGCGATTTTAACATTAGTTAGTCGATAATGAGTCTTTTTTTTTCTAAAACTTTTTTTCGGAAAGTGGACAAACACATTTGCTTTATGAGTTTCCAGATGTGATCTATTCACTCGCCGTTATTCATCCATTTAGCCGTGTAATGAAAAGTTTTCTGGTTTGTTCACTAAAATTCTTGTTCAATAATCTATCGGACAGAATATTAAAAACGGAATTTATGAGGAGCTTTAGTTACGTTCCTTTTTATTTTGCTTTATCAATGGCTTTGTTTGTTCATGTTAGCGGACTATTTTCTGGTTGTATTTGCAGAATCGAGATGATAATAATAAACTGGAAAGGTGATACTCAGTGTAGATTAAAAATATAAAAATTTATTCTACTGTGTAGAATAGCGTGGTTAAACAAAATTGCTAGACGGAGTAATAATGATTTCTGTAAATTAGTGTTGAAATTTTATTAAAGCATACAAACAAGTGCTGTATTAGCTATTGAAACACTCATTCAAATGATTTAATGAATTGTCAAAAAGTAAAAGTTGGACTGAACAATTATCTACAGTGACTCTGATAGGCAAATATTCAAAGTCAATGAGTTGGTGTGTGTTCTTCCACTGAATAAGTATAAGATACTTTAATAATGGTTCTCCTAAGAGAAACTGATATTGTGATTTTGAAAACTTTCGAAAAAGAAGTGACTGAAAAAAGACGCAGAGCTATATTGAAATCTAGGTTTTTTAAAATCAAGCTGCTTTATTTTTCTGAGAAGACGTTGCATTTTGCTTATTGTTTTAGAAGGCATTTTCAGAGCATAGCGGAATAATCTTTTCACCAATTATCTACTCTATCTACTATTACTATGGAAAGCTCGTGCAATTGTGGTTTTTTAAAATTTGATTTTATCTTTGACCTGTTTGACAATGTGCTTTTTTTTCTCTACATTTGTTCTAAAATATTTTTCTATAACAACTAACGGAATTTTTCTTCGAAAACAACGCGATTCAATCTTCGTGAATTAGATTCTCCTCTTGATTTTACTGAGGTGCTAGTGTCTCTGACAGATTCAGAGATTCATTTAAACAGAAAGCGCAAATATCTGCTGTTAGTTTAAGTTTTGAATTTTTAACTTTAGTAATCTAAAACTCTATAGTTTGCCCTTTAATTTGTAAATTTTTACTTAGACATTTCCCAATCTCAGAAGCATTTCTGTAGTTACAAGTAATGCAATTTCAATCATTTTATCAGAAAGTGGATAGATGATAGGTGTATTGATTCGATGCGAATTTTGTGTATTTTTATCCTAAATGAAAGAAAAAATTACAACGGTTAGTAGAAGAGAAACAAGTACTTGCCAAGAGTTAATACTTAACTACTGGTTCTTCGAAATCCAAGATTTATTTTATCTAAAATCAAAATTTCAGAATACTTAATAAAAATCAAAAGAAAAAGTATTAATTTTATAACGGGTTTTGCAGTTAACTTACTTCAGAGTTTTTATCATTCTTTGGCATAGAGTGAGTTGGTTATAATTGCCCTCGTTAAATCTGGAATAACTCTGTATGTCATCATTAAATCAAATAGACAATGAAAAAGAAAATAATTGAGCATTGAACAGAACAATAAAGCTCAAATACTACTCCTAGATTATTCATTTAATCTTAACTGCAGCATTGAAATTTCTCCATATTTTCGTATCATTTCACTTTAATGAATGGCATGATTTATGAGACGCACTCCCATCACTTGCAGAGCGTCAAATCCTTGTCGTGTTTAATGTGCTTGAACCACAGTATCAAAAGCTCATCTAGAGTGTATAGTACAAGAATTCATCCCTATATTCCACAACGTCGACGAAGTTATTGTTAGTCTATCATCTATCGCGTTAAAATCGTGCCAAGCACTTCCCGTCTGGCATTCTGTGAAAAACTTTCTGAGCTTTTCATCGCAACAATATATCTGATTAACGTGTATTGCACCACATGCTGTGTTCAATTTTCTTCATGATTGTATGAATTGTTAGCTTTTCACCATTTCTGATTATGGTATATTACTCTTTGATTACGCAATATCGAATGAAATTTACATACTGACGGTTGTATAAACTAAGACTTTGAGTTTGAAATATTACAAACTTTGTTAACAATTCTCATTTCGTTAACTTTTTGATTTTGAAAATTAAAATAATATACATTAATGATTAACTTTATTCATTAATTTTTCTAAAAATTTTTTGCTTTAAAATTTTTCTGATGCACATCTATCGATGCACTGTCGTCATCATCATCAACTTCGTTGACAGTTTTATGCCAACTGTCGCCAAGTACACTAGTATTTATCTAATAGTGCGTGGACAACATGCTACTTGACATTAAATTCCACAATGAAATGGTGAAATGTAAAATACGTTGACAGGAGGTACATAGACTGTGATTCCTGGACGGTGGTTTTAATAGCTTGAAAAACTTGTTTCAGGTTTAAAAATGACGACAACGACGACTAGTGATGAAAAGTGATAAGAATGTATGTATAGAAGATATCTTAAATCGCATGAATGATGAGTGGAGCTCCAATTCCGGATGTCCAATTCAGCATCCTCGTGAATAGTAACTACAGCGAGAGTCCAGGATTTCCGGATGCACATACTGTCGTTTATCCTGTAATTCTTCCACCGCAAGATAAAAACTTTCAGCCTACGTTAGCGGCTGATATAAATATTACAGAACTTACAACGCCTGCTCCAACAGATCTTAACGCTTACTACTTTTATAAGGTAAGACAAAATAATAGTATGAATAGTTTTTTGAGTTGAACGGAAAGCAGGATTTCCTGAAATGCTTATATTATGATGTGATAAAAATTTTATACTTCAATAAATTAAAGATAATTATCAAAACGTTTTATTTTTATAGATATTTTAATAAGATGCAAATTATATTGGAAACGTGAGTTTTTATTAATGCACTGACTTGCGTTTTTCTTATTTTATATATGATAATCACCTTTGAGGTGAACTTTTTTTAGACAAAAAAATGTTGAATTAGTAACTAAAAACTGCACATTACCTACTAAAAAATTTGAAAATAAGAAATAAAAAATGGTGTTAAATTTTGTTCCTGTTGAATTAAAAAAAATGTCTATTAGAAAGTAATTTTTAGGTATTGATTTTGTAAAATTGGACAGAATGTGGATCAAAATTAAGAATTAAGCTTCTTCTTAGATATTTCAAATATATTTTAAGAGAATAAATATTAATCAAATTTTAATGGATCTTGAAAAACTTAATTTTTGATTACTTTACCAATCAGAATTAGCGAAAGCTTGAATTTTATATCTTCTCAATTGGACAAATTCAGCTAGAAGAATATGCTTGAATTTTATTCACACTCTCCGCTACAGTACAAGGTTTAACATCACTTGTCAGATGTTCTGATAGTCAGGGGGTCAATTCTTGAAACCATTTTTTATATTTCATTTTCCTTTTTTTGTTTTATTGTCTAATAAATCAAAGAAATTAATTTGAATCTGTTTAAGAAGTGTCAAACTAAGTAATTTGTGGCTTCATAACAAAACAAGTGGATGTCTGAGAAACAACAAAATAGATTGTGTTTTCTAAAGCGAAACTTTAGACTGACTTTTAAAGTGTAAGAAATAAAAAAATAAATTTCTGTTGAAAAGTACTTTTTCAAGTTGCCGCAAAACATCGTTTTGTGTTCGATCCGCCATCAAAAATCCGGTGTTTAAACCGTTAAATTAGTGAAGGATGTTAAGGAAGCATTCGAATGAGCCTTATCTAATTTATATGATTGTTGAAACATATGATCAGTTGAATGAGTAGTAATAAAATTTTGGTATGGGGCAATTAGGTGGTTATTTTTGACGCAAATGGTCAAACGTGAAGCTTTTTTCTCGTTTTAAATCTAACTGTAAAACAGGTTTCTAATTGCAAAGTCCGTTTCATTTAAATGATGCTTCATAATCGAAATGTTGCCGGAATTTAGATTGTTTACATTAATGATAAACGCATGAAAATTTGTTTAAAATGTACATTTATATTATAATCAATTGATTGAGGGAGTATTAGATTATATTTCTAATATACAAATTGAAATTTTTGTAAAAATTAATTGTAACAAATCAGGAATAAACTTCCTTAAGGGAGAATGTAAAATGGCGTCCAATCTCGATTTGATGCTAAAGTGTGACCAAATATGAATCCCTTGAGAAGGATAGATGAGGAAATGGCAAAAAGACTGAGGACAATGGCTCTTTATAAGCGAGCAATTTATGCAGTGAAAAGTGAGACGAACTCAATATACTTTTAATTAAAGCAAAGCAAAAGCTAAAGTGTAATTTTCTCAATTGCAGACTTAATATATAACAACTAATTGCCATCATTTGATTAAAACTACACGCATGACTTAACTTCATCTTCATCCGTTGTGACATTGTGAAAGATACCAAATTATGAAAGTGATAATTTCATAGCATCATTCCACTTTAATAACACTTTTTAAATAAAATAGACATCAAACAGAATTCTATTGCTGCAATTAGAGCGAAAGTCTTCGGAAAAAAACTCTTTTGATTAGGATGTAGTATAAGTTTTTTCCGAAACATTAAATAGCTCAGTTTAAATCAATACATTTGAAACGTAATGTCATTTCCGGAAGACCCAACGGAAACTATTAACTGGAATGAAAAGGGATCAGAAATCAATCTCGACTGATACGATCAAGTCCAAGTCTTGTAGTTGTATCGAGTTAACCCTCACTTACATTATTACATCGACATAGTCCATAAACAAATTTTAATTTGATAAGTTGAACATTGAAGAGGTGGATTTATCGTTTTTAATAGAATAGAAAGTAGGTTAAGGGCGTTTAATTATCATCTTTGTAACTAAAATAACTTTTGAATGCCTGCAGAGATAGTTTTTATGCTCGATTCTAATATAAAATTCAAACATGTGTAAAATTAATGGAGGCTGGTTCTTATTGTAGATTTTTCTATTTCTAACGTTGTTTGTCATTTTATTATATATCCTGCATGAATAAAATATAACGGATGCACAGATTTTATTAACATGAGAAAACTTGACAGTTTATTGATAAAAATGCACTTCTGTTGAATATCATTTTCACAATTTATGATTCTTCTGTGACGCTGCTTTAAGCTTTTAATCTTCTCAAATACAATCAATCATTGCTACGTCAGCCTCCACTTATTTCTGTTTGATTTCGCTATAAGTTAATAGAGAGGTTCCTGAGAAAACCGTGACACTTCTTCATGACTTTGCAGGAAATTTCGACTAACCAACTGGTTTCCTTTTTTGAAATATAAAAGCATTGATGTATTTGAATAGATGTCAGATTTATTAAAAGATGCAAGACAAAGCTTGATTTACATCAACAAGCTCGTTTTATTTGAGTTAACGACGCATTACATGAAAAGTCGGGTTGGATCAGAACAATAGAACAATTCTTTATTATACATAATGAAGTAAGGTAATTTTATTTAAAGTCGTCGTTAGACATGATACTCTCAATAATAAAGAAAAAAGTAAAACTATCAAAATCTAATAAAATTCTTGTAATTAATAACTTAATAGAGTTTTATTGGCTTCAACTTAATTTATTTAAATTTGATAGGAACTTATTTATAAATTAAGAATGTTAAAAGCTATAAAAAGCACATAAAGATGCAATTTAAAAAACATAAAATTAAAGACCTAATTTTTGATGTACTTATCATATATAAATGCTATTTATTTAAGGTTTCCATAGAAACAGCATGTAACTAAGCTAATATTTATAAAATAGTATATAATCCTCAAGTAGATTATAAAAAACTTCACTTCACTAAGAAATTAAATGCTTTACTCACTCAGGGAAATAATATAAGTATTTTCCGTAAATAAAATCAATTCACTCAATATACAGTGTGTCTCCAGATAAGTGAAACGATTCTTGTAACAATATAAAAAAAATTATATCAACTAATTTTATTGTTAAACGTAAAATATCGTAGTTGGTCGATGTTTTTGAAATTTGGTATACAGGCTCAAATTTTCTCAATAACTTTTTGTCATATCTGTTACACAAAAGGAAATTTACTCTATAGGAAAACAGTTTTTTCCAAATTTTCCAGGCATACTGGATTTTTCAAAACTAAAATTATATGACAAATTGGTCTTTAACCAAGCGGGGCTAAACCCCAACAAATGGCAATTCAAATCGATTTTTTTTTATCTTTTACAAGAGTCAAGACTAGCATCAGTTATTGTTGCTTGCTATTAAGTAATGATCGAATCTATCTTTAAGACTCTAAAAAAGATCTGAAAACACGTTACCGAAAAACTTAAAATGTATATAATAACGCAGGATTCTGATGAAACTTTTTTGGATATCAACGATTAATGATTATGAAAGACCTGAAATTTTGAAATTTTTTTTCAGTACCTGATAATATACTCTAATTAGATTCTCTGATGATTTTTCATTGACTAAAAATATCCAGTATTCTTTCATTAACATCTTTCCTGGTATTATTTTAATTAGTATTTACGTCAGGTTTATTAGCTATAATAATCTTATGTGTTAAACCAGTTTTGTCCCAATTCTGTTTATAATTACAATTGTTGTCTTATCTTGGAAATGTTCTTAATAGAGCAGTTAGTATTTCACTGTTGGGATTTAACAAAATAGTATCCACCAACTCTACTATATATTATGCTATACTTATCATAATTATATTATTAGAAAAAGGGTATGGCGTAAAACTTGTTCGTAAAATTCATTTTAACTTGTTCGTAAAATTCATTTTCTCAACACGCCCACATACTAATGAAAATAAAAAGCTAAAAGCCACCATATTATTGTTTTTGGATAGCTATTTTTTAACTAAAAAATTAGTTTTATTTTTCTTATATTTAATTGTAATAATACCAATAAACGTTCATCAACGACAATAATGTTTAATATTTGTGAATTTGATGGAGATGAGCGATAGCAGCAGTTAATGCTGACATTCTCAATTTATGGCTAATTTCAGACATACTTGGTTATATCGTTAACTGAATCTCTAAATTTTACAGCTTTTTTGACAAATATTAACATATATTTTCTTTTAAATCTTCTATCGTTTGTAACTAGCTAATATCGTAAGAGTTTTCCATAAATTACATTTCATTTACGATTTCATTCCTTTAAAATAAACTTACTAAGCTATTTACTAAAGCCCATGTCTCATCTACCGCTCTATTTTATTGTAATTTACTCAAACATTAGTTTAATTTTAAGCAAAAGTTATTAAAGGGTTTAACACTCGAATGACTTACAAATCACAATAATCCTTTGAGTATTGTAGTTTTAGTTAACCGTCGGCGACTTTGTTGACGAAAACGAATCTTCATACTAAAGCAGTACCAGAGGATCAAAGTAAAATTAGGGAAAAAAAAAAAAGGAAAAACAAACAAATTTCTAACGTTTTAAAACTCATTTTAAACAGTAGAAAATGTTGTTTCCGATGAAGAGGATCTTGCCATAAACTTCACTCATTTGTAAGCATGAAGCTGTTCACATGCAAATTTATGTACAGGTTTGAGCAGTGCTTTTCCATCCTCTTGTCATCCCATATGTTTCAATTCTTGATTTAATCAAGTACAACTTTATCGTGACTGTCATCTGCTAACAAGAGTAAGTTTTACATATTGGGATTTCCTTTATTCTGTGATGTGATTTAAGTTTGCATTTTCGATGTGCAGTTTAGCGAATATTCCAGATAAAAAGTTTTAATAGTGATCATCAGTATAAACTTTCTTATTTATATATTTTTTGAAGACGTTTAAGAACTTCTGCCAGATGCCAGATAGTAAATTCATCTAAATGTATAAATATTTGTCTTCAAATAGGAAAACATATATCTAACATCAAAGCTTTTAAAAATTATTATTATAACTCAACTACATCGATTTATATTGTTGTTAGTTTTCTGTGCTTTCAACATCAAATTTTCAATGAAGTTCTGTTGGTAAATGTATTTTTTACAAAACTAGATAGTAAACAGTTTTTATTTTGTACGCAAACAGAATCTAAAAAACTGAGTGTGTTTGATGTGGAAATGGTTTCGTCGCAGGAAGTGGAAACGTTCTTTGTTCGAAGTATAGTAAATTAGGATAACCCACTGAGACGAATTTAGTCTATATTAAAGTAGAAAATGTCAGTATCGGAGAAAATCAAAGTGCATTGGATAATGAAACATTGAAATTACAAGTTTTTTGACCAGACATTTAAGTCGAACGAAAGTGAATTTCTTTGATCTTTACTCCCACATACTCATTTAACTATACGCTACTGTATTAGATTAGTAATCATGGTAAAAAGTGTTTTGAACATGTGGGCGAATATGAATCTATCTAAATTACATTCTTAATAAAAATTGTCTAGTTTTTTCTAAGTATTACTTTGAATAGTTAAACTTCTATCATTGCATATCTAAGCGGACGAATCAAGTTATTCACTTAAATATCAAAATATAAAGCAAATGGCATTCTAAAAATGTGGAATTACATTTTAGTTTATTCTTAAAGAGTATTCAAAATTTTTGCGAGAAAGTGGAACAGTGATATTTTGGATAAAGATGTTTCGGCTTTAAACAATGATCTGAACTTTAATGGACTAAATAAGCCTAATTGTGTTTTTGTATGTCAGCTTATAATTATCTATCTAATCTTTAATAACATTAGATATTCAACATTAGATATTAATTGTTATTAAATATTTAAAGTAAGAGAAAGACAAATTAAAACCTACGTATTATCAGTTAGTTCTTCTCAGAACTTATTGCTGTGTACAGTTTGACCAGAAATATTCTGCGGATACAACTATATTGCCTAATTAGATTTTCCCAATTTTTACGACACTCAATAACTGCATTCTGCTGTAAAACTCTTTACCTGGTAGACCCTTTTCATACAGTTGTAGTGAGGATTACATTCAAAGAGTATTTCAAAACTTATTCTGAAGGTCTGCTCGGCTTTATTTTTATTGAGGCTTGCGGTAGGACCATAATAAAATACTTAATCAGTCAAAGCTGTAATCGCAGAATATTTCTAGAACTAGGTAATTATGTCTTAATTGATAATAGATTTTACATTCTTTGGATTTTGGAAACAAAACTTCTAGCAACTAATTTTGCGTATTTTATCTAAAATTAAATCTAGACTTTTATAAATGTTGCTACTTACAAGATTAGTGAAGAATGGTCAGTACTACTGTAGTTAGTAGTTGAACATACAAATTTCAATTCAATTTTTTTTAAAGATACAAATTTGTTATTATTATAGTAATACACCAACTGATATCAAGAATTAGCTTCCGCAGCTTTCGACTCATACAAAGAGTCTTATCAGAGCTAAATCTAAAACTGACTGAAATTTTACATATTTAACTTTTTTATACAAATTCTAGAAGTAAGTACTTAGTAGGCTTTCAAAATTTATTTATAATTTTGGAATTTTAATCTTTCAGTGATTAATATGATTATTTATCAAGTTTAAAAGTGCTTATTTTATTATTATTATTAATCAATAAAGTTATTGTCTTTTAATATGGTAATGAAATTTTTTGTTGTCTGATAAATGAATTATATTTTAAATATACGACCTATTTTATTCAATTTCAGAACGTTCTGGAGTCTACCACACTTCATTTTTTACCTACTCGTCTCTAAAATTTCCACTAATTTAATCTAACTTTAATTTACCTTTTCGTAAATTTTTTGTACACTTCCATTTATTTTCCTTAATTTCCTCGCGCTAACAAATATAATTTAAATTCGCACCGTTTTTCCAACTTCTGGTAATTTACTCATCAACGATAAGGCTCTAAATTCGTCTCATTATTAATTAAAACATCATCTATGTAAATTTCAACAATCTGTATAATAGTTATGTTTATAATTCCACAAAATTTTTTTTTGATATTTACTATTAGAAAAAAAATCGGGAAAAATAAATCTCGTTTCCGTAAAAATAAATTGCCACTGCTGTATTTTATTTAGTTCTTTCAGCTTTAGGGCAAGTTCAGCTTTTGTGCTTTTATGTTATAATGAGTTATTGTTATTTTTAATCAATAAGACACTCCATCAGGTTTATCGCCTTATAAAATTTATGCCGGACTATTATGCAGAAACACGCTTTCTTTTTTTCTTATTTCTTCTTTTTATTTCAGTCGAATATTCTTATTTATTTATACTTCAATTATGTATGTGGAAAAGTTGGTTAATTAAAAGCTTTTTTATGCTTTGCATTATAAACTTTCTCTTTTACAATCCTAAAACTTAATTATTTAAAAGGATCTACTCTTCCGACATTATTCTTGAATTAACCCTTTCGTAGATGTGCTTACTTACGGGCATTTAGAATGTCAGGGACAAAATAGTACTCTCACTCTTCAAAAATATTATTATATTTTAACAAACTACTTATAAGTTTGTAAGTGAAAAGCGCCTAGGGCGTAGTTCATATTCTCTTTAATTTCGTTTTGGCAAAATTTCCGATAGCGGGCGCTTTTGTTGGTTTTATCATGCAATTATTTACCTAAAGCAGAGCGTTGAACTCCTTTTGCTCAATTTTACTGCATAATATAATCATCATAGCAATTTTATTACAAAAATGATAATTGTGGAGCTGAAACAAAGGCAGTTTCTTTGTACTAACAACCATTAACATTTCAAAATGGCTTTATTGTTCAGAAGCATATTAAAGGTTTTTGGGTTAGTTTTTGAACGTGATCTGAGTGGCGGAAGGAATATCTTGACAATATTTATCACCTTATCCCGATATATGACATATCGCCTTCAACAGCAAACTTTGCCAAGACCATAAAAAGCTACATACAAAGCGTTTATCTTGATATATCTTCGAACGTAGTGGCGAATTTACTTCTAAAAATGTCCCAGGCATTCTTTTAATAATGACCTATACATTATCTCGAATAAGAGAAATAAATAATCTACGTCGCACAACCAAAAAACATTCACAAAGAAGCTTTTACGTCAATTTTTTACACTCAATCAAAAGATGCTGTAGCCACATCCTTCTTCACGGCCTGAATACAGAATCCTTTTAGTTGTTGAATAGCAATAGGAATAAAATCAATATATTTCTGTTTGATGGTGATCAGAATTCTGCGGGATACTATTTTTGACAAAGAGTACGCTTATAAAACGGAAGATACTTCTGATGTTCTATTTCTATTGGAAAGTCTTAAACTAAATTATCATATTCTTTTTCTGTTCAACTCTCATCCGGTTTGTATTTGAATATACACCCCTTCTTTCCGACGTTGCAAACTGAGCTACAATTTTTATCTTGGTTACTGAATTCAAATATTTTCCGGTTGTTTGCATCACAATAATTTGAAAGGACGTCTAAATCTAGAGAGGGGAGATTAGAGAGCAAGATGTTGACAAGGAATCTTGAAAAAGCTGAATAGAGGCGAAAAAAGCAAACATAATAGTGTATATTTCCCAATAAAAGGGAAGGAATAAAGTTTGTTGTGACAACATTTGAAACAATAGCTAATTCTGACCTGAATATTGAGTGTCAAAAGTTTCAAATAAATATAAACAAAAAAGAATAAATACGCAGTGAGTTATTAATGATCTATGATAACCAAGCTCAAGAGTTTTTTTGTCTGCCAACGCTTTGAAAAAGGCTGGATAGATAGGCTTGAGAAGGTTTCATTCAGGTTTTTCAGTGCGGCAAATGTGAGGTAACCAAAAAAATAACGTTATTTGATTAAAAATTCTCACTTCAAATTTATAAATTTTTAACAAAAATTATTTATTTTATTATTTGAGTAGATTTTTTTTTGTGCTTAACATCTTTGAAGAAACATAGCATTTAGAAAATTGTCAACAGAGAGTATTAGAAGGTTTTACTTCAAATTTTCATAAAGTACCGCCAATAGGAAAAACTGATAAGAAAAATTTTCACTTGAGTTTTCAGTAGCCAATGTCTTATTTTTTCTTATAAATTAAATAAAAAAATGAAAACTCCTGAATTTTCTGTATCAAAAAAGAAATCTCTTGCTTATTACAATAATATTTAGATAAAATGAATTTGTATGAAAATTTATACCATTTTAGATAAATTTAAGAAAGTGTGTTTTGAAAATCAGATATAAAATTACAAATGCACAATATCCAACCATTATGTGTGATTTATGTACCAATTCCCTCCAACAACGTAATAAATTATTAATCTAGAAGCAAAATGTTCAAAGTGGTTCATAAAAAAAACGAAAATGTATCGATTAAGTAGCCTATCCCAAGACAAGTTTATCTTTATAGGAGGGGACATAAAGGGGGGGCTATAAATATGAGAGGAGGAGTTATTTATATTCTAATCTTTTGCTCTATTGGTGAAATCGATTACAAGTTGAGACCGTATGAAATTAATGACACTAACCTAGTAGAGATCTGATATGCAATATTTTTGTATTGTGCAAGAGAAATCTACATGTCATTAGAGCTAAATTGGAATAATTGTATGTAAACTTCTTTCGAAATTGGCGTATTTATAGTTTTGTAAGTCAATGGTTCGGTTAAACCGTTTGACCAAAATTGCTATCGATTGGGAATGAAAGACTTCCTACCAAATAGATCGCTTCACTCGTGAATGCATTGTGGAAAATCCACCTTGTTTCAGCGGATGTTGGCAATTGTTTAGAAAAAAATATACATTTGATTTAGTTCCAAGCGTACATTTTCTTGAATAGAAATCTGGCATTTACACAAGAAAATATATTGCAACTGTGATTTACTCTAGTGTTTTTGCTTTCTTTTGCCTCCACATTTATTGACACTTATACTATGTAATAAATTCTCTTAGGCACCTTGGCGGCCAATAAATCTTATTTTTTATTTAGAAAAGTGTTGGATTTTGCGTAATGTGCCGATAAATAATAACTCTAAGAAAAAACTTTCGCTCGAGTTATATTTCAGAGAGGAAAAAATCATTTGGGTAAAAGACACAATCGATGAAAGCTAGAGAAGAAAGCCTGTTTTGTAAAATATTACAACTTTTGACAGTCGTCTTTTCTTAAGAATCTCATGAGTACACTTCTTAATTTCTTCTTTGAGACATTTTCTATTATGTCATCCTTTTGTTTTTGTTTATTTATCACTCCTTTGAGGATTTTATATCAAACTTGCAACATAGTATTTCATTTTCTTTTATTCGTCTCTATTGAAATTCAAAAAATTATTCCGAATCTGGAAAGTGCATCAACCTCTTATTTTTCCACTATGTGTATCCACGTATCTGAAACAAACGCAAAATTAGAATCGAATGGACTTGACAGTTCACATATCACACCGTCGGTAATCCATAAAATACAGCGCAATGACGGAACAATATAAAACGAATTATTAGACTCTTCAGTTTTGTTGACATTTCTTATTTTGATTTTTGGCGTGCGATGGACAAAAATACTGTTTAAATCTCTATTTGATTCGTAGAAAACTGTACGCCTAAATGTCGCAAAAAAGAAGAAATGACAGAAAATTAAAATCAAATTTAGTTTCTTATTCTGATGATCAAAAATCCAGCGTTGTGTCATCGTGTCATCGGACTGGTCTTGATATGGATTTTTCTGTTTTTATTACAATTAGCTTGATTGTTGAATTTTATCGAATATTCTTATTATTATATTACACTGCAAAGCTTTGAAGGGTTTAGTAAACTAGATAATAAATTAAAGCAAAATTCTCTAATTGTCATTCCGAATAGAAAATTTGAGTCCAAGTTTCAATTTATAGAACACTTTGTATGAACAGCAAAAATAATTTTAGTGGATAAGACAGACAAATTAATGTATGGCCTAAAAAATAACTCACCATGTACAGCGTAATTCTTCCATAGCGTAATAATCGTTGAAGAAAATTTGATCTGAACAAAAGTTAAATAACTTTCTTGGGTTTGTTTTAAAAATATTTTTTAAGATGGCGCAATTTCGGTTATACCGGAAATGGACACTAACTTTGTTATTTTATATAAAACAGTTTATATATTTTTACATTTTTGGATTCCTTGTTGAACTTAAGTATTAGTGTATGTACCGTTGTGTCACTTTGAGTGAACCATTTTCAAGAAAATCATATAAAAAAAAATATGGATGTGCAAAGCTCGCTCTTATTGAAAATATCTCAAACACAAAAGCATTTACAGAGGACTGTTTTCAAACTTTTATTTTAGACACAACAGTCTATCTCTTAGACCTGATCATCTTATCAAATTTGGAAAACTCTCTTTTGTTGAGAATCTTAAACATGAGAAAGTTGAAACTTAAATAACTCAAGTTTTTTAAATAGAACGCTATACTCTTTTATATATCACAAAATAGAACTTAAAATTACCTTTAGATTGATATCAGATTGTACCCAAGTATTGCCAACAGTTTTTTTAAAAAAAGCATTTTTTTTTTAATTACGCAAAAAACTACAGCCTTGATTGTTATTATTGATATAAATAGTAAAAAGAAGTATTAGACTTCAAGTAAAAAATAATTAGTGACAATGATAAATGTTTTTTGCCAATTTTTTTTTCTGATATGAATTTATGGGAAATTTTTCTCAAATGAAGAACTTCCATGAGAGATTTCTGTAAGAAGAATAATATCAAAATCAGCTATCTATTCACCATTTTTTGGATAAAGGCTGAAATAGATTTGTGGTAATAGAAGAAAATACTGATTTTAGGTAGATCCAGTTTAAAAAAACACAAAATTACCAATAAACAGATTTTTGCATAATGTTATCGTTATTATTCACACCGAGCAATCATAGCAGAAGTCAAAGGTTAGAAGTTAATTTCTAGAGATGCAAAAAGTCGAATCTATAAGTTTTTTCATTTATTGAGCACAGTTTCTATTTGTCTTGATGTTATCTAATGAAAAATAAAATCCAAGTTTGAATTATACTTTTCTTTTCATAACAATAGTTAGTGGCTAATGGTTAATGTAATATAGTTCTTTACAAATTTCAAAAGACATTTTTTTTTTCAAAAACTGTTGTCAGTAGCATGTACCCACCCTTACATCAATCAAAATGTAATTTTGAGTACTGTATAACAAAAAGTATAGCGTTCCATTAAAAAAAAATGAGTTATCTGGGTTGAAAGTTCTTCATGTTTAAGACTTCCATAAAAAAAGAGTTTTTCAAATTTGATGAGATAAGCAGTTCTAAGAGGTAAACTGTTATGTTTAAAATAAAGGTGTGAAACCGCTCCTTTGTAAATGCTTTTGTGTTCGAGATATTTAGAATAATGGCGATCTCTGCACAGTAATTTTTTTTCTGCTGATTATTTGTACAAGACTTCGTTATTCTGAATTTATAAATTTATTCTTTTTTTTTGAAAAAAGATACCTGTCTGCTAAGTTTTCAAGGACTATGAACTAGAGCCCTATTGTTTCAACATAATTGTGCTCAGAGCTTAAACGTCCTTTTAAATAAATTTCTATTGTATTAGGAAAAACTTTACGATGTACATCAACTAAACAGTATAGAAGGGTCAATCGTCGAGCATAGCTCTAGAAACTCCAACCCTAAGCAAATGAATAAAAAGTGAAATGCGTATTTTGTTTTTCATGATTTAACTTTCAACTTTGTTTTCCAGTTAATAAAATAATTAATTCAACCTTTTATAAGCAATTCGAAGATTTGATCAACACTTTTAGATTTAATAGTTAAATATGTCTAGAAGTTTAATGTGACAAGTATTTAGGAACTTGCAAATAGAATTTGATGGTTTTTGCATTCAGTCCATTAGCATTTGAGCTTGGCGATATTAACAAGGTTTTTGGTGTAGATGCCGAGTGCAATTACTGTTTAGATGGTTCTCATTAACAGTTTAAAAATGATACTGTGCTTTTCAAGCTATTTAACTTTTATTACGTCAGAAGAAGGAAAGATTCTTTACATTTCAATGAAGCAAAAAAATGATTGTTTCAACCAACAAAGCACTAGCTAAACAACCCTATGTGTCAGCTTTTGACCTTTTTTGCATACAAGTCATATCAAGGAGAATTCTTCGCTGAATCCTTCGATTTGTACATGCCAGAAAAGCTATTATGGAATTTTCAAACTTTTAGAAATTCACAAATAGGAAGAAAAAGTATTGAACATTTCTATAAGTAAATAATTTTGAGGTTTTTCAAAGTACAAACTGTCCAAACTTTATTAGCGCCATTTGAAGTTTATTGAGTTTATGGTTTTATGCAACAAAGTTGAATCTTATTAATGAAGCACTGCTATAATCACTTTACTCTTTGACTTTGATCGTCTTATAACGACCGAAATTGAGTGGTTGGTTGTGAGTAGGTATTTAATTATTTACTGAACTAATTTGATAAATTCAAAATGAATTAATCAAGAAGAAAAAATTAAAAGTCAAAACTTTTTTCAGATTTATAGCTACAAGACAAAACTAGATACACATTTATGTTGCATAAAACTTCAAATTTATGGGTAGGTGAAACTTGCCAAAACTTTTCCTGTTTAATTTACTATACATAATTCTGATTTGTACAATTTTCAGCAGACTGAAATTACAAGACCGGTCTCAAATGATTTCTATAAAAGTGACATTTATTTACTAATATGCACATATTAAATTAGTCAACTTTTCAGTGTAATCTAATTTCAAGTTTCTTGATTTTGGTATAATTTTGCATAAATTATAAAGCCATTTTGTCGTTACACCGTGAGCAACTAGTTAGCTTAAGTGTAAAACCAGCGTTGAGAATCTTTAATAAAATTTTAAATAATTACCAAAAGATAATTTAATGGTTTATATTCAAGCAAGAATAATTAATAACTGCTTCAGGCTTGGACGAACTTGGCGGCGATAATAACCCTCTGAATATTTAATAAAATGAAATGTTAGACTCGACAACGTACTGAATCGTACCAATGAAAAAAATAATCTAATTAGAAAAAATGTCAAAGGAAGAAACAGTATATCAAAAATTTAAAGAAATTATTGTCTCGCAAATTTATCAAACATGGCTATTGTCATTTCTTCAGAAAATTAATCAAAAATAAACATCTTGTTGCACTCGAAATGTGTTTCCAACTTTGAACTGCAAATACTCAGAAAATAATCAGTTCTCTGAAATGAAATCTTGTCAGAAGTCTCATCTTCAAGAAAAGCAAACTTCAAACTTGTCACATTTTTCTGTTGATTGAGTTGTTTGTTTCAGAAGTAATTTACTTATAGCATATCGTTCATTCACCTCAACTGACCGTGACAAAAGCGGAAGGAAGAGCGACAGATCGCGACTTACCACCAAACATCCGAAATTCTCAACTGATTTTACGAGTCGTAAATCGGAGGCGCGTAGGAAATGTTGACTGAAATACAGTTTAATGTCGCGGAAAGATAGCCTCACAAATTTTATTGCATGAATGTGCGTTTGGCAGTTTTTTGGGGATGATAAGCGCGGTCGATTTTTTTTCAGATTGAGCAATTAGTAATAATATTATTACATTTTGTGATTTATATAAATATGAATGTTGGAGCCACTGTTTAATTAAAATATTGAAATTAGCAATTTGAAAGACAATTAGGCCAACAACCGTCTTAACTGAAAGGATTCTATTTCCGTTAGTCGATGTCTCGAAATTTTCGGATGGATTCACACCACTTACAAGAAAGTGAATGACCAACTCTCGACTTCGAAAACGAGAGTTGCGGAAGAAGTATCAGTCAGTTGAAAGCTTTCAGTTAGCTTGAAAATTAAGTGGTTTATAGCGAGATAAAGTTTGCTCTTGTGGTTTCCACGCAAGAAATACACAAGAGTATAGCCTAGAATTCTATTTCATTAAAATTCCCAGCTTTACAAATTTGTCTGCTTGTGAGATCCTTTATTAGTATAAGGGCAACTCCGGGACTGAGGATTCAACGAACGAAGCAACTAATTTGCCAGAAGAACTAATCGACGGACCAAATCTGATTGGTTTCGTTTAAGTGGATTTAAACAGAGAAAGAGATTTTACCATCTCACAAAGATGCTTTTATTTGATTTACTACTCAACCCATGGGAGTTAAACTTTTGTGAAATGTGTTCGACAGCAGGGTTTTGCTGCAAATTACAAATATTTTCAATTAACCGTTGTTTTGATTGCTTTCAGAATTCATTAACACTTTATAAATGCAAGTGCAGCGATATTGTGATTTTCCTCAGGAAGCTGTCGAATTATGAACTCATCGTATAACTTAAAGATGAGATTAAAAGCCGGATGTGTGGGGGCGTTTACATATCTCTAAAGTTTTCCCAACTTAAACATTCCAAACTTTCCTTCAAATTAGCATCTGCAATCTTGAAGCCACTCAAATGCACAATAAAATGTGAATATAATGAAAAAGGAAAAAAGTCTCTTAAAAAGTGTCATAATTGAAATGTAGTGATTTAGGCAACGATAGCTCTCAATGAGACAAGTGTGTTAAAAGTTATCTGTTGTTCTAGGCCGAACAGTTCACCGTACTTTGGGTCCTGTTTACCGTCATCGTTTTGGGCAACTCCGCCGTCTTAGTTGCCCTACTAGTTAGTAAAAATCGCAAGTCTCGAATGAACTTCTTCATTAGACAACTAGCCATCGCTGGTAAGTAGAAAACGACGTCGTTTTTCTTTGTCGTTATTTCCTAATTTTATGGTCCAGTTTGTCCGTATCAGTTTTGTGTCACGTCGACTTTTATTGTTTCTGCAGTTTTCGAGTACGTTGTAAACTAGTTTAGGGATCCAATGCGATTATATAAACTTTGTCAAGTGGATTTTATTGTTTGTGAAAAAGGATAAAGAGCATATGCCAAAATTGCATACTGTCAACTTTGAAAGAAATGCATTCGACTTTAACTCAATAAAATGGAAATGGAGACGAAGTAAATCTCTGATTTGTTACTGCATTCGTTTTTAACTGGCCATTAGATTGGAGATAAGCTGACAAGATGCTCGATCTTGTAGATCTAAAGAGCTTAACTTTAAGGACGTTTTCACTTGGTTTTATTTCCGTTATATGATGTCGGAGTGTTTGCAAACTAGAACGGTCTCAATAGATGCTGTTTTTTGATTTGAAAATTTATACCTGGTTCCAAACATGAATGTAGATATGAAAATTTAAAATAATAAGTTTTGTATTGAGCTGAATCCCATAGATGTTTTTATAGATGCTAAATTGAGTGTTTAGACTAATTTAATATACTATTTCCGTTACTATTTTAACCAATATTTCGAACTTGCATAATGTTTTTGTCGAAGTGTAACCTGTCCCAGTATTTGACCGCCACATTTTTTTTTATACATTCTCAGCTATTATTCAAAGCTGACAAAAATAATCAAATGCAGTTGATAGTCCAGTACATATATATCTGGGGGAAAAATAAACTGCCCACTAAAAATTGGGATAAATATTTGCTAAGTTGGTACTTCATTTTTATAAGTTATTGCTTCCTTTGATTCTAGTGAGAAATATATCCATCAAGTCATTTTAGAGAAGTTGAGATTAAGTTATAACGCAAATCTAACAGAAAACTGTCAGACAAAGACGTCAAAAAACGCTAAGCTAGTTGAAAAAAAAAATTATATTAATGAAACCCACTGAGCAACATCAAGTGTTTATTCAACCTAAAAACGATAAATACCCTAAATTTTAAATTTTTAGTGGGCAGTTTATTATTTTCCCATATATATTGTATATTTATATTCTCACCAGTACTTATCAACTTCTACTTCAATAAAAACCTTAACAACTTGAACCGAGCTTTGACTGGCTCATTTTCAAATGTATTATTTCAGCAAAATTTCAGTTAAGATCGAGCTAATCGACTAAATTTCGCAAAATTTATACAATTAAAAGTTTATTTATCAATCTGACTGCACTTTAGGTGTTAGCCACTGCGATGTTTCGAAATGCATAATTATTATTCGATGTGTTAAACACGAAGACACTGTCAATGTTATCTATCTTTCTTTTTGCATAATTATAACTTTGTTGTAATATATTAAAATCTTTGTCTGCTCATACAAAACAGCATAAAATTAAACAAAGTTTTTATAGTTTATTTTCCAATTAAAATCTTGTTTACTAGAAGTCTAAAATAAAGAACAGGAAATTTCATTAATTTGCAACTTGAAAATTACACAACAATCGAGAGCTTAAAATTTGGGAAACGTAAGTTTAAGACTTGGCATTTTGAGTTTGAAAGGTAAATATTTTTTTAGTTAAAATATTTAGGTTTAAATCAATATTTTATTGCTCTAAATACTATATCATGATATAAGAGCATAATTGAGTCTTTCTAGCACGCGCAGGTTTGAGGACACGAGGCTTGCTAAGTGCTCTTTAATGCTGCAAGTGCTAGAAAGCCCCGATTGTGCTCGAAAATCATACCTTAATTTTTATGTTGATTTCGAGAATTGAATTGAAATCCGGAACAAATGTCCTTCCTTTGAAGCCATTAGGCACGTTATTATGGAGATAATATACCTATAAGGACTTTTTATTGAACCTTGCTGCTTATTGCTTAGTAACCTCGTTTTATGAACATATGTACTAATAAGACTCGATTTTACATGCTTTTTAGTGTAAAATTTTGACATCATGACACAATCAACATAAAAAATAATTGACAGAACTTTTTATAATTGTCACAGTTGAACTTTTTATAATTCCCAAAGTTTCATTTTTCTGAGAAACCAGATATGGACAGTTTGGACTCATTAACTTAGTGGCTTGTGAGAAGAAAAATGTTTTTTCAAATTTTTATAAATTGAAAATCAAATCAATTTCAATAAACTTTTACAAGATTTTAAAAATAGATTCACAATCTTTATTTCGCAAATAAAATTTTTAGTTTTGAGAATCTTCTCCATTTTCTCAAACTATAGATGATAGAAAGTTTAGCAATGGGCGTTCAAACGCTGATAATCAGTTTGTCACTTATTCAAATTTAATTCTGTCCAACAATATTTTATTGTAAAATGGTAACTTAACCGATAAAAGCTTTCAAAAATATTCACGTCGCATCTATTTTTTATATCGTTAGAAGTTCCAAAACATTCACTTGACTACTTTTTACTTAGGAAAATCGTAAAATGTTTTACACCAAACTTAAAGTAAATCGACAACTAACCACCATTAAAAGAGAGTTTTCCTACCATTTTACATCACATCAACTCTAATTATGCATCTACGATTAAGATGAAATGGAACATAATTAACAACCTCATTTTTTTTCTTTTATGTTCTACTTTGTTACACTTCTTTCTTGGAAATGATCTCTTCAAATTTTTTGTTTCAGATTTAGCGGTAGGCTTAATTAATGTGTCCACGGATATAGCTTGGAGGATAACTGTAGCATGGCATGCTGGCAATATTCTCTGCAAAATTATACGTTTGCTCCAAACAGTGGTAACATATTCTTCAACTTATGTGCTTGTTGCCCTGTCCATTGACCGATATGATGCTATCACTCATCCTATGAACTTCTCAGGGAGTTGTGAGTATTTTACGATTGTATACTGTATTTACATGACTATCCATCACAGAACTTTCAACTCATATCTTCAAAATCGATAATGTTGATTTTCTTGCATTTAAATAACTCATGTCTGGGTAAATATTAAAACTCACTTTAAGTTAAGTGAAAAGAATTGCAATTTTATACTTTACGACAAAGGAAAGAATATTAAGTTGCATTTTAAATTTGAATAGCACAACCTCTTTGTTTGGTAAATTGTTGAATTATAATTTTTATTTTTACTACAGTCTACAGCTGATGCTATTTCTGTCTATAAAAAGTATTTCATAAATCATTGTTTTCTGTGATATTCAAAATATAAAGATTTCAGACGAATTCTCATAAATTTAAAAATATGGTAAGAATAGTTTTTGGAGTTTATGCACAGTTGACGAAGCTAATTTGCTTTTATAACTTCAATTAAAATCCGAGGAATAAAGTTGTTAATTAAATTTTAATATAGAGACAGCTGTGAGGTCTTTATAAATAGTTTTTAATTTGACAAGAAACAAGGTTGATGACGAGATGATAAATAATGATTTATATTCCATCACTAAATATTCAAAACATGCAAGCACTTTTAAATTGACTGCAACAAAAATTAGTCGGTTATATAAACAATTACAATCGGCTGATTTAAATGATTAATAAATTAATGTTTCCAAGTTGTGTTTCTTTTTCACAACTTGTAAATCCATTAACACTAATTAGATACATAAATACACTACACAGTCATGTAAAAAGATACTTTTTTATCAAAATATTTTAAACATTTATTGTTCCTTTGTTTGCAAAATGTTAACGTTTAAGTTTGATATTCATGACTTGTTCTTCGGTTTTTATAAACTGAAATTTATTTAAATAATATATTTTGGATGCATTTGTTGCGAACAGTATATCTGTCTCGACATTTGTTCTTGAGTTACATTTGACTTTGTTCAAAGGTTAGGTAGACTTTTTCAAGTTGCAAATATTTAATTATATTTAATAGTCCAATGAGATTTTGAAAGCAGCTAGTTAGTTTTTTGGAGGGAAATATTTTAAATTCAGTCCTTCGATTTAGATAAATACAAACATACATTAATATTTTCAAACAAATTCCTTCGTTTTTTTTTATAATTCTTGACTTCATCAATTACTTATAATTTATAACTGAAATGAAAAGTATCAAATTTTCTAGATTCAAAAAATCCGCTGGTAGGGGAAAATTAAGTCAACACAGAAGCTGGGTCGACCAACAATCGGTCGAAAGCAATAGAACATTTATGTGAAGTTTGGGCATTTTTTTTGAATCTATTCTTGATAAAAGATTACAAATTTCTGAATGTGGTTCAAGTTAAAAAAAGTGTACCTACTTAAATTTAACAAAAATGAAAAGTAATTAAATCATGAGTTTGTTTTCAATTAAATTAATGGAGTATATATATGCAATTTATAAACAAACCGAATTTGCCTTATTACCTGTAATAAAGTCTGAAAAACGTTTATGGAAAACTCTTGTTTCTACAACAGCTGAGAAAATGCGTGAGGATTTTCTTCGCGCCAAACTAAAACATTAAAAGCTCCATTGCGAGTAAATCCTGTTTTGTCTGCAAATAACTCAGAGAGTCTTCAGCTTTTGCAAATAACACTTCTAAAAAAGAATTCCACAAAATATTCGAAAAAAAGACGATGTAAAAAATCTTCGTCTGAAACTGCTTGACAAAAACTTGAATTAGATTGGTTTGAACTACAATAATGAAGTTTACAGTTTTTGCTTTGCGAATTGAAATATGTATTACATTTTGATTGCTTTAAAAAATCCATTGTCAAATTATTGCGATTCAAATTCAAGTGAGATAATCCGTAACTCATTATAATCACAATAGGATTCTCTAAATTCTCTAATCCTTCTGCTCTTGTTCAATATTATGGAGCTAGAATGTTCAAATCCCCAAGAAACTGTAATTGAGTAATTAATACAGAAGTTTTCTGAAACAAAAAATAATGACTAACTGCAGATAGAATTGAAAATGAATAGACTTTTTGAGAAAATTTATTTAAAAGGCAGTTTTAGTTTACACATTTCTATGATTGTTTTTAATGGGCTTTTAGTGCTTCAGATTGTAACAGTCCACCCCCGGATTTTGAGACAGCATTCAACTCGATATCGACTGAAACAAAATGTAGTTTGATCGTCTAGAAACAAATTAGCGAAAGTGAAATTAGTCTCTCACAGTTTATTAAATTGCATTTGCAAATATAAAGTACAAAATTAATTCTTTTTCTATTAACCTGTTGCAGAGACATTCCAAATTACTTACTTAAAGGAATGTTTGATTTGCTTCTAATCCTTCCAGTCTCCATTCCCACATACTTGCGCATTGTTTGTGCTCCATTCAACCGGACATAAATCGTCTCGTTAAAATCACTACGTCTCTAACTGTTAATTCCAGCACTAACCCTTCGCGTTGATCCACTTTTTGCCCCCTTCTCAACTTAACTACTATATTCCGAGGTCGACTTCCGACCACCAATGCCATTCAATCTTCATTTTACTGTTTCTCCATTTTTCCAGCAAGATATTTAGCTTTTATGGCAAAAGCTTTGTCAACGACATCCTGAAAAATTCAATTACTGTTGATACAAGTGCGAAATGAATTTTTCTGATTATTTAAATTACAAGTCAGGCTTAAGAGAAAAATGTTTGCTGGATGAATTTACGATATCATCTACTTCACTGATATGTTCATTTATGATCTTTTTCTTTTCAGGGAAGCGTGCGAGACTTTTAGTCATTTTGGCATGGATTCTCAGCTTTCTTTTTTCGTTGCCAACAGTTTTCCTTTTTGAAGAAAAGCCGATTGAAGGTAAGCTGAAATCTGATGCTGACAGCAGACAGATAATAAAAAAAAACACGCTTAGACAGAATATTAAACAAAAAATTGGCAAATTTTAATGACCAAACTTTCAGTTCAACCATACTTTACATATTTCCCACATTATTTGCATAAACACAAACTGAGTCATCCTCCCTTTGGAAGCATTCTCGAATCTATCACCATTTTAATTAAATCCTTCTGACAAGCAGCGCTGTTGAGGTCCATGCTGTAAAAACATTTATAGTTAAACTTTATTATATTTCCTCTTCGTCACAAAGCTACAAACTTGCGTTATCTCTCTCAAAGAAAAACTGATATTTATTGTCTAAGTTTATATCTATTTTATGATGAATTATAATGCTATCAACGATAAAACGAATTCAATATTGTATAAATTTTCTGAATTGTAATAAAACTTTTTTTAGATAAACCACAATGTTGGATTGATTTGAAACCATGGCAGTGGAAGGTTTATATGACTCTTGTCGCCCTAGTTCTTTTCGTCTTTCCTGCTCTCATTATTACAGCTTGTTATGCTGTCATCGTCTGGACAATATGGTCCAAGAGCAAGTTGCTGATACCTGTAGGACACATCCCTATAAGACATAGTAAGTGAAAATATTCTTCAGTAAAAAAAAGTAAAGACTTTTGTATAATCATCTTTAAGTTGAGTAGCTGCCAAATGGGGATGTTCCAATAATGCCCTCAATATAATCTAATATACTGTTATCATTTACTTATTTTAATAATTTACACAAATGTTTAGTTTGGAGTAAATATAAAGCTTTGTTGATACACAATCGCAATCACTTTTTATATAGAATCTCAATTTATTTCATGAGCAACAATTCGCTATAAAAAACTTAAAACTGTCTTCCAGACAGAATTTATGTGCAGACATGACCTGCTCACTGAAAATTTATTAGAAATCGTCTCTTAAAAGCCGGTGATTAAATTTTTACGAGAGATTTTACTGCATCCTAATTGGCTTTTTATTGCGTCAAACAAGTCTGTGTCGACGACTTCATCTATGAATAAGAAGAGAAAAAATTATTATATAAAATTAAACTTTTCTTTGCAATTTTTCCAGGCGAGGATCATCGTGATAGACCACCTCGACATTTCCACGATGAACACGATACTCGTCGTGCTAGCTCGAGGGGAATAATTCCTCGTGCAAAAATAAAGACTGTAAAAATGACGTTCGTCATCGTTTTTGGTAAGTTTTTCCTTTATTTAGTTCAAGGACTTAAATTTTCAGACTCAAGTTGCTCTTAATAACTATCTCAACTGTATCATTTGAGATAGTTAACAGGGCTGTTACTTTTTACTGTATTACTGTTCTGCTACCTTACCTGTGTATTTTACAGTAGAGAGAATTACTGGTATAGTAAAAAGCAGGTTGAGCTTTGCTACTGGAGATTTTAAAATGTGCTTTTACATGCAACTGTTGAAAATTTTTGTGGGGGATAAAAAGTGGAATTATAAAGCAATCAGTTTCAACATCATTAAGCTTCTAGGCTGTAATCAAATCTACATAAGTAATTTTTATGATTATTTCGGCATTTTGGTCTCTAAAATTACAACCAATCTGTTACTATCATGTATGTTAATTTAATTTTTATCCAATATCTCAAAATAAATACATAAAAATTTATATGTTATTGATTATATATAATTCTTCGAAGAATGTTGATAAAGCGCTTTAGTAATCATTTCATAAGTATTGATTTTACTAAATTACAGATTATCAAGAGAAAGACACGTTTAAAATTTTACACCTAATATTTTATTAGAATTGCATTTTTCCGGGCAACTGTTTTCAATTTTGTTATAATATTTAACAATAAAAGCCTTTTTTGACCAGAATATTACTATTTCATTGATCTTCAACATGTTCCTAAATAAGACTTCAAACTTGGATGAAATCGTATTTGAAATATCTGCGTATCATTAATGAACTAACAACGGAAAATTTGGCTCAGCTGAACGATCTCGATTTGAATTTTTCAAGATAGTAAAAGACAAACTTTTGGAAATAATTTCATTTATTTCTTTATATTCTACTTTATTTATTATTTACTTCAGCTCCTATTCTAAAAAAAGCGTGATTTTGTTTTCATATTGTAATAGCATCGAGTTATCCTTTCAAATTATATAGATTCTTTTCTGAATCAAATTTCATTATTTTAAACAGTTTTAGAGATATATAAAAAAATTCAAGATGAAATTGTGGCTCTGTTGAGCTACAAAGTCGCACAAATATAAAATGATCATTTTTTCAAGAATATCAAATATTTTTCATTTCACTAGTTTACGATTTACCTAATTCCATATGGGTGAACAATCTTTTGAATGTTTGTAACTTATTCAGAAGAAACAAACATTTACCAAAGTTGCTTGAATAAATGTTGGTAATCGAAAATATTCTTTTGAAGAGATAGTATTATTTGAAAAATTTTCAAAACGTTGATCTAAGCGTAAGCCTAAGCAAAGTGGCTCTACCAGCTGATTTTAAAACATCCACATTTTTGTAGTTGTTAATAACTTTGACTTCTCAATTTTTTGTGTTCGGCGTATTTTAGAAACTGTTTTGTATTTATAATTCGCAACTCTGATTTCATCAATCACTTACATGTACTTCCTACCAGACGTGTGATATAAAGCCTTAAAAAACCTGAGAAAATTTCATACGTAAGTACACAGTGGTTAATAAATAAAATGGCTTAGTCTAAAATTTTAACATAATTCAAGATAATAATAATAATGATTGATAATAATATTGATTGATCGGGTTGACTTCTCCTCTCAATTTATTTCCTTCATTATTTCGTTTCACCACATTTTTTTTTTTTAATGGGAACAGAAGTTAGTTGATTCCTTAGTGTGATTTTGAGGGTTTTGAGCTACATTTATAAATGAAAACTAATAGTTCTGCACGTACTGGAGAAGCGCGCCGAAACTAAAGCAGACGCAAAAATTCATTATTAACTAAAACTGTTTTTTGGAAAAAAATGAATATTTTGAAGTGCAGGCTATTAAAAAAAAATTGACAGAAAATGGATAATAAATAATATTAGTTTAGTTGTAGGCTGATTCAGTAAGAGAAATGTTAAGACAGCCTGTTAATTGTTCTGTTTTTTTTTAATACACAAAAATTTTATAGCAACAAGAAAAACAAAAACAAACTTTTAATTTTAGCATTTTGCTCACGCAATCTGCCATAATATATCAATTGAATAAATTTATTTATTTATTGAATTTCTGAAATATCTGATATTCATTTTAATTGAATGTAAAAGCTGCATAATAACCAGAGGTATAGAGATAACCTTGATTCATCAAATCAATCTAATTATTGTATTGTTCATGAGGAATATTTATTATCTTGTTCATTTATCACTGAAATAAACAATTTTTCGATGTTTTTGCGATGATAATGCTTCAAGCTTCCACTTTTGCATTTGTCCTAATTTAGCAATGTGTGATCGAATTCCTGCATGAATGTGATTATTATCAATTGATATGATAAATTTATATCATTTAATCAAATTTCAACTTGCTATGTTAAAGCAAACCTAAAGCAAAGTCAACCTCTGGAGCTAATAATTCTCAATCAGTTTATACATCCAAATTTATGTCTCAGCTTACGTTATTCCCTAATTAGTATTTTTTTTTCTTCAGTGTTCGTACTATGTTGGAGTCCCTTCATAGTATTTGATTTGCTCCAAGCGTATGGCCTCATTCCGAAAACACAGACAAATATTGCCATAGCTACATTCATTCAAAGTCTGGCACCATTGAATTCAGCTGCCAATCCAGTAATTTATTGCCTCTTCTCTACGCACTTGTGTAGAAATTTACGGTAAGTTGCATACGTGTTCAAATCTATTGCCATGATTTTATCCCTCACCAATCCCATTCGAATTAGAATTCTATTTTAAGCAACAACTAGCCTATGTTAACATGATAACAAGATAGGACTGGCTCAAATAGCAATGAGAAAATTCAAAGATTTTTCTCAATTTTATTTCTGTTGTTCAAACATGAATTTGGAACGATTTCTAGATGACTCAAACTTTTGTTATTTTGTTCGAATTAAAATAGGTATTTTGTAAAAATAAATTGAAATTAGTGACAAGCTAATATGTTGAGGTGAAAAATGTGAATCTAAAATTAACAACGGCAATGACCAGGAAATATGGATGTGGAAGAAAAAATTAGCATTAATAAAATTATATTTTACATCACAAAATATTTTATAACAATTCCTAAAGCTGCAATTATGATAATTACAACAACCAAAATTATGATTACATATTTACGTCTACAACATCTTGAATTATGTTTGGCACGTGTTTGATTCTCGGATTCTTGTGTATTTCCTTGACTACGATTTTCTTCAGTGTTTTCTTCTGGAATAGGATGGAAAGATGAAACAGGTCCAGCAAATATAGATTGATCACAATCCATATTTTCTAGTTCTAAGACAGTAAGATTTGTTGATGTCGACGAACTTTTGTCATCACCTTTTACGTGAACAATTCTCTTTTTAAAATTTTCGTTTATTTCGCGAGACTCACTGTTAGTGCGAAACATTCTGGTAAACAATAAAAGCAGTAAATTCACAAAGTTGGTAGCTTTTGGTAATACATGGATTCTACTTATCTATTAATTTGTTTTGATAAAAAACGCAATAAAATCAAACTCTTTATTTATAGAAATTTATGAGATTGTCTCCAGCTTTTCCTTTTATCATTCAAATATAATATAGTTTTTTCTTAATTTATGTAACAACAGTAACTTTTATATTTATTCTTGTTGCTGTTAAAACTGTTGAATGTTGTTCAAGGTATTGCTGAATTAATGAATTAAATGTAAGGACTAATTTTGCGCCGTTGGTGCTGCAACTAACAATGCAGAGTAGAAACAGCAGAACGGAAAATTGGTTTAGCTACAGATCCTTTTCATAATATAATGAACTCGATTGTAATTGTTAAAAAATTAGATTGAATTAATTATTGAATATTTTTTTGTGTAATTTGATTCGATAATGCAATTTATTAACACTTGTTAGTTGGGATTATAATTAATTTTATTCCAATGGATTACAATAAAAAACTGTTTGAAGTTTCTTGCTGTAATATTCTCTTCCATTAACATTGCACATACTTTTATATAAGTCAATATAACACAATTTAATCCTGACTCTGTGACTAACATTGACAGACATCTTACACCGTTTTCTCTGTAGATGCTGTTCATTATTAAAACATTTAAACTTCGATCCGTGCAGAAAACTGCCTCCATTTACCTGGATATCCAACTGTCTGTCGCTGTGTTTCCCCGGAATCCAAGGTTCAGGGCATTGTCTTGGATATGGTAGTGGTGAAACGAATGGAACTGTTACCACAACATTGACTCATTCCTCCAGGAGATCTGGATCTGCAGCATCATTAAGACATACAATTAGGCTGCAACCGGCTCTTAACAACACCCACAAGGTTGCCATCTCTGTAGTCTAGTCATTCTTCTCACAATTGTGAGTGTTTTGTTTCAAGCAGGAGCTGGGGGAATCTGCAAAGAATGGAAAATAAAGTCGTTATGAAAAATATTTCAACTGGATGGCTAAAGCTTATAATATGTTTTTGTTATGCTGGTGTCATCTGTCACTGTAAATATCTATTTTTTTTTCTGTTTGAAAAGACATCTATAACTATGACAATAGAGTAACAATAACTATAAAAGTTAATTAGTATACTGAAGTTACAATAGATCCTCAGCTTCTCATAGTTCCTGTTCTATAAATTATATAGCTTTACAATTAATCCTGTGTTTTTGTATGTAAATAAAGACCTGTATATAAAAAATATGTATACTGTCAAACAGGGTGTTAAGTAACTATTTAATGTCTGTATGCATTTATAACAATTTATGATGCTTTGTAATTGTATAGATATGTCCAGCTCCAGTATTAATACTGTATGTATACCTTTAAATAACTACCTTATGATTTTGCATTATTTTACTAAATAATGCAATCCCGGCGCATCCACCATTTTATTATAAAAACTCGAATATGTGTAAATATTATTCATACTGTTTAAAAAAGTGTATACTTAATTGTTACATTTTAAATTATATTATGGACACCTTTTAATATGTATATTATTCATGCCTGTAGAAGACTTGTAAAGTTGTTTAATTAAGATGTAGATTAGTCAGAATTTTTGTAAAAATTTCTTATGCTCAAAAATATTGAGAAATATATTTTATATGTAACGTATATTCAGTGTATTATATGTACAATAAAACTTCAGTGCAGAAGAGTATAACGTGTTTTTTTCTGTAATCGATAAATTGGAGTGAAATAATTATTTCATTTCAATTTATCGATATTTGATACGGTATCATTTTACCGAAAATTAGTTTATAGTAAAGATTATTAGAATTTTGTTTATTTTGGTTTATTACAAATGTTTTGTCATCCAGTCAAAATTACTAGTACTGAAAACAATAATTTTATGTTGGTTGCATCATAATGTCAAATTTTGATTTTGAAGAACGTGTAAAATCGAGTCTTATTAGTACATAAAACTTCATAAAAGTTACTAAACAATGACCAGAAAAGTTCAGTATAATGTCTTTGTAGGTATACAGAGTGTCCCAGCGACTAGGCAAGATCGTTATTGGCCTTTAAATGGCAAAATATTGAAAAAATGTATCAACAAAATTTAAATTTTCAAAGTTATTCAACTTTTAACAAACATCTTTATTTAATGAACTTTCCTTCACCAATCCATCTTCAAATTTATGATCATAAAATTTAAACTTTATACTTTTAGTAAGTATAAATTCAATTTTTTTTTTATTTTTTTTAGTATTTGCGTGAGAAATTTTTAAAAATTGTGTATTTTGATTATTTCAAAAATTACAAAGCCAAAAAATCCACTATGCGTATACGATAGGACTCTGTACTGGTGCAAGCGCATTTTACATTAAAAAAAAATAAATAAAAAAATAAATTTTATTAAATTAACTCAAATTTTTCAAAATAGTTTATAAGATTCAAAATGGCTTATGAAACTTGAAAGTTTTGCATTTTCTTTAATTTTTGACCTCTATATTTTGTTTATAGCTTTACTGGTATGTTTTTATAAAAAAATCCCAGCTTTCAAGTTTGAGTAACACCAAACAAAAAGTAAAACTTTTTCTCCAGAACCATTCAATATTTAATATTCAATACATAAGATTTAATAGAAGATTTAATTTTTATAAGACGAAAATCTTTTTTACTTGATTGAAAGCTCAAAAAATCAAAATATGAATGAGCATCAAATTTATTTTTTCTTTCAGGAAAATACTGTAGTAAATTACAAATTATTTTTGTATTCTATAATCAGATTTTCTTTAATTATTATATAGTGTATCCTCGGATAGGTGAAACGATTCCTGTAAGTTAAAATTTTTCTTTAAAGGCTAATTTGTAACATAATTTTAATTTTGAAAAATTAAGTAAGGCTTGGAAATTTAAGAAAGACTTATTTTTCTATGGAGTAAAGTGTTTCTTATGCAGCAGATACGACAAAAAGTTTTTAAAAATATTTCAATATTATTGGCCAATTATGATTTTCAAGTTTTTTCAGATTTATTTCACAAATCAGAAAAATTTATTTTTAAAAGTGAGAAATCATAGTTGTTTGATAACATTGAAATTCGGAAATTGTGACTTTTTATTTTTTTTATCTAATTTTGCCAAAGCAACTAATTTTGTTTTTAAATATAAAATATCGTAGTTGGCCAATGCTTTTGGAATTTGGAATACGGGCTGAGACACTGACATCCTAGACAACATTTCTTAATAACATTTTGTCATATCTGTTACACAAAAAGAACTTTACAGGAAAACAGTTTTTTTTTCTAAATTGTCAAGGCATACTTGATTTTTCGAAACTAAAATTATATGAAAAATTAGTCTTCAACCAAGCAGGGCTAAACCCAAAAAATCACAATACAAATCAATTTTTTTTTTATCTTTTCCAAGAGTCGCTTTCCTTATTCGGGGACACACGGTATACGCAAAATCAAAAGTGAGTTCGTATCTGTGGCAAGTACGGCCCTGTGCATATTTTAAAAATCAATGCGTATTGAGAAACGTCAAAATGACAGCGCGCGCATGCTCAAATGTACCGTCATCTGCAGCACCCTCGCAAAAATAATGTCATTCATTTCTTTATTTATCGCCATTTACCTTTAGAATTTGAAGTGTAATGATTCTTTTCTAACAGTGATATTAAAAAACTTTTCCTCTCCGACAATAAAGAGGTAAATAACTCTATACAGTAAGTTATTTGATCATTGCTCTTGTTTATTTTTGTGCCATCTGTATTCATTTCAAACATTTTTTATGTGCTTTTAATAAGGTCATTTTTATATTTATCACTGCCAAGGTTCATAACTTGTGTGTTTCTCAATTAAATCTCAATTTGCGTTTTAAGTTATTGATAGTGTTAGAACTCATTAAGAAATCGATAACTTTATTTAGGGTGTAAGTTTTGTAATGTTTTCTCCATTTACAGCAACACAATGGAAGTACAAGAAATTATCGACACCGGAAACAAACAAACATTAGATGTAACGAAGCTAAAGAAGCAAACAAGTCAAGATCTACAAATGACATCAAGTACAACATCTAGTTTAGCTTCTCCTGGAGATTCAGGTGTGCAGTTATTGGATAGCGAAAGTGAAATCACTTCTGTGATGTCCGTGAGTGGAATTGGTTGTGATATTGATGCCATACCTAGCTTAGAACAAGAAATAGAAAAAGACATTAATGAAGAAGTTCAACACGACGTAAACAATAGTCAAAATTCAGAAGCAATAGAGAGGAAAAAAGACAATAAATCTGTAGATTCAGTAACGAAATCAGACAAAAAAAATCAAAATTCAAACAATCGCTTTAATATATCGCCCAACTATTTCGATAAATTTCAAACTGATGAATTCAAATGTTCTTTAGAAAAATCCAAAAAGGAAGTTTTGAATAAATCCTTAAGTGATGAAGTTTTTGAAATGGAACATCCTATTAAAGATACTCGAGAAAAGTCTGAAGATTTAATGAATGTTTCCTTAAATAGTTACGAATTGTTAGATTACACTTTACAGAATAAATTAGCTAGTCAGCTTGAAAATGTTGACCAAATGCATGTCAGTATGTCTGAAGAGGTAAATGAAAATTTAAAGATTAGTTTACAAAATCCAGATCCAGTTCCGGTGTTACCCATTGTTGAAAACATCCCTGTTGAAAAACAAGAAGAACAAATAGTATTTAGAAGACAACGCAAGAAAAAATCAAAATCTGATACTCCCAAAAAAAGAGTTTCTTTCCATGAAGATATACTCAATAGTACAAAGATTGATGATATTCATATTAACCATGGTTTTATCACTCATGAAGACGAGGTATCTTTGAGTTTTTTCCAAAGAGGTTTCATCAGAAAACCAGATGTGGTTAAAGGTCGGTATAGTTGGGCCGCTGAAGGTGACGCTCCATACTATGAAAAAAATCCGCCTGAAAGAGAAACTAAATCAGATATGTATATTCAACATAATACTAGATTTTCATCAACGTCATCGAGTTCTACTGGAAGTATATCAAGTTCTATTGATGAAGACAGTGAAGAGAATTGTGTGAAAAAAGAACCGACATTGAAGCAACCAAAATCAAGCTGTTTGAAAAAAACTAGTCAGAAAAAATACATAGATACAAATATAGTTCAAGAAGAGATCAGTAGAAAAAGGCGATCTGATAGTAATTTATTAGATTCCAATATTTTTGGAAGCTTGAAAAATATATTAAACTTTTCTACGTCTGTTCCTCTTGCTGAAAGAGGTGTTCCTGAAGGACAAGAAGACTTTGCGATTTATTCATCTTCACATGAGTCAAACCGACGAAAATCTTGTACAAATTTTACTTTTATGGGTTTTGAACCCTTACAAGTTCAACCTGCACCATCTAAAAAGAATGACAAACCCAATGTAACAGTTAGTAAAACTAACTTAAAGTTGACAGCAAGTGAAGGATTTTATCCTAATTATCCTACGAATCAAAATTTACCAGCTAATGTTATAATATGCGACAGTAATGTTTACGAACATAAAGGAATCAGCTATTCCTATGAATATGACAAATTTCAAAAATCGTTTGAACAAGAGAACAAGCCAAAAAGTTCTACAGTATATCAAATGATTTTGAAAGAATTCAATTTTTTCCGTCGAAAAGCTAAAGAGTCGGAAAAAGTTGAAGATTTTGAAATAATACCAAGTTCTAATCCTCCTCCTGAGAAAAATGATAGTATTGAAGAAGTTCAAGAATTGGATTTAAAAAGTCCTAAAAATACAATTAGTAAATATGCTTCAACATCAAAGATGGATTGGTCTGATAATGAAACAATAATTTCTGATATATCTACAGAAAATCATGGACGCCACCTGCATTCACCAAAACGTAGAGTTAGTAAAAGTAATCACTACTCCTTAAGTCCATTTAAAATAACACCTTCGGAATCATGTAATCATGATAGTCCAGTTAATAGCAAAAGTTTGCAAACCCTCAAACCTGCATCTTCGAAATCTTCATTAATCAATCGATTCTTGCGCAATGTTACATTAAAGAAGATGTTAGATGTTAAAGCACAAAATAAACAAAGAAGCCATAGAAAATACATAGGGTTATATGTTAGAGGTTTAAATTACGAATACAAAGGTAAAGATGAAGTTGACGAAGCTATAGAATGTGAAATTTTGAAAGGTAAAGAAGTGCAATCTAGTCAAGATTCAATTGATAAGAAATTTGCTATACAACTGAAGAAGGAAATTTTCAGAAACAGATTAGAACGTCTTATAAGGGTAATATTGATTAAATTATTATTTTGATTGTATTTGTATTATTTTTTTTTGTAGATATTTCATGTGCGAAGTGCGTATGCTACAAATGGTGAAAGTAAACCATTGTTATTGATTCTTACCGATTCAACTTTATATATCACTGGAATCAAAATAGGAAGTTCGCTCTGTAATCATTTTGTTTTACCGTATACTGAGCTCAATACGATTCTAATAGGACCAAATGCACAAACTATACATTTCTCAAATTATGATAAGGATATGCAGTGCATTATCACTACAGGTTGCGCTAAGGTTACGGGTGATTTAGTGGGGCAACTTGAGGTCGCAATGAGACGAGATATAAATAAACCGACTCTCCCAGCTGTTAAACAACTCAGTATGCGAGATATGGCCAATTTGAGGAGGGCTATCTGCAAGCAGACTTCTGTTGATAAGGTACGAGTTTGTACTTAAAATTAGTTCTAAGTTCTTGCTTCTAGGACGAAGAATATTTCTATTATAGTATTGTCAACATTCAAGATTTTAATCCAGACATCCCGGAAGTGACACCATTGGGCCCTAATAAAGAAGGACCCTTGATGTTTAAAACTTCAGAAGCTGAATCGCGTTGGGAAACTGCATACTTCATCTTAAAGTACGGTAAAACTCGGCTTTTATCTAATATTTCAAATGATTTATTTTATATAGGGCTGGCGTTTTATATATGTTGTCTTCAGCATCTCAGCGAGTTCCAATGCGAGTGTTCCCTTTAATAAATGGTTCGTGTCAAGGTGCTCGCAGAGTTTACAACTGTCCAAGACCTCACACTTTCCAGTTAATAATAGAAGGAAAAAACCTTCATCTTGCTGCTCCTGATGAATATGTAGCTAGTGATTGGTTGCAGTGTTTAGTACATGCTGCTAGTGGAGTAAGTGTGGAGTTTTATAATTATTTAATCTCTGTTGAGTTATATGGCCAAAAATGATTCATACATTGAATATTTTTATTAGAGCCATATAACCTTGGAATATTGGCACAATTATTTTTTTACTATATTATTGAGTGTGTTTGCAGGGTTATAATTTGAAAGAAAAAATGTTGACTCAATCTTGTTCTCTTCTAATGACAACTGACCACATTTTAACAGTACGTGAAGCATTTTCTTGCTCGATTTCTTCCCTGCTGCCTCCCAGAAATCAACACCAACCAATCAAAGGACCGCAAGTGTTGTCATGTGCTGCTATTACTGATTTAGTAGCGTTCAGATTGCCCTCCGCTGAACAAAGTTGGTGTGTTTTGGTGAGTTTGATTTTGTATGCTTAAATTTGTTTCTAATTGGATTTTTATCCATAGGAATTTTCATGCAGAGAAGTTCATGAATGTAGTGGAGATTGGATTCTTTATTTTGCTACTAATGCCGAGCTTGAAACATTCATATCTACTTTAGAAGTTTTGTGGTCTTACAATAATGAAAACGTAAGCATTTTATATTGATTTAAGTAAAAAAAATACAACTATTACAAATTAGCAAAATTAATAACAAAAAGTATTTCGTAATCACACTAAAAATTGCTATAGATTTTATATTTTGGATAAAAAAAAATTTGTTAGAATTACATCTTTGACGAAATTATGAAACAAATTATAAAGATACCTGTTGAACCATTATCGGCTGATTTTAAATCACATTTTCATAACTTATATTATAATCGTAAAAATAATATGTTCTGGAAGTTGTTTGGAATGGCTATTTCGCCCTCATGCGAGTGGCAAACTATCCATTCGGGTGCCTCATTCTAAACTTGTTGCAAAATATACTATTTTATGTTACTGTCAAGTTTCAATCATTTCATTATTTCAACAGGGTGACAGTTTTCCATTGAGCACAATTCCTGAAACAGATCCTCTCAGTAAGAAATGTGTGGATATTTATACTTCTTTGAAACAATTATGGCCGTCTAATAGTGTACATTTACAATTTTTGTGAATTTTACTTGATTGTTTTTAGTTGAATTTTCTTCAAAATAGGTGATATATTTTTGTAGACAAATAATTGCATTATTTATTTTAATAGTCTAGTCGTATCTTGATTTATATTTATTAATTTTTATGGATATACAAATGTGATAGCTTATTGAAATAGTTTTTGTATCAGTAATCTTACCTGTGTAATGCTTAACTAAAATTGTAATGCACATGTAGACAATGCACATGACCTTTGCTATACTCTATTGCATGTTAAAGTGAAGTTAGTTATTGCGCCTGTTAATGTAATTTCAAGATTGTAATTTTGTCACAAAGACTTGGACAGTTTTAAATAGTTTGTTTTTATTTAATTATTTAGCTGATCTGTGATATTTTGTTACTTTTGGAATTAGAAATGTTCCAAGTTTTTATGTCGAAATTCAAAGTATTTAAACAATAATCTTTATAACATATGGAAGATTTAATCGAATATATCATTTTATTGCTTTAATTATGAAGTTTGATAAAAATTGAGTCAAAACCAAAAATCAAGATAACTGTTAGTAAATTAAACTGCTTTAGTTACGGAAATTTGGTGCTGATGTAGGAAAAAATACAGTTGTTGATATTTTGTTAAATAGATTATTTTACATCTTTATTATGTTTGAATAATTATTTGCTCAGATTCAACGTTTTGTAAAAAACTGATATTTCACTGTATGGACTAATGTAGTTAACTTATTATTCAATAAATACAATCAACTAATTGATGTTTATTCGAAAATATAATTACTGTGGAACGAAATGTCCTCTGGCCTTTCTGCTTGCTTTTGCTTTTTCAATATCCACGTCTGGGTATTGTTGTTTAAGAGTATCCATGTCGATATTTGGAAATCTTTTCAATAATCCAACAACATGGTTAAAGTTACGACTGCAACATAATTTGAGTTAAAAACTGAAACTGAAGTATAATCTTATTCATACGTCTTTGCTTTTCTTTTGTTTAAGTATAATTTTTCTCTATATTTTAAAAGAAAAGCTTCAGTGTCCATATTAGGGCGATATTCTTCATACTGCTCTTTGAATTTTTTATTCATATGCTCTGGGATTAGATGCTGTTGCATTCTGTAAACAATATTTTCTTTTTTTTTCTCTTAACAGTTTTAAACATTACATATGATAGTATTTGATTCCAAAAGGACCAGTTCTAAGTTTCCCAGGTCTTTCTCCAGTTTCACCCCTTTCTAAATGATGATACGCTTCATTCCTTTCTCTCACAACAGCCTCCAAATTTTCCATTGATTCTTCAACTTTATCTATTCTTTCAGGACTTGGAAACAATTGCACTTGATCTTTAGCTTCTTGTTCCATTGTAAGTAACATATTCCGTTCTTTGAGCAAAACATACCTAAAAATCTGTCTCAACAAATAACAAAGCTACAAGTGGCATTACCAAAGTTTATGTAAATCAGTATTTGATTTTAATCTAAGTTCTTCCTTTTTCCATGAACGACCACTCTTTACTGTAGTCGCACCCCAATTTTTCTTATCATCAAAAAACTCCATAAGATCATTTCTCACACAAGTTATAGATAAATTCCTAAATGTTTGTCTATATAAAGTCAAAGTAAGGTTATGTAAAAGATCGCATTTCGAACTTACCGATTCAAACTTAATACATTCTCAAAAGTAGTTGTGAGTGATAGCTTATTAAAACAACGACTTAAATGTCCTAAGTTTGTTAATTTATTGAACATTTTTATTTGATTTCAAGAATACAACATAACCTTTCATGCATGCATCACTTGTCAAAGTTACGTCAAGGATTTGGTGTGAAACGGTGGATTCAAAAATGTTTGCAGAAATTTTTGAAATTTGTCAAAAAAATAATTATTATTAGCACAATGGCAAGTGGTGATAACGGAGCCAAAAAATTGAAATGTAGACCGAAAAATCCTTGTATTTTAATTCGTAAACTCACAGAATTGATGGAACATCCAATAACAGAAAATGCAACAGAAAGACATTTGGAAATTTTGAACGACTATTTGGAAGTAACTCATTATGCATTTGTATCCTTTTTTAAATCAGTAATTATCATTCAAGAATGATAAAATCCTTAACTGAATCAGTGGCTTCAAGACATTCCATACATTATTCGCCTATATGAATGTATTGTTAAAAAATTGGATACTTCTCCTGAATTTAAACAACCCCTTGAATACTTGTTATATTTTAGCGCAGTACCTCCAATGATGATTAAATCGTGTTCTGATAAAGTTACATATGAGCGAGATCTACAAGAGTATTTTTCAGTTCTAGGTTTATTGATAAAAATATTTACTAATAATATAGTAATGCAATTTCAATTCCCAGGATATTTAATTTTATGTTTACATGACAATAATTTGAAAATATTAGTTTTAAATGCACTCAAAGGATTATTACAGCCAAACACACCAGTTGGTTATTGTTGCGTGCCTCTTGAATGTCTTCAAGAAGCTGCAGAAAAAAGTAGACTTCCGGAAACTTTAGCGCAGCTTATTCAAATAATTGATGACGAGTTATACCCTCTTTTATTAGATGTAACGTTTGTCACAAGTCAGATATCACAAACAACATGTATGTGCAAAAATAAAAATATAAGAATCTAGATTTAATTATAGGTCAAAAAATGATCGCAGAAGATGCAATTGAATTTTTGATACAGCGCTTTGAGCCAACGTGGAATAAGCGGAATTTAGATACTAAACCGTCTCGACCAACGGAAAAAGATAATATTGTAGGTTTTGAAGATAGTTGTGGTATATTATGGAATTTGTTAAGTTCTGTCAACAATGAGGAAGAAAAAAAACCATCAGCTTCTGCATTATGGTACAAATTAATAGAATTATATCAAAACAAATGGGGTGTACCCATACTTATTCAAATCGAGGTCCGATCTCGCTCTGGTTTTGCTCTAAAACTCACTAATGGTGTAGTTATCATTTTGATCGAAACTGGACCGAGACCAAACCCACAGTGTTCATCGATCCTTAATTATTTTTTAAAGGAGTCTCCAGTATGCACTTCGATGGTCAGTTATCTGTCCTGGTCAAAAAGCCAATCGCAACAATATAACGGCACTTATTTTGAAATTATTAACAACTTTTCCTAGTTTAAACATTGGTGAAAATGAACTTTCTGATGGTATAATTTTCAAGAATTTTGCAAAAAAAATATAAATCTTGCTTTAACAGAATTGATAATTCTTGCTTCAGCTGCTGCTGGTTGTAACTGTACCTCTCCTCTTGAATTTACAAATAACGAACTGGATTTCCAATTTAAGAAAATTATTTGGTCATGTTTATATTTTTGCAGGCCCTGTGAGGTAAATTATTAAATGTATAAACTCTTTGTAATTTTTCTTCTAGATGATTGGTGAAAATGATATCTTGAAAGCTTTTATGAAAACTTTATTTCAAGCTAATCATAATGAAGAATTGAATGAGCTTTCTTTAATACTGTTGAAATTGATTCCGCAATATTTTAAATGTTCAGTTAATATTTTTGTTCAATTAGGAGGACATCTAAAGTAAGGATTTCATTATTTAGGGTGTTTGTTTAAGGTTTTTTTTTAAGAGTTGTTACGTTACTCAAAGAGTATGTAGTCAAAAATTACAATACGGAAATTCTGGACGCTTACATCTTGTGTCTCTGGAAAATAATGCTAGAAGCAAGCATTGATATTATACAAGCAATCGCTGCACAAGACATTGCTAACACAATAATACGTAAGTTTGATTTTAATTGGATAAACTAAATTCATTTGACTCCACCCTATTTTATGGGGTAAAATAGTATAATTTAAAGATTGCAATTTCAGTTATCTGTAAAGAAATGCTTAAAAGTACAACTATGAAAGCAATATATCAAAAGATTCTAGCTCACAACTTTTCAATTTTACAAATACTTTGTATCAATGAATTATTCGACAATGAAGAAGTTGTTGATATAACTATAGATTATTTAAATCGTGTTATCAAACCAAATAAAAGCGATCCCATACTTGATGCAAGAGTGACTATTTGCGTCATCCATTTGTTATGGGAATGCCTACTTGCGTCGAAATCACTTCACCGTGAATTTTTAAAGAAAGGTGGTATCTACGTTATGCTTGATATTATAAAGGTAATGAAAAGGAAAGCAATAATAAATGCAATTTTATAAATTGTAGATTTCTCCATTTCCTGTTAAAATGTTATCGCTTGGATTATTAGCAGACTGTGCGCAGAAACCCTCATCTGTTCCTTATTTCATCACTTGGAGAAAACAAGGATATGGATTAATGTCGATGCTTTTAGATGTTTTCAAAACAAAAAATAAAGAATTATGTGACGAGAGTTGTAATAAAAACGCATGGATGTCACTTTGCCAAAAAAAGAAACAATTTCACATTTGCTGCTTAACAGGAGAAGAACTTCTGGAAAGGTGCAGATCTAGAATCCACGGGATATTACAAGCTGTTAGAGTCAAATTTAGAGAAAAAGTTGCAATTGCTAATGAACGCTATCAAGTCTTTAACGAAAATTTAAACACTGACAATGAAGTAAAAAATTGAAAAAAAATTCAATTTCTTTTTATACAACTTTTTAGTTGACTTTGCTATTTGCAAGTAATTTTATAGCACTAAGAATATGTGAGAATTGGTTAGTTATAAACAAAGAATTAAAAAACGAGAAAATCATCCCTGTAGAAATAGATGATAAAGAACTGAAAGGAAAAATCACGGAAATTAGACAATGGAAGTCGTTTCTGCAGTGTACTATAAATCATATAATCAAAAAAGAAGCAAGATCTGTAGATTTTTTCTCTACGTTTTGTTGGATTGTCTAAATTTTGGTTATTTCAGAATTTATATAATGAAACTATGGCTTATGTTGCTTTAAAAGAAAGCAAATTATCTGATGCTTTAGATGCTTTGAGAGAACTACGTTATATTTGTAACTGCACAGAACGAATGTTCCAAATTGGTCGGAAATTGATGCTTCATTATGGAGCCGATTTAACAAGTGTTGAATATTCTCACTTTCATAGAACAATGAATGAAATGCCATTTACGGTATGCAATTTACATATCACCTTATTGTTTTTTTAATACAATGCTGTTTAGAATATCTACAACCAGATGATTAGTATACAAAGTAATATTATTTATGAAAAACAAGCAGAAAAATGCCCGATAAGTCCAGTGTCTTCAGAGTATGAATCTGTTGAATTTAATGAGAATGAGTATGAGCATCCTTTGACTGAACCATCACCAGAATGCTAAATTATACATTTGTATTATGAAAAATATCAAAGGATATTTTTATAAATAAATTATTTATTTATATAAAAACACATCGTCACATAAACTATTTTAATTGACAAAATATATTCCATACATTCGTATTTACATTAAATACACTGTGTCACATTTAGATTACGTGAAGGATTAACAATGTGAGATGACTAGAGAAAACAGCCTGACGGAAATTATCACCTACTAAAGGTTAATAATAAAAAACTTTCTTTCAGTACTACTAATTTTCAAACAATTCCCTTTAAAGAAATAAAAAAAAACTAACAAATTGACTTATTTCATTAATAAATATACAAATAAATAACAAATATAAAAGCCATCAAGTTACATAATGCTAATTGCAAATTTTTTGGAGTAGTTTGTTACAAAATTAGACATGACGTAAAAAGTTTAAGACTTATGTTGAACAATATTCGACTTTTCTTTGGTTATATTTGAGTTGATAATCTTTACCTTCATAATGAAGAGGTGTTTGTGAATCTTTTGGGACCACTGGAAAGCAACACCAAAGCACAAAAGCAACAAACGCCACGATTGTACCAATCAAAAGTATAAAGTCTTCAATAGTCTACAACACAAACGGTATAAATAAAATAATCTTTGAATTATTTAAAACAATTACCGGTTCCTCTCCAAGAAGAACGTTGTTTATGAGATAAACAAAATCGTCGAAAGGAGTAATCATGTTTTAAACTGATTCATAAGCTACATGTTCATGTGGTTTAGCTGATCATTATGCAAGTCATTATTGTTTATAGTCGAAAAAACATTTTCTAAATTATAGCTTCTAATAAACACCAACAAATATTGACAGCTGTCGTCACACTTGACAGTTATTTGACAGTGTTTTGCTGTCAAATATGAAAAAAGAATGTTGTCAAGTTGTTAAGTCACATTGTTAACTATTTAATGAATGTATAATTATTCCTATTAAATAGTCAAAAATCTAGAAATTGTGATTTTATAATAAAAAAAATATCAGTTAGATATGACCAAAAAATTAGGAATTTTTCATACTTGAATTGTGAAATCGCGGAAGATAAATATGGCAACATCGCAACAGGTAAGTCCCGTTCACGCTAGATTCGCCTTGCGTTGAGAACAAAGCAGTTTTCGGTGAGTGTAAGTGGTGATTTATGACGTCAATCTACTTAAGTTTTCAGTAGCAAAACAAAAATGGCGAAGTTATGTGTAATGTGTGGTTGTTTGTGCGCGTATTTTCTTTTAATTTTGACAACATCTACTGTTTGTTCAATAGATGGTGAGTTTTTTATATTCTCTTTTTAGTTAAGAAAAGGATGGGATATTTTTTCTATTAATTGCTTGACAGATCTCAAGAGAAAACAACATTTGGGTTCTAAATTTGCACATTGCTTTTTACTTCTTTTAGCAACTAATGGGTGAACGTTCACTTTCTGAAAATCGCTGTTAATAAAAACAGAGATAAGAATTTAAAAGTTTAAAAATTTTACTTTTAGATAGTTCACAATTTTTTTCAAAAAGCCAATGTTTGTTTAGAACTCGTAAGCAATTTTTATGCTAATCTTTGCAATAACATTGCACATTCAAGTGCAAGAACACAACTTGATTTATCACACAAATGAAGTAATAAATTGATAATTATTTTTGAAAAATCATAATTTATTGTTTATTGAGGAAGTTGATATAGACAAATTAATGCTTAAGTAATAAAGAATTGACGATTAGGTATTACGAGAATTTCTTGCCAATCAATTACTTATTGTAATAATATCACTGACAGCAACAGACGTAACAGCTCCAGACTGCAGCTTCAACTCTGTGCAAGGTTATCTTCTACTCTACGGTGTTACTTTTATTAAGTACCACTAGAAAGCAATTTGTTAGTTCCATCATGTTATTAAAGTCATCTCTTTAATAAAACAATTTCATTTAAGAAAAATTGTATTCGGCAGATTCAGATCAATTCTTTATCTCGTATTTGGTCAGTTTTCCTGAGTTTCCGATTTCATAAGATGATTAATGAAATGAAAAAGTAAACAGATTTGGTGTGCAGAAAGCTAATAACTGTGCGAATAAATGAAGTTATACACTTGGACGTGATTAAAAAATGTCCATGTGTTTCCCCACTGGAAAGAGGGATTTTTCCAATGGACTTTTGTAAAAATAACAATTGTGGAATGTGTTGCAGTTTTGCATTTCTGTAGTTCCTTTCCAGGCTTTTAAATATATATCGCCGAGACAACCTATATTTTACATTTTTTTGTGAAGCGAAAGTTGTCTAGGACTCTCAGTTTTGACGCTCAAATAAAAAATCCAGAAACTTGTAAACTAGAGAAGTGATTAGCTTTATTGGTCTAATAAGCTTTTAAGTAGGATGCTTACTTACAGTAATTGTTAGGATCCAATATAGTTTCTTCACGAAATTCCTTAGAACAGAAACGCTTCTTGTACTTTTTTTTATGGAAAAAGATGAGAAATTCAAAAACATTTAAGTTTGTTCCTGCTAGTTGGCCCTTTAAAAGTACCTATGTGGCTTATAGTTTTTTTTTTTTAATTTTAATTTTCAATTTCGAGAAAACGGGTACAACATTTAGGAGCAATTACGCAAAATACAAGATGCAAGATAAATTGTACTGCTATTTAATTTTAGTATTTATTGAATTAATTTTCTTTTGACGTATGTTTTTAAAAAAAATTAACACATTAATATTGCAAATCTACAATCAGCAATTATTATCACTTTTCTTCGATAGTTTAATAACAGTCTTTATAACATGTATTAATCGAAAATTTACAGTAAGAATAATATAGTAAAGTAAATATAAAAAGTTTCTATTTTGGAAAGTCTTGACTTTTAAATAAAAGACAAAAATAAAATACGTGTGTATCATTAACAGCGGTGTTTTTTTTTTTTTTCATTTAATTTGAAGCATTTTCCAGTATATGATGTAAAAAGCAAGCATGCATTAATTAACTTGGAAGGAAAATGTTTATTTCATTACCATCATTTGAATGAACTTTACATTATAAATATTGTTATCAACTGAATTTTATAAATAAAACGATCAATAACTAAAATAGCGGGTTAACCGGAATTTCAAGCGATAACATTCAAAACATTCAAAAATTTAAACAAATATTTTTATTATAATTTATATTTATCTACAGTGTGATAAATTCAATTTTTTTTTTCAGTTTACGCAAAATCAAACATTTTCTCATTATTGTTGTATTATTTACGGAAAAAATTTCAAGGTTGAGTTTTGTTCCAAGATCTATCAACAAAAAAGATAGAATTGTTTTTAGTCGTCGAAACTTTGTACTTTGATAATTAATACTTTCTGGGTGTTTAAAAATATTTTTTTATTTTTTTTCCAAATGAACGGTACATTTGTGTGTTTCACGGCTGAGAGTTCAACAACAATCACTTAGAAAAAATTCTTGTATATCGAATGTAAACTTCCAAGTTTATAATGATAATCATTTGAACTTTATAATGTCATGCTGCTACTAATGGGGAATAAATTCATGTTGAAGAAATAAGTAATAACTCTTTATTTATAGTATCTATGTCATCACTTTATTGAAGTTGGATGTAAAGTAAATCAGGTCATTGCAAACCAACATGAATAAAATTTTATTACTGGTTCAGAGACATTTGATGATTTAAGGATGATGCTTATTATTCATTGAATATTATCAAGCCATGCATGTTCAAAGCAACTTCCGGTTTATACATTGTGCTTTCTGCTCTTGCTGCATAATTAACTGTTTGACTAAAAACAAACACTGTCTGTTTGATAATCAGCGGCTTACCTATTTCTTATCTTATGTTAAAATTTAATATTTGTTGAATTTTGTTAAAAAAAATGGGGAAACAATGATTCATAAATTAGGATCAGGCTAATGACACATGTACCATGTTAACAAAGGATGAAATTTAGTCAAAATGTGGTTGCGGTATTCGATTCTGATGATTCTTTGTTATTTGTGTCAGCACAATGACCTTTTTGTGGAAGCTCTATGAAGTTCTTTTTCTCTTTCAGATTATTACTTTTATAACACGGATTATCCGGACAGCAAGTATGAAGTTATCATAGACAGAGACTCGTTAGGACATGGAGCAGAACATAGGATTCAACGGAGAGATGTACAAATTGAAAGTAACCAAAGCAATATTCGAGAAAATAGCACCACTGCGGTTTTACAACCAGTAAGTTTTTTCTTCAGATTCAAAACATTGAACTTGAATTATTTTTCATATGTTAAATATAGAAAAAAATAAATGTTGCTAATTGGATAATAGTTAACCAGGCTATTGCCCTGGAAAGTTGTTTATTGGATTATAGTTTTACATAAAACTTGTTTAATTTTTATTCCAGAATAGCTCTACAATATCACAGAATCAATCAGACAAGAGTAATGTTACTCTTTCAAATAGTAAAACGGTAACAGACAATAAATTGTCATCAGTAAAGACGGTGAGTATTTTGATTAAATTAAATTTTCAACTTGTTAAACTTTTATTAGATATTTATTGTGCGCATCTATGTAGATAATATCCTCTACTACCGACTCTGAATACCAAGTTTGTTTTTATCTATAGACTGATTATGCGAAATTCTTGATTTGGAATTAATTCATAATAAACATACATCCAGTTTCTAAATTTATAGTATAGTAAATAAGTTTTTATGATTATGTTCGAGATTGTGTAATTTCAATAATGGAAAATAACAAGTCATTCTTGAATGCTGCTGTTAATAAAATTCATGAATGCAACAGTGGCGCCATCAAACAATGAAGGATAATTAATAATAAATAATTAGTGAGATGGTCGACAGATTACAAAAAAGTCTTCAATAGACGATTATACATATCAAGGAAAAATATATTCAAATTTAAACAAATTGGTTCTAAAACTTCAGCTTTCTATCAGAAAATTGATACTGTTTGCAACGTTTAATTATGGATTCCTCATGCACTTAAGCCTGATTACATGTACTTTAATTACCTATTTTCTTTAATTACCGTTTGGAATACTTTTTAAATTTAAATTTCATGCATAAAAATTTGACCTAAGGTAAATGCTGTGGATCTTAAATATTTTTGGTTTAAAACTAATTCAAGCTTTAGAATTAGAGTTGCTTTCAAAGCTATAAAAGGCTGTAACGAAATATTTTTTTATATTGTGCTCTAAAACAAAGATGGGTACTCATGAGTATAATGTGTTGCATACGCATTAAGCCTGATTAATAGTTTCAACGCAAATACAACCGTAAACGGTGACGGAAACGTATGAAAGATGAGGTATGCACGAAATAATTGCAGTCGCGGTGAATTTAAATCGGCGAAACAAATTTTCTATGCAAATCCTGCAGCGAAAATAAATAGTCCTCCCTACATCGCTCTGAAGAAATAGTAACATGGTATGTATAAAAAGTCCGATTCGCCGCAACTGCGAATGTTTCGCGTTGGTGCGGCGAGTCCCTTAATAGTCCAATTTTTATACGTTTCCGTCACCATTTACGTTTGCATTAAAACTATAAATCACGCTTCATAAATGATTAATTGATATATAATATTTTTCAAATCGTTGGACGACCATAAGAAGCTAGTCAACATTTTTTGTACTGTTTCGATTTAATTACGCTCTTGATGAAGCCTTGACTGAAAAAACTCACCTTATTTCTTTTGTTATTGTTCTTCGTGATCTAGAAATTTTGCTGATTCACTGTTTTTTGTTTTGTTTTAGAAATTAGGTAAAACGGTGAAAGTTGCTTCTAATGTAAACACCACGAAAGTGTTTTTAGAAAACTCACAAAAGAATTTGGGTGTAAATGGAACTGGTCAACGAAAAAATATAACACTAACCCAACCAATTTCACAAAACAACGACACTGCAACGAAACCAGCCTTACAAAATATAACTTTAACAGACGAAACAAATGACGATCATCTTTCTGTTGATAATTTTCCACCGGATGAAGATAGTGAAGCTTTTAATAAAACTTTAGCTGAACATCACATTACGAATTCTACAGAGGTGAGATTTATGAAACCGAAAAAAATAGATGTGGAATGATAATTTTAGGATAATCATTTGTATTATAATAGTACTATAAAGACTGATCCAAACACTGCTGATTTCTATTGGGTTAACTTAAAGAACCTATCAGATGTTAAAATAAATGAAATGTTATCAAATGCGCACAGACGAGCGGCTGTAAGTTAATTTATTTCATGTTTGAATAAATTAATGATTTTTTTTATAGACTATTCAGCTGAAGTTTGATTTTCCTTTTTATGGGCATATTATAAAAAATGTGACTATTGCTACTGGAGGATTTTTATACACTGGGGATTATGTCCACTCTTGGTTGGCTGCTACACAATATATAGCTCCATTAATGGCAAATTTTGATACTAGTATTTCTAACGACAGTTACATTAGGTACTACGATAATGGGACCGCGTTTACCGTTGAATGGGAAAATGTTGCGTTGCAAGATAAATCGAATGAAGGTGAATTCACATTTCAAACAACGCTTTTTAAAAATGGTGATATAGTTTTCGTTTATAAAAATATACCGTTGTTTATTAAAAATATCACTGATGATAAACATCCAGTCAAAGTTGGCCTTTCAGATGCATATATTATCGACCGCACAATATTTTGTAAGTGTTGATAGATTTTAAAATAATTTGAAAATAATCGTAGTTTTTAGTGGTTCGCAGGAAAACTATTTATGAATATCATCGTATCAATTTTGTCAAGGAGGATATCAGAAATGGAACTGTTATTTATCTCACAGCTCTACCAACATGTCTTCAGCATAAAGATTGTTTGTCTTGTGTGAACAAAATTATTCCATCATTCCAGGTAGACGTTAGTAAATTGATATGAAAACATCTAATATTTTCTTGGTTTAGTGTTTTTGGTGTCCAAGTGCCAAACGATGTTCAAATGGTATAGATCGAAATCGCCAGGATTGGTTAATTAATCACTGCCAAGCTATACAAATGAATGAATCTTTTTGCTCTCATATCAGTGGTTCTGATATTTTCGACAAAAGTAATATTACTTATGTCCACGATGCAAATGCATTCCAACAATTGGAAGGTTACTCAAGGTCTTCCAGTGAAGCTTACAATGCGAATCAACCTGTCAGTATGGGAGTTTCCAGTATTGTGGCAATATTATTTTTAATTGCCATGGTTATGGGACTAGCAGCTTGGATTTTATACGCTTATAGAAATCCCCACACTACTAGTGGTCAGATTCTCATAAGAGTAAGTATTTTTCCATTTTGTTAAGTTCTTAGTTATAGAAGATATTAGTAATAATTTTTTGTTTTGCCTAAATTTTTTGGATTTCTAAATTTATACTTGTATAAGACAAAAATGTAGAGACGACATCTTTTTATGGAATTACAAAGCAAATTAAGAGGTACCTATTATAATACCGAGACCGGCAGCTTTGTTTTTATTCTGTTTTGACGAGTTCACGTTTATAAAACAAACATGTTTCAACCTAAAATTGGCCAGTAAAAGTATAGTCTGCAAAATATTTAGAATTCTCATGGATCCGTTCTACTCGCCTGCAGCGAGTTCCAAACTTTTTGCAGAATACACTATTGTAAGTTATAGTTTGATGGGTTTTGCAGTACCGACCGAGTCAGTGGCGTTGGCGAAGAGGTGAAGCTAGATACACAGCAGCGACAATACACATGTGACGAGTTTTGAAGTGGTCTTCATTCCATACGTAAATTTGACTTTTTAAGACATTTTTTGAGTTTTTTATAAATTTAATAGACAAAATTGCTTGAGTTAAGGGACACATTGGATGCAATATAGTAGTCTAGGACTGAGATAAGATCTGTTTTATCTATATTTACCAATAATGATGCTTTTCTGTGATAAATTGAAGTAAAAAACGTCCAAATTCAATATGTGTATATCTTGTAATAAGAATTTTGCCTTCTAAAGTGCCTATTGTTAACATCTATACATATCCTTAAATATGAAATATCCACTTTATCATTTATTATTTTAATTGTACTTTTTTTCTGTATATAAACATATTTATAATTTACTGAAGGGTAGATTGTTCCTGTGGTTATTAATATTTTATTACGTCACAGCATAGTATTTTCTGTATATTAACTTTAGGAAAATTTTACTCTTCTTTCACGTTACTTTTCACACTCGCTAATATTTGTCTACAATGAATATTTTTGTATATTATAAATTTCACTCATATACTGGACAAAAATCGCCACAAATCTATTCTGACAAAGTATACCAAATGTTCAATAAATCTGGAGTTGAGAACAGTCACAGAAGTGAACAGAAATTTCAGTTTTGTTGATCATTACAGTTCACTTACTTGTTATCAGTCTTTGAATAAATTTTATAATTCAGTATTTATTTTTTTGTAATTTTCATACAAAAGTTTTCAGCATTAATCAAGATGTATAAACTAATTCGTAAGTAAATTGAGGAAAAATAAAACTAGAGCACTAAAAAATTTAATTTTCGATAAATATTTACTTCAGTTCTTTTTTTTCAATATAAATGCAATGTCATAAAAATAGTAATTCTAACAGATATAAAAAAAAATCTTAAGATTTCTACGGGACTGGACATTTATACATTATGAACAATTTTTCATATTTACAAAATTATTAAAAAAAAAACATTAATCTTTTATACACTTTACATTATGCGTTTTCATGTATTCAGGTGCCACTTCTTGTAACCAATCACTTTCCACCGTTGATAATAATCTCAAGTAACATTTAGCTGTTTGAATTACTTCAGTAAACACAACTAAAAGAGGCGTCTGACCATGGAGCACGGAACTTGGATGTATCCAAACAACTTGTCTCTTATCCAACTATAAAAAATAAAACAAATATTTTATAAAATACAATCAAATTTAGGAGTCTAGATTAGAATGAATTATAAAAAACTAAATATCTAGAAATCCAGTAATCAGAGGCGGTAGGGAAATTCCAACAGGATAAATGAATAAGTTAAAAATTTCTATGACTTAGTATACTCACAGTTATATACTGTTTGTCTCTATGATACTCCGCAACATTCATAAATAGACCAGTTAGAAGACATTTCCGGACTTGTTCCATTTGACTTCCACAAGAAGAGATTGTGAGTCCAATTTTCCTGCATATATCTTCCAACTGAGACCTAACTTCTCTCGCTTGTAAAATGTTTCGCATATTAATATAGTGCTCATGACACCATGATCTAGTATTTTGCGTAACATTTGCAAACTCTCTATAAATATTCAAAAGTGTAATATGGTCTCCGTAAGGCGAAAAAAACTTCTGTCTAACCGTCTGCACCAACTCCCTTTTATTTGGTGGACTTAGTACAATCGATTCTACACTTAATAACGATACAATTGTTAAAATTTCTTCCAAACAACCAAAATTTGGCGCTGACAGTATTATTTTACTGAATCTAGGATCAAGAGGAAACTTTACCATTTGTTCTCCCAAAGGAGTTAAAACACTAAAGTCTGTATTGTCTATGGCACCTAAAAGTTTCAATTGATCGAAAGCAGCCGCAATTGTTTCATCTGGCGGTTTATCCATAAAGTCAAAAAACATTGCATGTATGTCTAGAGCTAGGAGTTGTAAAGCGACAGTAGTTAGATTAGCACGTTGTATTTCCGGAACTGTTGATTTTTTCATTAGTTCAAATTGAGAGCGAGTGTAGAGTCTGTAACAATTCCCTTCAGATTCTCGACCTGCTCTACCAGTTCTTTGCCAAGCTTGCTCTTGGGATATTCTTTGAATTTTGAGCATCTCCAAACCTGTGGCTGAATGATAAGTTCTGAAAAAAAAAAGATTTGAATAATCTTTATTAAACAGGAATGTATAAATTACAATTACCTGGCTTTAACCATACCACAGTCTATAATATATTTTACTCCTGGAATAGTGACACTAGTCTCGGCTATGTTTGTACTGACAATGACTTTTCTCATATTTTCCGGAGAAGGATTGAAAATCGACATTTGTTGGGAAGAAGGCTGGGCAGCATATAAAGTACACACTCTTATTGGTGGACCTTCAACCTCTGGATCTTTTCCTAATACTCGAATTTGATGAGCTACAGCTTCAATTTCTTCTTGGCCAGTTAAAAAAATTAAAACGTCATGACTAAAATTCCAAGATTTAAAATATTAATTTTATTTTTGTATTTTTTTTTATACTTTGCTGGTGCTTCTTTATGGATTTTAAAAAATGTCGCAACACATGCTGTTTGATAATCCTCATGGGGCTTGACAGTATAAAAAACATTAACAGGATACGTTCTACCTTCAAGATATACTGCTTGACAATTATTAAAGTATTTTGAAAAATGGTCAACATCCATTGTGGCTGACATAATAATAATCTAAAATATTAGTATTAGATTTGTTTATGCGTAATCTGAAACATGAATACTTTTAATGGAGTTAAATTCTTGTGTTCTCTAACTTTTTGTGCATTTTTAACAATTCCAAACAAAACATCAGTGTGTATAGTTCTTTCATGAGCTTCATCCAATATTATAATTGTGTATTCCATCAATAAACTATCAAACATTGCTTCCCTAAGTAGCATTCCATCCGTCAAATATTTAATTTTAGTTCTTTTAGAAGTGCAATCTTCGAATCTTACAGTATATCCTACAGTGTCCCCAACAGATTGCTAAAAAATAAAATTAATTTTAGAAGATTTTTCAAAACAAAAATTCACCCCATTGCCGTATTCTTCAGCCACTCTGGTAGCAATACTAACAGCTGCTACTCTTCTAGGTTGTGTAATACCTATTCGCCCATCATTTTGTAACTTTGCAGCATTGATATATTGTGGAATTTGCGTAGTTTTACCACTCCCAGTTTCACCCAAAATAATTAACGTATTATTTTTTCTAATCAAATCTAATAATTTATTCTTCTTGTCATACACAGGCAGTCTCATTCTCTGTTCTTGAATACTTAGTTTATGTTTACTATTTCCATTAGTATAAGTTGTTTTGTTTGAATCATCACTCATCTTGATTTTTTTAGGGGAAGGAGGTTCATTTTTCTTATTGAATAGCACTGGTGTTGGTTTTAATTTGAATTTAGAAAGATTTACTTTGTTATTTCCAATTATATTGTATTTGGAATCCATCATATTTTTAGGTTATACACGTGCTTAGGAAATGTGTTCAAAACATATTCACAAATAAATATAACACTTAACTAAGTTTATCAATTTTAATCACATTATTTTATAATTCGACTGAATTTAATTTTAAATCAGCATAGTTTTTAAAAAATAATATAACCTACATTTTTCAACTGTCAAATAACAAGTTGTCACTTGTTTGTGGTTGAAGTAACAACATGGATGTTGTGTTTGTTAAAAAATTGAAAACATTTTTTATATTTACATTGATTATATTTCATTGAATTATAATGAATTATATCAATTTTGTGTTTTCAAAATAATCTGTTGGTAATAATTTTGCTTTTGATATTAAAAAAAAAATTGTTTTTTGTTTTGCCGCCATCTAACGAATTAAAATGTAGACATTGATTACAGTGTCCGCAAAGTAACCTCAAGCATTTTTTATAGGTGTCAGTGGTATTACGTTAACTTTGATGATTTATTAAACTTCAATAATGCTCCAAAATGGCTGCTAACTGTAGGGAGTAAATATGATTTTTTTATTGTGGTTTGGTTAATAATTCTGTGTATGTGGTGGCTATTAGTACTTCTTATGATTCTAAATAAAATCAGAGAGGTCTTCCATATATCTCTAATGCTCAGGTTAGCTACTTCATTATTTTCATTGCACAAAGAATGTAACCAAAAGCTTAACTTACTTTGACAGTTGATTTATACTCGGCAAAAATTATTCAACTAAATTTCAGTCCTAAATTACAAAAGTATAAAAATATTTTTTAGTTAATTATGATGGCTGTTTTAAAAATTTTGTTCTGCTTTTTTGCTTCATCTAATTGCCAGTTTTTATTCTTAGGTATAAGAAAACACACCACCATTTACTTAATTCTTAGTGAATGGTCCCATCAATATCCAAAAATTAATTGCCGTAGCTCCAACTATGGACTTAATACAAGATGAGGATCGGCGGAGGAGACTTCGTCTCCTTCAGGAAAAAATTCAAAATCCTCGTGGGATTGCCAATATTGATTCTCTCTTAGATACAGTCCAAGCTTTACATACTGACTGTGATTATCCTTCCATGAGAAAAATAAAAAACATCGAAATGTATTTAAATAGATGTAAGTAGACCTAGATTTACAAACTCAATATTCACAAATTTTCTTTATTTAGATGGTGATTTTGCGAATGACGTTATCAACCTTCGCATGAAAACTGACGACTTCGAGCACATAAAAGTGATTGGAAGAGGAGCATTTGGTAAAGTGCAGCTTGTAAGACATAAACATACTAAACAGGTTTATGCAATGAAACGATTGAGCAAAGCTGATTTAATCAAACGTTCCGATTCGGCATTTTTCTGGGAGGAAAGATACATCATGGCACACGCTTCTTCAGAATGGATAGTTCAACTTCATTTTGCGTTTCAAGACTCAAAACATTTGTATATGGTTATGGATTATATGCCTGGAGGCGACATTGTCAATCTGATGTCCAATTATGAGATTCCAGAAAAATGGGCAAAATTTTATACTATGGAAGTTGTGCTTGCTTTAGATGTGATTCATTCAATGGGTTTTGTACATAGAGACGTTAAGCCAGATAATATGCTGTTAGATAAATATGGTCACTTGAAATTGGCTGATTTTGGTACTTGTATGCGCATGGATGAAGACGGTTTAGTCAGATCAAATAATGTAGTTGGTACACCTGATTACATATCACCGGAAGTACTTCAGAGTCATGGGAAAGGAATTTATGGACGCGAGTGTGATTGGTGGTCTGTTGGGATTTTTCTTTACGAAATGTTAGTTGGAGAAACGCCATTTTATGCTGACAGTCTCCTCGGTACTTACAATAAAATAATGTATCATGAGAATAATCTTAGTTTTCCTGAAGAAGTGGAAATTTCTAATGAGGCTATATCTTTAATACAGGGTTTATTATGTGATAGAACTAAACGTTTAGGACGAAATAACGTTGATGAAATAAAGAAACATCCGTTTTTTATTAACGATCAGTGGACATTTGACAATTTACGAAACTCAGCTCCACCAGTTGTACCTGAGTTGACTGGAGACGATGATACAAGCAATTTTGATGACTATGAGAAAGAAGAAACGCCTGAAGAAGTATTTCCAGTGCCAAATAGTTTCATAGGAAACCATTTGCCATTTATAGGTTTTACTTATAATTCAGATTATCAATTGTTGTCAGACAGGAGGTCTGATATCGTAGATAGCGGCAAAATAAATCATGTTAACGATAAAGACGCAAATGCTCAAATTAATAAATTGCAACAGCTTTTAGAACAAGAAAGAAATACTGTAGAAGAACTAGAAGGAAAACAACGAATTTTAATTGCTCAAATTAGTAGCTTAGCTCAACGCGAATCGGAAATACGCGAAGAAGCGACAAAACACGAAAAAGAGTTAACAATTTTAAAACATAGTTATAAGGAACTTCAACGCAAAGCTGAAAATGAAAGTGAACTTAGAAAGAAAACAGAAAAATATCTTTCAGATCTTAAAAGAACATTGGAAGAAGAACAGAATAAAAGAACGAGGGAAATGAATAACAATCAGCAACACAACGATAAAATAAATATTTTAGAAAAACAAATCAACGATATGCAGGAAAAACTGAAAGTGGAAGCGGAGAATTGTCAAAGATTGCGTAAACAAACGACGGAATTAACTATGGCAAAATCGGCTATGGAACAAAAAGCGGCTGAATACGAAACGGTCTTGCAGAATCTGCAATCACAAAGAGATGCTTTACAAAGCGAAGTTGCTGCATTGCAAGGACAATTGACTCAAGAAGTTGCAGCAAGGACACAAACTTCCGAAGAATATTTGGTTTTAGAAAATAAATTTCAGAATGTTAATGCTGAATTAGATAGAAGTAGACAGCGCGAAAAGAAAATTCTTGCTGATAATACTCAATTGACAGAAAAAATTTCTAGTTTGGAAAAAGAAAATGCAGGATTGTGTCTTGAATTGAAGGCAGCTCAAAATCGTTATCAACAAGAAGTTAGAGCCCATGAAGAAACAGAAAGGAGTAAAATGCTGAATAAAGAAGAGGCTAATTTGGAAGTTGTGAAAGGTAAGTTTAGATTTTTGTTGCAAGAAATTATTTTCTTGAGAGTTAACATTCGCACATGTTTTTTTATGCAGAATTAATGGAAAGAATTATTAAGGGTAAATAATATTACATTTTCTATTGTTCATAATATTAAATGAATAATCAATCATTAAATTGCTTTCAGCTTTGCAGGCGAAACTTAATGAAGAGAAAAGCGCACGTCAGAAGGCTGATTTAAACTCCCAAGAAAAAGAAAGACAAATTTCTATGTTATCTGTCGATTATAGACAAATTCAACAGAGGCTACAGAAATTAGAAGGAGAACATAGACAAGAAATCGAGAAAGTGAAAGCTCTGCAGAGTCAAGTAGAACAGGAACAACAAAAGAAAACAATTTTACAGTCAGAAATGGGTCAGTACATTTCAGAACTTGCTAAACTTAAAGCTAAAGAATCTCAACTTGCAATTGATTTGAATCATTTGCAAGAAGCTAAGAAAAAATTAGAAGACGAATTATTCAAAATCAAACAAAAGTGGCAAATGGATCAACTTCAAATGAAAGAACTACAAGATTCCCTAGAAGCTGAACAATATTTTGCCACCTTGTATAAAACTCAAACGAATGAATTAAGAGAAGAACTTGAAGAAAAAAATAAAATCAATAAAGAATATGAAGAAGAATGTGCTTCTTTGAAACATCAATGTCAAATAGCAATAGCAAGAGCTGATTCAGAAGCTTTGGCACGATCAATAGCTGAAGAAACCGTTGCTGATCTTGAGAAGGAAAAAACAATGAAAGAGCTTGAACTCAAGGATCTATTAACCAAACATAGGAATGAAGTCAACTCAAAAGAAGTAATTTTGAATGCATCAAAAGAAAGAGAAATGGAATTGAAAAAGATGAATGAAACTTTGTCTAAAGAAAAGGAAGATTTGAGTAGACAGCTAAAACAGATGCAGGATGAGTTTAGCAGAAGATCAGGTAGTAATGACGAAATTGAAAAATTAAAGAGTAAATTACAAACTGAGTCGCTCTTGAAACAACAAGCAGTTAATAAACTTCACGAAATTTTGAATAGAAAAGATTTGAAAGAAATTAAGGGTAGGAGTAAAATATCAAATGCTGATTTAAGAAGAAAAGAAAAAGATCTGAAAAAACTCCAGCAAGAGTTGAGTTTGGAAAGGGATAAATACAATCAAATTACTGCAAACTATCAATCTAGGATACAAGAGCTTACTGTAAGTTTTCATTTATTTTGATCTTTCAATATTTTGAATTTCAAGTTGACAAAAATTTCGCATTCTTCTATTGTTCTTTTAAAATACATAAATCTAAATTTTTCTCAGCTTATTTTTCAATAAAAAATGTGTCTAGGTGCAATGTAATGAAGAAATCGCAGCAAAACAGAGGCTACAAATGGAATTGGACAGTAAAGATTCTGAAATTGAACATCTTCAACAAAAATTGTTAACTCTTAATAGTGAGACTGCATCTTTGAGTTCGGCTGATAACGAAGGAGATGAAATAAATTCCGATTCTTTGTTTGAAGGATGGCTATCTATCCCATCAAAACAAAATATCAAAAGACACGGTTGGAAAAAGCAGTATGTTGTTGTTTCTAGTAGAAAAATCATATTTTATAATTCTGAAAATGATAAGCAGAATACAGATCCTGTGATTGTTCTTGATCTCTGGTAAGATAAGTTAACGGCATGTTGATTTTTATAATCTGAAATTATTTATTTTCAGCAAAGTGTTTCACGTGAGGTCAGTTACTCAAGGTGATGTTATTAGAGCAGACTCCAAAGATATTCCTAGAATATTTCAGTTGTTATATGCCGGAGAAGGCGAAGCTAGAAAAGCTGATGAGCAAAGCAATTCATTTGATTCAAGTTCGTTGAGAAATTTTGAAGATAAACCTGGTACCACAATACATAAGGGTCACGAGTTCCTAAATATATCTTACCATATGCCTACAACTTGTGAAGTTTGTCCTAAGCCTATGTGGAATATGTTTAGACCTCCTCCAGCTTTGGAATGCAGACGTAAGTTTTAAAAGAGTTTAGAATTATTTTGAAATGTATTTTTATAGGATGTAGGATAAAGATTCATAAAGACCATTTGGAGAAGAAGGAGGATAATGTACCTCCATGCAAATTACATTATGACCCTTCATATGCCAAAGAATTACTCTTGCTTGCTCCTTCAATAGATGATCAGAAGCAATGGGTTTCAAGATTAAGCCGAAAAATACAGAAGTGTGGATTTAAAGCCAACAATTCCAATGCCATAGATTCTTCAGCTAAAATATCGCCTAGGTGAGTTATAGTAATCTTGGGCATGCACCGTAGCTAGGCACTCAGCTATAAATTTTTTCCATTTGTTTTGTACGCTTATCGGGTCTGCATATTATTCCATTTTTGAATTTTTATGTAACATATTTTTATTTGATACACGCTATATTTACGCTAGTAGATTTTTTAAGGAGCATTGTATTTTTTTATTGACATGTGAGACAATAAATACTCATTTTTATTTACTTCAATAGAAGTATGTTTATCTCATTTTTAAATATAGTTGTTTAGAAGTAAATAAGAGTGATCTTTTGACTGCTATCCGCATGCTTGGCTTCCAAACTAATTTCTTCCTATATTTAAAATTGTATTTTTTATTCTTCAAATTTTGTATCATGAATAAATTTTATGAAAGTTGATTTTGTTTTTCTATTGGTATATCACATTGTTGCTATTCACTTGTTTTAGGGAGCTTTTTTAAAAAAAGGTTAAGGATATTATTTCATTTAACTCAAATGCTTCTACTAAGTTTTTATTCTACCTTAACAGGGAATCAACTCGTTCTAATTTGAAGCCATATATGAATATCCAACAACGATCTGCAACTCTGCCTGCTAATTCTTCAATGAGTGGCAAATGACGTTTCAGTTTCAAAATTTAGATAACTGATTCTACTTCCAGTTCATTCATCACTTAATATTTATAGTTTACTGTCTTTAATACATCATCAAACTATAAAGATACTTCATAGTCTATTTTGTTGTGGCACTAAATCTTTAGATTTTAATAGTTATAACAAAACTTAACAAGAAGAGTTTCAACATTTAAAATATTCAATAAAGTTGGTTGCTAATTGCTATTTAACTTCGACATAGTACTAATAAATTTTTATAAAGGTGCTAATTATGTGTTGTAAATTTTTTTGTCGCTAATCGATTCTTATTGAAAGATTTTTTTACATGACATTCCTTTGAGTACAGTAATTTTTTTCTATTTAAGTTGTATATTACTTGTTGTTTTGTCTTTTAGATTGTACAAATTGAACTTGATTAATGTATACTTATGTATTTATAATATTGCTTTTATTTTTTCTATTGTAAAATTGTGCCTTATCATTTGTGGTTACTGCAAACTCGGTACTTGGTAGTATTTTGTAGTAACTACAACACCAAGTTTCTTAAATATAATTTTGGCATTTTAAATAGTAGAATAAGCCTTTTTGCCTTATGTATTATACAACATGTAAACCAAATGAACAATTATAAATAAATTGTTCTTTATTTATTAATTATTCTCTTCGAACATTCCTGATACAATAAAAAGGATACTGATCCAATAGTAATATTTTGAAACATATATTAAAAAAACATTTTAGAATAATCCAGCGCGTTTCTTCAATTCTTGTTGCTTCCAACGTGGTAACTTCTCAAATTCCAAATAAGTCATTTTTAGAACTGATACAAAGTCATCATGGGTTAAATGTAACTGAAAGAGAAAAAAAATTTTTCTTTATAGAAAAAAAAAACATTGTCAGGAGTGGGATTCGAACCCACGCCCTCAGAGAGGACCAGAACGCTCTACAACCTGCAAAGCAGGCAAGGAAACCTTGAGTCTGGCGCCTTAGACCGCTCGGCCATCCTGACTTAACGATTTTATAATACAAAAAGGTACTGATACAACAATTTATGTTATCAGATAAAATTTATCATTAATAAAAAATATGAATCACCTCTTTATTTAGTGGATCCACTCTAACTGGTAGTTTATCATTTGGTTCTTTCAATATATCGATTGGATACTTTTCATATTGGTCAAACTCACTATGACCGGAAGTCCTTTGATACCCATTAATTTCTTTGCCGTTTGTTTTAGCACTTGTCACCTCTATATCTTGTCGCCTCTTACTAAAAGATCTATAACCCTAGAAAAAATAAAGAAAAGTGGTAGACTCCATTTCAATTTTATTTCTCACTTTCCACATTTTCTTATTCCAAGAGGGGAAAAACCCAATAAAAGTTGGTGGCTCATGTTCTTGTTTTATCTGGATTATAGGAATACTCAAATCTCTACCAGAAGGATCTAAAACAAATCTTAAAATATTTGACTTTTTAATTTAAATACTCAACCTGTCTGCAAATATTCGTGAGCAGTCTGGAAACTTTGTCTTTGGTCTTCTTTAGAACTTAAATTACCAATCCATAAATAAATAACGTTAGAATAGTCTAACAACATAACATTTTCCGGGAGCAAATCGTTTTGATTAAAAAATAAAATTTCTTCACCTGCGATAATTCTAAATAAAAAGTGTTAAAATAAATATTATCATACTTTTAAGAATTCCATTGCATCGTGTACAATAGAAAAGTTTAGCGGGCCGGGCATCGCCATCATTTCTCTTCAGTTGTGTCATATAAGGTACTCTTCCTCCTAACAAATCAAAAAATTCTTCTTTTTCTTTACCTTCTAAAACCAGTTCAAAATCTTTGCCAGCAAATAATTTTGCCATTTCTCTTTGATCTCCTGTTGAATAATTTCCACACCAAATGAAAGCGTGTTTTCCGCGTTTAAGAACATAGCAGTAATTGGAATTGAGTTGTGAGGTTCGTGGTTGAATTTGGATTGCTTTGCTGTTAGATAATGTGGAGCCGAAGACATGGAGAAAATACTGTATTGGATGCTTCAAATTACGTCCCGATTCTATAAAATAAATAATTTTGTTTCTGTACTTGATGTTGATAAATGAATACCATCAAAGTCGGTGCCTTTTCCTTTAAAAATGATCAGTTTTCCTTTGAATAATTGTAAAAAGTGTGCGGGCTCTCGGCCTTGAATAACTCTTGCTAAAAATCCCAAACCGCCTAGTTCTTCATCAATCTCTGTAACTTTTCTTTTTACATAATTAATTTCTTCTTGAGTGGCATGAGATCCCTAACAGAAACAAAGAATTATGACTTTCCAGTCGACTACTCAAGTTCTACAAATGACTTACCAGCCAGTAATAGAGTAGATGCCTTTCTTCCGTTGAAGTTTGATAACTGTAAAGAACAATATAACAGTCGCCATTAAAAAAATATCCGTGACGTTCTTTGGGTATTTCAATGATGCTATGTTGTTTAATTCTCCAGAGAGTCACATTTCCCGACCCATCATCAATAAGTTGAGTTTCAGAAGCTAAGCTCGGCCGTTCTTCCATTGATAAAGCATCAAATTTCGAAACCAGAACCGTTGATTTTGCTACAAGATCTTATAAGACTTCGTTTATGTTTTCAAGTTTTTTACCTCGTCCACAAGCTTTAGTTTCATCTTTCCAAAACGAAAATAACATTTTAAACTCGATAGGTTCATGCCCGTCAACCACTCTTGTAACTTTGGTGTTATTCGGATACTTCTTTTTCTTGACAAATCCTCGTGCATTTCGTAAAGCTTCGCTGCGTTCTTTTTCACTGGCTCTTCTTCCGACCCACACCCAAATCCCGTTAACTTCTTGATCAATTATAAAAACTTCCTGAAATGTAATTATTATCTTGTTGATGTATTGTTATTACAATTTAAATTACTTCTTGTTCTAAATCTGTTTGTGTTAAAGGTCCGTTTTTAATTTCAGCAACTCTGTATTTGCCGTTATTCTCAGAACATTTATAAAGACGAATGGTGTTGGAGCGTGGAGGACAACTAATCGAATCCGATTCGTTTTCAGGCAGAACGTGTCTTTTATCCAAAGGTAGATATTTATTCCATTCTTTTTTTTCTTCGTCTACCATTGTCTTCTCATAACCATCATCCACGAAAGAAATGTTTGGAATTTTATATTGTTGCTTCATTTCCGTAGACAACTAAAAAATTGCTAACTGTAACCTTTATTCATTTTAAAACATGTTTTACTTTAATTGCATTTAATTTTTCCGCAGAATCTGATGCTCTTCCCACCCAAACAAATAGAAAAGTTGTAGTGTGGAGAAGAAAAATACACGAACTATTAAATTTGTCCCACGATATTCCATCAACTTGGATGAGAATTGGCGTACATTTACCTTTAATTTTATAAAGTTTGGGTAAATTGAACATTGAAAATTCCGATGTCAAAATTCTGAAAAATTAATTTAAAAAAGATGTAAACCTTGGTTTGAATTTTTACTTTAGACCGTTTTTAAAATAGCTTTTGAATCTTGAGCTTTCATTTCCTTGCGTTTCTCGATGTTGGATAGCAGTTCCGTTGAGGAAGTTATCAAGTTCAACTGTTTTATAAGCAGCAACTCCAGATTTATCCGGAGATGTTGAGGAACCAAGCCAAAAGTGAACATGATATTCGAGGGAAGCACCTTTGACTTCTCGAGACTAAAATACTCTGATAATCAAAGTTAATAACTATTATTTACTTACCACTGAATCCACACCCACTGGTTGGCCATGGGGTGATGATGCAAAAATTATATAAGAATCTGTATCGTAGAAAATTCCATATTGGTCTTTAGGAACAGAAACAACACTCATATTCTACAAAATTTCTAAAAATAAAATCTCCTTTCCAATTTTTGGTTTTACCTCTACGCGCCATATTAAAAAAGCAATAGACGTTTTGTTAATTTTGCGAAATGCTGTGTCCACTGTAGCTGTGATTATCCCATTAGAATGGGAATCATCCTAAAATTAAAATTTAAATATATTTTTTACAAAATTTTTCCAAGAACCGCAACCTACATAATCACTTTGTAGCAACTCAATTATCTGCATTTTGTTAAAGTACTAATCACTGCAATTTATTCACGAGTTACACAATCCATGTTTGCTTTATAGTAATTTAACAAGAAATTATTAGTCGCGGTACTAATTTGACTTCGCGTCTTGGGATAGAATGCGGACAACAACCGGCAAATCGTAAGTTTCTTCAAGATCTTTGAAGTGAGTGACCCCCTCCTATTCTTCCGTACCAGACATTACTTTTACAAAACGGTCTAGTACTTTACATTTCCTACGAAATTTCATTCTAGAATCAATAATCAGAACAGACGAGATAATTACCGTGACCGATTTGATTAACACTTTCCAGCTATTTCTTCTATTAAAAAAAAAGTTATGCAACATTGATCATTGTAATCTTTGACGATAAAATAATAGAATTCATGACAACAGAAAAGACTAATTAGTTAAAATGATAACAGGAAAATCCTTGGCCTTATTCTATTGAATGATTGATGGTAATTTTGTGCACTAATACTTCCGAAAAAAAATTGGTTTGCAATTAAAATAGTATTATAGTTTGGTCTATTGTAACAATGTAATAATAGTAATCAAACGTCTTTATTTGGTGAACGTTGTAAGTAGCGGTCCTACAATTAAAATCCAATTAAAGAAAATTTTAATATAAAAATGTTGTTCTTCACGCTCTTTGACTGCTTTTTTCAAGAATCTACTCTTTTTCATGATTCTAACTAAATCAACCTAATTACAACCTACCTACATGCAAATTGGTATTATTATAACATTCTAATAAACTTACGGAAGTTTTCTTCCGTGATTCCTTCATAATTGTTGTGACACACACAGTTCACTAATTAACACTAGCAGTAAAGAGGATGAATAAAATTTGCGCCCTTGATGTATCTACTACTATGTGGTTTTCAGAAATAAGTTTTAGAATATTTAGTAGATAGTAATGTTTAGAAATTGTTTTCGGAAATGACCAAAGTTTATTTCCGAGCTTTTAAAGAACGGAAATACGCATTGTTGCTTGCAATTGTTTGGCAATATGTAGAATGAGGCATTGTGATGATTTTACATTTCGCTGCTTCGTAATAGTTAGAGTCAACAGAATCTTAGTCAATATTTATTAAAAGAAGTCTTTTGCAAGTATGTTGACAAAGTTAAAGACTTCCTTATCACACTTTTAGGTTTAATTAATTTTCACAAAAAAAATCCAGTTATAAACTAGTTATTTTATTAGTTTTATCATTTTGCTGCTGTTCAATAATTTGAAAACCGTTAGGATGTTCATGTCTTGGAATATTATTACTTCTGCAATTTATGCGACAACTATCCTTTATGCATGTAGCATTTGTTTGGGAATATAGCAGAAAGAGCTTTCTACAAGATATCTAACATATGTCAGTACCAGCATGTTTTTATTGATAATGACTTAATTTAATGTTCGTGGAATGTTTGAACTTATAGAAATTGCTAGGTTGAGTCAGGTCATGTCAGACAGATTTCTTGTTATATTACAACTTGAATTAAAAATCACCAACTGGATATAAAGCTGTAAATAAAATAGTAATAACACTGATGACATTTTATTAGTTGGAGAATGTAGATAATAAAATGCTGGAATCTTGTTTCCATTGTGTCACTCTTTCCGTTGGTCCAAAATGTTAGTTTGTATATTCTCTTTTTGCTTTGATGAACACAATAATAAGTGAAATGTAATAAACAATGAGTGATGAGGTGACTGGAGTGTATTGTTCTTTTACAACACCTACGTTTTTATGGTTTTATTCCAGAAAAAAAAAATTGATTGATGTAGTATTTAAAAGACAATCTTTTTAGACAATTACAACTAGAAAAACCGATTAAATACTCCTTAATATATATATTTTTTTAATTTACAATTTTTCAACTGAATCAACAAACACTGTCATAATTGTTAGCGGTTTAGTTTCACAAACATTCAAGTGTTGACTTACTCAATTCAAGCGTGAAATAAGAAGAGAAGAAAAAAGTTATTTTCAATTAAATTAAATCTGTTTATAACAGGCAAAAATTTTGAAACGAAATATTTGTCGCTCTGCTTGATTTTATTATTTAGAAGAATAGAACACTATTATTTAATAGTAAATTTACGGAAGTGTTGAAAACTGAAAAATGACTGAATCTGTAATCTATCATTGAATATAAATAGGCCAATGATATTATTATTTCACAATAATACAATATAATAGATTGTGTAATGTTTATAAAAGAAAAAGTTTTGCACAATAATGTTTTTTAGCTTTTTATTCAAAATAAATTTTTTGTAATTTCTTTCTTGTAAAAGTCTTCAGTGTATCATTTTTATTTTTGGGTTAACGATCTGGAACTTATAATTTTGATTTAATAATCTTGAGTAAAATAAACATTAGATATAAATTATGCATTCAAAAAGGATGAAACTTGTGTAAGTGAACGTTATGCTGATGCATTAACTACAGAAAATATCTTAGAAATGTTTGGCTGCTGTAATAAACAACCGTATGTTGTATGATAAGAGCCTAAATATGAAGTAACAAAATATTTATGTAAGAAATATAAAACTTTTAAAAGCCGTTTGTAACTCATTCAAAATTGTCTAAAACAAAATTTAGGAATTTAAATAGTCTAATATAAGTTTAAATTTCGCAGAGGCTGTTGAAGAAGATCCAAGTATATTAGCAAGGAATTTATAATTTATTGTTACTTAAAGAAATCACTGAAACTGAAGGGAAAAATAAAAACTCATATACAGTTTGATATTTCGCTCATTCTCACAAGAGGGATATATTTAAAGAGTCCAGTGGAGAAAAAATTTATACAAATATATTCAATTTTTTATTTCAATGATAACAAAAAACATTTTTTTCTTGAATAGACATAGCAGTTAATATTTTTGTTTTTATTATCACAGTACTTTATCAATTGAGTTTTGAGAAAAATGACACTTCCTGTATTTCTTGCATTATATTACAAAGTCTGTGCAAACGAAATTTTTCAAACATTAAGTGCCCCTAGATCAGAAATAAAATTACTGAGAATTATGCTTTAATACTTCAAAAGTTAAATTTTCTGCGTTTTTATATAGACTTGAATAATAATAACATGCAAAGACGTTCTCGCAGGGAAGCAGCCTAGCTATTTTTTCCTTCTCATGCCTATTCTTAGTTTTGTAGTTTTTTAGCAATGGATCTACCTATTTATAGACATACTACCTAGAAAAATACAAAATTTTTTGTGTTGCTCTTGTTCCAAAAGAGAATAACGTTAATTTACAAATTGCTTCTTTTCTCTCTACATTTTCTATTCACAGTTCTGCAACTTTTGTATTCTCGTTATCAACTTATCATACAGCCTTTTTATCTATTTTAATTTTATACATGCATAATGACGTCGTTAAATTTCCGAAAACGTGATAATACAAAAAATTAAGTGGTTATTAATAATAACTTCCAACGAATATAATTTGTATTATCTTTTTTATGATGTCGTACGATAATAAAAATGGTGAAACAACATAAAGCACCTGCAATATAACATGAGCTTTCACAAAATTATCACATCACGGTGAATAAAAATTGAATCTAAAATTAGACAAAACTGAATAAAAACTGTGTAAAATATTCACTTTTCATAATTTAAAAAATAACACAATTTTATTGTTCTATCCACGACTTGATATTCAGGAACTTTGTATATCTTTACAATCGTTTAAAGTGCAATCTGTACTTTATTATATGAGGTTTCAGTTGAGTAGTGGGGCATTTTACTAGCAATGCACAGCAATAAAGAATGCTAATTTTTTTTAACTTGTTGCTTTTAGCACTGAATTTTACTCTAAAAAAATTCTACTAAAACAATATGTGCTCAGATAAAACGGAATTACTTACCAATATCTAAGTAGAATCGTATCTCGTGAATTCATAAATCTAATTTAAAAAGTTATTTTACACATCTTTCAATAATGTAATAAATGAGTATCTATTTGAATAAAACACTTGAATTGGCAATTAATTTTTTATTGAATGAGTAATCTGTAAAAGTATGATCACGATATCATTTCAATCTGCTTTCGCTAAGAAAGTTTAATGAACGTTTATAATTATAAACGATTCATTTAAGTAATGTTTAAATTCTTTGAAACTAAGTCAAAAATTAAAACTGAAAGTTTTATTTTATTTTAAGTGCGATGATTCGCTTAGTTTTGAGTGCGGCGCGTCATATCCCAATTATATTTGCAAAATTTTGCATGTTGTCACTTTATTCAACTTTATAACTGCTTTATAAGTGCGTGAGGTTAAGTTAGGTTATTTGATTTTGGACCTGGTTTTCGCCAATCAGCCAGCTGAATACTTTTTTTTTTATATACATATAGTATACAGGTATTCAAAAAAGATGGTAGAATATTTTAAAGGGTAATAGTATGAACCTAAACAAGCAGAAAAGTCTTAATAAACATGGAAACAAAAGAATGGTTTCGAAGATACGGAAGGCTATTCATTCTTTCCTTGGCTGCAATAATTCAGCCAATGGCAACTACCACCTGAATTTAAAAAACGTTGTTTTGATGTGATCAAGACTGTAGAATACAATACGCATTTTTTCTTAGATTTGGCGCTTTTTGAAGTTTGTGTGATTAGAAAAACGTACATTAACACATTGACTTTGTAAAGATAAAGACTGATCATAGCTTTAAATTTCTGCAAAGTTTACAATTACCGTCTGTTACTTGTTTACAATGAAAATTCGATGAACTCGTATCAAGTTTTCATTCTAGACTCGTTACAGAATCTACTATCCTTTTTTTATCTAATCACTGGATTACGATGATGCAAATCCTGTGAATCCATTTTATACCCAAGATATCAAACTTAGATGAGATGTGTTAGTATCATCATGCGTTAAATGTAAGAAAAATAATAAAAACTATAGAATTCAAAAACTGTTTACAATTACCCTACTTATCAAATATAATCAGACAAAAAAATAAGTTTAGGTACATACATAAGCTGTTCCAACTGCCCTCATTCCATTTACACGAAGATACGACTGTTTTAAATGATAATCGAATACTTGCTTCGTTTGCTCGAAATTGTTGAGTTTTTGGATTAATTTTTATTGCAACTCTTGGAAACATTTCACACTTGCAAAAGGTTTTCACATTGGTACCATAGACTGATGATACAAAATATTTCCAAAAAACGAAATACAGTGAATTTAAATCAGGCGATCTTACAGGTCATAATACCAATCCGCTCATGTCCTTTATTACTGTTTAAAATATTTCATCATCTTTTTTGAAACGTTCTTCAAGAAAAGAAGGGATAAATTCTAGAGCTTATTTTATGTCGATTAAACTTATACACAATATTTCTAAATAGGGGTTTCCATTTAAAAATTTCGAGTTTTGTCAATTTTCAAATGTACTTTTTGAACATTTTGTAGAAACTAGGTTTTTAGCAAGGTTTGCTATCTCAAGTTTTGTATTATAAAATGCTTTGAAATAAATAACCGTTTAGCCATAAATACTGATTACCTTTAATTCTGCATTCGGCATTTTTCAAATAAAATTGCAGATATCTTTGAAATCGTTGAGTTTAGAAAAGAAATTGTCGGTATAGAAATGACCTAAATTTTTTGATAAAATCCAAAAAGTGAAAAATATAGGATGTTCCATTTTAAAATAAGAAAATTGATGTCTATTTTTGGTATAATCAAAAGTGCCATATTCCTGAAAGTATTTTAGAAAGATAGACTATATCAAAAAATCTGACTTGCCAGTTTTTCAGTAGTATGCTATCAGTATTTTTTGACTTATGGATAAAGACCCATCGTCGTGGGACACCCTGTTTAAAAAAACGACTTAAGCAAATAATTATTCCCTATAGTTATGTTGAATATCTGTAGATAGCGATTCTAAACTCGGAATTAGAAAGAGAAGAAGGTCCTACCCGAATAGACAGGGACACGTATTTTCACGTCAAAAGGTTTTTAATTGGAGCTTAAAACAAATAGGGTAGACCACGGGAGGTTAGAGGAAACAAAGGAGTAAAAAATAACATTGAAGAATTTATAGAGGACTACATATACCTAGTGAGATACCAATTTTTTAATCCTTATAAAAAGAGCTTTGAATTTTTTTATATTTCTTGTAGAAAATATAAATGCGTGCAGACAAATAATTTCTTTAAATGGACATCACTCACAAGTTGATACTTTTATACGGGCTGACAGTGTTTTAAATTCGAAAATTATTTAATAATACAGCTTTATTCATTTGGAAATTATAAATAGAATTGATGTTTTCAAAGATAGAAAAACTTTTTGATCTGTTCTTATGTCTAAGACGTCTATTCTTTATGTATAAAAGCAAGACCTAATTTAAAATTCTCTCAAAATCTTTAATGCCCAGTTGCAGAAACGTTCGTTAAATTTGATGAACCATTAATCTATGATTAACGTTTTTTTAACCAATCAGGATACCTTATTTTGAATTAATCAGAGATTAATCATCCATTAATTTTAATCAACGTTTCTGCAACTGGGCATAAGTCTCATAATATTTTAACCATGTGGCAAGAGTTCAGAGGGCTTCTTTCAAAAGTGACAATATATAATGTCATTGATGTTGTGATGTGACAGTAAATAAATTTAAAAATTCTATGTTAAACCGTACTAGTTATGAAAAAATTAATTTGTGCTTAAAGTTAAAGAGGTATAATTGATGTGAGTAAATGTTGATAAGTGGAAACAAATAATTAAAACATTTAATAAATTTTTTATATGTTTGTAACAAAATAATTAAGTTTTGAAAACAAATATTTATGTTGAAGATAACAAAAATGACCTTCTTGTTACTAACTGATCAAAACAAGTCTTTGCTGTTTTTTTTTTTTGCAAAAAAATGTTAATATGACGTGTATGGCAACCTGTGGAGCAGACGCCTTGCGTCGGCATCGATCCGTCTCCATTTTACTGAAACTACACGTTGTCTCTAAATCAGTAATCGTTAAAATTTTGGTCAAATTAAAATCTTAATTTGATAAAAAAGTAAAAGTTTCCTTAAGAGATAATTTATTCATCACATTTCGTGCAAACACATCAAAGTAGTAAATATTAGAATCTAAAATTTCTTTTTTTTCAGTGAAGCGTTTAACATTCACTTTGTAAACGTATCAGAAATTTGTTCTTGGTGGTAATCAGTATCACAAATGCTGGTGTTCTACGCGGTTTTCCACATTGATAAGAACTGATTGTTATAACTGCAACAACACATATCTCAAGTCCATTATTAGTGTATTAGAGTTTACTCAGAAAATTTTCATAGAAATCAATTTTAACAATGAGTAAACATTTACAAACCGTGGCCGCAATGGCTTGCATGAAAAGTCTTTTAATGATTTTCAATTTTGTCTTTTGGGTAAGTATCTGCCATCTGGTAGATGAACAATGTTGTTGAATTAACTGCATATCACAATTAATGAATTTGATACGCTTGTAAATTGTTAGTCAAGAAACCATATGTTGTATCTGATGGACATAATTTGTCAATTTAACAATATAAGACTGGTAGTGGCGCTAACACGTAATAAATAACTTTTCAGATTTCCGGAGTAGCAATCTTAGCAATCGGAATATGGATGGAAGTGGAGCTTTACAAATATATGGAAATGAGTACAGAATTTTCCGGTACTGCTCCTTACGTGTTGATTGGTACTGGATCACTCATTATTCTTATTGGCTCTTTGGCGTGCTGTTGCACTGTAAAGGGTCAACCTGTTCTATTATACGTAGTAAGTGAATCTTCTTATAAATTACCTCACCATCTGCTTTTACCCAAGAAATAGATAAAATCAACTGCACATCATATAAACATTCCTTCAACTGTTATAATAACAGAAGATTATTTACATAAAATTTAACTTTGTGTAGCTACTTCATCCGTGCATTTTTTCCAAGTCACAGATTTAAAATAATAACAAAAATGACGAGAAACAATTAAAGTGGTGATTATTGTTTGCTTCATTTTACCTACAAATTGAGAGTTTCCGTTAACAGAAGATCTTGTTAAATAGTTTAACGACGTAATGATGTTTTAATAGGATGGTTTCCTTGGTTGAATAAACTGAATTATTTACCTTCTTTTTATAAAATACATTTTTTTATATAAAATATAATGGTATAAGTTATGAGTACAGCCAAAATGGTAGATGATTATGGATATTGAAAATAGAGTAACCACAGATAATAGTAGATGTTTGCGTTAGAAATTTACATTCCTATTTTCTATAATTCTAAAACTGTAAAATGAATTGGCACTAAATTATTTATAGAATTAGATGTTTTGAAAATTTTATTTGAAACTATGTTTCATTGTGATTTACAGACAAACGAGTCTCTAATGCGGTCTCAGGAAAATCTGACTTTCAACCATCAGGATCACGAAATTTTTTTTGCCTTGGAAAATAATTATCAAAGTATATACCATATTTGCAGTTGTTCTGTTACAAATAATATTACTTATGTTTTTCTGTATAATTCAAATTTTAATAATTTCAAATTTGATGCTATTTTTCTTATAATTTGCTAGATTAGTCTGATTATTCCTTATTAGGTTAATAATCACTAAAAATTACAGTAAATAATAACTTGTGTAAAAACGAGTAAAAAATAACAAAGACAATTATAACTGTTTATATACAAAAAAATTGGTTAAAATTAGAATGAGAATCAAAATTATTCTTAAAGAAATACCTAACACCATGTTTGAACAAAGTATTGCACATGCAAAGAAAAAAGAAGACAACAGGTTTATAATGCATATTTGAAAAGATTGGTGTATGTACTCTTATACAGTGTGTCCTTGGATAGGTGAAACGACTCTTGTAGCAGATAATATTTTTTAAATTTTTTTTGATTTAGCTCTGCTTGATTAAAAACTATTTTGTGACGTAATTTCAGTTTTGGAAAATCAAGTATGCTTTGGCAGTTCAGGAAAGACTTAATTTTCTATGGAGTTAAGTCTCTTATATGTGGCAGATTCAACAAAAAATTATAGAGAAAAGTAAATTACAAAATTATCGGCTACCTATGATTTTTTAGGTTTATTTCACAAATCAGTGGAATTTATTTTTAAAAGTGAAAAATCATAGTAATCTGATAATTTTGAAATTCGGTAATTATGACTTTTTTTTTCATGTATTTTTGTCAAATGAACTAAATTTATTTTTAAACTCAAAATATCTTAGTTGGCCAATGATTTTGGAATTTGGTACAAATACTGAGATATTGATTCTAGACAACTTTTCTTAATAAATTTTTGTCATATCTGTTAGATAAAAAGAACTTTATTCTACAAGAAAACAGTTTTTTTTTATTTTCAACGCATACTTGATTTTTCAAAACAAAAATTATATGACAAGTTATTCTTTCACCAAGCAGGGCTAAACACCAAAAAATGTCAATTCAAATAAAAAATTTTCTGCCTTTCACAAGAATTGTTTCACCTAACCGGGGACGCACTATACATCATATAAAATCTTGAATAATTTTCAAATGTAGAATAAACAAATAATAATAGTTGTCATGAGTCAGAGGAAAATGTTCTTTATACGCTGAACATATATTAATATAATCTCCGAAAGCAGAAATTTTTTTTTTTTGGAATGTAAAAAAATTTGTACTGTATTTTCTAATCTTTGCTTCTTTTTGCATGACTATTATGCAAAAAAAAACTGTAATCTGGAATTTATCTCTCTAGTGTAACATTTTCAACTTTTAATAGTACATTATAATATAAAAGCATAATGGAGTGATTTTTGATGCTGTAAGTGCTAGAAAGACTCGATTATATTCGAATTTCATACGATTTTTTTATGTTGGTTGCAAAAATTGAATTAAAATCTGGAACAAATTCCCTTCCTTTGAAATCAGTAGACACACTGTTATTGAGATAATACCTGCACGGACTATTATAGTGAGCCTTGTTGCTCATTGTTAATAACCACGTTTTATGAGCATGTGTACTATACCCTGTTCGCCGAAGCAATGCAGTAGCAGATAGACGTCATCTGCACGTGCTATACAAAAAAGCGTGGAACTTATTTTACATTGGTTTCATAGATCCATGAATATTTGAGTTGGAGTCAATTAATATTCAACAACAAACTTTATCTAGACATTAAACTACTAAAGCCAGATGAGTTAATAATTTTTCTGTATATAATCTGAGTTGATTTAATAAAAGTCTGAAAAGAAAATTCAAAGCAACTTACTAAACAATAGGCACAAAGTAAAATTTTGCAGTATAAATATGGTTTTTGCTGACCACGTGATCGCTGCATTCGTCGAGCGATTTGACTATAAGACCCGATTATACAAGCTTTTCAATGTCAAAATTTTTACATTATGATGCAACCACCGTAAGAAATAATTCTTAACAAATGAAAGAACTTCCTTTTTCAACTATTTGTTACTCATAAGCATGGATGTCTTTTCTTATTTCACTCGGCACTCGGCAAGCATACTAGAAAGACTCCATTTTTTAGTTATTTTTTCTAACTAATGCTTCTAATAATTATTTTATAGTAGAGAGCTTGCAAAAAGATTAGCAAAGAACATCAACCTAAACTTTTTTGTTAATTAAGACTCTTTTTTGAATTGTTAAACTTCCCGTCTATTACAGTATACCTAATGTGAAACTCAGTAATGATAGAATATCTAATTGCATTTTATCGTTTACCGTTTGGTGAGTTTTATTTGCGTTGATGATGGCTGCCATCAATTTAAAAACTGTTCTTTAAACTATATGTAAAATTAATTAATATTAAGTTTTTTATTTTCAATCAAGAAAAGATTAAGTTCAGTATGATGTTTTCTTTTATATCTGAAAATTATTTTTACCCAACAATCGTACAAAAGTAGAATTTCAACTTCTGAAAGTCTTAGTATAAATTTATTACAACCGTTGTCCGAAATACAGAAAGTAGATTGAAAACAAAGACAGGTATCCACTTCACAGTGAAATGTCTTTTCTTCCAATTTTTATTTCATATTTACATTTTCAAACATGACTAAAATTACATAAATAATTCTATTTTTAGTACGGTGCCTTCTTGGCGATAATATTCGTCTTGGAATTGGGAGCAGGGATTTCAATTTTCGCTTACCGTACAAAATTAACTGAAGGTTTTGATAAGGGACTTTCTCAAGCGATGGTCGACTACCGGAACGACAGTACACACCTAGCTGCAGATTTTGATCTGATGCAGGAAACGGTGAGTAGAGAGATCAGCCTGGCTAGACTCAGTGCCCTTAAGGTCGTTCAACTCTGTCTTATGAATAAATCATAACATAGAAACTTAGTTTTTATGCAGAAATATTAGGTTTTGTTTAGTAGGTTTACAATTACGTAATAATGCTATTTACCGCTATTTTATTTATTTTCATTGTTCTTATAATACGATAATATTTATATTGTTTATTATTATGATAATAAGAAAAATAGATACATATATATTTTTTTAATTATCAGTTGCACTGTTGCGGAAACCATGGTCCCAACGATTGGTTGAATTTGTCTCAGTCCTACCCAATTCCTTTATCTTGCTGCAAACAAGAAAACTGCAATACTGAAGATGCCACACAGATTTACACAGAGGTAAATTACATCTTACATCATTTTATAACATGCAACTCACGCAACATTTACAGGGATGTTACAACAAAGTCGTCGATTTTCTCAACTCAAACATTGGCATTGTTGCTGGAGCGGCAGTAGGAATCGCATTTTTCCCATTAGTAGGGGTTATTTTATCTTGTTGTTTAGCAAGTGTTATAAATAAAGCTAAATATGAGCAAATGGCTTAAATTCAAGAGCTCTTTTTCCATCTTCAATGTTTTGTCTGTCTTTCAAATACCTACTTGTATTTCAAGCTTTAAACGCTCTGTCGTCTATATAAGTAATTAAATCAATTATCGCACTATGTGTTTGTTGAATATTATATGTTAAAGTGTCTATTTTATATCTGTGTTATTGATATTAAAAACATTTTTGCAATTTTCTCTCTTTGGAAATATTGAGAATCAAGACTTTTGCAGTTAAATATTGTGGGTTTCAGCCGCGAGTATGGACAAGTTTTTGAATCTTTTAATTTAGGCCTAGTTTAATGTACAAATAAAAAGCATAAATTCAATTTGAAAAAAAAAGCCAATTATATTGCTAAAATTGTTTGTCGAAAAAATGTGGCTGAAGCAAGCGGTATTTATTGCACTTAAAATTATTACTATTATTGATAACATTGAATATATAATTGATTGCAGCTATTTAAAATGAATGTACAAGTATTAATGTATTTTTGAAACATATTACAATAAATTATGGTATAAACAACATGAATTTCAATTACATAATAAGAAAATACCCATGTTGCCCCTAATGGTAGGCAACTTTGAATTAGAATTTTAATTGTATCAAGAAAATCGAGTTTCGGGTTTTTTGTACCTTCATCCTCATAAATCCACCCGCATTTTTGACTTTGAATAGTTACAGCTATGATTTGAAGAAGTAGCACATTAACATAAGTTTTGATTTACAGTACTTATTTAGTCACTATGTAATGACGTGCAGCGAAATTTGATTCGGTAGGCGATGATGGTTTTAACAGAAATGTTATAATTTAATTTTTAAAAAAGGTGTTTATTTCAACATTAAAATCACAGATTAGGCGTCGATACATGTTAATTGTTTGAAATTAATGAATATTTTCACATAATGAATAAATTCAGTAATTAGAATTCAAACTGATTCAAATTTGTTTCAGCTGCATTGTTAGTTGCATAAGTTTGGAGTTAAAAACATAGCACCATACAGCATGCTCAACTTTTGAATTTCTTATTAAATTATAACAAAATTAGTTTTATTCTAAAAATTAGCATTAAAAATATTATAAAACTCAAAATGTTAGCTTTTCTTTTCTAATTAGTTTCTACATATTTAGTAACTATAATTCTTCATGTTGGTATTTGTCCAAATTTCAATGTTGTGAGACTTCGAATATGGGCATTCAAGACTGAAACGTCAAATCATGAAAGGTCAAAAGAATAACAGAGGCAAATATACAAACCTATAGTTACTTCTTTGTTTTTAAGTATATTTCACATAAGTTGTTGAAAATAGAAAAGTACTTGAAAAGTGTATTATACTGACAGGTAGGTTCAGTTAACATAATTATTTCAAAAGTAAACAAAGGACTTTTTTGTATACTTTTCAGACTTTATGTTATTAGGTGTATTAGTATCTCAAAGATGAGTGCTCCTCCACCACCATGTGACTGGCAAATCACCCGCAAACTAGTAAAAGAAAGAGGACAATACCTTCTCGAAACAGGAATGTGGAGTGATTGTAGATTCATTGTTGGAACAGAACCAAATCAGCAAGTGTTGGAAGGACATAAACTGTTTTTAGCAATGTCTAGTCCAGTTTTTGAAGCGATGTTTTTTGGCGGAATGCCTGAAAAAGATCCAATTGCCATTCTTGATGTTCAACCAGATGCATTTAAAGCATTATTAGAGTAATGATTAAATATTCTCAATATTCCATAAATAACATAGAATTGTAGGTACATTTACACTGATAAAATAAACTTGACTTCTTTTGACCAAGCTTGTGAATTATGCTATGGAGCAAAGAAGTATATGTTGCCCCATTTAGTTGAAGAATGCACCAAATACTTATGGTCTGATTTATATCCAAAGAATGCTTGTAGAGCTTACGAATTCGCTAAATTATTTGAAGAGCCTATTTTAATGGAAAAGTGTATGCTTGTAGGTTATTTTAATTATCAAATTATCATTTATCAATTAATTTTGCTTAACTTTTAGATAATTTGTAATCAAACACAAGAAGTTCTTTCAGAAAGTAGTTTTGAAGATGTTGAATTGAGTACAATTTTGACAATACTTGATCAAGATGATTTGAACATCAGTTCCGAGCTTGAACTGTTCTCAGCGATTACTAGATATGCTGCAAGACACAACCAAAGTTCAGGTGCGAAAGTACCTAGACTAGATGGTATAGGTAATTGTGCTTACTTTATTAACTACTGTTATTTGCTCCTTTGCTCACAATTCACCAGATGTCTGCATGGGAATGCTTTGTTTGTGATATTATTTTGTTTAATATCTTCATAACATTGTGTTTGGTGCATTTAGGAAATCCTTCAACTGAAGCAAGTGGAGGAAATCATCCAACAATTAGAGATGCTATAATGAAGATTAGATTTCTTACATTATCTCCTCAACAATTTGCTGAAGTTCCAGCTAGTTGCAACCTTCTAACAGAATCGGAAAAATTCGCCATCTTAATGAATATTTGTTCAACAAGTGCAACCACACCTATGCCGCCTGGATTTTCAACGTCGAGAGTGCCAAGGAGTCTCCGACATTTTTTTCTCAAACCAAGTAGAAATGAATCCATGTTTCTGGTAATTTTTTAATTGACAATTTAATTCAATATGTCGACTCCATAGTGAAAATTTTGCGAGTATTTTTCTAGTGTAAGTTGTCCTGTGAAACTTCATTCCCAAATCTAGTTTCAAATCAAGGAATAACAAGGCTAATTATGGCTTGTTTTAAGACACTGCAAACATTTTCCGAATTAGAGTATCATTTTTAGATTTAGTTCCAGCCTCATTTTATAGAAGTGTCAATTTTGACAAACATTAAATCGATTTTGCTAGCAAAACTTTTGAAACATATATCAAAAAATGGACACTACGCAATGAATTTCAGTTTAGTTTAGAAAAGGATGATAAGTCCCAAAAAGTAATTTGAAAAAAATTAGAAATGTAACACATCTATTAATCTATTGATCGGTATATTTATTTAAACAAATTTGCAACTTTTGTTGTTTGTTATCTCTGTCAGAAGAGTGCGCTTTTAATTATCTACTTCCGCTAGATTTATACATCTGGATGATAGAACGCGGTCAGGTATGGAAAATCTGAATACTGACTTAATACAAAGTAAAAGAAAAAATCCGCATAATCAAGTTGATTTTCCACATTTAAATCTGGAATTAAAAATCTTATAGTGATAGTATAATTATCGCTACTACGTATAGCTTTTTGCAACCTTAATTGCATATCGATTTCTCATTAAATCACAATCATGACATGTTCTAAATTTCTTCACTTGTAACCTTTGAACTGATAAGTCTTTTTGCTGCAATTCAATTTTATGTAATATATAACATGTCGGTTCTATTTCCTGTTCTGTGATAAACGTGATGTCGATAGTTTTAGAATTTTGTAATAAAGACTCGACCAACAACTAGTTTGATGAGGTTTCCGCTATTCAAAGTCCAGTTTTTTACTGTTGAAAGAATGTAACGACGCTTATGTAGAGACTTTTGTTGATTAGTTTTTGCGCCATAGAAATTTCCATTTTTTTGTTATGTGCTCTTAATCCAAAATTAGTTATAAGCGCTGTTTTGTTACAGCTCTTCAATCTTTTGAAATAAACATGCATTGTCGATTTTTTTCAATTTTTATTAGAAAAAAATTCAACAATAATTTTGTCGGTGAACAAAGGATTGGAGGAGATTAAGTTAATTATGTTTTTGCTACAATGAGGTTTAGAAATGGGTCCTCATTAAGTCTCAATGGCGCTTATAATAATCAACTTAAAAATGTTCAGAATTTTCAAAGATGCGTGTAATTTTATTAAATTAAATTTTATGAATTGATTAATTAGATTGTTTTTAATTATTTCTAGGGCGGATCTTCCATGGATACATCACGGACTTCAATGATTAAATTTAATTTATCAGCGAATGAATGTGGAAGCGAAGCCCCAAAAAAATTGTACTGTTGTCGCCAGTTGTTGAGAATAACAGAATGTATGAATACCAGCGTTTTAGACTGCGCATTAAATTTTACTTGTGACCGAAATGTTTGTGTGTATGGAATTCAGGTAAACAATTTTTTGTAGCTGTAGCTTAGTATTAATTGATCTGTTTATAATAAAAAAAAAACAATTTGCTTTGGCAGGTTCCTACCCAGATACCAGCGGAAGACGAGAGACAGCCACCTTCATTTTCATATCCAGAACTGCTTTACGCGCATTTGTTAGATGCAGATGGCAGTCGTTTAACGTATACGCATTTTACCAGTAGAGTGGTGTACAGATCTTTGATAGAAATATCTTTCAATAGACCGATTTATATACAACGCAATAAGGTTGTCAACTGTTGAGATTGCTATTTGGTTGTATAATTTCAATGTTTTTCCAGGTGTATAAAGTCGGAGTTGTTTTGAATAAAATTGGGCGTTATCCTATTGGCACATATCCAAGTCAGTCTACTTGTAATGGAGTCGTTTTTACTTTTAGCCAAGGACAAAGCGGAGATTCGGTCAGAGATGGGCTCGTGCGGTCAATAATATTCTCAATTCCGCCCGCAAATCATAACAGTATTAATAATCCTGGCATATCTGGTATACCTGGTGATCATAATAAGATGAGCAACATTATTTGAATACTCGATTTTCATGACAGCTATCTCTAAATGTATATTTATTTTGTGTAATAGAATTAGTTAGTATTATTGATCATATCTATCGTTGAATAAATGGTGCAGAGTTCTAATTTTGATTTTTTCCAAGTCTGCCATTTTATTGATAAGTTTAATAGTTGGAGTTCCATCGGGATAGGTCGTTGACCACGTGTGTCTTACGTCATTGTAAACTAACCAATCAAAACATGATACAATCAGCTGCATTGAAAACATAAATGGCGGCCTAGTGTTGTGATAATAGTGTACTATATATTTTTTACTATTAAATGTTAATAGATAATTAAGAAAAGTTAATAAAATGGCGCCCAAACGTCTACAAAAAACGCAACAGTCCGATAAAAAGCTGTCGAAGGCCAGTAAAGATGCGAAAAAGAATACCGGTGAGGACTAATTATTTATATCAATATGCTTGTCGTTCTTATCTTTTAATGTGGTGACCTTCATATAAGTTGTGTTGTTTGCCTTGTTTGTCTCATCACGCAGTCATTACTTCACCCAAATTAGGATTTTGTCCCACAACCAATAGATAATTCGTTGTTATATTATGACCTGATGCACTTTACTATCATATTCCCAAATAGCTTTGTTTATTTGATGAGGCATTACCTATAATTATCGAATATTTATGACAATTTTATCTAATTCATAATTTTCTACTTAAAATTATGTTCTATTTATTACAATTGCTGAGAATAACAGTGATGTAGAGGTTATGACAGAGGATACTAATAAAGGTGAAACCATTGCCAAATGGGTATATACAGTCTCCTAAAGACAACATATTTTTTCTTTCCTTTCAAAACATAAACAATTATTTTGTTAATGAAAAAGTTGGGTTTTCTGGTTAACATATGGAAGTTTTATCAGTAAACACGTTCATTTTCTCTTTCAATCCTAGTTTTAGAGATGTGTAAATTTTGCTCCATGACTGTTAGTAACAATCTATCTAATAATTAGGATTTAATCAGGCATCATTCTGGTAGCAAAGGAAGTTCTCTTGCAGCTAGGCATGCTAATTTCACTAAATTCAATATATTATTAGATGTTAATTGATATTTACAATGTGTACATATAATTTTAAATAACCAGTTTCTTGTAAATGCATCTACTTTGGAAATGTTCAGTTTTTATAAGGAAATTCTTTTAGTCATTCACTTAATTCATTTTTTATTAAACTGTTATTCTATTGAAACACTTAAAAACTCAAAACTGATAAATTTTTGAAGTTAAAAAAATACTACACACAATCTCTTGACTATAGTTTGAAAAAAACTAGGAAGAGAATTTATTTATATTTTATATGCAAAATAAATTTATAACTGAATTTTTATATTGATTGTCGGTTTTAATTGTGATATAAATAAATTATACCGTGTTGTCGAATCGTGATGATCGTACACACCTTAACACGTCTCCGAATGACTAACAAAATAACGAACCGAATGGACAATCTTTGAAAAGAGAATTTCAATTTTGGCTAATAGGGATAGCATATAATCGAAAATGTAGCAGCGAAGATTTTTAAGATGTTCTGTCTTCCTAAAATATTTTCAGAGATGTGTCATTCCGGTTATACCGGAAGTAGATATCAAATTTTTTTATTTTAAATAGAACACCCTGTATTTTTTCACATTTTTCAGATTTTTAGGTCACTTTTATACCAAGATTGTTTTTCTAAAGTCAACCATTTTAAAGGTTTTTTCGAAAAATGGCGGATCATCAGTTCTATAATGGTCTTTTGGCACTTTATATCGCAAGTCCTGATATAGTAAATCTAGCTAAAAAATTGAACCAATCTTCTACAGTGTGTCCAAAAAATACATTTGAAAACTGACATGAAAATATTGTCAAAACTCAAAATTTTCAAATATATTTGGCTTTAGGTTAAAAAATAAAGACATTTTTGTATGAGGCTTTGTATACGCAAACCTCGTGGTTTTTTAATTATTTAAAAAAAACTGTTTTCTACTTAGTAAAATGTTATGGAATGGTTTCCTAGCCCTGTTAGCTTCAAAGAGTTATCAAAAATGTCAGAATCAAACAATTATTGTATTAAAATTTATCTAAGTTTGTTATCATCTCTTGATAGTGTAACAGTTTTATCTACTGTGACGTTTCAATATGCAGAAAAGAGTTTTCCTTGAATAAATAAGAAATGATAATGTTTGAGGACAGGAAACCGTATACAAAAATTGCCTTCATTTTTGAAGCAGAATACGAATATGATAGAATAAATAGAGGTTTCCGTTTGAAAATTTCAAATTTATTTTTTGAACATCCTGTAGAAGATCTGTTCAATTTTTTAGTGGCGTTTACTGTTTAAAATGTTGCTTTATAAAATGCCAAACGACTGTTTTAAAATAAATATCCGTTTAGCCGTAATTGTTGATTATCTGTAACACTGCATCTGTCACTTTTCAATTAAAGTTGCAGATATCTTTAAAATAGTTGAGTTTGGAGAAAAAATTGTTGGTATAAAAGTGACCTAAAATAAAAGTCGCAGAATTCAAAAATGTTGAAAAATATATTGTGTTCCATTCAAAATAAGAAAGTTGAAATCTACTTCAGGCATAAGGGGAAGTGTTAGAATTTTGAAAATATTTTAGCCAAATAGAGCATGTGAGAGAAACTATATATGGGAAAAAAATAAACTGCCCACTAAAAATTTTAAATTTAGGGAATTTATCGTTATTAATGAATGAACAATTAAATTTGCTCAGTGTGTTTTATTAACATAAGTTGGCATAATTTCTTAACAGTTTTTTTTCTATATTGGCGTTATCAACTTAACTTCAAATTCTTTTAAATGACGTGGTGTGAATATTTCTAATTAGAATCTAAGAGAGCACCAACTTAGAGAAATGAAATACCAACTTAACAAACATTTATCCCAATTTATAGTGGGCAGTTTATTTTTTTCTCATATATACGTTACCAAGTTTTCAGTAATATGCTATCACTACTTTTTGAGTTATGGATAGACGCCCACCTTCGTGGGACACTTGTATGCTATCTAGGTTTTTTGTGGTTTCGCTTTCCATAATGGTTTATGACCACTTTTTTCTGAGGATGCAAATAAAAGTTGCATTAAAAAAATAGAATTTACTTATCGGTTAGGTTTGAAGCTTTAAGTTATTAAGGCTCGATTTCATTATAAAATCTATGTCTCCTTCAACTTAAATGACTTTTCTACTCCTTTTATAGTAAGAAGGCAAAAAACATCAGGTTACTTCATCAGTAATTATGACATTATGTACACATGTAATACATACAGGTGTCCACAAACGCTCTTCATAGAAAGAAGGGACAAATTTTAGAGTTTATTTCAGATCGATTGGACTTAACTTACCTAAATGAAAAATGCTCAGTTTAAGGGCTACAGGTCTCAATATATTTCAATTCAATTTTTATCGAAAACGGTTTTTTTTAGAGATTTCAGACAAGAGAAGTATTTTATGTGAAAAAGTTTAAACTTATTAAATATCGCTTAAAAATGAAAAAATTTCTAAATTCAAAAAAATTATGGACAATCATCCAATAACCCTTTTTAAGAAGGTTGCTAATGATTACACAAAAAAAGACGTATTTACGTCACTTGGTTGTGAACAATTCAAGAAATGAATGTGCAAAATTACATCTCTTAATTGGAATTCGTTTTGGATTTATTTGAATTTAACTGTTGTTGGTGCGCTATCTTTAAAAAGTTTTAGCTCCGTAGCCAACCATTTTTTACTTTGAAGATTGTTTATGAACACCTGTATATATTTTTAATATGTCGGTTACAGCTCTTGTTATGTAAGATACTATTAAACTAAATCTGTCATTACTTGAGAAATAGAGTATTATCACAGTCCAGTTCTAACTCAAAACTTAAAGAGATATTTTATCTTAATTGTAAAATTACCCTTAAGTATTATATTATTATTGTTACAAAAAAAAATAATTTTTTGAAAGACATGAATTATAATAGGTATGGAAAGTAAAGGATGTCGTGCGAGTGAGAAAAACGAACAAGAACAGATAGATACACGACCACATTATTTTAAATGTTTACTACAAAATTCCTAAGAAAGATTCAATTTTTTAACAAACGTCAAAATATCAACATCAGTTCTGTCATAAAGTTATTCACGAAAAAACTGAACTTTAAAATTAGAAAAATCTTTTTAAGAATCCTTAATGGTCATGAAGCATTGTAGTTAATAGTCACTGGTGTTTACTTTCCTCTTTGAATTTTAGAAATTACTGGGATATATGCGATGATATCTGACAGCCATATCACACTAGTGCGGATATATTTCATATATCGTACCAGTTTTGATATTGCTAATTCTCTGAGGTCTTATGATATTGACAATTTTCGGTAGAGGTTCTGTAAAAATTTCATCAAACGTAATGGTGGTTGCATAAAAAACTCTGATCAGTCTCATTCCTCGCGAATAATTGCACTCCCGAAGTATAAATTTTTTATTCAATATGCAATTGTTAATATTTGCTTTAATAGAGTTTTTTTTTAAGTAATGAAATACAACTCAATGTACAGTGGCAGACAAAAAAATCGCGTACACTACTTTTTCGCTATATTGAGTAGGTACTAAGCTTGCCATATTGCGAAAATGCCAAAACTCAATGGAATGATGCGTCAATAATTTCAAAATGATATTTTGACATTATATGACTTGCAACTTATAACCTCTTTTCTAAAAATTCTATGAAACTTCAAAAAAGGCTTATTCACACAATGAAGAATTTATAAAAAATGGGTTCCTTGATTTTTTAAGTGTACGCGATTTTTTTGTCTACCACTGTACAATATTCATATGCATAGGTACAGGGTGTCCATATTTTGATGCTCACCATGCGGTTAATAGAAGAGATAGAACATCGGTTAAATGGGGAATCCTTTGCAGAATTTAATGCTCAAGACACATCTTATTCCAAATTCAATCAAATTTTTTTCAGTTTTGAGATTTTTTGGAAAAACTGAAATTTGCCGATTTTATTTATCATCAATAATTTGATAACGCTCTATGCTGCTTCCATAAAAGTTCATAAACTATTCAAAAACCGCAAATGACCATCCTTGCATTAACTTTTGCTATTACCCCCGATTGTAAATTTATGAGGGATGACAAACAAAAAACATCTGGCTTGCAGGTAGAATCTTGGGAAATATAAGACTGGGAATGCTATAAGGGTATTTTTAAAATAAATTTAAAATATTTTCCAAGCATGCCTATTAATAATGTTTTCTAAAAATTAGTATAAGAAAATGTAGGTTTTGTAATCAATTCTAATTACATAATTAATTTTTCAGAAAGACAATATTCACATAGTACTTGTGTCTGAACACAAAAACACCAGATGCAGTCTTGAATAACGAATACAAGCAAAAGTATAAAACGGGAACTGATATGGACCTATGACATATATTTTTTCCATCATAGAAAAAATTTCTATGTGGCTCTGAAAGGAACCGATTTCATAGAAAAGTAAGAAAAATGTTAAAGTAAAACCACAAAAAAAAAACAAGAGACGTTAACGATACGTACACAGTCAAAGCACATATGTTCAACTAAGTACTAACAGCCGCGAACCTCAAGTATGCATTCAGGCTCAACCAAATTCATTTCCAAAGAATTAAAAATTTTAATAAGAAAAGCTAAACTTTTAAAATGGTTATCACTGAAAACGTTCATTCTCCAACCACTTTCAGAAGTTCTAGAAACGTCATACAATTACTTGAAGAATTTTATAGTAAATTTGAATTCCCATAAATATTTTGTTCAAATTAAAAAACGGAATGTTGAGTTTTATATCTACTCGGCAATTTGACAGTTTGAAAATAGCTCACAAAGTTTATGTTAAGAACCATTTTTGCTTATGACACCTTCTGCTATCACAATACTTGTCTATGCAAAAAAAGCCCTATAGCATTCCGTTCCTAAAGATCCTACCTTCAGGCTAGATGTTTCTTGTTTGTCTTCCCTCATAAATATACAAGTGGGGATATCAGCAAAGTTAATACAAGGGTGATCATTTGCGGTTTTTGAGTAGTTTATGAACTTTTATGGCAGCTATAAACAAATATTTTTGTGTCAATGGGTACCTTCGATTCTCATTTGTTTCTGAGTTATTAGGCTTAATTTTTATTTTTTTATGGGGGTTATATTTAAGTTATTTTCTGCTAATATCTCTTGTATAAATTGAGATTTAAGTGACTTGTTATACAGTTTTAAAAAGCTTTTTTCAAGGACCATTTTAGTATTTAAAAATCCAATATGTCTTCTATAAGAAAAGATAGTGTTACTAACTCGGAAACAAATGAGAATCGAAGGTTCTTGTTAGCACTAATAAACTTGTCATAAAAAACTGTCTTAACAAGAAGAAGTTATCGAGTAACTGAGAAATATGAAAATTGTCAAATTTTTAGTTTTTTCAAAATATCTCAAAATGGAGAAATACCAGAATGAATTTGAAATAACATTAATTTTGAGCATTAAACTCTGCAGAACATTCTCTATTTAACCGTTGCTCTATCTCTTCTAATAACTGACATACCAGTTGTGACCATCGAAATATGGACATTCTGTATAGATTCATAAATTTGGGGAACTTCAACTTTAGTCATCTTTATTTTTTGTGAAATGTCTCTGTCCAATATTATCAAAATTTTTGATAATTTTTTTGACTGCATTGAATAGATCATCGAGATAGAATGTAAACTTACGATTTTATCCTTCTAATTAGAATACTTTTTAGTTTTGTTTATAATTATCCTGCTGAAAGTTACAAAAAAAATATTTTTTCTGAACTGACAAGCTACTCTAAGTAATGTCACTAATGTCAGGGATAGCCAAAACACATGTTAAAAAATTATCATTATTTCCAGCTAGTTACTCATGGAAGATGAATATTCTGTTGCATTTTCAGGTCTGCCCGCCCGTACTTATATGTCCCTCACCCTTTATGCACAAGAATTAATTAATAACAATCATCAGTAAATTTTGATAACTTTGTATAAATGGCACATTAAGCGTTCATTATACAGCTTTTCTATTTGTTCGGTTGTAAACTAAAATCAGTCATGTTGAACATGTTTATGAAAACACTTCATATAAAAAATTAATGAGTGTTTTTATGCCAAAATGCTTTCTAATATTTTTATGGACATGATGTCCAGCATGATATAAAACGTTCATTTGTTTTGTACAACTGTTCTGAAAGATGTATTGAATGTAGGTATGCTTTGGGAAAAAAGTATTCACCAGTTTAGCTGAGCTCTCGAGATGCGCTCATTTTCCAGAATTTTTGAGACTAACTTGTTGAATTAGCATTTGGTAAAGTTTTTGGCTTAGTTTGAGAAGACACTCAATGCTATGTTTAGAGTTAACATTCCACTAGAAATTGCTAGCTCGTTGAAAAGAGGTGGTCTAAAATATTGCCAAATAGCTGTAAGATGAATTCTTTTTTCTCCAAGTGTACATACCTTTTTTTTAATCATTCAGATTTTTTATAAAATCTTTTTGTCTGCTTTATTTTAAACTTTCTGTAACAATCAATTATACAGGATGTCCCAAAAAACGGCGGATCAACGATACGGTACGCAGTTTTTATTTTCCAGAGTTTGGAGAAGTCCAGAAATTTTTCTAAAAAAACCATGTTGTTTTCTAGTTATAAAGTTCCAAAAAGGAAACTTATACTTCTAATCATATTTGTTATCTGTTTTTTTTTTTATTAATACACTCCTATTCAAGTGAACCAATAAGATTTGGAATTTTAGCCAATCAGAAGATTGAAAAAGTGAATAAAATGCATGCAGGTTTCCATTATTTCCATTCAAGTAGCTGTCATTGCTTAAATGTATGAAATAAATTGATATTAAAAACGTTTCCGGAATTATTCTGGAACTAAAATAGCAATTGCCGTTAGTGGAATATTTTATAAAGATATCAAGACATCGTTAGGACAATGTGCAGCCAAGAAAATTCAAGTACTCACTATCTGCAACTACTTAAGATCTTAGAATCTAAGACACTGCGGTTAAGTGGTTAAGTCTGTGTGGTTAATAGTAATTTCCGAACCTAGTGTGCGAAGACATTATTCGCACATAAGCGCAATGTTGAAGCACGAGCGAGGAATGAGGGAGTGCTTCATATGCGTGAATTTTTTCGCACATCGAGGTTTAAATAATATTTTTTGAAACGATTATTTATTTTTGTTTTATTAAAAAATTTGTGTTGCGTCATTAGTGAACACGATGATGACATCGTGATCACTTAGCGCTTGCAAAAATGAAAATATCAAGTAAGTCAACTGACATTTATTTGATAGTTGTCAAAGAAGGTTTTTAAAAACGGATTTCTTTTTATTCCTTCAGTATTTGCGACACCTGAATTAGTTAAATAGCAATTTGTAACCCAGATTTTATTATGTCAAATTATTACTGGAATGGCCAGAAAGGCCAGTGGTTTTTGCAAAAATTTGCTCACTCGTGTGTTCGCAGTTGACTGTTGCGTTTGCAAAATGTTATTTTGAAGTTAGTGAGTTGAAAAAATAAAGCTCAAGCTAGAGCTCAATTTCTTAGCAGAGGAGAAAAAACAAGCAGTGTTCACACTGTGCGTACAATGCAGACCAAGAAAATTTTATTATGCATTTTACTCGTTGAGATCTATGATCCGAAAGGAAGTTTGGAGACGTATGCTTTTATTTGATTTGATTTGGCAGGAAGAAGAGATCTTCTAGATACTGCAACAAAATATAGGGTGTTCCATTTAAATTTTTAAAGTTATTCAACTTTTACAAACGTCTTTATTTAGCAAACTTTCCTACACCAATGCGTCAAAAAAAATCTTATAGTCATAAAATTCAAACTGTTTTCTTAGTTAGTACAAATTCAGTTTCTAATTTTTTCGTGAGAATTTTTTAAAAAGTGTGTGCTTTCGCGGAAAAAAATTGATTATTTCAATAACTACAAAGAACTGTTTAATAAAAGTTGTGTTCAAAATTCTTAAAATAAACCACGTCTAAAAAAGCAAAAAATTTTAGGTTCCATTTAAAAAAAACATAAGTTTGTGTCAGAACTCGTTTATGAGACACTCTGTATATTTGAAAATAATTTTAGTTGATGCAGAGGTTGGTATTTACAAATTTTGTTAATAAAATTTTTTAGTATTTCTACATTTGAAGGCCAATAATGGACTTTGCCTACTCGCTGGGACAGCCTGTATATGTATATTACATTTCAATATCTTTTTGAAATAAAAAGGATTCTAAAGAAGATACTTTTCTTCAGGGTGTGAGGTTAATTTGATTTCGAATATAAATTCTGTCTTGTTTATTTAGATGAATAAAACTCACGTAAAAAATTGCATCTAAATAGCACATAATAAGACTCAATTTTCTCATGATCTATTTACTTATTCGTAAATAGTCTGGTCTTTCTGGTCCTTCATATAAAAACTATGTATTCAAAAAATTGGCTTGATTCAGTCCTTGGTGATATGAATATGATTAACACGTCAAAAACTCTAAATAAGATGATGACTGTGAAATAAATAGCCCTAAATGAAATTTGTATAGTTCGACTACTGTATGATAGATGTTCTTTTTGGAAATATTAATCCATAGAGTACTAAATTAAGTAATCCGCGCAAAAATTTCACTTTTTGAATTCAGGTTCGTCATAGATGTTATTGTTATAGGCTTAGTTTAGATAGAGGATCAAAGGCGATCTATTCACAGCTAATCGAATTGGTTTGATTACGGGATTATATTTAATTTGAGCACAAATCACAGAATTATATATTACTTAAGCTTTTGGAATATAGGCGGTAGCACGTTTCATTCTCTTTTTTTGTCTAGACTGTCTCACTTTAGTAAATCCAGTGCAGTTGAAATAAGCAAAAATGATTAATAAAACGAGTGAAGCAGATATGGAATTTGATCAATTTATTTTTTGGGGGTTTACTGAAAAAATCAAAATCATTGCTCTGGTAGGCACCTTACTTGTTCATACATTCTTAGCTGGTCGTAGAGAAAATAATTGCTAACGCTCGCGTTCGGAATATTCCATTCGTATCAAATTTTCATTCTAGACTCGTTACAGAATCTACTATTCTCAAAGTCCATTTTGAGAATAAATCTTTTACAATAATTTTTCATGAAATATTTCATTTTAATTCTTAATTTTTTGTAATTTTCTTGACAACTTGTTATCGGAACTAGATTTTTTTAAACTGCAGTCTTATTTTTTCGTTAAGCGAAACTACTTATAAAGAATGACTTTTTGTCAAGTCCATCCATGGACATACTGTATTTTATTTTTAACGTACTTGTTGAATTTATTATTGTCACCACATGACAAGAGCAACCAATAGTTCTCGTTTCATTAGCACATGCCCAAGAAATTCAACTGTGAGGCCTTCAAAAGAGATACCCACCGTAGGAAAGTATCTTCAAAATAAATATGGAGAATTGCTTTCATCCGAAAACGACGATAGAGACATTGTAGAAATAATGTTATACCTAACACATGTTGTGTAAGTAGCGCTTCTTTTGACTCCCTTAGAGTTGATATTGTTATCAATTTCCCCGTTTTATTATACCAAGACTTGGAGGAATTTTTTACAGGGAAGTTATCAACTGAGATAAGTGGCTAAGAGTTTTGAGGAAATAATAAACTATAGGATTTGGAAATAAAAAATATTTGTGAAAATACTTCTTAGAGGATCTTATGAGGCAATATGTAAACATTTATTAAAAAAAAAATCGATGGGGAAATAAAATCACTGGGTTTTGAATAAAAATAATAACTCATGTTCATTCTGTTGGTTTCTTTTATTAGGAACGAATAGATTAAACAATTATCGAAATTAATTATATTTTGGATTTAAATAGTCATTGCCACAGAAGATTCCTTATAATTAAACAATTTGTGTAATAAGCCCGCAGGACTCGGAATTTTTTCTTTATTACAGACTATAATTTTTATTGTTCGAATACCTAGAAGGCATTTTCACTTATATCAAATTTGTAGTTGTTTCAATTATTACAACTTTCTATAGTTTATTATTTCCTAAAAACTCGGTTAAATACGAAGCCACTCTTCTTAGTTGATAACTTCCCTGTAAAAAATTCCTCCAAGTCTTGGTGTAATAAAACGGGGAAATTGATAACAATATCGACTCTAAGAGAATCAAAAGAAGCGTTACTTCTAAATATTATTCTCAACGTAATCTTTCAGTTCATTCACAACATATGTTAGGTATAGCATTATTTCTGCAATATCTCTACCGTCGTTTTCGGATGAAAGCAATTTTCCATATTTATTTTGAAGATACTTCCCTACGGTGGGTATCTCTTTTGAAGGCCTCACAGTTGAATTTCTTGGGCATTATTGTACATGTGCCAATGGAGCAAGAACTATTGGTTGCTCTTGCCATGTGGTGACAATAATATTCTATTTCGCTTATGGCAGATACCAAAAAAAAAAAATCTAATGACAAGGAATCTTCTGTGGTTTTAAATGAAGACAGTGACAGTAATTCGTTCTTAATAAAACAATCATTAGAATGAGCATGAGTTATTATTTTTATTCGAAACACAGTGATTTTATGTTTCCATCGAGTTTTGTTAAATATTTACATATTACTTCATAAGAGCATCTGAGAATTACTTTCACAAATATTTTTAATTTATAAACTCTTATACAGAAATGAATTAGATGAACTATTTTTAATGATGTTATCCAAAAAACTGAAAATTTATTTCACAGAAAATTCTGATAAAGATTACAGGTCGTAGAAAGTCTAAAACAAATGTTTCTTTACGTAGTCCACCTTATGTTTAAACGGCAGGAGCATATGGATCAACTGATTAGTTTTAAATTTTTTTTAGTTATTAGCATTCAAAATACAAATTCAACAAGTACGTTAGAAAATCGATTTTAAGCTGCTCTTTTTAAATGCAGGCATTTAGTTGTGGTGAAACGTTTCCGAGACTATAAAAATCCCATTTAAAATATAAAACGCCACCATTTTTGTTTTTCACTACTTAATTATATTAAATAGTAATGCAACATATAGTCTCTAAGAAGTATTTTTTATATTCAAATCCGTTCATAATTTCTTGTGAAAAAAATTAAAATCGAAAAACCAAATTTTATTTTTTTTTCTCAGAAAATTACTAACAAAAAAAAATTGAAATTTGCTCTGATTAAGTCTTTGCTAAAGACCTTTGAATGTGTAAAGTTTGAGTGAAAATGGTTACTTGGACAGAATTCTTATTATTATATGGTAGAGGCCTTTGAATCGTAATATTCCTTTGTCTTTTGATTTTTTGGAGTGCCAAATTTCAGCTTCATTCAATTCAATTCGTTCAATTCATAGACTATTGGTGATAGTATTGTGCAATCATCTATAATTCTAAAATTATTTTACAAAATAAAATAACATAAGATTATTCTGTTTATAAATTATTTATAAAAATGGTTTTTTTTAAACTATACTCCAAGGCAGGAAAATGATTAGGTAAAACCACCATCTCCGGAAATGCTTTACTAGCATTTTTCAACCTTGATAATTTCTGTAAATTCGTGTACTTTCCAAGATACAATCACAGTGAAACAATCATTAATCATTTTTTCAATTTGGTTGCATCATAATGTGGAACTTTGACACTAAAACGCGTGTAAAATCGAATCTTATTAGTACATGGGCTCATAAAACGTGGTTGCTGAGCAAAGAGCAGCAAGGTTCAGTGTAAAGTTTTTATAGCATATTATTTCCATAACAACGTGTCATTGATGTCAAAGGAAAGAAATTTGTTCCAGGTTTTAATTCAATTTTCGCAACCAACTTAAAAAATATCGTAGGATATTCGAGCAGAATCGAGTTTTTCCAGCGCCGTGTCCTTAAACCTGCACGTGCTAGAAAGACGCCATTATGTCTTATATCATAATATACTATTATTTGAATTTCTGAATTAAATATGTTATTTCAAATTTGTTAGTATACTATCATTAACCGTTTTTGAATCGTTTGCATATTAAGGATTGTAGTAATATGTCATATTTTAAATTAATTATGTAAGAGTTTATAATTATTTTTTTTCTATAAAGTATGTAACGGTTACTGTACTGGCCGTGAGCATTTACAACGTGGTCTATTTATTACATAAAGATGAAATCTGAACAAGAATTTGACAGATTGTTCACATCCGAGGGTGTCTAACGATGATGTGCTATTTGCTGTTCCTAAAAACATGAACTTAAGCTACTTATTTTACATCATTTGCATTAATTAATTAACATTATCTGGCGTCATAAAATAAAAACTGATTGTACTAGCCTAAATGCTCACGTAAAGTTGTAAAATCTTCATTTTGAAACCGTAAACTATTTATTATTGTTTCAAGTTTGCTTTTTAGATTTTTATATTTTAAAGAAATGTTATCACAGTTTGCTGAAGGAATTACTCTCAGAGAAATGAGTATTATGATACTTTCTAGAGAAATTGAAGCATTTTTTTAGTGCATAGACGAATAATCTTAATTATACAATTTTTATCTTGATTAATTGCACAGCAGTGAAAAAAAGTAGATTTTAGATCACTCATTTTTCAAAATTTTATTATAATAATTATTATTATCAAAATAAATATCTGTGTAGACATACACAAGGCTAATTTAATCAAGTTGAAGTGAGTTATTTGTTGTTACAGCTTCACATTCCTTAGTTTTTTGGAATTAATATATTCTACTTTACCTACCTAAACACATACATACTATAAAAATGGTTTGAAAGCTAGACAAATGAACAAAAGTGTGATAAAAATTGAATTCGATAGTTTAGTACGTTTATAATCAAAAGGACACCCTGATGCCCGATTTACGGAGAACTGATTCACGATCAAAATTTAATATTTGGCGTTCTAAAAAAAATGTTAACTTAGTCCCGACTAGTTTAATTTTCAGTTTATTTTGTGTGAATCCAATCTTAATTGTTGAATAAAGCTATCTGGAAATTAGGTTTTGTGGGATGAGTTCTGATTAATTTTGTTTAAGTGATTGACAATTAATTGTTACAGATAAACTTTTTCAGAGTTGCTGCTAAAGTTAAGGGGGAGTACTCAATAATTTGGAACCACATTAGTTTTTGATTATTTTGACTAGAGTTTAGAATCCAGGTTGAGATTTTTGTTGTATAAAATACAAAAAAATGAAGAGTGAGATCTTTTAATTTTTGGATGGATGTCTTTTTTTCTTAAACTGTATTTGGGCTTAGCGTTGCCATTATGTATATTGAACATTTTTTTGTGTAATCGGTAATAAAATGCCGAGAGCAATGAGGTAATAAGTATACTTATTTGCAATTGTTTGATTTGGGCAATTTTTCCAAAATTATTTCTTGATCAATAAAACCAAAAAAAAAAGGATGTCAATTAACATACAATAAGACTCTGAAATAAACAGAACATTAATGAAAAAACTTGTTAGATAATGATCAATCAACTCTTATTTTTTTTCTTTGACTTATTTTTGTTATATTTCAAATAGTTATTTGTATGTTTAGGCCAGAAAAAGTGGGCTTTTTTGGCTGAATCTGAGAAAACCAGCTTCATCCATCAAATAAGTTTGTTTTTTTGGTCGTGACATACACAAATTTTTTCAGGCAATAACATTAAGGATAACTATATATGGCTCAATCTAGTAACGACAGCCACTCAAATTCCAGAATAAACGCTTATTGTTATTATAACCCTCGGATAAGTAACTTTTCCGGCTTGTTTTCTTGCTACCTAACGAAAAGATGGTTACTTCCTGAATTCATCGTCTGAAAAATTTTCGAGTTGATGTCGTTAAATAGTTGTAATTCATCACTGTTTACGAGTTTTAGTTGAATTAATAACAGATTTTATTACTACTTTTATTATTTTTTATATATTGTTGATAGAACGAGTGACTTTTGCATCTTAGATCAGATTCTAGAAAATGTTATTGAACAATCAACTTTAATTTTCAAATTTCAAAAAACTTTATTTTTTCTTTTTATGTATTTGCTTGAAGTTGCGAAGATTACACTTCATAATCATCTGTATATTTTGCTATTGTAAATTAACGTTAATAATTCTAATTTGCGTAACAAATAAGTACATAATGCTTCGGTGTAGAATAGCAACGTATCTATTTATTGAATAAAATTAATTCAGAAAACAAATGTGGAATGAATAATTGAGTAAAAAACATTGATATTTAATTACATTTTTGTGTGCCAATTAATTTCTACAAATTGATATGTTGACAGTAACAATAGCACAATTTTGTTTAGGTCTAGAGTTCAAATTAATTCGTTTTGTACTCACTGTGAAGCATACACATTTTTGTTATTGCATGGCTTTTAATTTTGTATTCCCTTACCAGAAATCAATATTGCCTTGTTTTTTTCCTATTTATGTATAAACAAACAAATTGTTCTATAAATATTGATTTGACATTTCCGCAAAATTAATTAAATTAATAAAACAAATTTATTGTCATTGCTATTTCCTTGTGGTTGGACTACCACGCACAGATTTAGGATTGAGATAGTGAGTTAAGCCAGTTGCCTAACTTGTTGTAGAAATATCTGTTCAGTATCATTGTTCATACTAGGAGTTTACCTAATGATTTTGTTCATTTTGGGACTATTGGTATAATATTAATTTGTAAAGTTTAGACACTTAGAAGGTCGTAACATTCCTTCCAATTAATGTATGTTATTTCTGCGTGCATTTTGTTTAAATGACATTCACTACTTGAAGTAACGGTAAAGTTGAAAATTATCCTTGTTTTTATTTTTATTGAATTTATTTATTTATGAATGGAAATAGAGTATCACATTTTTATAAGTAAATGCTTTTTAATTAAATATGATTTTATCAAAACAAATTGGCAATTTTATTAATGTTAAATTAATAACTATGACGAGTTGACAGGTAAAGTGAAATTGCTTTAAGTTTTAATTATCTCTTAACTGCTATTTGATCGGATATTGCTGAATATAGATATCTCTTGTAACACCAACACAAATCCACAGGTGTTTTGACTATGTGATTGTATCCGATTTTTTTGGTCATCATTTTTCTAATTAATATTCATTATTCAGTTTATATTGATTGCAAAACATCATCATATATTTTTTTTAATGTCTACTCAATGCATTTTTTGCTTTGAACTAGACATTTCTAGTGAAAGGTAGCACCTTTTAATTGGTCTTTCTCAGGCTGTTTTGAATCATTATAAAATGTATTTACGTCATAAGTGACCCAGAAGACGTTTAAGAGGAATTTCCAGCGGCAGTCTGAAGTGGTGGAGTTTCGAATCACGGTCATGATTTGATCTTTCATAAACTCTCGAATTCTTAGCAAGGTTAATGGAAATTATTAATCAGAATTGGAAAATATGTCTACATTCTAAATATAGTTTACAGAATTGTTATTTTATTTTTAGAAAGGTACTTTTTCAAAAATTCTTGATATATTTAGGTACTGTTAACATCGTTTTCTTTTTCTCAATTCTATTTTTAGTTGTATAATTAATTGAAGTTCAAGTATATCATATAATAGATGTTTTAAAGCGTGTGGATTTTTTTAACGTCGGAAAGAAGATCAAAATGGTACCGACAGGAAATAACACAACAGACTGAAAATTAATCGTTTGATTATTTTCACTATTGAAATTATGTAAAATTTTTAAGAATTTTGTAATTAATTCAGTGTAGAAAATTGATGTTTTACGATGACCAAATCACAAGTGACAAAAAATATTCTAGCGTGTCATTTAGTCTAGTTCATTCATTACATGCCATGGTCCATGTTTATTAAATGTTTTGGCGTTAAAGGTCATAGACCTGTGAAATGAGGAACTAATAAAAGTTAAAGAGGTAACATATGAACAACTTAAAACAAGTTAGAAATGAAGAAGTTAACTGTTTTAATTTGATTGCATGAAATTGATAACGAACGCCTGTAAGGTGCTCCACCTAGTTTTTAAAAATAACTTAGCCTTTAGCTATTTAGTTGTTACACTTTCACATGCCCATATACTAATTATAAATATAATGAGAATACATATACGCAAATGTGCCTTTCTATCTTACTGAATATATCTGTGAGAGTAGCAAATTTAATTAACTGAATGCTTTTGTTTGAGATTTTGATGCAAATTAGCGGTCGCAATTTTGCACATCTATTCCTTTCCATTTTTTATTCATGCTTATTCTTCAGTAGTTGGAAAACAGATAACTTCTATAACATTAATCTAGGTTAGTTTTGCACGGTTCCTATCCCAGAGATATAAAGGTTAGGTTAGGCGAGAAAACAAGAAATTTCGAATTAAATTATATGCTTGTTTATATACGAATTTAAATTTTATACCGTTAATAGTTTTAATTTTGGAGAAAGTTTTATTTCAGTAACCATCAAGTATTATGTTGCTTAAGAAATTGCGTTTTTTAATGTTTTGCTTAGTTTATTATTAAATAATAATAATAATTGATTACATTGGTAACAAAAAAAGGTTAAGATTATTACTGTGTTATTAGATATTGACGTCAATGTAAAGCAAAATTTGCAATTGTAGTGAAAACAAGAATTGTTTACGAAGCCTTTGTACTGCAAATAAAATATAATTCTAAATAATCTAGGATGATACACACAATAATGGCTGTTAAGTTGAGTGATTATAATCTTTATTTATAGGGTCATTCTATTTATAGAAGATTTACCTTGTTTGAGTCGGCTAATTAAAATTTCGATTGTTTGTAAAATCAAATATTCCGACTTAGTACAATGATACCTTTAGAACGTCATTCGAAATCTACGCAAATAAAGCATTGTTATTTAATGGGATTCCTTAATTTTGCTCTATTTTTGTTAATTGTTCCTTAAAAATAAAATTATAAATTACATAATAGTATTGATTGTAATTGCTATTTAACTAAAGATGTCACGACCTTTAGAGACAAGGTAAGAATACTCCCAACAGTAAATTTTTCTTATCCTTGACTGTAAACTTGTAGCCCTTGATAATATTTTGTTTCCATGGTGATAAATTTTATTAACTTACTTATTGTATCTTTGTGTTGATTTCATTGGAGCATTGAACATAATATTTACTCCTATTTGTTATCGATTTTAAAACTTTTATTAAAAAAAAAAGTTTATGTGTAAATTTCATCCTGTTTCAGTATTTTTTTTCAATTTTTGCAGCAAACTTACAAGTGGATTATACAGGCTGTCCGACCACAGCGTAATTCTTCCATAGCGTAATAAGAGTTGGAAATATGAAAATTTATTCTGGACAAAAGTTGTTTGAATCTTTCTTGGGGTTGTGTTAAAAATATTTTCAAAAATGGCGCACATTCGGCTATACCTGAAATTAACACTAACTTCATTATTTTAAATACAACAGCGTATATATTTTCACAATTTTTGGATTCCTTGTTTAATTTAAGCATCACTTTATGTACCATATGTAACACTTTGAGTGAACCATTTTCAAGAAAATCAAGATTTAAAGAAAAAATATGGCTTTGCAAAGATCGCTATTATTCTAAATATCTGGAACACAAACGTATTTACAGAGGAGTGGTTGTACACCTTCATTTAAGACATAGCAGTCTATCTCTTAAACCTGATCATCTTATCAAATTTGATAAACTCTCTTTTGATAGGAGCCTTAAACATGAGGAAGTTCAAACCTAAATAACTCGATTTTTGTAAATGGAACGCTATACTTTTTAATTTGCAACCAAATGGAACTTAAAATTACCTTTCGATTGATGTCAGATTGTACCCACTTACTTCTAACAGTTTTTGGAAAAAAATGCATTTTTTTAAATTTTGTAAAAATCTACATCATCAAGTTAGCCTTGATTGTTATTATTGATATAAACATGTTTAAAAAAAGTACTAGACTTTATGTAGAAAATAATTAGTAAAAATATGATAAATGTTTTTTGAAATTTTGAACAAAAATTCTTTCTGACATTATGAATGTATGCGAAATTTTTCTCAAATGAAAAACTTCCATGGGAGATTTCTGTAAGAAAAACAATATCAAAATCAGCTATCTATTCACCATTTTCGAATAAAGGCTGAAAAGGATATGTGATAATAGAAGAAAATACTGTTTTGAGGTAGATCCAGTTTAAAAAACACAAACCTTGTCATTTGAATATCAGCAAAACATTCAATATTCCAAAATTATCAATAAACAAATTTTTGCATAACATTCAAAAAATCTAAAAATATATAGTGTATTGCATTCAAAATAACGGAGTGCGCCATTTTTAAAAATATTTTTAAAACAACCCTAAGAAAGATTCATACAACTTTTCATTTTTCATTTTCAAATTTTCATATTCCCAACGGTTATTACGCTATGGAAGAATTACGCTGTGGTTGGACACCCCGTATATTACTGGTTTCAGAAAATACTCTTCTTACCAGTTTTTATCAATTTTGCTGAAGGTATTGTTTCTAAAGGCATACGTTTAAAATAAGTTTGAAATCTTGTGAAGATATACAAATTACTCATTAATGAGAAAACGAAACTAATAAATAAATATTTGTTAGTCATTATCGATGAAAGTTTTTTGAGCAGAATATAAAGTCAATTACTATCATTTAAAGTAAAATGCAGTTTGAAGAAATAGTGGATTGAGAAATGGTTTCAGCTAGATGAAACTCTTGATGCTTCAAGTAAACAAAAGTTTCAAATCTACAAGCTTGAATTAATTCTGTCAACTTAATGTTGTTTACTTTACGGAAACTGTTTTTAGCGGATGCAGTAATATTTATAAAAGATTGTACTATATGCATATAAGCCTATAATTTATTTCATTCTTTTAGCTTATTAAATATTAGTACAAATCAAAGACAAAAATGATCTGTTTTAGTACAAGGTATTCAAAAAAGATGGTAAAATATGTATTTTAAGATGTAATAGTATGAACCAAAGCAAGCAAGCAAGGGTCTGCAAAGCAACGGTTTCGCAGTTATTTTTCAGCCCTTGATGTGACATATTATCAAGAACCCCGTATTATATTGTTTTTGACGATAAGGTGTAAGTAAGTAATTTACATTCCTAAAGTACGTAAGTCACAGATATTTTGATTGACATGTTGAATGTCTAGCATACGGATATTTTATTCAACTCGTAAACGTTTTGAAGGTAGGTTTGAATAAATCGTTCCAAGCTCTATCGTCATTCTTACATTTTCATTGTTCAGTGCTTCAACCCATGACTTTTTTTGATACTTTAGAGAGGATGACTCTTTTAAATTTCAGCTGCTGTGAATAATTTCTGATGAATTAGTTACATTTTCATTGTTTTATTAGTTGTTTCAGAAAAAATTATATTAAATTTTGTAGAACAAGATAGTGGAATGAATGATACATGTGACAGTGTCCTTCATAGTAGTATGAAAGGGTACAAAAACTTCGTGACATTTTACATAATTGTCTATAGAATTGGGATTTTATCTATTAGGAAGTCGTGTGATTTTCTATTTATCAAAATTATAGATGGTTGTTTGACTTTGACTGACATAAGATAAAGTGAGATTATGGTTGTAAGTTTTGAAAATTTGTTAGAATAAAAAACACAAATAAAAGTGAAGTAGAATGTCGCTGGTTGTTTTTTAGAGAAACTTTCATGTTAAAACTGATTTTAAATTTTCTTGCAACTGCTTTTGGAACTTTGATAGTGTTATAAATGTTGAAGATTATTATTTTTGGCATGTAATCTACATTTGATCAATTAATTAAATTTGTGAATAATTATATCCTCTATATTTTGTTTTAATGTGAAGGTTACTGCGTTTTGAAAGTTACTATAAACTTTTTGTTTAATATGCGGTAGTTGTTAGAAAAGTTTAAATAAAGAATATTATTCGAGAAACACTACATCATTTGAATGTGTTTCTCTTGGTTTCTTAATCATAATTGAGAAGTCTTTACTATTTGGTACAATAAAGAGTAACTCAAATAGAACTCAGTAAACACGATGAATCATATGGAAAATTCAAATAAAATTTTGAATGAAAATGTTTTTGGGACAAGAGTTCTGAACATTTTTGTAGTTGGATTTACTAGTTATCTAAATGTTTAATAGATGTTCCTTTGAATCATTTAATAAGATTTTAATATACGATACTCTGCAAGTAGACATTATCTTTATACCTTTCAAATAATATCTTTCTTGCACACTGATGATGGATCTTCAATTCAATTCAATAGTTATTATGATAATTTCATATTAATATGCAAGGCAAATATTATTTTTGGATAATAAAATTTTCATAGTAGTAGGTATGAGACTGCCGGAAATTTTATGGCGACAATTTCCATTCGTTCGCTAATACTCACTCGTGAAAATTCAGATGTCGCCAAAACAAATACTTGTATCTGAGATCGAAAAATTTCCTTCAATTTTGTACCCACAAGTTGTATTTGGCTGTATTCAATAAATGAAAATAACAGAAATTCCTATCGAAAATTTTTAGCGAAAATACCACTAGTGAAAATTTCCGCTTAATACAAACGTGGTTAATCCATTTTGAAAAAGTGGGTGAACCTGATTCGTCGAAAAAATGTGAGTAGAATTGGCAAATAAATTCAGTGTGATGTAACTGCTACTGTCATTACATTATTGAAGATTTTATGTGCTGATTATTAGTATGCGAAAAAATAACGTATAAAACACGTTCAGAAAGAGCTTTTCATCACTTTTCAACATAAAAAAGCTTGACTTTCTGAACTTGTTTTATAAATAATTTTTGGTATTGGTATTGCTAGATAGTGTTTTGAATCAACTTTGAAGTTATTTATTTTTGGTTAGTTACTTAATTCAGATATTATGTATTTGCTGTTTAAAGTCGCTTAAACGTATTGAAACAGCTAAACCGTTTAAATTCAATAAACCGCTAGAAATGTTGAGTTTCTGTTATTCGTTATTCTTTGAAATTCTCTATCTTTATTTATTTCGGAAATAGAATACTTCAATGGTTTTTAATAAATAATAAAATCTGTTCTATAGGAATTAGTACGATTCTCCCTTAGGTAATACGTGTTTCATTCTGTATTGGTTTCAATATTTGATATAATCATTTGGTATGTTTGGGACACTGACAGACTTAAGCGTCACAGCAGGAGGATTCCATCGACCCGTTGGGATCCTCGCTATAGTAATATAGTAGTAGTAGAACTACTTGAGGTATTAGCGATTTATTTCTCTCAGATTGAGCACTTTTAACAGAATGAAGTGAAAAATATATTAACGAAAAATCTTAACAACAAATCAAAAGAGAAAAAGAAATGATACTGATTAGAAGTCAATCATCATTTCATATTAAGTTACAAACTAGCTGCCAATTCAAAAATTGTTAATTTTTGTTACACCATATCGTGTAAAAAAGGTCAGTTTTTTTTTCTCATTATTTTTTTATAATCTTTAGTTAATCCATATTAATTTTAACATCAATGTTATTTAATTTGATTTTATGATTTAAAGATTTTAAAGATTTGTGGCATTATTCTAAACGTGAATTGAAAATACAACATTTGGAGAACTATTTGTGATTAAAAAAAAAGGAACAAATTATTCTCAATTTACTCAAGAAGCATTCAATCAAAAAGATGCCTTATGTGAATTTGCCTGCACTCAAGCAAAACCAAAAACTGGAAATAACCAGTTCTATTTTATCTTGTTAAATTTTCATTTTTTATGAAACTGTAATTACAAAAAAAATATTTTTTTAATTTCACGAATGGTTTCACAATTACAAGAAGCTTTCAAATAAGAGTATAATTTTATATTACGTTTATATGTATTTGTGTCTTCCTCCACAACCCTAAATCTGGAATTATCCAGTTTAAAGTAATTCGATAAATTATAACATTGCTTAGACTTTTGTTAAAACTATTCATATTAAACACGTTACATAAATTGTAACTACTACAAGAACCGTTCACCTTTCGTTAATATCCTAATAATTTGAATTTATTAGAGCGCTTCCAACACTCTGACTATACGAATATAATATATGTGGTTTTGTAAATGATATATCAAAACCGTTATTCTGGCATATTTTTACACTACTGGTTTTTGAAGAATACCAAATTAACGTAGTTTTTCGCTTAGAAAATGTCTTGAAATTATTGTTACTTTGTGTTTTGCGCTAATTTTGTTCTAAGTTTTCTTAAATTCATTGTTAATTCTACTAAAAATAATGTGCACTTATCTTTTGTTACTACAACTACTTATCGTAAAATGTGTATTTTTTTTATTAAAGATGAGTAATTTATTATTGACTGGTGGCAGTAAAGTCATAAACAATGTCTGCCAGTAGAAATATGTCAAGTAGAACAATTACCTATAAAACTGATAAATTTCAAGTATTTTGTGAAGATTCTGTAAAAAACATAAGTTTCGAACTTTGGTGGTCTAATTTATCTAAAAAATTATATTTTTAGATAATACTTCAAATTGTTTACCTTATAATAAATTTTGGGGATTTATGTTGATTAATTAGCCAAACGCTGGTTTAGTGAGAACTGAGGAAGTTTTTAATTAAGGCTTGACTCCAAACAAGTAGCACATATTCTCTGGTCAAAAAGCTATTATATTTCCTGTATTACTACGACAAACCTTGACCTTTAAATCTCAATTTTAAATGCTGTCGGGGGTCAAATGATTCCTTACTCGAAACCTGTGCATAATTTAAAAAAAAAAAAGTTATACTATGTTACAGTTTCATTGGTAATAGGTGATTTGACACAACTGGTTTTGGTTGTCAGAACTAGCTTTTTGGAGTTTTTAAACTGTATCAAAATGATTTATGAGTTTTTTCTTCAACTTTTTTCACAGTTTCTGCTTCGATGAATACATTATACTTATATAGTCTGTTATTTTGTAACGATGTGACTCCAGTCACGTATTCAAAATCTTTCACGTTTGAGGAGAGATGGTAAAACGGGGTCAGTTGACCCGCGATCCTGTGAGATTAGGACAAGTCAGGTCAGGTCAAACGCATTTTCTCATATGCACTTGAAGGGTTTGTTACACGGATATTCTCGTATCTTTTGTCAAGGCTATAATAATTATTTTATTCGTCTAGGAAGCAAAATTTACATTGTTTATCACATATGTTAATATTTTTTGTAGTCCTGATTAAATTCAATTTTTTTTAACACTAATATCGGTGCTCCTAGAACAATAAATTAATATTTAAAAGTAGTAAACATGCCTTATATAATCATGGTTTATTTTGGTTAAAATGTTGATTATTACATAAATATGAATAACTGTAAGATGTTAAATTTTTTGTTACTTTTTTATGACCACAACAATTTACCATCTGCTTGTGCATTATGGGAGTTATAATTAAATTATTATTCTGTTGAAAATTGTACTTGTCTATGTTCATAATCACAAATGAAGTTTCAAAGTACATTTCACAAATATAAACTGTTTTTTTTTTTCGAACTGTAAGTGTTTATTACAGTCATAATTATTGCTAAAAAGTTGCCAAGCTCCTATTGTTTGTATAGTTACGCCGTGTTAAGGTTACTTTTTAATTGTTAATTTAAAAATAACATAGCAGGGTCATCTAAACTAATAATAATTACAATAATTGTTAAATAACTAAACATCATGCCGTGAGTAATTTATTATGACCATCTCTTATATTTTTTGCTAGCCAAGTGTATAAATGTTTAAGAAACACCTAATAATGAGCTGAATAACAATTAACAAAATAAAATTAAATAAGGAAGTAAATGTATCAAAATTAAACGACATATCGAAGGTTTTGAACTGCATTAAGTTCGTTAACCTTCATTATCAGTCTTCGTAACTTGTTTGTTTGATTGATTGAATGTTTCTTTGCATTGCTTTCATTATATTTGATTAATTTATCAGAATTTGTTTGATTTTTCTTCTATTTAACAACAATAGAAGTTCAAATTTCAGGTTTTTATCTCACCGTTGGATGCGCTCGTTCTAACCAATTTTCAGCCAAAAACAATTCTTTTTTTCTTATAATTTAACGTGCTTTTTTTTTAAATTACCTGTAATTAGTCACACCCCAGAAGTTGCATGTTAGGCGGAAGTCAGAGTTTTGGTGAGATTGAATATTTTTGTTGACGACGACTGCTTTCTCTGCTTGTGGCTATACAACCAAGTCTTCGATAACCTTTACTCTCAAAAGAACCGGCGACTCTATTGACCGATATAGTGATGGAGACAGTAAAATAGCTATAAAGTAATAATCATATTTCGCGACAGTTTAATGGTTGTAAATATTCACTTTAGCATAATGATGAATCAGTTTATTGTTGTATTTGCTAAAAATTATTGTCAGTCATTATATTAATGTAGTTTCGGTTAACTGAATTGCTTAGAATGAGTCAGTTTTGGTGCACCCACACAATTGCTTTGGATCTGGCACCTTGAATATATTTTTGGCATTTTGTGTTATTTTTTACACAAATATTTAAGTCTAGATATAATTTTTTTCTTTAAAAATTCAATATTGATTGAAAGGTTGACGTAAAATAATCAAATTCCTCGGACATTTTTAAACAATTGCTTATAAATATTGAGTGGATAGTATTCAAAACAACTTCAGGGTTTACCGTATTTTTTTTAATAGGAGTGATATTATAAGGGTACATCGACTTGATGTTTGTTTGGAGACCGTTTGACGTCATTGAGTGTCATGTAGGTTGCCATGGTAGAAGCTAAAATTGCACCACAAACTTTTCATTGGAAAAAGTTCGAATCCTTACATTGACTCTTTATGTATTTCTCAGAGCTTTCAACAAGAAAACATGTATCTTTATCATGTTCGTACATTTTCATATTTTTTTTTCTATTGTGCTAATGAAAAGTTCAATTTTTGTTTTATAGTCTTGACACGAGGCATTTGTGACCTTCAAGTTTATTTTGGTATGACCGCGCTCAACGAATTTATAATAAAATGTTTAATGGAAAGTAGTAATGATTTTTGATATTTTTTTCAATTTAACTTTGGTTGAGTTAAATTGGAAAATACTGCTGCAATAAATGTAGAAATAACTCCTCCCTATAGATTACTTAAAGTCGTGCTTGTCTTCTGTTGTGTGAGTGAAGAGAATTATCTAGAGCTAATTTCTTTGGGGATAAAGATTTTATAAATGAAGACATATCGTTGCTATTTTACCCACGAAGCTAATTAAAGCAGTTGATTAAATTTAGGTAATTTTGTAATTTATTTAAAAATTACTCACGTACTTTTTTATCTTTGAATATATCTTTCTGTTATAATTAACATATAGCAAGTTATTTTTTAAGTTGTTTACAATGTTAAAATGTTGTGGTTTGTCAGAATAACAAAAAACTGCGATTAATATTGCTGCTATTAATTTTAAATAACTTGTTTTTGATCCTTGTACTATAGCAAGAAATCTGCAAAAGTTGATCATTCCCTCAAGTATTTTTATGTTTAGAAGGAAATTCTGTATTTTTGCTGACGTCTTTAGTTGGTAATTTTTGGTTTGTGGTGAATCTTGTATTTTCCACATATTAACTATATGGGTAGGTCTTATTTTTTTCTTATTAATCAACAAAAATAATCTATAATTTGAAATGTTAACCAACTGAAATAGACTAATGCATACTAATATCATACTGAGTCATACACTAAAAATGCTTTACTTATACTTAATTTAAGCGTCTTATTAGCATAATTACATATGATTATACACACTGTATAATGCTTATAGTAACTTACTATTCACTTGGCTTTTACTCTGGTCTACTATGTTAAAATTCTATTTTGGTGTCTAGACACTAAAGAATGGTTTCTATTCTCACTTTCTGAATATCAAATACAATAAGAAAAGATAAATTTAGTTTTTTCTAATCATGTTTCTCAGCACGTGTTTATAGTAGCCTTGAACGTATATTTACATGTTTATCGTAATCAAATCTTTACATTCTACATTATTAATTAGAAAATTTAAAAATATTGAAAGTATTGAGACAACATTTTGTCGAAACTTTGTATCACTTCAAGAAGCAATTATTTTTCAGTGAATTAGATGCCAACCTGTCAAAAAGAAACTGCTCAATTAATTTTCGTATTTTTTTTTATAACAATATCACATTGAGGAATGTCAAAATAACATCTCGCTTTAACGTATTTTTATGATACGGTAGTTACAAGAATTAAAATCTCTTTATTTGATATAATAATGTATTTTTGGATTTTAAAAGGTGTTAAATTAATAAATTGTTAATTTTCACCTTGACACATAACAGTAAAGATAGTAAAGTAATACTGAACTTTGTACAGGTAATTACAATTACTCTAGAAGTTTTTTAAGTGCAAGTACACACCGCTAACGGAGATAATTTGTAATCTACCTTGGACTTGTACATTCATTTGCAAGTGTATTGATCACTCAAAAATTAAAATTTTAATTATTTCTTGAAAATTTTGGTAAAGCTTCTGTAATAGTAAATGAAGAAATCAGATATTTACATGGTTGGAGTATTTTGTTGCTCATTAAGACGGAATTTGGCGTTTATTTTTATAACTTTAAATGTCTATTCAAAATCTTTACAAAAATTCGTTAGGTATTGCTTTTAAGTATTTGACTTGCCGTGTACCTTTTTTGTAAGAAGATCAGGAAACACCTAGATCCGTATACAAGAGCAAGGGCAAATATGTTAATCATACATTAAGAATTAAAAATAAATCGACACTTATTTTTTATTTTTACAAAAAATTCTTCAAGATTTTAACTTGTCTTTTGAAAGTAGCCCCTAGAATAAACATTTTTTCATTTACAAAAGAACTTAACCAATTTTTGTGACATTTGGAATACTTACGTTATGTCAGTCCATCGTTCAGCAGTATGATTTGTGTTATTATAGATTTTCTTAAAAGAGCATATACAGTATGTCCTTAGATTGAGTTTACAAGAAGAAAAAAAAAATTTTTGATTTCAAGTCGAAACCGCATTGGAAAAAAATTTTTTGCTTGTTCTGAAACTAGCAAATCTGCAATTAAAAATTCATTATCTTATCTCAGTAGAAAGAGAAGTTTATTTTTTTCTCCACTTTGGACTTAATGATGATTAATTTTATATTGAACGTTTTTATTATGTAGGCGAGATTGCTTTACTTTTATGTGGTTTTGACAATTCTGCGATAGTTTATCGTCTTGGACGTTCACGAAATGTTGTCTAGTGGTGAAAGAATCTACTTGACTCAGTGTTACTGTATGGATAAGCAAAGCTATCGTTGTCAAAGTAACATTGTTGCCAAAAAATATAAAATCGATGATGTGATAAGGCTCAAAGAACAGAGAAATGTCTAAAATCAAGCGAAAAATGAACATCTCTTTTTACTGAGCTAGAATATCGAAGTTGTAATTACAGATTTACTATTTTCAGTATTTGCAGTTTTGGCGTAAAAGATAACAAGTTTTTTTCTCTTGTAAACTGAATCTGGGGACATAATGTATATACAATGTGTCCCTAAGATAAGTGAAACGACTCTTGTAAAAAATTTTTGTTTTGAATTGTAATTTTGTAACATAATTCCAATTTTGAAAAATCAAGTATGCCTTGGAAATTTAAACTTATTTCACTATGGAGTCGGCCAACTATGATTTTTCATTTTTTTCATGTTTATTTCACAAATCAGTGAAATTTACTTTCAAAAGTGCAAAATCATAGTTGTCTGATAATTTTGAAATACTTTTTTTTATTTCATATATTTTTATCAAATCAACTAATTTCATACTTAAATATAAAATATAATATAATTTGGTCAATGTTTTTGGAATTTAGTATACGGGCTCAGATATTGATTCTAGACAACTTTTCTTAATAACTTTTTGTAATATCTGTTGATAAAAAGAACTTTACTTTTCAGGAAAACAGGTTTTTTTTGAAATTTCCAAAGCATACTTGATTTTTCAAATCTAAAATTATGTTACAAATTAGTCTTTAACCAAGCATGGCTAAACCCCAAAAAATGACAATTTAAATAAAAAATTTTACACTTTATATATGTAGGTACATGCAGGACTAGGAATATTAGATGGGGATACCTCAACTAGGACTCGTGGTGAGTTTTACGCTTGGGGAAGAGTTAGAACTAAAATTAGTCGTAATGATAATGATTTGATTTAAGTTCTATCAAAAATCAGCTGAGCACAACACCCCAAAAAATCGAAGATCGTTAACTTGAGTATGAAATTACATTGATTAGACAAATATTAAGTGTAAAGAAAATTATCGTAATGGAGATATTGTCATGTAGATTTTTCACTAGAGTACAAAAAACTTCTGGCAATGGGTTGGTTTATAAAATTACAAGTTTAGACTATCGGTTTGTCTAAAATTCTCTAGACATGTTACTTTATAAAAATACAAGCTTTCGATGTCCATGTTATGGTTTGGTCTAGCGCTTTCTCACTTTATTCAACTGAAAGGCACTGTACATATTTATTTTGCAAATTACAACTGTCACAAAAAGAAGACTTCTCATCATTATGAAATCAGACCGTTTGCTGATCGAAACCGGACCGAGACCAGATAGAGATTGGACTGATAATGTATCCACATTTAATCGAATAATCCTCGTACACGGTTAAGTTAATTGATGAATACTCGAAGACATATAAGTAGCACTAAAGAAATGGGGTGTTTTTTGGCTACTTAAGAATCCTAAATATGTACCTTACTCTTCAAAAGGAACTTCCGAACTCTTGCAGTTGACCATTAAAAATTTCATCTCTTCGTATGGATTTAGAATATGTTTTTTTACAAAAAACTTTTTCAAGTTATTAATTGAGATTTTGCTGTTTGGTGCATTTTGTATAACATATTTCCGTAATTTTCATTCATCTGTATCACCATAGCTAAATTCATATTTGAGATCAGAATACCCTGAAGAAAAATATCTACTTTCAAGTATTTTTTATTTCATGGAAATATTTGTTTCGGTTCGTTCAAAACTTTGACTAAATTGGCGGCGTGTTCTCTACTTGACATCTATATACAGATTCATTATAAATAACTGTAGTCAAAATATGCTGTGCCCATGTAAATTTGCTACTCTATAAAAAAGTTCTCTCTAATTTAACATTTCTTAATTTGACAGAAACATCTTCAGTTTTGATAGATTTTTGCTATAGTTACTGAAACGGCAAAGAAAAATTTTTTTTTCCAACCAACGTCGACTACAGTTATTTATAATGACTTTGTATACTTATATATCTAAACGCTCGCCTTAAGTACAGTTTGACCAGAAATATTCTGCGAATACAACTTAATTCCTGATTCACTTTTCCCAATTTTGACGACACTCAACCGTATTCTGCTGTAAAACTCTGCCTGTTAGACTCTTTCCATAAGCATTACGTTATAGCGTATTTCAAAATTTATTCTGAAGGTCTGGTCGGCTTGCGCCAGGATCATAATAAAATACTTAAACAGTCAAAGTTGTATTCACAGAATATTTCTGGTCAAATTGTAAATAGTCTACTTTCGTCAATCCTGCAGACTTAACAAGTGGTAATTAAAAATTTCGCTTTATTCTTATGTAATATTTTACTTAACGATCTTTTTTCTACATACTGACAAGCAGTTGATATCATAATCTGATTTCATTCTTCAAAATATTGTAAATTTCAGTCCATCTCTTAATCAGTATAACTACTTGAATTATAATTTTTCGTTTCGTAAGACTTACATAACATCAAATTTAGTAAAGGTTTAATTTTTAATTTATTGTAGTAATCATTTCCTACAAATACATTCTTGCAATTTAGGTCTCACATATTCATTAAAATATTTGTATTACTTTTATTAATTCGTTGGCGCATATCTACTTAACTTTAAGTCTTCAATAACAAAATTGAATAAATTCAAAAATTTACCTAATATCATTTTCATATTCTTCTGTTGCTGAAAATTATGTTAATTTGGTGTTAATTTATAGCTTAGGCGAATTATTTTGTTGTGAACTTCGAAGTTTTTAAATTATATAACGTCACTTTTAAAGGACGGCTAAGAAGTGCTTGAAGGTTTATAGACCTTAAACCAGTAGTATTTTTAATCTTCTGACACGTAACAAAAATAAACAAACACTGTGTAAAAGAGCCCGAATAAAAGCTGATAAACACCTTATTGATGTTTAAATTTATTTAAAAATACAGCTACCGGGTATCCTTTTAGGTTATCATGTATTCATTTGTTTTCACAATGTAAGTATTTGCATATAATTTTGTCAACGATAAAGATCAAGTATTATGTCAAAGAATGATTTATTTGTTCAACTTTTAAATATTTGTTTAATGTGGAGTCTAATATGTGATTCTATATTTGATGTTAGCATTGGAAACAGGTGTAGAAAATTTATTTCTTTCTGTTATTCTTTTTAAGGACAAATTTCTAAAATGATTTTATTTACTGAACAAGAATCCTTAATACGGCAGAATGCAGTTTTTATTGAAAAGGATTTAGTGGACATTTCACAGTTCACTTTCTTACTTGAATTCAATTGAACTTTGTTTTGTAAAATTGTTCTAGACACCTTAAACAGTGTGAAGTTTAACTATGATAGATAATGTTTATTATCTATTTGAATCGTATTAATTGGCAATTATTTTACTAATTGGCAAATTAATTGATTTTCAGATAACCAAAAGAAGAATGGCAAAACAGAAAAAGGAAATTCTTCAAAGTCAGGTAACAATTTTCTCTTGAATAGTTTTAAATCCGTTGTTTATTTTTGCATCGTATCATGTTAGACGGTGTTAAAAAGATTAATTAAAATAATTAATTAAATGTTTGTTGCTAATTTAAAATGTTTGTCATTCGATGTCGGCTTGAGATGAATCATGAGATACAAAGTGTATATCAACATTTTTTATTAATTGTTTATTCTAGCCATCATAAAATGATTTAGTTCAAATAAAATGCATATGCTTTACGTTATCATAAAAAAATATAAGTCATTTTTTAGTCGAATTATATAATAATAAATTAGATGTTGCGAAAATTTAGAGCGTCCTTGTTAAACGCGGGATAATATATCTCTTTTGAAAATTTTGTTATGTAGTTTTTATGGTGTTTATAAGAATAAAAATAATTTTATGGTACGTGTACATGTTTTAGCATATTTACATTTCGCTAAAGCACTTGACTGAATTGAAGTAACATTTCAATTCGAATTCTTTAATCTTCTTGAAATACGTGTATCTTTAGTAATGGATTCTATTCTTTATAAAAAATGTATCCGTGTTAAAATTTACATTTATTGCGGGAACATTGGTTGCCTTATATAAGTTTCGAACCAGTTCCAATTTTCCAATTAAAGCAATTGTTTTAAATAATTAAAAAGAAAGTACAGACTTTGGAATTACTGTAGTTTTGTAAGCAATTTGCGGAATTAAGTATTTTATCGTTAAATTATTTCGAAAGGTCAGTTATATTCAATCTGGTACACCTTGTTTATCTGCTGGGTGTAAGTAGTGCGTTCCACTTTTCCACTCTCTAATACTAGATGGCCATCTAACGGACATCTTATCCGAGAATTTATTTTTAGACTAAATGACTACTATAAACAGGTGTTATGTTAATTTTTGTTAAGAAATAAAGAATAGAAAAAATTACAGAAAAATGAAAAAATCTTTTTCAGCTACTTGTAGTTGGAACGATCCAGTTTAAGGATATTTATGTACCTTTGACCGCAGATAAGTGTTGTCAAACATAAACATTTTCTAAACAAATAGATTGGTCCTCTTATCAAAGGTCAAGCCATCCTGTGCTTTTCACATGGACATCTGCGTCATGAATTTGGATAAATAAGTCGGCAGACCTAGAAACGTATGCGATTTTATAAATAAATAAGGTATAATTAGCATTTATTTTTTTATCTAAATTTATTGTCGTTCGTATTGACACAATTTTGTAATATACGTAATTTTGTTAGTCTTGGACGCTGAATCTACGTGCGTTAATAAAAATAAAAACATCCACGCCTCCAGCTATATGACTTGAAAAATTTCATCGCTTGATTGAAATTATTAAAGGAATTGCTTTTAATACCTACCTTTATTCAACAGTTGTAAGAAAGGAAAAAAATACAATTTATTATAAATCAATCATTGGATTATGTAATATTTTCAGGTTGAGGATGTCTAGTTCGATTGTTTGTCTGGGGTTAGATAATTCTGTGCTTTATCGGTCATTCCTACGTCAGAGTATTTTTTTCATTCTCTAAAGATTATAACGAGTGCAATTGAAAACTGGATAATTTGATGAAGTTATATCTAATTAATTGATCCGATTCAAATATTTGGTCACTGATTGCAACATATTGTAAATGTTAACGAAGCATGGCCTAACATTTTAATGCTATGTTGTTTACAAGGTTACAACTACCGGGATTTACTACCACAAATGTGTTAATTTTAGGGCTAATTTTATATCATTTTTTTTTTTTAAGATTAGTCAATTAATTGATATTGTGTTTTTGATAATACTTTGATAATTTGTCAGGTGATTTTGATTATTTAAACTCAATTAAAACAAAAAGACTAAAAATTGCAAGTCATTTACAATCAAATTTGGGAATAACGCTGTAACTAAGGGACGCTACACGTGTGGAATGTTAGCTCTTATCTACATCAAATTCTTGTTTACATTTTTTTTCTATTTGGATAAATTTTATTACAAGACAATTAGTAGCTTAAATCCAACAGTAAATGATTATTATTAAAGTTATTCTGCGTTTTATTATATGACAGAAAAAATGGTGTAAGGTAATACAATTTCGATGTTCTCTTCCAGCATTTCTAAGGCTTATCAGTTGCTTTTGATAAAAACGATTGGTTCATTCAATGATCACTTGTGTGGCTTATATAATTCCTTTTTCGTTCTAATTTCAACTTCATACAAGAATTATGAGGCATTAATTTTATATTTTGTTGACACATAAACGAAAATATTGGTAAATATGTCCTTTAATTGTGTACACGTGCCATAGAACATCAATACTTTGGAGTAATATGTGTGTCGTATTAAAATAAATGCTAATGTTATGGTTAGACATATTCGTGTTTTGAATATTTTCTATGGTAATAAAAGTTGGAGAAAGAAGGTTTTAGTAATTAGTATTGTTGTTTATGTCAGTCTATTTTTTGTTAAACAAATTTTCATTAGAATAATATATGTTGCATTTTTCGTGAAGAAAGTGCATTGCTTAAAAAAAATTAATTGCTCGTAACCGTTTTATTTTTCAAAATTAAGAGTAAATTATCGAAGCGTATCTGGTGTTGACTACCCTGCTTTTCTGAGATGAATATCTTCGTTTTACTAAAATTTAAAATTTTAACTTTTGGTAAATCAGAAAATTTAAATTTCATGTTTGTACAATAAGTTCCGCTAGAACTCATTTTTATCAAGTATGAGGCCATATGAAAAATTCATTATTATTTTGTGTATAATAATAACAACAACAATGTTAGTTGGAGGTGATGCTTTTTTATAGATTTTATGGAATGTTAAACATTTTTATGACAATTTCAAAAGAGATCAAACTTTCTCCAACTTTGAAAGAACTTCTGATTGCATAGACTGAAACGCATTTTTCGATATTTTTTAAATATCTTATTTTAAAATTTTTACACTTAACTGCTTTATTGTATACCGTAATAACTTAAGATTATTCTTTTAATACTTATTACTATCATTACTCAAAAGAGTAATTACTTTTTCTTTCAAAAATATTTTTGTACTAGTACTGCACATTACTATACTTATACTTTCACAACTTTCTATTCATTTACGTCTTCGACTTCTTTCACCTGAATCAGAATCATATTTTTTTTTCTAAAAATTATTGTAAAGTTGTGTTTATCTAATTAAAAATGTTTTTATACTTGCTGGTTTGCTTTTGGGTAATTATTACACAAGCTGTGTTTGTAGATTTATGAGCTTCAATCATGAAAACAACGTTAAGAGAAAATTGCAGATCTACGTTTTTTACAGTGGCCGGTTTAAAATAACTCTAATATTCTTTTATTACTTCCTACATTAGATGTTAAATTTAAAAAAGTCGATCCTCAGCAGGAAGAATAATTTTAACCGTAACTCAAGAATAGAAGTTTGCTTTAATTTGGTTTCACTTCTAATAATTAGAGGTCGATAGTTAAGAGCGGAGTTAATGAAGAAAAACTGATTAGTTAAATTGCATGGAACGAGAAAAAAAGATTGTTAAGTATTTATAAAATGCGTACTGGGTCAAAAAAACTGTTATAAGGTATGGAATTCTTTAAATACTTAACGCTTAGGAAAAGTTATATTCTTGTTACATTCTTTCTTTTTTTTGTCGTTTATATAACTTATCTTAAGTGTAACACAAAATGATTAAAATTATAGATTTGTAAACTCGATAAAGAACTGCCTTACAGCTTTTAGTTCATAAACATCAAGGAAATTCAGCTCCTAGATTTCTCCGTTGAATAATCTCTTTCCTCTTTACTTAAGATTTTATGATGTGATATTTGTGAGAGAAAATATTTAGATTTGATAAAATTTAAATGCTGATAAGATTTATATTCAAGTGCATTTATCAATGTGAAAAAATATGTGAAATTTTTGCTAGATTATAAACACTTCTAGAATACCATAAGTATTATGGATTTCCTTATGGTCATTTCTGACAAGTTGATATCTTTGGGGAAGGTAGTTACTATATACAAATACATGTGCTGCTTTTGAGACTCTTGATAGGTAGAAAGTTTACTTGGAACTAAAATATTTCACAAGTTTTCATGTTATGAGATGAACAGCAGAATTTATTAGAGTTCAAACAGGTGAACATACACAAATTATGTGATCAATGATCGGATTAATGGACTGTTTTCAACTTTATTAAGTTGAATTGGATGATCCCTTTTAAATTAAATGTCATAGTGACGTCTTCAAAAGTTTCATGTTTTTAAAAGGTCGTTCTTGCATTAATCATAGTTTGCTTTTTCTTTTCTTGAAGAAAATTTTTTGAGCAGAACTGGTTCTTTATGATACTGGAATATTAGAATATTGTTTTCCAAGGGTCAAGTTTTTTGGGTTAATAATATTGAAACTATTCTATTTTTTAATTCTCAGTTCAATTCCATTGTCAGTAGGACAGTTTAATCTTAAACGTAAAAGCTGTAAGCTGGGTCCTGGGGGTCAATTCGTGAAATGATGTGAATTTCACATATGAAACAATGATTACCCTATGGTTTTGGCCAAACCATCTAGTCTTGCTTCAGCCATTTTTATACAGAAGCGAATTTCATAAATTGGCTATTTAGTATTCTGTAACGGAAAGAAAGGATTGAAGGAATGGATTGGATTATTTTCTGGCATCAGTTTTTGGGAATGCGGTTCCTTTACGTGTAGGTACTCCTTGCTATAGCATATATATTTTTGTTAGATCTTCTAGTGTTTAAATGATTCAAAAAAACATAGAATGAAATTAACCTAAAAACAGCAGCAATTATTTAAACTACGACGCATTTTGAGTACCAAATACTCATCCTTAAGTAAATTAGAAAATATTAACTACACTTGACGCGTCATAGTTAAATAATTGTTAGAATTTTTGGGTTTTTTCATTTTATATAATATAATCTGTCGTTAGATTAATTTTGACAATACTAAGTACTAAATAGAGAACCGATAGAATTTATACGGAATTGACGTTTAGTATATAAAAAAATGACAAGAAAAGTAAATTTAACGTTTTCGGTTTTTTTTCCAAGAACGATTGTATAATACAGCATTAATGTTGGCCAATTCCGGCTTTAACCGCAAGAAAAATGTGTTAAATACAAAAATATTTCATTCAGGTTTATTATCTTTGAAAAAATCTAATAAATTGTACTCGAGTAATTTGATTTTTGGTTGAGATTTTCACTTAATTTTTTTGCGACGCTTTGAGTATTCTATTCAGAAATGAATGTGTAAAACGTCGGATGCTGGACCAACTGAGTTGGAAAAAGGTTCGTATTTATGATTAATTCAATTGAGAGTACTTCTGGAAAAAAAAAAAGATTGCGCCGCTAGTTTCTTCATTAATCATAGTCGCTAGAAAGCTTGGATAATCTTATTGAACGACTTAACCAATGGCAAATTTCAGGTTCACAGCACATTTTTATACATTTCACTGATATTCAGTACTTTATAGTAGAAGGCTTTAATACAAATACTATTTTTTCATTGTGCGGTTTTATTGTTTTTCAATAAACAGCAGTTAATCATTAAAATTATAAAATGTAAGAATAAAGCAATATGGTCAGAATCAGGCAGGACACATCGGAACATATTTATAGTAGATAATTGTTATACAAAAATATTAAAAAATCTAACAATAGAAATCAGAACCTTAATTACGAAAAATGTCCTAAGTATTGCTTAATCCTAGTCACCTACTGAGAATACACCGCAATATGTGAGTGCTTACGTAGACCTGCTGTTTTTGCATTTTGTTTTTTTTTTTATAGTCAAACCATACTAGAAGAAAGTTTATAAATTATATATGTCTTATTTCATGATGTATTTTTGTCAAAAGCAAACTAATTTGTTCTGGAAGATTATAAGGCAACGAATTTCAAGGGAGTCCTCAGAGCTCTTCTTTAAGGCACTCAATATTTATCCAAAACCTACTGATGAATCGTGAATTTGCAAATTTTTGCAAAAGTCGGTTGTGTATTTTTGAAGATAAAAATCTAAAATTTCTAAGGAAAATATAAAAAATAAGTATAAATTAATTTCTTCAAGTTCAAGTTCAAGTTAGTGTTTTTCTGGTTAATTTAATTTTAATTTTTGACATTTTAACTATATAACATTACATTTACATATATATCATTAACCATATAACATTCTATGCATGCGGGACTTGAATTTAGTAGACTTAACAAAAGTATCTCTATGTTCAATTCTTACATTTGCCAAATGCAATGAATATTATAATTAATTACTTGATTGTGCGCTTCATAGTTAGGTACATCTTGTAACTGAACTTTTTTCTATTTTTTAATAGTAAACAATAAACATGTTAGTGTATATGTAAATTCATATTTCACACGTGTGTCATTTGTAGAATTAATTAAAGGTTAAATTAGATAGTGCTGTAGTGTCAACTGTCAAGAACAGATTTATGATTGTAAGTTTAAACAATTTAAAAACAATATTTAAACTTAATTATCCTTTTAATGAATTATTAGATTTTATGACCTCGCTAAAAATTGCATAATTTAATCATCAAGTCCAGTCTGATACTTAGAAAAACCAGATCATGAAAAGATTCTTCCGAAATTTCTAATCTGATAAAGGTTCACGTGTACACAGATGAAAGGGAAATAGTATCTAATCATTTCTAATAAATTATATTAAAATATCTCACGCCATTGATAACATTCCACATTTCTTACTTTTTTGATCTGCACATTTCTTACAAAATTGTTTATTATTATTTTTTCAACTACCTGTTTAGGTATTTGCAATACAAAGTCGTTGCCATCACATTTAAATTTAAAATTAAAAATTATTATAATCCAGTTTATATAATTTAATGTAAATTGATTAATTATACTCAAAAAAGAAAATTCCTAGTTTATATCCAAGTAAATAATAGTCTGTTTTGATCTGGGATCTACTTTTGCCATAATAATTTCACGCTACAGTTATTAAATCTAGGGAAGCAGTTGGTACAATTTAATTACGATAATTTTTAACTTGTTATCGCATCTTGAATAATTAATTATCTAACCCTTGCTTTTACTTAATTGCAGCTAATATCAATAACAACCGCAGGTCACGTTAAACGTTGGCAAAATTTCCGTAAGACGTTAGCGATTTTGAAAACGAGCAATAAGCTATCATCAGTGCATTCAAGTTATGTCACTTTCGATCGACCTTCCTTGAGATGAAGAGCGAAAGTTTGGCGCTGGTGTTGAGTGGATGCATATAAATTGAAATGTAAATAGATAGAAATTAACAGAATTAGATTACAAAAAAGTTTGTTATTCAATTCATCAAATATTCAATCTAGATAAATATGTTTTTCAAGCACTGTTTGAGTGATACTTGAGGAAATATCAATGATTAATGGTTTTTTGATCTAGAAAAACAAGGAAGACGAGGGACGTTCTAGATGTAAGAATGTCTTCAGGTATTGAAGTTGATCCAGTTCTAACACTAATAATTCAGCTTTGATTTGTTATATAATTTATTTTAATTTATGGATAATGGTAGTTTGATCTTTGAATTTGTTATACTTGGATGGTTTCAGGCAAAAATACCATGTGAGAAGCTAAATATAAAAAATCCCAAATATTGTTTTTGTATTGAAATAGCGTCTAGTTGTTACTTCTATATACCGTTTTGTAATCTGGATTTAGATGTTTGCATTCTTGGCAGTTAAAAAAAAACAATGGCGCTTCGTTAAACAAAATCTGGTTAACCACAAACCAATACAGTAGGAAAAACATAATGATGAATAGTTAATTGCACTAATTTGAAAGTTAAGACAAGTAAAATGTGGCTAACACAAACTCATTTAAATTTAATTAAAGGCTATTAAAAGTGAGTTGGATGTGTCGAAAGCATGTTTCTGGAAAATAATGGGTCAATCAAAAATCAATCATTCTCGTTTGTCGTTTACTCATCTCCAAATTACCCACGTTATTATTCAAGTTCCTAAACTCGTGTAGGTTTCGATAGCGATGTAAACAAGTAGTTCCAACGATCACATACTGAAATCGTGATTGCCACATGGCCTTCTACCATAGGTGAAATGAATTTTAGAATACCTTTACCTGTCCACGAAACTTCGGGTTTTTGACCGTTAGCTGAACTTGTACAGTGCATTTCTCACATAAAAAAGTTACATGTTATATAATTCAATTGTTTTAACTAATTTCCATTGAAAATGTTACCTAGATAAGAATAACTAGAAGCGTAACTACGTATTAGCGGGTTAAAGTTGGACAATTTGGAATTAATTCCGGGTCATTTTGCTTTTTACCTTAATTTACATTGAAACTTGTTTATGAAATTATGCAAAAAGCTGTGACCCATCGATAACTTCAAACTTTAACTCTGAACGCTCCGAGTCTAGACTGCTTACGAAGTGGCCAAGGTCGTACTCTCAGAACACGTCATAGCAAATTGGACTTTTGTACATTATAGATAAACTGAAATTTTGAATAATTATTACAGCATTGCGTTAACGTAGGAAGTCAAGATAAACCATTTTTTTTTAATAAATTTACACATATTTGTTACATTTTATTATGTTTACATAAGATTTGTGTATGTTATACGTAAACAGAAAGCCTGCTTTTTGCAAAATTTTATTACTTTCATAAAGTGCGTCAAAATCAAAACACTTTTCAGATCTCTGTCGTTACTTCATAAATTTATTTTTAAATAGCACTTAACTATTAATAGGGTGTTTTGCATTCTTTTCGCTTTGAAGCGATTGCATCAAATCTTGAGTTACAAAAATCAGCAATGTTTTAAGACTCTTTGCTTAAAATATAATTTTGATCAATTTTCTACCAATTGATTGCTGGTATATTCAGGCGCCTGGTGTTCTATCGATTCTGACCGTGATTATGAGACAAATACATATGTATATGCCTTGAAATTGATAGTAACTAATTTATGACTGCTAGGGGGAACATTCTGTTTAGTTGTTAACACGAATCAATTATTAAAAGCAATGAATAAGTAAATAATACACTTTCTTTTGAATCGTCTACTTTTATCTAAAGTAAAAGATTTATGAAAATATAACATAGTGTGTGCTTTTTTGAAATAATTTATTAGCCACTGTTTAAGTTTAGTCACTTAAACAGCCGCGTAGCCTTGACGTTTTTAAAATGAATGAAATATTTATAATTTTGTAGAAATTAAAATATTGGCGAATTATATTTAACCATTGCATTTGCTTCCTGATTTTCTAAAAATAGATATAGGTATTTAATATCAATTTTTTGTTCTGGTTTTTATTTTAATTTTTATAATTTATAGCAAATCAAAACAAGTCATGTCATAACTAAACTTTATTAATTAGTTGCAATAAATAAATATTAATATTAAAATTATTTCAATTAGTATGGTGAAAGTGTCAAAATTATAATTTTTGTAAAATTCGTTAAAATCTGAATTACCAAAAAACTGAAAAAAATTTGTAGTTGCAAAAAAAATCAGAGCTACGTGCACAGTGGTTTGACACATTATATAATTTTGTTTACTTCCGTCTACAAATGTTTTTATAAAAACAAGTCAAGGTTACAATATTATGACGCGAATTTGGCGAGTCAGAAAAATTGCACGCATTAAAATAGATAGACGTTAAACTATAAAATTAGAAAAACGTAAATTTCAAAGAAAATTTGTTCATTTGTCGCTTGCACAGACAGATATTTGGCTGACACGCGTTGTAATTCCAAAAAATAAAAATTTGTAAATAATTTGCTGAAAGTCGAATGGATTAATCTATTTTTTGACTTCCATAAGGAACGTGGCAGAAATGACGGGTCTATTAAAATTTAAACGCAAAACAACAAACATATTTTTTGAGAATTCCAGATAATAAAAATATTTAATTCGTTTTATGAGAATCAAAATCAACGTCAATGGAATATTGGAAGGTCGGATCATTGTTTTAACTGAAACAGGTTTTTTGATGACTATACTAGTGGTTTGCAAATTAATTAACAACTTTTCAGTATTAAACTTCATGTTATGTTGCTGTATGCTGATGAGATCTATTCTGAAATGTTGAGAGCAAAGTGCTTACGTCCTAGAGTAGCTCCAGAGCACCTAGCCAAATAAATTCTTGCCAATTATTTGTTACTGTTTAACCGGTTTATTATTATCCATGCTGTTCATCCGGTTATATCTAGATTTTGCGCTTCTGTTCATCGTAACACAGTTGCGCCGCATCAGAAAAAAAGTCCCAGCAAAACTTGTATAATTTTCATGGCCCTTGCAAATTACACTGTTAATAGTAATTAATATCTTTCCAACATAATTCGCAAGTAATTGTGTTGTTCTTTATGAGTTTGCGAAGAGTTAACACCGCATTTAACGCTTGTCCAATTATATTAATACGTTTTAATAACATGTCGATTTCATTTCCATAATGTAATTGTAGTTAATTGGTGGTGAATGAAAATGTTTTTAACTGCTGACAGTGTGTTATCTGTCTGCATCACTGATTACTCAAATTGACATGTCGATGACGCTCACAAACTGAAAAATTACATTCCCTAAAAAAGGGATTTTTTAATGCGTAGCTGAAGCTGGAAAAGTTACAGAAAGAAATAATCAATATTTTGGTGGCACAACACAGTTTATCTTCTCATCGATCATGCAATTTTGTAATTAATACTTTTTCTAGGAACTTACTATGTTTTCTACAAATTTCTCTAGGAATTTTTTCTACATTTCATTCATTAAAACATTATTTTCAGCTACAAGAGTAGAATTTTTTTTATAGCTCTAGTCATTACTATATTGTTACCGGAAAAAAATGGTTTGTCATACAAGCTTTATTACATTCGCTCAAATTGCACAGTGGCGGCTTGTTAATTTCTTAAAATTAACACGTTTCAGGGCCAAACATATAACCCATTTGTTTGCAAAAATGATCTAATTGCTGACACATGCCAATATAATATCCAACTTTTAAAAAATCATAACATTTGTGACATCACTACCCTAATTACTGTTAAAATCATTCAATAACAAAATTACTACGTCAAGGACTGTCTGCATTACTTGCCAAAAATTTACTTTCGTATCGTTGTTCTTACATGCAAGATTTTTTTCGGTTTTAGTTCAGTAATAATTGAATAATGTTATTTTTTACGAAACTCGACTGGTATACGTAATTAATTAAACAGTTAAACAATGTTGCACGAAGCTACTCTGCGTGAATTCAATAATTAATAATTGCACCATTTTAATAAGTATTAATTTGGAAAGAATTCAAATAATAATAATCACCACCTAAGGCACCAAACTGGTTTATGTGAAATTTTATAAGGTTTTTTTTCAAAATTAATTTTAAGTTATTAGTTTGGCAGTATGTCTCATTAAGAATATCTGGAATGTTGTATTTATCTACTCATTTACTTTCTTCTATAAGTGCCGAATGAAGACTGTTTGTTAGAAAAGGTCACGCGTTAATTTATCAATGTATTATTATACTTATTCTTGTAAAAGCTTTTATTTTCAATTAATTTTTTGCCAAGTTTAAATATAGTAGCAATGCAGTAATTATACAATTTAAGTGAGTGTTTTCAAGTACATAGCTAATTTTGCATTAAATATTTATTAATATGAATTAATGATTTTAAGCGCAACATTTGAATAAAACACTTTTTTGATAATGACTATGCGGCTATTGTTGCTTGTATAGTAATTATTAAAATTTTATCGTTAATTAGTTGTCGATATTTTCTTTCCTATATGATTTTCTACTTTCACGTGCTTACCGAATCTATTTTTATTTAGAAGGTCACCTCCCTGAATTTTTTGTGGTGTTTTTATCCATCGAACATTACTACTTTCACTATGATCATGATGAATGAAGAGTAGCTCTATTTGTGACTGAAAAATTTGGTTTCAGGGCATTGGGCGTTGCACTTTTTTCTGAGCAATTAAACTTTCATATGTCAGAGAGAAGTTATTTGATGACGATTTACCCAATTTATATAAATTTATGTACTAATTTACAGGAGAATTTGCATTGTTTTTTTTTTTTGAAAAATTTGTTGCAGAAAAAAATGCAGGTAGGAAGCAGTTTTCGATTTCTCTTCTTTTTTTTCATTGAACATCGTGTCGTAATCAATGCAACTAGTTCATAAAGTATTTTTTCTTCCGTGGTGAAATCTACCCTTTTGATTGAACGGAAATATGTCGAGAGTGGTGAGTATTTATTTATGTGGATGTTGTTTACAACACGTCTGGAGCATTATCACTGTGGCATGTAAGTGACGATTTAATTCAAAGTTCATTTTCGGTCTGTTGAACTTACGGATTATCAGCAGTAGTTTAGTTGTCTATTCATTTCTCATTCTACGACATTTTCTTGTTTCTGTTGCATTGGCCGCGTTCATGTCCTACTATTAGGATGGGAATAACCATACGAAATAGGATTAGATGAAACACAAGTGATGCGTCCTCATTCTTGCTGCTTATCATATCTAAGGTCTTCTAAGTCACAAACACTATTGCGGAATTAAGAGGATAATCTAGATTTAGAAAGAAGGACAATACAATTGATGGTAAATACTTTTGACCTTCGAATCGAAATAGGAGTCGATTTTTTTATGCGTTTTTCCTACCTGATTTTGTTATAACTTCTTCAGTTTTAGGCAATAACTTTTGACAGTTTGTGGTTTATTAGATCATAGTTGTCCTTGTTTCAATGTCTGTTTATACTTTCACACCCTTCTAAAAGCAATAATTTTTTTATTATTTTAAGAACATAAACACAAGCTTGAGATGCTGAATTATTAAATTTCATGATGAAAGTGTAGATATTATATGTCTATGAAGATAAAAATAGAGAAAGTTGATATAATGATAAACCACTTAATCATGGACCGCGGTCAGTATAATTTCATTAGTCATGTATTCATTTTACACCTGCATCAAATTCAACTCTAATGAAAGAAACAATTACATGTTGTAAGCATTGGTTTAGTTTGATTAATTTGATTCAGGTTTTCACACAAATAGGCTTATTAGTCTGTATTTTTGTAATGGAAGGTCGAAGGTGAATCAAGTAATTTGAACCAAAGCACAGAGATATTTTTTCGTATATGTGCCATCTAATTGTAAATATAAATATAAGAGCGCACAAAATTACTCTTTTATTATAGTGATAAAATGTTTAGTTGCAAATAAAAAACGACTTTTCATTGAAGTTGTGCTTTTATAAACTTTATGTCATGATGAATAACTGTTTTGAAAATTTAATTATAATTTTAAATAAGGCTATTATACAATAGTAATTGTATTGGCAGTTCAAACACTAAAATCGTAACCATTGATTTTCTATATCTTTGTGTTGGTCTCAATAGACTTGTTGTAATGGTGAATTAACAAATTGCCGTCTTTATTGGTGTCAATTATTGTTATTTAAATAAATTATTCACCGGATAACAATTGGTATAAAGTGCAATAATTTTAAATTGCTGCGTATGCTTCTAGAATCTTTCATCAGTTTGTCTTAAGGAAAACATAATTTTGAGGAAATCGGAAAATTTCTGGAAAATTTATTCCAGAGTTTCTGCTTCTTGCATTTTTTAAATAAACTTTACTTCTCATCAAGTAAATTAATCGTGGGGAGTCAGATGTCAGGTACATGTTTACAATTATTTCATTCTTTGCAATTGAAATGTTTGACGTCATAAAATTCTTTATTAATGATGATTTTTTCTTTTATAAACGATTCCAAAACAATTCGTTTGTGTAGTAATGTCTGAATAAAAGTAGCATCGTCCTTGTTTACTGCTCTACACCTGTAAAAAAAACTATTTACACGGTGAAATTCTAACTGGATATAACCGGTTCGGACCTCAGCAGTTGGAATTTATTATAATACCATTATGATAATAATTGTCCGAACCGAAATGGATTATTAGATGGATATAAATAGAAGCAAGCAAAATTTAATTGGCATATGCTGTAGCTTCCGGAGATTTTTACTTTTCAACAATTTTTTTTTTAGTATAAGTTTTATGCATGGTTGCTTGTACAAATGATTTTTTTGTTAATTTTCTTCAGACTACAAGGACGAAATTGGTTTTAGTATAAGATGAAATGTCTATTTTCATAATTCGTAATTTCTTTCAATTAAATCGACTTTTTTGTCCTAAGTTATTTTTTTTTTTGTGAAAGTTATTTCATACAATTTGAAAATTTAGTGCGCAAATAAGTAGAGGTGACAGTGGGCAGTCGATGAACTAATATGGCTATAAATAATGTATTTTTTTCTTTTGAAAATCATGTAATGATCATAGCTCTTAGACATCCTACTTTTAATAATGACACTATTATAGCAGCTTTTGGTTTATAGTTGTAAGTTAAATGGCATACAGAATTGCAAAATAATGCTATAAATTTTTATATAAATTAATAACCCAAGCGTGAAAATAAACATTAAGTGGCGGCCTTAAACTTAAATTTGTAAAAAAGTGCGGTTATCTAGATAATTCTTTATAATCGTCTTGTGGTTTTAAAAAGCCTTTACTCAGTATTTCCTGTTCATATTTGTTGACAATTGAATTATAATAAAAATTGCAAAAATATTAACCTTGCACGTGCCGTTTTTTACTTTAATTTTTTTACATGATGATATAAACTTACTAACTGATATAACATAATCATAATTATTACTTCATACAAATTGTTTGTTTATGCCTAAATAAAAAAAGCTTTTGCGTCCTATACTAATAGAAAGTGACTGTTATAATATTAGAACTTCATTAGGCCAATGGTTATTATGTTATTAAGATCACATATTTTATGGATTAGTCAACAAGGTTTTAAGGGAAGAAGTTTTGAAGTAAAATTATTAATGTTTAGTAATAAATAAATAAATAGATGAAATAACAAATTTAAATTCTCAATTTCATCATTTTAAATATTTCTGTAATTTGTAGCGTTTCTATTTTTAATTTTATTATTATTTTAATTTTTAATTAAAGACAAAACAAAGTGTAAAAATTAAAAATGAGAAAGTTGAAAGTAAAGTAGATCTCAAATTATAGAACGCTGAAACTATAAACTAATAAAATTATGATCTCTAATGACAATAAAATATTATTTTTACTGATTAGAAAAAATGCTGGTTATTCTGCATTTTGCAAAACTCCATGATTTTGATAAAATCTTTAATGTAAATTATGATAGTGGACTGTTGCAGAATATTCTTCATCAATTAATTAAGATGAGAAGACAAAATTTGATTTGTACTTCAAATTTATAAATGAAAGATATGACTGCAAATCTATGAATAGAAAATTATAGGTGATTCATGTTTATATACATTTTTCAAATCTGTAAATGTTTCGAATAGTCTGTTACAAAAAAATTGTACTCAAGCTTTTCTGGAAAATGATTACTAGCTGCTTCAGCACTAACGTTTTTCGCTTGTGTTCTGAGAATGGTATATTTTTTTATGAAGCTTATTTATCAATTGGTACTTAAATTCTATGTTTACAATTTTCTATAGACGGGAGGCAGATAAAAATTGTCTTTGTCTTTGATTTATGTATTTTGAATAATAATTAATTGTACTTGTAATTTTTTGAAAGTCATGTGATGCTTAAAGATCGACTTCTTGAAGTTTAAAAAACAATGTTAGGACGCTGTCTTATTAATTTGTCAAGATAAAATATTTTTGGTTTTGTGGTTAAAAATGTAAAATTAATTTTGATTTAGGTATTCTGTAACGATGTTATGGGTGGACTTTTATGAAAAGTACGGTAAATATAGACTAATTAATTGCAAGTAAACAATGAACAACGTTCTATTTCTTCTAGTTTAGAATTTTACCATTGACATTCACAAAAATTTCGAATTCTAAATAATTTGAATCAACTGCAATATCTCTTGTAAACTCGTCTTTTACTAATCAAAAATCAAATTCAAAAAACGCATATCTTATGCGTAGTTTGTATCTATATATTTTGCGCTAAGTAAAGTACTACAAAGAGGTGTTACAAAAATTATAAAATTTTCCAAATTCACATTTTTATATTATTTTGACTCGTAATTAGGTATTGCAACTTGTGATTTATGAATAGCATAATAATATTCAAACTTTTCATTTTAGTAATAATCTTGATTATGGATTTCCAAAATTAAATAAGAAAATCGTCATGTACACTAATCTTGAAGATAAGAAGTGAATCCTTTAGAAAATAGACGAATTTTTGTAATTTAGTGAAGTTACTGTTCTTATTTTTATAACAATTATTGTTTATTATTAGGACAAAGTATGGGCATTGTATTGATTTAGTTCCTATCATAACTGGTATACTTTAGTATAGATATATTAAAAGAATAACAAATCACGTTCTTGTGGTAAACAATTTTTGATGTTTATTAATGCATAAAACTTTCCACTGTTTTAAGGTTAATATGAGTCTAGTGATAATTATCTCTGCAGATAGTTCCTTCATGTTGCATTTTTACAAAGTTAAATCAATGCATCACTTGTTTAACTTTTTCCACTCGACAACACTGAAACAATAATTGTGTACAAAAATGTAATGACTGTTTTTAAATGTTATTCAACAATAAAATTAATAATGGATTATTTAGTAAGAAAGAGACAAGTATTGTGACAATTAAGATATATTTATGAAATCACCTCAGGCTAGGGAAAACCGGCAGCAATTATTTCGGTATAATGAGTCTTTTTGAACACAAACAATCCAATCGGGAATGGTATTTCGGCCTTCTCAGTTTCAAAAACAAAGAAAAAAACGCTAGTCGACCTCCACTTTTGCAACAAATATATGGGCTTCGCATTATTAAGAACATATGAATATTTGGCGGAAAAAATACATCTTTAAACTGTTTTTTGTCAGCTTGAAATGTGCTTTAAGACAATTTCAGATTATTATGTATTTTATGTTTACTTTTTGGAATTAAATTTTCATTTTAACAAGCTTTATTGTCTTCTTATCTCAATTACAGAAAATTTCTATTAAACAAAGAACTAGTAGCTGAGATTCGTTCTATAATTATAAGTTTAATCAAGAAGCCAGACAATGCAAATAGTGTTGTTATTGAAGGCAATGAACGACAAATGTAAACACTTGTTTAGCATCACCTCTTTCAAGAACCAATCACGTATCACTAATAATTGTCGTTTCAATTTGTATTGTGAAACTTATGGTGCTAAGTTTACGTAAATCGCAATTGTGATGCATTCGCTTATTATGCTTTATTTAAAACTGATCTCTCTTCAGTCTCATTGTTTTTATATCAGTTAATAGTGGAGTTATTTTTATCAATTTATTTTATATCATCACACACAGGTATTGACTCGACACGTGTCTCTCAAAAAATTTTTTACGTATTTGAATGACGTTTACAGACGTAACTGAATCCAATTGTGTTAATAATCAAGGAACTTAATGATTACTGCACATAATAGAAGCTTCAGTAATTTGTTTCAGTCACAATAGAGACTTGGACTATAGTTGATAGTATGTAGCTCATCAAGGTCGCTTTTAGTTAGTAATTCACAAATATTAAATTTTTCGTAATAGAACCAAAGAAACGCATGATAAAACAACTATCTGTTCATTTTAATAGTGTTTTAGCAACACCCTACTTTGTTGCTATCTTACGCAAACGATAATTTTATCAGGATAGTTTCCTTGATAACAAATAAACAAGAGGGTATCTCTCAATAGAGCTCGCTTCAGATTTTTATGACTGATGATGTAATTATATTCAAACTATCTAAAAATATAGTGAATTGATTCTCTATTATTTATTGGCGCATCAGAATCATAAAATTGTTTAAACAAGAACATATAAGTTTTATCTTAAGTTTATAATAATTTTATTTAGTTATAAAATTGCAAGAAAGATATTGCAATTATGAGAATCTTCTTTTGGATAATACCAATATATTTGAAAGAAAAAAATGGTTTGCTGTTTCTAATCAACTTTGATGAACTTGCAAATCTTCGAGTAAATTCGCTTGTCATTTCTTTAAAATTATTGTATTCTGTTACTTGTAGGCATATTATACATTCACATGAATAAGTCATTGGGTGCAACTTTATAGGCAAGGAGAATAATCCTATAATGAATTTCTGAGTCTTCTTTAAACAAGTTTACAGATTTCAAACTGATTACTAATTATTATTTTTCACGTGGAAGATTGCGTTGTTTTTATCTGACTTCACTTCTTATAAGAACGATCGCGCCACTTCTTCTCAGATCCATATGCATTAGAAGTTGCGCCGCACCACAATGAGAAAACAATTTTGTTTTTTTCTATTTGCAACTTGTAAACATTCAAAATTCGTATTTCCAGTTGATGCAACAAATGTCCTGCATTAATTGCAAGATTCGTGCCTCTTAATCATAAAAATTTGACCGCATTCATATTTTTCTTTTGGCTCTAATTTTTTGTTAGAAATCATTTCTACAACAAAAAAGTGATTGAAAATATTGCTCTTTATTTATTATTTTAAGAAAAGTTATCTTTTTTTTTTACAAGTTCAAGAGTAAGTCTTTATAGACGACCGGGTAGCAGGGCGGCTAACTTAGGACCGAAACCTATGATCAAAGCCCAGTAAAGGCCAATTGTGTGCGAACCACATATAAAGTTTTATTTTTTTGCTTGGAATTCTAGAAGTCAGTAATCATTGACATTTTTAAAAACGTTATCCGACGTAAGAGTTGGAATGATACAGTTTTCTATGACAACCAGAAGTGTTGAATTATACGTATTTGTTTTTACAGAGACTATTTCTGTAAACACATATTTACCAAGTCATTTCAGGTAACAGAGAACGCTTTTTGGAAAATCCAGTGAAAATAAGATAATATTAGAGGTTGAACAAGTAATATTAAAAAAAAATATCCTACTAAAGATTTGAACAACTCTTTTTTACTATAAGTTAAAGATTGCACTAGCTGCTCAGTCATAGCTTGTCTATCATTGGGGGTTGCTTCTACAAATCCGTTCAAAATGTCAAGTGTACATTGCGGGTTCACTTTCAACAAGTGGTTGTTTGCGCTTGAAGGTTTCACTTAGGAAATATCCCTGTTATTGATTTGATATTATAAAACCATTTAACTACGTGAAAGATATTGAATGCTCGCCTTATTATTTTTTTTTTATCCATTAATTCCATTTTTATATGGGATATCGATTTTAACTTTTAAAATTATCTAATATTCTACTGGAGTTCCTAAAGAGACGTCAAGATCGGTAATTAAATATTTATTGAGTAACCTATTTCGACCTTCATTGGTTAATATTCATAAATGATAATAAACGGTGTGTTGTTACAGTCACATATTTATGACGTAACGTGGTTACAAATGTATTAGGGCACAACATGGAGAATAATAGAAAAGTTCTATTTTAAGTGTTCGAAAGTTTTTTGACGAATGATGCCGTCTTATTTTGTTCACTGGCGTCTGTAATGAAAACGCGGCTATTATCGTAGGTGGGAGTCCTTATGAAGATTTGTCCTATTGGTTGCTATAAAATCCCACTTCCTTTTTAAATAAAAACTGAAAAATTTCGTTGGTAAAGTTGCTATCTCATTCGAAAATTAAAAATAATATTGAAATTTTGAGCGGGAAATGACTTTGTATTGGTTTGTGTATGCGCAGACGCAACTTTTGCACTTGATTTCAGCGGTGTCCTTTCAAAACTCATTCAGTGAACGAGAATCTGCAAAGTGACTTGGTGCGACTGGAGCAGTTCATCAGTGTCCGCTAGATTTTCATTTTTTTATTTTATTTTTCCAAAACTATGTTCGAAAAGTAAAACGGCAGTTTTGTGTTATTAAGTGATTTTTTTTTTTTGTTTAATTTCCGTTGATTAAAATTAACGTGAGTTTTATTTTAACTCTAGTCTACTGTGATCTCTGTAGTATTTTGACTGTGATATTTTTATTTTATTTTGTTTGTAAAAATAACTGTGATATAAGGTGAGGAACTGGTAGAGATTTTTGCGTTTTAATTTTCTGTTTTCTTTTAATTTATCCAAAATGTTAGGGAGATTCATTTTTAGTTCAAATTTTTTGCCGCTTTTTTTATTCTGCCGGTTTATTTGAACTTTTTTTTATATAATTTAAATATTTATTTGGTTGAGAGCCAAAAGAAATAAAGTTCTGTTTGTTAAAACACAGTTTTTATAATTATAAGATTTTTTCGAAATTAGTAACAAGGACTGTTTAAGGTGATCAAGTTTATTTTTCTCGCACTATTAAAAGGTATTAACTATTTTAGCATCAGATTCTTGATTTGTTTTCAGTTTAGATTAACAAAATACAAATTGAAAATCTTCGGTTGTTGTATTAAACTTTCTCTGTTCTTACACAATTTATGATAAAATCGAACTGTACATTATAAATTAGCTGTTTACTAAAATGTCGACTGTCATTATCCAAAATCTACAGTTAAATATGTTTTCTGTATGACTAAGTTGAATTTAATTTCTACCAAATATTCTAGAAAGGTGAATAAACCTTTCTGTTACATATAATTTGAAAAAAAAAGAATTTTAATGAGAAGCAACTATATATTGTCATTTAATTTGGGGGCCAATGATATTATCGTCACTTACCTTTTATAAACACAATGCTAACAAATGAGATTATTATTAAACTAATCGTTCGAAACCTTGAATGTTATGCAGCGTATATTTAAAGCAACCAGTAAAAAGAGGCTCAGACATTACTTCGAAAATCATTACGTAGGTTTGTTTATTCGAACATTGTAGACAAGTTTAACAAACAACATTCACACAATGTACACAAATAAAATGGATTAATCGATATCACTCTATTTATTGACCGCAAAAATCAGGAAATGAATTATTTAAAAGTTTAGGAATAGCAGTACTAAAAGTGCAATTTTATTATTAAAACATTAAAATCAAACTAAGTTATCAATCAATTTTGATATACACTTTTGTGCGTGTATTGAATTACTATATTTTTTGTTATTTTATCAAAAAGAAATCATGAAGGAAGAACAAGATAATGCGTGATTGATAATATATTTGATACCTGCTATTATCTATAACTACGTGTTCTCTTCATTTTAATCGAATATTTAAATTTATGTTTTTTTTTAACCATTCATTATGCTTGTAATCAATCAGTAACTACTCCACTTTCAGCGGTATTGTCAAAATCTCAATCTTTTTAATAATGCTCAAATTATTGTTTTTTTTATAGATACCAAAATTTGTGAACAAATATTGATAATCATTTCATATATTAACTATATCTACAAAATTGTCAACAAATTTATCTTCATAAACTGGATTTAGTTGGATCTCATGTCAGTTATCAGCTGTTTTGTATTTTTAAAAATATCGTTTTTATGTTCTTGACAAAAGCTTTATCATTTTCAAAATTCTATCAGAAACAATAATTTGCTGTAACGATTAACTTACTAATAAGTCACGTATAATTTAATTTTATAATTACTATTAATAAACAAAAAAGTTAACGAGAAGTGAAAATATATAAAATTTAACAGTTTAAAAAAATCCATCTTCTATTTACAGTATTTCATCGTAAATATCTTAATTATATTAATCGTTTGTTCAAATTTGGTCAATTCATTTTTATCTGTGTACGAAATTTGTCAAATTTAAACACTTTTGACCTTGACTGAACATTGATATACTTAGATTTGAACATTTCAATTATTATAGCATTCAAAAAGATAACGATGCATTGCTAAATGCGTCAAGATTCTTCAACAGAAACACATCACATGGACAAGGTTGCTAACATGACGTGGCGTGGTAATAATCATACTTTTAATTTTATTGGGTAGCAGGTTACAACAGTGTTACGTTTGTTAATAATTTGTATCTTTACTTTCATATTAATCAATCATTCGGTTACGTTTTATCTAAGTATGTTGTTGAAATTGATAGTACAATTAAATAATTATTTCAAATCCTTAAGATTTACGTAAAGACAGTTTGAAGAATTTTAACAATTCAACTAATAAATATTCATCGACCTTGACTAAGAATCGTAGACGTGATAACAATGTAGTGTATTGTTTTGAATAATTTTTTTTTTAACGAACTTGCATATTCAAGAACGCATTTATTAATTTTCAAAAGTTATCTTCATTCAAATGAAATATGTATTTAATCAATTAGCACTTAATAAAAAAATTTATATTCATACTAATATCCATTTGCAATTCGCGAATTTTCAAAAATAACGATGAATTGATCGATTTTTTATGTTTACTATTATTTCCAAGTGAAATTGGTTAAATGTCTCCTCATTTTTTAATCTTTTAGTAAACAAAATTATAATTTAGTTGTTATCAGAAGTCTGTTTACTCTCTCTTGTTTGTTTTAATAATAATTAAAAAAATGGACAGTATGTGTGACCTTCTTATTGTATTTCAGGCGATTCAAAAATGACTTTATGCACAATTCCAACGGTGGGCGTCCGGTCCCAAGTTAGAGAGCGACGTCCAGGACGGCCTCCAAGTGGTAAACGTCTCTCTATGGTCAGGGATATGCCGGCTAAAGTCAGATCAGCATTCAGACGGAGTTTGGATCCATGTGATAATTCAAATGATAGTGGTTTGGGGTAAGATTTTTATGATTAGTAAAATTGTTATTGGTTATTATATTATCAGTTGATGGTGATTTTATTGCAGAAATCGCCATCTTGTTGAGTTTTTGTAGATTGGAATTATATTATCTGCTATAATATTTTAATTGGGAATGAGTAAATTTATTTGTTTACATTGTACGTAAATTTTTGATTAAAAAGGAGGCTAAAGAGTAAAGCTCACTTTTGTGTTTAACAACAGACGATAACACTCACTTTCAGTATCATTATTTGCATTTTGTTTGAAAAAACAAAATCGTTTTCTTACATTTTATGCATAAACGCATTCTTGTGGAGATTTATTGACGTTGAAGCAGATCCAAGTTTTAAATAAAATCTCACGTCTCTCGTTCTCTTCCAGCATTCTTTAAATTAATGTCGTAGATACTTTGAACTTAACAAACAATCCTTCTAAAAAAGAGAACTATAAAACATTTATTAGCATTCAGTTTTGGCACGTGAATCACAACTAGCCATTACAGAAAACGAGTATGAAATCAGTTTGTGCATGCTTTGTTGTTTGTACATTATTTTTTGCACTTTGTTTATTTATCATCTATTTTCAGATTTGATCATCATGCTGATCCACATCATCTCAACATGTCTGATAGACTCACGTGGAATGGCGAACGAGCAGAAGCTAAAAGACTCAAAATGGACATCAAACTCGAAAATGAAGACGTTAGTGAAAGATACTGCTTTCCTGAAACTCTACGAAGCTGCAAAGAAAGCACATCGTAAGTGTAGATGATTGATTGATTGACGTGTAAAATTCATGAGTATGATGAATAGGTTGATTCGTACGGCTCCTGCTGGCTCGATTCCTTCATTGAGTATGAGCAACAATCAAACTTCTTCTTCAGGTAGAGCAGTTCCTAGATGCATACCATTGTCTAATAGGCAACCATCTTCTTCACCAGTACCTCTTACCACGCAATTAAGCAGCACATCGAAATACGGTAGGTTGAGAAACAAATTTAAAAAAAATCAAATATTGAACTTTGCAATCTCTAGTATCAGATGTAACTCTAACTATTGTTAAACAACCTGAACAACAACATAGAGCAAGATACCAAACTGAGGGCAGCAGGGGTGCTGTAAAAGACCGAGAAGGCAACGGATTCCCTATTGTGCAACTAATCGGTTACTACAAACCTACAACACTGCAAGTAAGTTTTATAAATTAAAGCGTCTTCTAATTTTCAATTTTGTCTCTTTTAATTTAGGTATTTATTGGAACGGATGTCGGCAAAGTGGCTCCGCACATGTTCTACCAAGCGTGTAAGGTCAGCGGCAAAAATTCGACTCCTTGCGTTGAGAAAAAAATTGACGGTACTTGCGTCATTGAATTACAATTGGATCCTTCAAAGGATATGAGCGCCACTTGTGATTGCGTCGGGATTTTGAAAGAACGAAATGTGGACGTTGAACATAGATTCCCTGATCAACTTGGCAACAGGAGCAAAAAGAAGTCTACAAGATGCCGAATGATTTTCAGAACTACACTCACTCATGATGATGGATCGCTAGAAACTCTGCAAGTGTGTTCACAACCAATAGTTTGCAGTAAGTTCTAATCAATAACGAGAAGGTTTTTTGTTTTAAGATTATTGGTTTATTATAGCTCAACCACCAGGAATTCCGGAAATTTGTAAAAAATCCCTAACCTCTTGTCCTGCAACAGGAGGCTTGGAATTGTTTGTTTTGGGCAAAAACTTCCTCAAAGATACTAAAGTCTACTTCCAACAAGTTGATGATGATAGACATGGAAGATGGGAACAAGCAGTTGTTCCTGACAAGGAGTATCTTCAACAGGTATGTAACAAAAGAAAGGAGTAAATTTATTGTTTTACTTATAAAAAATGGTTGCTTCAGACGCATTTCGTCTGTGTCGTTCCACCTTATCGTAGGATAGACATAACCGAACCAGTTAACGTTAGGTTATGCGTGGTTTCTAGTGGGAAAACAAGTGAACCTCATCAGTTTGTATATACCCCTGTTAATGGGGCAATACCGAGCGGTAAGACAGAAATTATTTTCTTTTTTGGCATTTTAACAAAGGATTGATTTAATAATGTTGTTTTGATGACTACACTGAAATCAGTATTAACCTTTTTTTATGAACAATTTGGATCTCATTCAAAACAACCTTTAAAATTAAGTCAATCTAGCTTAAGCATGCGTTGCATGAAATTAATTGAATGTGAGAAATTTGCACAAAGTATTGCAAAAGCTTTGAGATTTGAGTTAATTTCATATAGAAAAATGAAAATTGCATCTTTGAATTTGCGTTACTTTTGCAAATAAAGAATGAAATTGAAAAATTGTTCTTTCGGAATTTTTGGTATTGGAAATCAGAAATTCATCTTTTGATATGTTGTATGAATAAAAATAGCGAGCAGTTTTTCAATTTAAATTTGTGATATATATTTGAGGAGGCAAATTTGCATTATAGACTGAAAGTGAACGGTTGAGATTGAATGAAGGTTTTGTGGTTGTGGAAGAGTAAATGGATGTGTGAACTGTGTTTGAAAGAAATATTGTGAATGTTGTAATGCAACATTTGCCCCAACGATTTCAGAGAAGGGTTATATTACTGTTGTTTTCTGGTTAAAAAAATGATTTTTGTGTAGTATTAACATTTTGATTGAATTTTTACCTTAAGAGCCTAAAGTAATATAATCCTATTTTTTCAGTGGCTTTGGAAGCAGAACTTGTTTCATATTTTGTATTTTTTGTGTTTTATTTAGGTAGAATTCCGCAGATTGCATCATATTTTTCAAGTAAAAGTACAATATTATACTTTCATATGTATTGTGTATTATATATAAAAATGAAATGTATTGCATTTCTTTGAAATGTATTTTTATTACCAATGTATTGTACTTTGATTTATTTGAAATGTAATTATTTAAACACTTTTTGTATTAAAAAATACATACATATTTTTGCAAAATGTAATACCAAAGCCAGATTGATTAATTTCATTGTTGTACTGTAAGATCTTTTGACTTGAACTTCCGCTACTGTAGCAGCCTGTTTCGGATCTTCGTGAGATTTGAGTCAAAAAATTTTACAAAATTTTTGTGTCGATTTTTCGACAGTTTTTCTGTATGAGATGCAAAGTTGTTATAAACAAATTTCAATTGCGTTTGCTTTCACTTTGTCTCATACAGCATACAGACTCTGTATACGCAGAGGGGCCGCCTGCCATCGTCTTCTCTCAGCCTGCGGGGCCTAACCTACGCCTACGATGACGCGTCATTCAGGTTCTAGTTTCACGGGTACTTAAAAAAACACACGATACATCACAACACACCTACACAAACACACTCACACACATATACACAAATAAATTATTTCTTTTTCAGGAACAACATTTATTATTTCAGTTCTAATTTCTGACTTAGACAGTATAAAGTTTAATGAAAAATGACGAGTTTATTTATTGTTATTAATCATCGTATGTGCTTTCTTTATCAACTGCTTCACACATAATGGTCTTTCGTTATTGCCACAATAAATAAATTTTCTTCTTTTTCCCTTTTAGAACTGAAAATTTGTTTTGAGGATTATCTTAGAAAATTTTGTTCCTAAAAGAATGCGTACACGGACAACATTTCACACAACATTACAGAAAACAAGCGTTATACTTGTTATCATTACACTACCCTTAATTTTAATTTACACAATGAAATTTTAAACATCATTATTTTAAGTTCATCTTTACAGTTTAAGCTCTTACATGTAGTTTTTCTGTTATAAATGTAATTTTAAGTTATACCACAAAAAAAAAAAGAATATTAACAGCCAAATTAGGAGTTCCCGGATAATTCATTCAAAATAACAAATTTAGGTACGCCACTGCAGAGGAGTTTTTTTTCTTTTACAGGGATACCGACATCAAAAAAGACCTTGCTTGCGACCCGTAATGTTAACGCATTGTGTAAATGAGATGATAGTATTACGAATGTGTTTTTAGGTTATTATTAATCCTATTATCACCAAATTTTCTCCATTTTTTTATCCTTTAAGAATTCTCTCTACAATCGATTTTATGTGGGATTTTGGTGAATGGTAATTTTAAGATCATTTTCATGCTTTTTTCTCCAAGGGATGCAACGGGTTTCCTAAACAAAAGTATGCCTTGAATTAAAATTCATGGATTAGATCAAAGTTTAAACAGAAACTTTGTGTGAGGTACTAACTTTTACAATAGTTAACATAGAAAATTTTAGCATGGTGCAAATATACATTTAAGCTTGACGCTTTTAATTTATATTAACGATCTCACTCGAAGTTTCCTTTTAATTTTGATTAATTTGATAAGTTTTAATATGGAAACAAGGCATTTTTGGTGGAAAATCGTTTCAACTCAATTTAGTTTTACAAATCTGTGGGATTAAATTTTCACGCTTTAGTTCTTTTTTTAATTTAGGTAAATTTCATCCCACATCACACATGTCATTAAATGTAAGTTTCGGCAGCATAAATACATTACACTTATGTCATATCCATTTTATATTTATTAGTTTAATATTATCTTAATTTGAGTTTAATTGGGGAATCTCTATTAACACCTTAACTTATCCGCATTTTATCGTTTTGTTTAATTCTGATCACGACCTGACCTTTTGATTAAACTAAAACTATTTCAGGCTATGTCACAAGATTTGATTTCGCATAAAATTGGTGGTGGAATGAACAGCGGCCTAAGAGTTGAACGCATCATTTTCACTCTGGGTAGAGAGGTTTCTTAAGATTTGATTTTTCCAAAAAAAATGTTAGCCTGAAGTATTTAAGCATCATATTATACTTGTCATAAATCCTGAAATCCTTTATCTGTAGGCTTAGATTTGAGTATGACTTTGGAATAAATCGGATGCGTGGTTTTGTAACTGGTTGCTAAGAGTGGGTGTATGTTTGGGGCGTTAACATTGTGGGTCATGTCTATCAAGCCATTGCCTTTTTTCTCAATTACTCATGAAAAATTATCAGCAATGAATTCAACTCTAAATTGGTGCGTGGCTTGAGTGGCAATGCCCCCCCTTTTTTTACAGTGGCTTTGACGGCAGCTATTAGTTATAAAAGGAATTGTTCGCATTCCGTTACTTATATAGTTTTTGTATTTTACAGTTCACGTCGATCCTCCCCCTGCTACATCGCAAACATTTTTTAATAAGATGTTATGGACATCAAACATCAGTAAAAGAGAACAAGATTTGGGCATGATGCCCCCACCGGAATCCAGCTTAGTACCTATTGCGCCTAGGCGCCCATCAATGAGCTTACCATCAACCAGCGACAATATATCCCCTCCTTTGCGCACTCTTAAACAAGAGTACATCGACGAGAACAGTCAAAGTTCCGCCGTTGATACCATGGATCATTCAGAGCGCTTCAGACATATTTCCGAAAGTTCTTTAGATGTCCATCCAGGCGACTCAAACATGTCAATGATGAATGACAATTCCATTGATATGTTGGGTCATAGCAACATGATGGCTCAAAATGAAAACTCCAACATGAGCGTCAATAACGAGAACAGTGTTGAGATAATGGTAAGGAGGGGCTCAATGAGCAGAAGAGTTTGTGAAAGTTCAATGGATGTTAACTTGAGTAACTCGCAAATGTCAACAATGAATGAAGACAATTCTTGTAGTAACGTTATGCAACAATGTAGTAATTCGGTAGTGACGGATCGCTTAGTCCTATCACAGCCTCTTCTGATGCAGCAGAATATGTTAGCATCAACTTCACGCAGCGAAGTGAGTGCTGCCACTGCGGAAGAACTAAAAGTGATGGATTTAAGAATGAAAATGCCTATGGCAACCGTTGCGGACCTGGTGAGCAGCAGCGCACCATCTATGGCAACATTACGAAGTTTTGGTGTAACAGAAGCGTCTGATATGCCTCTTCCTGCACAAAGCGCACAAAGTGTTGAAAATTTTTTGACAAATATAGAAAGTAAAACACTCCAGAATGATTTGCAATTGAAAAATGAGGTTTCAGAAAAAATCAACGAAATTATTAATACGGGATCAAGATTCTGTCCACCAAAAATGATGAATTCTGCATCTATAGCGCCTACAAGTATACTACCTAATGTCAGTTCGAATAACGAACCAGTTTTTTTGAGTTCTCAGAGACCATATTTATCCGGGACCACGGAAAATGAGAGTTTGCTAGTGGCTAAAAGTGAAGCTGCTGCAATTGGTGAACAAACAATGTCGGAACAAACTAATACACCGCCCATCACAACTATGAGTAGCATAGAGAGTACCATTAATGTCCCTATTAATCCAGAAAAGTTGGATCAGCTTGTCAATTCAACAGTTGAGTCTCATATAGGAAGCCCTACAAGATCTGAACAATCAAAAGACATCTTGATGCCTAACAAATTGGCATTAACTCCTCCAACAAATCCCGAACCAACAGCAGATGTAATTCGGGACGTGATGTTAAATTCTCGCCCGAATTTAATGGTGGCTCCTATGATTAACACGACTCTATCGTCTCCTGTTTTGAATCAGCATGATCTCAATAACGCTCATTCATCTCCCAACTTATCGCCGGCAGTAATATTAAATTCACAAATTTCTCCTAGTTTGATGTGCAGAAGTACTCAAGACACTCTTCTTCCTACCGCAATTTGTCAGCCACCTGTAACAGTTGAATCAAGTTTGCAACAACCAGTCGTACCTACTCTACTAACGACTAATCAGACTCACAGCTCTCCTCTACATTCCCCAATAGCTAATCCTCTCTCAGCTGAAGCAGAAAAAGTTGTGCTGTTAAAGGCAGCTGTAGATTTGTTAGAAACTCAAAAGAAACTATCAGAATTTGATAATCGAACTAAAAACATCGATGCTAAAGAACCAATAATGAATAAAATGATGGAAGATCTAATGACTATGGCTTCTTCTGGTGCTAATGATGTGATGTCTCCGAATAGACTAAGTCAATTACAAGGGAACAATTTTGTACAACCTCCTCTTCTAAATGCATCACCTGATATAGCGATGTTAAATAAATCCATAGCTCAAGACAATAAGTCTGACTTTGTTATACCAGTGCCTGTGAAAGAAATGGCTGGAGTTTCATCACAAGTCGATAAGAAGACGGAGGACAGAATGATTCCACAGTCATTCACTTCTTTAACCGAAAATGAACTCATCAACTTTATCAATCCAAGCTGTTTTGATCAAGGTAATAACAGCAACTATCACTAAGCTTCTGTTAATTAAGTGTTCTTTTTCTTTATGTAGCACCAGTAGATACTAAAAAGTCTTGAAAATTGAACTTTGTGTAGCACTAGTGGTCTGTGTATATATATATAAATATATGTTGATGGACAAAAGAATCAATTCTCACTTCCTAAAAATTAGTTATAAAATGATTTCATATTTATATTTTATTGATAGAGTTTTGTAATTATACGTATCACTAACTTTAGTTGGTTTTTTTAAAATCATGTTAACACTTTTATCATTGCATGGCTTTTTTTCAGTAATATCATGTTATGTCCTAATCCATTTATTTTTTTCAGTATAAATTCATTGGTGGAGGCGTCATTCATGTTCCGTACTCATTGCTGTGTAAGGTGTTATTGTTTGCATTTAAAAGCTCAGCTTATTATTACAATGTGCTTTTTAATTCAATGATAAAGGCACTTTATACATGCAACTTGTAATTAAGTACAAGAAGTTGGTTACTTTTTTTACGTTGTTCATATATTATATGTAATGTTTACATATTTGTTATAAGATTACCGTCGTGTAATCGAGTATTATTGCTCATCAGCGGTTTATTCAAATTACGTCATTTTATCCAAACATCTGACAAGTTATTAATACCATAATTCTGTACAACAATGTGTTATATTAAGTTTGCTCAATTACAAGATATGCTTTCTATTGAAGTTATTTACATTTATTCATTATGTTTATTAGAGACTTAATTTTTCATCTTATTTGATCTGCTTCTATAAAATTGTACCACTTTTTCTTACCTTATTTGTTCTTCTTTTTATGTTCCATTTTGGAATATTGTAAAATTTTAATTTTATTTTAAAAATGTCAATGCAAATAGGTTTTAAGGTGAAAGAAATTTGAACACAGTGTTTTCTGTGAAAACAAACTGTGATTATTTATACTTGTGTGGTAATTTAATTTATATAGTTTTTAAAGATATTTAATACTGTTTCAAACATTAAAGTGCTATATCTTTTTATTATTACATTTCAAAACAAAACAAGTATAAATAATTTTTATTGTATATTGTATGTATAAATCTTGTATGGCTACATGAAAAACTATTCAAGTGTTACATGATTGTTAAAGGTGTATATTTCTGAAAAAAATATATATTGAATAAAAAGTGTTTTATTTCTCCGTTATATACCCCTTTCACTTTCAAATTAAAGCTATTCAAAAATGCCAATCCAAAGAAAAAAGTCAAATCTATAAGCGACACATTAAACTTATTTGCTTAATGGGTGGTCTAAACAAAAAAAAATTGAAAATTTTATTCTTTTCATTTTAACCCTGCAAAAAGTCCAGAACTAGCCTTAACTATATTCAAATATATATATATATATATATATATATATATATATTTTTTGAGTTATATTTTAAATATTCTAAATGATAACTAATTTTTTTCAGCCAATGACACACTTCCATTGCTCAATGAACCAATAAGAAACCGAAGAAGACGTTTAAGTTTTTAGTTAACTCAGACATTATAGTTTGGTTATTTTGTGTAAAATATCGTAAATTTTCAATTATTCTTAAATATGCAAAGCATGCTTTGGAAAGTAGACACTAAAAATGTCTCAATTCCCCTATTTATCATTATGAATCCAAAAGATAAAAACTTCGCTTTAAAAAAATGTGCTTCCTCAAATGAGTTAGGAATTATCAATTCAGCAAATTTAAATTTACGTGAAGCTAAATCATACGCTGGAACCATGGTAGATACAAAACTTTACGATACTGTACCCAACCATCGCTATCAGGTTATAACTTTTTTTTAATAATTTTTTACTTAAACTAACCATTATTTTTCATCAATAGAATACTAAAGAAAACAACTTAGAGCTGTTTTGTAAAGATTACGATCTGCAAAGAATGGATAAAAACGCGATTGCTACCAAAGATGCAATTACAGATGAAGTTTATTACATAAATGAAGAGTTTTTAGTTCAAAAAGGTAAAACTTACTCAGCTAATGATATTGCATGGACTTGGAAAAAAGACTGCCGCATGTGGATGTGGAAGAATAATGGGGATTTGAAGAAAGGCAGATCAGTAGCTGAAGTGAAGAAAACTTCAGCTTGAACATTAAATTATTTATTTTACAACAATTTTATTTTTAAGCTACTGGCATGTTTCTACTAATTCTAATGGTTGATCCATTACTTCAGTGGTGTTTTCACCACATTCAAATCTTTTAAAATCCACCACTTCAATGTTATTTTCCTCTAAAATTTGTTTTACTACTATACTATCATCTAATAAATATTCTTGATGAATTAAACATGTTTCTTCATCCTTGTCCTTTGCTGGCTCATCTGATGATAAACCTATTTTTTTGGGATTCATCCCAACAATATGCTGACATAACTCTTTACCTACTCTATTCAAATCAACTTCACTTGGTGTTAACTGCTTTAGAGCTACAAAAGCACCGATTTTCCCCAAAAGCACGGGACCATCTCCTCCTGAAGGATGCATGTATCCCGAAAGATGAATACCTTCTTGAGCTTTTATACAAAGTGCTCTTTTGAGAGATGCATTTTCGCCAATTGTTCCGATCATCAATATAAGATGTTCTGATAAAGTTTTCCCATCACTTGCTGGTAAAGATTTCAACTTATCACTATCAAGATACACCTTTAAAATATGTATTAGGGCAAGAATACTGTATCCTATACAAACCTTGTCAACTGAACTCGTTTTTGTTTGTTGTTGCATAAAATTCAAACAACTTAAAGTTGCTTCTTCAACCATTTTATGGAATTCTTTGTTTCTTGCGACAAAATCTGTTTCACAATTTACTTCAATCAATGCAGCGTTTTGTTTGTTGATGGTCAGTCCTATAAGACCCTGAGTAGTCTGACGTCCTTCAAGTTTGGTAGCTTTAGCCCATCCTAAGGATTGTGCTTGTTGCTTAAGCCATTCTTCAGCCTACAATATCACCTTGAAAAAAATTTCTTTATTGACAGACAAATACCTGTTTCAGATTATTATTATGCATTTCAAGTGCCTTTTTGCAGTTTGCAAAAGTATAACCTGTCTTTTTTCTCAAAGTTGCTAGAAGAGACTTTTCGGCTGCCCAACATGATGTTTGAAGATGGATACAACGTGCGAAGACTTTAAATGAAATCTACAACAAATATTGATTCAACTTCACACAGTATTTTATGAAATCCTGTTACTATGACAAATAAATAAATAAATTTATTGCAAAAGGGTGACTTCTTATATTTCCTTCTAAAAAAGTATTTGTTTAAATATAAACAATGTCACCTTATTAGAAATAAATATTAGTAAGTATTCTTACCATTTTTAAATTTTTTACACAAAAATTCAATCCGGCTTAACCTCAATGTTCCAATCGTCTTAAAAATAAAAATGACAGTTGACGTAAACCAGTGACCATCAAAACTTCCACGATAGAGTGATTGTCAACATGTTTTTCAGCAATGGGTTCAAGAGGAAGAGATATTGAGAAAGAGCGATTATTAAAAAAGATCGCTGAGAAAAGAGCACGTTTGGAAGCTAGAGGAGATCTAAATATTAAAGTACCTAGATTGACTCTTCCTTCTGATTTTAATATCGGAGATCGCAATGTATTTTCTTTGCCGCCGGAAATTTTAAAACCCGCAATTGCTTCTTCGTATCCAAAATATCGGAAAAAAATTGCAGAACAAAAGAAAAGAGGTATTAATGGAAATGTTAAATTTCTTATTAATTTATAATTCTAGAGGAAGAACAAAAGAACAAATTAAAATCGTATACTGAGTTGAGGAAACAAAGAGAAGAATTCAGGAAGCGGCTTGTTGATTTAATTGTTAATAAAGACGATGATGCTGATGTGGATGCTAATGTTATACCATCAGCCGATGAAAGAGAAGTCTTGCGTTATTACTATTATATTAAATATGGTATAGACACAATACATGTAGCTCCGTTAGATACTAAAGTTTTAAACAGAGTATAACTTGCATCTTCTCAGATGACTACATAAATAAATAAAATTAGGTTTTAGCGCTTATTCCTAAAAAATTAACAAAATGGGAAGAAACATTAAACCAGTCAATTGAAGACATGAAAGAGGATTTTACTATGGCTGTGAAGAAAGCTATAGTCGATTTTGTTCTTCAAGATCCATCGTTTGTGAAAGTAGCCGTGGAACAAGAATCACAATATAAATCAGAAATAAAAGATTTAATTATATTAGTTAAGCCAGCATTCAATTCAGCTAAAGCAAAGCTTGAAAAAGATCTACATGTTATCAATCCATGTTTGGCAGCAATTTTAGATATATGGTATTCTAAATTTAGGTGAAAAAATTAAAATATCTAATCGATCGTCAATAATTAATAATTTACAGAAAAGTCCGTTTAGTTGATGTTCAAGAACTGAAAGCTCACCAAGGAGCTTTTAACTTGGATGAGTTTAAATGGGCTATAAATAATCAAATAGATGCGTGCAAGAAAATTTTAATGAACGAATATTATGCTACAGTAACTGATGTTTTCTTACAAGGAAATAAAAAAGGTTTACTTCCAGATCCAGCTAAGCCTAAAAAAATGAAGTCTTTCTACAATGCGGTCGCTAGTATTATGACTTATAATTTACAGACGCTTTGTCTTAAATCTTTATATGACTACATAGAATATATCACAGATATTAAGGTTCTATATTACAATTTGCAGCGACTTTGATTTAATTTATTTTGCAGTACTCAAACAAAGGTTTCGTGATCCATCTGCAACAGAAAGTCAATACTTTAGTATTTGAGCCTCAATTTAAACATTTTAATGAAGCATTATTGAATGTTATTGATTTTATTATTGAAGCTGTTATGGATGTACCCAGATTGGAATGTCGTCTGTATCTTGACATGGGTCAGGAAGTATTCTTAAAGGTTAGTGCCTTTATCAAATCTACAGCAACAACATAAGTGACTTTATACGTTGGAGCGAAATAAAGTTACCTTAATTCGCAGTGAAATGAAAGTGAAATAAAGACTGTAACTGTTATTTTAACTACTACAGATTCTAAACATTGCAACTGATCAATTACTGGACGATTACGATTTGAATAACTCCTGATTTGTGGAATTACATGAAATCAGGTTGAAATTGAATAAAATATACGGGCTGTTCGGAAACACTCTTTAAAGAAAAAGGGCATACATTCTAGAGCAAATTTTATGTTGATTAAACGTAAATCATCTTATCAAAAAATGCTCTTCAAAGAGAGCCCACTAGCAACAGTTAAGTTCAAATAACTCCAAAACGGTTTCCGATTAAGAAATGTAATTTTGTACATTCAAATGTCATCAATCGAATTTTTTTTATTGTAATCATTAACGGCTCTCTTAAAAAAAGGGAGGTGGTGATTGGATATACTTTTTTTGTATTTAGAAATTACCCTATTTTTATACGATATTTGATAAATTTCAACTTTTTTACATAAAATAATGCTCTTGACACAAATCGCTACAATAAACCGTTTTCGATAAAAGTTGAGCTGAACTTTTCAACTTCAACGAACATGAAATAAGCTCTAGAATTTGTTTCTTCTTTCTTTGAAGAGCGTTTCTAAACATCCTGTATATGCCGCGTAAATTATAGATATTTATGGTAATAGTGAATAGAAGCAAATTTTAGGCCTTGGTCAGACTGTAAAATTTTTATCAAATTTCATCAAATTGTTTGATCAAACTAAAGCTGTCATTGATTTGATGTCACTTGGATGTCACATCAAACTATCAAAACATAATGTCACACCAATCAAAGTTTTAATTTGATCAAACAATTTGATGAAAGTTTGATAGTCTGACCAGAGGCTCGATTCTTGAGACGCGTACGATAATTTTCGTATACAAAGCCTTGGATACAGCATGATTTTGGTCAATCAACTTACTGTTGCTGTGGTGATTTCGTATACGAATCTATTTCGCATACGAAAACGCATTTCAAGAATCGGCCCCCAGGCCCCAAGGCCTAATGTTTATGAGTAGATAAAATTTCTTTATTTAGTTGTGCCATACAATTTTTTTTCCAATTTCGTCGAAAAAAATCTACTTATAGTCGATTCACGCTCAATAGAAGTAACTAATAGGCATTTTTTTGTCTCAGAGTTGTTATATTGAAAAACATCAAAAATTGTAAATGGAAACATTTTTAAAAACGTCAAATTTGAATGATTTGTCAAATAATATTAAATGTCACAATTTTTTAGTTAATATTTAATCATATTTTGACTAGTTTTTTTCTTACAAAAAACAAAAATATGTTCAAAGAAAGACAGCATTTAAAGTGAGGTATGTGAGAAACTTTTGAGAAAATTTTCGAAACTGACGCATTACATCAAATATTTAGGTTGTGATTTCTCAAGTCGTTTTTACAATGGAAAACAGTAGTCTATTCACTTAGCTAAAAAATAAATATTAGATTTGGTTACTTCTATTGAGGGAGAATGGATTATACCTAATTTATTCTCATAATGTTAACGGACTATCTGTGTGAATTAAAATACCAACCATAGTAACGAATATTTCAAAGATATAGTGCAAATTTAGATTTTTACTTTTATTCGCGTTGTTAATAACACTTTGAATAAACTTTTTTTCTTTTTTTTTGTTTATTTTATTTATTCTTTTGAATGTCATTTTAATAGTAATATTAGATATTCAAAATGAGCATTTTAATAATAGAAATTTGAAAAATTATTTAATTTATTTGATGAATAGATAAATATTAATTTTAGCCTACTATTCCTGAAGTTACTGTAGAAGACTACAAAGACAGAATTCGAACTTTGCTGGAAAACCAAAGAATCGGTCCAGAGTTGCGTGTTCAAGATTTTGATGAATACATGCCTTTAATAAACGGGGAAGTTAGTAAAATATTTTTTTTTGTATTTTTTTTTTGTAACATATGTTTAGGATGAAGAGAGAATTAACAACTTCCTAAATGAAGAGCATACATTCGATGAGTACGTGGATGAGATTTTACGCTACAAAGAAATAATGGATGAGATTCCTTTAGTGAAAGAACATGTAGTTAAGATGGAAATGTACGATATGGAAAGATTTGAAATGATTAAAGCTCTAGTCGCAGCTGCGGAAAATTTCCGAGATATTTTAATTAACCGATGTATTAAAGATTATCAAACAATGTGTAAAATGTAAGTTGGAATTTTAAATGAATTTTCAAAATTACTCTTTAATTTTAGTTTAGGCGAAGAATATCAAGCGATAGCCGATAAAGCGCTTAAACCACCATTAAATACGGCTGAATTGATGGCTTTGATACGTTATGTTGAAGATGTTGAAACTGTCATGCTCCCAGAAATGGAAGATCGCTTGAGAATTGTTCTTCAGTATATGCTTTTCTTAGCAGATCATGCCCTTTTTACTCCGATTGAAATGAAACAAAATAATGTTACTTTCTTATGGTATTTACGAATGCCTAAAGTGTTAGAAGACCATAAGCAATTAGTTGATGTGAAAATGGAAGAATTCCAAGCTTTGTTAGCACAAAAAATACAGAAGTTTGAAGAAGATCTTCAACTTTATGCTAAAATGGTAGATGAGTTACAACATAATGGAAACATTGATGACTTACCGCGTTATCACAAAAAAGCAAATCAACTTGATAACAGATTAATAACTGCTATGGAAAAAATTGATGCTTTCAACGAAGAAGAAGTTTCTTTTGGATTTGAAATGTCACAGTATCCACTCAGAAAACAAACTCATGACAAGTTGACACCTTATAAAAAGTTATATGATAACGCTATGGAGTTCTTAACGAAATATGAACTCTGGATGAAATCACAAGTTGGAACTTATGATCCTGAAGAAATCGAACAAGATGTGGGTCAGTGTTATAGAAATGTTTATAAATTGGAAAAAGTTTTTACTGATAGACCTGCAACTCATGAATTAGCTTCAAATGTGTGTAAGTTCTTTGAAAAGAGTATTTTCTGTGAGGTAAAATTTTAGGTGCGCACACAAATCGAAGATTTTAAAGAGCATATGCCTATTATTCAGACTTTAGGAAATCCTGGGATGAAACCACGTCACTGGGAAAAAATCTCAGAGATTGTTGGTTTTCCTATTAAAGTCGATGCTGAACTTACCCTGGAAAAGATTATTGATTATGGATTAGATGAATACATTGAAAAGTTTGAAAGTATTTCAGAAGCTGCGACTAAAGAAAATAATCTAGAAAAGAATTTGAATAAGATGATGAGCGAATGGCAAGATATGGAATTTTCTGTTTTAGTGTACAGAGATACAGGCACTTATATTTTATCAGCAGTTGATGATATTCAAGTGTTACTTGACGATCATATTGTCAAAACACAAACTATGAAGAATTCTCCTTATATAAAACCTTTTGAAAAAGAGATTCTGTTTGTAGACAATTAACCTTTATTCATATACAATCTAAATTTAAATTTATAGATCTTGGGAAGCTAAACTGCAACTACTTCAGGAAATTTTAGACGAATGGTTAAAAGTTCAGTCTACTTGGATGTATTTAGAGCCAATTTTTAGCTCTCCTGATATACAACAGCAAATGCCTGAAGAAGGACGAAGATTTAGTGCCGTCGATAAAGTATTAATTAATCTGTCCTAATGAAATAAAACTAATTATTAATTTTAAGATTTGGAGGGATATAATGAAAACTGTTTATGCCGATTGCAAAGTCCTTTCTGTAGTCGAAATTGATAAAATGCTTGAACGTCTGAAGAAATCTAACAGTCTCTTAGAAATGATTCAGAGAGGTTTGAATGACTATTTAGAGAAAAAACGTCTCTACTTTCCAAGATTCTTTTTTTTGTCTAATGATGAATTGTTAGAAATTCTTTCAGAAACTAAGGATCCTACAAGGTTTGCAATTTTTTAATATGTGACAAAATTTAACAAATATTTCAAGAGTTCAACCTCATTTGAAGAAGTGCTTCGAAGGTATAGCCAAATTAACATTTACTGAAGATTTAGATGTAACTGAAATGAAATCAAGTGAAGGAGAAATTGTACCATTAGTTGATGTTATCCAAACAGCACTTGCACGTGGTCAAGTTGAAAAATGGCTAGTCGAGTTAGAAACTGATATGAAGAAGTCTGTTCATAAAATGGTGATGGAAGCGTTTAATGACTATGTAAAAACTGCTAGAGAGAAATGGGTGTTACTTTGGCCGGGCCAAACTGTGAAATAGATAAATAAATTGTAAATGTCTGAACAAATTTGTCGATTTTAGGTACAATCTATTGCAATGGCTTACTGGACTTCAGAAGTTACTCATGCTATTGGTAATGGTTTAGATGCAATGAAAACTTATTTAGAAAAGTGTAATTCTCAAATCAGCAAAATTGTAGATATTGTTCGAGGAAAATTGAATACTCAGAATCGAATTACTCTTGGTATTATCTGCATTTAATGAAACTTAAGACTAATAGTATGAATTTATAGGAGCTTTAGTCGTTTTAGACGTCCATGCAAGAGACGTATTAGCAGAGATCATAAACTTTGGAGTAAGAACAGTGACAGATTTTAAGTGGTTGTGTCATTTGAGATACTATTGGGAAGAAAACAACCTCAAAACTTCAATGATCAATTCGACATTAAAATACGGTTACGAGTATTTAGGCAATACCACGCGTCTTGTGGTTACACCTTTGACTGATCGATGTTACCGGACTTTATTTGGTGCTCTGCACTTACATTTAGGTATTATGTCTTTAATTTATCAACATTTAAACAATTGTTAATTTTTCAATGCAGGCGGTGCTCCTGAAGGTCCTGCTGGAACTGGCAAAACCGAAACAACAAAAGATTTAGCAAAAGCAGTAGCTAAACAATGTGTCGTTTTCAATTGTTCCGATGGTCTTGATTACATAGCTCTTGGAAAATTTTTCAAAGGCTTAGCTTCATGTGGTGCTTGGTCTTGCTTTGATGAATTCAATAGAATCGATTTAGAAGTATTGTCAGTAGTCGCTCAACAAATTCTTACAATCCAGAGAGGAATAAATTCAGGTTCCGAAAAATTATTCTTTGAAGGTACTGAATTAACTTTGGATCCTACATGCGCTGTTTTCATTACTATGAATCCTGGCTATGCTGGGCGATCTGAATTGCCAGATAATTTGAAAGCATTGTTTAGATCAGTTGCTATGATGGTGCCCGATTACGCTTTAATCTCTGAAATTGAACTGTATGCATCAGGGTTTCTTACTGCTAAACCTTTAGCTGTTAAAATTGTGGCAACTTACCGGTTATGTTCAGAGCAGCTTTCATCGCAGTGCCATTATGATTATGGAATGAGAGCTGTTAAGTCGGTTTTGAGAGCGGCTGGTGCTTTAAAATTGAGATATCCTGATGAACAAGAAGATATTTTAGTATTAAGATCGATTAAAGATGTTAATCTTGCGAAATTTTTAATTCAAGATGTTCCTTTATTCCAAGTGAGAATTTAAAGTTTTATTAGATAAATTAGAAACTGATTATTTTAGGGGATTACGTCCGATCTTTTCCCTGGTGTTATTCTTCCAGAGCCGGATTACATTATAATGAATCAAGCAGTAGATGATGCTTGTAAGGCAGCAAATATTCAAAACACGCCATTCTTTTTAGAAAAAGTTCAACAATTATATGAAATGATTATTGTCAGACACGGCCTTATGATTGTTGGTTACCCATTCGGTGGTAAAACAACTTGTTATAGAATTCTTGCAGAGGCGTTAGGCTTAATTGAAGAACGAGTAAGTTGTGATAATTAAAAAAAAAAAGTAAGCGAGGTTTTAGGGTGGTATGGACGAACACAGAGCTATTTATACCGTAATGAATCCAAAATCAATCACGATGGGTCAGTTATATGGTCAGTTTGATCCAGTATCCCACGAATGGTCCGATGGAGTTCTTGCAGTGAGTTTTCGACAGTTTGCAATGTCGACAACTGACGATAGGTAATAAAAAATTAGGTAACAAATTATAATTACCTATTTTATAAAAATTTACTTAGAAAATGGTTGATATTTGACGGACCTGTTGATGCAGTTTGGATCGAAAACATGAATACGGTTTTAGATGATAATAAAAAGTTATGTTTGATGTCTGGTGAAATAATTCAGTTAGCACCAACAACAAATTTAATATTCGAACCGATGGATCTTGAAGTAGCTTCTCCTGCTACTGTCTCCAGATGTGGTATGATTTACATGGAACCTGCTTCTTTGGGTTGGGAACCTCTTCTAATCTCTTGGTTAAATTTACTTCCTCCGTTTATTAACACTGACTTTTATAAAACGATGATTAAAACATTGTTTATGAGATTTTGTAATCCTTTGTTGTGGTTATTACACAAAGGAGGTTTAAAAGTAAGACTTTGTTTATATAATTTTAAAAAGCTTACAACAAACATTTATAGGAGATTGCTCCAACTTCTGACACAAATTTATTAAGAGCAACAATGAATTTATTTGATTGTTTTATGGATGATTTCCGTGATGAAAAATACAGAGAACAAGTGTCAGATTTAGATGTGAGAGCACAAATTGAAGGGTCTTTCTTTTTCTCGTGTATATGGTCAATGGGAGGAACTTTAGATGCCGATAGTCGACCTAAATTCAGTTTGCTGTTCAGGGCGTTATTAGAGAGGGAGTTTCCAGAGAAAGTGAAAGAGCAGTTAAACATTCCTTTCGAAATAGCAAAACCTGAAAAACCGTACATTTTTACTATACCAGTTGGAGAAACTGTATTTGATTACAGATATATTAAGGAGGTAAGATGTTATATAAATGGAAGCGATTGAATTTAAAATAAATTGCGTAAAGGGTAAAGGTAAATGGAAACTTTGGTCTGATGAATTGGCTTCTGCTCCACCCATTCCCAGAGACATTCCCGTGAATCAAATAATTGTTCCCACAGTAGAAACCATCAGAAATATAACTATAATGCAGTTATTAGTCCAACATCAGAAGGCTATGATGATCATCGGTCCGACGGGAACTGGAAAATCGAGTTACGTTACTGTACGATATTTCTTATATACTTTCACTCTATTAAAAAACATATTTTATACCTATTTTAGGATTTTTTGTTAAAAAAAAACGACACAAACACATACAAGCCGGTATTTATTAACTTTTCAGCTCAAACAACTGCCAATCAAACTCAAGATATAATTATGGCCAAATTGGATAAAAGAAGGAAAGGTGTTTTTGGTCCTCCAGTCACAAAGAAATGTGTCATTTTTGTTGACGACGTGAATATGCCTTTGAAGGAAGTTTACGGAGCTCAGCCTCCGATTGAGTTGTTAAGGCAATGGTTTGATCACGAAATGTGGTATGATAGGAAAGAAGTTGTTCCTATCAAACTTATTGATATTCAGGTAAAATGGGTATTCATAAAGTACGTTAAAATTTTATGACAAGTTTTATAGTTTATGTGCGCTATGTGCCCTCCTACTAGCGGTGGAAATACTATTACTCCTAGGTTTTCAAGACATTTCAATCACTTATGCATTGACGAGTTCCAGGAAAGTGTATTGATTCATATTTTCAGCAAGATTATGTTGTGGCATTTAGATACAAGGTAATTTCAATATCAATATAACTGAAATAGTTTACTATCCTGTTAAATAACAGAAAACAATGTTTTAAAGTAGCGTGCGAAATTGAAATTTTATAAAAATAAAACTTAAAAACTTTAAATTATCATTACATACAGATGTTCTAGAATAATATGTAATAAATTTAACCATAGATCGTAACAACTTAGAAACTATCGAAGTTAGTTTGGTACAATGACTTTTGGAGAGCTGTTTGCGGCTAAAATTATTACTTTACAGATTTCTTGATATTATTTTAAAAGTGTTTGAAGTCAATATATAACTATTTATAATATTAACAGCTATTATTCTGTAGAAACACTGTTCTATTTTTTTTGTTAATTAAGCGTAGTTTACGATGTAATTCTCAGCGTGTTAAGTTTTAATCAAGCTTTCCTGCAGAGGCTTTTCCAAGGAGTTTGACCCATGCATTCAACAGATAGTCTTAGCCACTCTTGACATATACAAAATGGCACGAGCCAATTTACTTCCGACTCCAACAAAGTCACATTACCTGTTCAACTTGCGAGATTTCTCCAGAGTCATACAAGTAAACTTTCCATGTTTTCTAAATGATCATTTACAAGCTCGCAAGTATCTTTTTAGGGTGTATTGTTGTCTGTACCTGAAGCAATGGAAGATTTAGTTGCAATGAAACGTCTTTGGGTTCATGAAGTGTTAAGAGTATATTATGATAGGCTGGTAGATGATAGTGACAGAAATTGGCTAGTAGAAGCTCTGAGACAAATAACCTCACAACAATTAGAAGAAGATTTTAATTCAATGTTTCAACGTTTAGCTACACCGGAAACAACAGCTGTAGCTAATTTTCATAATGTTACGTTTGTTTTTGACATTGTTACTTTTTCAGATAGGAGAAATTGAGTTGAGGAATTTACTTTATTGCGATTTTGCAAATCCAAAAGCGGATCAACGTCACTATATTGAAGTGCTCGATTTGGAACAGTTGAAAGAGATTGTCGAGGGTTATCTAGCAGAATTTAATAACATGACTAAGAAGCCGATGAACTTGGTGCTTTTCAGGTAGTATTGAAATTTATAAGTAGTTTTTAAAGGTAGTGCATTTATATAACAATTAAACAAAAATTATACATATAAAGGATTCTTTTTTAACTTATTGATCGTACTAATAAAATTGTACAATTAGTTAAATATTTTTATATTGATTTGATGTAACTTAAAACTTCACACTATACCTAATTTTATTCAACTTTAATGGCGTAATATCGACTAGACAAATGGTAGATGCGCTCAGAAAATTTAGTTATATTTCAAATCAAAAAACATCAAGTATAATAAAAAAAAAACAGATTTTTAATTTTTTGAAATATGTTCAGAAATATGATCAAAATTATAACAATCAATTTTAAACTATAAAATAAATGTCGACTCTTTTTCTGTCGCCAGTAGGAGTCTGAATTTCAATAAAATTATCAATTTGGGTTATATTAATATTTGAACTTTTTTGTACTATATCTTCAAAAAATAAAATATGCTTAAAATCATATTTGAACAGTCTTTTATAATAGTGTTTTGAACTGAAATTTATTGAATGATACTTGTTTGTTAAATTGATACAGTGTGACATTCTATTACTTTATGCGTAATATTTATCATAAATATATAATTTCCACTGGGGGCACAAAGCTCATAACAATGTATAAATCTCCTGTTATGGAAAATAAAGACCTCCAATTTATAACCCTACTTGAAGACTAACCTTTGACTTGGTGTTACCATAGATTCGCTATCGAGCATTTATCAAAACTGTGTCGGATTTTGAAGCAGCCTAGAAGTCATGGCCTTTGTGTGGGCGTGGGCGGTTCCGGCAGGCAATCGCTCACGCGTCTCGCCGCTCACATCTCCGAATACGAACTCTTTCAAGTGGAGATTACTAGATCCTATGGAGTTGTTGAATGGCGAGAAGACGTCAAAGTTATCTTACGTAAAGCCAGTGCAACTGATCAGCATGGAGTTTTTCTTTTTACCGACTCCCAAATAAAAGAAGAGGCGTTTTTAGAAGACATTAGCAATTTAATGAATTCAGGCGAAGTCCCAAACATATTTACAACAGAAGAGCGGGTAGAACTTTGCGAGAAAATGCGTCAGTTGGATAGACAAAGAGATAAATCTATGCAGACGGATGGCAGTCCTCCGGCTCTTTATAACTTTTTTATACAGATTGTTAAAGAACAGTTACACGTTGTCTTAGCAATGAGTCCGATTGGAGATAGCTTTAGAACACGAATAAGGAAGTTTCCTGCGCTTGTAAATTGTTGTACGATTGATTGGTTTCAAGTAAAAATGGTTTTGATGTTGGTTGGACAATTCATCATTTGTTATTGTAGGCATGGCCAGAAGATGCTTTATTAGCAGTTGCTACACGTTTCTTGGGGGAAATTGAAATGGAATCGAGGGAAAGAGACGTGTGTATAGATATGTGCCAAATGTTTCACACTACAACACAGGAGCTTTCTCAAGAATATTATACAAGACTGCAGCGCCATAACTATGTAACTCCTACATCTTATTTAGAAATGATAAGCACGTTTAAAACCTTCCTTAATAAAAAACGAGAGTAAAATAGAACAATACTTAAATTCTCTGTCTTAATGCTCTTTTCAGGGAAGTTTTGTCTGGGAAAAAACGTTATGAAGTTGGTTTAGAAAAACTAGAACACGCGGGCAGTCAGATCTCTGTCATGCAAAAAGCTTTAGAAACATTGCAACCAGCTTTAGTTGAAGCAGCGGCAAAAGTTTCCGAAACAATGAAGAAAGTAGAAGCTGAATCTGCTGAAGCTGCCGAAGTTGAGAAAAATGTAATGGCAGATGAAGCCGTAGCCAATGAACAAGCACAAAAAGCACAAGCTATTAAAGATGAGTGTGATGCAGATTTAGCAGAAGCCATGCCGATTTTAAACGCAGCTCTAACTGCTTTAAACACACTTACCACAGCCGATATTGCTGTGGTTAAAACTATGAAAAGCCCTCCAAAAGGTGTTCGGTTAGTCATGGAGGCTGTTTGCATTTTAAAGGTAATTTTTTATAAACATTTGTGATATAGCGTTTATGAATAAATTTAAAAATTTAGGACATCAAACCGAATAAACTTCCTCTACCAAGCGGCATAGGCACTTACGAAGATTATTGGGGTCCATCTTTGAAAGTTCTTGGTGACATGAAATTCTTAGACAGTTTGATAAACTTTGACAAAGACAACATCCCACCAAAAATTATGGCAAAATTGAGCGAGAAAATTTTAAATGATGAAAGTTTTGACCCTGATAAAATTAAAGTTGCTTCGACAGCTGCTGAGGGTCTATGCAAATGGGTCATTGCTATTTCAAAATATGATAAAGTAGCAAAAGTTGTTGCTCCTAAAAAACTAGCACTTGCAGCAGCTGAAGCTGAGTTTAACACAGCAATGACTGCTCTAGAAATAAAAAGACAACAACTAAGAGAAGCTCGAGAGAAAGTGGCTAAGTTGGAAGCAACGCTTGAAGCAGAAAATAAGAAATTTCAGGGTTTAACCGATGAAGTGAATTTATGTCAATTGAAACTTCAGCGTGCTGAAGAATTAATTGGAGGTTTAGGTGGTGAAAAGAATAGGTGGATGACAACGGCTAAAGCTTTAGGTGAAAGATATTTTATGTTAACTGGAGATATTTTGATTGCCGCTGGAGTTGTGGCATATCTGGGTTCTTTCACAATGCAATTCAGACAAAAACAAATAGATAAGTGGATTGGCAGTTTGATGGGATATAATATAGTCTGCTCAAAAGATTTTACTTTGACTGCTACGCTTGGAGAACCTGTCGAGATAAGACAGTGGAATATTTTCGGATTACCTTCTGACAGCTTCAGTATTGACAATGGAATTATTATAAAGTAATGGTTCTATTTTTGCATTATTTTTTTTATGAATTTCACTGTTTAGGAACGCTAGAAGATATGCTCTTATGATTGATCCACAAGGACAGGCGAACAAATGGATTAAAAACATGGAGAAATCGCAAAATTTGGCGATAATCCGATTAAATCAGCCAGACTACGTACGGATACTTGAGAATGCTATCCAGTTTGGCCAACCAGTATTGTTAGAAAACATAGGAGAGGAATTAGATCCGATACTTGAGCCAGTCTTAGCACAACAAATATTCAAGCAAAGTGGAGCTCTTTGTATGAAACTTGGAGATTCCGTTGTTGAATATAATTCAGATTTTAGGTAATTTATACTATTTATTTCATAAAAATGAGCACTTTATATAACTGTTTCAGATTATACATAACGACAAAGTTGCGAAATCCTCATTACCTGCCAGAAGTCGCAGTTAAAGTTACTTTGGTTAACTTTATGATTACAAGTGTAGGACTTGAAGACCAATTATTAGGTATTGCTGTAGCTAAGGAAAGACCTGATTTAGAGGCAGAAAAAAACGCTTTAATTCTCCAAGGCGCCGAAAATAAAAGGTTCGATTTTATAATTAATCATTATTTTTTATTTAAATTTTCAGAGCATTGAAAGAAATTGAAGACAAGATTTTAGAAGTTTTAAGTACGTCACAAGGCAACATTTTAGAAGATGAAACTGCGGTTCAAATTTTAAGCTCATCCAAAACTCTATCAAATGAGATTGCTGCCAAACAAGCTACTGCAGAAATTACAGAGCTACAAATTGATAAAGCCAGAATGGAGTACAAGCCAATAGCTGTACATTCTACCATATTATTTTTCACTATAGGTAACAAATCATAAACATTATTTTTGTTCTTTTCAGTAAATTATTTCTAGTTGAATTGGCAAATATTGATCCAATGTATCAGTATTCTTTGGTATGGTTCATGAATTTGTTCAAAGCAGCAATAGACAATACGGAAAAAGTTGATGATGTTACAGAACGTTTAGCTGATCTAGAAAAATACTTTACATATTCGCTTTACGTGAATATATGTCGTAGCTTATTTGAAAAAGTATTTTGTGAATTATTGACAGAGTTAAAAATTTGTATTATGGCATTTTAGGATAAATTACTGTTTTCGCTTCTGTTGACAATAAACTTGCTGAAAAGCCGTAACGACATCGATCTAGCAGAATGGATGTTTCTTTTAACTGGAGGTGTGGGATTAGACAATCCAAATGTAAATCCCGCCAACTGGCTGATAAGTAAATCATGGGATGAACTGTGCAGACTCGACGAGTATCCTGCTTTCAAGTAAGATCCGTCTAATGCTAATCATTTAAAACTTTCTAATCAACGATTATAGAGGATTAAAAGATAGCTTTATCAATAATTTGAGTAAATGGAAAGCACTGTTCGATTCCGTTGAGCCGCACAACTTTCCACTTCCAGATCCTTGGGAGAAAAAATTGTCTCAGTTTCAAAAAATTTTGGTGTTACGATGTGTAAGATATGATAAAGTAATACCAGCAGTCCAGAGTTTTGTAACAAGTGAGTAGTGTTCATTCAAAATAAAACTAATTTACAAAAATTGATGGGTTATATATTTTTGATATTTCCCCTTATTGAATCACGTTTCTATTTGTAACAGCTTGTTATTATATTGCGAGATAAAATTGTTTTGCAGACCAGCTGGGCAAGAGGTTCATCGAGCCTCCTCCTTTCGACCTATATTCTTCATTCTCGGATTCTCACTGTTGTATACCCTTGATTTTCGTTCTCACCCCTGGAGCCGATCCGACGGCTCTTCTGTTGAAATTCGCGGACGATCAAGGGTTCGGTGCCGCTCGACTATTTGCTTTATCGTTAGGGCAAGGGCAAGGGCCTATTGCCGTCAAATTGATCGACGAAGGGGTCAGAAACGGAACTTGGGTCGTGCTTCAGAACTGTCATTTAGCCAAGAGCTTCATGCCGACTTTGGAGAGGGTGTGCATCTTGTCACAAACTTATTAAGGCTGATGAATCTCTAATGCTAATTTTATAGATTTGTGAGAATTTGACGCCGGATTCTACCCATCCTGATTTTCGACTTTGGCTAACTTCGTATCCAGCTGATCATTTTCCTGTACTTGTTTTGCAAAACGGCGTTAAGATGACGAACGAGCCGCCAAAGGGGCTAAGAGCCAATATAATCCGTTCGTATCTGAGCGATCCAATATCAGACCCAGAATGGTTTGAAAGCTGCACGCAAAGCGTCGCTTTCAAGAGATTGCTTTACGGACTTTGCTTTTTTCACGCTTCTGTACAAGAAAGAAGGAAATTTGGGCCTTTAGGATGGAACATTCCATATGAATTTAACGAAACAGATTTGAGAATCAGCGTCATGCAGCTACTCATGTTTCTTAATGAATATGAGGTAAAAATTCTAAAAAGTTGTAACCATATTTTTCTAATGTAATGTAATAATTTTAAAACTATTACACTGTTCGTTTGTTTGCAATCAGAAAATAGTTAAAACAGGTTGATATATCGAGTAAAACGAATCAGCTTAAGCAATTTTACTTTTGTAATCGAATTTAGGACATTCAGTACGACGCCCTGCTGTACCTGACCGGTGAATGCAACTACGGGGGTCGAGTGACAGACGATTGGGACAGAAGGTGTCTCTCGACGATACTAAGAAAGTTTTATTGCAAGGAGCTCGTCGAAATTCCAAATTACCCTTTTGATCCCACGAGTGAGTTATGTGGTATTATCGTTTCCAGTTGCGAATAAAACTTTTCTTGTCAGAAAAATATTACTGTCCGGACAAAGAGGATTATGAAGAATTCATGGAGTATACTAGATCGTTACCTTTGATAACTCATCCAGAAGTATTTGGGATGAACGAAAATGCAGACATCATGAAAGATCAACAAGAAGTGAATTTAATGTTTACGAGTATTCTACTCACACAGGTACAACAAATCATCATTATTTATTAAAAATTAGAGAAAAATTAAATTGCTCAAAAGCTATCTTAATAATTTTAATTGGTAAGGCTTTTAATAGCACGGTAATAACGCACGTTTTTGACATTTATTATTTTAATTAAACGGTTTTTGCGGTTCTCACAATCTTATTTTATTGAAAGAAATAAATTCTAATGTCTAAAAGGATAAACTAAATGAGGATTTATTTTTATTTATCTCGCCGCTTCTTAGGATCGAACGGTAAGTACAAATAATTAACTATAACTCACACAAAACGTATTTTTTCCAATTTCAATTATTAAAATGTTCATTTTTCTAATCAAATCTTACTATTAAAATGACATTTTGAATAAAGATATGAATAAAATGAACCAACGCGAATAAAAAAAAAATAAGAATCTTAACTATCTTTGAAATTTTTGTTACTATGATTGATGATATTTATTCATACTAATAGTACATTAACAATTTGTAAATAAATTACCTAAGTCATTTTTTCTATGAAATTGGGAAAAATTTTGTATGGTACACGTGAATAAAGACATTTTATTCACTCAAAAACATTATCGCTCTGGGCTTCGCCTCTGTTTTATCGTGAATAAAATTTGTCTTTATTCATTTATACCATAAAGAGCTATTATTATTCAATCTAACGAAAAAATATTTTTTTTGCAAACTAGGATTTGTGGAAATTAGAGGTACGTTTTGAAAATCATTTAATTTTATCTTTTTGGAAATATTTTATTAATTTTATTAAATTTGTATTTTTTTTCTTGCTTTTATTAATAAAGGAACTAATTAAAGAGAGGGTGAGTTTTATATGTGCTAGATATACACGTTTTTTTTAATACTTATTTGTAACTACTTATTCTATTATTTTAGGATGCTACTTCTTCTGGTGGCAGTCAGAAACCTCCCGACGAAATTGTTTTAGAGGTAGCTGCAGATATTTTAGCAAAACTGCCAAAAAATTACGACCGAGATGCTGTTATGGAAAAATATCCAACTTTATATGCACAGAGCATGAACACAGTTCTAGTTCAAGAAATGAACAGATTTAACATACTGCTTTCGGAAATAAGGACAAGTTTAATAAATGTTCGCAAAGCAATAAAAGGTCTAATCGTAATGTCTCCAACTTTAGAGGAAGTTACTGTAAGCATTCTCACCGGACGAATACCAAGTTTATGGATGAAAAAATCTTATCCATCTTTGAAACCTCTTGGAAGTTATGTTAACGACTTTTTAGCACGTTTAGCTTTCTTACAGGTAAATTATAATTTAAATTTAATGATTAATTTTACCTAAACGTAAACATTATTTAGAAATGGTATGAGGAAGGATCTCCGCCAACATATTGGATATCTGGATTTTTCTTTACACAAGCTTTCTTGACGGGAGCTCAACAAAATTACGCGAGAAAGTATAGAATACCAATTGACTTGCTTGCGTTCGATTATGACGTTAGTTTAGTTAAATATTTTAATTTTAAATTGAGAAAAATCGATTTTAGGTCTTGCGTGAGACAAATATTACGCACGCACCAGATGATGGTGTCATCGTCTATGGACTTTTCTTAGATGGGGCTCGATGGGACATGTCTCAAATGACTCTGGAAGAATCTTTACCCAAAGTTTTGTATGACAATGTACCAAATGTGAGTAACAGAATGAGAGTAATTTTATATTTTCCAGCTATCGATTCTATTTGCTCTTTGTTTTCACTAGATAAAAATTTAATCAAAATGCTTTTCCTATTTTATTTTCGTAATGACTGCACATAACTTACACTTATTTGTGTAGATTTGGCTGAAACCAATGAAACGTGACGAAATCAAAGAAAAACATACTTATTTGTGTCCAGTTTACAAAACTTCGGAACGAAGGGGAGTGTTATCGACAACCGGTCATTCTACAAACTTTGTGATTGCAATGACGTTGCCGACTAAAAAGCCTGCAAATCACTGGATACTGCGAGGTGTGGCTATGTTGTGTCAATTGTCCCAGTAATGATGATAAAGGATATTTAACTTGTTTTTTTTTGCGTTTTGTATTGTGACGAATGTGTTTTATGTGTATTTATAATTTTATTTTGCTTTATTTATTATCTCTAGTCGTTCAGATTTATTGTAATTGCGCAAATATATTTTTTACTTCGTAGTATTTAGCTATTTGCATTTTTCGCATGAAAATTTATGAAAAGTAAAAGGGAAGGCTTGTTTTTTTAATGCACTTAATAAAGACGCTGTTGGATGTTTTCGTTAAAAACTTTTCCGAGCACTTGTTAAGGTAAGTAAAAGATGAGTGAAGATTGGAAGTTACGAGGAAAAAGAATCTAGCCTAAAAATAAAATTTATCGTTTGCAAGTTCTTTTATATAAAATATATTTCTCTGTGAGTTACATTTCTGTCAATTGAGTGTTTCTTTTTAATTGAATGCTTCTATGTTATGCCGTTTATCTTAGTAAAGTACATTTTGATTCAGTTCATGTCGTTGGCGATAAATTGTCTATTCATGAAAGACCTCTTGAATCTCGATGGAACAAAGCTGCTTTGGAAAAAGCAGCACAAAAACTGTCAGCGCTGACTGAAGACTGACGCAATGAATCAAATCGAATGATTTATATATAATGCAAGAAGAAAAAACGTAAATTTTGCGACAATTTCCGACAGATTTGGTTTCCTGTTGTGTGGCAGTGAGTAGTATTGTGTCCGAATGAAGATAGTTTGTGTTTATTCAAAAATATTCACCTGGTTATGCGAGTTGGGTCGGCTGAAGGGCGCTCGTGGGCGCTGTTTCATCCCCACTACAACATCGCAGCATCCCTCCCAAGAGGGGTAAAACATCGATCTCGGGCCGTAACCGTGGCAACCGCATGGAGGTATTAGCTTAAGACGTTAGTTACATAATGCCGACTTCCGGTACTTCTTATGCCTTTAATGGGATCAGGGAAATTCTGAAGAATTTTTGCCGACTTAACGATGTTTGCACACGACACATCCTAACACTGTCTCGGGAAATTAAAAGTCGACCTAGTTCCAAAGAGGCAAAATTAAAAATTTAATCTCTGTTATAGATGCTTTGCCGTTCTCATAGATGCAACATAATAGGGTGTACATTTTGCTGGAGACGCTTAATTAATGACGAAGCATTAATTAAGATTCTTTATGGCTTTTGGTTGGGCGTTACATTAGAAAGATAAAATGAGCAATTTTCCAAAGATCTACATGGAAAGGGGATAGATAACTTTGGTTTTCATTAATAATGTATGTCATAAATTTTCATCTTCCTATGATTCATTCCAAATGCTGGAAAATTTCCTTTGGGAACACTCTGTAGGTGTATGATCAACGATGTGTGCTATGAAAGGAGATATGTGCTTCAAATAAATACATGCAAAAGAGACGGTTCATTGCTTTTTATCTTCCTGCAATATACACTCCCGGCTTAAATTATTGCCGCAATTATTTTCTTTTTTAAAATAATACATTTAAATTTAGGTTGTCTCTGTCAAGCTTCGCTCCATATTAAATTTTTCCAGCGACGGGAGAAATATTACCTCCTGCGAAATGATGCAAAAAATGAGAAGAGACTTACTATGTTATTAACATTTAAACGAGAATGATTGACGCTGAAATATTTTTTTATACCTACCCTTCATTTATTATAGTTAATTTTCTAAAGCAATACTTCAAATATTTTTCTTATGGAAATAAACTTGGATTACAAAAGTTTTCTATAACGACATTTTTGTTTTCTTACGGCTTTAATCAATATTCCTTCTTCTTATGTATACAAATTGTTAGAAAGTTTCCAAAACCTGCAATATTTTACATTTTCAAGAAAACTTTTCAGATTATTTCTCAATTACAAGTCACATAATCTTTTTCGTCAAAATTAACTAACATTACAAAACAGGAGAAATCTTGACCGTAACTTTTTATAAGCAAACTTTCCGTGCAAATGCTTTTAGTTTCTAATGAACATTTTTATGAATTGAAGCGATTGAACGAAAAAGTTGGCCGTTTCCTATTTTCCTGAATAGCGTCTAATGTAACACTTTTAAAGTTCATTCGAGTTGGGTCGCTACGTGCTAGTGACAACTCTCCTTGGGTATAGATAGAATTTCACACCAACATGAATCTTAGAAAGACTTACACATACTTTGTCCAATTACGTAAATTTTAGCGTAATGAGATTTTATATCTTTTATTACATTGCCGTTTATAATTGCATAATAATACGTTAATTTAATTTATTGCAATGTTATTTTATATTTGATTAAATAATGGCAAGAAAATAAATTCAGGAACGTCGTAAAGTGTTTAAATGCAATGAAAACTTGAGAGACCACTTGAGAACATTCCTGCTTCTAACCCTGGTAGCAGGAGCCATCAAACGAGACAACGGAGCATCGGCAGGACGTCATTAAGGTCGCGTTACGGTTCATTGTCACGGAAATTTATGTAGTCAGCCGGAATTTACGGCCGCTTACGATCCTTAATTTCTTGTGTATGGTTTAGATTATTTCTGTAGTGACCACATTGTTGCCAAAATCTCTGAAAGCACATTTAATTAAGCAAGATTCCTTCGTAAACACATGATTTGAATTTTAGATTTATAATAAAAAATGAATTTCATTACTTTAGATGGAAACTTTGCTACAGACTGGTTTGCTTCATAGCTTTGTGAAAATTGGTTCTCATCAGACCATAATAATCATATGCTGCAGTTCTCGTCTTATTTGGCTTTTCAATAACAGTAATGTTCTGTGTTTGCGGAAGAAGAAAAGAACTTTTGCTTAGATGAACCATAACATTTTCCCTATTGTCATTCTTAGAGCCGTTTATGGAATTGATAGTGAAGAAGAATGTTATCTTTAGAAAATAACAAAAGAATATTACTATCATAGAAAACGACGACAAAAATATTATTTAATTTTTATCCAATGTTGTCACAATTTTGATTTCTACTGTGAAATTACATCTCAAATAGAAAAATAAACTCGGTATAGAGTGATTTCAGGTGGCAAATAATAGTTTAAATTTTTAAAAGGAATTATTATTTGTACTGGAATTGAATTAAAACAGCTACTGAAAGCTTTCAGGCAATTTATAAAGTAAAATTAATGGTATCACAACAAATGGAAATTGTTTAAATGAGTAGGAAAGGAAGAGGGTTCAGAATGGATCTTTGAAATTAATGAAGAACTGTGGTAAATTTGAATGAGAAGTGAAACAATTACCAAGCAAGATTACGGTTTCTTCACTTCTAAAGTCGACTAAAGTAAATTTACATTTTGACTATAATCAGTATGTTGGTTGCGTAATAATATTAATTTTGACACTAAAAGAACGTGTAAAATCGGGCTATTATTACATGTGCTCATAAAACGCGGTTACTAAGCAATGAGCCCCAAGGTTCAGTATAGAATTCTTATAAGTATATTGTATCTATAACAACTTGCCTACCGGTTCCGAGTTTTAATTAAATTTTCGCAACCAACATAAAAAGTAGCGTATGATATTTGAACATAATCTAGTCTTTCTAGCACATATATCAATAAGGAGCACTCGGCAAGCTTTGTGTCCTTAAACCTGCGCCTGCTCGAAAGACTCCATTATGCTCTTATATCATAATGTACTATTACTTTTTACATTTTTCATATCTTTGTGATTTTTTGTACAATGGGAGATCACTTTATCTAAAAAGTGTACCAAATAATCAATCAAAAATTGATTAGCAATGGTAAAAGTTATAACAGAAATAATTACAAAAAACTCAGTTCCGTATTTCAGTTAATATCGAGATTTCGAAAAAATGTAACTAAACTTGTGGGTACTTACTTATTTTCTCGGAACGAACCAGCCACTGAAATTTTTTCACGCAATTTTATGATATTACAGCTGTATACAAGTGCTCACAATATAAAATGCTGAAACATAAAAGAATGCAGGTCTTTTCTTCTTCGTTTGACAGACAAAATATTTTTGTTTTAATTAGTGTGAAAACTGAAGCTTATTCAAGTTTTTGATAGTTTCCTCATAATCTTATATTAATTTTATGTTGGAAAATGTCTTGGATCTAAATAAATATTTTCAAAAGATTCATTAAAGCTTTGAACCGCTCATGTCAATTTTTTTGTGACTAAAGAAAAGTATTTATGATAAAAAGTATTTGTTGTAATAGATATTTCAAAAATTCACTAGTTACTTATTTCTATTTTCATGAACTTTGAATTTATAGGAAGAGAATTATTTGCTAGAATGTCAACTTCACGCTAAGCTTTTCAAATTTTGCAAACAGCATGAAATTACAACTTTTTAAAATAGAATTTTACCTAATTTCTTCTAATAACGTGCCATTTCCAGCTGTTCCCTGCAAGAAATGTTGACAGCAAACAAATATTACTTAAACACAATTGGTGGTGTCATTTTTTGTCTAATTTGAAGTAAAAACTATTTCTCACATCAAATTTTGATTTAAATTATTACTAAAAGAAAGTTTCATATGGAGCCAACTTTAATGGTGACACTATATATAACTGCCTACTAAAAGTGATAAAAATACATTCTAAATATACATATATTAAGATCAGTAAAAAAGTTTTTTTATAATAAAATACAAAAATTAACTCTAAAACCAAAAATAAGAACATAAATTTTGCATAATAGTTAAATTAATTCAAAAATTCAAATCGTAGAATAAATTTGTTAGCAAATTTGCTTTGTGGCTGAATTGTATAATGGAATTGTTAGCTTAATATTATTAACCTTTTAAGTTATTTCAAAACTGTGTCTACAAAAAAATAAATAAAAACATTTCTTAAATAGTCATTTAATGAAATTATCTTCAAGCACTTAATCTAATCGAAATAATAAAGTAATGAGCTTTGTTTCTTTTTTTTAAGGTCTAAATGATATGGCACAATTCGACTATTACCTCGAGGTTTATTTGTGTTTCTCTAATTCTTAGGTGTGACTGTGTTGCTTTTATTCAGGTAGTCGCCAACCTAGCGACATCTCTGTCACCTATCTACCGTATGTTTCTTATAAGAAGTAGCCGTGTAATATAAAATTCAAAAAACGTAGCGCTTAGATTGATTTAACTGATTACCATCGCTTATCAAAAACTATACTAAACATGCGGTAGAAGAAAATTCAAGGTATACAGAGCTGTTGCTTGAACTATACGCTCCCTTTATTTCGACCGCTTATACAGTATGTCCTTAGATTGAGTTTACAAGAGGAAAAAAGTTTTTATTTTTGACTTCACTGGGACAAACTGTATAATAAATTACTATTTTGTTAGGTAAATAACAATCATATTAAAAGTAAAATAAAGCTATAACTCTTTTTAAATCGAAAGCGGTTTCTTGTTTACGGCAAATTTTTTAAACTTTGATTTGAATAATTTTTTGATTGTCAAAATAGAATAATTTTAGCTGAAACTAAATAAATTATTTTTAGACGCCATGTGAATTGATCAATAACTTTATTATTTAATTGATATATGAATAATTAACAATTTGGAACCAAACAAAAAACAGAGAGATCTAAATGTTGAAATTCAATAAAAAAAAAGGATTGATTTACTGGAAATTATTCAAAAATTGTAGCATGATAGAATATGTATTCTCCAATTAAATTATCACAATCATTTTATGAAAATCAAAAGAACTACAAGAACAGAAAAATTTTAAAATGTTATTTATTGTCAAAAAATTTGTATCTCAGCATAAATTAGAAAAGAAAAAATTATAAATAAAAACAATATTATGTGAGTTCAAAATAAAGGAAAATTTAAAATAAATATTTTTGTTATATTTTATAAATATGTATGTACCTATTTACGTATAAAATGATAAAAGCGGATACTGGAAACAGCGTAAAGAGAAAATCGTTAAAGATAGTTAGAGCATGATAAATTTTCTATCTGTCACATTTTTGATGATAAATGGAATATGATTTTTTCCTAGCAAATTTCTTAGATTAATATCTTGAAAAGTGATGATCTTACTCCGGCATCGAAATCACCGTCGCCGCATCCTCCCCATCATCATCATCGTTCGTTATCCTCATCAAACTTTAAAAAATGTTCCATTCTTTTTCAGGTAGACACAAATTTTGTTAGTGGTAGTAATTAATTTCTGAACGACAACTCGGAAAACGATTACCCGCGGGGAGCGTTCGGGAAAACGCGCGTTGATTGTGGAAGAGAGTCCCGATAGAGGGCGTGGCCGTCCCGGGCGTGGGCGTCACACTGTCTCGCAGCAGCTGGTTGCTATGGTTACAGCCCCGGCCACCCGGCCAGATATTGATCTGTCAGGGAATCCCCCCCTTGCTGTTCTTGGTCCAAAAATTGCATCAACCGCGGCTTTAGCCTTCCTTTACACATATAATTTGAGAAGCGATGTTATTCTTTTCTCGTTACCCCCATTTTCTTTGATGTTTTTGTGTCGTTTTTTGCATAATTGCCTTCGAAGTCAACACTTTTGCACATTTTGCCCAGCCACAAGATGACATTCGGAATAATACTATAATTTTATCAGATATTTAAAACGCCCACGTTAGATTAATTATTAATTGCTTTTTTTATTAGAAATTGATTTTATTTTGATAAAAATCTCAAAAGAAAGAAAAAATTGAATTTTAATTTTAAATTTTATTATATGTAAAGGTTATATAAACAAAAAATTTACTGAATAATTATAATTCAAGAATCATGGTTACTGCAACATCAAGAATAACATAAAGTACGTTGCAGATGGTTGTGCCATTGTCTTTTTGACATAAGGTTGGCTAAGTAAAAAAATTCTAGTCAAATGTATTTTATATTGAATTGGCTGCACTTGCGACAAAAGGTGATACTGACAAATTTGATAGTTTGAAAGCCGTTTTGAAAATTACAAATTTCATTGAAGACATTAAGGTATGGTTCAGATCTCAGTTGAGATCTTGAGTGCAACAATTAAGATACTGAAGATGGAGTGAAAATAATATGATTCAGTTGCAATATTCAAAAATTAGATATTTTTCAACAAGGTGTAGTAAAAATCCCAAGAGAACTATAATCTAAACGTTTAAAAATGCTATTTTGACATTCTCTAAATTGACATTGATTTTTAAAAAAAAGTACATTCTCTGACAAAATTTTATATGTATAGTCTCAAAATTTAAGCATCTTGAAGTGGCACAAGTATCTACAACAGATAGTAATTATGGCTGAAATTTGCACTTGTTGTCATGCAATAGACTATCTATTATCTACAGACAACTTAGCAAAATAATTGGGAATGAAATCAAAACACTGCCAGTCTCGACACGCTAATCTTCTAATATACAGCGAAGAATGAAGCAATTTAATGATAACACAAGTTTACATCAATTTTTAACCGTATTTTTAGTGTAAAAAGAACTTAATTTTAATCAAAGATAAATAAGCACACTAAAACAAATACATACAGTGTTATAAAAGGACACCGTAATGTATATTTTAAAAAAATGCAAACTCTCTTCTTTACCTAAAAAGTAAAAGTAAATTTCACTTTTCTGAGTTTTTTTGTCAAATCGATTTTTTTTCAGTTTTAAGATAAATATTTCATACTTTTACCTCTCACTGTATACTAAAACGTTTGAATCTGCTTTTGAAAACCAAAGAATTGTTGTTTGTACAATTTTTCCGGGGTTAATCTGCTATCAGCACTCATTCGTCCGCAAAAACTTCCTACCTACTTGTTGCAAAAGTAACTAGTTTTTTTTTTTAGTTTTTGCATCTAAATTAGTATTTATTGAAATTGGATTGTGAATAACAGCATTACCACTTAAGATATTGTACTGGACAATATTATAAATATACTACCTTCTATAATATTGTTTTGACTTTGAAATTTTTTGCAGAAAGGAGCAGTGAGTTAATTTTTGATGCTAACAGCAAAGTATTAAAATAACGATTAAGCAAAAAGCAAACTTTTTTAGTGACCAGTATTGAGGGAGTTGTGGAAACATTTCCCAATTGCAGATTTGCATCGGATTAATGTTATACGTTAGAAGTTTGCAGCCTTTTGAGAATTTTAATTTTGTTTTGTTTAAACTAATATTTAAAAGAGATATTGACTAATGTGACGATATCAAATTATCAGATGTGATTTCACAACACCACAATGCAGCAATACAGTTCATAGTCATAATTTATAAATAATTATAATATCTAAGCAGATTGTGTCTAAATAATTCTAATTATGCCATTCTATAAGTTCGAATGTTTGAGATCAATATTCTAATTTATAGATTGCTTTCTACGTGACACATTGCAAGTTTATGAAGTTAATATCAAAATTGAAATTTGAAATTTTGGTCGTGTGTAAGGTAGATTTTTAAAATACTTGTTTTCATTTTTTTCCACTTTTATGACATTTTCGATGATCACTTACATACATATACATATGAAATTCTAAATACATTTTATTTAAATCATATTATTGCTTAGGTACTCTAACCGTTTTTAAAAAAAATTCACAATAGCTTTGAGGAAAAAAATACTGGTCTTGAAAAGAAAATAATTGCAAAAATTTTGAGAATAAAAATTGCGATAAACTTAGGCAAAGACAAAAGTGGGTAAGATCTACTTGTCTTTAAGATTCTTGACAAAATTTTGGCGACAACGATAGGCGAGAGAATTTGGCAAAATAACATTTAATCATAAGTAATTCCAACATCACATAAATACATACAGAATGAGTCATTAATAATGGTGCATAGGTTTAGGAGTAATAGCTCAGTTGCTATTGGACTTAATATACCTTATCCAAATGTGCCTCTTTATAGATCTACACTGTGTTGAAGTTGAATTCTTTTTCTAATTTTTGCTTATATTCTAAAAGTGACTCAATCGACTCTGTTGAAAATTAACGATTTTGGATTTTTCAATGCGAGGATTAAGAACTTGACATTCAAATTTTTGTATAACATAAAGAACGCGTATTACATATGTCATACTAAAAGTTTGAACCAATTTATTTGCGTAATCGGCAATGGTTGCGTTCTAGGACTTCTAACAGGTGTAGCTTTTTTACTTAAAAAAGAAATACATCTAAAAAAAAACGAGGAATTAAATAAATAAACATAATTCTGACTTTCTCAACAATATCTGAGCGAAGTCTCAGATATTGTTGAGAAATATCAAATATAAAACAAAAAATTGAATCAAAGTAAAATTCAAGGAACTAGGCTAATATATGATCATACCAATCAGGAAAAATGTGTGAAAAGAAAATCAGTTCCGTTATATTGTGATTTAGAACAATATGTAGACAAAGTAAAATAAAACTAATACCCACTAAAGAATTGAAAAAAATAAAATAAAATAATGATTAATAATAGAAAATAATGACTGGAAATAAGAAAAATTAAAATTGACCAAAATGCAATCTTAAAGTTTTTATAAAACCTAAATGTTCAAATTTTCAACTTGATTCACTCAGTATTTTACGGGCTACTGCTTGTTAAGCTGTATACCAACTAGTAAAAGACTCTTTTTTTTATATATAACTGCTTTTCAGATGTTGCTAATTTGTGAAAAATCTTAACATTTCTTAACAAAAATAGGATTATTTTTCAAGATATAAATCTTTTTTTTTCTTAATGCTGTTATTGCATTATAATTCATCTTTTATCATTTCAAATTTGAACAATTTTGTTCACAATTCCATGGCTAAAGTAAAAAAAAGAACAAAAATTAAACGTTGTAAAAACATGCTTAGTTTGTAATTAAGCATTATCCGTTTTTGTGAGCCTTTTGCGGAAATTACTTGATTTTTTCCAGCAAAATGCAAATTACCTACGTTCCGCTGGCCAGCATAAAAATGGACGAGTGTCATTTGCATTTCCTCTCTTCCCAAAAACCTATATTATTTCATTTACCAGACAATTCTCCAAACTTGTTCCTTGTTCATTCAACTCAATATTCTCTCGTCAACTCAATTTTTTTCATAAAAACAAACATTTCTCCAAGTTGGAATAGTATAATATATTGCTCTTCACGTCCTAACTGAGTTACACATATAATTCAAGGAAATATGACGGTTTCATATAAATTTCCATGTAACAAATGCCTCTGTTAACTGAGACGAATGAGCTGAAGACGTAATAACAAAACATTCATTTCTATACTCACACTTCGCGTTTTGTATTTTTGTTTCTTTTTTTAACTCTTTCTATACATTTCTAGAATTTTTAGAATATTTAGTTTATTTCTGTCTGATACAGTTCAATTCAATTTCCTATTTTCTATTTTGTAGGTTCATATTTCAATAAAAATTCTCTTTCGACTTTTTAAATTTTTAAATTCAGCATTTGAACTTGAGTAGTGTTAGAGTTATAAAGTTGTCGGGTATAAACCCCTAATAGAGAAGAACGCGACGAATTTCTGGGTTATGTTGTATACTTGATGTTGCGCTGCAGATACCATGAATATTCTATGTGGAAATGGATCCAGGGTAAATATCTTGAGCTCGTTTCATTTCAACATTTCAAACCTACAAAGCAAGAATGTTGTTTTCCCTCTCATTAATTTTTCTGTTTAATTAAGAACATAATTAAGCTTCGAAAAAGTGCCTCTTTGGGAATATTTACCATGAAAGTCTGAGTGATGCCAAATTTTATGCAGCTTTTAAGATAAAAAAAAATAAAGGCTCTTTTATGTTTGAATAAATAATATTTAAATATCATATCTATGGAGAAATTTTTCAGGGGAATACAGTGTGTCCACATTTCTCATATTACTCATCATTGGAGTCTCGGTTATCAGAAGAGATAGAGCATCCGTTGTTCTATCTTTTCTAATAAATAAGACACCAATGGTGAGCATCGAAATATGGACACACTGTATATTTTCTACGAAAAAAACTGGAATATCAAACGAAATTTTTGAAGTATGGAAATAATAACTGAAATAATGACGGTTCCACATAGTGTCATAAACCCTGTATATTTTTTTTAACTGTCCAAATCAACCAGTTTTTTTCTAATTTAAGCATATTTACCTACGTCTAATCATCATAAATCATTGTCTATTAACCTAAGTCAAATTTATGGTTTATCCTTTGATGCCTTCGAAGATGAGGTTATTTAAAGTATGGAGATAGCAACTTTTATATAGAAAGCATCGTCTCTATATTTATTTTTCTATATAGACCAAAAAGAATTTGTATTTTAATTTTAAAAGTTTAAAACAAACTTTTTAACTTTTTTCAACCATATTGCGATATTTATCAGTGGCTTTATGTCTCTGGAGGTAAAAACAAAACTTTGTGAACTTTTTTAATACTCGTTTATTTGGAATATTCGGTAAACATTACAAAACTTGCCTAATTTTATACAAGTACTTTAAAGTCACTTTTTTTATTGGCCGCTTTTTAAGGCCCAATTTTTATTAGTGTTGACATAAAGTGACAAATGAAGAAAACTCTTATTTCTTAAGAGCTGAAGTTAACTATCACTGGTGATATCCTATTAACCTGTCAATTTCATTGATTGTGATCTTGTGATGAAGGTCGACACTAGAAGAAAATTACATCGAAGTTCACAAACGATTTGACTTTAAGATAGCTTAAAATAAACTTTGATAATAAAATAGGTATAGAGAGATCTTACAAAATTATAGGATTTACTAGGTTAAGAGTTCAAGGACGCTTTTGGAAGCTTTTTTTGGTGTCTTTTTTTGAGGAAATCGTTTGTTAGTTGAAACAATTTGAAATCTGTCAGAGAGTGTTATGACTAGAGCGTAATTTATTCAAATATCATCCGTCTTTCTCCGCGGGAATTGTGATGTAGATTGAATGTGCTGTTTGGCGTCACTTGTCAACTCCTTCATTTCCGATTCGAACCAACGTTTATACGTTTGCTGTCACTGACGAAAGCGGTGAGAATGCGAAAGAAGCAAAGAGAAAAATACGATTAAACAAAAATGCAAAAATATCATTCTTTTATGTTATATTTATAAAGATGCAAATAAGGAAAATTAGATAAGACTCTTTTTTAGGCACTGTCAGTCTTAGATTCTTTATTAATATAATAATATATACTTAGGTTTTTTCATTACTTGTGTTCTAGTCAATAAAAATTGTAAGATTCAATTTCTATTTTGCTGATTTGGTAAAACACCAAACAAACGAAGTAACATCGAAAATAAAAACCAATATTTAATTTTCAAATACCGTCATCTGCATTTTTCTTTAAGTTTTTTGACGGTTTCTGTGTTTGAAATATAAATTTTGAATAAAAATCTTATACGGATCACTTACGGATAGCTAATCATAATAACTTATTATCTAATCGAGATGCATCAATGAATATTTCAAAATTAAACCAATTTATACCAGTTGGGCAAAATATGAATTTGGAAGAAAAGTCTTATTTGCCAAAAATGCATAAAATGTCAACTGCACGCTAGGCTTTTCAATTTTTGCACACTTGCTTAAAATTTCAAGGGAAACAAATAAATATCTTTTTTCAGATGTTCCTTGCAATAAATGTTGAATTTGACAGCATTGCTAAAACACAGTTGCTGACGTCATTTCTTGTCTAAGTAATTGGGAGCAAAAACATCAAATTTCAAATAAGTACGAATAGATACATTTCGAATTTTAAATGTTAAAAGAAATCGTAGATTTTTTATGCATCAGCTTGGGTTAATAATCTGTTTATAGAAATTGATAAATTAGAACATTTATTTTATCTCAAAAGTTTTCTTTTTTTTGGTATAAAATGAGGTATTTTTAAAGAATTTGTGTAATTTATTGTATTATACAATCTTTACAAATAATTATTACTTTTTAGAATACACCGCTCAATTCAGACAACCTGTTTTAGAGAATATCGAAACGCAAATCAAACATTTTATTAATTATTGCATTTTTCCAATTGAAGTTCACATTATACTTATTTAGATATTGGCTATACTAGATATAGTATATAGATCAACAATGACTGTGTCCGTTGGCGTCACTAAAAATATGAATGAAATTGATGTCACTGCAAGACGAGATAGTTTTCTGGTTGTCACTTTTGACTGTTCTTTGACAATAACTTTTGAAGTTGATTCCAAAGATCAAATTTTTGTGTCATTCATCTTCTGAATTACTTCCACAATGGAACTGAGAATCCAGGTTCGTACTGTTGTTGTGTTTTTGTTTGTTCTGTAATAAGTATTTATCAAATTTCAAAATTTTCAATCCTCTTAACGTAGCCTAATTTTTTTTTTTGTAAAGTGCAAATTGGAAAGTCAAAATAGGTATGATGTTGTTTATGGGGAGATTTAAACTTATCAACATAAACCACGAAATGAGAATTAATAAATTCCTCGTTTTCATTACTTTTGTGACATATTTGACGTATAATTGATAGAATAATGCTTATGAGTATGATTCAAATACACGACATACATGCACGAAGTCATTGCCAACGTTGACCCTACTTTTCTATATCGGGGATAAAAATTCTTATTCCACAGCAAAACATCAAGATTTGATAGCAATTGATCAAAATTTCAATGATATGTAATCAGCATTATCTTACAAGAAGAATTCACCTTTTCTAATTTAATCGTCATTCACAAAAAATCGCTGAACTCTAACTATAAAATTTTTCCGAAACAAAAATTCTATGATGTTCTATAAATCTCTACCAAACAAAACTTTCCTACGATTCAACCGCTGTCTATTCTTTATAAAACATTTGAAAAAGTAAACACCAAAATTTTTAAGACTTGGTAAGAAATTGAAAAACAATACTTCACTTTCGTCTACTAAAAACTTTTATGTCTCTAGAGAACATCGTCAATCTTAGAATCATTTTTTTTTAAATTCAATCAAAACTTTAGAAAAAAATCTCTTTTGTCTATTCAGTGTATTATTAATTAGTAACAATTCGTATCGAGATATTCAAAGCGTCAAACAAAATCGAATTTCCTTTCATATTCATATGCAAGCGAGCTTTTAGCGTATCAAAGTTAAATAATACAGACATACATAGATAGCCAAAGTATCCATTATTCGCAAGAGCGAGTTGGTCCATCAGCCGGCCGTCGCTGAAATCTGCGAGAGGAGGCTGTGTGGCGTCGCTATAGCAACACGATCGATAAACAGTCCTGCTGCTGAGCTTTTCATCATTTCCCAGGGAACGTGTGCCCGTTTCCCAGAGCTTTCGACTCATATTGGCCTGGGCTGGACCTATTTTCGGTCACAGGACCTCTTTTCCTACAGGGCGCGTCCGTTCACGTTATTTCGTTCATTTCCTCACAAATAATAACTTTTTTATCATGCCCATAATGAATACAAGTCGAAAGTGAATGGAAAATTATGAAAATGTCGACGGCTTGGAAAATCTTAAAGGAATTTTTATTCTTTTGTGTTAGATTTTTTGTTGCTTTTTCACGATAAAGTTCAAGCTTTTTCTTTTCAATGAAATATTGACTGTAATATATAAATTTAATGCAATTTTTTATGACGACAGTATTAGAAATTAGACAAAAAATGAAAAAATTGTTTAATAATATTAAATAAATAACTAACTCAAGTTTAATAAATTTTCAACGTTATATTGAATCTTTAAGTAAGGGTTTAAAGCCTTTTGCTTTACTGCTGAAACCTTAACTTTAATTTAGCCGCCATAATTTACAGGATGTGAATACGCTTTAAAACCTATTAAGTTTAAGATTAACTGCAAATTAGACGGTCTTCAAACAGTTAACAAAGGCAGGCAGAGGTGGATATAAGCACCAAAACCAGAGTACCTACGCAAATAAAAATTACAGAACATTTCGAAAATTTCATTACTGTTATTTATTTTGCTGCAAAGTTAACTAAAATTTCAGTTCAAAGTAATAATATACAAAACGTAAATTTATAATTACTTGTTTGAATAATTTATGTAGATGAAGAGCTTTTTCGATGGTTTATTAAAAAGCGAATTATTTATATTGAAGTCATTATTAAAAAATGAAAACATATTTCGCAAAAAAATTTCATTTGACTATCTGAAACGTCAGTAATGACCAACAGAATTCTAGTTTTTGTAAATATGACGTTGAATTATTTATATTTGTTGTTTACACTTTTCTAAATCCCTCCTCAGCTTCCTAATCTAAATTAAACCACACAAAATGATTCATTGAAGACCCAAAGGGTCTTATCCCTTTAGAAAACTACATCTTTATTACTCCCTCTCCCTTCAACTAAAATCATTACCATCGAAAAGAAGATAAGAAGATTTAATGTAGCAATTTCCGAAGTAAAAAGAACTTCTATCCTTCTCTCTAAAATTACAACACCCCCACTAAATGAAACTCTGGATCAAATATGTGCTTTATTTGTATTGGTAAAAACGAGGTGAATATCTCTTGAGATTAAACTAGAGGGTCCGTATAATTCTGTCAGTGACAGCATCAAGGCCGCGTCTATGTCTGCTAAAGGCTCTTGAGTACCCTTCAACTCAGACTTTCACCCTTATAAGGGGTTGTCAAGCAAGGTTCTATTCTGTCTAACTTACTCGTTTAAAACATACTTATTATGAGGTGCTGAAACGTATTGAAGTTTTTTTCAATTGAATCCACGTAATTGCTTCATTTTGAATTTATAATTTGAGAGGGTACATTTTTAGAAAATCGATGTTTGTTATGAGGTTGTGTTATGTAGAACGAGCGAAGGTTTAGATTAGTTGGTTTGAAATAGATTTTAGGAAAATTCGACATGGATATGATAGAAAAAATTGCGTGGCTGACTGCAATAAGCGATAACAAAAGAAGAGTGAAAAATGTATAGTCAGACCGAATTTAGAACTGAATTGAAACAACAATTATGACGAAATATTCTGTTAATAAAATTGCGAAATTCAAATAAACATTTAATTTTGATATATGATAACTATCAATTTTTAATTAAATCTTTTGATAAAATAATTTCCAATAACACAACTTTTTAATTGAATTTATTTCATTGCTTAATGAAACAAGTTTTGTCATAAAATCATTTTCTTTATCTTTTCTTTATCTTCCAAAATAGTTGATTGAATTTTAAATTATTAAATTATTGCACTTTATAATAAATTCGTTAAAGCGGTTAAGTCGGAGAGTGGAGAAAGTGCAAAGTTCAGCCATCTAATCCATCAATTACCTCAAAGTTAAAAGTTTTGATTCTATTATAAAACACATCAAACCCTGGGATAATGGAATTACCTCCTAATTTTAAAACTGCAGGTTTCTAAACTAAAATTCAAAAGCAAACACTCTACTCTCAATTTTTATGATGTTAACTTTATAAAAAAAAACTGAGAATAAAATTAGTTGTGGCTGACTTGAATAACACATCGTAATCTGCACAATCTATTTGTTGAGAGTAAATTTTTTACGACCCTAATTACACTCAACACCACTACAGTAAACTATCTTGCCTTAAACTAGCGCTATCTGTCTGTGGAGTGAAAAAACTCCCGAGTTTGGTTTAATGCAAGTGCACTGATGTCGCCTATCCTTAATAAAACACCCCATAAAAACGCAAGGGTGAGCACGGTATAAAACATGCACCCCATTTAACTCCCCCGACACAGTAGAAGCACCCTTCAAATTTGCACAATGCGTATTTTGGGGACACCGATATTTTACGCACATTCCTGTCATAACTCGCAGTTATATCACGACACTATCCGTTATTACATTTCAAGTGGAAGAACAGAGATTTGAACTTGAAATCTTCATGGTTTGGAAAAAGGTGGATAACGGTGAAAAACGTCTGCTCTTGGCATTCACCGCGTGCCTTATGACTTAAGAAACATACAGGCCAACAGTGAACACTAGGAGAATGACAAAGTCCAGATTTTGACCGGTTTTGAGTAACTTGACCTGAAACAATTCAGTTTTTAAAGATGCATTCAATAAAGTGGTCGTTGTATGAATAGATAGGGTGGAGGATGTTTACAAGGATGAGCGATCCGGAGTTTAACCGGAATTTATTCAACAGTGTCACGCGACGGTTATGTCAGATACAACACAGAAAAAGTGAACAAGTTACAAAGGGGATAGTGCACGATAGACGCTGCTTTTAAACACTTATACGAAATTAATATTGCAGAGGTAAAATATTGAATGAAAGTGATAATGCAATAAAGAAAATTAGTTTGCAAATGGTGTGGACTTCTATATAGCTAATAAATTTATTTGAAATACTTTAATAAATTTATAATTCATGTATTTAAGTTCTCAATGAAGTTTGGTTTGAAATTCACCTTTCATATTGTGTATGATTTTTTCCACCCTAAAGCGGTTTACACTTAATCAAAATTACAATGAGTTGATCCATTTTAAATCTAATGTCACTTATTTTTTCTTAGAATTCTTGAGCTGCAAAATAAGATTTCTAGAGTATGTATGTAAACATGAAAATTTGATAAATTTTAATCTAAAACAAAATAGAACTGGGAATATTCATAATTCCTTAGTTTCTAGATCATCAGTGTGAAAAGAAAGGTACGTGTACGTAAAAACTACCTGAAGAATATAAAACTTTCATTATCTTGATGCTGTCTTAATTACTAATAAATTACAAACTAAAAACAAGGTATGCTTTGCTTCAAAAAAAGTAGTAATTCTGCATTTAACAAAGTACAATTATTATACTATAATTTAATAAATAGATATCGTATGAAATATTTATAAATAACCGATTAAAATAGACATTTATATTTTTTTGTAACAAAAATGTGTGGTAGAAGAATTTTGACAGTATTAGACTTGTTTTACATGTCTACAATGTTTTTTTCTGAACAATGTTTATTCAGAAGGATGTTTTTTCTAGTTGCTAGGCATAACGAAATGTTTTTTCTCTCACTGTTCATTGAACAGTAGATGAGTACTAGCGGTTTTGTCATGCATTATTCAAAGAACTCCTCGTTTAATCACTGCTAAGTAATGTTAAAGTAAATTTAATTTTAATTTAATTGTATTAAAATTCTGTTAGCATTAAAAACATTAAAGGATACAATTATTGTCTTCACTCGGTAAAGCATTGAAGACGTTTAATTTTCAATTAAAATATTTAAAGTCTAGAATAAAAATAATGGTTTGAGGATATAAAATGAGATAGACAAAGTGAAAAATTCAAAAGTGTTTGTTCTGCATTGTAAAAAAAATATTTGAATATTTAACAAGGCAATATAGAACTTAAGTCGGGTTTCCAAAAGTAATCAAAGCCAAGTTTAACTTAAACTCCACTTAAATCGAGGTTAAAGGCCATGAAAACTGTTTTTAAACTTTATTGCAGCTACTTTAATGCAGGTCCAGTCTCAAAAAGACATTTAATAATGAAATAAGGCGTCGCTTTATCATAAAATAGTAAATAACAATTGAGTTGAGGATAACCACTAAGGTAAAATTTGTCTCGAAAACTGAACTTTAGTCAAGATACTGGCGTTTCTTACCCAGGCTAAAAAATACACATTTTTTTTATATTGAAAGCATGATTCTATTCGTATCCTAAATTGTTCGAAATACGTAATAATTAAAGACTCCAAATATATACAGATGTCCCACGAACATAGCTCCTAAAATAGACATTTATTACTTTACTTACAAAAGCATTCAACCAATTTTTGTGAAATTCAGCACACTCACGTTATTTTAGCCTATAATTCAGCAATATGATTTGTGGTATTGTGGAATGTCTTGAAAGAGAGTTATGATATTGATTTTTTGATAACTTTTAAGCACAAATTAGTTTAGCTTTGTTATTATGATGTTCCGATGTAGAAACGTTTTTCTCCATCGTTTTTGAGTAAAAAAAATAAAATACGGAACGATGCAGTCACTATTAGCATTGATTTATTATGTATAAACATAAACATAACCATCTACTTTATTATGTTAATATTGACTGCATCGTTCCACATTTTTTTTTCACTCAAAAACGATACGTTTAAAAAAATAGCAAGAGAAAAAAGTTTCTGAATAGAATAGGCTTTCAAATTATAACAATAGCAAATATAATCTGATTTGTGCTAAAAAGTTATTAAGACATTGATGTCAAGGGAGCCTTATAACTCCCTCCTTAAGCAACTTACATTGCTGAAAGATGGACTAGAATGCCTAATTGCATATAAATTGGTATACTAGGTACACTAGGTATATGACAACAACAAAAATTTCTAGATAATTTTCTGAAATTTAGACCATCACAACTTGATTTATTTTAGTGGCAACAATCGAAATAGGAATGTATTATTTTTTTGCCAAGGTTTGTGCGGTCATAAATTACTCACCGAATATCATTCGAACATGAATTCTTTCTGGAATTTTTTTTGAGTGCATTCCAAAAACGTTACATTAATTAGTAAATTTTTGGAATGCACAAATTGCAAGTGAAACCGTGTTCGAAAAACGCTCGAACATGTTCAAAGGTATTTTAAGTTCCGCGTCCATTTTTCAAAAAAAAAAAAAACTCAAACAAAGTACAATTCTTTAAATACAAATGCGACACTGTATATTATTCAATATTTGACACTGACATTTGCGAACACTTTTTCGAACTCGGTCCCCATTATTTATTATCTAATTTATTCCATTTGGTTGTTACCCGTTGAACAACTAATAAAAAAACTATGTCCAACCACATAATTAATTTAATTCAATTTGTCTGGTCATATTATTCACTTATTAGTTTAACAAATTATTTATGTAATATTAATTGTAGATTAATAAGTATTTGATGAATCGGCTACTACTATGAATTTACTAGCGCAGCAGCGCAAAAGCTTCACCACTAGGAAATTACCTTTTAGGAATTAAAGAGTACATGCCTGTTAGATGGGTCCCCAAATGGTACGCTTTTCACTCTTTCATTCTTCAAATTTTGTAGAAAAAATATAGAAATTTTTGTGGAAAAAAAAACTAAACTATGAACAGATAGTTATCCAAAACTATCTAGTACGTATAAAGTGTTCAGTGAAATAATCCAGGCACCGTATGAGTTTTCCTCTTTTAAAAAACAAAATTGAAATTTAGGAACTACAACATATTCAATCCAATTCTCGTAATTAATATTTCATATTCATTAAAATAAACTGAATATACTCTAATTAAGTAAATTAAATTACATCAATTCAATATGAGAACTTTTCCCGTGTCCAAACCTGTAGGTTGAGTAGTTAGAACAATATTATAATCAAAAAATTTAATTCATAATTACATGTGGCACATAACATGCACCTATAAACAGCGCATTTATAGAAACATCAACAAATAACATTCATAAGCTGTAATTAGGTAATATTTGTAAATACTGAAAACTAAACACGCATTTTGTTTAATCTAAAAAACACTATAACACACTTTTAAATATCAAAGCAAATCATAATTCTCTCTTGAGAAATTTTGAAACAATTTCTGGGTATTAAGGTGATTATCTAATTAAGGCATACAGCTCAAATTTAAAATACTTGATAAAATACATTTTTTTACAATTTCCATAAATTAGGAATAGCTTTTCCATGGGCATCATATTCAACTCCACACTACTTTAAAAAAGACTACACTTCTGAAAAATGAAGAAACTCTACTATTTTCGAAGTAAATAACATTGAGTGAATGCTGAGAGCAAGTGAAGAACTGTGGACGAACATTTAAAATGTTGCGAACATTGACAAAAACTTGCAATTTTCGACTGAAATTCGGTTGAATCGATGAAACAGAAATTGAATCGCTTGTTTATTGTATAATTTGAATATTTGATCTGAAGTTATTTGTCATGTTCAAAGTTCGGTTATCCAACAGTTTTCTAAATTTTTATAAATGAGTATCCAGAAAAAAAATCAACGCCCTGCAAACTGGAAAATAATTGGGTCAAGCATGTTACGTTCAATCTTTTTTTTTTAATTTACAACTTGTTGAGCTTTCATCATTGTTAATGATAAATTCAGAAATTATTTACCTTTCTTTTTGTTTTTTTTTATATACGTAACTAGCTTTCGCATCTAAATAGTAACAGATAACTATCAAATTTTCTTTGGATTTGTGAACAGATATTTGTGTAACTCTAACTAAACGATTTGTGGAGAAACTAGCCATATAATGATACAACAAATGTATTCCGCTTGCGGTTTGAAAACTTTAATTTGTTATTTTGGGATAATGACAATAAAATAGTTCAAATCGAAGGCAGACAAATAGTTTATGAAACACAAATACTAAGACCGTGACTATCCACAACAATTGACTAAAACAAAAAAACTAAGTTTTTTATTTGAAATGTCAACTCTAAACATGAAAATTAAAACTTTGTAGTGAAAATTAAATAGAAATCTTGATTGAATTTACTGTTAGAAAGAAAGTTCATCTTGCGGTTATCAAAGAACTTGCGGGTTGCGGGCACGTTTAATGAATCATGCCTACTATAATAATATTGAAAATAGAAAAACCAACGGAGAAAAAACTTTAACAACAACTTTTTTATTAAGATCTGTAGACTTTTAGATCTGATTGATACCCCAAGTCTCTCATCATCAAAAGAGAATGATATTTTAGACGTCAATGCAGATTCCAAAAAATTAAACATATACTGTTTTTGTCATATCCCAAGAGATCACTACGCACAGTACCATAAAATTTTATATTAAAATTATCTTTTAAAGTTAAAATTCTTTTGCACTGAGAATAAAAAATTAAAAAAAGAAAAAATTCCGATACCGGGAATCGAACCCGAGCCTCCTGGGTGAAAGCCAGGTATCCTAGCCACTAGACCATATCGGATTTCTGAAGATTATCTTTAAAACAAAAGCTGCACTGTCTTCAATAAAAATGCCAATAATAAATCGACTATATTAATTTGATTTATAATAATTTCAATTAAAATCTTTTTTTATTTCGTTCTTACAAGAAATGTTGACACTGACACTTACACGTAATATTCATTATCACTTATCAGCTGTTAGAGCACGTGACTCTAGCGTGCACAATGTGACGTCATCAGCGCCGCGACGGCCCCGGTCGACGTGTTAGTCTGTAGTGTGGTCGATAGCAGCGATGTTGCTCAAACACAATTTTTAGTGTACTTTCCATATGTTTAATCAATCACAAGAGATATTTATAAATTTCCATAAGTACAAGATATTTATTAAATTTGAAACAAATTTTCTGAATTGAATTAATTTTGTTTTATTATGTCAGTTAACAAAATAAAATATTTCTAGAGGTGTTTTATTAAAGTTACAGTAGAAAACATATCCATGAAATTAAACTTGATGTAATCAAAGCAATTAGGGAAATTAATTATTAATCAAATAATACGGATCGTTATTAAGAATTATTATCAATAAAACTGTAAAAGAGTGGAGTTCCTATTTATAAATCAAGGGCTTTCCATAGAGTATTTCCTAGACAAAAATCAATGTGGCCAGACATACGCTCTGCACTCTACTACAGCACATGAGTATAGCATAATGAGCTTGAATTGAAATAGGGAGCGATGATCGCCACCCTCCAGTTCCATTCAATATTCCACCCCTTGGCGTGCATTATCATCACCCCATGTCCGCGACACGTGCCAAATTTTTTTGTCAGACATAACTCTAACCCGAATTTTATTCTGATAAAACAATAAAACAAAAAAAAAACACGAATCAAAACTGTTAAGATTTGAAAAGTCGGACAACAAAAAGCAACTTGTAACCCCAATCCACCAAATATTTATGCACCCTCCATGAATTACGACACGTTCGATATAATTAATTCACGATCGATCCTGTTGCTCTAAGTTGGGTTAAATCGAGGCAAGTATTTTCGTCACAAGATAAATGCAATAGATTAGTTTAAAATTTTCAACAGATTATAGACATCTTTTAAGTCTTTTTTTTCTTATTATTTATAAAACAGAGACAAACGATATGACACATGACATGCAAGAACTTGATTTATTATAGTTTTAAAAATAAATATTGATTGGTGTAATGCTTTTAATAAAAGGTTTCATTTATTGGAAATTAATTGAGGGTTAATTGAGAATAGAAGACATACAGGAACATTGCGAGGTTTTGAAATTTCAATAACTTTTTTTTATCGATTTTAAAAATAAAAAAAAGTGTATTAATATTTTGAAAAAAAAACACTTTCTTTGGCTTATTATCTTACCTAAATATTTTATGAAATAGACGCCTCATTGATTATTAGTATTCTCAATATGTGTGATTAGTTGATTACTGTAAACGAAGTACAGTTTGAACTTACAAAATATGAATAAGGAGTAATCAAAGTCATATTTGGATTTTCTCTAAAAATTGTTTGAATATGTCTAAGGTCAATCGATCAAATTTAAAGTTTATACTAAACTAAACAGACTGTGACATTCATTTCAACATTCATAGATTATTAATAGATGTACATGCATTAGAACAAAGCTAACTCTGAGGCCAAATACTCTTAAAAAATTATGAAAAAATCTTCCTTTTCCAAATTAATATCTGACGGAACTAGACCCAACTCTTATATAGTATCATTTCTGAACTATTGACAAAACTATAAGCCAGTAAGGTAGCTATTGTAGACGCTACTAATTGCAACGTGATTACTATGTATCGTGACGTCATCAAGCGTATATCGACAAGTTTAACACAGAAACCATAGAAAGAAAAGTTGTCGCGAGGAAATAGCTAATCCATCAATCCAATCCTTACATAAAAATAAACAACACTTAATAAAAGGGTTTCACGACCATAAACGTTCTGTAATTTTTAGAAAAAAATAAATTAAACTTTTTTAAGGTTAATGCAGATGGATGAAAGTGGTTCCGTACCTATCACATTAAAATCGATTTAATAAAAGTAAAGTCTTCTTAGCTGTAACCGCATGCGGTAATCGATAAAGTTGACTTTCTTGACAATCATGATACCACGTGATAGTTATCCTAACCTTAGTTTAAAATGATCAGATGGATATTAAACTCTAATCAGGAAGGACAAATGTCAAACGCCAAGCAAATTGTGGAATCAAAAAAAGACTAATGTAAAACATGATTATCAAATTACTTGATAAATACGAGAAATTTATTTGCACTAATGTACAAGTAGGGAAGTTATCTTATCAGTTTTACTACATCAAAGAGTACAGTTTAATCAAACAAAATTGTATCAACTGTTTTGATATCATGAAACATTTGAATGTCTTGGTTTTTGAGATGAAGAAATTATGGAAAATTATTTAAAAAATTGAATTTGAGAAAGAAATATTCAACTTAGGACTGAAATTTCCTATGACGCACCGCTAACACGTAAATCGCGTTTAAAACAATGAAAAGTGTAATATGACAGACGGAAAAGCGTTTAATAAAGGTAAAAGTGCCACGAAGCAAATTAACTGTAGGTACAACAGCACTTAACTACATTCTTCAACTAGCACAGATAAGGTTAAAGTAATGACTTACCAAGTACCAAAAATCTGTCAGACACGCTAGACCTGTAGACGCCAGTCAGTCTACTCACTATCTGTGCCGTCGCGGCGGGCGTCATGTCGTTCTCCACCCCATGCGCAAGCTTTTCACCCCTTTCCACCCCTCCTCCATCCCCACTTGAAACGTTGGCCCAGCCGGCTATTCGCCATTGGACGCGTGTATTTTGTTTTGCGAGAAATTTTGGCAACTGCCGGCAATTTTTTTTTGATACGAATAATTTTCTTTGTCTGCCGATTTTTAGCAAGGTTGAAAATTTGTACAAATGCAGGGGATGCCCCGGATTGCGGATAGAACGTTACTTACCGAAACCGTACGATGAAAAACCACCGGAAAGTAATTCACAATAGAAATTAATTATTTCGACTGAAACACTGGTACAATTAAGAGTGGTTCTTTGTTGAACTGTGGTAGTTTTGCTTTTGGCAGGGGAGGGTTTGTATTTGCCCCCGGCATATGCGTTCATCGATTGGTTTATAGCACATGCGCTTACTTTCATTAGCGGGAATTCAAAATAAAAAGTAAACAGCTGAATTGGACGCTTTTTTGATGCTGCTAAAAGGATTAGTAGATTTAAAAGGTAATCCAATATTTGCACCTGCGGATAATGTGTTTATTTCATGTTTTTAATCAATCATATACATGGCCGAAATGTTTTTTAAATTAACCAGAAAATTTCATGAGTACCCAATATTTTCTATCCGTATTTTTATTTTAAAACAAGCATTCACCATTTTTGTTTTTGATTGTTTTCTATGAAAAAAACTGTTAACCCTCTTGTTTTCGCATAAAAGAGCAATATGTCATCACTGAAGGGCTTTGTCCTAGTTCAGTCCTTCCGACGATTCGCATGCAGCTTCTTGAAGAAACTTTTATTTGGAGGATTTAGGGTTGGTGTATCTCCAAGATAAAAATTCATAAAACATTCAAGAATTTTTCTAAAGTTTTTATATTACAGAAACTGAAATATGTGCAACATAAACAACAACAATATTTTTTGTTTACTGCAGCAATTCTCTTAGAACAGACAACACAAAAATGTTTCATTTGATTTAGATATGATGCAGACTATTCTGGAACATAAAAAATAGAATATTGTCTTGCAAACCTTATTGTATTTGAATAGGAATGACTTTTAATTTGGATAACCAAATTTTTTTCCCAAAAACAAATTACTTAATTATTGTATTCCCAAAAACTTTTGCTCATTTTAAATACGCCTGATAATGTGCCTTTTTCTTCACCAGAAAATTGAAAATCTTGAAATACATTTAAAAAGTCTGAAGAAAGAAATCATGAATTTCTTTTTCTCTAATTTTCTCAATAAGCTCTTGTTTTTATTTCTAATTATTTCTTTTAAGACAGTTTTGTAAACTTCTTATTTATTTTGTTATTATCATTCAAATTTTTCAAGCATTCTTGTTTAAAGGTTCTTTAAATACCAATAAAAAATGAACTTCATAAAGGAGTTCAGTTCAGCAATAACGAAGTGTTAAAAATATTTTAAATTGATTTGAGCGCTACAAAAATGATTCATGTCAAGTGAGACAACAAACCCAGTTGAATTTTTAAACAAAATAAAAGAATTTCTTAAGATACGTCAAGTTCTACATCTTAAGCTTTTTCCTGGAGTTGAAATTAGAATGAATACAATCTAATTGCTTGAAGTTGGAAGTATTTACATGTGTCGTATTTGCGCGTATTAGTTTTTATTGGTCACCGGAGGCACGAAACCGGACTTAGCGTAAGCTCAGACTGTGTCGGTAACCTTGATCGCTGCTCCGGGCACACGGAGTCGGTTCTGGTTGCCAAGCAACCCCTCCCTGAACCCCTACACGCGATCGCCTGCTATGAAGATGGGAGAGAATTCGATCATTTCAGTAACAAAGAGGTGGTTTCTGTGAATCATTAATCGACACAATTGATGAGTGTTGAAGCTTTCAAGCAAGCTTTTGTTCTAATCTGTTGTAAAAGCGTTAACAGAAAAGCACCGTTAAGAAACAGATTTTATCAAAAATACGCAATGTCTAAAATATTCTCTAGAAGCGTTTATATCTCAAAGGTCGTATTATGATCGTTTAAATTCGTTACAAAAATGAAAATTATTTGCTCGTATAAGTTTTTATAGCTTAGTCCCATCTCTACGCTCCCGAAATGTATCGACCAGATCGACTGATGTTTATAGCCCTCAGTTTCCAGGATTGCACCGAGCAGGATTCAATATCCTGCTTCAAAAATAGCGAAATTCACGTTTTCGGTTATTCGAATGTAGAAACACATGTGCGAGAAAAAGATAGAGGGAGTTAAAGTAAAGGAAGCTTCATTGTTAGACGGACACTTGAGATGCTGGAATTTCTTATTAGCTTTTATAGAACTTAAGTTTGGACTTTTATTTTGTAGATTTACTACTCTTGTTTTATGTACTTCAAAAAGTGGCACAAACAGTAATTTAAACAAAAACAGATTCATTTACTCATGATTAATTTCCATTACTAAACTGGTTCGCTATTCATTTGCGTTTTATCAACACTTTACAAGTCTTCAAGGGCTCAGGTAAACTTATTCTATAAAACAAAACCTGAGCTCAGGTTGTGCTTCATAAATTTTAGCTTTTATGAACGCTTTAAAATCTATTGAAACAAAAGCTCTTCAAGTCTAGAAAGCGCACACGTTATACACATGTGAAGTATGTTAAATATGTATTGTTAATGATAACAAAAATGCACTTCATTTTACTTACTCAAAAAATATGCAGTCATCAAATAAAGCATTGATCAGTGTTTTGCAGTCTGGTTGCAGTACCGAATTTAGATTCATAAATGTCCTCTTGTTATTTTTTTACAATATCTTAAATTGTTGCTAAAACAAGTAATTCATAAAAAAAAAATCCGTGAAAAAATCTAAAGCGTTTTCAAGCATAAACACAGCGTTCAAAGAAATCTTTTGATACAAGTCACAACAGTTTCCTGTTCTGTATTGAATACTTCTTATTTTCCAGTGACGCAATTTAGACGTAATCCGCTTTGATGAGATCAAAGCTTTATAACGCTGTTAAACTGAAGAAAGCAAAAAAATATTAATTTTTATTATGGATAATACTGCATCCTTTTTTAATTTTTGTCATGAATCATGATAATAATCTTTTTTGCTTCATGTTCAATCAGCGAATTTGTTTACTCATGCATACAGATTTTTGTCGGACCAGTTTGCCAATTAGCGATAGCATCCCTATGTGGTCCCTAGCAACGCCCCAACCAGTCCCTTTAAATTCAAAATTTCATTCGAATGTGAATTAAATATGTTAATTGGATGAAATACTTTCAGTTTGTGGTGAAATAAAATTCTGATAAATGACACTTATAAAGAGTATCTAAGCTTTCCTATTAGATTATTTTTGTGAAAAGCTTTATGAATATTAGACATGATTTAGTAAAATCGATAACACAGTGAACTTGTTGGAATAATTTAAAGAGAAAATGGGATTGAAGAGGTTGCAGGAAATTTAATAGGCGGTGTGAAAACGAAGAGAGATGGTGTCATTTTTTTGTAATTAGTAATAAGCTAATTTGTATATTAGTTGTGAATACAGTTAACGCAAATCGCACCTTCATTCGACAGGATACATTCACTGACGTCACAATCCTGGAGCGTCACTATGGAAACCATCTAGGGATGCAGCAATCCATCTTGTTCCTTCCTACTATCCCTCTCTTTTTCCTGTAATTTATTTGAACATTCCGTCTCCTTCGACTTCATCATAGGATCATGAGCGTTATCTCTCTTACTTTTCTCCAATCTATAATTTATTTCCGACCAAGCTCTTGTCGTTATTATAAATAGATGAAAATATTAAATTTTTAATTAAGTTGATTACGTATACTTGCGGTTCCGGACACATGTTGGCCCTTATTTATTTATTCTGCACTTTCCTCTTTTTACTTCACAGCTGAAAAGGCTTTTTTTTAACCCAATCCAGGTTCACAGCGCTTAGTTCTTCCGCTTTTATTATTTCTGCCACGTGAATTTTACATTTTAATAGCAACTGTTCTTCCACTTTTACAATGTTTTTATTATTTCTCTTTAACTCAGTTTTGATGCGTTTTTACTTTTTTTTATTATTATAGTCCTTTCTCTCGTAGCTAATCTACATCAAAATTCCCAGCGTAAACAATAGGCTGCATTTATAACTAGAGCGATTAGCATTCTAAGGGGTTATGTAGATCGAGGGGATTGTGTCCCTTAAGGCAAGTCAGCGGTAGAACATTTATTTTTAATTAGAATCGTCGCTTCAAGCTGTTGGAATAATATCAACGCAATTAGAATTTTTATATAATAGTCTGAAGAAAATTAAAATTTTGTTTACATTTATAATATATTTTTTATAAATTATTATAAACGTCCAAGACAGATTGGAAACTTTTACCCTCTTCAGTATTTTAAATCAACAGGGGTTACACCCTCCGATTCTATGAACGCTTTATTTTTGATGGACATGACAAAAGTCGAGGATTTTGTTTCATAATTCCGAAGAGAAGCTTTAAGGTCTAAACTCTCGAATTATAATGTCGCATTCTAATGAAGCGTTTGTTACACATCACCCTTGCATGTTAGACTTGTCTGTTGTGCCTGTTATTTTCATACTTGATGGATTCTGCCGCAACCAAATGGAAAATGTAGAAAGCAAGAAAAAATGCTCCAGAGTGTATTTTTTGGAAATTGAAACTAAAATCCAACTGAATGTTGAAATGCTCTGTATATAACTTTCAAAAATAACATTTCAAAATAAATTTATCAACTGTATTTCAAAGGCATAAAAAATTCCTATACTTAGAATTTATTGTGTGTAGAAAAATCTCTGTTTATGTCTTAGATCTTTAAATACAGAAGTGACTATCCGGTATGGTCTAGTGGCTAGGATACCTGGCTTTCACCCAGGAGGCTCGGGTTCGATTCCCGGTACCGGAATTATTTTGCTGTCTTTTAATTTGAAAACACTTTGAGTGATTGAAGAATGAATATCATTTACATAAATGATCAACAAAATAAAAAACGGCTTAGAAATAATCACAAAAATTTATATGCAAGAAATGAGTTATTATTATAAAAAAACTATATCGGAACTTCACCAGCTGCCTAATTTTTATTTTCCTAAAGACCAAGATTCTTTTCAAAAAATTTTATGAATAGTGTAGATCGTTCTTTTTCCTGACATCCGAACAGATTTTTCCCAGTATCAAATAAATGTTTTTCATAACTAATTATTGCATAACGTGGTGACACTCAAACATCTTTGTTCTAAAGAACTCATAAAGACGCTCTATCCGCCAAATTTCCAAGCAGAAAAAAATTAAAATGTTTTATTAACAATGTAAACTTCAGTTTTTAATTAAAAATTTTTACTATACCGCTATTCAAATTATTTAAATATTTATTTTAATTAGAGGTGTATATGACAATGAAATTTTAGGATAAGTATAAATTTTAATCACTCCATAGTTCAGTAAAAGCGAATTAATGTTTTGAACAAAAAAAAAACTTTTAAATAAAAATAAGTTATCTAGAATTGCTCTCTAATTTTCTATCATTTTATTTGTCAGACAATAAATCAAAAATAAGTCGACAAAACAAATGATTCATAATCCGAATTAATAACATAGCTATCAGTAAGCACATTTGATATTTCAACCATTGAAAATAATTTAAATATGATATGTATTTAAGCAGTAATCAGCTTTTATCAAATATTTTGCTCATTGCAAAAATCAATGATTTTATTGGCCCGTGTGTGATATGGAAAAAACAGGGAATTAAATTATGTAACATACATGTCTAACATGTATGTGCTATAAAGTAAGCAGGTATAGATGTATTTAATATTGCAGAAGAGTGTTACAATGTATTTTCTTATCCCGCAATATACAATTACCGAGATCCAAATCCATTGTCGTATACATTCACCTGTCCGCTTGTTCTTTTTATGTCCGTACATTACAAAGCTCGTCTACACATGTATGTGCAAATAATACTCAACGAGAGCACCTGGAACAGCTACTGGTTGATGCTGTGTAGGTTTCCTAGCAACATAAGATCAATATAACAATCAAACGCGCAACGAAACGACTACGCCCTGATTCTTAAATACTCCTGATGTTGCTGCGACCCAGAATAGAGCCAGAGATAAATTGTGGACCTTAAATTTGTTTCACATCTCTCTTGTTATTAACAAAAATAAAAAATATAAAAAGAGATGAAATGAAGTCCGAGGAGTTGAAAATATTGTTGGTGAAAGCTCAACTGTGATGCTTCTTTTCAATCTATCAAATAGATGAAAGTGTGACGTAATAAATAGCGGCATTTTCAGACATTGAGCTTTCAATTATACAATGTTATTATTGCAGGAAATAAATCTGGACTAACAGTTAAGGTAAATGTGAAACAACAAATGCCATCAGCCATTACAATTAATATAAATGAGCTTTGAGATGGGAATTAGAAATCAGGCACTGCTGTTTATTATTCAACGAAAATGCGGAAAAATTCACTGTTTTAACACAGTTTAAATTATAGAAAATACAACATTGATTTTAAAAAACTTTATAAATTTAATGTAAAAATTATTCAATTGAAAAAATATATTTATGAGATCTATAATCACAATTATTCATTAGATTAAACAAAATTTGTTTACAGTAGTTAAAATATTACCAAAAACAGAAATGATCTAGAAAAAAAATCTAAATTAAAATTAAAGGATTAAAATTATCTTATTAATTTTATTATCTTATTAATCTTATTAATTTTTTAAAGTTTTTTTCTTTTTCGAAAACATCAAAGGCAAAAATTTATCATTTTTGTGATATAAGACGCCATCTATTCTGTAAATCTTCAGTCACTATTTTTCTATAATTTCGGTAGATGGCACTACAATAGATATAAATTTTTGTAAGCTGTACTAGAAAAACAATAAGATTGATCAATAAATAAAATTGACAATTAGAAATAAAAATAAATTTATTATCTACAATTTTCAAGATTTTGAGTAAAAAAGTGAATTAACTTAGTGTATGAAAAGTATTTTAAACAATTGTCAGGATGGCCGAGCGGTCTAAGGCGCCAGACTCAAGATTATCTTGCCTGCAATGCAGGTCTGCGAGCGTTCTGGTCCTCTCTGAGGGCGTGGGTTCGAATCCCACTCCTGACATCATCTTTTTTTTTTCAAATATTCAAGATATCAAATGACAAAACTTGCATAACATCATAAAAAGGATGATACAAAAAATACAAGAATAATAATTTTATTGAACTTTATAGGCAAAAGTATGGCAGCACTGTTTAGTCACAGTCACTGTAACCACCTCCCCTGTTGCTATGGTAACAGCTTCCTCTTTTGTTCTATTTAGCTTTTGCCAGTACAGGGGATGGAACAAAATAATAACTGAGCCAGCGGCGGCTCTGATAGTAATAGACACCATTTTACTCTTGCGATAAACTAATAAGACATGGTGTTGTTAGAATTTTTGGGAATTCTTTTTATAATCCGGTAAATCTAGCTGCACTTCAATCTAAATTCTGAAGCTTTTAATATTAACTCAGTCTGCTCTGCTTTGATGAAAAAATGTTTCTTGAGTTGAATTATATCAATTGGAATTAGTAATCACCATACAAATAAAGAGAAGCTAGAGGTTTTTGAAGATGGTGCACAGGGTTCAATTCAAGTAACTTAAAACAAATTCATATTAAATGATGTCATTTGTTTCTTAGAATGTGTATTAACAAATGATATCAATTAAATTTTTTATTGTAATCTCTTGGAAAGAAGAAGGGTGTTACTGGATATGTCTATTCATATTTTTGTTGTATTGTAAAATATCTCCATTTCTATATGATAGGTATGTAACAAATTTTCGACTTTTTTTAAGGTTTCTATTTAAGGTCGACGATTTAACGGCGACCCGTTTTAGTAAAAAAATCAAGTTTATCTTTTCAATTTCAAAGAACTAGTTCCTCAACCAGGCATTTTTGTTAGGATAATTTACGACTGATCGATATAAAATTAGCTTTAGAACTCATACTCCCTTTCTGGACATCTGTATGCACGGATGGAGTTAACGAAAGGAAAAAGATTTTTATTATTAGTTTTACCATAAAATGTCATTCTTTATAAAAATTTTTGCTATTCGAAAAAATAAGATTGTTAACCTGTTGTCAAGAAAATGAAAAATTAGTTTGTTGGCATTTCAAACGCAAGTCTTGAGATAGTAAATCGCGCTGAAAAAATAAATTAATATTCTATAGGATGTTCAAAAAATTAATTAAAGAACCAGCATAAAAATGTTGTCAAAACTTGAATTTTTTATATAAAAACCATTTTTTATTCTTTAATATTTTTATTTAAAAATAAAAACATTATTGTATGAGGTTTTGTGTACCCAAACCTCATAGTTATTTTATTTGTAATGGAAAAATTATTTGCTATCTAGTAAAATGTCATGCCAGTTCTATTTCAATGAACAAAGCAGAAAGCATCTATTAATATATTATTATTTAAAAAAAATAGAATCGGAAGCAAAACAATGGGAATTTTTTGCTGAGTTATCAGCGACAGATTTTGACAATACAGTAAATGAAAAAAAAGATGGGACTTAAAATTTCAAAACTAAACGTGCTAAATAGTCTGGAGTGTTGTCCATTTGTACTATTTTAAAACAATCTCATCCTAAAATCTATACAACATAGGAAAGTTTTAACACTGGATTTGTATTCTTATTACAATGTATTTTATCCCTTTTGGTGCGGTGCTTTTGAATCATACTGTATAAATCTAAACAACTTAAAATATATATATAGTGCTTGGTTAAAAACTAATTTGTAACATAATTTTAGTTTTGCAAAATCAAGTATGCCTTGTGAATTGAAGAAAGACTTCCTTTTTTCTGTCGTAGATACGGCAGAAATTTAACAAGAAAAGTTGTTTAGAATTAGCATTTAGACTCATATACCAAATTTCAAAATTACTGACTAACTATGATTTTTCTTTTTTTTCAGGTTTATTTCACAAATCACTGAAATTAGTTAGTTGTTCATTTAAACTTACTAAAAGCAAAAAATCATACTTGCCTGATAATTTTGAAGTTCGGTAACTATGACTTCTCATTTTTTTTTATGTATTTTTGTCAAATCAACTAATTTTATTTTATTTACATAAAATATCGTAGTTGGCCGATGCTTTTAAAATTTGGTATACAGGCTCAGATACTAGACAACTTTTCTCATATCTGTTTATCTTTTGGGGACCACCGAGTATTTCTTGAAGAGACTTGGTAGGTTTACGCGCCGTTGTAACGTCTTATTGCACTCAGTTAACATGTACTTCACTGTAAGAGTTTCTTGGCAGTAGCTACCCTTTAGTGGGACAGTTTGCTCAAAGATATAACTGTGAGTTATCTATGAGAGAAATGATTTTAAAGCTAAAATTTCTTTAATTATTCGTTATAGAAAATATTGTATATAAATCTTCTGGAAATTTGTTAGGAGAATTAATGAAAACAGACTTTTATTTATTTTTCTACTGTTTCTTGAACAGTTCTCTACAATGTAATGGACAGCTTATCCGTCAATCTGTACACACCCGGTATGCCTAATGTTACGCCACTGCTATTAACCCCAAGCGTTTTCTCAATGGGGTCGCATCTGTCAATTTTTCGCGTCTAGTTCAACATCCAGCGTTGTAGTGAAGCAAATCACAATGAAACAGTTGAAATATAACAAAGTTAAAAATAAGCTGTATGTGTGACAAAATAAAAATAAAAGTTAAAAAAATAAGCAGAAATTGTATTAAATCAAAGTGGATATTGTGGCTAAAAGTCATTAAGGCTAAATAACAAAATAAATGTGATAATTAACCAAATCTAAAACCTAAATACTTATAAATAGTGAAGTATTAAAATAATATGAAAGTAATTTCAGAATTAATAACGAATAATAAAATTTGATATAGTGAGAAAAAAGTCGACAAAAAACACTTCAGTAAGTAAAGAAATACATAGAAAAGAAAAGCAGAGGTACGTTAAGAATGAAAGTTGGCTGAAATTAGTTCTGGAAAAAGCATAGTGAAGTTTATGAAAAAATGAAGTCATTCGAATGCGAATCATCATCGGAAGGTGATGAACCTACCATTCACCCCATCGCACGGACAATAGCACAGCCACCACAGTGGTTACGTGGAAATTCTGCTCCAAGTTGGGGGTGGCAATCCAATGTAAGTTGCACATTTGGAAATAAGATTTGTGTTTTAGTTCATAATCAATAAAACAAAAGTACTAGTTATTGACATCTTAAGCAAAAAAAGTTTATACCAGATTTGTTTTTAAATGCTTTTTTTTCACATTTACATTGTGGAACACTGTTTCAGTATCTATTTCATCAAAGATTTTAAAATTGCTCAATGTTTTGAAGAATGTGCAAATTTTTGGCGGAGTGTAAAATTATCCAACATTTGACTGCCAATTTTTTTTTCAGTACTTCTCTTCTTATTATAATATAAAATAATTAAAGTCAGTTGAATGTTCAATATTCACATTTCATATTTATACTTTTATCAATTTTTATCCATTGTTACTTCGACAAAAATGTTAGCAACTGAAAAATTTGACCAAACATTAGTACACGGTTAATCACTAGTACTTCTATCTTACTTCTGAAAGGCTTACAACAACCAAAATATTACAATATTCTCTTTTATCCATCAGAAAAACTCTTGAATAATAAATATATTTTCAATATAATAAGAAAATCATCCAAAAATTATTTACATGTTAATTCTGACTCCATCCAGTGCGGCTCATCAGCAACCGGTGGTCCAAGTTCATCTTCTGGGACTTTAGATCAAACAAACTTTACTCCTTTTACATCAAACTCAACAGAAGAGGGCCAAATTCCCGGCAGACGAACCCCTTTGGGTGCTGTAGGGTTAGGTGGTTTCTACTTCCAAGGATGTCAGCCCAACATTGCTAGCCATGGACCTCCATCCGACGAGAACAATCCAGATCCAGCAGACACTAATACAACCAACAGGTAAGTATATCAATCAACATCCATAAAAGAATAATGAACGTCCAATCCAACATAAATTAATTTGTTAATTAAAACTAATTCTAGACCTCAGCACTCTCGCGCCTCACAAAACTCCCAAAACACCAATCCTTCAAAAGCTAAAAACAGACAAGGAAAATCCGTCCGTCTCAACATTAATGCTCGAGAAAGAAGAAGAATGCATGATCTGAATGATGCTTTGGATGAACTTAGAGCTGTGATTCCGTATGCTCATTCACCATCTGTTAGAAAGTTGTCTAAAATAGCAACTTTATTATTGGCCAAAAATTATATTCTTATGCAAGCTAATGCTTTAGAAGAAATGAAAAGATTGATAGCATATTTGCAAGGAACAGCGGGAGGAGCGGCTATTGTTGCTCCACCTGGGTTTGACCTCCAAGGTTTCCCAGCAGCTGCTAAGTTTCTTCAACAACAACAAGCTTTACAAGCTGAAAATGCCAGAAACACTGAAGGTAGTAGTAATTTGGGATCAGGATCCACAATATAGTGAAAAATTAAAAACATCTTCATTTCAGGATAAAAAAATATATTAATTTGCTAATATCAGTTTATGAATTTACTGCTTTTTATAGTTTTTTGATATTTACAAGACTGCCATTAATCTTAAGTAAATTATCTTTCAGATTTTTAGCATTATACGCAAATAATTGAAATTTAATTTTACTTATAAATTTTATACTTTTTCGTCTTGGAGTTTGGAAAAAATAGAATTGTAAAAATTAGCTCATAATGAAGTTGTGAATTTATATTTAATCAAAGCAAAAGAACATTAGTTATAAGAGAAATAATTACAAGCAATACTAAAATATATCTAATGTTTGCAGCAATAAAATAGATGTAACGATAAGACTTTTTAACAATCAGATAAATTACTATAATTAGAAAGCATTTATCTGCTGAATGTCCAAATTTGTAAACAATCTAGTCAATTGTAAAACAACTGTGGTGTAATATTAGCTAGATACATTTGTAAAAGAAAATAGAAAAATAAATTTTATGTCAAATGAAGTCATCATTTCGAAATTTATCTATCGTTTTATCGTAGATTTATGATCGTGTAATAATGCCTAATTGCCTAGTTGTATGTACCTAAGTCATAGTTTATTATCCTATATTATAATATTTGGATTTTCAAGCACCTCATTCTGTCAAAGAGACAAAATAAATTTTCAAAAATATCACTAATGTCTTCTTTTACCATTTCATTTTTTTGTTATTTTAATTTTTATTATTCAATATTCAATGGACAAAAAAATTAAGTTTATAGTATATTGACATAGCTGACAATTTGGAAAATCATTAAGAAATTCTTAGTAAAAAAAATAATATAATTAATCCATATACATCCTAGTTCTTCAGCTTCAAAAATACATAGTGATTTACAAAATATATCAAGCGTGACCAAATGTTTTAATCAAACAATATTGCTTTTTTATCTTTTAAAATTAAAAATAACATCTTGAAGCTATTATTTAAGAAATTATCCATCAGAGATTAAATTTTTGTTGTTACACAATTAAGCCTTAAACATTTATACCACATGTAATGTTGATTGTATGGAAAAACTGATTAGACTCATTAATCCTCTGTATGACAGAATATCAACTAGAGCTGATTTACAATTGATGAAACATTCAGTTGCAACTGATAGGTAGACAAAATGATTGGAACAATTATCTTTTGATACTTGAATGGTAGACGTATTAAACTGATTAGTTTTCAGTTTTTTTTAGTTATTGACACCCAATAAAATAATTCAAGAAGTGTGTTATTACATCAATATTTTGCTTAGTTTTTAATTTAACTGAATTTGAATATTAAAGAGACTGTTCACTCTAAAAACCGCTTTTATCATAAATTTTTACATTAAAATTATTATTAAATATTAAGTCTTCATAAAAAAAATAAAACAAATATATGTGAACACGATTTTTTTTCTTGAAAATTTAACTATAAAAAAATTTAAAATTTATTGCAAAGAAGACTTTGATGAGAGTCTTCAATTTCGCCAAAAAATCGGCTACTTTTAACATATTTTTTTTTAAAGGAACAATGAGTGCTTAATCGTTCTTGCATGTGATCAACTGTCTTTAGTCAAATGTGAAGTGCTGAAGTTTTTGGACAATAAACAGTTCATTAAATTAATCAATAGAAAATATAGAATTGAATTAAAAATTGGGAATGAAACCATTTTAATGAGAATTATTTCAGCGCAATGAATGACGCTACCATCTTGTGGAGAATAGTAAAAACGTCGCAGTAGCTGAAAGCATATTCTATCCCAGGATGAAGACACCAGTCGAATATAAGTTGTATTCCTAATAAAATACTATAACAATTACAAGATTGATAAAATTTGTAGAAATGTCGCTAAAATTAATAAAAGAATCAGTAGTCATATAATTCTAAACTTCTCAAACACATTAACTGTTTGATTAAGTAAGTAAAAAGTAATTAACAAAATCAATTTCATGATTTTATATTTGTTATATTTATATTTGTTACTTATAATTTTTTTAATCAACAACTATTAACATCCAACGGTAAACTGAATTAAGATTCTATTGAGTAAATTTCCTTTATTTATATTGAATATCCTTTATTGTTTTATTTTATTTGCATGTATAAAGCAAGAATCCTGTCATGTCTCATTTCACATCAAGCGTAAAGCAATTACCTGTTGTAATAACTCATATGTTTAAACACTTAATTGAATCCAGTGCGGCTCGTCAACAGCCAGTGGTCCTAGTTCATCGTCTAGCGCCTTAGATCAAACGAAATTCACTCCCTTTTACCTCAATCTCACATTCCTGACAGACGAACTTCTTTAGGTGCTACGGGATTAGATGGTTCCTAGTTTCCGCACTACTAGCCATAAGTCTGGTTCTGACAGGAATAACCTACATCCAGTAGGCGCTACTGCGCCTACTTGATAGTAAATAATAAACGCTTAACGCAAACTCTGATTTCTTTCTCACTATTTTTTAATTAGAAAGATCATTTTTACACAACCTCTACCGAATATTATCAGTATTATAAGACCAACCTACCTCAGAAAATTAGCAATATCAAAACTGTTATGATATGTGGAATATATCTGCACTAGTGTGATAAAGCTGACAGATGCCATATACAAATGAATTGCCAATGATTTCTGAAATGCAAAGAGATGAACAACTAACACCAGTGAGTACTAATTTCAATCCTTTATGATTATTGAGCATCCTTGAATGAATTTTCCCAATTTTAATGTTCAGTTTTCTCATGAATGATTTTATGATAGAACTGGCGTTAATATTTTGACATTTGTTATAAAATTGAATCTTCCGTTGAAAATTTTGTTGTAAAAATCCGAAATAATTTGAGGTCGTGTATAAAATAAAATAGCTGGAAATTGTCTATCTGTGCTCGTTCTAACTCTCACTCGCACGATATCCTTTAATTTCCACGTTTGTTACGTAAATATCCATTTAACGCCTAACCAAAATATTATTTATTACAGAATTTACCTTAAATGCATTTGTAAAGAAAATTGTAGATAAAATGAATTTATTCTAGTCCCTGATAATCTTTTGTTTTACAATACACCACTTTTACGAAACTAAATAAAGAAATAACAAAGAAATTCTATCTTTATCAATATCATGGTTTAAAAAAAATATATGACTGATTTTTAGATTAATTTTAAGCTGTGCATGAAATAATTTGCTCATTTGCTCTTAACTAGGAAATTATCTAAAATAGCTACCTTGTTATTGACGAAGATTTACAATCTCATGCAAGCTAATGCTTCGGAAGAGATGAAGAGATTAATAGCACATTTGCAAGGTAGGTATATGGGAGTAGCAAACATTGTTGCATTTGCAGACTTCAACAATTGCTGAATTTCTTTTGCAAAAACAAACTCGTTGAGTTAAATCTATCGCAAATACTGGGGAAGGAATTACAGATATGTTGTAAGTAAAACAACGGGCTTACATTTTAATACTTGTGTGTTAAGATTACTAAATATTTTTTTATCACATCAATACATTGATTCTTTTTTGTAATAATGAGACTATAAAATATTGTTCATTACTGAATTAGAATTGTTGATAATTTTCAGAATTAAATTATAGAGAAATGTATGCAAAGCCTTTCCACACTTTACCACATTACGTTATTCCCGGTACATAGTTGCAAATAAATAAGTTGTTGCTTTGAGAGTAATATATTGTGATACAGATGCAGAAACGGCTTCATTATGAATTTAGTGTGAAATTCAGTCAAGTGATGTTTGTAACATAATTTTTGAAGGAAACTGAATGATCAAAAGTATACGAATTTCAGGTTATAAATTTGGAAGTAAAATTTTTCGAAGTATAAGAAAAATTATTCACGGGATTAATTATTTTATAAGGATAATGGAAATATGAAAAACTGTTTCCACATAATTGTTCAATTGTTGCTTACTTTTTTTATTGTAAATTATCTAGCCATTATAATTAACTCTTTGATAAAAAACTGAATAATTTTGTTTCCGTTTATTTATTTATTTTGCAAGTTATAACTGTCATGAAGCGATGACTACTCCATAGCGAGATTAGAGGGTGACAGAATCCGGACCAAAGAAGGACTACAATAATAATGTGTATGTAGGAATTTCAAATGTGAAATAAAAAGTCTAAACTGCAACACGTGCTTAAATAAAAGTTTCTGTAACAAAGAGTAAAGAATAAAGAAATATTGATTCCAAACGAGTTGCAGTTGCAGTTTGTTTCATAAACGTCAAAGCGTATAACTGATCATGAAGCTGTGCCGTTAAGGCAGATGTCTTTACGGATTCGGTTCTCTATCATCACCACAGATGACACCCACTTAACATTTACCCTTTTCCTTTATAAATTGAAAAAATATTTAAATTTGAACATAATAATATAAGAAATTTTGTGTTTTTTTGAAGACTATAAGATGGCGCCAATTTTGTACATTGTCGCCTTAGGGTTGTAGATATTCCAGTTTAATGCTACATAATCTGAAGATTCCATGCCTAAAATCTGATCATTTTATGTCAGTCGTAGAAAAATTTTTTCTAGTCGCGTGTTGCTCATTCTCCTCCCGCAGAATACATTAGTATTTATTTAAAAAACTCAACTGTAAACACATTTTGATTAACATAATCTGTAATATCCTTAGGAAATGCACACTATCTATCTATTGAATAAACAATCAAATATTCAAGGGTATAAGAAAGAAAATATTATTAAGCAATATTCTCAAAGAACACTGATAACAAAAAATAATTTAGTTTGAAAACCTAATAAAAATTAAAATGTGTAAAATAAATCTTAATTTTCTGCTATCCACGTCAGATTTGGTTTTCCGCTAACATGAAATAAAGTTTGAAAAAATAAAGCTAACATATAATAAAAGTAAAACTAATTCTAGTCACGATCTGTCTAAAAATAGTAAAATGAAGTGTAATGTGTATTATAGTGATTAAAAAAAAATACAATTTACGTCAAGCAAAATTATTATTATTCTACTGAAGAACAAATAACATACACTTCTGAAATTATATCCACAAAATGACAGGAAAGGTCAGACCAGAGGTGTCACTGACTTTACATTCTTGTTCAAGAAATGCATCTGATAACGAACTATGCTAACTGTGTAAACTTAAATACAGACTGGAAAAATTAAAAACAGAAAACAAAGTTCTTAGGAAGAAATTTCCAGATTTCTTCTAAATTTATTAGAATTTATGATCTAATGAACAAAAGATTTACCTATTTCAAAATTTTCTACGCTCTTAAGGCCTATATGCTTTTATAAAACTTATCCAATCTAAAGCAATTTATCTTTTACATAAAAAAAACTCCTTTCTACTTGCTAAAAATCGGCTTAGAATCAGGTGGATTTGTTCGTGACCTATTTTAACAAATAAAAAACTTCATCTAACTTTTTTCACCCAACACCAATAATTCTCGTAACAAATTCATTTCTCTTCAAAATCTATAAAAGTCTTACCTTTCAAACATACAATACGTTCAACTACATCTATCATCAATCATGAGAATGTAATTCCACCACCAAACATAAACCTTATTTTTGTGCAAAATAAAATATCCAAATCATTTTTTCATCAAGTTTTATAAAAATGATTTCAGACGCTCTGTAATATCGATTGGTTGACCGTTGTACAGGAAATTAATGTGTGTAATCTTTTTGAATGAACTGCGTAGTTGTGTGTATAGACTCAAAATAACAAGTTGGTTTTTTTAAATTAAATTTGCATTTATTTGTAATTTCAATATAATATTATAATATGAAAGGTTATAGACAGCATGGTAGTAACTGAAGTTTGATTGTCACAGGTCATGATTTTATGGACTATATAAGTGGTAGTAATATTAAAGAGATTTATTGGCATTTTATTACGTTATAACTGTATTATTGAACTGATAATTAATTTCAAGCGACGCATCATTCAGTACGAAATTTAGAAACTTAATTTGTATCAATCTAAAACCATGTCTCCAAAAAAAAACATTTGTAGGATAGGAATTATTACAAACAGTTGAAGTGCCTTCACTGAAGAAATGTAGAAACAAAAGAAATGATCGAACGATGCATGAACTCCGCTTTCAAAGCCAAAACAATCTAGCCCTATCTTTTTATCTTTTTTATTTTTACTAATACTGTGTTAATGAGAGTCCTTTTCCAGTGAATAATCATTTTCCACACAAATAAGTGCCATCAGCGTCATGACTTTTTATATATACTGTAATGATTTACTAAAAGTAATTTCAAGTATGAAAAAATTTTACAAACAAATCGGAAGCTAGGTAAATGTTAAACCACTCTCAAACTTGATTGCAAAATTGTTCTTGATTGATAAATAATTAATTATTTCTTTATTGTTCAAATATGTAGTCCAAATTCCAAAATGCCCAGAGGGTAAACCGTTATGTATTGTGGTGTGGAAGTGGCTTGTTGGTGACCCGCTTCATTTTAAACTAACCAGTAACGATTAAGTATTCAAAATGAGCAGGATTTGATAAGCGTATTCATCATTATGTTTGGTGAACAAAATATGGAAAAAGTTGGAAACTGCTCTTTTTATTCTTCCCAAATTAATGAAGACTCTAAAAATAAAACAAATAGAAAATAATTTGAATGTAATGAATTGTAATAAAACTTGTTCAAATTATGTATTTATAATTTATTAAAATTGTAAAAGTAAACAAATTTGTAAAACAAGTAGTGAAAAATTTCAGCTTTCAGAAGTCTCAATCAGTATCTACAGTCGCCAAGACCTGAAAAGACGATATAATAATAAAAGCTAAAGATCACGTCAAATAAAATCGACCAAAAAATCCTCCGTGCACTTGCAGTTCTTTGTTAGTAAAAACAGCCGAAAGCTTTATGTTATAAGACCAAATTGAATCTAGGAAATCTTTGTTGGAAATTTTCACTAATCAATTATTTAATTTCATTACATCATAACACAAGTTCGCATATTAAGTCAGATTCAAGCTGACAGGTTCATAAATGCAACGATCAACTCAGCCTTGCGCAGTCTCAAGCGAAGAAAAAAATATATACATATACAGAAAAAGAAAAATATCGCGCGTCGGCGGATTCCTTTGTGTTGGAGAAGAAAATTATCCTTGGTTCGAGGGGTCTCAGGACGAAGTCCTGGCGAAGTGTAGCGACTAGAAAGCAGGTGTCCAGTGCTTATGCGCGAACCTCTGCAGGATCGGTAATCGCTATCAGATATGTACCATGTCGTCGATGGCTTTACTTCAGTCGTCTTGCCGCCTCCGACGTCGAAAGCTGCCCCCGAACGACGCTACTTCTCCAACGTGACAACCGATACATCACACAGGTTGGTACCAACTTTTATATGCGCTGAACCGTTTTATCGCGACTCAAATATGTGACAAACTTGTCTTCAAACTGCGTTTTTTCATTTCTTTGTTGTTTTTTTTTATATGTATATAAATCTTATGACAATTTTTTGTTGTTGTTTCTGCGAACATGACTACGCTTTTCCATTAAAAAATAACAATCTTGCTACTAAATCCGTTAGCGTTTATTTTTACTAAATGTCTATTAATAAGTCTTAACTACGGAGAAATTTCAAACTGATTATTACACCCGCTAACATGCTTACGCACAAAAATAACTCGAACATCATCATTTTCTTTTTCAATTTTTGTATCTATTAAAATTAATGGCTCAAAATAGTTGAAACTAAAATCAATTTGTATGTTGAAAGAGAATGAGGTTACTCCCATAGTGATAAAGCACTATGATCAAATATGCACTAGATCGGTTGACCTTTACACGAAAAAGCTCTATTTATTTGACATAAAACAAGCTTTGCAATTTTTATTCCGTTTGACGATTGAGTTTGCAAAATTTATTAGCAGCGGTGTGTTTGGAATTTTCTTAGATTATGTTTTGCAGTGGAGACTTTTTGTCAATGTTCAAAGAAATAAACTCTTATGTTGGCGTTCCGAAAAAATGCGGAAGGAATCCCGTCATAGTTGTGCAGACTATTAATTTCCTTCCAGTTCCCACCTTTGACCTATGACCCTTTCGCGCCAGTATCTTCCCTGGCTTAGAAGCTAAATTAATTTATTGTGGGTGTTGATTTTCACTTATTATTAGTAATGAGTTTTTGATCTATTAATTATAAATTGAAGGAAAATCACACTCTATCCTACTATCACTATTAAAATTACTATAAAGATTATTATTTTTCTTTGTTTTCTGATCTGTTAGCTCAGATATGAATAATTTATTTCTAGTTATTTACAGAAGTAATTCGAACGTGTCACGCACAATCTACCATTTTTGAAATCGACCCATTAAAATAATTACCTCCTGTAAGTTTGATTTATATTTTCCATATTGAGAACAAAACTATATAAGTTTTGATTAAAATTTTCTATCGTTAATTAAATTGAACACATTTAGTTGTTCACTCATATATTACTTAGGGCTACAAGTGTCAACTGATACGTAATTAATTACTTGGTGAATATTACAAATTTCGTTCTAATGCTCTTCCGAAATTTCTACTTTGGAACAATTTTGAAAACTAAATTTCTAATTGCTAAATAGATGTGTAAAAGATTATAAAAAATTATAAGATTGTAACTAAATTTGGGAATTTATTGTACAGGGCGCTACTAACAAAGCTAAAATTCTGATCAAGTAATGGGATACTTATTTGGGGGAAAATACACCAGAGCAAATTTTTTAAGTTCAAGTAAATTTTGGAAAGATTAATACATGACTGCATTGGACAAAATTTAAACAAAATATTTGCAAATAGTACGTCGCTTGAATTGTCTTGGCTACACATTGTCCTAATGGCATCTTACACATAGTCATAATTATTTGATTAATCTCTTTACAAAATACTCAAAATTAACACCAGATAAAAGCCTTTGTGTTTTTGGTGCTTAGTGGTGCACTTTCACTAACGGCAATTACTATTTTAGTTCCAGAATAATTCCCGAAACGTTTTTATTATCAATTTATTCCACAACTAAAAACAGTGACACTATGCACATGACATTTACTTGAATAGAAACAATAAAAACCTACATGCATTTTATTCACAATTAAATTGCATATAATGATGTATTTTCTTCAATTTTTAAATCTTCTGATTCGCTGAAATTTCAAATCTTATTGGTTCATTTGAATAGGACTGTATTATGAATAAAAAAAGTTACATTGCGCTGAGTCTAAATGCAATTACATGTCAAAGACTGAGCTACTAGAAAGATCAAAAAGTATTTATTGGATTGTTATAAAAATATGTTACCTAACTCCACTCAGTGTCTGAAAATTTAAACATTTTTCAAATTTTGTTAACACCTATTTTTTAATATTTTTAACTAACAAAAATTCATTTGGAAAAAACACCAAATAAAAATTTGACCTTAATGTAATTTTTTTCATTTTTTTTGTAAAGGTTCTATCAAGACACCGTTTTTGTATAAAAAATTATGGTAATCCCAAACAACATAATATACTATGTAACGCAGTTCATTTTGTGCCTTAAAATGCACAAGTTACAATTAATATAAACAGTTTTTGAAAAATTTAACTTCTTTGACAAAAACACGCTTTATTTAAAAATCTATTACATAAAAATTATTATTTTATTTATTTATTTATATTATTATTTTCGGTTTTTGTATCTGGTAGATTATGAAATTTTTATTATGAAAACATTAATTTTAGAGAATCTACAATCAATAACAATAAAGCTATTCAACTTTGAACGTTGAAAAAATAGAAGCGCTATTTGTTTAATAATTACGATGGCACCAAATCTAAATTCTAAATAAATTTTATGTATTTCGATTCATGAATCTGATACTACTAATTGTTCCAATTAGTAACTACTACACCAAGCCAGTAGTCGAATATTTAAAAGTTTAGATCTTATAATTATAATCTTTTTCATTATTTTAGAAATAAAAAAGATCTTGTAGATTCAAAAATCAAAAATAGGGAGTTATTTAACTTAAAAAAAAATCTCTTCATTATTCTGATTCCTCAACAACAATGAGTAAAAAATCTAAAACCCTAAACTTTTAACCTAATTTTCTAATTTTCCTAGTTTATTTGTTATAAATTTTCAAAAAGTGGGTGTTTTTTATTATGATTTCAAAAACTAAGACCAATCGACCAATAAAAAGTGTAATTTAGGTCTATTAAAATTTAAAGCTACAACCAAAATTGCAAAGAAAAGTTGGGTGTAACATTTTAAAAGCGTTCGTGTTGTAGCTTCTAAGTAAACAAGCATAATATAATTTACAAAATTTTCAGATGATTGGACATTTATGAATTTTGATGTATTGGAATGAATAACCATTTATACATACTGTTAATGGTAGTTTTTTTCTCATTGCCGGAAAATTTTCAACCGATGCGTATAGTCAAGCAAGAAATAAATTACGCGCTATATTTAGAAAATCTAAAAAAAATTGATTTCTAAAATTATATGAAACCATTTATAAAATGAACCAGAGCCTTGCAAAATGTTAGAAGAAATAGATTCAGAAAAAAAGCTTTTAAGTGTATAGTAATGCATCCTCAATAGGTATAGACAATTATCTATGATATGCTAGATTAAAAATATTTAAATGAAAAAAAAAAAAATTTTTATGTTGCGAACTTCTGTTTTATCAACTTTTGGAAACAACATCTTCATGTGCTGTTTACTTTTTGCTCGAGAATAACCTAGAAAACATGACTAAGAAAAGTAATTCTTAAATTTCTTTTTTTATAGATTGAAAAGATAATCTTTAGTTACTTTTGACTAAATGTAGCTACCTCAAAAAGAAATAAAGCTAAATCATTTCAAACACGCTGTAAACGCCAATTTTCCCATTCTACCTTAAATATTGATGAAAAAATGTCCAATTTGGAATTTAATTAAACTAAGATTTGACTACTTCAGAATTTATGTTACACAAAATAATAAAGACTGTTTAAATTCCAAGATGAAAAACTAGTTAATGGTTTTTACCGACACTGTTAAGTATGGATCAGAAATTAACAGATAGACTATTTATTTCTGCATAGTATAAATACGTACAGTTTGCTAATCGATACAATTTTGCAGTAATTATTAACTTTAAAAATGTGCCTGATATCATCATCTAATATAACGTCCAAATGTTCTCCTATATCTAAGTAGAAATGGACGACTCATTCGTTTGTTAAGCACATTTAAAGTCTTTTCAGGGTAAACCCAACTATAAGATGTATAAAGATTTTGTTGCATAATCCATAACTTACATATTGTCAATAAAAAGCTTAATTAATTTAAAATCATGAAATACCTTTGCTTTCAGAAACCTGTTGGCCACTGATTTTGAAGTTAAACTCCACGAACCGTTATCAAAAATGTGACTTTTTCATATGACAAACTTAAGTGACTGTAAAATCGCTTTGTGGAATCGGTCAACTATGAAGCAAAGGTATCATATCATTTTATCCATGTAAGTGTAAATCATACAATAAAGCATCTATAACAACCGATGTTATCTTAAATAGCGAGAAAACATAAAATAATCTTTTTCGCATCTTTCTGAGCTAACAAATATGATTTGATTTTATGCTCGCTGAATATCAAGACGTGATTCTTAACACTGAAAGGTTTAATTCGCAAAATTTACATTAATATCAAGAATATGAATTTAAACAGAAAATTTTGTGTTTGAAAGTCGGACTGAAATTAATAATGTTCAGATATAATAATTTAAAAATGATTTTAATTCAGGACTTTTTAAGGATTATAAGATTTATGTTAGTGTAGTCGTAAATATGTCACTAGCGACACATTTACAACTTACCAACTTGAACATTAAAATAGTTGATAAATGTCAATAATCACTCAATAAATTTTCACTAAGGCTTCCTGTTCAGTAATTGGTAATAACCTTACTCTCTATCTGAATAAATTTCAATCAAGAGAAGAATCGTATAATAAAATTTTATATAAAGTAGTCTAATTAGGAACAAAATAGAATTCTAGTTATTTCTCCAACAAAGTTAGTGTGGCTGAAACGCTTGGCCACTTTTTAGCATCCACATTAGTTACCATGTCCAAGTTTTAAGTGTGGCGTATTTTCCAGACACTGAGAACTAACTCTGTAAGTACTTGGATTATTTATGACAGTAGTTTTCCATATAACTACTAATAAAAGAGCATTTATTATTGAAGAACTATCTGTATTGATGACACCTGTAGCTTTTTAAAATAACGACTATTTAGCCTCATCAGCACGTGTGTAAGTATAATTAAATTCTAATTTTTAAAGCTATTGAAGCGCCCTCAGTGTTAAAGATCAGGTAAAATCACAGGACTGCTATAGAAACGGATTTGCCATTGCGCTCAATAAGATGTCTCTGAATGTTGCAAAAAAATGTGCAACTTTATGCGGTGGTAACCATAGTAACCAAACTCATTATGAGCATGACCTATATCCCACATTTAAATTTTTAAGACAATTTTGAATTATTAAATAAAGTTTGGAAATTGAGAGAGTTATCAATCTGCGATGAAAAGTTTTGACTGTAAATGAGCTGTTGGTTGTTAATAATTGATTTAAAACCCTCTTCACCCAAACTCGATGCGGAAACAATCGTCTATCATTATTCTTTCCCACCACTTAAGGAATAAACCAAAGACAAAACGACAAGCAATAAATCCCGCAAAGAAGGCAATAAATTCTCGCGTTTTTACCAATTCACTCAGGTAAATCCCCGGACAAATGATAAAACAAAGCCCTGAAAAAATTGACTTGTTCTAAATATGAACGAAGTAGGCTAAATAATCAACTATGTTGGCTCAAATTCGAAATTTAAATGTGGAAAGCAACAATGATTCCATAATATATGGGACACTTTACAATATTACCAACCCCCCACCCTGAAGTTCGCGCGGAATATGGCTGCAATATATTCCGTCTATACGTGAAATCAATGTGTTCAGTTGGTTGCCGGGACAACAGCGCGTTGTCATGACAACGACGTCGTTGCACAGACGCTAGCGTCGTCACACAACGACGCCATAACTAACCCGAAATGATATCGGCTAAACTCGGCACGAAACGGAATTCTTCGGCTATGTGCGAATTTTTTCGCATTTTGTTTCGCCGTGACCTGATTATTATACAATTTCATTTTGCCGTGAGCTATTTTACCGGCTTTGAGCTAATTTGCTTTTAGACGCGTATTTGTGAGTAAATGACATTGTTTATTGGCGGTTTTGTTTAGAAATGAATTTGGTAAAGTTTCAATTTTTCAATAAGTTGAAGTCGATGTTGGAAAAAATTGTCTTTCTTTTGTTCTTTTTTTTTTCTGAATCTGTACTCTTTATGTCAGACGCATGATGACAGATGTTCCGGAAAAAGGTTGCTTTTATGTCGAGGTTGGTAGAGGATTTAGAAAAAAAATTTCTTGTATATGTTTCACTTTCAACTTCATGTACTCTATAGCCAAATCAACAACATATCTGATAGGTTACTCGTATTTTATAATAAATTGGACACCACACCATTGTGACCTGCAGCACCCAACATAATTAAACTGTTTATTTATTGCTAGGTAACTAAAAGGACAAATCTAATTACTAGTTGTGAAACGCTGAAACAGTAATTCATCATCAGTTTTGCAAAGAAATTTCAAAGGTCTGCTGACTACATTGTGTTAGGACTAAAAAACTAATACATTTTTTCACTAACGTTATTCATAAATGTGAAAAATCATAATGTCATTTTTCCAATAAAACAAACAAACCTACAAACATCTAAACTTTTAATTTATTATGAATATAATAAACTTGTTTGCTCTTTAAAAATTGGAAGCTAATCTTAAAGTACTTTTGAATCGTTCACCAATTAAAAAAAAACTTGTAAATTAGTTTTCTTTTCATAATCGCATGCTGTTGCAGCTAGATCAAAGTTATTTGTTTGGCATTAATTACCACAAAACTTATCAATTTGTTGCCTCCAGTCAGCTGCTTCAGACCCCGAAAATGAAAAAATTTATACTCACTAAAGTTTAGATTTTGCTCTTAATAAAATTATTAAATTATTTCGTTTTTCAATTTTGAAATGTTCTATTTCAGAAAAAATTATAAGAGTCACATACATTTGGTAAGCTTTACTGAAGTTCAGATATAAAAAACGGACGGAAAATAGAATTATCACTGTCAGATAATAAATCAAATAATTCAGTCAAACGCTGTTGTCATATATTGACAGTTATTTAAAAAAGTGGCAATAATCCAGCGATTTGGGAATAAGCTTTCAAGCTAATTAATGAAAAAGTGACAAAAAGAATAAACTAACATATGGACAGAATTTATGGATTTCTGCTATGCAAAATAAATAAAATTATTAGTTTTCAGAAACGAATTCAAGAACAGAAAAATTGTTTTGTTTTATGGAATGATTGATTGGTAATTAATATTATTCAACAAGAGAATGATGATTTTGATCAGAGATATGTGTAGCATTAAAATAAAAAATCCATTGGCTAAATTCATCTATTTATGCTCAATGCTTTAAGTAACAAAAACCTATTATTTATATATGCACAGATGTTGGTAAAGTATAAACAAAATATTCTCTCCAAATATTGAATATTGCATTGATTTTTTTATTATTAAATATAATAAAATGTGGCACATACGGAGTAAGCCACCAGTAGCGGCAGTACCTAAAACAAAGCAAACTTGGCGTTTCATCTAACTAAATACGTCATATCATACTGAAAGTTTAAGTTATTATCCTTTATTCAATCTTCTTAACAATTTCACATATGCAATCAAGTATTTTAAGTGAATTTTTATAATAATGTTTTATTTTAAAAGGATTAATGTAATCATTAATCAAAATTCTCCTCAGCTACTAAAAAAAACATTAATTTAGCAAGAAGGGAAAAAAATCTCCATTTTATCATCATTTCACAAAAATCTGTTGCGAAAAATGTAAAAAAGCAAAAAGAACAAAACTGTGATGAATGAGCGAGAGATTAGACAGAGATCGACGTCATTTAGGTAACGACACAGATCCCTATCTTTCTATTCGCTCATTTCACCCTTCAAACAAGCACTAGAGGGTATGAGACGTCTACGCATTGTTTTGGCATCCATTGATTTTTTCCATCAAAACTTTTCGTTGCTTGCAAACATTCCGACATTGTAATTTGCTGATTTTATCAAGAGTTGAAAATTTAATTCATTCCAAACAAAAGTGTAGTTAGATTTCAAAATCATCAACTACACTTCTATGTTTTTAAGTAAAATTCCATATTGTAACATACTTGAAAAACTCAACAACTGCAATACAAATTATTAAGTTTACAGTCACTGCTGACACAGACGCAGATGCCAAGTGCTTCCGCTCTTATATGTGAAACAATTCCAACTAAACGCCAGAAATTAACAGAATACTTCTTTATTCCAGAAATAAGGAGTTTGGGTAATAGAAAAATTGAGTTTGTTCCATACAACCAACAACGGCGGATACAAACGGACACGAAACCAATTCTTTATAAAATACAGACGAAGAAGATAGAACATAAGACCCCAAGAAAAAGTTTAAGTATTTTTTATTATCAAATACATTTCGACGTTAAAAAGTTATGATTGTGTAGTCATCTGACTCGAAATAAAAGCTCTGACAAAGACTACGCTTCAGTGAAATTTCATTTGCTGGTTTAGACCGTAAATTTATTGTTTTAGAGAGGGACGACAACGACAGTTAAAGGTATTTTGTCATTATTAACTAAAGCTTTAGTCATAAGCAGTGAGTATGATCTCAGTTGACCTAGTCGTACTTAGTCATAATAATTAGATTCAATGCCAAACCTTGCAATGAAACATTTGTAGAAATAACTGAAAATAGAAAACCAATGTGTCACTAAGATTTTTTAAGAAATTTTTCATAGATCAGACTTTTAGATGAGCTTCATTAATTAATTCCTAAAAATAATAAGACTTCTGTTACGCTTCTTTAACAATATTTCACTGCGTATTAACTGATGGAAAATTTGATTTGTTTTGCTAGAAAGTCGTCAAAAATTTTAGACGTTTGCTTATTCTAAACCAACGTTAGCGTCTAAACCAAATTTCAAGTAGGCATCACTCTGTATACCCGATTAACAGAAAAAACAGACACATGCTGCGACAACGGAATTTCTTTTATTAACTTCCTACTATAATTCTTTCAACAGTTTTGCATAACAGTTATTTATTTCTTTAATTAGTCGATGTAGAATTCCAGCAAATCTGTGAGTTGATTTTAATTATTTTCATTCTTAATTAATATGATATTGGATAAATTTGAGCTAAATTGTTAACATGATAACATGAAAAGTGGAGAATTGAAATAGACTAGATAAAACCGATTTGATGTAAATTATATGGGAAATGCGCATAAATCAAACACAATCGTTGAATTGTTTAATGCTGGTTTGAAATTTCCAACATTGTGATGATTCATAGAGTAATGTAAAAGTAGAATGTGAAAATTCTCAAATATAGTTCAACTGAAAGTCTTGCTGATGGGTATAAATGAATAAAAAAATATACATACACATCATAATAGACATAGTAGAATTTTTTTAATTCTATCCTAAAGCTATCAAACTCTGTTGTCTTTCTCGCTATTCCAGAAGGTAGCTAAGAGCAAGTAAGATAGCATTTTCGCTACCTGTTACGTATGGCGTATCGAAGTCTTATTTAACATAGTTTTATGGCTTTAGGGTAAAATTAAAAAAAAAAGTACAACCATAATAGAACTTTGTTATTTTTGCATCAAATTTTGTCTATTTTAATATAACACGAAAAATTAAGGAAACCTTAAACCTGCCTGTGAAAATAATAGTAAATTAATTAAAACTAAAATAAAAGACATGATCATATTTGTATCACAAGGCTAATATCATAGGTATCGATTAGTGGTACAACTATAGTAGAAGTAAATCAAAAGCAACGTGTTCACTCTGACTTCTGCATTTTTAGCACTTTCGTGCTAAAAATGCTCGTTTGAAATTTATTTTTATCAATCACAAATTGTCTATTGAACTTACTACTCGAGAAACGATTTCAGAAAAGGATAAGATACAAAGAAACTACCATATTTAAACAACATAGTTTCGTATTTTTTTTGTGATATCAATTCTAAAATAACAGAGACATAAACAATTTGTAGTTAATAATAAAAGTAGCTCATCATGAAAAAGCCAGAGGATTGAAAAGTCAGAACGATCGTGTTGCGCTTCGTTTACTTTGTGTATCCGAGCACTTGCAAGAGTGTTTCTAAATCAGTGATGTGTTATACCAAAATTTGTCCGGATTCTAGAAATGGTCAGGTCGGTCCTTGAAATATGTAACCGGATTTCAAAATTGAATTGAACAAGAGTGTTATTTTTTATACAGTAGTAAACTTAGCTTCTTCAATAAATTTGCTTATTATTTCTCTAATTGAAAAATCATTTTGTGCATAATATACTAAATAAAATATAGTGTTTTTTATGGCCAACCATCGCCGAAATTCGGCTAAATGTTGTGCGAAATTTGAATAGTTATTTACGAAGTCAGTTGTGAAAAGACCAAGTTTGTGTTACGAGCACGAGGTTTGTCAAAACAAGCGACTAAAGAGAGCAAATCTGCAAATCGTGCAAGTTATACAATATTAGGAGGTTTTATAACATATGACGTACAAAGTTATTCCTAATTCTCTCAAAATCTGCATTTTTTACATCAAATTTTCAATTGATGTTAATTTTGACCTTGCAACATGTTATTTTTTTAAACGTCACCATTGCAGACGTTCAATTTTGATCATTTACAAACACTAATAACATTTTTAGGATAAATGTACTATATATACAATATTGAAGATACATACCATTCAGCTTTTCTATTTTTATATTGTTGATGGTTGGAGCACTATCGCTAGTTGTGTGATATTTCACAAAACTAGTTATGTAACGAAATTTGACGTAGATAGCTGGTCAGTGACAGTTACGTAAAAACTGACTGTACATAACGCAAAAAGTTGACGCAAAGTCGGATGTTTCGTGACGAAATTAAAAAAAATTAATTTTACATATAAAAATGACTTCAAATAAACGAATCAAATTATCAATAAAAATTAAGTTTTCATGTTATATTTATTACTAGTCATTTTTTCCAATCTGAGTTTCGGCACTGCTTCTGAATTCCTCACATTATTATTTTTTTAAGAACAGCAGAGTCTAATTCAGGCTGTTTTATTTATTTTATCAAAAACCAATCTATTATTAATCGGTAGATAAGCTTAAAAAAGAAAACAAACAAATGTCTGTAAATGCCTTTTCCAACGTTTTGATATCCATAACTATACCTACCAAAGTTCACTTAAAAATAAAAAAACTATACCAATATCTTAATTTGGTATTTGACTCCTTGAATCTCTTAAAAAGAATATCATAAATTTTATGACGCGTGTCACCAAGTTCGAGTCTAAAGCCGCGTTTTCAGACGGAGACCAATGTAACATCATTCGTTTATTCGCGTAGCCGTAGGAGGCGTCCACACACCTGTAATGCAGCATGTATGTACCTAATATAACTTGTAATACGCATGGAATGGAAGTCTTGTGAACAGTCTCGAAATTCTCATGACAAACACACATATGGAACGCTTCGATATTTTTTTTTTCAACAATTATTTCTGTATGAAATAAAAAGATGATGAATCACACTACACTAATCTGTCCAATGTTTTGAACTATTTTTAAGGGTTGTTAAAATCCAAGATATATGTAGCGTTTGGTAAAATAAAGACTCAAAAATTATCTAGAACCGTTGCTGATATCATTCATAGCAGATTCGAGTATCTTTTCCATATAGGAAGATGAACTCGTTTGAATCAAAATTTTCAATTCATTCAAAAATTGAATTCAGTTCCAACTAAACAAATCAAACAGTGAAATTTTGCCTTAAAGACAATGATTGATTAAGTGGCTTTTTTATTAATCGACTTTATTGGAAAGATTACAAACTCACTGAAATGGTAGATTCCAAAATATAAAGACTGATTCTAAAAAAACTGAATTCGACAGAAAACAACTTCACTGGAGAAAAAAATAAACACTTTACAATGATATTTTGTGAGCTTATTCACCAAACACTCTATACACTTACTATACTATGTATGATATGATTCTTTAATTGCTAGTTAACTTACTGGGCTCTCTATTCTCTGAAATTGAAATCACCTAAATGAGCATTGATTTTTATTCTCTCGTATTGGACATTCTTCAAATAGCTTGGCTACAACATCCTGAATATTCTATTCCATTCGAAACTGAAAAAAAAAAAAAAATTAACACAAAGTGTGATGATTATCTTTACTCTAATAAATAAATCAGTACAACTATACAAGGTGTCCCTACAATGTAACAAAGTAGTTTTCACGCCTGAAGAGGAACAAAGTTGAAAAAATTTGCATTGTTCGATGTAGCTTTAAGTTTTGACAAAATCAACTTTTATTAGTCGAATCCTGTTAATTTTTCTGACTTCTCTCAAAAACACAAAGTTTTTTTGAGTTTATAATTTAAACAAAAGTCCAAGAAATTTATAAAGTTTGTTAAATATTGACTAGAAAAGGAACACTCTATGTTTTTCTGATGCATCTGATAAATCTTTAAATTTTCTTTCTAAAAACCACAACATTCAAGTATCTATAGTAGAAAGTTAAAAAGATCTTTTTAAATATCAAATAATTGGTTTAATGCAGTAGTTACCATGAAAACAATAAATAGTATCAAAATTATAAATCAAAATACATAAAACTGAACTACATTCAGAATCGTTATTATAGTAATTATTGATAAAATAGTGGCTGAAATTTGTCAATGTTCAAAGTTGAATATCTTTAATTTTGTTCGTTGCAGATACCCAAAAATTAATGTTTTTAGAAAGAAAATTTAATGATTTATTAAGTTGTTAAGTTATTCGACTTTAACAAACTTCTTTACTTCTTTGACTTTTCTACTGCAGCGAGTGCCGTTTGAAAAAAAAATTGCTGGTACAGTAGACATTTATTTTCAACTTTTGTCTGTCAAATTTCTCAAAATTTATGTATTGTAAGGCATAAAATGGACTTTGTTACAACGTTGAGACACCTCGTATACAGTGTGTCCTCGGATAGGTGAAACGACTCCTGTAACAGATAAAAAAAATTGCTTTGATTTTTAATTTTTTGTGATTCAGCCCTGCATTGTTAAAAACTAATTTGTAACAAAATTTCAGTTTACAGAGTGCTTTTTATGTGGCAGATAAAACAAAAAGTTATAAATAAAATTAGAATCAGACATTGGATTTATATACCAAATTTTAATATTTTCTATGATTTTTCTATTTTTCAGATTTATTTCACAAATCATTGAAATTTATTTTTAAAAGTAAAATATCATAATTATCTGATAATTTTGAAATTTGATAACTATTTTTTTCATGTATTTTTGTCAAATCATCAAATTTTATTTTTAAATATAATGTAGTTTTCTCATGCTTTTGAAATTTGGTACACAGACTGAGATATTGATTCTAGACAACTTTTCTCAATAAATTTTTGTTATATGACAAATTAATCTGAATGACAATTCAAATCAAAAATCTTTTACAAGAGTCGTTTCACCTATCCACCCACCACCACCTACACCCACTGTATAATCTGTCTACCAATCAGAGGATCAAACATTAACGCTATATAAGTATTTATTTCAGAAAAATATATTCAACTGCTGTAATCTGTAAATATTTCTTTTTTTTTATTTATAGTACATAACAGGTGTTCATTCAAAATAAACCTCGCACTAGGCTTTAAAATGGTTTCGCATCTCTTGCATTGAATCGCAAAATACTTGCTGTATTTTAAGTTGCCTGACATTTTCTGTATTTTGGTAATTTATGTAATTTACTGCAAATCCAGTATTAAACAATTATATCAACAGTGTTTAAAGCCGAGAAGTTAAATGCATTGAGCAATAAGAAAGAGACTGCAGCAGTTTTTATAGATAGAAAATATTTTTTTTATGAAATTGCTTCTCAATTCTTTAAGTGATGGTACTAGGTTATGAAATCTATCAACTTGACAGATAGGTATATGAATCAAATACAGACATATAAAACAATTGTTTTCCAATTCCATCGCTTGCCTGAGTTTTTTTTTTTTTTTTCAAATGAACATCCGTTATTTAATATTTTTCATATTTGCTATTAAACAGAAACATATTAATTATTTGTTTTTTCCAATTCATATTATCACAATGCTAATTTTTTATATTAAATCTTACTACTAAAATGATCGTTCAGTCGAAAGGGTGTGTAAAATGGACCAAAACAGCGATTGAAATGTTTATAGCAACACTTTATTCGCACTGTTATTGACAACGAATAAAGAAATTTTTCCCAATTCCAGTTATTGAAATGCTCACTTTTTCTATCAAATCTTACTATTAAAATGACATTGTAATCAAAAGGATGAATAAAATAAACCAAATCAGTGAATAAAATGTTTATAGCAACATTTTATTCACATTGTTATTGACAACGCAAATAAAATAAGAAAAATAAGAATCTGCATTACCGTTGAAAATTTCGTTACTATGCTTGATGATTTTTATTCATACTAATAGTACATTAACATTTCGTGAATAAATTACCTGAAAAGTCGTTTTGATATGAAACTGAAAAAATATTGTATGGTACACGTGAATAAAAACATTTTTTTTTACTCAAAAACATTATGGCAATCGGCTTCGCCTCGTGCGCTAAACTGTTTTATCGTGAATAAAATTTGTCTTTATTCACTAATACCATAAATAGATGTTATTCATAATAAAACAAAAACATTATCGCAATCGGCTTCGCTCGTGCGCTATACTGTTTTATCTTGAATAAAATTTGTCTTTATTCACTAATACCATAAATAGCTATTATTCACTAAAACAGTTAAGCGCATGAGGCAAAGCGAGTCTTTATTCACTTCTACCACAAATAGCTATTTTTTGAAGATTTTTAGACTCAAAATCAGTAAAATAGTTCATAAATGGATACGTCTAAAAAAATAAATAATACCGATGTGTGAATAGCTATAAATATTCATTAATTTGCATACAAACGCTTGTATTTATTTGTCATTGACTTCGAATGTACTGCAAGTGAAAATAAAGAAACTGAATAGGATCTTTCATAAAGTAAGTGCTCCCTTGTAATTAATTTTTTTTTCTATTGTACATATACAGGGTCTAGGCAGCGATTAATCTTGGGGAGAGTCAACACAAAACGTATACTTTTTATTAAACTGAATCCGTTCATGATATAAAAATTTTCCGCAAGTATTGTTCTTGTAAAAACAGATAGACATCTTAGTTTGGCGTTAAGCAGGGATCCTTCCTTTTTATTATGCATGATGATGCGATTTTTTTCATCACATTCAGAATAAGAATAGGACGATAATTCTCTGGCAGCAGTTTTAAAACCAACCACCAGTTGATAGTGAAGTATATGTTTTATTGTGATGCGTTTATTGTATATTTTCTCAACATCCACTTGTTGAGTAAATGCAAACCTCGCTTGATCCAAAACTGATCGGCTTAAGCCTCCACGTATCCCCAAGTAAAACAAGCGCGATTTTGTAAACTTTATCGGTGGATTTCGGCAAAGAACAAAAAAATAGATTCAAAACCTGTTCGATTACATTCGGCCGTCCAATCCAGTTGAGCGAAAATCTTGGGATGCATTATAATTTAGTCTTAAGTTGTGTAATCAAAGTTCCTTTTTCGTATGTTGTGTAAGAGAGCACTTTGTACAGTGGATTTTCTCATTTTGTTTTGTTTCTGTCTGCACTCGATTATTTCCCCCACCTTCTAAACCATAGAGCGGGTGCTCTCACCCCGAAATCTCCATTTCAAAAGGGTTTTTAGGGATAATATTATATACTGAGGATCAATAATTCCTGAGGCGGAAACAGCCGGCTCTGGCCGGAGGTTTCCGAACATCGGCGTCAATAGATTCAACAATATGTCATGGTGGGGGGTGGTGGTATACTAATATCTATAAACTTAGCGGCTTCCCTTCTACCGTAATGGGCACCCGATCCAAACAGGGCATGTTTACCCAACGGAATTACATTCCGAGCGTCGACTGGAATTCCGTTGGTATAGGAAACAAATGCTGCCGATTTAACCAAACAAAAAAACAGCGGCTATATAACACCTATTAATAATAACTATTATTTTTTTTTACAAAAGACAATTTAACAATCAAGATAAACGGATGTAAGGTTTTGGCATTCCAGAATTCAAGATGTTACTAAAGCGATTATGAGGACTTATAACCACCTGTGGACGCACTAGGTCAGTTAAACCAAAACAGTTTCAACTGCGTGCAAATAGCCCTTAACTGCTGACTTCATCCATTCACGCTGGATATTTCCTTCATAAATTTTTATAATAGGAGACCGCGCTACATTCCATTCTTGAATTGCCATTAAAAGACAACGCACAAGGTTTCATAACTTTTATGATATGATTAAATAAAATCTTTGTTTTTGCATCATTAATCCAATTTCCGTACTTAGTGCATAAAATTGGTTTAAGAATAAGCTTTGTCCCATCTCCTATTCACAAGGAAGTTTTTAATCAGTTCATCAAATGTCAAGTCAAATATCAGTCTCAGCAAAGACCACACAACCCTTGTTTTTACAAGACAATCTTGACATTTAATGCATCAGTCAATTGGATAGGTCCTTCTTGTATTTATTCCAATAGATAGTTGAATTCAAAAAGAGCTGAAATTATAACAATCGAATAATTAATTAATTGACTTAAAAGTGTAAACAAATACAAAGCTGTATTGAATCAACAAATTATCAGCTTTAAACAAAAAATTGGCTTCGTTTTGAACTGATAACCGGCAAAGGGATAAAAGACAGTAATTCTGTGTAGGCTGAAACCCAGTGTGCCCTCTCCAAATACCCCATAAAAAAATCAATGTTTCAAGCACTCGTTCAAAAATTTCTTGATTTTCCGTCTTTTTTCAATTTAAAAAGAATCATTAATTGGTGACACTAGGATTAAAGCAAAGATTAGTTAATGTATTTTCCTCACGCTATTACCATCACTTACAAACTAAAACGTAAACAACTGATCGGAGATATGTATGAACAACGTACAATAAATAATGCCACCAAGAACCATTAGAGATAAATTAAAAAATATATCCTTTTAAAGTTAGAATCAGTGACATAAAAATAGATACCACCTGTTCAATAAAACTGAAAACACCCAGGAGTGTGATAGAAAGAAAATAAGTGATAAGTATCTAAAAATGAAAGAGGAGATGGAGAAAGTTATTTTCGACTTGTTAGAAACCAGCTGTGGTAATACTCGGAGTCAACTGAGAGTTGGTTCTTTTATTTTGGCAATATCTGCAGGATCAAAAATATACAACCAGAAAAGGAAACTTTTAGGAAATAGGATAGTTTCCAGAATGATTCTATAAGTCCTCTTCCTATAACTTAATTTTTAACTAGAATCTCTAAAATTATTAGTTGCGCTTCGAATAGCTATAAGTAGCAAATGAATTGATGAAAAGGTTAATTTACGACGTTTGTATTCATAAAAGCATTAACGTAAAAACATCATCAGCTCTTTACAACCCTCTACTTTTTAGAAATAAATCAACAAGTATCGTGCGTATATTTTTTGTATTATCCCTCATTCATAATTTGAAATGGAAATATTTTTAATGCGATACAACCAACTCAATTTATTTTGATAAACAAATAATGGGAGATAATTTATTATTTATCAAAGAATAAATCACTCAAAAAACTTTTATTCTAGCTTTCTATTTCATAGTACTGAAAAACCGAAACACCTAGATTTAGCTAGGCACTGGATCCGAGCGTTCAAATATTGAAGATCTTTTGTAATTCTCTTCACTATCGTGGCGTGCTATTTCCTTATTTATTATTAATGAAACCTACATCATTTATGAGTTCTTATTTCTTTGGAAGTAATCAATATTAATTTTCTCTTAGATGATGAAGGGTTAATTTTTACCTGCTGATATTAAATTATTTTTCAATGGATTCATAATTGTGGCAAGAGGATAATGAAGTTGCCATCCATTAAAACATTAATTTTGCAGAAAGTAATTTAATCATTTCAACCAAAGTTTTATATCATGACACTATGTTCTCTTGTTCACTCAATCTTAAAGATGTAATTTACATTTGCCTGAATTCGTTTGTAGCGACTTTAGGTTATCAGTTCAAGTAGAAGTGGTTAATTGCGAATTTAATTAAGATTATTATTTATTTAGAAAAAAAATCTTCAAGTTAATAAAATAGCGAAAGTCTACTTCCTACACAGGAAACGCTTGTGTGGTCATGTTCTATTTATTATAGTATACAGGGTTTTTAGTTTACACTGAGTATAACCACTAACTTTGTTATTTTAAATGTTTATCCCATTTTATTACATCTAGTTTTTAATGTTTAACATTTATAAATAATATAATTTTGGATAAAAAATTTAACAAATGAAGTTATCATTTATTGTTTTGTTTTATATTACATTTGTCTTTATACTGATAAGTGGATACATTATACAATGTTTTCTTAGCAGGCTTTTTCTTGAAAAACTTTTATGAAATAAATGAAAACGTTAATTTTCTGCAGAATCATTATCAACGGATTGGTTGATGTAATGCCAGAAACTTTACCTTAAATTTTTATTAAACATAGCAATTGAAGATATCGATTATTACTTTCTAAGCTGATGAATTTTTTTTCAAATTATCTCTTTTTAGTCTTTTTAAAGCACCAAACTGAATGCTATTTAAATACTTTTCATTCAATTCTTTTAGTTTTCACATGATTTTAACATCCAAAAAAAGACACTCTTCAATAATTTATTGAATTAATTATTTCAATTTGGTTTATAAATCAGTGTTTAATTCAGTAAAAAGACTAATGCCCAGTTGCAGAAACGTTATAAGGTATCCTGAAAGGTTGAAAAAACGTTAATCGTAGATTAATGGTTCATCAAATTTGATGAACGTTTCTGCAACTGGGCAATAGAATTTTATTGCACAATTGTATTTAAGCTTTTCAATTTAAAAAATCTTTTGATGTGTTATTTTATTCAAATGTTTGTGACGTACTTTTTCGACATTCCTCCAACAATCTATTGTAACAGAAAAGAAAAAATACTTCGGAAATCCCTCTATCTAACAAAATGGTGTTTTATACCTAATATACATGCTCCCAATTCACCTTAATCTGCTCCTATCATACATAATACTATAAGAAAATTTTTATTTCGGCGTAACTATTATGCTTTAATGCAGTCCTTTTATTTTTTGATAAAATAAATTTTTGAAGGACCCACACTAGTGCTAAAAAGTGTATGCGGAAAAATATCTGTAAGATAATAAACCTGATAACAGAAGCGTGAATATTTTGCATAAGACTTTAGGATTTTATCCGTATTTATGAAGCCATCATCGGGCATTATCTGTTGGGAACACCCTGCCCTTCGTCTAATAAAAATTGGAACGCTGTTCCAACCTTATTTGTGTGCAAGTTCCGCTTATTACTTCAACCCCACAGACTACATTTTGACCTTGGTAGATATTCAAATTTATTTGTAGAAGTTTATTCACAATGAAAATAAATTTGTCTAAATATATAATTCTAATTGAAATGTAAAACGTGAGATAACCTGAAAGGGGTGATTAAGCTAAATACTGTAATTAGTAATCCCTCAATTTCAACTCTTTTTCCTCAAATAGTCATTGAAAAAAACACCTGTTTCCTTCCTTACCTTTCCTCGCTTAATTAATCTAACCCAAATACTGAATAAATCATTCAAACAAAGAAAACGAAAAAAGGAAGATGCTAGTTATTTAAAAGGCCAAAGTGAATCCTCAATTTCCCCAAAGCCAACAAGGGCATTCGTAGCCAGCAATTACACAAAGCACATGAATAATTAAAGTCTGTAGAAGTGCCAGAACTAAATTATAAGCAAAAAAACTGTCAGTTCAAAACAAAATCAGTAAGCTGGCGCCGGTCGCCAATAGTCAGTCGTTGCTATAGCGACATGCTACGTCACGTCGGCTCCACCAACAGCATCGCGGCGCCGTGCGACTTAAGCGCCCCTTACGTCGATTCCTGCAATCGACGCCCACGTGCTTTTGTTGCTTTATTTTCAGTAAGCCATGGAATTTCTTCACAACTGATTGTATTCCCAGAGTATTTCCCCACAGATAGAATTGCCAGAAAAGTATCGAAAGCTAAAGGGGTGGTTTAGGTATTAAATAATTAACTGAGGGTCGGCAAGTTTACGTTTTAAACTAATTAAATGCGCAATTTGACTGGAAATGCTCAGTTGGTCGGAAAATAGAGATGTTCGAAGGAAATTCAGATAAAGTTTGGTGGAATTTTTGGAGATTGCTTTGTAGAAATTTCATCAAGAAGGGTTCAAACGAGGCCGGATCGAAGCAAAGACAGCAATTTTCCGAAAGCATTGCTTTTGCACTCTTTTATTTTTCAACAATGTGGAATAGAGATTACTTTTAGAACGAAGAGTGAAAAGTAGGGAAGAAAATCACTTGAAATAGGCTCAAAACGCGGCCTCACTAATTAATTTCCAGCAGAAAACTTCCCCACCTTTCAGCAAGATTATCTCACAGACAAAAAAAAACGCAAATGTACTCATTAAAAGCATCATTTTGTGCAGTAAACTACCTGCTGGAAATAATTCAGTAGAAACTCGATCTTTACATTTTTAACCGAGAGATGGCTGCACAGCAACTCGTCGATTTTCCTTTTTAGACCTGCTCCATCAAAGCGAAATAATCTCCGTTTTTGCGACGCTCATAGCATTAATAAATGATCAGGATTAGAGAGAAGGGCGAGTTTTTGTCTCTCTATTGCAAAAATCTATTTATTCCTATTAACGCTTTTAAACTGTTCTGTTATGTATGGTTAAGTACGTACACATGAGAAGTAATTACAAATTTCAAAGAAGAATTATTTAACAAACTTCACAAAACAAACTCTCTTTTAAACTCTTTTACCTCCAAAAGTTTTACTGCTTGCATTATTCAGTCTTTTAACGTTCATCCTGCCTTTATCACAAACAAGTACCTAATCAAAATCACTCAACTCAAAAGTTAGGCAAGATTTTTTTCACATTGAAAAAAATACATAGTACACAATTCCCAGAGAATGAATAAAAAAATCATGAACAAATTTTGAATTGATTTGATTCAAGAGCCTGTCTAGATAAAAAAGAACTATGTCAGAAAATTCGCAGATAGCAAAATATAGCTTCAGACTTAAAAATTATTTTCAGAAATTATTATTTATGTTTGTTTGAGTTCCAGGTTTACTCAAAAATGATGAAAACTTAGGATTTAGAAACCTTAATTGCATTTCATTGTAACAACTCTTGAAATGATATAATTATTAATATTTACATCAAATTTGCGAACAACTCTGTTGTACATTTTTACAATATTTTGGTTTGAAGAATCTACACAAGAAATTTAGAGCGAGTTTCTGTCACAAAAGCAAAACTTTAAAATTAATGATTTTAATAACACAGTAACATAATTTTTAACGAAACTTACACATATAGTAATACTGTCCACAGTTTCTTATTTCTGCTAATATTTGAGCTTTCACACTAAATTGCCTAATAAATACAATGAAAACTAATGTTCCGAGAAAGTAATTTATTCTGAAGCAAACTACTAGGACAAAAGTTATAAAGTTGAAATTTATGTGGTTAATTTTAGGTTATTTGTTAGAACAATTAAACACTGCATATGCAACTAGTTGTTAGCTCATAAGTATTTTTATGATATATTAGAAACAATTCACAATTACCGAATGAATCAATAATATGTCGGATAATATCATTTTATTTTATATTTTTTAGAAAGCGAGGTGTGTTGAACATTTATTCACCTTAGAAATCGTCTCTTTGAGGGATACTTGAAAAACAATCCAGCAAAGTTATTTTGCTGGACGTTGTTAAAGATAGAATTTCATTGACTGTCAGCTCCTAAATTAAGCTATGTAGGTATAGTTTCTTTTAACGTGAGCGCCAGAAAAAAATATTTGCTCGGTCAAAAAAAATTCTTTAGTGATTGAATCTCCCAGCTTAAGACCACCAAATACAAAAAGCTGTTTACGAAGTTTGATAATTTCTATATACATGTGTGACAGAATAATTTTACAACTATATTTATAAGATGTTGAAGAATTTGCCAGCCGAATTCAAAATCTTCTTTTTTTTTCTCAAAGATAACTTGACTTGAAGGTTAGAATTCTGTTAATGATTAGGTACTGTAACAAAAGTTGCACTATTAAAAAATTTCATTTGCTACTATCGAATTTCTTATTCCAGTAAACTTTCCTCAGGGGTCTAAAGGGTATAAAACTATAAACTATTTGCATGCGGATTCCTCTTACTTTTCTAACAAGTCATCTAAAAAACGGTCAGAAATATATATTCAGAATTATTAAATAAAGTTATCGCTGAGAAATATTTGTCTCTGGTTCTAGAATCGTTATAACAAGAACACTTAGTACAGTAAAAAATATTTTCAAATAATGCAACTTTGAAAGTTTTATAACAAGATAGAAATTATTACTTTTGAATTTACAATGGGTTATGGAGAAAAATCAGCCAACAGTATAGAAAAATTAAAATATTGTAAAACCTAAAGAAGACAATCAACCCATCATCGTTGACACAAATGTGTAATTCATGACGAAACATTTTCAAGCAATCATGTTGAAACAATTCTGTCGTAAATCAATAAGTCAATAGCTTTTGATTTATTACATTTCTTTACGAGTTCAGTTATTGTATTATCAACCTGTATATTCGAAAAATCCAACAAAGGAGATCAAAACCAAAACAAAATATCATAACCATGTTTATAAAATAGTTTCGAGTTGGCAACCACACTGGAATAAACAAAGTCGATGAGCCAAAAATTCCTGACCCCGGTCCTGAACGAATCAACACCAATCAAATTAAAATAAAGTAACTAAATTCGGAAAACATATTATAATGATTTGGAATTTGAAAGAAACAATACAATCATTTCTTGAACATATTTTTCGATTATCTACAAATACGGAAACAATATTTCTGTTTATTTTGTTTTGTGGTTACTTTCGTGTTTTATTACCAACCCTAAAGTGAATTAAGCACAACGTTATTTCAACTTTTTCCTAACTTCTTCCTGTTCCGATTATACAACACCGTTACGTAAAACTGAATTTTTCTTTTTTAAAAAACGGTACTGTTGTTGAGAAAAATAGAGGACGTTGGTATAACAGTTATGTGTTCTGTTCTCCTGGTAAAAGAATTATACTTCATTGCTTACCACAATTTTTCGATTTTTTTTTCTCCATGAAATATTAAATTCATGTTTTTTATGATAGATTTCCATCGAATCCCGGAAAAATTTTTACAAATTCACAACCAGCCATGGTTTGTCGAAGCGACGAAATTTTCATCCTTCTTTGAAGATACAGCGATATCTGACACCGTTTTCTGAGATTAGCGGTAAGTTTAATTTTTTAAAAACTAGTTTGAATTGGTCCAAACTGTAATTATACATATTGTTCGTAAAATTGAGTGTTATCACTCCATATACCTATTATCTACATATAATGTGACGCTGTGACGCACATGATTATTAAGAGCTCGTGTCGACGTTAAACTGTTTTATCAACAATAAAAAAGTTTGGGAAATGATTGGAGGATTAAAAAAAACTTCGAATTATTGTTTTTGTTAGTAAGTTAGTAGTTACTAGAAACAGCCATAGGTGACATTCATTTTAAAACCTGTTTTTACAACAACTTTTGTTATCATTGTCCTATTATTATTCAGGTAATGTGTAAGTTTCCATACGCGGTATGTAGCGGTGGAGGTAAAACAACTTTAAATATATTTTCGTATTTTCAATATTTTCTAAATAAAGATGCAAAAACTATACTCAACAACATTTAGTGGATTCCCAATAAAATTAAATTAGCAAAATATTTTTCTAAAAATTTTAATAAGTTTGAATGTATGAGCTGACCAAAAGTGAAGTACTAAGATAAATATGGTAAAAGTAAATATGTCTATTTAAGTTTTATATAAGTTATTTATTAATATATTAGGTACTTATTTAGCTATTCATTTTCCAAAATGAAAGTTTTAAGGTGAACCAACACTGTTTGGATTCTTTAATCCACACAACGGATTTGCTTTTAATTTTTTTTGTGCTCGTCGGTAGAAGACTCAATAATGTGAGTGTAAATCTAGAAGAAAAGATGTGAATAATGACTGCCAAAAAGTTTGAAACAATGTGCGTCTGCTTTTAATAAACTATTTCTAGCTATTATTGCAGATTTTATTTAAGACATACATAGTATAAGAAAAAAATTATTGCTGTTTCCCAGTGAAGTTTACTATCATCGAGAATTCTAAATTTATTTATCGGAAAACTTGGTGATTCAATCAAGGACGATTCTGCACTTTCAAAAATACAAGGAGATAAGAAATAACTGCATTATGCATATGCGCAGCCACAAACTATGAAAATTAAAAATAACTTGAAGGGTAGTTCTCGACGTTTCACTCAAAGTCATATCAATAATGTTTTCAATTTTATAACCACCAAAGGTCGAAAAGTCACTAGAATACTGTAAGTTCCAATAAAAATGACACTTTTTAAGGTCACATTATCTCTTGTTGAGAATGTTTTCGTAATTCAAATTCTCAAGGATAAGTCTTAATATGGAGACATGTAATAATAAGTCGTTTCCATCGTCCTAATCCTTGAAGGATTAACTCAAGCTCAGGAGATATCCCAAGTAGTTCCAACTAGTAGGTAATCTGATTCAAATTAATTCCATATAGTTTTCACCCATCGGAACCGGCCTTATTTGAGCGAGTATGCACCTGGCGGAATATCGAGGGTAAGATTAAAGACTTCCGTACGGGAATCGACAATTCGATGATAGGGGGAAAAGCGTCAGACTTCCTCCCGAGCTTTCGTCCTTGACTCCAAACGTTTTGAATAATCGAAAATTTAGTATTTTTCAACAAAAAATGTAACTTGAAATTATTTGGTGAAACTCGTGGCTTTTTCCTGTTGCTAAGATTGTTGTGAAGGGGAGATGTTAGTGGTTTAGAGATGTGCGCGTGAGTATTACGTTAGCGTTGTATTTATAGCGACCACATAACACGGAGGAAATGAGTACGTTTAACGTCTTTGTACGTAATTCGTAATGTAATTAGCGTGTTGATCGCATGTAAAATTCCGTTGGATTTGGTGCGGACTTCTTTTTTTGGTAATGTCGCGGGATTTAATAGAGGCGATGGTCGGTTCTATGGTTGAGCTCGGCAAGAGCCAATGTTGCGGTCGAGATCGGAAATTCTATCTATTTAGTTTTGCCACAGACACATCTTTACCGACAAAATTCCTTGTCGACCCATAGTATACGATACGTCATATGCTCAAGTTTAAGCGGAGCGCATGCGCTCAACTATACGTTCCTTCAATGTACACTCGCTGTTAGTTTACAAGCACAAATTGTAGAATGCAGTTGTACCACAATACTTTAAAATTAATCAAAAAAGTGTGAAACAAATTACAAATTTGTGTAAAAAAAAATTGATCAAAATTTTGTAAATTTTAGGAAAGGGAAAAAATTTCGCGGTAATGAGTAAAATACTTTTGGAAATTTTTCAAAAACGAAAAATCAAATCAAAAATTATTTCACATTTTGTGGATATCAGTGACAATTGTGCAAGTGATTCTCAAACTGTTTCTACTTGTTACTCAACAGCGTTGCCTTAAACTTGTTTGTGGGATGCAACAAGAAGTTCTAGCGAAAACGGTTTCAGCAGGTGATTTTTCCATTTTTTTTTTTTTTTCTAGGGGCAGGTGTATGAAAAATTTTTTCGTGACTAATATAACAAGCATTGTTACATTACATTAACTCCAGAAACTCTCTTTTATTTTTTTTTAGTACAAGTTGAAAGTAGGTAGTGTACCATTCTCTTGCTCGACGAATTTGACCTCTATGGAGTGTTCCTTAAAGTCCAGTGACTTCCAACACCAGTATCGCACTTTTTGTTTTTATTATCGTTTAATTATTGATATTTATATGTCGCGATTTTCTCGAAATTAAAATCGAATTCTCATTTCAAATGACAAAAATTTATAAGTACAATCGAGATATTCACGTGTCTGCGCAAACGGCTATTTTCGCTTTATTTATGAGAAAAGTTTTTTAATTAACTTTAACACGCTCCAATGCTTTTTCCATGTCAGGATGTCGCCCTTCTCTTGCTTTTATACGCTTTTTACACGTTTGCATTATCGAAAGCTCTGCAGTATTATCATCTCATTTATACAAATTTGCTTTTACGGACTGAAATAATCTTCACAAATTGCATTTTATGAAGAATTACAATGAATGCTATAAAACTACAGTTTTATCGACTGTTATAAACGACATTGTTTAATCTCTTCTCAAGTCACTAAACTTCATTACTCACGTTATAACTAAAGAAATCTAAACTCACCTTCCCCAATAGGTTATTATTTTTATATTGAGATCATTCCTTATAAATACAAAAAAAATGAATAAACAAATGACATTCATAGATTAAATTATAAAAAGTACTCATGTCGAAAGTCCCGGTAGTAAGTCTTATGAAATTTTCATCCCCACCATTCCAATTATTTAGTCATTTCTTCGTCACCAAGCTGATATTTACTCAGAAAGTAGTCAAAACGAGAAACCACAGCCTGGGCAGTGCAAATTTTTATTAATAACTTCAGAATTATCTATTTTTAGATAAAATGGCTGCTGGTTCATTTGTTAGGAAGTAAAAAAATCGGAAAAACCTACAAATTTCACCGTTCACAAGATTTCTTTTATTTCAGAGATAAGTTTTATGTAAACAGAATTTGAATGACAAATAGACGCATCGACTGGAATATCATTTTTCGTCTTGTTTAAACTAAATTTGCGTTAAACCCATGAAAATTCTCATGTCTTATTACCTCAAATAAATTAAAATCAGAATGTACAAATATCTACATTTTAAAGACTTGATATTCTTCAAAATAAACTCATAAATTTTTAAGAATTTTGTCACAAACATGCTAGGAATATTTTATGGAAATGGGGAAGGGTTACTAAGACTTTCATAAAGTTGAAAGAGGAAGTCATTAGAAGTTTCATAAAAGTGATTTTTGCAACAGTAGATATAGGGAGTGATGTCAATTTGAGTGGGGAAGCATTGCTAATATTAATAGTTTTGGATCACTAGGCTGTTTTAATGTTCCACTTGTTCGCATAAACCGAACAAGTAGTTACATCCAACAAAATAACAAACACCTGACAAAAGAAAACAGATTTGTGTTATCGATAGTTCAGTAGTTACGCACTCAATCAGTTCACAATGAACCTCTTGAACCTAATTTATTAATAAATGAGATTTTACAAACACTGTATTGTAAGCTTGAATAGATATTTAAATTCTGTAGTGGTGGAGTTTCGATTTGGCGTGATCACATCTATGTTAATTTAAACCTCGCTATGCTTAATAAGATAGTCTTTAGTTTATTGAAGAGGATAAAAGGCTCCTGAGATGCATAGTTGTCAATAAAATAAATTTCGCGTCGTTAAATCAAATATTTATATTATAATAGGAAACGATGATATCACGGTTAAAAATTAGGAAATCAATAACAAGTCGCTTCCGGAATTGAATTTGTAGGCCTCACTCAGTGTACTGTGAGGATGGTTGCATGTATAATAAAGTGGGCAGTTACCATCTTTCAGCAATAATTGCGGATTAACTGTACTTTCTCTAAAATTAAATGTTGAAACGGTTAACTGTGTATTTGAAAATTCCCGCCTCAGTTGAAATGAACATTTCCTTTTGATTTATCAGTTTTTAATCTAGAGTTTGAGGCATTGACTATTTCGATCAACGCTCGTTGATATAAATAGCAATAAGTGAATGGTGGAAGCCAAAATCACATTTTGATGTAAAATCAATGAGGCACAAGTTTGCAAAGTATTGATCTTCAATTTTATTTGTTTGCTTTAAGACAAAATTTTGATTAAAAAGCAGAATACTTGACACGACTTAGATTTTAGAGCTACTGTGAGAATATTTTAAAGGAATTTTTCGAGTATGTTTCCCTCAAAATGATACATTGCCAAAATGAAGCAAGAGGGGGAAAGTTTGCGGTTCATTTTATCGCAACATTGTGCCTGTAAACGCTGTTATTGATCTTTAAACTTCGAGATTTACATAAAACTGAACTAGGTGTAAGCAGAAATGTGTTGCTTGTTATTATCGGCAGATTTAAATCTTCTTAGCTGAGTTTAATAATCAAACCATTAGGTTATTTTAGTTTATTTGCATGGGTAATAACGTAGCTTTATCTTATCTAAGATAAAAGGAATCTGATTAGCAATCTAAATTAAATAATTTTTATGTATTTATAAGTCTTAACAATGCATATTTGCAATGTACTGACGACAATTCTTGGTGTTGTGCCTTATTGGGACTGCTGCAGCCATTAGTATTTTATAAAGTTTATGCGCAAGACAGCGTGGGTAAGCTTGGTATACAAAGAACAAGAACATCTCGACAAAACACCTTATTAAAACCGGCTACGATTCACCCTAACACAAACCATCACCTGAGTATGTAGTGACGAGAAATACACCTAGATCAAGACAATTCATCATGTCGTTGGAAATGAATATTTTCTCTTGCTCTTTAATAAACCTATCCAGAGCAAGAAGAGAGTTTAGCGACCTTCTTCTTCAAGCAATGCATGAAATTATAGTGTCTCACAGGTTATTACAAAATAGATTAATAACTGTACCCATATAGAAAGATACTGCAAACGTTGCGGCAATTTTAGACAATCTGTGCAAAAAGAAGTCAAGGTAATCGGATTGCTGAATACCAATTTGACTTTCTCGAAGCTCCGAACGGGAAATTTCTAACGCTAAGAAAAAATTTAAACAATAAATATAATAATTATTTATTATTTTAAATCTGTGAACAATGGATGAAGGTGTTTAAATGCGATTTGGAAATGTCCATACCACAAGGTCATGGTATTGGACAATTTTTTTCTGATCTGCGAACTATTTATTGAAGGACTATACTTTTAAAATTTTATCGCCCATTAAAAAGAAAGACAAAGTTTCAGGAATTTAAATAATTTTCATTTTGTATTATTACGTGAAACATCCTTGAAATATTTAAGAAATATTTTCTAATTCTTTATTTTAATTTGATTATTATTTGTAAGCTGCATAGAGTTAATCATTGTTAAATCCAGACTAGAGATTACTCATCGCACAACATTATTAATATTAATAAAACCTAACCGCATTTGGTGTGAAGCTAGTCTCCCTACTAAGATCGTTTCATCAACAAAAAAAGTGCTTATTTATCCTAGTAGTTCCGGTGAAAGGTTGCTATTTTATGAAACTTAGATAAATAGATATATCGATGTAAACAAACAGAAGCTTTACCTATTTTAAAAACTATATAAACATCTAACATAATATTAATCCACTGGCGTAACATTTTCTGCAACCTTGAATACTAGCTACAAGAAATTTTTGACGTCAATTTTTTTAATGCACACGAAACCTGTTTTTGAGAATAGGAACAGTTTATTATAGATTTCAAAAATTCTCTTTTGTTTTTTACTGGAAAATCGTGGGTATTGTTAAAATTGATTTTTGTAAATACTCGGTATAATTTGACCTTGCATAAGATCAACGCTATCAACAGTATAATGCAAATCATTTCACGATCTGTGCACGTAATTGTGTACTGGTGGAAAAGCAATGGCAACATAAACAGTTATAAATTTTGACGTTAATTTAGCTTTTACTGTTTTTCAGATAACTATGTCGGTAGTGGAGGAGACTGAACTGAAAAAAGTGGAAGAGAGTGAAACGTTTTTGAAAGAAAGCATGGGGACTAATAATTCCATATGTGAAAACAGCGACGGAGTGTCTGCAATTCCAGAAAATTTGTTTAGCGAGGGAATTTTGAATATTGTTGAACCTGTTAAACTTTTTATTGAAACGCCTTTAAGTACAAAAAGTGAAGACTTTAACGGACCTGACCGTGAACATATTGATTCTAAAGTAGCAATCACAGAATCGCAATCAAACGAAGCAATAGATAGTAAAGATAAAGAATGTATCGAATCCGAAGAGAGGTTAGATAGCGAATTGCCCAACTTGTTGACTGCTAATGAAGCGGTAAATGATGGTGAAGACTCAGCAACGGAAAGTCTGCCTCCAACTGAAGAGTCCACTGAAGAGCCCCACGATCGATCTGATGGCTCCGATTCCGGCCTAGGTTCCGAACTAAACGAAGAAAGACCGGAAACGATGACGACGACTGCTAATTTAGGAGAAAGCGATAGTGAGACTTCCTTCTTAGATCGTATTGACGGGACACAAAACGCTGAAACAAATTTTGACGATTTCAGCGGACAAAAACAAGAAGACGATTTTGTTTTACCGTCAACGAGTTCAACGAAAGAAGAGGAAAACAAACAGAACACAATGGAAGAGATTCGCAATATTCTCGACGATGCTCAGCCGAAGAAAGTGATTCTTAAAAGTAGTTTAAAACGAAAATTACCCGAAGAAGAGGATAGTCAACCTAAATGCAAGAAAAAACGGGGTATTTCGTTCGATAGTGTGACGGTGTTCTATTTTCCAAGAGCACAAGGGTTTACCTGTATTCCATCGCAAGGGGGGTCCACATTAGGTATGGGCGCTCAACACTCTTATGTAAAAAAATTTTCGATAGTAGAACATGCCAACGAACAACGTAGAATACATCGACAATTATTACAGCAGTTAAGGTCAGAAAGACATTCGACAACGCGGAACGGAGATGCGTCTTCTAGTGACGAAAGTGATAGCGAAGAAGATCCTAGTGATGCTTCAGAGTCTGAGATGGATTTGGACAATTACTATTTTTTGCAGCCTGTGTCTATTAGGCAAAGGCGAGCCCTGTTGCGGGCTTCCGGTGTTAGAAAAATAGACTCATTGGAAAAAGATGAATGCCGCGATATTAGGACTTCGCGAGAGTTTTGTGGTTGTGGCTGTAAGGGGTACTGTGATCCGGACACTTGTTCGTGTAGTCAGGCTGGCATCAAATGTCAAGTCGACCGGTTAAACTTTCCTTGCGGCTGTTCCAGAGACAACTGTGGTAATTCTAGCGGTAGAATCGAGTTCAATCCAGTCAGAGTTCGTACGCATTTCATCCATACGTTGATGCGTTTGGAGTTGGAGAAGAAGCAAGAGAAAGAGGAGGAAATGAAGGCGGAGAAAAGCAAGCATTCGAATTGGATGGATAACGAGAGGCTGACTACGGGGTATGCGAAACAAGAAACGTTGTCTGATAACAAGAACGGAGCCAAATACAATAATGTCAACTTGTTGAGGGACGTGGAGAATTGCGTGCATGACGGAAGTTTCACAAATCTACACTACGGCGCACCAGGAGAGGGTCCTGGACAGATGCCACAGAATCCTCCAGGCTTTGGAGATTTGCCGGCACGTGAAGACTCTTTAGATTTATATACGTTTAGAGAAGATTGGTATGGAGATGATGCCACGCGAGACGGTTCTGAAAGAAGCAAACAACAGCAGCACCCTCACCAGCCCTTCCAACCGCCTTCCTCTCAAGGGTTCCATTTCCCCGATCCCCGCTTTTCCGATGTCGGTTTTCCAGCCGGTGCCTCCCCCTATCCCTCTCCATCCAATCAATACACGCAGCCGTACCAGTCCAACTTCGCCGACTTCACCCCCGTCTTCAATCCTTACGGAGGGGGAATTTACAGCCCTGAGTTTGGAACGAAGCCCCTGGAAGGAAATTTCCAGCAAAATTCGAACGGTTACGAGCACTTTGCTAACGACACGTTTTCCACAAATGTCGACGCTAAAGACAACCAATACACAAGTTTGAATCCTGTCGGGGCCAACAACAAAATCGAATCCTTCTCCGATTTACTCAACGCACGATATAATTATCCAGGATATGATGATACTAACAATTTCAACAGTTTAAATCCGTCAGATGTTCCCGCCACTAATAATCCCGATAGGGGCCAAAAATGCGAAACGAATGCTAATATTGCCAATTCTAATACAGACGACTGCGACGACAATTTTGGAGAGATTATTAAAAAGTCGATGGCAGAAACGACATCTGCTTAAATTAATCAATAATAAACATAAATAATTCAAATTATTACGTTCCACATTATTACTTTGTTATTATTATTATTATTATATTATAAGATGTAAATGAGATTTATATATAAAATGTAGAAAAACTATTAGAGAAAAAAGTGTTTTAATAAATGTTGTGAAGAAAATCAATTTATTCCATTCAACAAGTATTTTTAGCATTGTTTTATTTATATTTCGAAAAAACGCTCACTCACAACAATGATAAGCTTTTTTTAAATAAAATCTGAAACAGACATCCAGCATACAAGAAAAATAATTTCAATTAAACGCTCAGTTATTTGACTTTTGAACAATATAGTTTGTACAAATTCAAGACGTTTATGATAATTTAAAATCCTTAATTTGTAATCATCCAAATTATTGTAATATAAGCTTTTGCTAGTAAATATGTTTATAAACATATACAGTCATTAAAAAAATCCAGTTTTTATGCACAAGAAATAATTGCTATAAAATTTTGTAAATAATAAAACAACAAAAGAGAACATAAAAAAATCAAGTAGACTTATTTTAAAAACAAGAGATATAAAACTACTAAAAGTAAAAATTACAAACTAAAAAAGAATAAGGAAGGAACTGTGGAAAGTTAACTTCAAACGATTATTTTCAATTTACTGTTAGAAGAAATAGATAAACTATAATTAACTAATAGAAAGAAGTAAAAAAGATTAAAAAGTTAAATTTAAGTTTGAGCATATTGCAGTTATGCAACAGATTGAAACGTAAATGTCAGCGCAAGATCATCTAGTAATTTTTCTATTATATATAAAAAAATGCTATAAATCGCAATCTTCATAGTAGAGAACTGTTGTTAATATACAGAATACTTCGTTACCATTTTATCAGTCATCTGTGAATAAAAACTGATTAACTAGCAAGTGAAGCGAGTATACGAAGTGGAGCTTTTTGACTAAAAATTGGTGCAGTAGAATAGTTGCGTTTCTGTAGTGAATTACTGGCAAAAACTATTTAGTTAGATATAAAAAAAATGCTTGAACCGTTACTTGGAAAACTTAACGAATTACGAGTTATTTTAGCTAGCGCCTCCGAGCAACGTTCTGTTCTCTTACGAAGTACGGTAAGAGATGTCGCTATATGTATATAAAGCATAAAAGTTCAACTTTTACATTAGATTCTTTAATTCACAGAAACTTAAATTTGAAGTGATTCCATCTAGCTTTGAGGAAAATTTAGACCCGAAAGAACATACTTTCTCTGATTTTGTCGAGAAAACAGCTTTAGGTAAAGTAAATGAAGTTTGGGAACGTTTGCAGAATGATGTCAAGAAGCCTGATATAGTAATTGGGGCTGATACAATGGTTACATTTAATGGAAAAATGTACGGAAAGCCTAGAGATAAAGAAGATGCAGTTAAAATAATTACAGAGTACTGTTATTTAGTTAAATTTTTTACTAGAATAATTGAAAATTTTCAGACTGACGGAATCAAATATTCCAAATACAGTTTACACTGGCGTAGTTGTGCGACACCAAGGAGGCATTCGTAAATTTACTGATGTAACGACTGTTTACATGTGTAAATTAACTCCAGAAGAAATATTAGCGTATGTAGAAACTGGAGAACCAATGTAAGTTTAATTAAATTGTGATGTTGTATGGAAATCTACTCGCTGTTAAATATTTATGTGGCTGAGCTAACGGAGGTGTATTGTGTGGTACATAACGTATTGATTTTCAGGGGTAAAGCAGGTGGATATGGAATTCAAGGCATTGCGAGCACTTTCGTTGAGAGAATTGAAGGGGACTGTAATAATGTTATTGGATTGCCTTTATGTCGACTTGCTCGGTTACTCAAAGAAATTATTATGAATAAATAATTCAGACACACTGTTACCAATAAAAGAAAATCCCTACATTTTACGGTGTTGTTTCATTATTAGTTTCTGAACTCAAAACCAATGCAAATAAATTATCGTTATTCCTGACTAACACTCTGGGAATAAATTTTCAATTCATCAATAACATTTCCGATTCACAATAATTATAAATAATTTTTTCAATTAATTTTTATGCTAATTAAGAGAAAGCCAATTTATTATTTTACGGCTATCAATAAAAACGCAAATCTATTACTGTCCTTACCTAAATTGTATCTCAAATTTCCACAAATCCAGGTAGAAGAAATATACAATCTGAAAATTCTAGGACCTACACGAATTTTATTAACCCATCAAACATAACAAATATTTTGACATCATCTGTTTACTATAAACTATAAGGCGATTGTTCTGAGGCCTCTAGTTCTAAAACGTCTCACCGTTTTATATGAGATCGGATATTTAGAGACAAATTGAATTTTAACTTTACATTTTCACGATTTGAACACAAAAGATTTAAAAGTTATAAACCCTAGTAGCCCTACTCCTACGATCTTTTCAGTCGATAATTTACTCCACATTTCCCATTATTTTTTGCCATTCAATTTGTTCAAAAAAGGTTTAAATGGCTTTTCTAATATTGCTACTTAATTAATCAGTTTGTCAGGCCGTTCCAAGTGACCCAGCCCGACAGATTGTTTACCTCTCTGTAGGCTAAAAAAAACACTCGATTTTTTTGTATCAATCGACGTGCCTTGCAATGCTGATCATTTCATATTCTTGAACCAAACTTATTAATAAAAACTGAAATGAGTAAAATATTATTTTCCTTCTAGACCGTGGAAACAAAAACAACATTGTTTTTAATCACCCAAAATGGCTTTTTATTTCTGGACCAGGACATTTACACCTGTAAGCATAGACGTTCGCCAGCGATTTCTCTCGTTGGAGACGAGTTTTCTAATACAAATTCGCCGAACAAACGCCGAGCTAGAGATGCTCTGACATTTTTGACAGGTCTGACAAACTTAAATCCAATTATTTCAAAGCTGGAAAAATTGAAAATGGCCATAATATCTTCATTTTGGCGGTAAAAAAGATCTGCTCATGAGACTAGAACCGTACCAAACCTGTAGTAGGCACCTGTGCGAAGATGTTAAACATCATGCCTCTATAATTATTAAGCCTGAAGTTACACAAGTTTCATTTACAACAAAAATTAAAATATGAAAATCTATGTTTAGTAAATTTCAAATTATTTTGTACTTCATTTTGCTCTTTACGCATTGAGAGCAACATTATTTAATCTACAGGGCTCGGCAGAATGAAGTATCTATTTTAAATAAACTATTTTGAACAAATGTTAAATTTGTTAAATGTTAAAATTGATGACAGTTTTTAAAGAAAACACAGAAATTTCATTTCTTTCAATTTTAAATCAGTCAAATGTTTTTCTCACGGCCAGAACTCTTATTACAGAAGATTTCCAGTATCACTATCTCCCCAAATATGTTTTAAATGTTTCAAAGTTTTATTTGATAAGAATACACTTCTTACTTTTCTTCATGGAAAAAATGAAAGATTAAAATTTTTGCCAAGACTTTGACAACTATATCCTAACAACATTGTCCTTTGATGCTTTTGAATATTGAAAATTTTTTCTTAATAGAAGCAAATCAAATTAGAGAAACAAAATAATAAATATGTATATATCTACAGATGAATTTTTCGTAAATGCAACTAAACTAAAAACCAAAAACTTACGCACTTTGTAAAAATAACTAACCTATCGGCAAATTATGTGAATTTCTGCATATTTTGCAATTTCCACAATTTTTCAAACAAAGCAATTGCCTAGCGTATCTCTGGAGTTGCTAAAAACTTCAACGATCTTCCATCGAATCTCCACAATATGTACTCGAATTGATGCGTTTTCGTTTTCGGCTATTGGCTGTGCATTGAAATTTTCAGCCAACGAACGAAGGATTTCCAGAGATTCGCTGGCGAGTGTCTTTGTATACGGGTGTTAGTGTCTCATAAAAAAAAACGAAGCAACTGTTCTCCCAAAAGTAAACAAGCGAAAGAGAATTTTGGGTCAAGCCATTTGACGCATGTAAAGAAAGAAAAAAAACTCCAAATGAAAGAGGGATAGGTATTTGGCGCCTTTCAAGACAAGGCAGAATTCTAAAAATGTATGTTTTCGCAAAAATAAACAACCAAATAAGACATAAAATCCTTCAAAAATCATGCGCTACAAAAAAACACCTACTCAAAAATCAATAGTCCACTAGAAGATGGGCACCTTGGAAAATTGTTTAAAATCATCAAAAATCAAACATAATTACATTAGAAGCGCCAAACATCTTCACTCTTGCTTTCAAAATCACCAAAATGGCGATATTATTGTTAACATTAGTCAATGAAAACCTACAATCTTGCGTAAAATAATACAATTGAAGTTTGCTTATTTCTGCAAATGTAAAGACCTTTAAAATTCTCTTAAATTTTGGGATTCGTGTTGAAATTTTATGTTACAACTGGAAATTTTTATTTAAGAAAATATTCTCCCGAATGCTAGTTTTTCTTATTTGATCGACCGTGAAATACAATTATCGTAATTTCAACACATCTCATTTAGTTCAGGTGAAACATTTTATAATGTAACGATAAACAAAAACTGAAAAGTGTACATAAAAAGTAGTAATCTTAGTAAAGAATAACTATAAATAATAATTTATGGTTAAGAAAAGTTTACATACAAACGATAGTAACATTCAATAAGGTATACCATTCAGACAAAAATCCCATTGAACATTTACTTTCGGTGATTCCAGAGATTTATACTCTTCAAACGACAAATATTGCGGCTAAATGGTCACATCATAAATCTGATAAGAGTGTGTGAATATTAAATAAAATTTCTTTCCGACAGGTAAGTAAGTATACAAAATAAATAATTTGTTTATTTTTTCTATAAACACAAATTCAAAAAACCATTACAAGGTTATTCAATTGGGTGAAGAGCAGCAAGCATGCTACTGGTCTATGAAGATTCTAAGTCGCTACAAGAACTCACACAACCTGTTATTATTCGAAACATTTCTTCTTTCCAATTATTGAAACTTGAAGTGAAATGTTCTTTACAATCAAAACCGGAAATTTTGCTTAATATAATTTAAGTATTTTATATTCCTTACTTGTAAACAAAATAGTAACACTACATCTGCTTTTTAAACAGTTTACATATGAATATTTTGCTTTAAAACTGATTAGAAGCACACTTCATTAAGTCAACATATATCAAACATGTGCCAAAACCACCAAAGCGGTGGCTTTTAACTCCAAAGTTCAATGTTTAGTCTAGTCAGGTAGATTGAAGATTTAACCCAGCAGTTGGTTTCTATAACAAATTAGTTTTGCTAACTAGATAGAAATAGTACAACATTTTTACATTTCATCACACGTCACCAAAGGATCGTATTTCGGTGGAAAAAATTATAAAGCAGCACATTTTTTGCTTATGGTTGTTGATGCAAACATATTGCCAACATGTGCCCTGTTTACTGGATGTTGTGACATTAGTGCTTGCCTCTTGGGTACTTTCTGTAATTACCAATAATAGTTGTTGTCAATGAACGGAAACAATTTAATTTATTACTGTGACGAAGACTTTCGAAAAAATGACAACTAATTAATTGACTAATTTCGAACAAATTTGAATAATTTTCATTCAAAAAGATATCAAGCTGATGCTTATTTTTTACTGATAAAGGTATTAATTATCGTTACACCGACAGAAGTAATGAGCATTTTAAATGTGTCTTAAAGCATCAAAATTGCTCTCAAGAGGATGGAGTAAAAGTAAACATGTTTTATCATAACATAACAATAATTATACGGAACGTACAGGTCAGCTTCTATTTCTAGGTAGAATAAATTCAAAAAATGTACATGGACCTATACATATTTTATAAGTTTGCAGTGGTTGGAATTAATTACATTTTTCGACAACATATTATTATACAAAAAAAATGTATTACATATATCTTTCAAAATGTTGTTTTCTTTGGATTATTATTTTTCCATGTTTATAATGATTAATGAAGTTTGCAGTTTTTCTACAGTCAGATACTGTTATTTGTTATGGACGAAGATCCATAAGACAGATACTTTGGAATTTACTTTGTAAATTTTATCAACAAAATTTACTACTACTATTGAAACAAAACTTGCTATTTCAACTATTCAAAATAAATCTTCTCAAAAATACATTGACTTATGCATAAATAGTGAACACAGTTGGAGTTGAAGAAATGTGGTTAGATAGCATCAAGCCCATGTTTGCAGTTGTATTTATAGTTATTTAAATAATTATGTGTGAACTTCTTCTTTAGATGGTTTTGAATAATTTTAACCCCAAAATAATGGGAAGAGAACTATCCCGCATTTATGGTAACAATACAACTTTTACCTTACTGGTATCTGCTTCCTGAATAATGCATGGAATTCAAGGACCGCTTATCGAAACTGCTTTTAATTTAATTTTGCCTTCAACTTATTCACATTAAAACCGTTCTTTTTTCATCAATATCCACGATGAAAAGGAAACGTAAAGTAAGTTACTGTTACGCGGGATGTAATCAGAAATTAATGCATTTACTCACGGTGTAATTATCGGCAAGCAACAAAATTAATAAAACCAAACCCATTCCGCTTCCTTGTTGCTTTTCAAACTTCAACTTTATTCTTAAAATTGAAACAATGCAATAATTAGCAATCTATTGACTTTTTTCTGGTACACTTCTCAACTTATTTTTATACTTTCTATCCGTTTTTATTGTGTGGGGAATTTATAACGTATACACAATTAATTATTTTGTGGGAAGAAGAAATCAATTATTATTTTTGCTTTTTCATTGTTGTTAAAGTTGGGCAATCACCTCAAATGTGGTTCGTAATTAGGTCGAATCAAACCGTACGTTGTTCCTAATAAGTGTGAGTAAACAATTATCATTATTATTACAATATAGAAAGAAATCTTGATCAAGTTGACGGATTTTACACACTTCTTATATTTATTAGATACCCATCCTCATCATCCCATATTCATGGAGCATTAGAATTTATGGTATAATTTTGTTCAGTAATCTGCTTAGTACACTGTTTACTGAATGTTTACAATTTTATGATAAAATTCCACACGCGTCTAATGTATCTTATTTCAGTAGAGACTATTTTTAGAATGTAATCAACGTTTAATTTCAACAATAAAAATTACGATTATTTATTCTATATATAAATTTTTATTACCAGTTTACGGATGTATTGTAAAACATACTTGTGTCACAAAACTTATTTTTAGCGAATGCAAGTATTGTGCAGATCGTAGAATCAGTTTTGAAATTAAATTTCTTGGTAATAAATAATGCTACTGAGAGATATGTACATTAGTTGATAAGATTGTCACATTTTCTACTCAACAAGAATAATACAAAATGTTGTAGGAACGGATGAAAAAAGCTTCACGACCTTCTTATAGCATTTATAATACCAAACGAGAATGAGTTTAAAAGTAAAGTCAATATCCTTCGAGATCACTCTAATAACGCTAAAGATGTTTTGCTCACTGACAGTCTGAAGACAGCAGTTATTCACCTAATGTCTTTTAAATCTTCCAAATAGAAATCTTTCTTTTGTTGACCATAAGAAAGAATGCAAACAGTAGGGAGCAACAGCTTTATTGTTATATAGAAGAATTGAAAAACCATATGTTAGAACAGTAATTAAAAAGTGTAAGATTATTCAAAGAAAAACTCTCTTTTTTAATTACAGTCATTTGGATAAATTATTTTTCAAGCTAAAAGTGAAAAGCTAATGATAATAGCAAAGATTAGATTTAATTTTGGACTCCACTTTCGAAGAGTAATTAAAAAAAAATATATTAAACATCTGTATCTGCAATTTCAAATCGAATTTCATGCATAAATTAATACGTATTTGAACAATCAACAAATAAATAAGAGATATCAGAATTTTTATAATTTTAATGATATATTCTTTAATGACGTTTCGAACTTTTCTTATCTGTTTACTATTTTCCGTTTTAAATAATAATAAAATTTGAAGAAATTCTTCAATTTATATCTCTTATCTTCCAGTATTGTAATCTGTTTTCTTCTAACTAAAATCCTAACAATATGTTTGAATCTCTTTTAAACATGAGAACAATTTCTCTCCAGCCCAACACCCACTCTACAAAACTCAAAAGAAAGTGTGAGAAATAAAAAATGTCCAATAAACAATAACACCACAATGAACCTGTTTGCATCCCACTATCAGACATGGTATCACAACGATGCATTTTATGGTGACTTTGGAGAAGAAATTGAAGCACAGTTGCGCACTTCTCCTATGGGTTTAAAGCTCACGAGTTGACTTTCAGTTGCGGTGAAGCGCTGTGAGTGTTAGGATGTACTGTTGATGTTTATCCACAGAAGTCCATGTGCTAAACACGTTTTTAAATTGTTAGCTCTCCAATCGTGAACTGTTTTATTTTTATTTGTGAATATTGGGACTATCCATTGACTGAGCGGATTTTCCAAGGTATGTTGAAATTAAAAAAAAAAAATGCAAATATTTTTAGTATACTGCAACTTTATTGCAATGACAGGTAGATTCGTCTCTGCGATAAATTTTCTTTTATTGTGAATTCGTGCTTTCAATGGTTATTGCCATATTATTCACTTATTGATAGTTTTCGCGTGTACAACTGAATCTAAACAATATTTCGATTCCAGTAACCTTTCAAGGATGGTGGAATCCTAATGAATCACTTTTAATTTTTTATACTAGGTTATTAAAAAACCTTGTAGACATCGAGATAACGTGAAGAATTTTGCATTGTAAATATTTATGAATACTCATTACGATTCACCTCATTTAAATGACTTCAATGTCTTGATCAACGAAAGTAACCATGGTCTAAAACTGTAAATTTAACTGCAACCGTATTAATTACAAGGATCAAGGCTGAACATCGGTGTGTTAATTGTTAAAATTGGCATTCACTTTACTTCCTTCAGAGAACAAGTGCAAAATCTACGTTAATCTTTGTGGTAAAGACCGGACGTTTACATGATGTTGGTCCGCCCAAATGTCACATTTCGTCCACATGGTGTCCAGACCTAGAACCTATCTTTTAACAAGCTAATTATTTCGTCTGCGTCAATAATACAAAAGATGATCTAATATCGTTTGCATCATTATATCAAAACGAAGCGTGACGTTAGTCACCAATGGAAAAATATTTTATAGGTAATGACAAATTTTCTTCAATACTTGGAAGGCATTTCATTTATTGACCAACTTGGTAATTGATTTCCAAATGCCAAGTAAGGTATTTCCCACTTACTCAAGATTTTTCGCTGGAAACCAATTTTGCGTTTGAAGTGTCATGGCTGAAAAACTTGTCTTGCTAGTAATTACAACAAATCTGTATCAGGATAACATGCGATGTCATTAAACAGTAATAGCTTGATGGATCTCTATCAGGGTAATACTGTCGAGATGAGCTGTAAAACGGTTGCAAATACTGGAAAAAGATCAGAATTACGGATGGATAATGATTCACGCTGGTGTGGAGATGGGAGAAATTAAATTCTTCCATAAACTATGAACAATTATCATTTATTTACAAATACCAGATGAATAATAATGCTGGGTTATGATTAAACAGGAAACTCAGAATAACATGGTTTAAATTGTGAAAACCATGGTGTATTTTTTAATTTCCGTTAATTTTGATAAAATTGCAACCTTTAAATATTCAAGGTCTAATTTTCAATCATTTTTAGTTATGAATTTTATCTGATTATTTGGTTACGCAAATTTAAGACGTTGTAATTACTAGTCAACGGGAGACGTTAATGTTTATTTGAACTCGTTAAAAATGCAGATATTTATTTAAATTATCTATTTTTAGGCGCCTCAATATTTGGAAAATGTGGTAATCATGTTAATTAGTCTGTTCTATGAATTTCTATTTTGCAATTTTACTACGTTCATATTTAAGAATACAAACAATTATTAACTGTAAACAGTGTTCTTCGAAATGAATAGCATTGGTACCAAGGTCTATCGCGACATATTAACATTTGGTTTTAATTTCAAGTATCAGTTTAATTGTCACTGTCTAAATTTTTCAGTGTTTGATTGCTATACAAACAGACAGACAAAGCTACCTGCATCTTTGACAAAACTTTTCATTTATGCAAATTTTATAGAGAGGTGAAAATATTTGGTAGACTGAATTAATACAGAAACTTCGATTTATATGTAATTGGGTCTGCGACGATAACACATTCATGCGCCATTAAACATCTGGAAACAATTAAAACCTTCCTGTTTTCATTATTTAAAATTTGGAACAATTTTTATCAATAAAAAGTAAAGGTAATATCCTTAAAATAAAAAAATAAATCAATTTACTGACACAATTTCTTCTTCAGCTTTGTATAAGCTTTGTACACTTTACAAAAGTGTTTTGTTCATCTAAGCGCGAAATCAAAATCATTGAAAAACTCACATCATTTATTTTCAAACGATTGCTGTAATTCTTGTAGTGTTCCATTTTTAAAGCAGATAGGTAATCGTTAGGAAGATAGATAAATTAGAAGGCCAATTCACTAAATAGTTATCTCGCTTTTAGTAAATTTTATTTCGGTGGTTAATTTAATAGTCAAATGGTAGAATTAGTTGCTAACTGGGAACTTAATTGCTTCTTGTGATTAATATAGAATGTCTCACCTCGACACAAACAATTCGAAGAATCGCTAAGAATAATCTTGTCTCATAACTACATAAATGTAAATGCTTTCCACAATTTACATATCTGAAAGAATCGGAGAATTTCTTTACACTCAGGTACAAAATGACTCACCTAAACGCGATTCAATTAGTCTACATTATGACATATGGAATCAACATTTCAAATTATCTACCACAAAGAAGTCTATGGTGTGGTCAAAAGTCATAATTGGTTTGGTTTTCTAAAAAGGTTTCCAGGAAATAACTGTGTACAATATATGTAATAATATCAATAGATTTCCGCAAAGGAAATGATGGAAACGGAACCGAAATGCTCTCAGAGGGTTCATATATCTGATCGGTTGGTAGAACTGGGGGTGAAACCGGAAAAGGGCAGCCACTGTGACGGAATGTAGAAGCGTGGAAAACAGTAATCTTTTGGAGGCTGATAAAAAAAACAATATCTGAACAAAGGAAGCTGCTTCATACATGAACGCATCTAGTGATTTAAATGCTGGCACGGAACAACAAAACTAAATATTACTTATGAATTATAAAAAAGAGGAGAAGAATCACTTTGTAAATTCTTTCATGTGAATATAACAGTTTTTGTGGTAGATAACTTCCGGATGAAGTTGTCTCGACTGGTTATCGTATTCGCTTCCTTTGCTTTGGGCAAGGTGAAGAGACATCGAACGGCTACCAGCGAACCATATCACATTCCTTTCGGTGTTGACCAACTCGAGAAGTTCAGCATTTTATTCTCCAAAGCGTCGCTCCTACACTGATTTTTCTTTCCAAGAAAAGGTGACCGTGAGGAAGTCTCCGGTTAAGAGAGTGATTCAGGAAACTGTTTTTGTAATAACTTGAAAGCAAACCCAATTAAACCCCTGGAGTTGATGATTTCATCAATCAAACTTCCTTTGAATAACTGTTTACATTCAGGAAAAGTTAACAGTGACATTTAATTAAATTAGATCAAGTGTGACATTGCTGAAATTATTTTTTCGTGACACTGGTATGTATTCGCAACTTTCAACGTCTCAGGTATCAAAAGAATCCACGAAGCGCGACGGTCGACGGTACTGAACCCGAGAAAAAGTACGCTGACCGTCTTGCCTTTAAAACTGCAAATGACATTCTTTGTCTTCTTTAATTAAAATCGTACGTCAAAATTTATCGTTCCTCACATATATGATCTAATCAAATGTTGATAATTAATTTGCTGGTGTATACTTGAGTGGTAACTGATTTTTAGGATCTCGTTAATTAAGTAGTCGTTGTGAGTTTAAGCGAAACATTCTGCAAATTTCAACAGCGTAAAGGACTATCATCGCGAAAACCTTGATTATCTTCTTTCTCTTAATTTCAAGAATGCAGAATTGTGGGTTATTAGATTTGCTTGCTTGGGACGACTCTGACATGTAATCTTGAGTCATTTACCTTTGAAGGTTGCCACAAATCGCTGGCTAATTGGGATTTCGGAAGCTGAAAAATAGATTTGAATCTAAGCATTTAACGCCTCCATTTCAAACAAGGTTCCATGTTTGTAATGTGGTCGTTTATGAAGGCAAAAGAATAATTATTGATTAATTTTTGTTACTGCACAAGACGTAGCAATAATAATTCAAAATTCAAGGATGTTTATTTTAGATTATAGTCATTAACAAACTTTGAAGCCTAAAGGTGTTGAATATTTGCAATCTTTGGTTAATTTTATTTTATCAGTTTTTATCAGATTTAACGAGGAATGTCAGTTTCCATATTTTAAGAGTAAGAGAATAAAATTAAAACATTTGTAATTACAAATATAAGCTCAGTGAATTTTCCCACGATCCACTCGAGTAAATTTCTAATATTATTCAATATTCAATAACATTCAGATTTATGAGTTCCATTTTCCTTTAAAGTGATATGTATTTCTGCTAGAAAAGTCGCAGTTAGTAATCCTGTCTGAAATTATGTCAGTTTCCATATTGTTATACTGATAAAATTTTATCATAAACTTATTATCAAAATTTTTTCATGATTGAATTGACAACTTTATGGATGTGGGTTATGCCCATAATACAACATTAGCATTGGCATTTGCAATAAATTAATTTACATGATAAGCTGCCCAATGAAAGTCTGTGTTCCACCGACGTTAATTTATATGGTAAATACAACACTAATCTTCCATGACAGAATAATGGTATTAAGGGCATGGTTATGAAGGGTATTGAGCAACACATTGACCGACACATACTTCTTGGAACATCATCCTACACGCCTGGACTCAAGACACTCCTTCAGCTATTGTGTCTACAGTCTACTAAACCAGTGTAAAATCTGGAAAAAGACCATTTTGACATCACTTATTCGAGCCAATGGAGATGATAGATTAAAGCTGGGTTTTTCAACGTCGGTTAACTCGAAAGTACGTTTTGATTACATCTTCAACTTTATTGCATGCAGACTGTTCGCGGTAATTACTGAAGCGAATTATGCACACTTATTCACGTTAACAAGAAACTTGAGAAGAATATTTGCCCAAGACCAGTGCACATTTTATAAGATTATCTTGGATCATCTTCAAGTTGAGTGGCTTGTTAATAATTGAAATAAATATTTTCAAGTTGCTCCGCCATTATTTTGCGTTATATCGTCTCATCTATGATGGAAAATAATATTTAATGTATGTGAAAGTGTATCGTTGAAATTAATTTACTTAGATTAAGCTCGTATTAGAATAATTACAAACGTCCGGTTTCCTATAGAAAAAACTATTATTTTGAAGAGAAACTAAACCCTCATGTTTAAATTAATTTAAATTCAAGGACATTCTTCTTTGAAGGAAACACACGTCATGTGTAAAACTCTACAAGACAGACAGTCTTCATCTTTATTTTCTTCAAATGTACCCGCTGCATTGTTAATTCAATTGACCTCTTTGGTCCAACGATCTTTGCACTTTCCTCGCTCCATTCCAGATCAGATTAAAACCTTTTCGACGAAAGTGACAATCATTTAAGTTCAATGAAAGTAATATGTTGATTTCTGGGTTACACTGAGGTGAAAATTTGAGACACTCCTTGAGCGTCGTTCTTTCAGTAAAATGGAAGGTCACGTCAATTACATCACATTCTGTGATGGATTTATCAACTAGTAGCAATGATCTAATGACATACAAATTTGTAATTTGCATAAATATTCGTAGAGGTTTTGAATTCTTTCTTTGCCGCTGCATTAAAATTATTTTAATGATAAATATTACGAAGTCTTGAAATGTTTCAAATCCGTGTTGGCGGAATAAATAAATAAACAGAGAAACACCTGGGGACACCTACAGTCACTCAAATCCGCATCTGTATTTTTGGAACTAAAGAAAGGAAACACCTTTTCTCCAATTAAAGAATTACTATCGATGTCCGGAACATCCTTCCGACTTTCACTCTTCATATCAAAAGTCAATTAATTTGTAATAAAATAAGATTCGTAAAAGCAGGTAAATGACCTGACGCTCCCTTTTGACCACACCTAGATCCACCCTCGTGGCTATCAAGTTGCACGCACGTCATAGGGGATAAAATTTGATTAAACTGGCAGTGTTATTACTCTTATAAGCTCAAATAATGTAAGTGTATTTTTAATGTCACGTTTGGCTTGCAAACAATGGAGACGGCTTTATTGTACATATACATTGATTAAAAGCTTATATTTGGAGTAATTTCATTGGCTTACAAAAATAACTTCACGTTGATCGTTTTATTGAAACTTCATAAAATGATTTCAAAAGAATATAATTCGCTTCACTGACCAATGATTACGTGACAATGCAAAATAACTTTTCTATCTAAAACATCTTAACTTTTTGATTTGGGACAAAAATATACAGTTCACTAGCCTCTGACCTAGACACGAAGGCGTACTGTTCATTGTTTTTTAAAAATAAATGTAATGCTGGTAGGAGCTCAACTTTATTTAATGGAGTCTGTTCCCAGAATCGTGAAATTTTGGACGGTGCCTTTTTGGGAGTATCAACACCTACAAATAACTCTGAATTATATACAAAAACAATATTCATTCTAAATGTGAATAAATATTCATTTGACTGTGTTACATTACAGGTGTACGTGAAGTTTTTATCTTATAAGTTCAAGTGTAGGTAGTAGTTTTTCTACATTTACATAGTACCAACATCTGGGATCAGTGGGCACCCACATGATAGTATTCGACAGCCATAATCTCTCTCGTCTGCACTGCAAATCTAAAACATTCGTTGTGAGAATATTTATTGACGTACTTATGTCAACATTTTTGAATATTTTCGGGGTTGGTCCCTCGTTACTAATTTCATCATAATGTTTATCTCGTCAAGCAAACATTGCCTTTTGGTCGATAAAAAACACCTTAGTTATAGGTGATGATCCAGTAGTAAACTACCGGAAATCGAATCGGATGTTTTATTTCCTGTATTGGCAGCTCTCTTCCACATCTTGAAAAACACCTTTTGACATATCCAAATGTACCGCAACAACGTTACAAGCTATATTTTTGGAAGGAAGAACAAAGCAGATTAAATTACGAATGAACCCTAAACAAACGATTACAAATGACTCTTCTTCAAATAAACTTGTACTTCCTATAAACAACCCTGTAGAAGGGTTCTTGATTGTAATGGATAGGGGTCGGGACCACACAGAAGTTATCCAAGAATAGTACAATAATATCATTGTCAGTATTAACTAATTGAGTGTAAATTGAACGAATAGTCGATTAGGACAATATATCTGAAGTTGCAGGAAATGTTTAATACCAACCAATTAACAGTGGCGTCTACGTAATTAAATTGAAATTACCGCGCAGGAAACGAAAAATTTAAAGCGGTCTATATTAAATCTCCGGTGGAATGCGAAACGTCAATATTTACAATTATCGTGTACGCAAGTAAAATGAGAAATTCACATTTGTTTATAAGCGACAGTGAGGAACGGAAGTGTAGAAATTATATGGCGACTGACGGTTTAACTGTTAAACAGGATTGCTCTTTTTTTAGATGGATAACTGCTGGGAAGACGTCATCGAGTTCCATAGAACGAATTCTAATTGGCTATATTCGATAATTGCAATTAAGCGATCAGTTGTCTTGAAGGAGTAATATCTTAGGTTAATTGATGAAATAATCACTATGACCAAGTTCCGAAGTACTGGAGTAATTGTTGCCTCGACCTTAAATAAAACATGCCCCTGGATAATTAATACGTCAAAGGAATTCTTCAAGTTTTTGCTCTCGTAAATCCAGTGGGAATTTGCGAATAATTTATTCGGAAACAGTAACTCTTTCCATTTTCAGTCTTTTATTAATAAGACCATCGCAAATGTGTGAAAATAGCTTAATAAACATGAACCTACTGAAGTCGGATTTAATTATTTGCAGTCATAGACTCCTTGAGCATTGCTGTAAAGACAGCTTTAATTAAAAGCCATGTATTACGTCTGTGTTGTTAGTTCGCAACTATCTTTTTAAAAACATTCTTTTGCAATATCCGGACGAAACGTAAGAATTGAATTGCAAGAGCAGAGACATGAGAACGCAGATAACTGATCTACAAGTCATCATGATTGTTGGCTGTTTTTTCTTCAAAATGTTTATTTGATTTAGTAACTATAGGCGCTATATTTACAACACATGGAATCCAATCTGGTGTAACAAAATCCTGCGGTTTCTCAACTATTTGCGGCTTAAAAAAAAATGTATCAGGTCCAATCCAATATGGAATTTTCACATTGACCGACTGAAAATGACCGGATGTTTGAGGTGAAACAAGAGCAAGTGACGTTTTATGTTAGTTATTGTTTTATTCTTGCGTCAGATTTTCTCGTCTAACTCTTCCAGGATGTTGCATAGAGGAAATTGCGAAGACAATTATTAATAACATTCTTTCATAAATCTTAACCAGAAAAAAAGGATAATTGATTCGTGGCGTTATCTATTATATAACTGTTTCACAAGGGATTTAGACATCGATGTGGCTGGCTTAAAGAGTCAACAAAGATTGAATTTAATTGGATCTTAGATGTCCAAATTAAGGCTTAATGACGCAATTGAATTATTTACATTTTGAATGCTTCAGCTGCTCTAAAAGAAGAATTATATAATGCTTGGTTTTCAGTGATTATAAAAGATGCATTCATTTCTTATTATGGTATTATTACAAGCTTTATATACAGGGACCGCATCAACAAGATGTTGAAACTTTTGATATATGACTATCGAGGTTATCACGAAGACAAATCTTCTCGTTAACCTAACAGCTTACTAAACAAGGGGATACTCTGAAAACAAAAAACTCACTTAACACCAAACTATAAAAAAAACACTAAAGCTATATTTATCTTTTAAGTAAGCAATTTAATTATTTGCGGTTGTTAACTGACAAATTGTTTCATGTTAGGACATTCAAAATACTTACTTAGGTTTTTATTTCAAATTAACTGCAATTTTCTGTTTTTGTTTTTAGATGATGAAACACGTGCAGCTTTCTCCTTATAGGAGCAGAGCTGACACCGTGTCTTTGAGCTCAACAACATCTTATGGAAGTCTAAGTCCTGAACCACTTGGAAGCCGATCTTCTAGTTACTCTTCATTGAACGATTCATCATCAGGGAATTTGCAAGTAAGATAATAACTTCAATTTTTTATGAACCTTACAATTGTTCAATTCAGCTCTTTATTTATTAATTATTAATAATTGCTGTATTGCAATTAATCATTCAACAGTAAGATATGACGACAAATAGTTTCACAAACACATCAATTCATTATAGAATTTTTCATTTTCGTTATCTCATGAGATAGTTGTAGAGTTGAAAAGAATTGTCATCTTGATTCACAATACACAATCAAGGCAGCAACCCAAGGTTGTTGTTAACTTTTACTGAATTCTGTTACGGCTACTGATTACAACTTGACAAAGTATGCAAGTTACTCACGTGAGAAATTTTAACCCCGTGAGGTAGAAACCGTTACACTTACGTAAGAATCTGGTATCAGAATTGCTCAAATATCAAAAATAGAAAAGAACCGAAATTCGTTTAATCGTTTTCAAGCTACAGTTAAGTCGGTTTTAACAATGATCGTCAGAATGTTGAGAATCAAAAAAACGTCATTGCGTGGGAACCTGTGGTCCTTTCCCGTGGAAATAGGTTGCCTTGTAAGGTCGTTGTAAAGCCGCAGGTGCTTCGAAAGAATGTGATACTGAGCAATCCGATGAAATTGTCAAAATTGCAAAACTTTACATTGAGGAACTATTATATAACAGATCTCATGAAAATTAGCGATAATATCTGCATTTCCTTGTTTGGTGTTGATTTTTTTAATTGACTTTGTCGGACAGTTGACTTGTAACCTTACAATAGCAAACTATTATTACTTGATAAGATTGGTACAGTAGGCTGCTATTACCATTTAGATAAGAATGTTATCATTCTCTTGGAATAAATAAACTTAAAACTTTCGTAAAACGAAAATAGAGATGTGATGTAATTTGTAGGAAGTACCAACCCATATGTTTAACAATGGTAAGAAATATAGTTGACAAGGTCCTAACACTGGTCTACTTCTTGTAATAGGCGTTAAACGTATTGTTTTGTTTAATTAGCAAATCTATGTTTATAGTCTGATCTCATCGCGCAAATGACTTTTCCAACACCCAAAAATGAATTATTATCTGGTTGTTAACACCAAGGTAAATGCAAAGATACAAGAAGCGACTGGAATGTTAATGTCAATATGTACTTAAATACTGTCTACAGGAGACTGCCACATTTTTAAGCAAACTTAACAACAATAAAAGCGCAGTAACAACAATTTAAATAATTTCCATTGTCTATGCAACAAGCAGAAAAAAAATAATGGGAATGTCCAATCAAAGTGTTTCACTTAAATTGTATTGTGTTTTTTCTTCCAACAGTTCTTTTGATTAAGACGTTTGTTTCAAAAATGTCTTTATACTAATAACACTCATCTATTTATTAGCAACAATCAGTGAAAGTCTAAATTCTCATAACACTAATACCCTGAAAACTATTGTTAAATTTTCCCAAGAAACTTAAGATTGAACACAAAATTAATTTAAATCAAAATTCCATTTTGTCCCGTTTTGCACAGTTAAGAATAGGGTCTTGTAATTGTGGGTTTTATTTTCAACGCTCTGACGCCAGTATGTTCTTTATAGTTAACAGCTATCTCTTTTTTGCGTTTTTATAATATAGAGAGTAATAAAGATGGGTTAAAAAAAGAGAAAACATGCTAAGGTAAAAAAGAGCTCTCCCATAGGATGTTCTCATGGTGTATCGCATAGCATCTGGTTACCGGCAGTCCCTTTTGGTACTGTTGAACATTTAACCAAACTGTTGCGATTATAATAAATAGTTGTTATAACTTTTTCTCACAAATTTAATTCTTTGCCTAGTTTTCACAATTGTATTTAAAACTAAAATGCAAACAATACAAAATAAAAAACAATTTAATTAATTAACCTGGTTCTGTTTTGTATTGAGGTGTTATTCTCATATAATTTTTCTAGTTTCCGTTCCAGATTTTGCAAAAATCTTTTGATATCAAAGAGAGGGACTTTGTTTTATTGATTAAGCAAACGACGCTATTAACAGTATGGAAATAATTCATGATTCATTCTATCATTGTGCAGACAGACGTCTCGGGCGATAAAGTCATATTTACTTACTCGACATTTTTAACATCCATAAAACTGGACTTCCAGTTTTTGATAAAGTGGATTTATCGCTTGATATTTCATTTCTAGTTCAGTTTATTGAAATTTGATAATGTCAATGTTATCACAAAGGCGCCAATAGAAAATTATATCTTTAAAATATCAAAAACAATGATGTTTTGCAGAAACTGAAAATAAAAAGAAACTGATTAAGATGTGTTATGAAGCATAATTATTTCTTTCAACAAACCAACATGTGTAAGCTGGCGATAAAAGCATGTATTAAAAATAAAATCCAGAAGAAGTGTTTAATATTCTACATATAAGGTTTTCATTGACGCGGGTTGTTGCTCTTTAGTTTGTGGACAGAAAGGATGGTATGAACATTCTTGATGGCGTCAAGTAATAAACGCTTAAAAAAAAGATATCTTGTTATAAAAAAAAACAAGCGGAATTCCTTATACTTTTCGGACTAAACTTCAGAACTGTTCACTTGAAAATTCTACAATTTCAAAAAATCTTCATATTGTGTATTCAGAAAGTGTGTGAAAATAATTTACATTTTACTATTGTCCACTAAAAATTCATAAACACGTAAGGTTACTCAAGGACGTTTTGAAGTCTTAATAATATGACGATTTGGGTTTGATTGTAGGCGTAGGAAGTGCCCATTCGAAGTAATGAAGTGTAACAAACGCTTAAAACAATAGTTTTAGATGGCAGGGCACGAGACGGGAAAAACGTCATTAAAACATTTCAAAGTTAATCCCATCACTAAAGACGAAAAGTTAATAAATCATTGTTTTTAATTACACGCGAAAATCTCAAGGCTAGATTTTACTACAAGGATGCAACTAACTGGTGTTTGATAAAAAGTTGTTCCACCAGATTGGATAATATATGCCATATCCGCATAACTTTTCAAAATAAAAGTCCACAATTATTTGTGACTGAACTTATAGGTCCTTGCTCTTCCGCAGCACATACTACTCTAGCAGCATTCCTAATATTATTATAATTGCCAAGCTTTAAAGTTTCAAAGCACGTGGCCACCCTTCTACTTGTCATAACTCTCGAAGCTTTACGGTTCATCAACAGGGTTTTTTTTTAATTTCTATTTTTAACCATTAAGTAACCATTTTTTAACATTCATTTGAGCGTAACAAAGATGATCATTATTAACTCGTTGTTCTTCATGCGTGTGCGAGCAATCCAAGTGATGGGTGTGGGAAATAATTGTATGGCGTCATAGAATGTATCCATGTGTATCGGCCACCTACGCAGGGTAATTTTTTATTATGGATGCCGACAATATTGATTTTTATGGATTCTAAAAAAAACTTGTAAATTCCAAAAAAAAATCTGCAAACTATTAGAAGTAAAACTGATGTTAATTGCATGTTGTATTCAATCGTCCAATGATTTTGATGCATTGTTTTTTAATTCTAATAGAATTATTTATTTTTTTAAGTATAGTCTCTGCGTTCTTCTTATTACAAAGGCTTCTTTAATTTAGGCTAGCCTTGTCGTGCAATATAACATCCGTGTTATTATTAACGACTTTGAATTGAGTAATCGCGGATTATCTTCTAAATGTGTGGTTAAAGTTCATACTCTGCAATTTGAAGATAATATTTTTACAATTTTTACGACGATATTAGTAGTAAACAATGGAAATGCTAAAATATGTGGGAGTTCTTTGTGGGAATAAATAAGGGTATTATGAATGACATATTTTGTGCTTTTGACTATATTTATACAAAGACAGCAGGATAGCGATTTTATTTTCTGTGGGTATAGAATATAACTTTTCTATTTTATTTTGTATACACTTTTGTTTTACTGTTATTCAAACAAAAATGTATTATTCAAATGCAGGAAGTATACGCTAATTCAATCCCTGATTTTGTTTCCGCATCAAGGGTTTACCTTGAACTACAGGATATTGAAACAATGAATTATGTAATGCAATGTTGACAATCATAACAAAACAATAAATATAGAAGAAAGGCTGGTTTTCAGCGAAAATTGCGCCTTGGGCTATGACGGAAAGTCGATATAGATAAAAGCATGACTAGAATGTTTACAATTATAGTTACTGCTCTTTAAACACAAAACTTGGCTCTAAATTATTTCTCTAGTTTTTTTTACAATGTAAATACTTTAAATGTATTGTCTTTTTGTTATGAGAAAAACCCACACTTTCCATGTTTTGCAATAAACTTACAACGATTAATTAATGTTAATTAGAAAGTCCAATGTATTGTACAATGTAAGTAGTATTGGAAAATATAATTTGATATAATTTTATTCTATTAGCTTTTGAGGATGTTATTTTGTGATTATCTGTCATAACCCAGTTCTTTCATTTTTCTCATAGTTTACAAAGTATGAATTACGGTTCTTAAATACCATGCAATCAAAAGTAGTTAATCTTTATGCTGAAACTATGTTTTCAAGTGTTGGATTAAGGTTTTTGTTGTCTCAACATAGTACAGTCTATTAAATATAAAAACTCATGTCATGTCCTTTTCTACAAGCACTTTTAAATTTCCGATTGGATTGACAGACGATTAGGATAACCATGTATTCTATTAGTCACTTAGATTTGGAGCTTGATGGAGGTTTTCCAGATTTAAGTGATTGACAGACTAGAAAATCAGTGCATTAATTTAGTAGGTATGGTATATTTTGATGATATTTGTTGGGACATTTTATTTCGCATACCATTAAACTTTGAGTCCAATGATTTCCGCTACTCAAAATGTAATTACTTTTTAGAATAAAAACTAGGTTGGCTTGCATTAACCAAATTACATCTCATTATTTACTGTAGATTTCGCTTAGAACCAGCGACATGTTAAATTTGACATTCTGTTATTTTCTGTCCCCTCAGGATGTGCTCCTGGTTAAGTATAGGGGATTTGAAGGTAGACGCCAAATGGCACACGCCAACATGTCTGCTCTTAGTGACCCCAACATGTGACGTATGGGTATACATATGGTAAGCCAGCCGGTACCATAAATTAGGACCTAGTACGAATTAACGTTACCCACCCACTTGAGCTGAGATTTACACCCACGAATTTTATGGACGAATTTAGCATATTTTGCCAATTTCAAATCTAAATTAAAATTGCAGACATTTTGGTCTTCAGCAGCTGCTCTTTTTGAATACAAGACAGGATGCAATAAGGTAGTGTTTTTGTTGGAAGAGTAGGTCGACCTGGTGTCCCCTTTCATCCAGTGTTAAATATGTTCCAGACATAAAACACACTTCTTTGAATACTGGAACAAGCCGCCAATGTTACCTCACTAAAAATAAAAGGGTTGATTCCAATGGAATCTTTCACTGCAACTTTGTAGTAATAACGGGGGAACTCTTTTTAATAAAAGCCGCCATCCATCTGTCCTCAAATTTTACTACCATATTATTTATTTTCTCTGCTACGTTAAATAAATGTCATTACCAAATTTACGGCGATATTTATTTTTAAAATCCCGGCAGTTTTTAGTGCCGTTTCGAAACACAGCTTGTGAATTGATGGAGTTTATGGCGGGATTTATGGCTTTTTAAGTGAATTTACTGCAGTTTGATATCACTGATCTCAACCTTTTTATCACAAATAATTAAGTCGTTTGTTAGTAATTACGTTTACTGAGAATTTTCAACACAGAAAGACATTGTTTTTTTTTCAGACCCTAATAACAATAACAGTTAATAGTAAGTCGTATGAGACATTTGGGTGAAATTATTTATCTAATTATAACGGCTTTCAGTACAAAGTCATCGTCAAAATGTGAAATCTGTTAAACATTAAACAAAATAAGCATTTAATTCATGTCAAATATAATGTGTCTCAAAGTATTTCCTCCTCCGGCAAGACAAATTTTTATTTTTGGATATTTTATAATGTATCCGTTTGTCATTTTGTTTTACATCTATGAACCACATTTACAAAACACAATACTCATATGTAAATATTGAAATAAATTAATATTGTAAAGAGGGGCTGGCTGCTCCAATCCCCTTATAGCAGCAGTGAATATGTTAAACATTTACAATAATAAATATGTGTTTACTTGTGATAAATAATTTTCAAGATCCTTATTCTTAGACGAAATTGTAAGGGCACTTATTATATCCTGTTCAGGATCATTTAACTTCCCAAACAATACAATCTGGTCTAGTGTCAGGTGTGCACATAGTGCACGTGCTCGCCGTACAAACGTCTATTTCCGGCGCTAGTATCATATTACTAGGTACAATTTACCCTTTTAATGAACAACATCCATGCCAACATCCGATTTGTTATTAAACGTGCTGCAGCTTTTCTTACCTCTTGAATTACATACTATAAATTTTTGTGGTTTTGAAGGAAGCGATCGTTTTCACGGATTTACAAATGATTAGCATTTGTAGGGTTGGCGTTAGTGGCGATAACGTCTATAAACTCTCAGTTTATAATGAGATAGACTATGTCAATTTAAATCACAAGTGGACAGTTTGTAATTAGTACAACCGTAACCGACTTAATTGGTTTGAGTACTGCAATACTTAAGCGTCTAACGACAAGGTCAATTATAATGCCATTAGGTTTTTGAACTTTGATGAAAAATTTGCAGGTTTACAGTTTTTGTGTTGAATAATTTAAAGTGCGTGAGTTTTTTTTATAGAAAAAAATTTCATTAAAAATTTGATTTATAGATTCGTTTACAGTGGAGTTCTATTAATTAAAATTCCAAATTTGTTGAAACAAAGTTTAGTTCATTATAACGATATCAAAAGACCTACAAAGGACGACATAGTTAATTTGTAATATCTATAGATGTCCATAAATTATCACAAATTACAGAATTTGTCGACAGTTAGAATATCAATCACACTGGCACAGTAATACAGCCATCATCGCTAATTCCTTTTAGTCAATGTATTTCTAATAATTAATCATTTTCATTAAAATTTGAACCAGTACTTTTTTCCTTTTGTTTTTTGCCTCTTTCGAAACGTAAAATATGAACCATATCGTCATTTATCATAATTTAAGAGCAACCAGTTTTAGTCGCTCAGAACTCTTATTCTTTTTTTGTGACACGAACCGGAAGACGCCTAGCATCGCGGCGGTAAAGGTGTCGATTTAATCTAAATCAAGATCTTGTGAAAGTCTGTTGTGGTAACATTTTTATCTTTATGTGTTGATCAAAATGCAGTCTTTGACAAAATATCGTGATTTTGGTTTGGATATCGTTCCCGCGGCAAATATTCACGTAAGTCGAAAACTTTCTGTAAAATTATTGCTTTGACTTAATTGGAAAAGGAGAGGAAATTGTAGGAGATAATAATTATAACGTTGCAATTAATTATTGCTTGTGGTTAATCGGTTTGTTATATAAATTTGATTAAGTTAAACTGAAATAATCGCCCTAGGAATATTTGAGATTGACTTGAATGATTATTTGAGAAAAAAAATTTAAAAAGTTACAATTAATTCATAAAAGCGGACTCTCGACTATTTATTATTTTTTTTTTTTTAATTTTATGATTATTAAAAAAAAATAAATAAAAAAATGTAGCGTTTCTCGGAGATAAAATAATTAGTAACTCCGATATGGTCTAGTGGCTAGGATACCTGGCTTTCACCCAGGAGGCTCGGGTTCGATTCCCGGTATCGGAAATTTTTGTTAAAAGTTCAGAATATGTATTTATACTTTTTTGATATCTTATCTACTACACACCAACTGTAAATAGCAACATTATGTAACTTATATCAATTTTTATGAACGTGTTTGTTTTCAACTTGCATTTTTAATAATACATATTTTAATGGTTTTTTACTTTAAAACTTATAAAATTGATGCCACCCCTTACTTAAAATGTGTGTATAACAATTATGCTGATAATCCGGTATGGTCTAGTGGCTAGGATACCTGGCTCTCACCCAGGAGGCTCGGGTTCGATTCCCGGTACCGGAACATATTTTATCAACTGTTGTAATATATTTTCTTTTTCCAGACGACTATAAAAGTCTATGCGAAATGTTTACGACCCGACATTGAATACAAGACTCTTAGCATTACATTCCAAACAACATGTAAAGAAGTGGTTGCAACACTTTTGGGCAAATATAAGATGAAACATCGCGATCCTAAACTCTTTTATCTTAGCATGGAAGTAACAGTGCGTAAAGCTGGAGTACGAACTCATTTAGCTTTAGACGAAGAAGCCAGACCTGCAGTTTTGCAAAGTTGCCATCCTAGAGGCGATTCAAAGTAATTTATTTTATCTAATTAATGATGAAATTCCTAATATTAATTTTCTAGGTTTTCGCTTCAGACTAGACGAGGAGGTTTAGTCAAAGTCCACGATTCAGTTTTAAACAGCAACTCTCAGTATAAAAGTCTTCTTATAAGTGCACGAACAACAGTAGATGAACTTATCTCTCTTCTTTTGAATTGTTACAACAGTAAGGAACGTGTTGAACAGTTTTCTTTGTATGAAGTTAACACTGATAAGGAACAACAGAGGAAACTACATCCGGATGATAGGCCACTGCAGGTGCAACAAACTTGGTTACCTTCTCAAAAATGTCATTTTCTAGTCAGAAGAAACCCAGACTATTTACCGCTCTCCAGACGGAAGGTAACTTATCCAAAATTCATATTAACTTTAAATTGATTAAAATTTTATAGATCTTTTGGGTCTCTGATTTGCCACCATTGCCTCAATCCAGAATGTATCAATCTGCATCTCAACTTACAAGCATATCCAAATCTCAAACATCTTTAGTTCCAACTAATAACACAAAAGAAGAACCAAAAAGTAAAGTAGCTGCACTAAAATCTGCCAAAGATTGTGTAATAAAAAAAAGTACTGAGTTGAAAGTTTTTGGCAGCAGTTCCCAACTATCGGCAAAGAATGGCAACGGATCTTATGCAGACTATGAAAATTATTTTTATATCTAATTTTGTGAATGTTTGTTGTTACTGTAAATATTAGTGTGGCGCCTAGTTTGGCTGTTGCGAACGCAGCCTATATGTCTATGACCAAAGATTTATAGAGAGTACTAATAACTATTTAGGATTTAGTTAGAAAGCCCGCAATTCTATTGCAAGTCATTTTGAAAGTTTCCATTTTAGAACTATAATTTGCAACATTAAAACAGTTTAATAAATAGATGTCTGTTATAAACGTTAAATATATCTCTATAATTATTTATTAAGTTGACTCTGTATTTATGTCTGAGTGTGTACCCAAAGACTAGATCACAATAATTATAAACTGTGTACTGTGTAATTAACTAACTGTGCAATGTGTATATAAAAATACCAAAGATTCAATGTAAATACTTTTGTAATTTAGTATTCTCAATAAACGTTTTAAATATAAACATTCTTCTAACAAATTATAAATCTAAAAAAATGTTCATCTCCATACATTTTTATTCAACACAAAAAAAAATTAAATCTCATAGTTATAATAATCTATAAATTTTTGAATTGTCAGTGTTAGATCCAATTGCTGCTATCACAACAGAAGACAAAATCCCTGTTAAGTCTACTTTGAGGTTAAGTTGGTACTGCAGAAAAGTGATAGCTGTGTCCTTGACGTGTCAATTGAAGTTTTTTAGGTTATGTTATAATACAAACTTAATTTAAAATTCATAAATATGTCGAATCCAAACAATGCAAGTGGTTTAACTAACACCGAAGATGATGAATTAACTCTCCCAAGAGCAAGTATTAATAAAATGATAAAAGAATTAGTACCTTCAGTACGGATTGCAAACGAAGCTAGAGAATTAATCCTCAATTGTTGCACAGAGTTTATACATTTATTAAGTTCAGAAGCGAATGAAATTTGTAATCAGTTACACAAAAAGACGATAAACGCTGAACATGTTCTAATGGGTAATATTAATAAACTTAAGTTGTTTACATTATTTTTGTTATTTAGCTTTAGAAAAATTGGGTTTTGGTGATTATCAAACTGAGGCGGAGGCGGTGTTAAAAGATTGCAAAGCTGTGGCAGCTAAACGTAGAAGACAAAGTACTAGATTAGAAAACTTGGGAATACCGGAAGAAGAATTGTTGAGGCAACAACAGGAATTGTTTGCTAGAGCTAGACAAGAGCAAGCTTTCGCAGAACAACAGCAGTGGGAACAGCTGCAAGCTGCTGCACAAGCTCAAGCTTCTGCTTTGCCAAATAATGATGATGATTATGAATGATACATTTTATCATAAGTTGTTATGTATTATATTTTTTTTATGAAAAATGCTAATTAGGCTTTGTACAATAAAAAGGTTAAAGAAATTTTGTTGACATTTGGAGTTTTGGAGTTTTAATACATTAACTGAAATTAAAATAACAAATTTTTGTAAAAAAATTATAATAAATGTTCAAAAAATGATCAGAAATGGAAAATGTTAAATTTCCGAATATTTAAATTAAATACCATGAGTTGACAACACCCATTAGTTGTTTTTTTATTTTGTGAAAACTGGTTTAGAACTAAATGTCAAAGGTTGTCACTACTTGTCAATAGAACAGATTGTTGAGAAATGTGAATAAATTTTATCAAGAATTGTGTACATATTTTTTTAAATTACGTTTTACTTTTTCTTAGTTGCATATTTTAATTGAAAAAAAAAAAATTGCTAAAAATAAATTATAAATTATATAGTGTTGAAGTGAGTTATATTTTTAAGGTTAGGTGATAACCCATGCGGATACTAACATTTGTTTGTGGAGTTCGTCGAAAAAATTATGAAGATCAACTTGTAACTAAATCATATTTATTAAAAGTTGAATTACATTTACAAAAACAGAAAACGTAATGGCAGATGAAACCCCGAGCGCTGCAGCTCCAACCCCAAAACGAAGAGGTAGAAAGCGAAAATCGGAAATGCCTTTTCAAAAAAATGACGACGAAGTTGACACAATCCCAAAAGAAGAAAGTATCTCTAGAAGGGGGCGACCACGTAAAAAAGTAAATTATTACGAACTAGCTAATCCTGAGAATTTGGATTTTCCAATTCAGTTCCCGAAACAAATAAATTACGATTTAGATAATGAAGAATTAAAAAATAAAAAAAGAAAAGTTGTTGATCAAAGTGTCAATTCAATGGAAGCTTTACCTTCAGATAATAATAGTCTAGAAAGTATTGAAATTAGTAATATAGCGAATGGACAACATGAAAAAGATGGTAAGTTCTTAAACAAACTCTTTCAAAAAGTTAATAATTTTATTTGGTAAAGAAGAAAATCATCTTTCAAGAGATATTAGTATTAATTCTGAAGATGTTGGCACTAATCCTGATTTAGTCACAAGCACTCCAAATAATAAAGATAAAAAATATAACTATACAGGAGAAACTGTGAAAATGATGAATAGGTTATTTAATTTATTTAATACAGGTGAAAATTCTGCTCAAGACAGTACAAATTTAAATAATAGTTTAAGCACCAGTAATAATGGTAAAAGGTGAGTTTGTAGATAAGTTTTAATTTTTTATAGTATTCATATTTTACACAGACCATATAGGAAGCAAGCAAAAAAGCATAATGTTTCTGAGGAAGAGGACGATGATGGTGTTGGTACTATTACATGTGCTGTTTGCAATTCTAACATGGAAAAGAGTTTATGGAGTCATCACAAGCAAAGATATCACAATAATTTAGCTTGGAGGCTTGGGGATGCCCCTTTGGTAATTACAATATTTTATAGATATAAATGGTAAAATTGTATCTTCTCAGGATTTAAATGACCAAACGTTTGTAATGCACACTTTGAATAGTTTATATAAGAAAAAGAAACCATTGTACTGTGATAAATGCGGAGCTGTAAAAAAATCTGTAGTTGGATTTTTATCACATAGGTCGCAATGTTTAAAATCAGAAGAACAATTAGAATCTGTAAAGATTGCATGTGAAATATGTGGCAGAAAAATGTTGCCTGTGAGTATGAGTACTCATATAAAAACAATACACCAAGATCCCATAGAAAAAGACAAAGAAATTTCTAATAAATCCACAAATGGTGTACATAAAGCTCTACCATCTAAACGAAGCGCAGCAAAAAAGTAATAGTAAAATCTGTTGAAATTTTCACTCAAAATTTATTTCAGGGCTATGAAAATGATTGAAACCGTCACAAAAGCCGATGACAAGGATAAATATTTTACAACAAATTTAGATTTAATTTCTCAAGAATTTGCAACAGCATTGATCAATAAAGAACTGACTGAAACGCAATTCTTTGAGTGTAAATTTAATTGCAATAGTATAGTTACAAATTTTGAAGATGCTATTAAACATTTGGAGGAATGTACTGAAAAGCCTGAAACTGGTTTTGTTTGTAAGCAATGTTTGACGGTTTTGCCAAGTTTAGAAGAAATCATTAGCCATATAGAACTGGTTCATGAAATAAATTTATCTGATGGTGATACTAATGATCCAAGTTTTGTTGAAAAAGAAAATAATAGTAAGTAAAACAGAATGAAAAGGTTCAATGTTAAATGATTTTTAGGACTGCCTTCGTTTCTTTTTACCAATACAAAAAGAACTGAAAGAGTATTATTCCCTCATGCCTTTGATTGGACTTATAAATTGTAAGTGATTTTGAAATTATAATTCGTATTATATTTATTTGATTTCAGTTGCAAAGAAAATTTTTCTGAATGTCTTTTCCAAGAGATTTTGCATTCAGCGTGGTCACCTTTAACCCCTGACCAAGCCATTAAATATTTACCAAAAATGAATGAATCCTGTGATACTGCTCATATTAACATTACCTCATTTATAAATCCTTTAGAAGATGATTATACTTATAAGAAATATAAATTATTTGAATCTGACATATACGACAATAAAATAACATTATTTTGTGGCGGTCCCATATCAGCAATGGCTTGGTTACCAACGCCCTATACAAAGGACACTGAAAATCAGATTCTGGCAGTTTCAGTGATTAACTCACCGGATGAAAAATATCTAACTGATGAAAATTTTAAAGTAGATTCTGCTATACAATTTTGGAACTTTGAGTCTTTGCAAAATAAAAAGTATTCACTCATTCAACCAACACTAGCTTTTAATTTAGTGCATAGTCATGGACCTATTTGGCATATGGAGTGGTGTCCTTCAGGATGTTATAATTCTGACAGGATAGGTCTATTAGCAGTTACCGGATCAGATTCAGTTGTTTATATTTATTCAGTTCCATTATTAAATGAAGAATTGTAAGCAGATGGAAAATTTTGTTTCTACAAATTTGATTCTTTTTTATTGTAGAGGGTTGTATTACAAAGCTAGTCCTGTGATAAAATTATACTTACAACGACCTGAAAGTCCTCTTCTAGGAGGATTGAAGTATTTTGCTTCTAAAATAAGTTGGAGTAAGGTAAATAAAATTATTTTATAAAAAACAAGAATTATTGTTTTTTATTTTTAGGCTTGTGGTCATCAATACATTTGTGTAGGTTATACAAACGGATTTGTGGCATTATTCAATTTAAAAAGTAATTCTGTAATGTTAAAATTCATTAGCTCTGATAACATTCCTTGTATCTTGCCTTTTAAGTCTTTTCAAGCACACTCCCATGCTATTACAGGTAGCTGTAATTTTATTTTATATTTGTTACAAAGTGTAATTTTTAGCTCTTTCACTTTATCCTCTCAATGATGGATGTAGATGGCTAATGAGTGCTTCCTTTGATCGCAAAGTCACTATTTGGGATTTAGACAAACACAATTACCCTGTATGTAGTATGAAAAAGAATATTGTAACTGATGGTTTCTGGTTAACAAATTGGTTGTGTTATGTGACATCAAGTGATGAAGGCTCAACTTCAAGTGAGTTTTTTCGTAATTATCTAAAATAGTAGATTCAACAAGAGTTTTATTCTGATATTGTTTTTATACTGAAACGGCAAGTTTTCTTAATAATGATGCTGCCTTGGGCTATTTTCCATCACTAGTGTGCTAATGAATATTCTTGTAGTGTTACAAAATATGAGCATTTTAGAGCTCAAAATTAAACAAGATTATTATTTGATACTTTTAGAAAAAAAAAATCAATTTCTCAACGTTTGTTATGACCAAAAAATTTTCAATTTTTCAGCGTTTGTTACGACCATGATGAAGCAAGTGCGTGATTACGTCGTATACGATCCAAATATCACTCTAATGTGTTCTTTTGCTACAATATCGGCAGTATCAGGAAGCGATTGGTTGAACGGCATTATACAAGCCAATACAGTGGGAGAGATAATTGCACTTTTCCCACACCAAATACTTCAGATACCTGATATTCAAAAAGTTCTAAAACCAAAGAGAATGGTAATTTATAAATTAATTTAAGCCATGTTTAATATTATTTTTAGCTTTTCGGGTACACTTACCTTATTGATAAAAATAAAACACCTAAAGAACGAATAGAAACTGAAGCTCTAAAGAAGAAAACCTTACAAAATTTAGCAACAAAAAAATTGTCAGGTGGTGTTAAATTATCAAATTTAAAATCAGACCTTGACTGTGATCAGGTTTTTGTGAATGAACCAGTGATATATAAAGAAGCTGAGAAGAAATATGCTTTATTGTTTTGTGATAATAAAATGGTATAATCAAGTAATATTATTTTTTATGACTTAAGTTATGATTTTAGCGATCATATGATGACTTTCCGAAGAATACATCCAAACAGCTGACGGCGTTATCGAAAATTTATGCCAACACTCAACCAAATCAGTATCCTTTAACAACAATCAATAAAATTGTGTTCAATCCAAATCGACAGGCTAGTTTGTATTATGCAACTGGATATCAAGCCGGATTTGTGAGAATCAGTTGGATGGAGTTTCTAAAAGGAGACCATCAAATTAAATAAACATTTCTGGATTTTAACACTTTTTATATGTGTATATTTTTAATGTAACTTATTTTATAAGTAAATTTAAGAATTGTTAGTTATATCTACTCAATTTCTACTATATCCTCTGTTTTTATCTTCATGTTTTCAAATTTTTTCTCTTCGTGTTTTTGAATACTTGTTTTATATTCTTCAATTTGATGCAGCAGTCTAGCGTTAGTTTCAGTTTCTTCCCGTAAAGTTGTTGTAAGGTTGTTAATAATTTCTTCGTAGTTTTTAGTCTTTTGCTGAAGATATTTGTGTTGACTTTCCCACTTAAACTCAAAGTTCAGTATTTACAAAAGAAAAAATAATCTACACCTGCAAGAATTTTATTTTTGAAACGGTATTCTCTTGTGGCTTATCCAAATTTATATGCCTCTTGAGTAAATTGTAAAGATTTTCGAATTTTCCTAAAATATAAATATATTTTTTATTGAATAGAAAAGAAAATCGTAATTACCATTAGTTTCGATTAGTGAGCTTTCAAGTTTATTATTTCTTTTTTTGAGTTTATTATTTTCATTGATTAGGAGTTGATAGGAATTTTTCATTTCGTCGACGGATCTCAACTTAGCTTCTAACTCTCCTAATTTTGTTTTTTCTTTTTCAAGTTTTTCTACATTTCTAAAATTGCAACTTGAATTTTATGAACCAAAATATCATTTGTACTAATTTTACTCGCTGGTTTTTGCTATTATAGAGTTTATTTTCATTTGTCGATTTTCCAACTCATTTTGAAATGCTTTTGCATACTTCAGTCTGTTTTTAAGGTCATCAATTTCACTGGACAGTTGATGGTTTTCATGTGCCATTTTTTGATTATGTTTATTCAGTATTTCAATTTCCGAAAGCTTAATATTAGCTGACTAAATGTTAGAAAAAAAAAAAACTTACTCTCATTTCTTCTTTTAACTTCAGATTCACGTTTACATCGTTGCATTCTTTTAATTTTTCTTCTAACGTCGCTGACTTCGTTAAAGACAACTTTAAATTAAATTCTGTATCTTTTAAAATCGACTTATTAATTTCAATCTCTTTAGTTATATCGAAAATCTTTGAATTTGCTGCTTGTAGTTCATTTTTTAACTGCTCCACTTGGTCCTGATGACTTACAGTTAGTTTTATTTCTTTCAACTGTTTATACCTACCCTTTTGAGCATTAACTCACTCCGAATTTGTCTGTAGTACAATTCGCTTTGAGCCAAACTAACGTCAGGACCATCATTGTTAAGTATTTCCTTAAGTTTAGCAATTTCTTTAACATAATCCATTTTTTCTGGAACATGATTTGTTTACATAATATCGAAGCCATTGGAAAAGTGATATTTAAAATTTTCTTGGGATTTGAATAATCTCATTAGGCTACTGCACTGCGCCTGTCAATTTTCTTCTAATAATTGCATTTTACCATCAGAGTGGTGTAACCTTCAACGTGACTTGGCAACTTTAACACATTCCATAATGGAAACTTGGATAAGAAATCAATGTACTCTTAATTTTCGATCGCAATCATTTAAATTATCAAAAACTGTAAAATCAATTTTCACTGGAAAAAAGGTAGTGCCGAATGAAACAGAAACATTTCTAATTAGCGAAGATACAGTAAAGTATCAGTTAAAAGAAAGTGTTAAGGAAACTGAAGACAATGATCAAGAAAAGAAACAAGAAAAAATTTGGCGACGATTGAGTTTACACAGTTTCAGAAAACGGAGGGAAAAGAAAGCTGAAGATAAATCTAAGCCGATTATTCCGGAAGTTTTAAAAACTTACGATAAGCAACAGAAAGACTCTCGAAAAAATAATGAATGGCTTTAAGTGTATTTTTTAGTGTAAATAAAAAAAAATGTTGACTTAAAGTAATTTTCTTTTGAATATTTCCATAACCGATGAAATCTGTCAGTACAAATTTATATAATTTTCTTTATTATTAGTTTAGGGTGTTGTATGAAGAATTTAAAAATAATTTTAGAGGCGTTGAATTTGTATAAAAATGGAAAGCATAAGACAATATGTGTAGTACATCGGCAGATTTCATAGAGTAACTTTCGAGGTAAATATTCAAAATTTGCCGTAAAATGAAAATTCTTACCTGATTTTCACCTATCAGAACAATAATCGCGCAATATTTCAATTTGACAGCTTTGTCTTTGCCGTCTTGATAATTATTTTTCCAGATTTATTTTGGGTTTCCACAATGGGTATGAAAAGCTTTTTTACCGGAATTTTTATTATTTCAAGTATGTACCTTCTCTTTATACATCAACTTCAAAATGTTGCTGCCGCGCCAGGAAATTCAAATAATTTGGAATCGCATAGACCAAGAATAAGACCTTTTGCAAGAATAACGTCTAGGCCTTCTGGGCAATACGCTAGAATAAAATCTGAACCTTTTAATGAATTCATCGGTAAGATACTCTTTATATTTAAAAATTATGTTTAATATCATTTTTTCAGTTGATGATGATGATCTTTTTGAACTATCCAAAAGACAGACTTCAGATGATTATGGTCATTTAAGATTTGGAAAGAGAGGAGAAGAGCTGTTTGATGACTACGGACATATGAGATTTGGAAGAAGTGGCAACGATAAATAATTAATTGAAAAAATATCAGTGCTTATAATCTTATGTTAATTAGTAATAAATGAGGCTGGTCAATAAATTTTGCATCATAATTCATTTGTTTTCTACTTTTCTAATTTTCCTTTATAAAAAGTTGAGATGTTGTGAGAATATTAATTATCAACTAGAAATGGAGTAATTAGTACAGATAGTGCCAATGTTCCCATTTCAATTTCTTTATTTGGGGTAAAAGTTAAAAACGGGAAAGATTCACATTATTCGAGAGGAATATTTTTCTAAACTTGTTGCAAATTGTAGTATTCTTTTGGGGAAATATATAAATGAAAAAAGTTAACTTTGTTATTCGTATTTCTATTTTTCTATAGATACAATCTGTTATAGTATGGCATTTTGATATATCTTCAAATTTGATTATTACAGTTTCATGAGTTTCATCTTTGTACTATGATAAAAAAAAAATAAAAAAGAATGCACAAAAATAACATAGGAGTGGCATGTTTTTTTTTAACCTATAGTTGTTAATAAGCTTTATATGTTCTCTATTTCTATTTATACAATTTAGGATCTCAGTACCCTGCTTTCTATTAATTTTAATACACAGTTTTATTAGCTGAAATGAAAAATGAACAAACTAAAAATATGAAAATTATTAATTTCAGAGAAAGAAAGTATAATAACTATACTTCATATACTTCATACTAGAAATTCGATTTCGCTAATAATTTTTGTTAATTTTCCATAACAAAAACTAACAAGATTTAGCAGAATGTTCCGAAAATCAGTGAACATGCAAATATTCACAATATTTAAAGCACTTCACTTAAAAAATAAAAAAGGCAGGCACACTTAGTGTTACTTAACATATAATTATGTACAATATATCATATTAAATATAAATTACTTGAATGACATAAATCTAAATCTAGAAAATTATGAAATAAAAGACTAGTTAATGAAAATTTAGCAGCATTCGTTTTTTTTTGAACAATTATGAGAAAAAAGTATTTTAAGTATTTTCAAATACTGCGTGATAATTTAACTACATAAAATGTGATGTGATATTTACTCCTCCAAATTTTTCTGTAGAATTATAAAATGTTGGGTTTAAAGCCACTTGACGTAAGAACTTTATTGACGAAGTTAACTATTGCTACAGCGGGCTGTTCTGGCTCTAACTCAACAAACAAATGGCACTGATTGTCGGGGTTACTAACGTTGGGTTTTCTCGCAATAAATCCGAAAATTCGACTAGAAAAAAGAAACAATAAGAATTTAACATTGTTAGAAAAGAGAACTTACTTAGGACTGGCCGTTGACCCGGTTTCATCAGAACTAACAGCCCATTTTCTTTCCTCGGGATCTAATCCACAGTGTGAAATGGTATTAATAGGATAATGCTTCCTGAAGAACAACTTCCTTTTATTATCAGTTAGAGTAATTCCTTGGCCATTGACTTTGAAATGGACAATAGCGGTTTCAGGCTTTGCTGATTTTTGCAAAACTTGATTAACTGCTTTTCTTACAGCTTCAGGTCCTGTTAGAGACTCCATGTCTACAGTGAACAAGTACATCACATTGCAAGCTGCGCCTTGAGTTAGTAATTGTTGTGCTGGATTGTTGGCACTGTCTTGATATTTCAAGTCACCTTCTGGCAAAATCAACCGACATGGCAGCGCTAAAGGCGTAACTGAATGCTGGTATACTAAAGCAGACAAAGAACTGAACACTGGTTCTGAAGGACATCCTTTTAATCTCACGCCTCGTGAGGTTGGTTCAATAAGGAAGTGACGAATCAGCTCATCACCTTGTGGTGATTTGTTTTGGATGTTTGATGGGACTGTTGCAACTTTTAAAGCCATTCCAAAAGCTCCAGGGAATGAATTGGAGTCACGGACTACAAAAGTGCCTGGTGGTTGATCCCTTAACATGCTGATCGCTGAACAAAAAATAAAACAAATTAATTTTTCCATTTCTTCTGAAAATTAAAAATTACCTTCTTCTCTTGAAATAGTAGGTTTATACCAATACTTGGAAGTGTCCCGGACAAATTTAACGTTAGCTGCCGACACTTCATGTGGCGGTTCACTTGTTGTTGAGCTTCTTCTCGATGTTCCAGAGTATACCGTAGGAGATGCTGATCCGTTTCTAGTCGGGCTTTTAGGACTTTGTTGATAATTCTCCGCAAAATTATCTTTGTATCCAGGTGGTGTTGCTGAAACGCTTCTGTGGGTGGTGCTATGTATATATTCAGATGAAGATCCATTCAACATGTCTGTCGGAGAAGTCGGTCGGTCCTTTCTACATTAAAACACAGACGTTTATAAACAAAAATCTAATACAAATGTTGACATGCTGTCATAAAATATGTGCGAAGTGCATTCCAATGAACTTGAACTTCCCAGACAAGTAACTTTGCTTCTTTCAAGAACAGATTATTTAGTCTGGAAAGTTATATTTTTCACATTTAAAAGCACATAACTATGTTTAAAGTGCTGACATACTAAGTGATTGATTTTCAAGACAGAACAACACATGTGAGAAGTCTAAATTAACCTGGTTTTTCTACAGAATTAGTTATAAAGACAAAAAAAAAACAATTTACAGTTCTTTTCTCCTGTTCATGTTGCTGTTATTAATGTCAATTTTTAACATACAAGTGAAAAAATGTATGACATGCTTGGTCAAGGCAACATGAATTTACTTTACCTCTCAGGAGAAAGCGACCACTTCTTTGTAAGTTTATTAGAAGATGGACAACTCAAACGTCTATAAATAAAAGAACTTTCAAAAATTTGATCGAAACCGAAATAAAATTTTGGATAGATGAAAATTGTGGTTTTATACTTGGAATTTTTTCATATGGTCCAAAATTGTACTCACCGCTGGGTTGTAGGACTTTTAGGCGGTAGTCGTTCGGAAGGCAGATCAAATTGAACTACCGGTGTCGAAGGATTAGTATAAGGAGTTCGAACATGTACTGGAAAGGCTGGCGTTTGTGGCCTCGGTGAGGAATTATGTGAAGGACTTGTATCCACATCGTTAGAAGACTGTGATCGCCAATGTTCTTCTCGATACTGAGAAAAAAAAATTAGAAAAAAATCTAGAAGTTGCCATGACTATATTGAAAACATTTAAGACGTCATGCATCAAGCTTTTAACACTTGTGAAAGTAAAACATGAAGCTATGTCTACTTCCACGCTAATGTAAACGCAATGTCCGAAAATACTGTAAGTGTAAGAAATCGTGTTTGCCATCATAAAACAGCATTTATCAACGTAACAAGCGGCATAAAACTGATGTTTGTTAACGTGGAAGTATAAATAAAAAGAATAAAACACAATGAGTGTTAGTACCTGCCATGCAGATGTGATGTTATTAGGACTGTTGCTAGACTTATCCGAACCACTCGATAAGCTAGCAATCAGATCACCGAGTGCATTAATGCCTATGCTATCATTCCGGATATCAGCTGAAGAACTATCAACACTAGAGTCATTTTCAATACCCACCAAACCCGCTTGATTATAACGTGGACTTTTGTTATATTGCTCTTGTTCGACTAGAGACAACAACCCGCTGTCAACAACATCGCCACCTCTAGAAGGTGGCCTAACAATTTGTCCCATAGGATTTGCAGCTAGGATCGATGAAGGTGAAGAATCTGAACTCTGTAAGGACCAGTGTTATTCGGTTAAGTGTTAATGGAGTTAAAAGAGTTAACGAAAATTTATCCAGTATTCCTACCTGAGTGTATCTTTCATGTGCTCTCTTCACCGTCATGAACGGCCTTTCAGTTTTGCCATAAGAGCTTTTGCTTGCACTGTAGCTTCTCGATAATGTTCTAGGCGATCCTGGAGACGTATTGTTATTCTTTTGAGTGGTGTTGATGTGAAGGGGAATCGTGTAATCATCGTCATCGTCGGCGAAGGCTGTAGTATCACTGGTGTAACCATCCAAACGATGACTTGCTGTAGGTTTCATGTGGCGAGATTGGACATGTCGCAATTCTGACAATAAACGCGTTTCGTGGGGTTGTCTTTCCTCGCGTAATTGCACCTCTCGACGTTCTTTCAATTTGAGTTGCTGCTTCTGAAGCCATGTCAAATTCTTATTTGTGGTGTACCTGTAAATGTAATTTGTAGCTCCCAAAGTTTTTCAAAAAGAATGATGATTCTCTTCAAAATAATAACCCCTTTTATTATTTGAACGCCTACACGAAACATCAGCTTAAGCTTTATAAGGCATATGTGAAAACTCAATAAGGTTAAAGTTAATGAGTTTTAAATGTAACTGCAATGTGCCAGCAACTGTAATTTTTTTAACACCGCAAAGTCGATCTACTCGTCTTTCCAAATTAAGAAAATGCCTCTGAAGAATGCCACGAGATGCTACATGAGTTCAACGACATTTCTAACATTTACCTGTTGTTTATTTCTGTAATTGCGAGAAGTGAGTAATGCTATACCTCGAGGAATCGTGTTGATATACATTTTCAGGACACAAATCACGTTTAAGGTAAACCACTTTTGATATAAGCCTCCAGGTTTTAAGTGTTAATGTAAGCGAAGCAGATTTGTCAAGATTCCACAGAGAACATCGAAAGAAAAAAAATTGAATAATTTATTAACTAGGATCAAATACCACAACTGTCAGGTGTAGCATTAATTATGTGCAACAATTATAATTGCAAATTTATTACAAGTGCGTAAATCCAGTGGTAATGAAGCTATCAACCATCTGGTTCCTTGTGACTTGCGTAATTGTTGTTTAATGAACAAACAAGACAATCGCTCTTTAATTGGTTGAATGAATGGGTGAAAATTCCCAAATAATTTTATCGAACCGCCTACATGGACAAGAAAATTACTGACCCTACCTACGAGCAGTGGCCCACGTAACAATATCTCTTTTGATAACCAAAGCAAATAAATTTTATTTGCGTCATCTTATCTGTTTACCGGTTTTATGCATTCAATTTTACTTCTGACCATATAGGTCCCCAGTTAATTTGTCAACGAAAGAATGTTATTGCACTGGCAATAAATTACTCATTTCTGCTTCAATATTGTTCAAATCGAGTGATTCACGAGGCGTTGAGCCAAATCTAAATTTACTTTGTTTTGGAGTAAATAACGAAGAAAGGATGGGATTGCCTAATCTCTTTTCACCTTAGCCTTGACTTATTGAATAAACTTAAACGAAGATTGTTGAAATTTGCCGTCGTCATTTCGAAGAAATTTACAACAACTTTTGAGCACATAAAGGTATTTGTGTAAATACATTAATGGTTCCGTCGAGGCCCCTATAAGGAAGTTGTACGCATGCCATTCATCCGAGGATTATCTATATTATAAAGCGCTACTTTCATGTCCATTTTTGATATCAGCACGTAGCCTTTTATTAAAGCCTCTGAGCCGCGTTTACATAAACGATCAGAGAGAAAAATGAGAAATAACCGCAAATGACAGGCGAGTATGGAACCAAGAATGCAGCAAGGCTATCGATACATAAGTAGGTTAAAATGCACATGTTTGCAAAAACTCGAATAGTATCCTTACACAGCCATATTATTCACTTATGGTAAAACGAACGTGTTAAGAGAGAAGTTAAGTGCGTAATAAATCTGCACACGGAGACTAGTTTGCCCCGATTTATTAGGAAATTGCGTGTTTTTGGCGGAGTCTCGAACATATGGCGGTTAACGAGAGGAAGTTCAAGGATAAGCATTGAATATTCATTATTACTACTACTCAAATGTTTTTATTTCTGAGACTGCGGTCTCGAGAAAATCGATTGCTCTAAATGGATATTGTCTTTTATGGTAATGCAAACGATTTCTAATTTCTAAAAGTAAAACTTACGATTCGTGGAACTCTGGTGATTTGGTAGAAGACCTAAAGGTTCCAGGAGGTGACATACTTTCTGAATCCGAATAAGGACTCGTAGGCATACTGGAAGGTTTGTCTAAACCAGCTCTTAATGTTCCATCCGTGACACTTCGTTTCAATGGGGTGTACCTTTTAATTTCGTCCCTATAGTATTCTTCCCTAAATTCTCGTTTAATGGGTTCAGGTGCACTCAAAGCACTCGGTGTAAAGATATCATCAATGGGATCTCGTTGTCTCACAATTTCTGGAGGAGTCGAATAAGACCCAGAATATTTAGATAAACTGTTGTAGCTTGGTGGATGGTAAGTGGGTGGGTTTGAGAAATTGGGCACTGGTTTAGTATTAAAGTCTGAATACACTTGCGTCTGCACTTTTTTCAATGTGTCTCCTGAACTCTTGTTGATGCTGGCTTTGCGCACCAAACTTGGACTGCTCAAACCCTTAGAATCGGCAATCATAGTGCTGGAGTTGACACCGTATGAGAAAGGCCGACTGTCTTGACGTGCGTGATAGGGGATGTTCTTGTCGTCTTCTTCGTCTATATAACGCACATTTTCTAAACCGAAATTGTTATCACTCGTTGCGGCAACGGAAGACTGATCCTGGTGGTGCGGTTTCAAGTCGGGAATGCTCTGAACCGTTAACATCATATCCGAGACAAGTTCGTCCAGCTCGCGATGTTGGTCCTCGGGGGTCAAGGGGGACGGTTGAGCGGTTAGTGGGGGGCTTGCGGAGGCGGTTGTGTTGGCGTTCTGTTGGTGGCCTGCCGCCGACAAATAAATATTAGCAAACAACGACATAATCGGTACTGAACAGATATATCCAACTTCGAAAAGAATGTATGTATGGAAAGACAAAAAAAAAATTTTTTTTAATTAAAATTGGAATGACATGAGGAAGTTATATCACTCCTATTTAAATATTTCTGAAGCATATTAGTAATAGCGGAAGTAACTGCAAGCATGTTTTGATTTAACGGAGCCCTTAAAATTTTATTTGATTATTTATATAGAGGTGATAAAATCTAGTGTTTATAATTATTTGGCTCAGATAATTTTAAGGTTCTTGCAACCTTGTTATAAACAAATTTTCAAACGAATTATTGACAGTTGCAGTAAAAAAAGATGACTGTCAAAAGTTCCATTGATAAAAAAAGGTTGTTTGACTATTAATAATAAAAATTACAATGATTAGTTGAAACGAAGCACTCGAAAACTATTTGACATCTTACCTGCCGACGAAATACCTGAGTCCATGGACACCGTCAACGGACTAGAAACGGCGCCAGGGGACAGCTCTGGCTTTTTTGCGATAGTTGCGTAAATGCTACCGTCTAGAGGTCCAAATGTATGGTTGACGTCGTCTGTAACAATAATCAACAAACTCTTGTTAAAAATAACATCTTGAATGGGAAATTTGAGAAAAAAAGTTGACGCAATGACTTATAATGTTTAAGGATATGCAGGTAATGAGGTAAAACAAAGCAATAAAATGCAAACACCTGAGGTAATTTGAATTATGAACACTTTGAAGTGACCGCGAGCATTCTGTGCGCACTATAATCACAACTCATTTTCTTATACAAATCATGTAAGGCATTAATTATCTAATTTGCAAGTTAAATATATTTTTGTTCTATTTATTATATTGATAATGATTTATCGTAGAAATCGATATACAAGACTAAGTTGAAGAATTCATTGCCTGTAGCAAAAATATTATTAAAACTGCAGTCATTCTTCATAAATCAACCTCCCTCAAACTAGTTCAAGGTGGTTGGGAGTATCAATTTTGGTCCGTCTGACTCATACAAGAGTTACAAGTCAACCCTTTAATAAACAAAATTGAAATAAAACAGACATGGGATGAGTTTTAACTTTGAAGATTTGATCAAATGTAAAGAGTTGACCGCGCTTCCATTTTTGGTAATCAATTAGCAAGTAGCAACAACTTTAGACCTATCAATTTTTACGGCCTTGATATGCAAGTGTATCATAATCAATGTCAATATTTTCAACCTATATCTCTCACTTTTTAAATGGATCTAAAATCATCACTGCAAGTTAAAGAATGCTGGAAAATCAATGCACCAAGTCTCCCACGCACAGTGGGTTTATTTACCATGGAGAGCGGCGCGAATTATTGCAACAGACAACACATAAATGTGACATACATGGACAATTAGATTCATTCCAACACTAACAAGGAATCCGATACCTTTTAAGTCCACAGAAGGACAATGAGGCTAATGGGAAATTGTGATCTTCCTGAATTTGGTTTCTTTTTCTCACTGCTAGAACCTCCGGCGGTAATTATCACCATCGCTAACAAATTGAAAACATACACAACACCGAATTGGATGTAATAACAGTTAAATTAGAGGTGAGAAACTCTTGAAGACACGAACATTCAAGTAAATAACTTTGAACAACGTTCCGAATAATTTATAGGGAACTATTGATAAACAAAACTGTGGAGAAGCTATTATTAAAATGTTTGGGTTTTGTCAGCTTAAGCTTAGTTTTATAATTTATCTGGTGGTGGACATGAATTATTAATATAATTTTATTTTAAAATGGCGCGCCTTGGGGTTGACCGAAATTAAAAACAGTTTTCGCAAATTTCCGACCTTGCATACACTCTATTTAATTAAATGTAATTATAGAATGTTGTAATTTTTCTAAGTTATAAAAATTCTCTCTAAGCACCACTTACATTCCAACAGCAACAGTTCTTCTTTAATTACATATTTTTTATTTTTCTATAAAAAAACCTTGAATTCTACTCGCCCAAAAGCACTGAATCATTGTTTCTCGAACCCACCCACATCTCCTTCGTTGCACATTAACTAAAGTACTAATGAAAACTCCTTTAGAAATTACTGATCAATCCTTTTTAGGTGGGAGCGCAGCCCCCACTTATCGTAAGTACAAGATTGGAGAAATTGCGATTGCTTATTGTAATAGATAGACTTGGTTGATACAATAATAAATAGTATGTTAAATTGATCGAGAAAGTGGGTTCGGCGGTCGATATTAACATTTTGCATACTCTTAATCGGACAAACAACAAACTAACAACTGCTAAGTGTAATTAGACAAGATTTACGATTTGTTTCTTTGCGAATAAATAAATAATATCTGAGTTTAATTACTTGTAATGACCGGTTAGATTCTAATACGAAATCGCCAGATGATTTACTAAATTAATTTGAATGATTTACAATACTCCGTTCCTTTTTTGCTACAAGAGCTAAAGTCTGCATGTCTTCTTTCGTAGTCTATAATTAAATTAAGTAATCACTGTCAAGTGTTCTTCACTGTTTGTCTTCTCCACTAGCAGAAATAGAGACATGAATTAGGTTAATATCATAAATCCGGTGCTGAAGTACTACTTGAAATGGAAGACTAGCAGTTTGCAAGATTAATTGACATACAACATCAAGATTAAATTCTTCGCTTACCCTCAAACTTATCATTTTTCACTAGAGATTACGAGAAAATGTAACGACGCACTGGGTTACGACGCGTCGGACGCTTCGATCTTGGACTTATGATTTTATTTTCTGACGCTAAAATAGGTACCCCCCATTGGCCAGAAATAACGCGAGGCCGGTGCAGGTTACCGTCAACATTACAGCCAGATTATATTTAGTTGATTGCCGGCAATTTCAAAAAGGAACGATGGATTATACAAATATTTAATATTGAAGAGGTGTGGGTGAACCATAAAAAAAAAACTGAAATTGCCTGTTGAGAAATGAAAGCTGTATGGTGTGTGTTTATTTCATTATTTTTGTAACATGTTGACAGACTTTGAAGGAACGGTGGCAAATTAGAAAATTCTTTAAAAAGCAAAAATGCTAATATTGAAAACCTTTAAAAAGCTTAAAATTATTTTGAGCAGAGTATTATTGTATAAAAAGCTTCTTATTATTAAACACCTAAATATCATTTTTTGCAACAAAAACACAAAAAAAGAAAACACAGACGAGTTTATTATATTATTTAAAATACCTAACAAAATAGATTCCCTACTTTTTTGCTTTTTCTTCTTAATTCTTTATTTTGGTAGTTTTCGTGTTAGAATTTAGAAGTTTCAATTCATTGGTGAAGCTCAGAAAGATGAGAATTAATCATATTTCATTAGATAACTGTTGTCGATGTGAGAATTATCTAAGAAAATGAATCTGTAAAATTTTCCAAAATTAATTAACTTGCAGTGATCTAACTTCATTTTATTTTTAGGAATCTGTGAAACACTGAAAAATGTAAAGTAAAACACTTAACATTTAATTTAAAAATAGAAATGCAATAACAAACTTTTTTTGTTCCTATATTTATTATTTCCAAAAGTATCAAACATGTTTTTGTTTTTATCCACCTCTAAATGGATTAGTTTTAAAATTGAAAAAAGTGTAAACTGGTTTCGTAGGAGGAGTCCATTACATCATTTCGAACCATCCCTAGCCCATGTAACCTTTGATCCCCCATTATCTGTGCCTCCACAATAAAATAAATAACGTTGTTTATGCAAGGAGTTTATTGCATGTGGATTATTAGTGCGCTGCAAATTGGATTTATAAGTACAAATGTGGAACAAATCGAGTAACTTCGTCATGACATGCTTCACGCATCGTTAAACATAATTTAGATTTGACAAAACCGGGATTTAGACTAATTTCTGTCTTATTTTATACTACTGATAGATGAATGTGTGCAAAAACTTTGGACGTTCTTATTCGGGATTGTCTGGAGATATAATTTCATCTTACGTAAGTTAAATGGCGTATGGCCGAAAAGATTGAAAAACGGGATGTTAAACCGTAACTGTGGGACACTTAAGTGAAATCATAAAGATCTATTTATATAATCTACACCTGGCTTTAGACTGCCAAGTCGTTTTGACCAAGGTTTTTTTACCTTTTTTCTTTGTTTGTATAAAACTGTACAAATAAGCGCAACAAACAAAAGTTTTGTACTTTGCGTAATAAATGAGAGTCGTGAGAAGAGAATCTCTTTCCGGTATAAGAGCTCATTTACAATGTTTGACAAGATAAATACTTTAGTATTGAACGATTTTGGAGACGCATACGTGTAAATTGTCTGTGTTTTTTTATTCAAGTTATTTTAGCTTCTTTGTAGTTACTTTAAGGATGAGAAACTCAAGCTGAAACGAGAATTACTTTCGTTTAATCTCTTTTTTTTTTCAGGGAAGCGGCGTAAGCTTTGGATTAAATAGAAGAAACAATTTTTCGAAGAAACTGGACATTTTCCAAATTTAACACCTTTTATAGGGAGCATATAGAATTACACACTGATAATCTGCAGCAAAAAAACATATAAATTATCGTTTCTGTAAGTCGAAGTAAAACTTCAAAGGCTCACACTTATTCACACTGAAATTATCTTTACGTAGTTTAGTAATTACTGCGTATAAAATTACCCTACCGATTTTTCAAAGTCAAATTTGTGAAGCATTAAAACTGAGTTTTCATAATGCACTACATTTTTCAGTATTTGTAAATGAGCGTCTCACAAACAATTGTGTATTTTTATTTTTCTGGAAGTTTGCCCGTTGTTATTATATTTTAATGTCTGTAATTAATTACCAGAGTCTGAGTCTCCTTCCTCGTCATACTCCTCCACAAAGAATGGGCTGTCCGCCCTGGTGATGGGATCGTCTGCTATAGTGAACGGTACGGCTGGCGTGGGGGCAGGTGCAGGGTGACGACCTTCCGGCCCCTGTGAAAAGTGCAACTCCACTGCACCATCAATAGGAAAACGAGGATCTAAAACGAGAAAATCAAGGTTGCTTTTTTTGGAAAATACTGAACTGTAAGCTATTCGGAAATTGAGTTGCACGTTTTGCCTCTCAAGAATGATAATATTTCTGGAATAATCTCTTATTATCTATTGATTATATTATTTATATAATACGTCCAATCTCACTATTTTGATAAGTTTATGATAGAGAAGCGATAATAAATAACTGTCAACTTACCATTGCAGGCGACATCAAGTTCTTGCCGCGTGAAGCTGAGGGTGTGATCAGCCACCGCACAAGTGTGAAATTGGCATGCGAAAATGGTTTCCCTACCCACGTCTCCTTTATGATAGCACTTGATCAGGATATCACCTCTTAGCTGGAGGCCACGACGACGTTCGCCTGCCACATTGACAGTGAATTGACTCACACCACTCGATACGTTGTATACGCCTGAAAACAGAAACCAATTTCTTTCGTGAAGAATTTCATTGCCGATACATATTTCCTAAGGAAACGGCAACTTGAAATATCACTAAAAGTGGAAATGTGATACAAAAAAAGAGATTACCCTATTCAGATGTATGAAAACTACTCCGTTTGAAAGGTTTTTTCTTTTGCAGGAATGGTTTTGATAGGAGGTGAAGGATGGAATCAATATTGGAATAGAAGATGTTTATAAAAATGGATTTGCTCCTGAAATAGAGTTGCTCACGAAGGAGTCAACACAAGTTTTCTGTCAAGCTCTTCCGTGTTAAAAAAAGCAGAATAAAAGTAAATAATGCAATAAAAAAAAGTTCTGTTTCAATACTAAATTATTTTCTTGTCTGGATAAATAAAAGTTTGTTTTTTCTAAACAACTGTGCGATTTATTAACATCAAGGGAAAAGTTTGTAGACTTAAAATATCGTACATAAGAGTCTCAGATACCACAAAACTTTCAAGTTTGAAGTTGTTTTCAATGTTAGACTTTCTAAATCCATATTATTCTCCAAACAATTTATTTAAAATTCAAAATCGCGATTTTTCTGCAACCAACAATACACAAAATTTAATTATAGTAAATCTGGAAATTACTTTTTATCAATATTACAATACACAAATCTCGAACCGCGGAAAAATTTATAACTGAGTTTATAAGTTTAAATGACTTTGGAATCTTCATATACAACCACAAAAATCAATTACTTTTTTTTTTCATTGAATCCCACAATAGAATAAAAATGAGAGTTATTCCAAACGAATATAATTACTACATAAAGTTGAATTCTACGCTGTAAATAAAATGGATTTGGTTTTATTGCCTATGAAAACTAAAATATTAAAATTTATATAATGAACTGTGTGGTGAAAATTCATTAGACTTTGGCAAGCCGCAATTCACTGCTTAATCAAAAGTGATAAAAAATGATCGCACTTTGTTGATGAAATATTACATTACCTGAGGTATAAACCGGCGTTTGTCCTTCATACAGTTTCAAAAAAGCTTTACATCCACCTCGTTGGAAACACGGAGCGCCCAGAACCGTAACATGAGTAAGATACAAAGGAGCAGCATTAATTTTAATGTTGTGGGATAATAACCCAGAGAAATAGTCCAAGTATCTACAACATAGACATCAAGGAAATTTCAATCCAAGTGAAATGTTGCTGAAAGTACCTTTTATTTGATGGTAAAGCCAAAGGTCCTATGTTATCATCTAAGAACTTTTTCATTGAGAATCGATCCAAAGCTTGTTCGGCGCTTCCGCAAATGTTAGAGTAGTGCATGTAAGCTGCCACGATGACTCCCAGTTTATCTTTGTTGCCTCTAGCAAGAAAAGCACAAAATTCAAAAAATTAAATGAACAGGCTTTCAACATTTTACCACTATTTTGCAAGTGGTATTGTTATAAGATTATTTACCTAGCGTGTAATACCGCAATTCTGTGTCGATCTCCAGACAGCCAAGAGTCAATTTCTTTACAAATACTGCATAATTTTTCCAAAGGAGGTGCCAAGTTCTGAGCCCAACCGACTTCTTTCACATGTTTGTGTTCGTTTCTTAGCGCTCGTTTGGGTTCGGTCAAATTAAATATCTGCAAAGTGCAAATGAAATTTCATACTTTGAATATCAAATAAAAAGTATTTACACGAACCATAACCCTACCAGGAAAGTAACTCAACACCAATAAAATAGACTCCGGTGAATAAATCTGATGTAATCTTTGTAAGTATCAAATTATTACCACTTAACCGGACTTTGAAGAAGAATAAACCTGCTACAGGACATTGGAGGAAAGATTTACGAGTATTACACCGTTGCATAATCATTATTACGACACAAAAATGATGCGATCTTTAAGCACTGTTAAACGTGTAGTGTTTCACGCTTCAATGGAATTGTATAAATTTTTTCTATATGTAATGTTGAACCCTAAATAACTTTCAAACAAACAACAACTCTGGCACCAATCCAAAGGGCCAAAAGTCTTACACACTCACCATATAATTATCATCGTGTTTGTTCCTCAACATATGAGCGGCTTGTCTTTGTCCTTGTCTATATGAATGTGAGTTTGTGGACGATGGAAACCACATTGAGATTATCCTTCCTGTCACATAACTCAAATCCATTCCGCTGGATGTTGAACACCCTCTAGTCGATCTTGGCTGACTTGTGAGAGCTTCACCATTATAAGATGTTGAAGCTAACATCTGCAAAAAATAAATAGAGTGGTTATTTATTTGAAAGAATACTCTAGATATAATGAAGTGCCTTTTAGCGTGTTTTTGTCGGCTTATTAACTTCGGCAATGCTTTCAGCACTAGCTTTAAAGTAAATGCATTTGATACATGCAAGTTGTTGATGTCACGACTAATAAAAGAAATTACATACATGACTGCTAATTTCACATTTGAGTTTGTCTTTAATAAATCTACAATTTTTTTTTTAAATTCAAGGATGGAAGATGAGAATAGCATAAAAAAGTGAACAAAGTTAGTTGTAAAAATAAATATCACGTTTTAATTGATCGATAAAAATATCTCAGTAGTTTGGAAAGGATTTGCGAGGTAAACTGGTGCAAAAATATTTTGAGAAACTAATCATGCACTTAGGATAGATTGACAATCGTGTTTTCAGTTTTAATAACACAACTGTATTCTTATATTCACTTTCAATCTTCAAGCGGACACTAAAAATAAATTGACGTCATTAAAAGATGTATTGGAAAAAATTTGATTCAGAACATCTTATAAATCTTCGGACATTTCTTCATAAGTAAGAGTTTTTTTTAATAGTTTACTCATTTAATATATAATTATTATAATTTTCAACTGTGCACTAGATTGCAAACCACATATTTTGAGAAAGTTTTTTCACAAAAAAAGGCAATTATATCTGCATGCAGCACCATTTAAAATTTTATGAAAAGCGCTTAATTGAAAACTCAACATCTGCAAATTCTTTGTTTAATTTTTTTTTATATCAGCCTTTAACGTCTCAACTTCTGAAGAAAGCACTTTGCTACTAAGATGTATTTAGTTTACAGAGCAATTTTAAGTGATTTTAGGAATCTGCAGGTATGGAATGGATACGAACTATTAATTCGATAACATTTGGGTAATCAAATATTTCAACTTAAAACTCAAATATTTTTATCCTGCAAGCAATAGTAATCCGAAGAAGCCAAGATTTTGTATTTTGATAGAATTGTTTTTTTGACTAACAAAAATTTATCATATGTAATTAGGTAAAATAAACTGAAGAAAACAATTTTGCTTGGAATAATTGATGTTGCAAGTTCGTAAGCTCATTGTCATCAATGTCTATGCGAAATCTGACTCTACACCGCCGGCAAAATAGTAAAATTTTCAATTCCATTAGGCATCCAATTCTCCGTTAATTAAATTTACATCTTTTTTTTTGTGCTCCAGGTAGGTAGGTGTCTATTTTCACGTTACGCTCGGTTAAGCTGAAAGCAAAACCTTGAAATTTTAATAGTTGCTACAACAAGAAAAAAGCCGACGTTTATGGACTACTTTAGCTATAAATTATAATTGACGGTAGAAGCGGTACCAAGAATAGTTATATAACCAAATGAAGCGATTTAATTTCAATTCAACAAACGACTTAAAAGGACATTTATTTAAATTGGTGCATTACCTTATTCATTTCGGTTCCGTTTTTCGCCAAATCATCGTGTGAGTGCTGTAACAAAAAAATCATTGAATATAATGAAAGTAAAAATTAAGAAAAAGTTCTGTTTGCATTAAGTAAAAAGAGATAAGGACACTACTACTATTGATATATGTATAGGTCTGAACCAAAGAATTTTCAGGAGTACAGTCAATGGTTTCTACATTATATTTATCATATTATTTAGAAAAATCCCAATAAAAGATTTGACATTCTGAGTAAACCTGTATTTTTAAAAACTATAATAGAATCAATCACAGTTTGAGTGACAGAATCAACTCAGATAGAAAACAAATTAATGATCACAATTCGAGTATTTTGTGTCCGATTCTGTTGCTCAGATAACTGAATATAATATGAGAAAGAAGTTTCCTTATCGAGGTTATAATTGACATTTTTGAAATAAGAAAAAATCCTTAAAATGAATGGTTAGTGTTATAGCATTTATAAAAAGTTGGAGTAAACCAAAATAATTTTTGACCTAAAAAATTGTCCTAGTCGGACCTAATACTACTAATAGTAAGGTCTTTTTCTGTCGTCATTCGTTCGACCAACACTTCCAATCTAACTGGCAGAAAATTTAAGATGAAACAAAGTTTCAATCATGAATGTATAGTCTTGTAATTGCAAACTCTACTGGTAATTATCCTGGCAATCAAACCGCCGCTTGTGGCCGTAAAGATGAAGATTTAGAAGGTGCATCAAAGCGTAATAACATAATTTAGACTTTACAATCATAAACGAACGTCAGTTCTTGAAAATGTGATAAATATTTAGTCTAATCATCACACTTTTCAAGAACGAAAATAACCTCTAACTCATTTACATACGCAAATAAATATCGAACATCATCACAATATTTTTTCAGTTCGACAAGAGTTGATTGATTGTCGGAACGATGAACGTAATTAAAAGCAATTGAACAAAATCAAGTGCAAGCTTACTTACTGCTGTTACACATAATTTAACACTTCATCAACTTTCAGACTTTTTCCTTTTATGACAACTCTTTGATATACAAGAAATTGAAATAATTCATGCACGCAGTTACATACATGTAATATGATATATCATTGCAAAAATTAATATGATTTGAATTTTTTCAATGCAAAAATAAAACAGATCGTAAAAATCGGCAGATCAAGTTAATTAATATTATCTAACAGTTTCAATTTATCTTTGTTGGAATTGAATATTTGATTTGAGAAATATGTATTGCTGGAAAAAAGTTAGGTCATTATCATCGTAGCTTATATAAGCTGTCTTCAGTTTTTGGTATTAACTTAAACTTGCAACTAGACCAGCACGTTCGAAGTTTATAGTAGGAACGTCGAAACTTCACACCACTTTGTTCGATTAATTACCACATTTATAAATCTCGGGAACGATAATCTACCAATAAATGCCTGCAATATACGATCGCATTTTAGAACTTTGTTAACAGCAATGAAACATTCACTGATATTAATCAAAGTGACTTTTATGATCATGCGAACAGATCAAATTCACACGCAACCATAACTTAGAAAAAGTCGAATTCTCTTTTTGTCAAATTTCCTATCTTTGACAAATAGTTACTCCGTGCTCGGAACTCAAAACAGATCCGGGATTGGCTGAAGTCAATACCAGCAATGACCAACCTGTTCGTTTTCAATATGAAAAGCCACGTGCCAAATGGTGAATGCTATTCGGTAGAGTAATTTCGCCATCACTTGTTCTAAACTTCCTTCAAAATTGTTTTTCCGGCACTGACAACAGCAGCTCACTGGCGTGTCTAATTTCGGCTTCTTAACGGACATTCCTTATTTTTTTTAGAATGTATTAATATCACATTGAAATAATCACAGAAAATCGAATTTTTTATCAGTTTTATTTTATCACTAAACGTTTTTAAATGTTGGTCACTCGTTAAAACTCCGGTATTGCGGTGCGAGACACGCCCGCTGTCTGCATCCCGGAGTCTCCCCCTCCCTAAAATCACCCCAATCTCATGTTCCCGGATCTTCCGCAACTGTTCGGATAAATTCGGTCCTGCATCAACACTGTTTTTCGTAAGAATGGAACTACTGCCATCGAGATATTACGATATGGTCAAATCTTTACTTGGATTTTTCGTCACTATGACAACGTGAAAACACTGCATCCCGCGCTTTCATGAAAAAAGCTATGAATTTGTGATCAAGAAGGATGAGGGCAAAGTAAATTGCATCCAGGTTGGAGCTTCTTCCAGAGAATGAGCTTGGTTAATTGGGACGGTGCAAATTTTATTAAAGGTATATTCAAGAAAATGATGATGATGACACAAGATGTTTTTCGCAAAGCTTTGAAGACGTATTTATAGAATGGGGTAATTATTAGTTTAATAATGCCAAATTATAAGGGAAAAGGAGGTTATTATAGAAGAAAATCTACATAAGCAAAATTTTAAGATGACCCAAAGATTTATAAACAAATCTTCTGATCCTAATTAAAATTTCGTTTTTAGTTTGGTCACACCCACATGAACCTCTTTGAAGTTTTTTGAGTCAGGTGTTATTAACATTAAAAAATAAATTTAATCTTTTCACCGAACTGAAGTCATTAAATTTTAGTTTTTAAAATGTTATTCATCATAAAGACTAGCTTTCCTAACTAATAAAATTAATCATTTCGGCTTCTCAAAAAAGAATTTCAAAAGCAGTAAAAATCACAAAATTCAATAGTTATTTTGAACACAACTTCTTCATCAAAATTTTTCTATTCAGAAGAAAAAAACTTACATTTTTATTTTGTTTTATTGTTTTATTTATTGCTTTTGCATCCAGACCTATTAACGAACATAATTTTAATAATAACTCAGCAGTAAACAACAATAAATTGGAATAATTCAAAGAAAACAATCAATCAAGAATGCTATTTTTGCAATTATGTGCTTTGACGCATAATACAAAAGTGCTTTGCAAACAAAAATCATTACACAAAGTAAGTCTTTTTCGTGTTAAAAGAATATTTATCGCTCTGAATACTCTTATAATAGTTATCTATTCGTTAGGAATTAAATTATTCCACATTAAAAATCAAAGATCGTAAATTTAAATAATTCAATTATCCACGACATGGTATTAAACCATTGCAGTTATTTGACGGGTATTGTATTATAAAACCATCAATAAAGCACTAATTTTAATTGAATGAAACTTTCAATTATAAGGGCGTTTCATATTTAAAAAGCCAGGAGTGGTAGCCGAGTAAAATCACGTTCGACACCAACCCTAAATTACGATGAATGTGTAACGAGATTTCAAAGTGTTAACTCACCCTTGTCCAAAAGGTGTAAAACAAATCCTTCCTTTCAAAACACGTTGTCATTTTGAACGACTAAACACTATTTTACGTGATAAAATAATGGTAGTTTGAAGTAACTTTAATCCATTCCGTTGTTCTTCTCGCGAACTTAGCACTAATACTAACGCTAATTGCAGGCGAATTTTTAGTTTCGACGGCGTGTATATGTGAGCCAGTGCTCCTCAACATGCGGCTTTGTAACACGATATCCTTCAATTCGCGAGCAATATCCTTGACGATTATTTATGAAGCCACATATGCATGAGAGTATTTTTATGTTGCCTCAACAGGATCCATTTACTGGAGAAAAACTTGGAGAGTGTAAACAGCGCAAATTCGCAAGCGGAGATTGAAAATTATAAATAGATTATTCGCGTGTTCACTTTCATCGGAATTATTCAGTCAGTAGGTAAAAATTTAAGTTGGTTTTGAAACTCTGGTAAAGGTGAAGATTTATTATACGATCCGTCTGACCAGTTCTGTGTGTTGTTTAGAATGGTAAATAGAAACTCACGTCATCGCTCTTTTTGGAGTTTTGCAATAGATGCTCGCATGCATAAGTAAGTGACAAGTTTTTATTGCTTTTTTACGATTTTTTCCAAGTATAGGTGCGACTATAATGGAGATTCTAATTTTATACCAAAGTAGCACTGAAACATATTGGCACTTTGTTCCGCTCGTTGGATTTGATGGTTTCTGAATTGCTTTAATGCATTTTAAAAGAGTAAAAATTTTTATGAGCACCTAAAGGTCTAGATAAAAATGTTCAAACTTTTATTGGAAGAAATTGCCTAACTGTTCACTTTGCAGCCCAATATTAATATTAATCCTCTTGGAAGTTTGATCCTACAACCCCAAAATGTATCTTCGCGAAATTAAAATAGAATAAATAATTAACACCAGAAAAGTAAAAAAATTGCTGTCACGTTTCTTTTTTCCTTGCTCAAAATTCAGAAAACAATTGTTATTAACTTTTGAAAACTTAACTTGGCATTGCAGAATTCTTTTAAATTTGCTATTGCGACAAAAATCCATTTTGTTCGAACTACGTGTTTTTGGAGTTTGAATTATGATATTCTACAATCATAAAGTTCAACTAGTACGCTTTCAAAACTGATAAAGATAACAATGATAAGTAAACAAAATTCTTATTAATTTACTGGTGAACATAAAAAGTTTTGTCGTCGCTGTAGTTTCCAGGATTATCAAAAAATTCTTCGTTTTTTCGTGAAAGCTTCTTGCTTTTGCAAATCCATATAACAAAGGTACTCTGTTGCTTTAGTAATAAATGCTTGATCGAAGGTTAGATGTTCTTCGTTTTAAAGAGTGAAAAAAAAACTGTTACATTTTGCTGATTTTATTAGTATGCGGTTTGTGAAGAACACCTTGACCTGTGGCTACTCTTCGATACCTATCTCAATTAGTTCAGCCGTTTGTCTGTTCTTCTCCGAACCACATTAATTGTACTTTCCCAACTGCAAGTCTCCGCAGGAATCAACCACAGAACGAATAATTTCAGCTTATCGACTACCTGGAGCTCGTAAATGAAACGAATGCATTGGCAAAGATGAAAACTGAGGAGTGGAAGCTAAAGAATGTGAACCCTTTCAAACACTTAGAAACTTCCTTCGTGGTTTAAGTGTTTACACTCTCCTTCTGGAATGCTGTTTAAAATCACACAACATCCCTACCATTTATTTATAGACTATATATCTATTTATGAAAAAAACCTGACATATTTAACGTGTGCGACTAATTTACCGAAAAAAAAATCAAAAAAGGGTTATGAAAAATGCGTGGAGGCGGTGGGGATTGATCGCTAATCCAGTTTTATTTAGCCGAATTGGCTGATTTATAAGGCGCCGTGTTAAAAATGAATACATTGAAGAGACATTCGGTGGCGAAAACAAAGAAGATAGATTAAATCAAGAAGAATAGTTGTGGGTGGACGTTAAAACTGTCCCAGACTGACTTTAAATAAAACTGATCTCATAGAAAGAGAGTGAAAGTACAAGATTTCTAATCTGGTTTATATTTTTAATTTCTTGACGTTTAATGATTAATGACCGAATTATATATAATTTGAAGTAGAATGTACTGAGATTAAAGACGAAGACAAATTCTAGCTAACAGTGTCTATTTTTGCCGCAAATCGACTCTATTCAACATTTAAATATCAAGCACACAATAAAACCACAGAAATTGTTAATATCCTTCATAATGCACTTTTAACTATACCATATGTCATCATGGGCATCCATTTAAAAACATGTAAATCGTTCAATTGTAATGCTGGTCGCAAAGCACGTGCTATGACTCTTCAATTGCCTTTAATTGAATGTCTTGCGAATTTTAAGCACTTGTAAATTGGTCTGCGTGACATTTGCATTTATTTTCTGGTTGAACGCATCAACTAGAGTGCTCAAAAAAATAAATATACTCTTGATTAAACATACAAGAGTTGTCGCTTTACATTAACACAATCTTTTACTTTATTTGGAGGGACATTCATTTTTCACTTTTATTTTGAATATTTGAGATGGTCGGTAAACGAACAAAGATACAGCAATACAGCAGGAATATTTATATATCTGATTATAAGATATAAAGTTTTACGAAATTTATTAAAAGCCAAGGCTATTTTTGGAATAAACATTTAGCTTTAATAACGAATATTTACTTTTCTAGAGAGCCAAAACTGAATAGTCAATTTGCCTGCAAATGTCTGAGATATGATAATTTACACACTAATGGTCGGACAAGAAGCTGAAATACCAGTTCCCAAAATTCATTCTTTTTGGCAAATTATGATAAAAATTAATGTTAATAAAGAATTATGTAACAAGCTTTTAGACAAATTGGCATTATTCCCAGATGTTCAAGAATTTATTATTAAAATGAATAACTGATACCATCAACCATTTTGTGTAATAGATTTGAATGAGATGTTATTTGAAAGATGTCAGTTTAGATGAGAGATTAAGAACACTTGTAATATCGAAACCGAAAGATAACGATTCCATCTGGCAGATATAATTTTCATTTGGATATCCAAATCGACATAAAAATGTTTAAAATATCTAGTTCTGTTATAGAGAAGATTAAAATAAATAAATTCAATGACCTCCGACTCAACATTTAACTTACGATTCTTCTCGTACATTGCGAAGCAAGGTTAGATGTTAGATTCAAGAATAATGTTGTTTATTTACTTAAGATATGTAAACGTACAGATTAAACATGGTTGATATAAATGTTTGAAAAAGTTGTAAAATTTCTGTTTCAACAAAACTGGACCATGGTCAACTTTAGCGCAGTTCATTATTTATTTTTCAGTGTTGATGTTTACTTGGATAATTACAAAGTTTCAGCTTTCGTGCGACCTCTGCGGTTGAATTTAAAAATAATATACTTGATACATTGTCGGCAAGATACAAAAATAACTCACGTTTCATATGAATCGCAAAATTTTTGTAACTACAATGATATATAATAACCTTCATGTTTTGAAACTTAACAATCAATATTTCCATATCGATAGATAACAGCTTTTGAGTAAATTGCTGTTTTAATTTTTTACGTAACGTTCTATTTACGATAAACGCAATAAGAAAAGAGTTTATAATTGCCTCACTGTCAATATTAATTGTCTTAATTGGACATAATTTGTTCCAACTGTAGCACCCTCAAAAAATATTGTCGTGATTTGCACCAGATGTTATTTTGAACAAAAGCCCAATTCAATTCAATAAAATTCGGTTGTAGCTGTAATATAATAGACCGTGTTAAAGTGATAACGGTGAAGTAAAACCAATTTTTCACTCCCTTGTGTGACAACTTCCGCCAACCGCGAAATGAACTTCTAAATAAATGATCTGTGCGCGAATTGCAATGTAAATGTTTTATCAGCACTCACTGTTTAACATCCAGCTGAAGAATAACGTGAAGTAATCGTTTCCAACTCCCATGTTTGCAGAAAATCCGTCATAGACTTGACATTAGAAGAAGCCGGAAACAAAGCACTCAATTTTCACACGAACAAAACCGAGCCGGAAATGCCGGTGATTCTCGTCGCAACGGCGTCGCCACTGAGCGTCTCGACGCTTGTTGATAACGAGAAGTGGCGGAAAGTGCGCCGAAGTCTCGCAGATGCCGTCAAGTCACTGACTCCAGTTGCTGTTCTTAGCCTTTGCAACGGCAACGATCAAACGCTCGGTGCCAAGACAACGCAACACTGCTAATTGCAGGACCGGTTCAGGGGGAGACGATGTTCGAAGAAGTGAGTGTGTTGTGTTAGGTGTACCTAAATTTCACACTCTGCCATGCTAACAAGAACTGACCAGAGATGATAAAGAGAGGTTTGCGCAGGTCGGACGCAACTGGTGGCGGGTAGCATGGGGAAAGCATTGGGGGCGGCAATCAAGGGTCAAGGTTAACGCAGTTGCGGAAACGGCGAAATTGGATTACAATTACAGATTGGAATAGTAACGTAGTTCATTTGGGACAACCGACCATGTTAAGAAAAATTTTTGAAGGAAACATTTGAATTAGCCCCAAACTGACCAAAATTTAATTATCTGCAGAAAAACGGTGAAATATGTAGGCGTGTTGCATAGGTATTGACAAAACAAAGTAAATCGGAACATGTCTCTGTGTTTTTGCTTCAATACAAATTATATTAATAACGTAATTTATATAAATTTGATAGAGGAAGTCAGCAACAATGAAATAGACAATCAGAAAATTATTAAATAAGAACGTGAACAGGAAGAATGTAAAAAAATCACTCCATTGTGAATTGCAATTTACATTACAATTTGAAATCTCTGACAATAATTTGAAACAAAACCTTAGAAGCTTTTGTAAATTCAATTCCCTATCAGTACAATAGACACATGCATTTTTTGTACCGAAATTGCCCTTTGTTTAGCAGTATCCCCGCATTCTCTCCGCAGCCGCCCAACAGATTCATAGTGTTCGGTGCCATTGACATTGACATTGGCTTTGCTTGAAGAGGTAGTTAGGTGTGTGCGGTGGAAGAGGAAGAAAGCACGTGCTTAAATCGGGAAGCTTGTGGCACATGCACGTAAAGCTTCTACATATGTTCGTTTTTGATGAACATGGGAACACCCATATAGATGCCCTGATATAAGTTGAAAACGAGGTGGCGCCTTGAACCCTTCTTAAAAACCAGATGCTGTGATGCGGAAGTCGAAACGGTTAAATGCATCTGCAGACACGCTTAGAATCAAAAAGGGTTGAAAGATTTTTTTTTTATGGGTAAATTAGAAGCAGAAAAAAATAAAATAAAAAAGTGGCAAAGTATGACAAGCTTTATGATTTATTCATAATATTCATGAACTCATAATAAATTTTAATGATTGCACGGTATCGATCAATCAAAATTAATCTCTTCTTAATTGTAATATTTACATTTTAATATAAAAGCTGTTATTAAGAATGTTGAGAAATTGAAAATAGTCATAAATAAAAGTGGGTTTGTTTAGTTTGTTGTTCATTAATTATTAACGGAATATAGCCATATCACAAATTAAAAAAAATGTTCTGATTTTGATTATCGTACTTAATATATTTATCTGAATATGACTTTTTTTTGCTATAAAACCACTGCATTTTTCTGTAATATTATCAAACTTCATTCATTTTCAATTAAATTGCTGTACTTGCCAAAATTAAAAACGATATTTTCGAAACAAATCTCATCCAGATTCTCAGAATTATTGAAACATTTTTTTTTACATTTATTGTTTCAAGAATGGCTGATTGAATTTATATTCATAAGATTAAATATAAGCGAAGAACTGTAAACAGAAAATTTATCATGAATGATTTTTTCTGAAATTATTAATCACGAGTAGATAAGCACTGCCATTTCAGTAATTTCGCAATTTCAAACTTAAAGAAAAAACACAAATGTAAATATACAAAAGTCATAACTTGGGAGCCCAAAAAGTTATCCAAATCCAAGTATGGTATAGACAAAAAATATTCACCATTTATTATTGATTCATCCTGTATAATCTGATTTGAAAACAGAAACGTTTTCAGAAACTACACAAAAACATACTCTTTCGATAGGTTTCGTTTTCAAGTGAGTGTTGTTATTTATGTTATAGCTTATTGTCAAACTACTACTCCTTTTTTATTATTTTTTCCTTCAAATTATAAGATTTGTTGTTAGCATGATTAAAGATAAAGCTTTTCATACGTCCATTTTTCGGGGTTTCTTGTGTAATTTCTAACAAGATTTTATTTACTTTAAAATTTTAACTTTCCTTTCGTACAGTCGGCTTTCCCTTTGATACAAATAGGTTGTCCGTTTCACTAAAATAATCATCTTCAATATTACCTTAATCCCCGTCCATCATAGTATAAGAAAAATATCCCTTCTAAAAACACCATTTCTTTTAATGCAAATGCCTTTCACGAGCTTTTTCCTCACCTACGTGAAAGCCATTTATTCAAATCAACTTCGTGACGATCTCTATACTCGTCAAAACACTCATCATATCGTGCAAATATTATCAAATTAAATGGATAATAATTCGCTTGACCTTTATTAGCAAAAGTGCTCAGTAACCTAATTTGATGGTAGAGTATAACTGACCTACAAGGCCGAAGGTGTGGCGCATATACCGGATATTGACGGAATACTTCCGTGAACATCTTGTTTTCGTGATCTCATACCTTCTCCATCGAATCGCTTATAAATCATTGCACCGAGTATTATCAAAACAGGTGTAAATCGTGAACAATTTTTATTGAAAGAAATATGGAAGACAAGGCCGAAGTGCTTTGAGCAATCATCTGGAAAAAATGCAATAAACAACGAAAATATTTGAAGGGGAAATTTTTCAAATACGTTAAGTTATACCGATACAATTCATTGTTCTTAACATTATCTAGACATTTGTCTTTTGTATGCTGCATGCGATTCCAGCCTTCAGATAACAGCTTCTTTTACCTCAACTTCGTTGAAATACTGTCATAAAAGAACAGTTTTGAAGTGCAAAAAAAGATGGAACTCACTAAAGACTTGTTTTGTCACTCACAAAGCTAAACACTTTGCAGTTTTCCTTGCATTCAGAAAACTGAGGTTTGTAATTGTTTAAAGTTTTCAAATATTATCTGAAATAATAAGAAAGCAACACTATATGTGAAATAACGATTTAATTTTTCAATAGCAAGAACTTAATAAAATAATTCCGAGGTATCCGTATGTAAGATCTAGAAAAATAGTCTGACATTTTATCAAATGAAATATGAAATTCTACAACTCTACTTATTTTTCACAAAAACCGAAAGTTCCCAAGAAATCTAATACGCACTTGAACAAACAGAATTCAGTAAACTGGAGTCGTGGGATCTGTATTAAGTAAATTATATTTTCACCAATATTTTTTCGAAAGTACTATTTTTGAAGAATTACCCAAAAGTTCAAAATTAGAAAAACAAATAGTTACACAACTGTTAGTGATGCTAATTTGGTTTATTTTATGACGTTATGAAAATGTTATTTAGGTATGCATATGAAGTACAACATGAGAAAACTAAAAAAAGGGATGAGCTTTACGCAACACTTTTTTTAAATAATGATTATTAGAAGCCATTTGTACTCACTAATAACAGTAATAACTGATGAAATATTTAAATATACAGAAACAAAACAACTTCCTACTGTTATAAAATTAAATAAAATTTTCATTGTTTCTTTAAAATGTTGTTAGACTGATATATTGCGTCCAAAGTTCAAAACAGAAAATTCCAATAGAGATTATCTAACCTTGTATCATTAATCAAAATCGATATTACATTATAACACAATTTTGAATTTGTTAAGATTTAATATAAAATTAAATGTATTGAAAAATTCTCAAGTTTAATCAATTCCATACAACATTTAAGTAGATTGATTATAAAAGTAGAAATCAGAATAATTAAATAAATGATCAAAATCAAATGACCTCAGAAATGATTTAGCTCTAGCTCTCCTCGTTAAATGGTTTTTTGCAATGATTAAAAATCTAGAAAAAGTCAACTCTGACGTTTTTCCATTGACATTGAAATGTAAATTTTTGAAATATTGAAGACATAAAAATATTTGTGAAATGTGCCACCAGTCAATATTGTGAATCCAAGCTAAACTAAACGTGCTGTTATTAATAATAAATCTTCATTCCAGTTAGTCATCAGACCAATTGTTAGTGACAATCACACGCCTTTGTCTTACCAAAATAACTTCAACTTGATTTTGCACCGGTTCGTATGTAACTTCATGTTCGTTTTGTGTTTGCGATTTGGGTTTTTCGAATGGAACATCCCCATTGGATGTGACTCCGTTAATTTTGAAATGTTCGATTTTATTCGTATCATCGTCTTTGGAAGGAGTATGTATTGATAAAATCGGTGGTTTTTTCTTGCTTTGTCGATGTAAGCGCCAACTTGTATCGGTGTACCTCAGAACTGCCTCCTGAAACATTCCCTTTGTTCGTTCAACTGCCTTTTGACAGAAAAAAATCCGTATTAAAACAATAATGTAAGAATGAAAACTAATTAGACACATGCTGTTAAGTTTTCCCGCTTTTATTCTGTAAGTCTCACAAACTGATTACTTAACAGTTACCTATCTATATTTTTATGCGGAAGTAGACTAAACATTTAACAAATATTGACCGAACTAATCACGATTAAGTAGATAAATGTTGCGTAGAACAGAAAAATCTGAACTAATTGTAATAATTTTCTTTAAATGATATACTTGTGACATCTGAAACAATCTTTTTGTAGTTTCCACTCAATTACTTCAATAATCATAGTGAACATATTCGCAAAGCTTCAGCTTCTTCAGGAAAGGTTTCGCTGATGGCGTGTCTATAAAGATTTCAGCTCGACCGATTTTATTAAGTCATAAACACTTCTGTTCCTGCTTATTCGACGTGAAGCTCGTGCTAATTCAGACATGTGTTTCAGATTGTCCAATCACTGAAGAAATTTATTCTGTATAAAACGATGAACATGTGGCGTCTTTAACAGTTCACTCACGTTTTCGGAGAATATACGTTTAATTCCTGCGATGGCAAATTTTAAACCGGCAAAAAAATCAAAGATTAATTTCGAAAACATGTAGCATGTTTTGTATGTTAATAAACCAAAAGAGAATTTTCAGCAGGATTAGTTTCGAAAATGTGTTACAGTGTTATGATTAATTGAATCTTAATTGGAACTCATTGGCGAGCAAATCCCTAATATTTACGGCCACTTCCCACTAAATCAACTTGAATGATATTGATGAAAGCGGCTTATTTTTGTTACACTTGACCTACATAGGCCCACATAAAGTTTAATACAAAATATCATATTTCATAGGAAAAATTTCATTCATTTTTTTTCTGTTAGCTGTAACTTATCACTGACGTCATAATTATTTGCAATTGTCAAGGTAATCATTAATAATTTCAATAAACAAATAGGAGACAATTATGTAATTGCACTTGTCCTCTACGTAAAATCATTAGTAAAGTTAGATTCAGTATTAGAAATAATGCGAAAATAAATAAGCATTTGCCAAAACCGACAATACTTATACGTCTGCTTTTAAAATAAATAAATCAATCAATGTAGATAAATAGCTATATGATTTTAAAAATATTACAGTCCCAAAACAAGCGTATCTTAAATAACGACAATTAAAAAAAATTAGGTATTTGTACAAATCTTTTATTTGTTTTGAACTGTTATAAACGAACCGTGGATAATATTTACTCGAAGATTAAGCACAAAACCAACAAACTTTATAGGGTATTGTTTACTTGGAAATCTAGAGAAAATTCAACATTAAAACATAATTACACCGCGATAATTTAACCAAAGAAAAATCCTAAATAATACTTGTTTTGAACATTGGATATAAGCACTTAAAACGTGCACAATTTTCCTTCCATTCAAAATTTTATTTCAGATTTCACAATATCGTTAGAAATTCAAATGAGTCAGTGAATATGTAAAACACATAAAAGATTACAAAATATAAAACAAAAAGATAAAGTATTTAATTCTGCTTGAAGCATTAGAACAATTTACTTTTGTATAAAATACAAATCCCGGAAACTCAAGCATTAACATTTGAGGAAATTTATATTTAATCACTTAATCATACAAAATAAATAATTATGTCAAATTTGTATTTAGTGACCGGAAGTTTTTTTTAGTCTAACAATACAACGTAAATTAAAATATGGAAAGAGGGTTCATTGCAACTTCCTCAATTTTTGCTTGATGAAAATTATTATAGAGGAGTTGTATTTCTGTTTTCGACGAGCATTGAAACAACATCCCTTATAAATTTTCAGTCTTGAGCCATGTGCAGAGTAGTTTTTATTAATAAAATATACAGTGAGATATTCTTGATGGACCATCTGCTCAATGTTGATTGTTTTTTAAGAGATAACACTTTATGACTATACAACCTTGAAAAATAAATTGATACCAGAAATAGCATAATTTTTAAATATGGCAACTGTTAGACTTTCGTCACAGTTTTGGGATATAAACTAATGAGGTTGACCTCTGTGTCATCTATCGTTTTAGTTTATAAACAATGTGTCTTTTACCTCCGTGATCTTCGCCAATTGATCCTTTGTAAGGGCACATTGAACGGGTTTTTCACCTGGCATTTTCACCTCATTTTGCACACATAGTCACATTTCTAAACCACCCACTAGGTTTCAAATATTTACACTCTATAATAATTTCTTCCCGCACTCCAAACTTATTTGAACTTTTAATATTTAATGTTTGCGTTATTATGATGTAACTGAATTGTCAACCGCACATGGATGGAGAGGTGACTGCAAGGATTACCACTTTTTTTTTCACTCTCCGCACACAACGTCACGTCGAAATTGCTACTTTCGGTACCAATCCTGCAAGGATCACGCAGCAGGAATTATTCAACGTGCTGTCTCGACTGACTTAATTCTGCTAAATAAGCGGGACGAAACGTTGATACGATAGCTTATTTATTACAATTGCACGTTCTGTACAATGGTGAGTTGTAGTCGCTACTAACCGACTGGCTTTAAAACAAACTACTGAGACTGCACTTTTGCATGGGATCACCGTGTGCCACGGGCTCTGTTTATGTTTATGTTTGGTACACTGCGTATAAAATCTCTTCGATTTTTAGGATGGGCTTGGGCGGATCTGGTGAAAATAGATTGGAAGTATACTATGTAATTTAGTAAAAGTGTATTAGGTGTATTACAAATTTTTTATCGTTTATTAATAAATTTAAATATACAAGTATTTTGATGATAAGATAGAGATATCTGTAATTTATGTTGTTATTAGTTTTCCCTCTTCTTATTAGCGTTTCTATTAGTTATAAGCTGTGGATAGTCCAAGGGCATTGTTTAGGCGTTGCGGATCAGGTAAGTGTTTTGGTACAGTTATTGCTAATGGGACTTTTACATTAAAAAGCAAATAGATGCATAATTTGCTTTTTCCAAGTGTTGAATCCATTAGCATGCGATAGTAAAAAAAAATTGTTTATTATATGTATGTGTATGAATTGTCGGTGGTTATTGGTTGCACTGATTTTAAGTTGAATTGTCAAAAGTAAATAGAGAATATAATTCTAAACTTGTTCATACTTCTATGTTCATACGTCTTTTTATTTTTAATGTAGATGCATTTGAAACAATTTGGAAAAAACGCTGCACAGGGCCACTGATATTGATTTTTGAGAATACTATTCACCCCCCCAGTTGGTGAAGTAAGAGTGGGCGTGGAGGCCGACTTGATATTATATACTTAATAGATATAAATTGATAATATTATCACAAAAAAGTTGTTTTGTTGTTATATATAACTTGTATGTAAATATTTAATTATACAAAGCATTATTATCTATGGTTTACGAGGGATAAAATTGTAACTGTTTTATTGTATGCTTGAATTTTCTCATGATTTTTGAAATAACCGACCTCATAACTAATTTTTATTAGTCATAAATGACAGAAACAGAAGAAGTAATGAAACAGAAATAGAATCATACAGAAGAAAAGAAATCGCGAAACATAATTTCACAAGAATTTTCCACAACAAAAAAAACTTAATACTCTACTTCGGAACAAAACAAATTTAAAATTATTCAATTTATAAAAAAATTTTACAGGGAGCCACGAAGCTGATACAAAATATCGATCTTAAAATTGTAAAAAAATTTTTTTTTAAATCTTGATAGGCGTCGTTTTTTTTTAGAATGGACATTGTATGAAATTATTTAACTATTTAATTTAAAAATAGGTAGACAGTGCATGATGTGATTTATATTTGTATAAAACCTCTAGGATGATAAACAGCTGAGGAATCATTACGATGGCAGTTATTTTCAAGAGAATTTTTACAATGCCAAAATAATCGACAAAGATCTAAAAAAATCAATTGTAGTGTGTTATATTCGAAGAAATCACCGGAATGATTTTTGAATTTCCGCTGAGAAAACCAACAAACATTAAATAAACTGCGACCAATCAAATTAGTAACAGATGTTGAATTTACAGACAATAAATTTGATTTCTCAATACAAAATTGCTTCAATCTGAATTAGCTTCATGTAGTTAATTAAAAACACAGTTTTTTTTTTTAATTCAAAAAATATTTTATTCCCCAAACCACAAGCTTGACTAATAAATTCACCAAATTTTAGAAATTATTTTTTTATTATTCTTTTATAAATAACAGGAGGTTCACTTTTTGTTCGGATAAAAGAAAATAACACTATCTATATGCTATAGCCTGTAGTGTCCACACAAGTCTTTTTTATCCTACCTTCGAAGTTCTTTTAGTGTTGTGAATAAAAAATGCGCTCTATGAACTCAAAGCACGTGAGAGTTAAATTATGTCTACGTGTTTCGTACAAAATACGGAAGTTTATACCAGAGGGTTATTTCCGATTCATCCCCTGGAAAAATAATTGTTGCTAAATCAACCCCTGACCTAAAAAGTAACAGAAAATCTACAGGTTTTTATTGTGCTTTTTTACAAGCAAAAAAATCCTTGATTTGTCTTTGATTTCTTCGCTTAAATCAATCGTAAATCAAAGATAAGTTACACTGAACAAATTGATTTTCAAAGAGATTGATTAATTATCCTTTGACCTTTGTAAATCGAAAGAATTTTTTGTCAAAGGGTGTACAGGAATAAGATTAAGATTTGTTTTTTATGAGAAAGCGTGGGTACGAAATGCGCTCCTAAAAAATTTTTGCTGTGGGCGTTGCTCTAAAATTCAAATTACTATATTGGCATGCGTTATTAAGGTTGATCAACATTTAGATATCAATTAAACTGATTCATCTGTAGTGAAGAGAAAATTGATTTAATAAAAGTCTAACATATTAATCACAAGTTGCCGCTATTTTCGAACAATGAAAAAGTTGAGCAATGCGGATGGAATCTGATCTAAAAAGAAGCGAGTGAGGAGTGTTTTATTGTGACAAGATATGTGACATTAATTCGTAGAATATAAACTGATAAGTTTAAGTCTACGGTGGAAAATCCAAATAAAGACGTTGGGATACAGATAAAAAAACTACTGCTAAAGAGTAAATACATACAGGATGTATTACGGACATCGAGTTCCGCACGTGCTCTACATAACACAAACCAAAATAAACCTATACACACTCTCTCATCTGGTAATTCCTCATTTTTTCACAGACTACCATTGTCGTTACTACTGGAAGAAGAGATTTACAGCTCCGGGTATAAATCGGGAATTTACGATTGAGCCGATTGGACATACATATGTGTTCTGTATTTGTTTTGCTTTCTTTCTCTCTCAATAAGAGGTAAATAAGTACTGAATCTTCGCTATTTTTAAATTAGATGTTTCAGTTTAACGAATAACTTTCAGTTATGAACGGGATGAAGTTTATGCATATCTTTAACGCATTTTGGAACGAAAGAATGTAATTCGCATGGAGATATTTGTACACTAGGATGAGAAACGGAAATGGTTTTTTCTTTCTAATTTTAGTAAAGAATTTTATTTACATAGCTTGAAACAAAGTATGAGTTCCCATTCCAGAGCAAAGAAACTACACTTTTTATTATTCTGTCTGAACACTTTTCTTTTGTCAGAAACAAATTCATATTTACAACAAAGTTGATTAAAAAGATCGACATTATGAAAAAGTCATCAAATAACGCTATGATGATTAATGAATTTGTCTACATGTATGTTGTTTTAATGTATAGAAAAAAATGTGTCATGTACATTAAACTGATGCTTGCCACAGTTGTGGCAAGCTTGTATATTAGGTAATTATTTACATGTAGTAAGTAAGGGTAGAGCCAACTTTTTTCAAATTTTTTAATCTCCCAAAATATTTAATTGATTTTAATCAATACATTTTGAGTTGGTTTCTTGTTTCACACTGGAACTAAATTCTAATAAAAAATTATTTTTAATTTCTAAAACACCAATTATACAGGCGGTCCCACAAGCAAGTGCAAATATTTTAACCATTAACTAAAAATTAATCGACACGTATTATTTATTTTTCCAAAAAATCTTGAATATAGCCCCTAAAATAGACATTTATTTTTTTATCTAGTTATTATAATGGCAAGTAGAAACTAATTTGTGTTAAAAAGTTATCAAGAAATTAATGTCAAGGGAACGCTTTTTAAGACAATCAACAATTTATATTACTATACCGATGGACCAAAATATGGCCAGTAAGCCAAATTTCACAAAAATAGGTCAAGTACTTTTGAAGATAAATTTTTGTGGCTATATTCAAGAACTAATAATTCGTGGGGAATTAAAAAAAAAAAATATGTGTAGATTAATTTTCAGCTCTTAATCTATGGTTAAAATATTTGCACATATTCGTGGGACATCCTGTATAATTATCCAACAAAATGTTTTCCACCAATATGTTGCTACAATTCGTATAGCTTTTCTGCTATAACAAATAATGAATCATCAAAATATAATGTATATTAGGGGTTACAAAATGAATTGCAATGAACGAAATTTTCAACTTATAATCTCAAGTTTATGAAACTCGTGTAGTTAAAATTCAACAATGATTTATTAGTTACTTAATACTTAACTCAACCAGAGCTGTGAAATCAATTTTGCACGAAAATAGTAAAAAACATCTGGGCAATTAATCAAGCTCAAAGTTAGAAAGCATTATTACAGCAACTATTGAAATCGACTTTTTTTTTTGCTTTACTTAAATAAGGGTAGAGGAAACTATTATAGGTGAGTGAATATTGGCCAAAGTGTCGTTCTAATTTCTCTTTCCTTTATTGTTCTAGTTTAAGTATAAATTCAGCAAGCGATGAAGGTTAAGAACCCCATTGTTAGCCTCTACTCCCCATATTTCGCGAAGCAACAGTCTTCACTTTCACGTTTCCTCTTAACTTCCAAGAAAGCTAGACGAGCTAATGTCGCGCAACCACGATATCGTTATATAATATAAATACTTGGAAGAAGGAAAGTGCAAATCTACAAAATTTAATGAGGCAGTTTATCGTTAAACTGATCAAATTGTGAATTAGCGAAAGAACATTTGTTGGTGCAACTGGACGATCTTCAGATTAACCAAAATTAATAACCAAGTTAGCCTTGGGTTGGCGGCGTGACCGCAGAACGTTCTTTTCTTTTCTTTGAGCAACTTAGAATAGTACTTGTGAATTTTAAAGTCGGAATTTCTTAATAGTCTCCAACAAAAATTAAACTGTTTGCTTAATAAAGACGGTAACGTCTTTGGTGTCCAAAAAGTACCGCTCATCTTAATTACATCCTCAATTAAATTTGTGAAAAAACTTGTTTGGTAAAAAAAAATCTTACGTAGGTTTTTTCGTCCATTGTTGACTTGCAAAAAATTAACGTGAAAAGAGCGACATTTTGAGTCTGACACGTTTCAATCACGAAGAAGTCTTCATACACTCATAAAGCACAAAAGCACTGCTAGCAAGTTCACGGTCCAACCAAGAACTAACGAATGCGGTATGCCAACTCTGGGTGGTACAATATTGCAGGTCGTAGAATGTTATCATGCCTCATATTGCTTATCGTTAATCTCCATCTGTACTCTGATTCGTGTGTATATGTGTGTACACCGGAGCTTAGGCCTTAGATGCTCGGAGGAAGTATAAAAAGCGCGGCGATTGACTACCCTCCGACAATAGAAGACTCTCTCTTATTACAAACATCTGATTAGATAAGTTTGATAACAATATCTACTATAACCGAATCGGAAACCATAAAAAACAATTTTGCCGACTGAAAGTGACTTCAAAACGAATTAATTTATACCATTCGTTGAAATGCTTTTTTTGAATTCATTTAGTCTTACCATTCGAATATATACAATTTTAATGAACTGAATAAATTAAGTCGAAAGAGCAAAGTCAAGATATACTTTTAGTTAATAGGAGCTTAATTAATTAAATAAGACAGAAGCCCAGAATAAAAATAATTCTAATCAAGGACTTTTTCTTGCAGTAATAGGTTTTGACAAGGAATAAATTTGAATCTAGTGTGGAGTAAATTAATGGAAGGATCCATCCATTGATTATTGAAAAATAAAGACAGTGAGATAATATAGCAACAAATAGAATTAATTAAGATGTTGTTGTACTGGCTTATGCTGAATACTGGATTGAAATTTTAGTTTTTAGAAATGTTTTTTTCTTCAGTGTAAAATAGTGATTTTCAAACCAAGTATGAGAAGACATTCGCGAATGAGCGCATTATTTGAAGCACGAACGAGGAACGAGGAAGTGTTTCATATGCGCGAATGCGCCGAATACTTCTTCAGACATCGAGATATGAACAAAATTTTTTTTAGGAGCATCAATTTGTTTTCTTATTAAAATCATGTTGCATTAATATTAAATTTTAAAGATATCAAGTAAATGAACTGACAGTTGTCAAAGAAGGTTTTTTAATAAGGATTTATTTTTATCCTTTTGATATTTTCAACATCCAACTTGGCACAATGGGTATTTACAATTCAGGTTTTATTATCATCAAGTCAAACTATTTTTAGAATGGCTAAAAAGGCCAGTGTTTTTTGCAAAAATTCGCGCACTTGCGTGAGAAATCTACGTTCGCAGTTGACTTTTGTGTCAATTAAAAAAAAAACAGCAGAAATAGACATTTCTTGTAGTAGTGAAACAAAAAATTATATATATATACAGTGATGAAATAGAATAAACTACAAACAATTAAATTTGTTTACTTTTTTAAGCAGCTCTATTGTTTGAAAGAAATTAAATTAAATTTAAAGTCGGTTTAAACTGCGCATATTTATTAAATAAATAAATAAAGTTAATCTGTACCTCTTGAAACAATCTGGAAGCTTTTTTCTCAAAGGCGCAATAGATTAAAGCAAGTTGGAAATTAAAGTAAGGGTTATTAGAATAAAGTTGATTGATAATACAAAACAGAAAGATTTCAATTAAGTAGGGCTCTGACCTAAAAGCTTTTCGAATTTTTTCCATCCAAACACGCAGTTTCTCCGAATTACTTTGTTTCCTTCCTTCGGTGTAAATTCGTGCGATTTTATGATTTTCTGTGCGTCTGAATCAACTTTAAATTACGCCAATATTTACCCGACAAACATTTTTAGAACAATGAGTGTGGTTGAACTTTGATAATAATAAAGCTGCATTAGCGTTCTCATTTTACATTTGGATCTTGAAAATATATCACTGTATCAGCAATATTCGTGAATTTCCCATCACCAGCTGTATTTGCAAGATCATTCCACCAAGCCCGTATGCTGTTACGCGCAAAGTCAATATCCTGAGTTTACCTAAAGCACTTATTAGGTAATGACACGACTCAGCTTCCAGTTTTTGCCAAGGTAATGCCAAGCTGTCTGCTTTGGTCGCAGCAGGAAACTCGTCTGTACCGATATAATTCATATCAAAGGAATCTTCACAATTGCTGGCGAAACCGTTTCTTGAATAATTACCATCGGATAACTAAATCCCTCGTTTTATCTCACACTAACTCAAACATATGCATTGCCGCAAGACAAATGCAGTAATCTATTCAGTGTTAAATTAATGACTTAAGTAATATTCTCCGCATACTTCCCTTCTCATTTTAATAAAACCACAGTCTTATCTGCTGGTTTTTTTTTCAGAAGGTATTTCCAACGCCCGAAGGTATAAGGTCATAAATACAAACGTGTAAACAAGGTTGCCTGCCATCAGGCGCAGATCTGCGGATAGTTGGATATTATAATACACTCAATTGTACATTTCATTTATTCTGAATTGCAAATATGAATATAATTCACGGTGGAAAAATTAATTCCACAATTTATAAATATAATCAAATAAAGTAAAATAAATAAAAACATTTTCAGACTTACCTTGCTTTCGCAAACTTTGTGGCAGACGTATTTGCATACTGCAACAAAAAAAATTGATAAATATGGTATCCACAGAAATTGGATTATTGCAATAACTCATAAAGATAAATACAGTCACTAATGTAAATAATGCGGTATTGTTTGCAAGTCAAGAACATGAGCTTTAATAGAATCAGTTTATAGTCTGCACAAGTCCTATGAAAATGTATGACAAGATTAGCATAGCTTTGATCTAATAAATCGGTGAGCTAGAAATTCATGGTCAGTTTAAATTCATAATTCCATCACTCTGACCTTTGGCTTGAATTCGATGAATTATGTTTGTGCAGGAAGGCTCTTATTTAAAATATTAAAAGTTTGGAGCTAAGCTAGGTAAAAATTCTGAATATGTTTTATCATATTTTGTAAGAGAAAATAATAAACATAAATGTACGAGTTATCCAAGCCATCGTTCATCGCGTCAAATAAAAGCAAACATCCTTAATGACCATAATTTAGGCAGCTGGGGTGCCTAGCTATCATGCAAAAGATTATATGACAAATTATTTTTTTGGGGTTTCTGTCAAGGGTTCATTTAGTTGATGTCAGCCTGATGAGGGAAGTCGTCGCTTGCATGTTGAAATATGACAAATAAAATTAGATTTGAGACAGTTGTTTCCAAATATTTTTCACACATCGCTATGATGTTATTGCAACTAGAATGAATTTTATTGATTTGAATCAATGAATCAATGTCAAACACACCTTGGAATGTCCCACTTATGCTTCTTAACATTCAAACAACGCTCGTTTCACATGCTAAACTGAAACTAATGTTAAGGTTGGCAATAATAATATTTTCAGACATGTCTGTAGTTACATTATGTAAATGCGTGAATCTGTAATTATGTAAATTACTTTGTGAACGCACCGGATCGGATCTTGATGCGGGTATAAATAATTTTTCAGACATTAATTAGATTTCTATTTCCTACATTGAGAACTTGTGTCAAGAATAATTCAAGTTTTGTTTGCTAATTCAATTGAAGCGTCGAATAATGGTATTGTCATTTAGATTGTTATAGATGATCGTTTCTTATCTATTCATTATGGAATTAGGTTTGAGGACAGCTATGTTAAATCATTCTGTATTTTACTAATACAAAATGACTGGTGTAAAATGAAATGAAGTGTCATAGTTGATTGTGTGACTGAAAATAGTTTTTTTTTAATTCAGGGTTAAAGGTGATTATTTTTATCACTGATTGTGAAAGTTTTGATACAAAGATTTTATTCATTGTGTCAAAATAGATATGTTGAACTTCTGTTTTTTGTAAATAAACTTTTCCAAAAATTGATTTGCCTTTATTTAACTATAGAGCTGATTTATTTATTTGCACTTATCTGAAAAATAGTCTGTATTTGAATTTAGAATATACAATAAAATTTTCGGTTGTTCCACTTATACTTAGTGTACAATTCAGCGAAAATATGAGTGTAATTGTTGATAATATTTTGTAAAAAAATTGGCTTTTTAAGTAAGAGAATATACATAAACAATCAACACTTTTACACTGGTAAAATTAATAATTATCAAAGAAAAACGGAATTAATTTGTCAGTCATCAATAATATATTCACTTACTTCTACAAAAGATTTGTATGTTGCAAAAAACGAAATTTCGTTGTAAAAATGTAATATTCTAGACTCTAAAATATGTAGATTTTATTTCGGTGAGTTAATTATGAGGTTTACAATAGGGGTACCATCTGTAGTATTATCCTAATTTATTCGTCTACTGCTGTCACCGATATAATGGCCATTCTAACATGATGCTATCAGCAATTTTCAGAATCTTTGTCACATTTTGCTTTAAAAAGCAAAAAAAAAATTGAATGAAAAAAGAAAGCAATTCTTGAATTTTTAATGGCATTTGCCTATGAAGCTTCTATACTGATAAAATAGAGTATTACGTTATTTTCCAAAAGTGTTAGCGTTTGAATGAATTAATAAGTCCAAACTTTTGAGCAAAATGTCATGAGTGTTCAGTTCAAATTCACTAATTAATTTGTATAATGCTACTAAAGAATGATGTAATAAAGTCACAATGAAATATCAACAAAGCATAAAAAAAAATGAGTAAAATTTACACTTATTTTGGTCGAATTCTTGTTTTTGGACATTTTTGTTTATGATATTTGTGCCAAAAAAAATTGCTTGTTGCAGATTGTCTTCCAGGCAAGGTAATTTTATATCAAGACAATAAATTCTTTTGATAAAATTTTGGCTTTTGAGGTATTGTATTAAACTCAACATTACATGAAGAAATATTCAATTTTACAAAAATGCAATGTTTGCTTTTCATCTTGAAAGTAAATCAGTAGTTTTTTGTCTTATTCTGTATTTGAAAGCTGTAGAGAAGATAGAGAAAAATTGTTTGCTTCTAAATAATGATAATGCTCTCTTTATAGGTTCAATACAAAAAAAAAAAAAAAAAAAAAAAAAAAAAAAACTAAGCTTGCATCTCAAACCAAACTAGAAAAATATCAGTGATGAGGTTTTTTTTACGGTAACACTAAAAAGCGTGCGCATTCAGATTTTATTTAGCAGTGAGCAACAGCAATACAACAAAAGTTAGTATGTAAGTTGTTGTAGATATAGGCATTAACTCCATATTCATCTGGATATTGACTTTAGTGCAACAAAATTTGTTCCAATTTCCAATTCAATTTTTGATTGTAATGCAATCAAAATAAATACAACGCATGATATTTGAACCTAATCGTCTTTCAAACACTTGCAACTTTAAGAAGCACTCATATTCTTAAAGCTGTGTGAGCTAGAAAGACTTGGGTATGCTTTTATAATATAATATACTGAACTTATTGAATGCTCTCTAGTGAATCTTACATAAATCTGATGCATCGGTAGAACATTTTGTAGTTTGAAGACATAGATTCTTTAAGTTGTGAGGGCAACCAGGTTATCATTGCGTTGAGTTTACCAACAGAGAAGGAAACCGACATACATATACACAGCTAAAAATATTTATTCAGCTGTATCCTTACTTTTTGCGTCCTTGGATACTATTTTATATGTATAAATGGGGAAATTGATTTTTAAGTATATTATATATAAATTTACTTGATAATAAACTTAGAAAATTGGGTCAAATAAATCTACTGTGTGGTTTGAAATCAAAACACTAATGTTTTGAAAATATGAGGATATTTTTATTTTAATAACAATTAATATACATAATTATGAAAAAAGTGGATTCATCTTCTTGCAAGCATAAGAATCAAGATTTTTTTCGGATACATCGATGATTATTTCCTTTCTGAATTCTCAATGAAACAATAAAGTTCATTATAAATTTCATTAAATTTTTGGATTGTCATTAAAATATGTTTGTTTCATTTAACAATCCGAACTGTTTTAGACACATATTGCCCGATATCAAAAAAAGTCTCTGCCAGTTTACACAGATAAAATGTGTATTAATGTCACAAACATAAAAACCTTACATAACTGGTGTTATGAAAACTGAAATAAATAGAATCAATTTAAATCCAATCCTACAAAAAGAAATTACATTGCAAACGCACTTTTATTTCACACCTGATATCTTTTAATTATCAGGCAGTCATAAATTTGATGTCGAATTAAATTTCATAAATTCCTTAATCGTAAATATTATCCTCAAATCGAATTTTTATTTTCTGTATGGTCATAATTGGAAACACCCACACGTCGGTATTTATGTCTTTTGTCGTTTTTGAAGCCGACTTTCTATTATGCACTTGAGATTTATTAAAGAGAAATGTGAAAAAGCACGAACAGAAAAATAAATTTTCTCATCCTCGTTTCGTGTACAAAGTCAACTAATTTTTACTTCATAAATAAGTTTTAATTTAGATTAGATAAAATTGAGAGATTGAATTAGCATTGTCATGTAAACTATATCTGAAGGCGGCAAAACTTAACGCGTTAAGACTGTCGTTGCATGATCATTATTCAGAAAAGTCATGAGAAAGATTCTCCTCATTCTATGAATCGTGCACATGACTCTTTAAAAAGAAGTATTCGTCTGACAGGACAAAATACCACGTCACAACTACATGTTTCCGAAGCTCAGCAAAAATCAGACTCCGTTCTTCGTGATGCCCTCACTTAAGAGTTGTTCACATGAGATCGAAGAAAATTTTACTCGAGATTTTCGATCGTAAGATCTTTAAAATACAGCTTGTCACATTTAAAAGCAATCAGCATGACCGTGTGGCTTAAAATGAACGACTGTTAAGCAACAGATTGGACAATTTATTGGCAAACAGTAACAATCGTTAAACGTTTAAATGTTTGCAGAGGTATTCTCTGCAGAGCTTTAATTTAATTTGTCGACTTTATCGCTACGACGGGTTAATATCCGAACGTAAAGTGTGTGGAGTTATCGCTTCCATTACATTTCTCAGTGATATAGTATAATAAAATAAAACCGATTCAGAAAGTATAAATTATAAATTATCAATTAAAGGTTTGATTTCGAGATTTTATCATATCTTTATTTCTTAAAAATATTTTTTATACTTGCCTCTGCAGCAGGAGCCTTCATTGAGAATGGGTTGATGGCAGAGGTGACATGGTCGTGGTTTCTTGAATGTTTTGCAACGAAATGCATGGCTTGGTCCCTGGGTTACGCTATCCTCGTGCTGAAACAAAAGTTTTATGAAAAACAATTCTTCTATTTAAGTCACTTTTAGAGAAATTGGAAAAAAACTACAAAAAAATTCTTTATTTAAAAGCGTTCACAAAAAATATCAAAAAAAGCAACAATTATAAATAAATATGTTTTTGAACTCACCACCTTCAAAATGACATTTTGCGAACGGAGCAGTCAACTGGGAACGTAGAATTCCCAACCGAGTGCGCGAATGGCCTTTCTGGCCATTCCGAAAATAATATAACTTAATAATAAAGAAATCTGGTTAACAAACTGCCGGTGTCGCAAATACTGAAGAAATAAAAAGAAATCCGTATTTAAAAACCTTCTTTGACAATTGTCAAATGAAAAACTGTCAATTGACTCACTTGATATTTTCAAATTTTTTTGTATTTACTAATGACGCAACGCAAGTTTTTTCATTAAAACAACAATAATAGTCCGCAAAATGGCATTTCACAAACGCAAAAGTCAACTGCGAACGTAGAATTCGCATACTGATGGGCGAACTTTTGTAAAAAACATTGGCCTTTCTGGACTTGAACACTTATTTGACTTAATGAAAATATGGAAAGAATAAAATCCTTATTTAAAAAACTTCTTTGATAACTGTCAGTTGATTTATGGAACGCATTTTTTTTAATAAAAAACCAAATTTTTGCTCCTTTCAAAAAACTTTGTTCAAATCTCGATGTGTGAAGACGTATTCGGCACGTTCGCACATTTGAAACGCTCAGACGCGAAAAATGTCTTCTCACACTTGGTTTGAAAACTAATATTTATTACTTTGCTGCTGTAAAAAAAGTTAGATACTTACAATAAGCATTCATTTGAGATCATAAATTTTGACTTAAGACGGTACTGATAAAAGCTATGGTTTGTATATAATTTTTGTTAGTTTATGTAAATTAGGAGTTTCTTTGCAGTTTAGGGTTCATTGCTAGTAACTCAGCGATTATCGGAACCAAAAACTTTTTAAGTGCACTAAAACTTTTTTTTTGGGACTACTATACTTCTTCTACACCATAATATTCCAAGATACTTGTGTATTATGAGTTGCATAACTCAATTTAACTGAAGTATTAAGAGCTATTCTAAACATTCTTAAAGCAAATGAATCATTTATTGGGATTCATTATAGAAAATTGATCTATCTGTAATGTGATTCCCCAAGTAATTAGCTCCCTACTGAAACTTATGTCTAAAAACTTTTCAACATTAAATTTTGTAATTTTTTAAACAAACCATAAACCGCAGAATATAACAATTATGGAATTATGAAAGCTAAGAAACAAAGATTTATTTCAATAAAACAAAATGAAATAAACAAAATAAATACTAATGTGTTTTGTTTTAGTATTCATTTTTCTGAATTAAATAATAAAATTGGAAATGTGTTTGATAACAAATATGATTTATTCCTACAAGAATGTATGGAATAATATATTATATTTTAATTATATTCACTTTTCTAAGCTGTACCATATTTTAACTGAAATTCCTTTATTTACGAAAAAATTATTATAAATTTCAAATATAGGTCAGTTAAAAATTATCGAAATTATACTGAATTTGTTTATATGTTAAATAAAGAAATTAGTATCAACATGAAATTTAAAAATTTGTTTATTATTATTTCAACATTCAAACTAAAATTGATCAAAGCTGCCGAAACTTGTTCCTTACAACTTCTAAAATTTCGCATTCCCACTCTTCCAACTCTGTTTATTTTTTTTTTTGTGTGTTTACAACACTTTCTCGACGTCTCTTCTGTTTGATTATTCATCAATCTTTTTAACATTTGTTTGATCGGGTAACAAGTTGACCACCAAGAAGTCTTATCTCTGTAGGTGTTCTTCTGTCAACATTGATATTTACGACATTCGATTTTAATATGTGTATAACCATCAAATGAATTTCAATCCAGAATGGGATATAAGTTTGTGTTCAAATAGATTGAAAAATGTTAAATTCTTTGCCAAAAATTCCATGCTTGGAACTAAAACAAGAATGGCTGAAGTATTCATAATGTAAGCAGCTTGGTTAAAGTTTGTCATGTATTATTTGTCTTTCATACAATGCCCTTTCTAGTCAAGAAATTCCGTTGTTGTTACAGATTCAATAAAAAGTCGATTTATACAGAAAATATATCACAGTTAAGATCAGAATATGTATATTTATTTATGAAATAAAATTGCCTATAAATCCAGACTATAAATAATTGTTAATACAAATGTCGTTTAAATCATGTTATAGCCAGACCTCTCGACAATAAATTTTAATACCATCGAGTAAATAATGTTAAGTCTGTTATGAAAGAGGTCAAGTGATGGACTAAAACACATTGTAAAATATTTATTCAATAACTCAGATGTGCTAATCATATAAACAGACGAAATATATGCGAAATGTTTATTTACGCAGACATCCTGAGTTGCCATTCTATCAAGCCAAGTCTGTAATCTTCACAAATATCGTTCAATTAACTTCATAAATATTGATCCATGGACATAGGATTCAATTTGATATGTTTACATAAAGCTTGAAATGAACCCAACTTTTTTGTATTTCGTAATAGCGTCGTTATTTATTTATTTCTGTTTAAACGACTGGTCACTGTGTGTGGTTTACAATCGAATTTGAACGACATGAACCAGACTGTATCACCTTTTTGAAATGAATAAAAATAAATTCGATTACTCTGCTGCCATTTGGGTTTTATTAACTCGATTCGTTTTCCTTTGCGAGACATTTATTTGGATTGCTACAAGAGTACACAAGCACCCCAAGTGAATAAATAGGAGGTGTTTCAAATAAATAAATTCTAGAATGACATGGAAGAACCTATCCGCTTTGTAAAAAGAAATAATGATTGTTTTATCTTCATTAAACTGGAAATGTCTTACATAAATATGCAGTTGTATTCTATGAAAAGATTATTAGACTTTGTGGTGACTGAATATGGTTACAGTAAAACCCATTACATTGGAGTGGTTCGCAACTAATAAAGTTTTAATCCTTGAGACGAAGTTATACTCAAATAGTGTGGTTTAATCTCTAGTGACTTGTTTTGTTATATTTTTTTACAACTATTCATATTAAACGTTGTCGCAAGAGAAATTATAAAGTCTAATCTTCTAAAGCAGTAAACTTTAAACTAACAAATCAAGAAATCTTAGTTTACGTATTTTATGCAAAATGTCTACAAAAATACAATTTCATTTACTAAAATTTTTCGGAGCTGCATAAATTAAAACTACTTTGCAGCTTAATATGGAAAGCCACTAAATACTTTTTGAGTTTAATTAAGTAATTAATGTATGAACTAACTATAAAAAATGAAGATTCTTGTTTATTCATTTTTTTTTTTACTTGTGGGTAATCTTGAATTGATTGATTACACCGATGATGAATTTTTGCGGTCAGATTTCTTATCTTAACTGATCTAACGTTCTACAAAATATCAAGGAAAAAAACAAAAAAAAAGTAAAAGAACTGTAATAGTATTATATTTTGTCATTTGTCGTTATCAGAATAAACCTTCCAACTGGTTTGTAATTTGACACTGTTAAAGTGACGGTATACACAATTATTTCATACCGGGTGCAGTTATTTCAAATGAAAAAAATAGATGGGGGAATTTCTATATGTAAGAAAAAAAGCAAGGATGCATGTATAAGCGCTTATTTCAGTTTCGAATAAGTTTTAATCTTCAAAAATTCAATGCCAGTGTCCATGTAAGGCAAACCTGACGATTATTATTTTTTGGTCATGCTATTTTTGTAGGTTTAATATTTGTAAGTAAAACAGTGTTCAATTTTAAGGAGGTTGCATCAGAAGAACATTTTTAGTGAACCACAAGAGACAAATATAAAACCACTTCCGTGATCCAAACTAGTCCGACCGTTCTTACCTTGAAGTGTTGATTGTGCTTCTAGAATTTGTACTGCAAACTGAATGTATAATTTTCTATCAATTGCGGTGTCACAAAACTCACTTTGCAAATACCAAAACTTTCCTACTTTCTGATTGTTTTCCTCTGATTTCTTGATAAATTTGAAGGATGCTTCAGGGTATAAAATTCTGTTCATATGTTAGAAAATTCCCACTATTCCATTTTTTTTAAGGTTTACCATAGATCTTTTGTGATGTAACGATACATCAGCATCCCAACAGCTGTTATAATTTTCAAGAGTTGTCGTCAGTTCAAGCTACTAAGATTTCTTCAGTTTCTTGCTTGGAACAGCAACAAAACTTGGCCAGGATGCATCATCAGAATGTTACAGTTCTTCGACAGCAGAAGATTACAATCGTAGCTTGCTTCCTTCATTGCTAGATAGACAACTCAGGAATCTTTCTTCGTAATTGCATGACTTTCTGTGTTAAAAATCAGTTTTACATAATTGCAGAAGAAGTTGCCACAGCAAAAGACATCAAGACGCCAAGATCAAAGGCAGATCAAATTAAAATAAAATTTGATGTTTTTGCTAAATGAAACAAAAACTCTGGCAGTTGACGTCTTATTATTTTAGAAAACGGTAAAAAATAAATTGTTTGAATTTAAACTATTTGAAACCTTTCAGTAAATAATAATTGTATGCATATAATGAATGATTAATTGGTTATCCATCATTAAATATTCAAGATTTTCAAACCCGGTAATACATTTATAAAGCACGTAAAGCAGCTTAACGTAAAAGTGTGAATCTTTTGATTGTAAAAAATTTCCTATCTGTCATCCACAGTCGTGAAACTCTTTTGGAATCGGTTTTTCTTTCCAAATGGACAAATAAAAAGAAAATTCCTTCCATTGTATGATATGATTTAGTTTGAAACATCTAAAATAAGGATAATATTGTTGTATAACAAAGACAAACATTTGTTCAGTACCTTCAGTATAATAATCTAATTCCGTTCCATTACGATTCGTGACGGACCCAAATGGTCGTGCCGAAGCAGTACAGTAACCCATATGGATAAGCGTCAATACTTCTAGAATCGATAAACCGAACTATAAACCAGGTATTGTTAGCCACGTGTTTCTCATTAGAGAGCTTTTTGGTCACTTCAGAGCCATTGTTGGCAACGCAGATGTCGATACTGAACTTTTCGTTTATAACGTAATAGCAGATGTTCTAGTCAACGTTATATTTAATAAAACTGCATGTTTTTTCTCCTATTATCATCCACAAAAATAAGCAGGTGACTTTCGAATTGAAGAGATGAATAAAAAATTAAACTGCTTTGTGTATAAGTGAAAAGCTCCATTCAAGTGGAGTCTGAATTAATCGATTTAAGGGTGGTCGGGAATAAATATTTATATTATGAATAAACTTTTAATTCAGTCCGGCTGGAAGTGAAGTCATTAATCATTGCCATGAGCAGTTTACAAATGAACTGTTCAGAAGCTGCGTGATTGAGATAAGAGTTTATTTATGAACAAGTTGAGGAAATTCGGAAATAACATCTTAGGTATTGAGAGTTGGTCCACAAGTGTCGATAGCAGAAAATAACTTGAAACTTTTTCAATTCATACAAGTCTCAAGAGTGCCAAGTTTGCAACTTTAAAACGATACATGGAATAATCACGTGTGAAGAAACTCGATGCAATAAATACTGATTCGACGACGTTTCGCGATTTTAATGAGATTCTCCAATAAATAACACTTTGACATTGAAATTTCCTACTGCTGGTTTAACATTCGTGGTGAAATGTTCAGGAATTGCTTCGTGACGATTTGTATTGAGGTTTATCAGTGAAATGGATAAAAAGTTACACAGTGTATTCGTGCTTTCGGTTTTAATAATCTTATTGAAGCGGTTAGTTGAAAAGAAGCGGTGCTTTTCTAGTAAAATACGCACGGAATAACAATTTTTTTTTTCAAACGTGCATGGTGTGAATTCGGTGGGATTTGTTTGACTTCAACAGGATGTTGTATACGGTGCCAACGTCAGCACGGAGAACAATAAATTTCTGTTTATTTGCTTCGCTTTTTGTGGAACTAATAAAGTGACTTGAAAAATACAACTTGCTTGGAATGCTATTGCGCAATAATACAGTCGCTTCACTACTCCAACTTAGATGTAACATTTCCAACAAAATTTAATTAGAATTTCAAAAATCAATGAGATTACCAAGTAAACAAGCTTTCGTAATCCAAACTAAAAGCTTTCATGAAATTAAATTTAAACTTTTTTAAAACTACCTATCCACTGAATTTTGTTAGTAAACCTACAAAGGTAGTTACATTTTCCTTAGCAATTGAATTTCTTCATTAATCACACCGTCATAAGCTTCAACCAACTGTTTTGAAGTTTCTTTAAAGCTTTCACTCGACTGTTGTCCTATTGCTTCTTTAACAGTTAGCACCTAGTATCCAACTTGACGTTATTTACTTTTTCCGTTGATCATTTGTTAGTAGATTTCATAAACGTTCACGTATCAAAGGCTTAATAGCTTACTTTCATGGTGTCATTTTCTGTAATCAGTGTTTGGTATAGGCAATCAAACATACTGCATATCTGTCAATTTAGTTTAAGAACATTTTAAAAAGTACTTTCCGTGTTTCAGGTTTGTTTTTTGTGCAGTGATCAAAATAGGTGATAGCGAAAAGCGATAATTTGTTCCCCTCGACTTTTTTCTTAATTTGAAATAAATATATTTCAGTTTTGTTAATTTCCAATTTTTAGTGAAAAAAACTAAATGTTAGTAAACTCTCTAGTACGTTCAGCCATTATTCGCACAAATAACAAAGTGCACGAATGACAATCCGCATGAATGACAGGTACTCTTTGATTTTTATTATTAGAACCTAAAAAATGGTCAATAAAAAATATGACATATCCTACTATAACCTAAATAAATATTTGACAACTAAGCTTGGAAAAATAAATGTTTTCAAGAGCAAAGATTCAATTTTTCATAAATAAAATTGCGGATTAGTTTATACACGTATTAGTTCGAGAAAAACACATTTTTTAGTACACCAAAGTTAAATTTTGATATATTTTTAACCTTCATCAATAGAGTCCTCAAATCGCTTTTGAACTGATTGTGAACAAATCAACGGAAAATCCACATTTACACTCAAAAACAAAATTTACGATGAACAATAATTCTGCCAAAATGACAGAAAGTTCCCATGTCAGAGCTGTGTTAGAGTTTGAAAATTCAAACTTCACGAAAGTTAGTTTGACGAATACTTGTCAGATCCAAAATTTAGCCAAAATCTAAAATTACAATTCAATTTCGAAAAGTCCATGCATATGCCATCTGTTGATATAAAAAAAAGGTTTTAGTTTATAAAAAGAAAACTGAATCAAAAGCCTGCCCTAATTAGAAATACATAATTTATTTTGATTTCTTATAAAAACGTTGTATTCATACAACACTCTTTAAAAATGAGGTTATTCTTCAAACCTTATGCCATTGTGATCATATTGATGTATGTGCAGGTGTTCCATCGTATACGCTTAGTGGATTTTTTGGCTTTCATTGTTCGAAATGATGCTTATGTATCAGCAAGTGATGTTCTAGAAATAAATTTACTCAAAATTCACAAATGGCGGCAAATTTATCGAAATCGTTCCAAGATTACTACAATTCTCTACTAGAAAAATCTATTGTTTTTCAATTTCTTTCAATTTTCAATTAAACATTTTTGCAAAATTAAGATCTAATTGGAAAACAGTGTTTTCTAATACTAAACCATAATCTTTTGCCAAAAGAAAATAGAATATTAAAAAAAAACATTGTTTTCAAACATTCTGTTGTTTTATGATTAAACAAAATTATCTTTAGCTTCTCTCTTCTCAAATTCTTATAGAGCTTTACAAGTGGATGGTATGTGCCAATTTTTGTCTTTATAATCACTATCATAAGTAAATCCATTATGCGTATTCGATGGGACAGCCTGTACATACGGAGACCATGGTAAGTAGTTATTTCCAATTTGTTATTATTATAAATATTAATTAATATATAAATTCTTCGACACTATTAACTCATTCGCTAGAGCGTTAAAACGTCTCAATTATTTATCGCCTTGATTAAACCACTTGTTTATTAAATAACTATGAAATAATTTTTGAACGATGAATTGGTGTTTCAAATGTAATATTTCTTTTGAAATCCAGAGTGAAAATCCACTTTTTTTCAATTCAAACGAGCAAATAAACAATGTTTTTATTTGAAGTAATCTCTTTGAATATTACGGATGGAGAAAATATTTACATTTTGTTAAAAATGACACCAACAAACAAAAATAAACATAATGTTTTTGCTTTCCTTTTCCAAATGATTCAAACATTTCACAGAACTTTCCTTTTGTCTTCATCTTTGTTAAAATGTTTCCACATATTCATTTCATGAGTTACTGAAAATATTTTTCTTTTCAGCTTCATCTGTAACAGACGTAACTGTTAATTAGAAGCAAAAATTGAGACAGCTTTTATTTACTGTTAATATTTTCATGACTGAATAATGGGATAAATGAAACTGAAAAAAAAAGTAAATGGAACCTGAGTCATTGTTTAATAAGCAAATGCCTTACTTGAGTTATTGGCAATAAATTAACCAGTCAATATTTCTTCAGATAACCATCAGACATACTTATGCACATTTTATTCTGAAGAAAAAGAAAACTCGTTCAATTTACTTCTAAATTAGTCTTTGTTCAGAAATGATGAATAAGTCAATTAAACTTTCATTATTTTACTCAGAAGTATCAATCTTATTTTATTTTTCCATCTCCGTTTGTTTCAATCAAGTATTTCTTTTCTAATTTCTGTGTAAAGATAAAATTAAAGCTGATACATCTTTATCTTACAGGAGTTAGCTATTAAAGCTTTTTTAGATCTTAGATATTTCTTTAGCTGTTTATTCTCCGCTTTTATTGATGTCATTTTATGCCAAAGGCTGGATTATTACGTCCAAATCGATAGAATTTTCTCCAACATTCATTCAAGTTGCGAAATTTTCATTCGACTTTATATTATCTTCATAATATTAAAATTCAAAAATCCATTGAAGATGTTTAATGTTCATTAAAAATTAAATACCTAAAACTGTCTTGAAGCATTTTAATTCAATTATATTTTATATTAGAAAACCTTCCAACTATTTTTGGAAAATTAATAATTGGTGATTTCTACATCAATGAATTACCCAACATTTCAAATTTTTCATTCAATTTCTACACAACATACCAGAAAAGTTATTAACCTGTCTTGCTATTAAACAGATGCTGCTAACATTTTTTTAATGTTAAATTTTTTCATCTTTTCAAAGCGCAAAGCTTTTAATTCTACATTGTTTGTTTTACAGGCTTTCATAATTCATCCAAAAGTGTTTGCATTTTAACGATGCTTTTAATTTTATGCCAACCATCAAAAGAAAATAACAAGGTGGCAGACAATACGCAATACATCGTTAGTTCTTTGCAAATGAGAGCCATTGTTTTCTTTAGTCTTTTCAAAGTAAAAAATACTCTCTTGCCTCTAGTACCTACTTTGTATGTTCGAGACGTATAAAAGAGATAAAAACACCCGCAAACGGTCATTTAAAACTTAATAAATTACAGCCAAGTCATTTTATGCAGGAAGTATGCGACTTAAAAATATTAATGCACAGTCCATAATTGAAATCTAACGTGCGGTGAGCCACTGATTGCATTAAATAAAGAAAAGAATGAAACTGCACATAGATGAGAAGGGTTTATTACAGTTATTACTTGGAATTTTAGATGCAAATTGTTAGCTTTAACAGCGGAACAAATGGCAGATAATCTTTTACCCACGAGCTGAGAACTGGATTAAAAGCTCATTCTGGTTGAACAAAAAAGCGTCAACGCAAAAATTAGAAAAGCTTCAAGGATTTTTCCTATCATTGCTTGTTAGAGCTTACGGCCTACACAATAATGGAGTTAATGGTGAGGCAAGTTGTATTTCTGTGAGCTTTCGCTACATTTCCTAATAATGTCATAAATGTGAAAATTTTGAAATACGCATTTTCATATAGCAGCTATTGTTGGAAATAAGGCGCATCCACCAAAATTAGAAATTTTATATTTTATGTTCTTCTTTCATTAAAATGCAAACGGCAAAATTAATTGTGCCGTAAATTGCCACCAATCTATTCGTACAACTACCCGCATTTAAATTTAATATCATGCCTTTTGAGAGAGCTTTGACGTCATTTTCGCAGATCTCACACAAATCGTGCGCTTTACAGTAGAATACATTAAAAACGCTCCACAACTTATTAGATGCCTTCTTCACAGGCAATAATATAACACATTTGAACGAAATGAGAAGAAGCTGTGGAAAAGACCGAAATCTAATACACAGTCATAAAGTTTTTCATTTTGTCTTGTCGTAAAATTTAAATCTCAAAGAAGATGCTAGCCACAAATGTTTCAAAGCGAACAAATCCACTTTAAGTTAATTATAGAAGTAAGTCGTAATGAGGAGACTAGGGATATGTATGGTAATGAAAATGATAGTAGAAGTGGATAAGAACACTTGAAATTCTTGCCGGCATTGTTGAAGAAATTGTCTGAATGTTTTAGACACAAAGATGGTACTTTCAACAGCAGGTATTTTTAGAGAGTGGTAAAGCCCAGGCCCAAGTTATCAAAACAAACGATTAAAACGCCACTTTTATTTGCTGAAAAAATTTACAAACTGCATTTATGAGAAATCCATAAAAACTGTTAGCTTCTTGACGTTTCAGTTTCTGAGAATGTTCACTTTTATTAGTATTTTTGTAACGATATTTCGTCGACATTCCTAAGCTTGGTTGCTATTCTGACTTCTCAGAATGGGTTTGTACATATCATGACTTTGTAACAACATTGATGAAGTATCCGCTGTTAAAAATATTACTTCTTTGAATTGTAATCAAATTATGACAAGTAGAGGCCTTTTGTCCATTTAATTTACACAATAAGCTGGTTGTAACATTTCAAACTTTATTTGCACTTGCCTTTGTAAACCATGTTGAATACATTATATGGATATGTTGAATATACCGACAAAGGCTTCTGGTGTCAGATAACCGTAAGATATTTTTCTCAAGATTCGATAGATGTCTATAAAAAGCACCAATCAAGGGTTGAGCCTACCACGTGAGTTGAAACCGTCATAATTCATCGACTGACTGTTTCTAAAAATACAAATTGTGAACAAGATGCTGATATTTTAATATCCATAAAAGCCAAAAATAAACACAAGCCGTATACACAAAATTAAATTACAATTTCTACTCACTCAAACATTATCTGATTAATCCTCGCAATATTAACATTAATGCTGCAGCCAAAAATTTGAACAAGAAATTAATTTCACAGCGTGCGTAATAACGGCTTAGTGCCTTCAATAAACGAGGATTTTCTCTGCGAGATTACATTTTTGTCAGAGCCTGAGGGATTTTATTTTTACTCGACAAGAGATTCAAAAATACCGAATTTTTCATGTGAAATGTTTACTTCGCATGAATAATGTATGGATGAAACTTATCTACGCTATTCGTGAACATCTATTAAACCTTGTTTATGGAACAACATCAACAGCAAATCCTGCTGGAATGTTGACACAGGCTTTAATTGAATTTTGCTTATTGCTCGTATTAGACACATTCTGACCAAAGATAAGTCATCAAATTTGTAAATTCTAAATGATGACTTTAAATTAAGATGTTACAAAACATAAAAGTCATGTACATTACGAAATAATGGCAGCTGAGATAATTCAAACGAAAATAGAGAACCTCATATTTTAGTGAATTATTACAGCAATTGAGTCATAAAAAAGCCTCAGATATGAATAAATTACCTATGTTTTTAAACCTAATTTTTTCAGGGATTTTTGTAAGAACAATGCTGCATGTTTGATTAATTATTATTTACACAAGAAAATAGTTTCATATTTGAAATGAATATATTATTATTTTTATCAAAACATGTCTATATGTTTGTATATGTGTTAAACCAAATCTAAAATTCTAAATCTTATTTTGAAGGGAAATGGAGCTTTGTTGAACATTACGGAAATAGGTTTAGAAAACACGATATGAATCTGAATCCTGGAAAGCTTTGAAAATCTATCGCTTCAAATATTCGTACATCAGCAGCTTTTTATATGTATCATCTAACGACATTCTTTTCGAATGTCGTGGGTTTAATCTACTGTTGCGTTATCAACTATAAATCATATGGAAGGTTGAAGTTGAGGGATGTGTCTGAGATTTGATACAGGCGTTCACTTTGTTCACTGAAATTTCTAGAGTGGCAGGACCTACCACGATCTCTTTCTCTGTGGAATTCTACCTAGTAAGTGCTAGACGAAAGAAAACACTCCATTTAAGTGAGTTATCGATTTTTATTATTACGGACTAAAAGGTTTGAATATTTAGAAAATCTGAAATAGGTATTGTAATGGGAAATAATTGGATCAACTGTTTGTTTATTCAATCGATTTGCTTTAATATGCATTTATTTGTTCAGCTGCTTTTTGTGATACCTGCATGCTTTTAGCTCATCCTAATAGAAATTCAATTAAAAAAAACTACCTTATTATAAAGAAAATGACAAAATAATGGTTGATGAATAAGAAAAACTATGCAAGTTAAAAGTTCCACATTTATCTTGGGATCTCTCATCAGAAACCGTTTACGACCATCGTGTTATACAGTTTAATGGCATCCAAGTGCTGGTAGGTCAATTGTCCAATTATCTAAAGGATTAATTTGATAATCTCCAGTCATTCTTTCGCTATGTGAAAATGCTTCTAACAATGACTAGCATCTTTTGTGAACTATTAATGCCATTTCGGCGCCTACACTATCATTGAAATCATTAATTTTACTCGATGTGGGTCGTTGCAACATTGAATAATTGTGCTTCTTCAAACCTCATTCCTGCAAAAATCTCCTCTATTAATCCATAAACTGATGAAAGCCTTCATTTTCTATTTGCATCGTTTTGAAGCTAATGAGTCTATTGATTTCGGAGCAAATTTCATCATCGTATATCATCAGCTCGATTCGTGACTTTCAGAAAGCGTTATGACAGATCCACCTATCATCTATAAGAATTGACTATTGTTTTCGACGAATAAAATGTTCATTTCTTCCAGGAAGGAATGTAGATAGATTGAAAAATAACAGTTTTGGATAGTCTATTATAAATCGAATCTCACTTATACAAGACCACACAGATACTTTTTCATTAAATTACGTCGATACAGCAGTTTCATGCCAGAAATGTTACACGCTTTAATCAATCATAATTCTAGTTTATCAGACCTGTCAAAGTTTAATCAAAGTAATTGCATGTGACCCGCATTGTCAACACTTTTGACGGTTGTGTGGAAAGAGGAATGGAAGAAGCGTGTCGAAGGTGGAAAAACACTGACAGGGAGTGAATTTAATCAATCACCGGTGCTATTATGCTAGAAGACAAGAGCTCTCAAATGAGGTTAAGATGAAACAGAGATCCTTTGATTCGGCAACTCAAGAGTCCTTACTAGGAGTCCTTTGATTGCATAACCTCACCGAATACATAATGCATTCTTCTTTTCTTCTTGTAAATACGAGAGATTTTCATTGTGAAAGATTTTAAGAAGCTGACACTCTAGATTTTTTTTGTACTCATTCAATTTTTAGATATTAAAGCTTCCAATAAATTGTTCTGTTATGATGAGAAGAGATAAAAGCTCAAAAACAATCGTGAAAGCTTTTGTCGTCAACCCAAAGCGACCACTTTAGACACTTCAAAGGTATTTAATTTGCTTAAAAATGTGCTTTTGACTATAACAATTTACTTGCAATAAAGTATCTAAATTTATTATAACCTAAACGTGTCTTGATGACCCCCAGGAGCCATCCTGCGGACCCCCAATCGGGCTCTATTGCAGCATATTATGTTATTACAACGGAAATATTACAGTCAAGCCTAACAGCATGCACTACAGTAAATATGTTGCTGCTAGTATATGCGCTTAAGTGATGCTAAAAATAATAACAATCATAATAAACATAAAAAACAAAATTCTGAAACGTCTACTGAAACATTTATAGATTCTTAAAATTCATCGACTTTATTTGGATGCATAAAGATACTTCTGCACTGTAAACTGCATTAATTATGCATAACAAGCATTCTGTGTACATACAAAATGTTCTTGCGCTCCATCCAGCAGCCAATGTGTTGAAACAGATGGCAATAAGCTTGTTTACAGAATGAATTCGAACATTAACACAAGAGTCATTGCTAGATTGATTTGCAGAATTACGAGAGTTCACTGATGGAATTAGCAAAGATAAATTACTTCAACAACTGAACTGCATGCGGAATTTTAAAAATGACAAATTTTAAAAAGTTTAAAATAATTCCGAAAAAATATTTCGCAAATAATTAATCAATTGGTTTTGGATTGAAAAATACAATCATTTATTAACCTATCTGAAAATTAAAAACTGTATTATCAAAAATTTAAATGCGCAATCCGTTTATTGCTACATTCATGCTTAATTAAATTTTATTGATTTGAATGTAGTATGACCCTTTTTGCTGATGAAACCCCCAAAATATTAGCTGCAATATTGATGAAATCACGCATAGGGCTAGTTTGTCTAATTACATTTATGTTTTTCCCTATGTATTTTTTTCATCCCCTCAGCCATAATTTCCGCTCCCCAAAAAAATATTTTTCACGTTGCCACGAAAAATTCCCCACTTGCTTATCTCAAAAGCGCACTGAATGAAACAAACATGAAACAAATTTGCATATCGTTGTTACAGATTGGCGCAACGGCCACGAAATCCTAAATAAACACATTCCTTTTATGTTTCCTGCATATGTTTGTGAGAGTAGATTAGAGTCAGGCCGGTCCTGATAATTCGCGGTGTCTTGGATTATTGTCGTGGTTACCACGCCCTTGACGGCAAGTGTTAGTAGATAATGATCTTACTAAGCTGAAAGCGGTATTTGTAGCTTTTAATAAATTATTTAATGACTGTTTACGGTATTGCAACTTGACGCCAGCTTTGTTAAAGTCATTCCTTTACAAGAAGTATTCCTCTTTTTGTTTTCTTCAAGTTGGAATGCGTGATTTATGCTATGGCTTCCTTCCGAAATACTGATATAGCGAATACACCTACGCGCTGAAATTGCCATTAATTAAAAAGCTCGCTGCTTGCTGCTGTTGCTGTTCGCTTGATCTTGGCACGATATTAGATTGCTGCTTACAGAGAGAAATAACGATGCTATTTAAGTCGGATTTTTCTTGAGAGAATTACAGGAAAAGCTTCTAAATAAATTGTTCAAGTTGGGAGTAATTGTTTATTTACTACTAAATAGGTTAAAATGAATAAAATTGAAAGCTTTTCACTGAACTCAAAGTGCTTGTTATGTCAATTTCCGTTCAACGTTGTTGCAATAATCTAATCAGTTTTTAAATGATAATTTGAAACACTGCAAAGATAAAGCGATGCTCCTTTGATGAAGTCATCAACGAAATCACAATTATTAAATAATGTCAACACCATTCATTCATTTGAACATTGTTGAAATAAGAAATAAAATAATTTACGTGCAAACCTAAATGTGCTGAGCTTGATTGGAATAAAAAAAAATATCAAAGTAAGTATATACCTAATTACTTGTTAAAAAAAAGACGTAAATTATACTGTTAATTTCATTGATGACTCAATCCGAGAACAAAAGTCATCAACTTTTACTTCTATTTTATTCCCTAGGGAGATTTGACGTTATACTTTGCAATAAGAAAAACTGAAATGATAAAACTAATTTTATTTAAAAAAATTATAATTATTATTATCGTTTTACTCTCTCATATTAAGAGTACTTTTCATAAGGCTTTTTTATTATAATGTTTCAGTGAGTTCCGTATCTTCATGACAGCGACATATTTTCTACGTTAAGATTACTGTTAAAGTATTAATAAAAGAGTGAGTAAGAACTTAACAAATAGCTTTGAAATAATCCGCTAATTTATCACAGGATTATAATTGAATTTAACTAAGCAAGAAAATTATGACGGAATATAGCTCGAATAAAAATAAATCACATTACAAAGAGTACAAGTTGCGATAATAATTGTACATACAACAATACAAGTTGATCCAAGCTGCAAATGTAAAAGCAAAAAAGGAAGAAGTTATAAATCCACACAGTGGGACGTTATGCACCATTAATGTCAAACAAAAGCTTCGTCGGATTTATTTGGTCACGCTGGTTCTGAGGAGAACTATAGGCGTCCTGTCATATGGTAAGTTTTAATATTATCCCAGATTTATATCCACATTTGAATTTCTCAATCTTAGTGACTTCTTAGCTTAGAAAAAAGTAATGCTGTTGAAAAAAAATCGAACGAAAAGTTTTTTAAACTTTTCGAGTTGTGTCTTATAGTATAATGCGCAAACAATACAAGCACTTTCCACTTTTTAATCTTTTTCGATCTACAAGCGTGTCTCCAGTTCATTCATTTTTTCCATCTAGACCAAGTCAAGAGTTCAATATCAAAGAAAAGCTATCAACAACCGCATTCCAACTGTGTGTGATCGAGATGTAACGAAGCATTCCTCTATTGTTTGTAGGCAAGAAGAAGCATCGTGCTGCGGCTTTTCAAGCACAGAGCTTTGAATTATTCATAAAGCGTAACTTTTATGTACACTCAGTTTAAACAATGCGTAATCTAAAACAGGTGTTCAAGCTTTTTTACTCAATTCCGCCATCATTCATGAAGACGCGGATTTTAAAGCTGCTTTTCATTAAAATCCACCAGCTGAGCAAGTGTTATTAATTAGTTTTATTAAAGAGTTGCTTGTTATCTTAATCTTATATGTCAACTTTGACCTCGATCATTTAATTTCTCAGAAGACGAAAACACTGTGGGTTTGTTTAAAGTGTACTTAATTAATTTTTATGTATATAAAATTGCGCTGATATAAAAATTGCGAAATTTCTGAATAATGATTTTAATAATCAATATTTTCTGTAAACGAGTCATAAAATCCAATTAACAATATTTTGTTGGAATTCTTATTTCGATTAAAAATAATTAAATAATGTAATTTGGCAGAACCGAAGAGGAAAATGATTGGTGTATATCCCAAATTGGATATGAAAAGCTTTTAAAAAAGAAACTAGCCACAGTTGCGTCTGGAATTATCGCTGATGGGTCATTATTGGGCGCAGTATCGATCTGATAACAATAAAAGCACAAAGTTTTATGTGGGAGTTTATTACCGGTAATAAAAATGATAATAACTTCCTATACGTGATCGATATAAAAATTTACAAAACTGTACTTTTTATTGTACAGTTTAAATTTTACATGCGGATCGTGTGCCTTTACGTTATCCACTAACGAAAAATTATTCTGGTTCCATTTTATTCTCGTTTTGCTCAAAGTCGCAATTTATGTTTATTTATTTGTAAACCTTGAACTTTCCTCCTTTCGGACCCAAATGCTGCAGTTTCTGATATTACCTCTCTGCTCCCAAAAGGAAGGTTGAATATTTGTGACAGGTGGTGAAAGAATAAAGTTTGCATCTTGAAAGTTGGTATAAATTAAGCAATAGAATGAGATATTCTTTTTAGAGAAAAAAGTTGTACAGTAATCGTACAAGGTAAATATAATTGCTACATTAACATTGTTATTTATGGTAATAACATTCAACCCAGAATCAAAATTTAATCATAATGGGTAAAGTAAACCAACGCATATAGCTCTGATCCCTTGAACAATATTATTCTACATTAGATAAATAAGTACTGAATGATAAATAATTAAACATAAAAAATCCAAACAAAGCCGCTTTGGGCATATTTAGAGCTTTCATACTCAGCCCACAGCGAAAGTAGTTCCAATCGAAATTTCATACTCAAAGATTTCAAAAAAAGACGTATTGATAAATAAATTATTTAAATTAATTTCAGCCTAGAATTATACTTTTCAGGTGTGAAAAAATTAATAAAATGCTCTTTCCACTCTTCCTGCTTCCCTATCTTAAAAAGACGCCTAATAATTAATTAAATTAGAGACTAAACATATTTTTCAAGTATATAATTTCATTACTTGATAATGTGATACCATTAATCTTCGTCATCGCTCGAGGGTAATGTTAAATCTCCTATGTTCTAATCCAACAGGTTTTTATTGATACTAAAAATGTCGAAATCTTTACTTAAGAATCAAAGAAAGTTTATGCTAGTACTTTTAAAAAATTCAACTCAATTCCGGATAGTAGGAGTCGACAAGAACTTCCTCCTACGTTTCAACAGATATACTGATCTTGAAACATCTGTAAAACCAAACTGGGACATTTTTAAAAAGTCGTTAGGATGTGAGTTTAAGTAAAGTTTGATCGGAATCTGTTGAAAAACTAGTTATGGGTGAGATAATGGGCTATAGATCATGTAATAATAGTGAGTCTAATAGACGATGGTCAAAAAGATATACGTTATATTATTAGTCATTAATTTTGTGGGAGACCGACTTCCCAGGTTTAATGGAAATGGAAATCTCTAGTTTAACATGAAGACAGTGTGTTGATTTAATAGAGATTCAAAAACAAGCAAATAAAATTTTCAACGGATTATTATTATTAAGACATTTTTTGCGCTTTCTGTAACTCACAGCTATCAAATTGAGTGTGTATTATTTTTCATGTACATTACTTCCAGACAATCAAATTCCGCAGCCATTGTCCCAAATGCTCGCGTCTAAAAGTTTCGAACTTTTTCAGTCCCAACTTAATATTCTTGGATCGCTAGTAGGTAAGCACCAGGGGATTATTTATCCTTCCAAAAATGATGCAGCAAAATTTCATCACGGCAGTTAAAGTTGATGCTCTCAGCTATGTTATGACAAAAATAACAATTTATCATAACTTTCATATAAAGAAGACAGGTGGATTTATTACCTGTTTATTTTCTTCAAAGTATACAAAAAATTCACTTTGTAATACGTGATGTTTAGGTAAAGTGCTTTATAAATTTAATGAAGGAAATGAAGAAATTAATTTAATTACTTTGTTACGTAAGTTGGCGTGAAGTTATTTCAATTTAACCATTTTTACAGTGAATGTTTTCTTTATTAGTCACAATTATTAATGCTTTGTTTAACAACAGAACATTACTAAAATAACTTCAGTTTGTTGACAATTATAATAAAAGTAGAATAAACATTCATGATTCATTCCACCATTAGTAGAACAACCTTTTCGTTTTCTTCTGGTTGACGGTGATTTCGGGATGCCACTGACCATTGCCATTTCCTGGAATTGCGGTCCCAAAACCTACCTCTTGTCCAGTCTACATATTATTCTCTTTCCTATTATATCTCCAGCAACTCGGAGAACTTCCAAAACCACTCTCAATTATAAACTCCCTATTAATTTTTGCTTCACGTACTTTTGCAATAAATTCCAAGCGGTTGAAATTCCATGCCTGGTTCGACTGTACTTCACCACAGAGAAATCTGAACCTTCCACGTTAAAATTTATTAAGACATAACCCAAATTTGCTAACCTAAAGTCACGTCGCTGTTATTTACATCAAAAACACAATGAAAAAATAATGGAACTTTTCAAATAAAACTTGCAGAAATTTCAGGTAAAGCTTTTGGAAGATTAGAGTAGTTAAAAGTTTTATGAAACGACGTCATTGCATTAATTAAAGTCTAGACTGAAATAAACCGAATATTGTAAGAAACAAAGTTTTTAGCAGGGTTGTTTCTATTTTTTCACATCTTCATTCTTTGTTCTTTTTATGACGGAAATTTATAACATAAAGCAGCATTAAGCATATGGACTTGATAATTCTAACATAAAAAGTCGAATAGTTCTAGCTTGAGAATTCTGTGTATCCAGAGCAGTGATTAAAATAACTTTGATTAGAGACTGTTATAACTCAAGATTACAGGGTCTTTTTTATGTCTTACCGTTTTGAACATGGGACATGGAACATACCTGGAAGAGAAAGGAAAATTACTACTAAAAATGGAACACTTTTAATCAGTTTCATATATGAAAATTATTTACATAAATTAACATTAATTAATCTCATAATAAGGTAAGGTAAAACACCCACATTCAGACACCTTAAGAGATTCACATTAGATACTATTTATTTAATGTAACTGATAATATACAAACGTTCATGAGTTTTGATTTTTAGAGGGAATAATTATTTCTGATGAAGACCGACTAACTGTTTCACATTAATTTTCTCAATAAATTTATTTCTTTATATTTCTGTATGACAAACCCCACTTTCACCTACTTCCAATGCCATATTTGACTTTTTATTCTGTAATTATGTTGCTAGTAAACTATATTAAGGAACTGGTATATTAAAAAAGACGATTACCATAAGTCTAGATTTTGTAAATTTGGGTATTTCACCTTACTACATAATATAGTGTACACCCATTATGAGAAAAAAGAGTTCTGTGAATTTTTTTCATGTTTCAACAAATCCCACAAAAAATGAGCTAATAAAAAAAGTTTCCGTTTTATAATAAATTTAAATTAAAACACATAAACCAACAAAAAATATTATGAGTATCATTATTTATTTTAATTTCGTGGAAACGTCAACAACTCAATATTTTATTTAATGAAAACCTAATTTGTTTAGAATCATATTTCAGCAAATACATTGTTAAACTGAAACTAACTTTTTTGTAATTTTGTTGACAATGAACACATGTAAACTATTATATAAGATAAACAACATACTAATTGAAATTCTAATTGCTTTAATCAGACTGGGAAACACTTGACGGAAGGCTGTAGCGTCATTCAACAACATAATTAAGTAGCTTGTAATTTTATGCTAACAAAATAATTTAGATCACTATGACGTGAATTCTCACTTATCTAAAACCGATTTTAACATTTCCCAGAATACTTTTTTTTATCACTTGCATCAGTATTTAACAATGATATAGCAGAAAGTAGAAAATATTTTCAAATCTGTGGAATGATTTCATAATTTCATCAATTATTTATGTCATTTATAAATATTAAATTACACAGTTACCAATCCGACAAAGAATTTAATTATAGCCTGATATTATTGAATAACATATTTAATGGAAGATTTATGTGTTAAAAATACAATTATGATTTATTTATTTCTTTACAGGCACAAGTGTTCAGAGACAGATTAATGAAGACGTAATCAAAGAATTTTCATTTTTATATTCGTCTCTTTTATTTTGCGAACTTTTTATAACATCAAAATGACAATCTCTTTTATGAATAACCAGACTTGTCTTATTTCTTCGACGAAAGAAAGAAAAATGATTGGTTACAATGTCGTTTCTACATTATGTCGTCAATAGCACACAAGGTACAAACATGTGTCAGTTTCATCAACCATGATGTCACTTTGGATCTTTCACATCTGGACGATATGGACTTCTAAGCCTATAAAATCCATAATAACTTCTCATGAATGAATCTGTGTATTTAAGTCTTCCTGCTTGTTTTTCCCATCAAAACAAAAATGTTAAAAAATACAAAAAGGAAATATCAATTGAACATATAAAAAAAATAATTTTTTTCTACCAAGTCTGTCCGGCGAAGCAAAACTGCTTTATCAAAAGAAAAAACAAACATAGAATATATGTAAACGAATACAAAAAACAAAAAATTGTTTCAGTTAGGCTAAGTTTCCACTGCACTTCTTGAATACATAAAATGTTAGTTGAAACGACTTCCTTTTCAATTTGTTCATTGGAATTTTCAATTTGTGCCTTTTGTATTATTAATGTGGGCGCTAAATGTGACTATAGGCAACATTTGGTAGCTATTGTATTCCACGAAAAACATTGGCTCCATTCCAGATAAGATTATCACGCAACCGAACATCTTACACCGTAAAATGCAACATTTCTCAAAGGAATCCGAAATGATGTCGCCATTCTCTGTTGACGGAAGATAAATTGTTGACGAAAGCGACACATCGTGCATTATGAAGAGCAATTAACCCACTTGAAACACACACATACAACCCGGAAAAAAGTGCTGCATTGTTCGCAGCATTCTTTTATTTTCCTTTCAACGGATGAAAAGCTTTTCCATTCACGTTTTCGTATATGGTTTGACGCTGAATTTTACAATCAACATGCCACACAAAACTATCAAATATCTAATCTAAGTTATTGCAAACAAACATCTGCTACTCTCTATCGACAATTAGGCAGAGGCTAGCAGCTGATTTTTTCTATTTTCCAAGGGGAATGTTAAAAGCTTGGGGTTTTATGGTCATTTTTATGGTGAAGTCTAGCGGAAAATTGATTAAATGTAAGAGGCGTGAACAATAACAGATACAACAAATGTGGAAATGATTCACTTTTATATTTTGTAGCAAAAACTAGAAACTATTAATTAAAAACTGAGCTCCATTAAACAAAAAAAAAAAAACTAGCTTATTTTTTCAGTCATGGGTTATTTAAATCCTTTGGTTTCATCAAAGCTGCGAAGTTCTTTACACCCTCTGCAAATGTGAAAAGCTTCTTCATCCCTTCTGATCCTTATATCATCTTTAAAACATTATCTTGGTTTGGAAGACTCTTTAAAGTAAAAAGAACGCTGATCTTAATCTTTTCACATGACATTCTTACACACATGCACGTGGTTATAACAATGGTTTTGCTATCGCCGCTTAAAGGTATTTCCGAACCATTATAGACACAATTAGTCCCAAACCTATTGTTAGTCTAGTTCCAAGGTATTTAACACTGTTCCAGTTTTGTGTTGAACGGGAATTAATGAACGTAATTAGAACGAAGGGTTAATATTACTTTCATATCAAAAAGACTCTATCAGAACTTGGCTTAATCTCAAGGAAGGATTTCGTTTTAATTAGGTAGTTAGTGTAATTAATGAGTATAAAATTGAATAGAGATTTTAATTAAAATTTATCACAAAATCGAAAAGCAAATAAATGGGTTATATATTGCTTATTAAAACTACACCACTTTTTTTCTAATTATGCAAATATAAAATTCTGGATGAAATATAACACCAACCTTGATTTTTATGTACTCGTCAATAAAGTTCCACTAATTGTCACCTGTAATCAAATCAGCTCAATAAAAATAAAAGAGAAAATTGAAAAAAGATTGCATTGCATGTTAGAATCCGGTTGCAGCTTCAGTTTGAAAAAAAAGTTGGTGACACTGCGTCTTACAGTATTCTATAACCCGTAATTTCACGTGTTTGAACTCACGACTAGATAAAATCACGAGACAGAAGGTCGTAGCTGTCAGCTTAATTATGATGATGAACTTTCAATACCTCCAAGCAATCAATTACTCAAAAACCATTCCACGAATAATCGAAATTCGTTTGAAAAGAACAGTTTTTTTCACTCGAAATAAAAGGTTTTATTCAAGTAGATATCGAGTGTGACTTTAAAAGGAATCAATTCATAGCGAATTTCTCTTGAATAAGAACTTTTATAAACAACACACATTTAATTAAATGTTGTGCGGAATTTACAACGGTAATAAGTGTAGTTGTAGATTGAATCGGCTTTAATTATTGCAGTGAGAATGCGTGTAAGGGTATATCTGATCCTGATAAATAATAAGTGCTGCATTAGAAGCACATCTAAAAAATTACTCCATAAAAATAAACACCTGCGTTGTTGGAAAGGCAAAATGTTCAATAATAGCTTTTGCTCTTTTTACTAATCTAACGACGGATTTCCTACGAAACTCTTGTCGACAAAGTCATTTGTCAAATGTTGGCATTGCTGCTACGAATTATTAAGTATTATGGATGGAAAGTGTCAATTATGTTAATGCATATGAAGAATACATTGTGAACTACTTGGGGTTTTAAAAGCTTGACTATAAACTGCATAATGGATTAATAGGATGTTGCAGTTATGAAGAAGGTAAAAAATTCACAACATTAAAGAAAACAAATCTCTTAACTTTGTAAAGTCGTTTAAGCTCTATCGAAACTTTGAGCTTTCAAAGAACTTATCTATAAGAATAAAACGAAACTTAGAACCTTGAATTGTAACATAAAATGGAAAGAACAAAGTTAGATTTTATGTTAAAATTTTGAACCTGGATTAAAAACCTTCATCGGTAAATAAATGATTCAACGTAAATAAACTACTTTGGTTCAAAATACTTTAAAAATAGTATTATCATTTCTGACTTAAAAAAGAATTAGAACGCTTGAGGAAATGTAATAGTTATTTTCAGATCAAACTGTTGTAACACAAAATGATGCAGAAATAATAACAGATTCCCGCAATTCAATTCCTAAAAAACCATTGTTCAAGCAAAATTTTGCAAAAATATAAATTACATAAATTATATTATAGTGCTTTAACTGTTATCAACTTTGCAGCTGTACTGCATACTGAAGCTTCTGCTAATGTTTCATACAAAATTACGCTTAATAGAAACCTCCAGCTTCAAAAAGATATTAATTAAAATTACACAAGACTCGCATACTCCTAACGTCAATAACATAACTATTAATTTCCATTAAAAATTTTAACCCATTTTCAACTCGTCGACATGTAAATTCCTGTGAAGCTGTTTCATATTTTTTCAAGCAAACACGCTTGGACTAATTAGGTTACAGTTTTCTATTTAATTTTCTTGTTAGCAGTGACTATTACTAAAATTGGTTTATCTCTGTCAAATCTTGATTGGAAAATAGTGCGTCAACAGCATTTTGAGCGCGTCCTTGATTAAAGAAAAATGCTTTGATTACCTCAGAGTGAATTAGTTATCATATTCCTGTCTAAAGCTCATAGGAAACAACATAACTTGTGGCAAACACGATCAGGCAACTATAAATTTTCCATCTATTAATTTTCGACTTCTTTTCTATGGATATTATTGAAGGGAAGGTTTCCGTCGTATATAAATCTAGGCGGCTGTGCCGATAGATAGCATGTTGTAATACGCCCACACACTTGAGGTAGAGTTTCTTTGTAATAACTAATGTAAGAGAGAAACAATTAAGCTTATGCAAGTTGGATAATTTGAAACTATGGTTACAAAAAGCTCAACTTTGAGAACAGATAATTTCACATCCTCGGAAGTTAATTAATTGTATTAGTAGCTAAGATTAACATATTAAATTTTATTATTTTGTTGTTTTGACATGTATGGTACTAGATACCGTTACAGTGTAATGTAATATTTGCACGGCAACATCCAATTAAACTGATATAAAATTCTTCAGGGCTTTTATTCTGTGCAAGCACGCTAAACCTTTAAATATTTGCATAGAAACGATTAATTTAATCGTGGAAATTCTATTTCCTCTTTTTCCTTCATTCAATTTGATGGAACTTAGCTCAGTTCATTTAAGAGCAAATAAAAATTTAATATCAAATGACAGATGAAAAGCGTACATGACTGAAGTATCAAATTTTAATATCAAAAATCATGACTTTCTCTTAACAGAATTAATAGTTTTAGTATTAAAAAGAGTACTTAAGTGTGATTATCGTGTTATCTAAATTCCTCTCATATTTCATTAGTGCTTTGCTTAACTGTTCTCTTAACTTGTTGGTTCATATGTCAGAATCTAAATCCAGTCATTACCATTATCCATTATCCGATAAAAGTATGACGTTGAGATTTATTTGCTAACAACACTTCTTGTCTGTTAAGCAGCAGGAGTTGAACAAACGAACCATAATATATCTATTCAACTTCTTCCAAGCTGCATACGTTATCAATATTAGATCGCAATTTCCTTCAAGATTAATTAATGTTACTGTTTAGTGACAATCAGATACCAACAACTGCAATTACAAATCATAATTCAAATATTTCGATTTTTATTCTTTATGTCGACAAGACAGTAGTCATTAGAACCTCGTTATGTCACTTTAAACTCTATAATTATTATTGGCGATTATAGTCGGTAAACCCACGCTAACGCGATCTTAATCCGGTTCAATTTCTATGAAGCTAACGGGGTTGATATATGCTCTTTTTGTCTTGAATCTTGACGAGTGTCAAGATTCTAGTTTCCTAAAAGGGAGTTAATGTCCTACACATTCGTTATGTTCTACAGTTGAATCGTGTGCTCCAGATTGTAGCCGTTTTGCTTGTAAAGGTGTTTAATTGTACTTCTTTTATATATATTAAGAATTCTTGCGGTGATCGATGGTTATGAGAATTGGTACAGTTTGATTTCTCCGTAGGTGCAAGAACTAATTAAAACTGTCACTAAGCTCAAGTGAATGGTCACAAGATGAACACTCCCTATATACATGAATTTAAAAACCAAGTTAATAAATTAGCGCTGTAAATCAGTCGCTTAAGCCATAAAATTTAATGTTAATAAAAAATAGCAAATATGTAATTGTATCATTTATTTATCCACTGAGAGCACTGAACGATAATTTATTGCTTCACAATCAAAACCACAAAAATTCGAAGAATTAAAATCCTAAATCTTTTTAGGAAAGTTAGTTTTACCACTGTTGGATGCACTTTGCATTATAATTCTTTTTGCTTGTAGTTTTAGAAAAAAGAGTGGATCTTTGCAGGAAACTTGACAGTGATGCCACTGATGGATTGCTTCCTCTTTAACTAAAGCTCGTTTGGAAGAATCCACAAGCAATTCATTGAAAATCGTGAGGCAATGAAAGGAATTTATTAACATAATTTTATTTATGAGAATGATCACGCCAGAAGCTGGCCGTAATTTGATGGCTGGATTCCAAGCACTTCTAAATTGAGAGGTGAAATGAAAAAGACTGAATTAAGTTTAAAACTTTAAAATATGGTAATGCTTCCTCCATCAATGGTCAATCAGATTCAACAATGTCAAAATAATCAAAAAGCACCAAGCATTTCCTTGTTAGTTTGAAAAATATTTGCTTTTTGATAGAGTCGTATACTTGCATCAAAAGGTCAGGAAATATGAGTGACTCTCTGCTAACCGCATGAACTTTACTCGCCGCAATTTTCCAATCAATTCTAATTTCTAAATGATCTTTACAAGGCTTGTTAAATTTAAACTAAAAAAAATTCTGGATTAAATGACCCATGATTATCTAAACAATATATTATTAAACTCATTAAAAGCGCATTCAGAATCACTTGTAAACAAAATCGACGTAATAAAAACAACGATAAGCGGAAAATCGTGGGAAGAGCAAAGCACTTGTAATGGTCCAATTTTAGTAGTCTTTTGAATTAAATCGGTAATTTGCATCACCCCCGCTTTATCGCGACCTACCCTAACGTTACTTTCCAAATGAAGCAGATGTTATTCTGTAATCTGATAATCAGAAACAGGTGATAAATTCGTTTGGATTTAAATATTAAAATAGCTTGTCACGCCTGAGTCGGAATGCAAACAAGTGATTGAACGATGTTAAATAGTAAAATAAAACCGGAAAATCAAAGCGTGGCAAATTCAACAGAGATCGATTGGATAAGGTTCACTGATGTGGCTTTATTTGATTTTTATGCATGTAATAATCATTTCAGAAGTGAGGATTTTCTCTTTCCTTTGAAAAATGAAAAAAAATATTGAGAATTCTAAAGCGTAAATAAATCTTCAAATGAAAAGCTGAAAAGAGTTTTCTATTTATTTACTAAAAACTAAATCATTTTAAAAACTACCAAGCTACCAGAAATCTCAGATTTTTGCCTTATAGGGGCAACGTTTTGTATACAAGATATGATAAATGTGTAAATGCTTGTAGCAATTCAAGATTGAGGTCTGATCTAAAGGAGTTCCCAATAAACCAATCAATGAACGCATCAGAATGCAATTGTTATATAAAATTTGCATAATAGCATCAAGCGTCAACATCAAACTTGACCTTACCACCGGCATGTATGAGATAATTAGATCATGTCCCAGCTTAATGCAGCTTTCTCACAACTAGTGTCAAAAGTGATATTTATACGACAAGCGAAACGCTCTTAATCTCTATTTTATGCAGAACATGGAGAAAAATAAGACACTCCTTTAGTATTTACGAGAGGTAAGAGAAATTTTCAGATATGTTAGAAAATTACTTTTAAAATGAAGATATTCTACTAAGGAAAATAAAATTGTTCGTCATTCAGTGTACCCTTTTCATAACTTGTAATTTAGTTTCTTCCGTCTTTGATTGTAAACGAGCAATTCATAATCACGAATTTAAAACATTCGTATGTACTTGGATAATAATAAAGCACAAATCATAAATACAACTTCTACTCTTCAATCATGGTAAGTCATCGATCAAACAGGAAGAAAATATTGTCGGTTCAAATTATGAATGCTGTAGAACTGATACATTATTTTTTTAATCTAGTAAATTGATCAGTGAGCTAATAAATTTCATTTCTATATTGAAAGAAGAGATTAAAAAAAAAGATCAGTCACAAAACAAACCAACGTGTTATTAAAGAAATTTTTCATCAATTTGTTTTAAATTACCTCCTGTCATTAAACTATTCAATAATTGGATCCCTTCACAGACACCACGTAATTTATAACCCATTTAAAAGTGTCTAATTAGTTACAAGATTTCTATTAGTAAGAAGCTTGAAGCTTAATCCCTTTTTTGGGTAGATTATAATGAAGCAGGATCCGTCTAAGTTTTGCTATTAATATCAGCAGGAATTTTTACTATACATTGTCTCGTGCTCACTAGACCTTGACATTCTAAGAAATCGAATCTTGCAAATTCTTTCAGAGAAAATAAAGTCAAAACTTTTCTTCCAGACTTTAGTTTATTATTGTCGATAGAAACATAGGTCCTGGAAACAAAAATGTGACACATTTTTAAGATTTTCAACTAAATTTATTATGATTTCTTAAACCGATTCATCATCACCAAATCTGCGTGTTTGTTATATTTTTAGAAAACATCTGGCGGCATGCCAAAAAAAGCTACTTCAATTATCGCAAACACATTCACATTTTTCTCTTTTAGTGTGTTGAATCAACACGATCATAAAGTGAAGTCGACCTGTCATATTTGGTAATAGTACTATCAAACATTTTGACGCGAGTGTTAACGACGAGCATTATGGTCATTTCCCTTGTCACTCATGTGGATTGTCAGGTTATTGAACATTATACTAAGTTTAAAGAACAATAACTCAAAGTTTAAAATATTTAAAATTATAGTAAAGCAAAGAGTTAAGTGGAAATTCATGTAGAAAGTTACAAAGCTATAAATTAGAATTTTCATTAAATTTTTTAATGTCTTCTTGTAAAAAAATCAAATTCAATTCAAACTTTCAACGACTGCATGAAACATTTTTATTATCGTTGAGTTTTCGCATAATCATTTTACAAAATTCTTAATTTGTTTTTGCTCTGTTAAAGGCAACTGTTAATTTAACCCCCAAGTGGATGGACATTTTTGCTTTCACATTTTGTAAAATAATGATGAGCATAAAATTTTTGGACGCTTCTGTTTACATAACAGGAATAATTATAAAAGTTTCTGGATCTCTGAATTGTACTGACATCTATAACTAAAAATTTGAAAGTTCACCAAATTTATTGTATGAATTTTTTAAAACAAAAAAATCGTCAACGCGCAAAGTTGTAGCTGAATCAAAAAATTACTCTCGGCTTTTCTTGCATTAATTTGTATTACTTTAACTTCAAAGAAAATGTAATTTTTTCTAAACCAATCGAGAGTATTGAAACTTTGAAAATATTCAAATTCTTTCTTCACATACAGTCGAAATCGTCTTCACAGCGTTTACTATCGGTCTCTACATTACAATTAGCTCAATAATAGGTAACTTTTTTTCAAACTCTAACTACAATATCAATTAGCAATATAAATAGTTTAAGTTTAGTGATAAATATGTAAAAATAAAAAAGGATAGGAAAGAAAGACAGATCTAATTAACTCTCCTTGAACAAAACAATAAACATACAATTAGAAATTGCATTGAAATTAAAAACTTCATAAAACAATAATGAAATATCGCTTTTATATGTCTGTTGTTTTCGGTTTCAAACAATTCCTAATTAGGAAGCTTTATTCACTATTGTTTCAATAGGAATTGTTCATATACTGATTTGCTTTAACTTAAAAAAAACAACAAAAATTTAGTATTAAATTCTAGATTCATTAAAATTTCAATAACATTTTCAAAACTCTTGAATAATCTATTTTTTACCTTGAAGACCTCAAATAATAAACCGCATCTGAAAAATTGCTCTCGTATTCACCCTCTTCACATTTTTCTTTTAATTACTTGGTTACTATAAAAAATTCATACAATATTGTAAATTAGTTCAGCAAGAGTTTTAAAATGAAAAACCATCGTTCCTAACAATGATCTATTTGCCCCTAAAATGTTTTAATGAAAATTTATAGCCTTATTATTCAAATGTACAAACTCGATTACGCCCAAACTCCGTTATTAAGTCATTCTGCCCTCATCGGGAAACTAAACCATTTGGGCAATTACCATCACGCTCACACCACCCATACGGAGAAGCAGGTACGAGTGCCGAAAAGGCATTCTCCATCAATAGCTGAATACCGTTACAAAAAGCCTTCTAAGACAACCGTCCACACCTAGTCTAGTACCAACAATAATAAGCACTAACGGATGAATGCATACAGAATGTGACTTCCTGGAACGGAAGAATTCCGTATCAGTCTTACAATTAGTTGGATGGGTGAATTTCATCGAATGTAAATTTACCCTCCAGTACGAATGTCGCTTTCCGCATTCACTTGTGAGTAATTACACATACAATTCATTCATTTGGTAATGGCACGTGGGAACGGTTTGCTAAAAAGATAATTGTAGATATAAACATCAAATACAACTATTACGTAAGGCATCAATTGCATAATATAATGGAGATATCCTGGAAAATAAATATTTGATAAGTTCCATCGCTACTTTCAACATTTCAAGGTTTTTTCTTGAATGAATGAAAGAGATAAAAATGTGCTGAAACAGTCAACAAAGAATCGGAAGTAATAAGAAGTCATCCGTCAGAATATCAATAAATGATGGATTAGAATTGTCAACGTTGTAGTCACATGCAGTTGACATAATCAATATTGTTTGATATTAATAATAGAAGACCGATTATTTATTAATAAGTCCATCCTCAATCGATTCTTTAGGTGAACGTTTTATTATCGGTTTCTTAATATCTTTTCAATGAGGATTCATTCGATAATAAAAAAAATCTATGGTCACGGCGATCCTCACCCGTATAGTCTTTATCCCATATATGGGAGTCACCCATTCATGAGAACACATTGTTAGTTCGATAATAGTGGCCAGGTGACTTTGTTTACTCCACCATGATTTTAAAATCCGATACAACTCATTGGAACAACCATGAAATGCAGACGGAGAGTCGTTTAAAGGATAATTTTGTGACTTAATTCAGTTTTTTTATGTGAACAAACCACTTTTTACTATTGTTCTTTTGTATTATTTACTTTGATGGTATTGTTCTGGTACGAACGATATTTCATTCATTGAGGTGTAATATTTCATCCTTTAAAGTGTGTAGGATTGTTATACATCCATCGTGTGCCTTGTTATTTTGGGTACACCCTTTTGGGGTTAGCATATGTTGGAAAAAGTTCCGAAGGGTGATTTATACATCTGGGTTTGGAATTTCCGGTTTGGGTGCAACCATGGTACACAAATACCAAAATTAAAAAAAAAATTGAATGGTCAAGATAGTTGAATTTTATTTATTCCGTCAATATCGTACATTACATTTTTCGGTGGAATTGAAAATATATTATTAAAATGGAAATTCAATAACCAGAGATTTTTATAAATAGATGAAAATATATCACAAAAAGGCAATAAACAAACAACAAAAACCCCGTTTTTACAGATGGGAAATGAATAAAATGTTTACAAACTGTACATGCACACGTGCTTTATCACTCATTTATTGTTTCAATTTTCCTAAATATTGTAAAAATTCAAAGCCCAAGCTAAGCATTTTTAAAAAATGACATTTTGTCTTTCAAGGATGAAACCAAGCATCTTTCTTCAGTTTTTGAAATAGAATTTCGCTGAAGGCAAACAAATTGTAAATTCAATATTCTTTAAATGTTATATTGTTTTGTGGTATTACTCAACTGTAGCAAAATTATTTATTCAATCGATCAGTTCTCAAATCTTTTTAAAAATATATGCATTGTCTGTAATATGACTCAGCTTGAACCCGGTAGTCATAAATAATTTATGAGTAATTTTGTCCACTTTTTCATCGCTATTGTGTTTGTGACCCAGTGCACATACCACATCACGAATCTAAGCATTGCCACTGTCAGCGATCCAACTTGTATAATTTTTCAAATAGTGACGGGAAACAATTTTCTCCATCACGTGCTTACAAAGCGTAACGCCACTTTAATACAATCAAATGAGATATGACTCTCTCGAATGTTATGGAACTGTTAAATTAATAGAGTTGAGGTTGTCACTCGAAACGCTAGACGACACATCAAAAGCACTACAAGAACAAGAAGTTCAATGGCTTTATATAACGAACAAATCCATGTATAGAAATTGACTTCAGCAAACAACCATTTCCTAGATTTTCTCACTTATTATCGTCTTCCGTTTTGGTATAGCACGAAAAGGTTTGAAAACTTAATTAAGAGAGGAATACATTCCGGGCTAAAACTCGATGCAAATGCGACAAAATCGTTTGTTTGTAACACCTACGCGCGTGACCTTGGCCGATGCAACGATTACAAGGTTGGATTTACTTCTATCATCAGTCTAGAACATGTGACAAGTGGTCATGCATGACGTTATATTGGGCAAATTTATCGTCTCCCTAATTCGGAGCACGACTTAAGGTAGCCGCTTAATGGACTCTTGTGTGAATGGAAATAGGAGAGGTGGTGAAATCCCTCTAACAAAAAAAGGAGTCTTTGTGGGCTCGGCTATTATCTAAAAGATCATCTTGATATTTATGTTGGAGGAAATTATCTCATACAATAGACAGTGTGCAAAAATAAAGAAAATACCTACTCCGAAATGCGAACCGTCTGTCATCTATTTTCTTGTCTCTTCTTAATGCAAAAAGTCCGGAAAGTTTTTGCGTTAAGCTTCTCACTACTACAATAAAAATTTAATTTCGTGCAATATAATTACAAAATTTATGCATCATTTTAGGAAGTTATTTAAAAATGGAATTATCCGGAGAGATACACGAATATTTTTTAAATAAATTTCAGAATTATATTCTTTCTATTATGCATGCGGTAGATATAATCCGAACAAACAGTGGTTGGAGGTGGATGAATAAATAAGAGATAAAAAATTCCTCATAAGCAATGATAAATACATATTACTATCTTTTATCAAAAAATTTAAGCAGCTTGTCTTCTACTAAATATGCAAAATAGCTAACACCCGTCTGCTTTTTTACTGTTATGTCTTCCTGAGTCTTAAATAATTTTCCAATACAAGTTTAGAAAACAGTAAAACAAAAATGACTTCCTCGCGGTTTATTTATATTATTAGCACGGACTATGAAAGAGAGCTATAAATTTGAAATTACCGTGTTGTACATATATTGGTTGTAATTACGGTTTTATTTACCCATGTCTGTATTGGATAACAGAGCAATAAGTACTTATTGAAAAACGAGCTCAGTTCATATAGCAATTCCCATAAAGTCAGTAATAAAAATCGCTTACTCAATTTGCAGTAAATGTTGAAAATGATAAATTTTAAAAAAACAACAATGAAAAATCTAAACAAACAACACTTAACAAATTCTTTGTTTGGTCCCTAGAGTAGCTCGTAATGTTAAAAAATTAATCAAACTTCGTTCAATCCATGTTAAATAATGAATAACACGAACCCTGATCCAAGCATTTACACGCGACGTTCTGTTTAGCATTGCCACAAAACAATGATATCCATTCAATCTTCTTTTCTCTATGAGCTTTTAAAGATTTGGATAGACTTGGAATTCTACAAAACCATTTTTGTTCCTAATATGAAATTGATGATCAAAAACAAAATTTAAGAGGAAAACTCAACCCTTACTTATTAAAACTTCCAAGATTTCATCATAGCTTTTCTAATTATTTTTTCCCTATTACAGACAAAACTCATTTTTAGCAGATGTCTGGAAAAGTGCCAGAAATTTGCAACTTTTAAATCATTTCCGTATGGAAGAGATTATTATGAATTGAGTCATCAAATCTGTCATCTCTGAAACCGGTTTAGAAAAACACTACTCGTGATCAAATTGTTCCGGAAGTTACTGTTTGTTATTTCCGCACCTTCCTATCCCAGGCAAATTACTCCGGTTTGATTACATTTTTTTAACAAATATTTTTTTTATTGCAGGGAAGTTATTTAATACGCCTTGATGAAGCACTAAAATTATCATTTAAATTAATTGCAATATACCGCACACGTTTAATGACTATTCGTGGATGGTGAGTTTTCAAAAATTCGGGTATTCGACATAATGGCTATGTTAATCTCGGACCACCAACAGCAAATTCTTTTTTTTTTGCAATTTCGGAGCATGTTTTTGGCTTAATTATAAGATAAGTCTCGACACGCATGTGAATTTCACCCAAACTATTTTCCGATCTTGTATTCCAACATTTTAAATGTATTTATCGTCTGTTGCGAGTTTAATTAAACCTGTAACTCTCAACAGTTTCAACAATACCTTTTGCTTTGTGATAGGCTATAAACTGACTTTAACTGCGCGAATTAAAATGTCTCAAGTTAATTTATTTCAAAGTAAACTTTACATGGAATTTAAAAAAAATAACTATTTTTTTAACCTACATGTGTTTTGCAAGCGGAGTCTTAAATGTGCTTGGCAACTTCTTATTACAGATGTTATATGAAAAGACATTTTAGACTGTTGATGTTCAACTTCAAAGTGAACTGTCTACTAGTGAACACTGCTTGTTATTACTTTTTTCCTCCGCATGAACATATCAAATAACATGAAAACTGATCCAACCAAATTGAAATTTTTAACAAAGGTTTATAAGTTAAATGCTAACATTTTGTTTATTTGCAGTTTCTTTATAATTTGAGAATAGGTATCGTGAAATGCATTTCTTCTTAGTGCTGAGGAAAGCTCTTCAGCTTTTGCGCTTATTGTGCACAAACTTCTATTTGTAAAAGAAATAAAGCACTATCGGTTTTTGTTCAATAAAAATGAATCGTTTCCGGAGACAGAACTGGGAAAAATTTAATTAAAATTGTATTGGTGTTTTTTAGTCACAATACACGTCAACTTCCAAATCAATTAGTTCCAACATCATCCCGGTTTGTTTTGATTGAGTAGAAAAAAAATAATCAAATATTCGATAAAAAAATACGTTATTTTATCGCAAAGTCCAATTTGTTTATTCAAATAAACCAAGAATTTCCATTTCCTTTTTCAGCGTCTGGAAATCTAAAATAAATCGCTTTGAATTTATACTTTTCGTCATGCAATTTTTCAGCGTGAACATTGTTGCTCTATAATTTTTCAAATTTACTGTTAATATAAATCGGGATTCGTGAGGCGTGTAATGCTTAACTCCTCGATCAGTTTGAAATAACAATTAGGTCCTTCCGTGGCATGCTCATTTGAATATACGAATCTACCATGACCGTTTACTTCGGTTTTTGAATACAAATTACTGTTGAATTATTCACTCGTGCAAGAAATGAACGCCAACGTTGTTATAATGTATCAAAACACTATGAGTAAAACGTTTAACTGAAGCAAATCCCTATTTCTAGAAAGAGCTTTACCGATTCACATTATTATGCAAAAAAAGCAAGATAATGCACGTCGAGTATATTTAGAATGACGTTCTATTTGTTTCTAATAAGCATAAATTCTCCCTTCCGTAAGCAAACTGTGAAAATAGAGTTGAAAAATAAGCATTTTCCTTCTAGCAAAACTACGTTTGTAAAAATATATCTTGGTTTGAGCTGTGACAAGCGAATAGTTTTGAAATTCTAAAAATATGTAAAGTTGATCGTCATTGATTTTCGTTCAGTTTCGTTTCCGGCTTCCCGATTCTGTTTTGTGTGTTTCGTATAAAAATAAGTTTTCCAAAGCAAGATTAAATCTACCATAAAAGGGTTAAGTTTTTAACTGTTACATTTCACAGGAGTATGATAATAATCCACTTATTAAGCAAATTGTCGTGGGCTTTGTTTAATGCACAATACTCTTCTGTTTAATGTAGATACTTTATCTAAAGTTATTTGAAACAAATTAACTAAGACTAAACAATAGCACATTCTACAAGTTTGCATCATTATCTCGATTAGGAGAAAGGATGAGATGTAATCCAGAAAAGAAGTTCCTTGAAGCCAACGAACTGATCATGAGTTCTAATCCGAATATTACGAATTAAGTATAATGAGTTATTGTTAAAATTTACGTACAATAGCGCCCGGAAAAATTCACATTTTCGCTAAAACGACGACCTCGATATTCCAACACATCGTTCTTCCACGAACACAAATTCATGAGGGAATGTTTTCTGTTTACTAAAAACCATATTTGCAATGCAAAAGATGGAAAATTGAATATAATTGGAGACGTTTTAGCATTTGTAGACTTTACAATAATGTACTCGAGCCTTTGCACAAAGTAAGAGACGATACCTTGACATTGAGATTAAAATAATTAGAATTATTGTAATTAACAACAAGATAACGCTTGTTTTGCCGCTAAATTTCTTATCTTGTAACGTTCATTTTTATACTCGGTTATTTGAACATATTTTATCTTTGACGGCTTGTAAACTGCGCAAAACAACAAAAATATAATCCTAATTTTGATTTGTCCTCATTTAACTATGCAAGTCTGAATGTTGACAATTCCATGAATAAACAGATGACATAATAATGACATAACAAAGCGTAGGTAAGTCCCAATTTTGTGAATGCCTGAGTATATAACTGGAAATCAATTTGGAAAATATCCTCGCTTGCATTAAACATGAGTGGTGATTTCTTGCAAAATTAATGCTCATGTGGTATGTATAAAGTCATAAAAAGTCAGCAGATTCTGAATTATTAAAAATGCAGTTCGATGTAAAAGAATAAATGGAATTCGAGCGGTCACAACTACAAAAGAGGAAATCTTTGGAGATTTGTTAGTCAGTGAAGTAGCAAAGGTCACAAATTTACGCCCTTCTGATAATTCATCATTCTTAGCGGGAGATATGTGGAAGGCCGTCCACTATGGAGGTCCAACAATTCATCAATGTGTAAACGCTAATGTGGCACAAGTATCGAATTAGCTTCCTGAAATCTGTACCTTTTGATTACACGTCTTGGAGATAATGAATGATGAATAATCAACTTCCTCTTGAGATTCTTTTAAATACAGTTGTATTTAATATTGTGATGCTCATTGATAGCATCAAACAATTCATTTTGAATCCCACATAGACGAATGCATTTAATGCAGTCGATGAAACAGCGACGCTTTTGAAATACAGGCGGAACCGCAAAGGTCACTAGCAGGGGGCTGGCAAATGATCACTTAATAATTTGCAATCAACAAACCATGTTAAACTCTCTAACAAAATCCATAAATTTCAAAGTGATCTAATCAGAGATAATTTGACAAAGTATTTGAACAATAAATTGGTTCAGCCCACGAAGAAAAATAACTTCTTTTAAGTGGTAAACAAGTTTTTCTTCTCTCAACTTACTTGCATCTGAAATTTGTTTGTATGCAAGTAGATGCTCTTACTTGGAAGTGTTTAAAAACTATTACATAACCCCAAGCCCGACACGCTAACTCTTCACGTATCCTTTTTGATGTGTATATTTTATATAATACTCTTTCTTTTATCATGTGAGCAGAATTTTCAACGAAAATCAACCGTTTCCAAGAAGTTCAACAGCATAACTGAATTTAATGTCATACCAAGGTAAATTAGATGCCGTCATAATTTCACTGGTTGAAGTTTGTGCATAATCATGATGATAAATGCATTTCATTATTTGATAATTGTACAACAATTAACAATTTGAATGTTACAATGAAGGAAGATAAATTAGAAGAGATTAGTTACACTTTTTGCTGACACACGTAAATATACCTAACTTATTTCCCAAACTCATCTAAAATTCATATAGAAATTTTGTAAATCGCATGTATAAAACAGTATAGAAATGACAATTTCAGCATCAATATTGAATCAAACATTGGAATTAATATAATAAAGGGTTAACAAAGTTCATTTTGTATGAAAAATACAACTTCCGTGATATGAATAACAAAACATAAATAATATAAAAAAGCTCTATGAAAACCTGACAGAGAAGCCATAAAAATGCCATTGCGGGAGGGAACCAAACCCTTCTAGACCCTACTATTATGTCACTGTCACTGACCTAGGAGCAGGAAATTTGTAGCTTTAACCTCCTGAGAAAATGCTTTCAAAAGCCTTGTCGTTAGTACAGTCAATCATTTATTTGATTAAGGGTTGACCGAGATTCCTGGCAAATTAATCACATTTTTTTTTTCTAATAGCATAAATGTACATACTAGCTAATTCTGATTTGTAAAGTGATACAAATTACAAAGTGGACCGTTTGCAAGCTCCATTTATTGACATACCTACATCGATTTAGTAAATAGGGTGGAAATCAAATGGAAACCACTTATTAGAGGGCCTTGTGTAATGCAGTTCTTCCACAATGGTGCCCTTAGAATTAGAAAATAAAGATTTATTGGACCAGAAAGTTAGCCAAATTCTTTCTTTATACTCTAGAGAATAAATGAAACAAAATATCAAATAGGGATTTGCTTTTTATTGTAATTATTTCAAATTTTTCAAAAAATTGATACAAAAATTAAGTTTTTTGTAGATAAAATGAAAATAAAAAAACAGAGTCATTTTCACTTAATAAAAAGCACACTCTGAATTCTGCGAGGGTGCGAAAAGTGATAAAATCTGTTATAATAATCGTAAATTTTTGTGCAGATTTTCCTAATATCAAGAGCATACAGTTGAAAGATTCAAAGCAGGAGGGGGTTGAAAGAATAATCTGGACTTTCTAGTTCTAGAACAAGCTAGTCTCCAATAAAATAATAACAGGCATGGAAGATTTGGAATGACAGGTACATAGAAAAGCATGAAATTGAAAAAAAAAATGTTTTGCTCGAATAGCGTACAAAAATGTCACTTAATTTGTTTTTTAATTAAATATCAACAGGTTCATAGACACTGGTTTAACCTCAAAGGATTGAGTATAAATAAATTATAATTAGACACAGCTATTATTAGATAATGTTTTAGAATTGGAAGATAATTCAATACTTTTTATAAAAAGAATAATAATAAATAGAATCAAATAGATCTGTGCGAGGCTGAAATAAGTGTTTCTTATTATTATCTCTATATTACATAACCCCTTATTTGTAACGTAAATCACTGAATAACCCATCATTTTGGCGCTTACCTTGAGCAGTAGATGAATGGGAGGACTGATAGTGGGTGTTTTCTTCTTTTCTTGTTGGCACAAACACGACTTAATCCACGGCATTTTCTAATCCTAACTTAACACTGAAAGCTCTACTTAACCTATACAAGCGATTTGAGCTAAATAAGCGCGATATAATGAATTTTAAATTAAAAGACAACTATTAGAACAATTTAAAATTCATCATAGCATGACACGTTTTGTTAGTAAAATGCTATAGCGCGAAAGGCCCGCATTTGGGCCGCGTTATTCTCTTCCGATGTTAAGCGCTCGGCTTCCCGGACGCGACTGACGCGCGCTCGCTGCTCCGGAACTTGGAAAACTCAGCCTCTGTACCCTTACAGTGCGACTACTGAAGGTTGGAGGATGAGAATTGTTGCGGTTATTGTTCGCTCAAATTTATTGTTGAAGTTTTGTTGAGCCTAATGCTTTACTTTTACCTGAATGATTTGTTAGATTATATGTGTGGTGTGCAATTTGGCGCTGGTCACGTGTGCTCTAGAGTGGCGACTAGAATAGAAAACGATCTGACATTATAGGGGCTATTATTGGCGGAGGTTTCAGACTCCTATTATGCATTTCCGGATTTACCGATCAAGTTGAGGCCTGTTGAGCGGGTGTTTGTTTTGATGAAGGATTAAGAGTTGACAGACTTTAGCAGGGTTTTATGCTTTATTTTACTTCGGTGAAAATATTAATGGACTTTGATGAAAAATTGTTTAAGGTTAATAGCAGCAGTGTTTATCTAAAATTGATTAAATGTTGCTTACTTTATTGCCTAGTACTTTACATGTGAACTGTTTAAAGGTCAAAACTTTTAACAGAAGTCTAATGAAATAAAAAAACTTATCACCAATGACAAAAATTGATGATACGTATTTCGCATTTTGATGATGAAGCTTGGAGAGTATTCTACAGCAAACATTGGATTCAATGCTTATTCAAAAAAATTATTATGGTTTTGATGGTATACTTTTATTGAATTTTGTCTGCTCATGTATAAAATGATATAGTTTTTATTGAAATTCTGGAGCATGGTGTCGTTGTTAAGTTACAATATAGATATACAATGGTTCTCCTTATAGGTAAAATGACTTGTAAAATAAAAAATTGGCGATTTGAATTTTTATTTTTTGGAGTTTCGCCTTGCTTGGTTAAAGATCAGTTTGTTACATAGTTATGGTTTTGAAAAGTCAAGTATACCGTAGAGATAAGTAGGAATTTTCCATGAAATGACACCCAGTTCGTGAAAAGTATAGTTACCGTATGTATTGGTAATATACAGTTAAAGTTTTTAGATCAACGGGCATTGATTTTGTTTCTGTACAAATCAAAAATCAAGAGTATAGGATTTTCCGATAGTCCTTCGTAATGGAGTTATTGATAAAAATCTGCAATTTCACATTTTAATCAACTCTGTTAAAAACAAATATTCATTAACCTTCCTGTAGCATGAAGAAGAGCTATACAGTTTTAACTCTAACGGATTTGCGCTACCTAAACTTTGCTTTTTAAATAGCCCAAGAGGACTAAAAAGCTTCGAAACTGGTGATCTAGAAGACGATGGTATAGACATTGACTAACCAAAGTATTTAATCAATGGTATAGATCTACTTTCCAAAAAAAGTATTATTCAAGAGATTTGAGAATTTTTTTACCAAGTTCCAAAAACGTTATATTAATTTGCCCGAGTGGAAATTAGTACGTTTTTGGAATGCACGAAAAGAAATTTCAGGATATGAATTGATATTAGGCAAGAACATATTAACAACACAAACTTTAGAAAAGGTTAATCCATTTTTGTTCTGCATTTGGCTTATCAATATCAATTTGTAGCATGACATAAAACCTTAAAACGACAGTGAAACGTAGTTCCATTTGTGTAATTTAATAAAATCTAACTTAACAGTAACAAATTTGTTCTTATTAATTTTTGTTGAATTTATCAAACTTTCAAAAAATTTCCAAGAAATATTTTTGTTGTCATAGTTATAACTCGCATTTCTCTATTCGTCATTGATTAGTCTCTTGCAATTTTCATGAAAAAAATTTACACTAAACTTTGTTCATTGAATTGTCTAGCTAAATACAACTTGTGGATATAAAATTATAGTGAAATATACTCATTCTATATTTTTTGTTTCGGCAACAATTTTTCACTATTTATCTATAATATGTGTAATTTTAGATTTTATAAAGTGATATCAAAAAAGAATCTGCCTGATTCTAGATTTTAGGGTTTTAGGAAATTTTGTATTTTTGGGTTGGATAAAAAAAATGTTGACTATTAGAAAGTTTTGTTCAAATAAGTTTGCGGATATGGCTTGTATATATATTATTTTTAATTTTTTATGAAATACAGTCTAAAAGGGTAAAACATCATTTGAAATCTATTTAAAGACAGCAATTGATAAGATATCAGACAGAACCTTGTTTTATGACGTGGTTCGAAAAATTTTGTTTTCTATTGAAAATCTGAATCAATCTGTATTAGTTGCAAAATTTCCTCGTGTATGCACGCTTTTAACCAACTTTAGAAAAACAAGTCCTACTTCTAGTGCGTGATTCTTTTTTGCCATGACTTTTAACTCTTCAATAACTGAGCAAAGTTTTTCTTATATATAAAGAATATAAACTTTCTGTATTATTCAATTTTTTTTTTGTGTTATAGGTAAATTATTGCATTTAGCGGTAGCGGCTTCCTATAAATCCTTATAGAGAAAATTAATCTTAAATAGTATTACAGATTAAGATCATTATACAATATTACAAAATTTTTAATGTATTTTTTTATGTAATATTGAGTTATTACTTATTATATTTGTCTATTACCCATTGCTAAAGTTGTAAATTGTAACCTAATTTTCAACTTTGTAACCAGTCACTTATTATTATCTAAATGCTAATAAATGTATGATGTAAAACAAATATTATTCGTCCATCTAAAGATTTGTTTTTTTTATAAGAAAATATTTTTTTGGAAAACTTAATGTTACATTACTCAATTATATCTCTATGTAGTCGAAACCCCAACTCATCTTGCAAAATAGCCAAAGGTTTTTAAACTTCCATAATAATAAAGATAGAATAGGTACTTCAAAAATAAAAAAAATAATTCCCACACATCTTCGTTTCTCATTCTAGATAAATGGTAAACAAATACAAAATATAATAAAGTCAGTGAATATATGGCTTTTCTTTGCAGAAGAGTACAAGGCAGCAGTAATTTCCAATTTACTGTTATTATGCTTAAATATACATACATAGTTTTAAACGCCTTTTGCTTGTATTGCGCCGTAAAGAAGCGAAACTTGCACTACACTCATCTCCATTTTATGAGGATATGCAATGAGAGTGTTGAAATTCCGTAGCTCCATGCAAATGCTCGTTCAAAAACATACCGTAATCTGTTTAGTTATGCAATTAAATTTTTTCTTTTCAAAATTATTTATATTTGTTCACATGCAGTTTCCGCTGACGTCGTATTTATCAGCAAACGACTATTTTTAGAAGACATGAACTAGCATCGACGGAAAATGATGGCTAACTAACGCAAACTCTCAAATAATGCTTGAAAATTCCAGCGAGAGTCACAAATCAACTTAATCGTTTTATTGACTGTGTGCTATCATTCCTTTCTCGGGGGTTGTAACGTATTGGTTACGTCAGTAGAGAATTAAGCCGCCAGTTATCAGTGTATTAAGGGATGTTCAGTTAGAGACAAAGAAGTGAATAATGTCCAAGACCCTAAATACCTACAACAGAAAAATACAACACCTTAATAGAGAAAGGACAGAACAAGGTGAAGGCGATGTTAGTAACAGACAATACATTGACTACGGCCTTACCTTCGTTTGAATTTATGATGATGGGTAGGTATGTACTACTTCTACCTAAAATTTTTAAAACGAGTCTTAACAGGGTACACAGCCCTTTGTCTCTGACAGTACAAATATTGAAATAGGAACCAGTTGGTGAAGCCAGTTACTGTGCAAATAGAAGCTTTGGATGTGTGCTCATTACACTAGAAACTCAAATTCCTGTAGTTTACACTATCCGCTTCGGCGACTGTAAATGACAATTGGCAGTGGTCATTTTCAATCGCATTAAAATGAAAGAACTTTTGTTCGAAAGCTTTACGTGAAATCTTTGCAAACGAAAATTGTGAATCTTATTCAGTGACAAGTAAACACAATCACACAAAAGAAGATTCTTTTATCAACAGAAATTCATGTTCTATTTTATATTATATTTTTATTATTATTATTATTATTAGGTTATTAGTTATACAGACTTTATTATAAAAAAAAGACTTTAACATTTGTCTCTGAATATAGTCTATTTTTTTAATTTTACCTTAAACCCATTAAACTCTGTTGTCTTTATTGTTCTTCAAGAGGATAGGTAAGAGCAACTGTAATAAGCGTTTTCGCTACCTGCTACATGCTCATTTTATTTCACTAAGAGCAAGTTACAGAAACGCAGATTAAACTGTGATCCTGGATCCTGTTAATAAATACCTGTCATTACCATAGCAAATGTGAGTTAAACCTGGATCAGCGTTGATCGGCGTCTGCGCAACCGATCCTTATTTGTATAGTAACAACAAAGAGAAAGCAAGTGGCGTACGGAATTGTTGTTTGACAAAGTTTTATGGCTTAGGGTAAAATTAAAATTGCACTATATCAATTATACATAGTTATTATTAGCAATTACTATTGAGTCATTCTATATGAAATCGTCTGACTGTGATTGCCGACTCATTTTAGATTTTATTCAAACTTTGTAGGAATGTTCTTTAAGGTCTCAAGAAACAAAATCTATGGATATTTAATTGTATTAAGTGTCTGTTTCCGCCTGTCAAAATTGAAACTTTTTAAAAATATCGTTTTGATATCAATTAATATCAATTACGGTTGTTAAATTTTTTCTTTTTAAGATATCCACACTGCTGAAATGGTATTTTGAAGAAGAAAAACGGTGATAAGTGATAAAAATTCACACAGTAATGACTTATGAATAATGACACGGTGTTGATTAAGTCGACATATCATAGAAAAATTAAATTTGATATTTTTTTTTTGAGTAATCTTCAAAATGTTTCCAAATTTTGCACAAAATGAAGGCGATTCTGTCTGTATGGATTGTATTTGGACAAAAATGCAGATTAACTGTCGACAGTAACACAAGAAGATGAGGTCACAGTTATATGTAGTACTAATATCTGTCTTTACTTAGCCAAAAAATTTTAATTTTGATGTTAGCAGACAAGTTTTCGCCTTACATTTTCTAGGGTTGATCTATTAATCAAAGTTTAAATTTATGTTTATAAGTAATTAATTTCTATGATCTCTTTTATTTAATTTTCTATAGTATTCGTATCATGTAAGTCAGTCAGTAAGTGTGAAAGTCATTTGATAAATAGTGAATCCCATTTAACAAAAAGTGAAAAGCAATTGACAAAAGAGGTAAAGCAAAAGAAAAAGACTGTAATTCACACACATTCTCCAAATTCACACTAGGGAGTGGACGGATAGTAGTGAACTCGACTTTAGATATAATGAAATAGCGTTTTTATTATTACTCATTAAACTGATAATTCCTAATCATAAAACCAAAGCCAACAACATAGATTTTCGACTGAAAGCTTTGCATAAATCCAAACACATCGAATCTACTTTCGTTTTATTTCTATCGTTTTCTCCATCAATTTAGAAATTTGTTATGTGCTTTCAACTTCACTAAGCCCACATTGCTTTTTTAAAATAATGTAAAATGTTTTTATAAAATTATTGATTCTCGAATTTTTCTCGCAACTCATATAAAAACGGAAGTGATTTTCTACAAATCCAAATAATTTTCAATTTAACTGTTAACTTTTTATTTCAGCATAAATTTCTTGATATACTACATAATTTACATACACCACTCTTACAAAGTTGATTCTAAATCAATGCAAACCATTCAAGTACATCGGATCTTATCACATTTAATTATAACGTACAATTTCTACATTTTACTATCTTCTCCTGTTTCTGTTTATTATGACCAACTTTTTTTTTATTCATTACTCATTACTCTCTTTTTCTTCTCTTAACAAGTCTGTTTCGTGTTCTCTCAATCGTTTTAAAAACGTGTATTTGAAGTTATTAGAGTGCCTGCGTAAGTGAACAGACGTTTAGGAATCTGGAATAGTATTTATGGAAGAGTGGGTCTATATAGCTCAAGACTTGAAATTATGTAACAGCAGAACTGCTTTATGTGATGTGGAAGAGTTGACTAAATTTAACTGTGTATATAATTTCTGAGATAAATTATTTAGAGTTGTGAAATATTGTATTCGAGTTTATATTTTTACATTTCGTTGAGGACGTTATTAACTAAATTAGAAAATGCTGTTAATGTACTAGAATGCAGTCACAAATCGCATTAGGAAAGAGCTTCTCTGCATAAGTTTTAATTAACAACAAACGAGAATTTATTCAAAAATTCAACTAATTCAAAGTTATAATACAAACAACCAGCAATCAATTTAAACGTAGAAATTAAATTAAACGATACTAATGAAAATCAATGTTGTGTGAAAAATATTTAAATGGTTATCACGTGCCATGTATAATTCAAATTAATTTAAATTTAACTAATACGCTGCTAACGGTTTGAATAAGACTTGCACCTATTCACCTATGCAATTTAAGCGAAATAAAAACGACAAATTATACATTTGATTGCGATAATTACAATGTGTCTACTACTATAAATTAGGACTCCTTTTCTAGCATTATTTGCACAGCAGAGTTCACTCCTTTTCCAACCTTCGATTTCTCTACCACATACGAATCAAAACTTAACAAAATGGTCGTCATAATGAATATTATACTGGGTGATCAACAAAAAAACGAATTAGAGTAGTCTGGTTAGTGAGGCATGTATGTTTCATTATTAGTTCGCACCCCTTTATTCATTGACAGATTCAACAATTTATTTTTAACTAAAGTTTCAAATACTCACTAGTTTAGCGTGAAATTAAGTAGCATTATAATTCTATTCCTCAGGAAGGTATCACTGTATCAATAAAAACTTGCTAGAGGCCATGTGCATTCATGCGTCAGCACCGCCTGTTTGCAAAAAAGTGCAAAAATATGGTGATAAGATATGGTAAGATTTAGACAGTATCTGAATTTATTCTGTTTTTTAATGTTATTAATAAACGCAGTTGGAATAAAAAAAAAGTACAGGTCAAGAAGAAACTGTTGTGTAATGAATTGCAACAATACGGAGGAGGACTGTAAGGGTGAAGGAATACAATTTTATTATTTTCCTGGACGTGCATGGGAAAAGGAGTTAGCAGTTGATGGATTTTGGAAATTAATAGAAAACATTTATTCAAGATTTCAGTATTGTAGTAGATATCATGATGATATCTTATTCATTAATTTATTAATTTTAGTCCTGATGGATCACTTTGGATGCCAACAAAAAAATCTTTCAAAGACGGAGACGCAAGTAAATAAATAAATTAATGTTGTATGAATCATTATAACAGACGAGAGATCGTTATAAAATTATAATAAAATAATATACATTATATTGCAAAGTGCATCAGTTCAATAAGTATTTTTTGGGAAATCCTAAACTGATAATACAAGTTATAAAACTTGTTCAATATAAATTTGTTTTAATATAGATAATAAAATCTCTTGCAGTTTTTAATTTAAATGCCCACCCGACTTGTTTATCCAATAAATCTATCTTTAAATTCAATTCTCACTATAATATCATCATATACATATATTTTTATTCAATTTTAACAAAATTTTGATTGAAAAAAAAAATATTCAAATCGCACTAATTTCAGTCTACAAAGATCATGTAGACTTCAAAAAACATCGTGACAGCCGATTGTTTATATTTTTTCAAACTTAAGACTTATGAACGAAGAATGTGTAAGCACGCAAAAGGAGTTGACGAAAAAATAATTTTGATTTATATTTTATAGGTGAGAAACTCTTTATTACACCCAGTGCTTAAGTTATATGACCGAGAGGCAAAGCCTCGAGGTTGAATGAAGCCCGAGGATGTAATGAAATTCCAAGGTTTGTATGCTATTTTATTCACAATCACTTTTTTTATCAATAACACTTGTATCTGTACTAAATGCTTCTGACTATGCTAAATACTTTGCAGCATTAACTTTCTAACTAACATTCATTAAAAAAATCTGAATATTATTTTTGTTTAAAAGAGATTTTTATTGTTTATTATTGTTTGCATTTTAGCAGAATCACACGAATTACAATATGATCACAGCATAGATCTCACCGCCACCAGCGTGCGGGTCAGTCTCTCAACTGACAATTCGAATTTGGGAAAAAAAGTCGTTTTGTCTAGATAGCATTACAAACGTCACTTCCCAACCAAGAGATGATAGTCATATCTGCCATTTCCCAACCAAGAGGTTATGATCTTGATTGGAAATGTCGGATTTCCCAACCTTCAAAAAATTAGGAATCGACATATTACTATAGAAAATAAAATATATAAGCAGGTTTGTAACACCACATTTATTATTTATGAGTTTTAAAGTATTAATTATTGTAGATTTCATCAAGTGTCAACTTTCCTAAAGCAACTGACTGTAGGACACAGACCAAAGAAATCCAGGGTTGTCACAATTGAAGAAATGGAAATGTTCTTGGATACTTCTTCCGATGATGAATATTTACTGCTGAAGATTGTTTTAATTATTGAAGTTTCTGGAGAATGTAAAATTGGTGAATTGATTGCCATGTCAGTCGATCATGTTGATGACAGGGGCAACGTACTTGTAGTGTAAATTCCGGGCAACTTATGAGCTCGGAACATCTGCCATCATCAGTGGAAGTAATTCTGTGCGTACTATTGACGTTTTTCGGAAGTAGAGAATATAATGACCGGAAAATAAACGGTTGCTCTTTAATTACGGAAACAAAAAATGCACGGTACAACCTTTGGGAATAAATATTTTTAAAATTTCCCAAAAAAATTTCAGAATTTCTTGGTTTTCAAAATCCACAACAGTCGTCGACAATCTTTAAGAACAAATCGGCCTTGGATTTGGCATCTCCTCTGTGTCAAATTCGCTGTCAAACATAGAAATCAATCATGAAGACATAAATTTGCCTATTCATCGTGGATATAACCTAAATTTTAGTAATTTGAGTAATTGTGGTGGACAAAAAAAATTGCGTAAACTTAAAAAATCAAGAAACCCATTTCTTATACATTTGTGTAGGTCTTTTTTGAAGTTTCATAGAATTTTTAGAAAAGTGGATATAGTTACAAATCATAAAATGTCAAAATATAATTCTGAAATCATTGGCGAATAAGTCAGTTGATTGATTTTTGACATTTTCACAATTTTACACTGAAAAGCTTAGTGTCTACTCACTGGAGGTAAAACTAGTGTATGCGATTTTTTTGTTTGCCAAGATACATATTTATGATAAAAATAATAAAAAATGTTCTTCATTGGACCTTTTTTGATTCACTTGTGAATCATGGGCTGCTTATGAAGATTGTTATGGAGTTAATAATATTAGTTTATACTGTCAAAATTGAATAAATAAAATTATGATAAAAGTGTTGAAGATACATTTTTGAAAGCGCTGCAAAAAATTGTTCCTGGCAAATTTGGGTTTGTTTAAAATGCACTTAATTGTTGACCGTAGAAGAGATACCGATCCATTTTTAGTAATCAATTATTCATTAACTTTCTACAGAAATCATTGTTTAGTATGCTGTTGAAATGAACATTTTTGATTCAAATCGGTTCTTACTGGAGAAATTCGCTCGTTAAGTAAGTTATGAAACTTGGTTCAAAGAATAATCGGAGCTTTCATTTTGTAATGAATTTGGCTTGCACTAAATTTAAATCGACTGGGAAATCAGGTTAAAAACTCTGCACACAGAAACTTACTGATATCATTTTTTTATTTGAATCATTTATCATTAAATTATAATTAGAACTTGATCTCTAATAAAAAAAAATTGAGTATCTAATAGATCTTTACTTGCTCAGTGTTAAATAACTACAATATAGGTCAACTTTATTTTAATTAGTGCTGTTGTAGGTTCGTAGGCGTATTTTGTTGACATATGTTTTAATGTGAAAGAACCGCTACTATACCTACCGGAACTGATTTGTTATTTCTTTGGAAACTAAATTGTACATGCACAAAGTTTCTGTTCTTTTCCGGTAATTACATTTTATAACCATTTCTCTGTCACGGAAGTTTATTTTGACGACTTCATTTTTATGACTGAAGTTGAAATTACTGTTTGCTCCAAATAATTCAACAGTAATTCTTTATTATTTTGCAAATTTTACAAAAAATAGTGACAAACATTAGGATGGAAATCATAACATTTGATCTTGTTAAAGAATAGGACCGTGTTTTTAGTTGTAACTTAACATTAGAATATTAGAACAGAGAAGAAGTGTCTTAGAAATTCGAGCCACAAATTTAAAATTTCTATAAATAATATTTGATTTCATATCAAGAAACAAACTTCTTTTTTATCAATTTTCAAGAATCGGAAAGAAATTGTGTCCCCGGTCAAACATTTGTTTTGAATAATTGGCAATCAATATGTGTTTCATTCTTCCGTGATAAGAACAAAACAAAAAATGTAATGTTCGGTTTAAAGATAAAAGTGATAAGACTTTGATTAATGTTATGGTGTCGCATTGTTACAAGAAGAAATAAATATCAATCAATAAGAATGATTGATGATAAAGAAGTCTTCTTGTAAATATTGTATATTACATAAAGTTTTAATGAGAATGATACATCCACTTCTTACATTAGTTTTTATTTCAAATCATCATTAGAAACAATCACAAAATTTAATTATGAAACTTATTTTTTATCAGCAGCTCGTCTTTATTATGACATAAATCATATCTTCCAATTATCAATCTTTCACGAAAAGCAATAAAAGCTTAAAGTTTATTACAACTTCAAAGATTCATTGGTGTTTTATAACCACCACTATCAATCAATACATTACTATATTTAACTTTAACACTTTTTCATATTTTTATAAATTTTCTTCATAACCTTATATCTTCAGTCGGAACAAATAAAGATTTTACAATGCAATAAAATGTAATTTTATGTCATCACGTTGTGTTAAAAATATAAATAAAATCGGTGATAGTTCCACGGTTAATTGTAAAAGCATCTTCGTTGAAAACGGAGATTGATGATCTTCATTATCCGAAGAAGTGCAATGGATGATTTAAACCACAACTTTGCTTATACAGATAATTGTATTGGTTTCAATTCAATTCTTGATAGTGTATTGCAAGAACATCTGAAGTTAATTAACTCAGTAGAAATATATGAGGTGTTAACAGTTCTTATCATCAGTCGTTGTTGATTTCCGCATTTATTGTAACTTATAGCCTGACCAGAGTTTTGGCCTTCGACCTACGAAATCGTGCACATCATTCAATTTGAAAATAAATACAAAAATATTAAAGCTTGAAGGTGTAAAGTGTACATGTGAATCTCTTAAACTTTGGAAGACTATGTATAATTTACATAATAACCTTGTTTTCTTTGTATCAAAACCAACAAAAAGTTTATCTTTGGACTTGATCTTTGCCAACAGCTCGAATATCATTCTTTGAAGCGGCAACACACAGCAGCTTGTGCTGTTAATTTAGATGGAAATGTTGTGATAAGTGACTTGTTTTTATCTGTGATGCCGATGGGTCTTATCATGAAGACATCATTAATTTGTGCTTGTATTTTCTTTTTTAATTTATAATAGATAGAAACAAGATTTAAGTTTTTATTTCACTTGGTAAAAGCTTAAAGCTCAGCTATATCGCAAACACATCACTCAATATCAAAGACAAATCGATTGAAGAGAAAATATCTTGAGAAAAAATAATAAAGTGTTCAGCGATGAAAAAGTGAAAAGCCGTTGAATAAAACGTAAGCTTTTTAAAAATATGTAAGTAAAGCTCGCCTTGTCTTGTAAAAGGAAGTCGCTGTTTAAAAACACTTAATACAATTTGCAAAGCTGTTAAAGCTTTGAGGAATCGATGCCAGTGACCTCTGTGAAGAGTTAATAAGTATTATGTGCTTGCTATCCATTCCTTGGCGCACTCCTGCTGACGGCTAATTCCTACCACTTGATAGATTTATTATTGGCTGCACTTAAGACTTAAAGCGCCCTCGTTCACTTTTATTGACGTAGAATCTTCTAAAAGTTAACGCCAATAATTCCATAAATATTATTGAAGATTAAAGCTAAAATTAAATTCTGGAGTGTTAGTAAATCGGCTTAACGGAAAGTTTCACAGAAGCTTGCTGACCGTCTATATAATTGCGAAAAGGTCGTTTAACTTTCAAACAACTTTACAAATAATCCAAGATCTTTGGATTTGCTAATTAGGTAACTTTGCACATTAATGCTAATATTTTTGTCAAAAGAATTTCCGGGTTTGCTGATATCTAACAGAGAATGAACATAAACCACTCAACTTATGGAAATAGTTGTGTATCTAGCTTAATTTGTCACATATTTAAATCTAAAGATAACACATTTAATAATCTAAAATGATAAAATCTTACTAAAAAATAGTTGTCATAATTTTTTTAATTTTGTAAATAATTTAAGACGTTATTTTTTATTAACAAGCATAATTTGTGTCGTTTTGAAGCTTGTGCATGAAAAAGCTTCTATCGAAAGATCGAAGTTCTCCTGTGATGACAAGCTGTAAAAATTTTATCAGCGGTTTTATTGCTTTTTATTGTGTTTATTCAGAGGGATACTACTTTTTTCTAAGTTGTGTTCATTAAAAAAATGAAATATTTAAACGAAAGGTTCATTCTTTCACATTTTACTGCTAGTACTATAAAATTTAAGTTGCTTTGAAGCAGTGGCGCTGCTCTGAATACTCAACAAAATATTCGTACTTTGTAACGTTAGTTGCCTACATCTACAGAATTTCTCCAACATTTAGGTCGACGCTTCTAAAAATCTGAAACAAATTACTCTCTTTAACTGCACTCACTTACTTGCTAACAATTTAATATTTTAATACAAATCTACTCAACCGTATTACAAAATAAACTCTGCAAACTTAAATCTTGCTTAATTTCTGATTAAAATATGTAAGTCTGAATTTGAGTTAAATATTAAAAAATATTTCAGTTAATAAGGCTTAAAAAAATTCTCAATTTTTTTGTTCTTCATATATTTATATAATTATTATTAGAAATATGGAAAACTGTTTTAGATAAAAGTTTTCTTAAAATTTAATAGTATATGTCTCTAATTTAGTTTCTAATATACCAAGTGTTCAATTTAAACTGTACATGACTTCAATTTTATTTAGGTTTTATAGAGTCTAGAGTTAACAGTTTTAGAGTTATTGAGGTTTTTCCAGAAAATGTAACGTTTGCAGTGGTCAAGAAAAATGGAAATGTTTTAAAATTTCGAATATCTGTCACAATATTGATTTTTAAATTTAGAGATATTCGATCATAGGTAACTTAATTTTTTCAAACGAACTATATAGCAATTGTTTCACTGATGCATTCAGAAGTAAATTCTCTACAACTGACAGATATTCTTTATCTTAAATCAAATGAAAGAGAATGCGTTGATTAACAACTGTTATATGGTTGAATTTGAAAAAATCAAGTTACCCATAATTCAATATTCCTAAATTTAAAAATCAATATTGTGACAAATATAAAAAACAAATGAATATGCAATCGTGCAACTGATAGTGTTATTAGTTATTAGTTGTCTACTGGACACTGAAAACAATTGACATTAAGTTTACTTAGTTTTTGAACAATTTTTATTTTTGATGACATATTGTTTTAAGAAACGTCAATTCTAAAACTAATTTAAGACTCTATAAATGTTGATAAAAGTCAATAAAGTATTTAAAAACGCAATAATATATAGGGTTTTCCATTTAAAATAACCAAGTTACGTCATGTTCAGGCTAAACTGATCACTCTGTACATGAAGAACAATTTTAGAAATATACATTTGTTTAGAATGTTTTTTCACATTCTTAATAATAACTGAGTTGGTAGTTTCTTCTGTATAATATCAGTAATTCTATGGGTATTCTTATGGTAAAACACACGTGGAAGTACAATATTACGCCCTAAGAGGTTTGTTATAACCGTTATATCTGTTTACTTGACATATAGACATTCTTTCTTACTAAATAATTCGATTTTATTAAGCCATTTTTATCACCTAAAAATAATAATATTTTATTCAGTCCTACACTGATAAAAAACTTTGCTAGAACGTTAGAGAAAGATGCTGAAACTTTTCTATAACTAAAAAATAAATTTCCGACCATAAGTGAAGCTAAGATAAAAGAGGGCATCTTTGCAGGTCCGCAGATTCGCTTGTTAATTAAAGACAACAGTTTTGAAGAAAAACTGAATGAACAACAAATAGTCGCATTGGTGTCATTCAAATCTCTGTGTGAAAATTTACGTCAGCATTATTGAAAAATTGTTAGATCATTATCTTCTGACGGTATTTAACATATCGCTAGAAAGGCAGTTTTATCATTCTCTCCTTGAATGAAACCCTTCGGGTTGATTTTAAATCTCGGCTATCGGCTTACAACAATTCAACCTCGTCTTTTATTTTCTACATATCGTCCTAATGACGTTAATAACTGTAACGTCTATACAAGCTGTTTAAAAAAGACTATAAAAACATCTTTGGATGATATTCGAACATTGTCTAAAACCCCTTCGTTTACTCGAATTTGGTGAGCATTTGAATCAATTTTTGCTGCAACTTCTAGAAACTTTTTATATTTCTAGGAGGTATTTACAGTAGAGTTGTTTGTTATTATTTTGTTTCTCACGCCGTATGCCAAAAACTCTCTATAACGAACAAAGGTACTCGGTCCCTTCAGTTTCATTACAGAGAGATTCGACTACTTATCTAATTGTGGAATTACTTCAAACGTACTTAAGGACATTGATTTTAATATTCAAATTATTTTAAACAAAGTTTGTAATAATAATTCAATATTTTTTAAATTATCTGCATATACCAATGCAAAATTATTAATACCATCTGGAAATCTGTTTTTATACACTGGTACAAAACATGAGTCCAATAAAAAAATTAAAACTCAATGTCTACTTTTTGGTTTTAACGTTTTATACCTCACTTATCATTCCAAACATTAAGAACCTGGAGAATCTGAATAATCTTCATGATTGGAAACGTAGGTACTTAAGACAAAGTTGCCTGATCACCCACAATTTTGACCAGATGAAATGTGATAAAGCTACTTTATGTCCATTATCAATTCACAGTTTTATTTCAAATAGTGTAATAGATTTACCATAATAATGATTTGTTTTTAAATCTAAAAAGATATTATGTCATTGAATTATGTTTACAGCTCTAACTTGACCATATGTGTTTGAGAAACGCTACGCAAACCAAATGTTGTTCTTGGACAAATCATCTTCTATGTGATTATTTTTGACCGTACTGAAATTTTGCAATCATGAATTCACGTGACCTCAATTTCTAGACAAAAGGTCGCGACCCTCTCAATTAATCATGTTAGTCATCGTCGTCTAGCTATAAAATTTCATCGAGGTAAAACTCATATTGTGCAAACTATAAACATCTCCCTTTTAATTCTCAATATAGTTCATGATTTATCTCAAACATAACGCTTTCTCATTTTGTATTCTTTGTAACGTCAATCTAAATTCAACCCTGTAGATTAAACGAACATCGAATGTGCTAATAAGGAAATGACAGGAAGAAATGAATTCAAATTGTGCACTCTTTAGTCTGATAGATGTATAATCGCTCTTTGTTGGTATTTCTAGTCATCATCACCATCAGATTATATTGGATCGGCAGGGGTGAATACTTTTCCGGTCAATCAAACAGTTCTTTGTAAGTTGAAACCAGATAATAGCTTCTGATTATCACAACAACTAGTTTAGTCGACAAATCGAGATACCAATTTGTCGATAGAAGAGAAGACCCAAACGGAAATTAACATTCTTACAATGTTAAAAATAAAAAATGTAAGTGTTTATTGAGGCGTTACTTTTCCACAACACTGCTTTGATTAGAAATCTTTATGAATGCAATTTCTTAGATCGTAGCTATAATTTGCACCTCCACCACAATCAGTGACAATGACAAAGCAACATCGATTGAATCCGTTTGGAAAGGTCCAGAACAAAATGTAAAATAAACTTGAAGATAACTGACAAGATAAAAATAATTGAAAGCCTCCAATATCTCCAAGTGCATCATTAAAAATGAAAACAAATAATAAACTGTAATATTAAGAAAAATTACCGACAATAATAACGGTCGAAGCCTCAAGTACCGACTTTGACAACAGTCACGTCTTACAACGACTACGTATTTATCTCTCGCAACAAAAACTGTAATTTCAAAATTTCTCGTAATTTTCAAGCGCTCAAATGAAGACATCTGTTCAAAAGAAAGTTTTCGCTCTAAAATTGCGTTTATCACGATACTTTTCAACGTTCCTGACTTAGCATATCATTCATCAAACCTTAGGTGGTCTGATACTGTATCTATGTCATGATGAAACTCGATTAAACGTTTTATTATTGTCAGTAAGTCTGTGTTGACGCTGACAACTTCGTGTTACCTCAATATTTGCGATAAAGTCGACGACTTAAAATGCTTCATGAAATCTTTTAATTCCAAATAGAAATATCTTTGTCTGAATTCACATTTTTTACCAAAACATTCTCTCAACTTTAAACAAATGGAAATAATTGTATTTACTTAATCGCCTTTTATTTCAGATTTTTTTAAACATTTTATGCAGGTAATTATTTAATTTTCTCCAGCCATTTGGTTAGACAAAAACTTTTATTAAAATTGAATAGGTAAGATGCAAATCACCTTAATGAATTTTTGCACTAATTTCTCTATATAACCGGAATCTTGGGACAGGCTGTATATCTATTACAATGAAATGATTTGAAAAAATGTTTGCTGCTGTCACATAAACACAAATAAAGGAAAAAAATTTCACAATACATTTCAGAAATAAAAGCTCCTGAGTTTTAATTTTTATGTGGCATTGAAGAGTATACGTGTCCAGTTCACAACTAGCAAAAGAAATACCATTTAAAATAAAATCATCATAAATCGTGGGAAATCAGTGGGATTTGAAATTTTATCTAGTGAAATTTTAAGTATCAATTTTCGACTATGTTAGAAACAGACCCCTGATGTGGCACCCCCCGATGGTATAGGGATATAAAGTGATAATTATAGTGCTTTTCAGACAGGTAAGACTTATTTACATTTTTTTAGTTGTATTCAAACGAAATTTATTAGGTTTTGACGACTCCGCCTTGCCGCAAACTCAAATAGCTATTTTGTTTTCTTACAGCAAGAAATTTGAATTTAAAATAGGATTTCAAATTTTCAAAGGAAATTTCTGCAGGAGAGAAAGAAGTTGATTCGATTGTTCATTTTCTAATGGGACAGATATTATTAATTATTCCTACATGATTATAAATTTAATAAATCTGTTGATACTTCAGAAGACCTGTGTGACCCCTGTTACAATTTACTACAGTACTTTACACCGCAATTACCCCTATTCAATAATTTGAATTAAATGTAACTAATCTAAAGTCGAAGTGAATTGATTCTGTAGACAGACAGGGGGAGATAAGTTTTGAGTAACTGTCTATTAATTTATATTATTGAAACACTTTCTTACAAATTATTTTTTTATTATTAAGGATGTTTCACGAAGCTTTGAATAAATGTTTTTGGCTAATGTTCATTTAAATTGTTCATGACATTTTCATAGACTGCATCTCAGTATTCCTTTCATTACGCATTGAAAAAAATATATTAATTTGTTTAATGTCAGTAAGTAAACAGACACGATGCATAATTGATGCTGTTTTTTTCTTTCAATTAACACCAGCGAACCACCTTCAGAATGTTTATACTTTTACTTTCAAGTGTTATTAATATAAATTATTTAATAATTTTGTCACTGATAGGGAGTGTGAAGTAACATTATGTTAATTTTCTAATTTTATTCGACAGTTTTAATCGACACTGACTGAATTGATGGCCACTCCTAATTAAATCTTCTCTAAATTTTTAAATGAAAAACATACATTTATCATCATTAACCCAAAACCTGATGAGTGAGAACATGTCAGCTGATTTGTTAATTTTTCTATGATTGATAAGTGTTTGAATTTTAATTGTAAACTCTAAAGCCATTCAAACTAGGAAGACTTTAATAATTTTATCTATTAAATACATATCCATTTGTCATATGGAAATAGTGAAGCAATAGATTTTTTGAAGATGCATTTAATTAATTCTTTATCCTTGAAATGTGAAGAAGACTAACCTTGACTAAATAACATTTTATAAGCACAATATACACTATTACAACACATCATTTTGAGGTACCTACGTTTACTATAAATATTCTTGAAGAAGGAGTTTACATCATAACATCTCTTCATTTCATTGAAAACGCAGTCATGAAATTAGTCGTTAGTATTGGAGACAAAAATAAACAGAAAGTAAAATAATTCTAACATTTTCTTCCAGATTTTGGTTTGTGCCGTTTTGGCAGCAGCTTCAGCCGCTTCTGCACCTAATTCTCAAGAACCTATTCCTATTGTTAAACAAGAACAAGAAGTCAACTTTGATGGCTCTTATCACTCTTCGTACGAAACTGGGAATGGAATTTCAGCTTCTGAACAAGGCACTTTGAAAAATGCAGATAACCCCGAGACTGCAGCTGCTGAAGTTATTGGATCTTTCTCATACACTGGTGATGATGGAGTTGTATACACTGTGGAGTACATAGCTAACGAGAACGGTTTCCAACCAAAAGGAGCTCATATCCCTGTACCTCCGGAAATTCCAGCTGCTATTCAGAGATCTCTAGAGTATAATGCTGCTCATCCAGAACCTGAGGAAACTGGCAAGAAGTTGTGAATAGTGATTGAAGAGACTACTACGTAATTTACAGAAAGTTAAAAATAAAACTGTGTACATAAATAAAAATATATATTTCAGTGAAATAAAAACTTCTCTAATCTGAATCATTGACGTCTAGAATTATTTGCTTAAGAAAATCCAAAGCTGCATAAATATTTTGTACTCGACTTTCATTTAAAAAAGTCAAAGTTTTTAATAAATGAAGATTTCAAGAAAAAAAATGTGAATTCATTATTTTTTGTTTGAAAGAATTGGAACTAGACAAAAATGATGCCTCAGAGCATGAGAAAAAACCTCAAACATAAATACAAAAAATAGATAATAGTAGCTTCAATTCTAAGGGACATTTGTGAAAAGATTTGTTGACTTACATCGATAGGCAACCAACAATACAACCAATTTAGCACTAGACTTGCACTTTTCACTCGATATTACATTCTTCGAAATTTAGGATATTATTAAATTTATTGTTTTCGAATGAAAATCCTCAAAATTTTAATATTAATTTATTATGTATAAATGATACCCAAGCAATACACAACGTATTAATAATAGAATAATAATAATAATAATATGGCAAATAGGTATTTATTTATAACGTCACTAATCGTGTTGATCTTATTGCACCTACCTCTAATTAAACAAGGACAATAAAAACTTAACGTAACCCTAACTTAAATATTAGGAACATTTTAATTATAAACAAAAAGACGTTACACATTTAACGATAAAAATCTCAAAAATAAAAAATTCTTCACATTTTTTTCTCTCATTTAAGTACAACATAAATAAGAATTCTAGAAAAAAAAAGAAATGCAAATAATGAAAGGACACAGGGGTATTAGGTATACCTATCAGTTTATATATTCTTACACATACACCTATTTCATATAATAATATAGTGTATATACGATTCTGCCGTTTAGCAAAACTATATTTCGGTGTCAACGGTTCACTACGCTATATAAAAGTTACAAGTTATTTGTTTTTTTTTTTTTAATGTATTTTTCACCTCTCGTAAAGGGAGTTATGTTAGGAACTCTGTTCAGCTTCACATCGCTAGATGTTTCTAACGACCAGCTGTTAAAATTATTTTCTGAAGGCACCCAGTCCCTCAACAATAAGCACATTCTAGACAATATTCAGACCCTACAAAGTTCAATAAAATACAATTACAACAATTTAACAAAAAATAAGATTGCGAGTTAGGATGTACGGGACTATAAGAAGGCTTTTTTGACTATTGTTTGATAAAAAAATATTGTTGAGGAACCGTACTAAATTAGGAACCATTATTCCGGTTTATTTGCATTTCTTAACGACTGCTGTAGAGTCCTATATATAAATAAAGCTTTTTGCAACTTGTTACCAAGGAAAAAATTGCAAAAAGATTTTTTTTTCTAATATATGGCACTGCACACTTATATAAGCTCGCCATAAGTCCCGTAAGGATTTCTCACAAATACTTAACATCATTTTTTGCAAATTCTATAAAACAACTGTATGTACACGTCTAAGCTTAAAATTAAACATATTTTTTTGATATTTTGTTTCTTTTTTAAGTACAAAAAATACCAGTATTATTGTAGAGATCTGCTGTGTCATTTCTGAGTTTTCAAATGTGAGGTCAAATCTCACTAATCGTAAAAATGAGGTAGGTAACATGAAAAAAAACAACAATATCAAAATAATACTACATCACAACGGCATTAAAATAATGAGACATCTTCAAAACCCCTAATCCTGCAGCCTTCTGAGTATCCAACATTAATGTATATAAAAAAGACAAAAAGAAATACAAACAGAACTGCAGAAATTCGGTGGCTCCCTTATCTTATAAATTCTTAATAATTATTATTTGCATTTTATCGGTATGAAATGAAAATAAAAATATTTACAGTAGTGCTAATTCTTCAATTGAAACGTCACATAACGTGTTAACAAGAAATATGAGACTATATACAATAACATACCTCAAAATCAATATTGTTATTTTTCCAAATAAAAAGCACCATAAAATTATTTTGTTCCTTCATCGTGGAAAAGAGTAATTATGGAAGGAACAGTACTCAAGCTCATATTTGCTTAAACATTATCAATTCCGTTATTAAATCGCTGCTATCTTCAAGAGTATTTTAGTACGGGCATTTTAAAGCAAAAATCTCTTTTATTTTTTTCTCTCACTGGTACTAGATTGAAAGCGATTTAAAAACGAAAGTTAAGGTGCTTCCTCCTATGGTATACATCGAAGTATTTGCTTTTAACAATATCTTCTATGCTAGTTAATCTTATTCAATAATTAACAATGACCTCTATTCGAGTGCTATCGCTATTCTAGGTTTTAAGTCTATTACTATGCTCTGTCTTTGAACGTAAGCGAATACTTTCTATGAACATTGAACAATGATTACCACCGGGAAACAACAAACTACCAATCGAACTGTTTTTTCATAGCGACAAGCATGAATATATGCGAGGTATAAAAAATAAGTACTTTCGAATAAGTAAAAAAATTACGAATAAAAAAAAGAAAAGACAATAAAAATACTTACGAAATAATACGAGTATATAACTATTGCAACAATTTTATAAATAATTGGAAGAGCTATTTAATAAGTGAGAAGACTGCGATGCCTGAATGCGATTGTTTGAAAGCTTTTTTATCGTGTGGACAACGAGTTTTAGGGGAAGTTGAAATGGAAGTCTAAAATTCTAATAAAGAAGCACTATTATTTTCACTTAACCTAGTGACTGATGATACAATGAAAACTATGTATATTTCTAGTAAATGACTTGATGATACCTGATTACATTTTCTATGTATTTACCTGAAGAATTATCACTGATCATGACTAACAAAGAATGTAAAAACAATAATTTGATACTGATAGTTAATATTGGCAAGATCTGAGTAAATCCCTGAAAAATGTGAGAACCTCAACTCAAAAACAAGCGATACGGAAATTTGTACTTTGATACGAATGATATTGGAGGTATCCTGAGTGATGATGAGTTAACACATGTTAAATACATATGTTTTCTAATAATACATTTGATTGTTATATAGCTACGAATTGCTTATAACGGGAAGCATACGAACATATCTGGAAGCATTCTATAAAATAAAGTAAATCTCAAAAAGTTGTAACACTTCAGTATTTTCTTTTCTTTTTAAAGTTACGTACAAAAATATTGATGTAAAAGGCAAAAACGCTTTGTACCATTTTCACCTGAATTGAATGTATGTATACTTGTTGCGATAAACACATTTAATAATTTAGGTACGAAATAGTTTGAAGGATTCAGAATGCATACTATTAAACATGTTTATACGTGGACCATGATAACAGTGGCACACAATACGATTAAGACTTGACAAAATGTTTTCAATGTGGAAGAAGAATATGTAGGCTGTGTTAAGTGATTGAATTAGGAACGCTAAAATGCTATGTGATATCGATCCGACCTGAGTTGGAGAGGTAATTAGATTAAAACATTTTGTTAAATCTGAGCTTGCGTGCCACCTAGAAACTGAAATGTACAAAGGACCCGTTGCGAAATAATTCCGGTCTAAATCGCAAGTATAACAACCCGGCAAGATAGTTCTAATGCACAAACCTACACAACAGCCTACTGTTTAACACCGATTTTAAGTTATTTTATAACTGCAACGTAGTCCAATATAAACTTTAAACTATGTTCTAAATTACCGTATACACTTGAAAACCCTTATTATCTTGCACTCGTAACCTATACTATCTTTGAGGTAGACGGATGGAATTTTTAGTATTCATTATAGGAAGAGTCTTGACTCCTCTCTATAAAAAGGAAATGTAAGTAATAAATATCTTCTAATGAGATTAAAAACTGAGGTAGTTGGATGGAATAAATGAGTATTAAGTTGGATGAAACTTGGCAAGAGTGGCGGCGACTGATTTCCTTAACAAACTTATAATCTACCAATTTTCATTCTTCCATCCTATATACAACTATTCTCCCGCTTTGACAGCTTCCGGTTCCGCTTCTTCTTCACTATAATCTTCTTCCTCCCCACCCGAAGACTCCCCTTCTTCATTTTCTTTCTCTCTTTCCCTTTCATGATTCACCATCTCAGCATCACCTCTTCGTATTTCATCACTCCTTTTCATGATCAACTCATTAGCACTTTGCATTTGTTGTTGCATTTTTTCCAAAAAATGTTGTTGCGACGCCTTATCCAATCCCATGGCGTTGAGTTGCGCCAATTTAGCAGCATGCACTGCCGCCGCCGCTTGTTCCGATGACATCATCCCCATACCAAGACTATTTTCGGTAATAAACTGCAGGTAGGTGTCGAGAATAGCCGAACCCGTTGAATTGGCACCAGATACGGGTGGCGGCAAAGGAGCGGGATACGGCTCTTTGGACAGATTGTGAGCTAGAGAGTCTACGCTTTTAGCGGCCACCGCCTGACCCGTTGAATTAAACCTGTTCAGTTTAAAGTTAGAATTTGGCTGGTACAGAGGAGGAGATAGAGCTAAATCTAACCCTCCATACCTTTGGTGGGAGATCGTTAAGTCTTCAGGGTCGTTGTCACCACATATCGAACTACCAGCTTCGGAAGCGGCGCCGGAATACGCACTTTTCGCGTCCAACTTCACGTCAGATCGCCGGGGGCCGGTTGGAGAAGCGCGCGCCCTTAGTTCGGCCGGACTTATTTTCACACCGGCTTTCGCCAACAACCTGAAATCAAGCTTAATTAGCATTTTTTACAGAAGAAATAATTAATGACATAAAAATCGGTTGAGTTCGAGTAACTAATAACTATCAGCAGTTCATCCACTTCTAGGTTTCTATAGATCAACCAGCAACACAAAAACGTTAAAAAATATTATATGAAAGATTTTTGAGTCACAACCTTTCAAATTTATTGCGTAAATGAATATTTAGTAATTAATAAACAAATGAATATTTAAAACTTCAATTGAAACACTCGCATTTCCAGACAGCTTAAATTGAAAACAAACACCAAAAAAAATAATAAAGAACTGGATTATCAACAACATGCACTACGAATGACGCACATTTAATGTATAAATCTGTTAAAAGCTGTTGTAATTTGTTACAATTTTATGATTGAAGCAAATAAAATAGAAAAATATATAGGCATGACTTCGACTGGTGAACTCTTTTATTGAATTAAGTTGAGCTGTACAGTTCCAAGGATTATTAACATCTATAATCTATGGTAATATGCCGGGCTTTTATTGCCTTAATGTGAATGCTTTTATTGAACTATAAATGAAATATGTATTGTTATTCGATTCATAAAGTAAACAAGTTAGTAAATTCCGTGAAACTATAAGAACAAAGCCCTTTGATCAAGCAACGTTTATTTCCAAGTGCAACCGTCAAAGCTGCCCAAACCACCTCCTCTTTACCTATTTGACTTTCTCCACTCAACAAAAGCTATACAATGAAACGCAACATTGGTTGTTTCTTTTGTTTCGTCGGCTTACCTGCTGGCTAGATCCGGATCGAATGGGGCGGGCATGGGCAAAACTGGCAGATCTTTTGTACTGATTCCTCTATGTTGTCGAGACATGTGCGAGTGAAGGGAGTTTCGGGACTTTGCTACTGTTCCACAAAGCACACATCTATAACCAGGGCATATCGTATGTTTGTCTTCTAAATGAGTCCGTAACGTATGAGCTGAACGGTAGATTTTACCGCATTTTGGACAAGGTCGAGGATCTGTCGCTCTTACTCTCATCATATCCAAAGAACGTCTCGAAACTAAAAACAAAATTCATAAACTGACCAGGAAGGATTATAATATAAAAAATAAAAATCTATTTGAAATTTATTATTGGCGATCAAAATATCACTACATTGGTAACTAAGAAATATACAATTTATGCAAGATAATTGCAAAGTCAAACATGTTAAACGTTTCAGTGTTATGCAAATTTCACTTGAAAGATTCGCGCAAAGTTCGAAATTGTCTGTCAGTTTTACACCACGCGAAAGTTTTCTACAAGCTCCATTTAATCTGTTTCATTATGTCCCACTGTTTGGGATGTTTGCTTCTCATATGATTCCGTACGGAATTAGGATGAGAGAATCTCTTTCCGCACTCAGCCACAGGACACAAAGGACTGTCTCTAGGATAGTGTTCATCAATATGTGATCTTGCCGCGTTGACCGAAGGAAGAATCAAATCGCACAGAGGGCACTCGCACTTGATGGTGGCAACCCCTGATGGTTCAGCTGCTGGATATCTTCCCGACCCGCTGGTACTGGCATCTGCAATGCCAAATCTCGCTGCAGTTTTAGTTGCATTTATGTGGGTTTAAAACAAATACAAAAATAACAAACAAGAAGTTAGCGCGAGTTATTATATTAAATCAATGATAAAGCTCTTAAAACGTCGGAACGTTTTGTCTTTGTCTAATGCCGTGCGCTTGAAGCTGGTGGTTGATGAGATAATGTTTTGTTTTGCATTTCTTGCCGCAGAAGTTGCATACAATCCAGTTTTCTTGTGATGTCTGCACGTGCACGTTTATGATATGTTGCTTGAGGTTGCTGCTGTTAGAATACAATCTGCCACAGTATTGACACTTCGGCTTCTCTTGCCATGGTGACGCCACTTGTGCCGCCCCTGTAACAACAGAGGCGGCATTAGTACATAGTGGTGAAAACGATTCGTGCACTTCCAATTACCAAATTGGCCATTATCCTTGCACAAGTCCGTTTCCTTTTTTCACTATTCTTTCGTTTATTACCCATAAATCCTTTTTAATAACTGGTTATCTGCTTCCTCGCATTTTTTATGGGCTTCCGCGCAAATGTAAAGTATGAGCTGCGAGCTGTTTAACGACCATTTTTATTTCCTATTCGCTACGTCTCGAACATTACCACAATTACTGCACTGGATACAACAACCCATCTTAATTCGACCCGTAATAATAAATTTCAAGTTACGCAGATGCTAAGTACATCCTTTAATTTAAAGTTATTAAAATAATGGAGGTCATAATTGGTTTGAATTGAAATCATTAAAGTAAATATAGTTTTTAAATCCAGATATACAAAAAGTCGTGCTTTTAACTCTCGATGTCAAAAACAATTATAGAAAAAGTTTGGTTTTTTTTTGCTACTGTTGATACGGAAATTATGCGTGAATTAGTAGGGGAAAGTAGATCCCGCTGGCGCAATGGATCTAACGCGTAATTTAAAGTTTGGCGCAATGACTAGCGCGATAAATCGTTGCGCTAACGTGTCTAAAAATACAAGTGACCTATAACCGGCATCTAGGGAGACGTAGAGGCTCGGGCTTGGTTGTTAATACCGTTTCATTATAATACTACATTATCCGCTTCCGACATGCAATAGCGAGCATTACTTGCTGAAATAAAAAAACTCTCAAACTAGGTCCTTTTCTCAAACGTAATAAAATTAATGCCCAAGAAAGACGTAATCTGTCGACGTAAAAGTAAAATACGAGTAGGCAACGAGTAATTTCTTAAAATATACCGAAGCAATGGGGACTTTATCGAACATAAAGTAATAAATGTGCGTTATAGCGTCCAAGCACGAACAGTCGATAACGAGGCCTGTAATGCCGACTGATACAGTCCGGTAATGTAAAGCGAAACACTGACATACTCTACTCGCACAATTCTTTTTTATACGTCGTTAAGTTCTTCATCTTTTTTCCCTAGTTTCCATCGACGATTTTCTATTTCTTTTCGCACGCCACCCTCGCTGATAAACAGCTTTTCTGTATTTCGAAGCTTTCTCGGGATTTTCTCACACCTACAGGAATATCCGTTGAAATGTGTTCATTTCCTTTTATATTCCAGAAATCGAAATGTTTTCATAAATGTGTTATTCACCAATGCATCTCAATCCTAGTTTCACATAAAAATAACCGTCGAGTTTTCTATTGACTTCGGCAAAGAAGCGCAACTGCCAAGTGTTCATTTAATGGAAGAAAAAAAAATGAATAAAAAAAAAACGCGCAAACATCTTGTTATTTTCTGAAAAATTTCCACTGCAACAAATATTCGTGTCAAAAGAACAATATATAGAAAAACATCAAAACATCTGGAGGTGAAAATTCCGATTTTTCTGCTAATCAAGTACAAGACGTCTAGTGAATAACATCATTATAATAACCGGCTTCCAAAATTGGCATATTTTAACGATTATTATTAGCAACATTTTAATACAACTCATGGAAAAATATCTGATTCAATGGCCATCAGCAGTCCTCAATTAACCGGTTTTTGCGCATTATAGCTATATATACCTACTTCGAGTCGAAAAATGTCTCTAAATTGTTTATGCTTTTTTACAGAAGCTGTAATAAATCCGCTTAGGATTAGTAAGTTCTCAAAACTTTTTCTTCAATCACCTGAAAAGTTTGAAGAGTGAGAAGCACTTGGGTTTTTCCATTGAATTTTTAATATATAAGTAAGTGAACAATTTGAGTGTTTCGATTATAGAGGTTTCAAAGTTGACTGCAAGTAATTTCATTTTCGTGGATGTCTGTAACGCGTAAACAATCTTAACGAGTCGCTTCTGCAATTGATCGAACTGGTGAAGAGAGGCGAAGATCGAGAGGGGCAAGATAGCAAGCACACAGTCAAACATCGAGATTGCTGTGGATGTACTCCCCCGTTCCCGGCATTGGTCTATTGATTTATACCGTCCGTATGTCTCTCCTCTTTTGTCCAGGCCGGACCCGAGAAGATTCAGCGACACCTAGAGAAAAGTCTCTCACTTAAATGCTCGTCCAATTTTAATTGGAGTGTTTTCGGGTGTCGTAACTTTTTACAACGAAACGCAATTAAAGGGTTGGGGGTTGAAATTTTAATACGCGCAAGCAGTTACAAGAAATTCAATTATAATAGGTAGTTTCCGGGAATGGGCGTGCGTAATTTTATGAGTAACCTTAGTAACTGGAGAGCTTCCCTGTCAAAATTGTCTATTTGGTCGAATGTTTATGAGGAGTTCACTAGCTTCATTTCCCATTATGTGGACTCGAGGTTAGCGCTCCAAGAAATCGATGGCTGGGTACGGGCAAACAATGCGAGGAAAACTCTTTTAAAGTAGAAGGAAAGGTTTCGCGGTGTGTCTCCGGAAAATGGATAACGGCGAGACCGTGCGTTAAGCTGCTTATCGGAGCGTATTTTCTTTTAATCCTTAAACCATTTTATCGGAAAAGTCTTTTTGAGTGTAAATTTATCTAATTAAAAAGGGTCGCGCTGAATACACTTTGCCAGCAACAACTTCACTCGTCAATTACAAATTCAGTTCGAAATCTTGACCGAACTCTGACATGGAAATTTCAGTTTTCCTCTCCATCGCACAGGACACAAATAATCGACCAAAATTTATCTTCGCTTCGGTTCTTTCACAATCCTCTGCTCACTTTCATTTTTCATTATACGTTTCCCTTCGTGTGCCCTCACTGGTCACTGTCAGGTCATCTGACATATTGTTGGACTCTTGTCACAAGTGCAGTGACAGACGGGATAAGAATAAAATATTTAATAGGAAAAAACTTTGCCGATGTTGTGTGGGTGGTGTCCAGCAAATGTCATTTTCTTGATTTTTGCCTCTCTTTTCGGCCATTCTTGCCAACTCAAATATTAACTACAACTCCCGGCGGAGTTAAAAGGACACGCGACATGACATTTTTCACTTTCATATTTAATATGTTTGACTTTTAATCAATTACAATCAATTTTATAACATCTTTGAAATGCTTACCGAAATTATCCGTACTGTTATGGATCCCCGACGGACCAGGCATCAATCCTCCTAATCCTAGAAAATAAAAAGAAATAATTATTTACAATTCAATCAAAATTTAGGTATAACAAGGTTGTAAATTCAATTTCATTTTATTCAGTAGTCCACAATTGTAATTAAACATTTCTTTTTTCTTATTTTTTCAATTAAAAATGATTGTTCTCATTGCAGAAATGAATTCAATTTGCTTTAGGATTTGATGCGTATTATCAGTAAGAGACAATTCTTCAAAGAATGAACTTTAATTTTGGAAAATAAACCTTAATTGAAGTAGATAAAAACGGAATAAAAGAATAACCTAATAATACAAAAAATAATGAACGAAATGACATGTAATTTCTAACCACAAAAATCTGTTTTATCAAAGCTAATAAAAATTGTGGCGTATTTCTCGATAAACTCTCTCTTCCGTCAACTGTAATTCTTCCAACAATTATTTTACTAAAGATAATTTTGCGATAAAATCAGCGAAACCGTTGAAAAATAATTCATGCCTATCGGAAATCTATTAAACACTTTAATTGATTTTAAAAACAGTTTTTGATTATTACATTACTAAAGTCGACATCCACACGTAAATTAACTTCTTCAGATTTTTTTCCTTTAATAACAGTGTATGAAGGAAGGAATTTTAAAATAGTATGTTGCATGCCTCCTACACATCTCTAGAAATTCCAACCGCGAAGCTAAAAAGTCAAAGCTTTGTTTCGAATTTGTTCAGAACATCAATCATTGTTGGAAGGTTTTGAACGCAAAAATTCGACATTAATGCCATCATTTACCCATTTACATAAATTACATAACTTAAGTCATTTGTAATGAACAGATGGAATCTGATAAATTTATTACAAGAATTGAACATGTTGTGTTTTTGATAGGTTATTTGGGGTCAAAACGCGAAAGAATTATCATTTTAGACAAGTGAAACAATGTTGTTTTCCGGTGAATATAGACTGCGAATTGTTAGATAAAGCATTTTAATTTCCCGAATTATTATAAGTCGATAATAACGGTTTCAAATCCGTGAAGATTATCAATGGTAGAATGAATAGCTCTAGGCTGTAGAGCATTACTAATCATTTTTCGGTTGTCGTCCTGATCGGTCATAATGGCCATAATTGCATGCGTTTGGAATATAGCTTGACCTTAAGCTTGGTAATTAGCCCGGAGCTCAAATATTTACTTCTAATTATATTTAGTCTGCGTGTAATCCTCGCAGCAACTCCAAAATAAATTACACTTAGAAGGGTTTGGTAATCTTACCTTGTAGTCCCAACAAAGCGCCTGGAAATGTCGGAGTCCGCGTCTGATCAATTAGTCCGCCGTTGGTATTAAAAGGGTGATGATCGTCTAACATGGGGTAATCGGAAGGTTCAGTCTTTGGGGTTACAGGATCTCCATGATCGCTCATTGCTGTATCGCTGCTATTGCTGTCTTCGCCGGTTGATTGCGCCTGCAGAGACGAATCTGAATTGCCCTTCTGTAAACAGAAATCATCTTTCATTACAAAACCTTTGGTCGCTTTATTCCCCAACACACCTCTTTTGTCAGTATCGTAGGTCCGCCTTCCAATGCTTGTCCAAGAAGGGATTCTTGCATGTCGCCGTTGCCTCTTGAGGGACTTCGACCCCTGTCAGGCGTAAAAGTCCCTCGTTCCGTACTGCGGGCTCTTTTAGCCGGGGGCGGTGATAAAGCACCCTCGCGGAGAGCATCCGATCGGTCCGTTGCCCACGGTAAGGATGAAGAATTCTAAAATCGAAGAAATATTTTATGAGTTCACGCCTGGAAATGTCGCAGTTCTTTATAGAATACTCAAAAAAGAATCCTCGTTCAATTACTTGCTGTTTGGCAAGTCTGTTTTAGGACAAAATAAATAAAAGGATACGCAATAATGTATAATAAATATTTTTTTATTAATAAATGGGCTCCAAAATAAACTTATTAATAAAAATAATTCCTTCACCATAATTTGTAACAAAGATAGGCGTTGAAAAAATTCATTCCAAATTAGTGTGAACAATTTCAAATACAGATAGTAAGTCAAAACTGAACAAACTTGTGAATTTTTTTGAAGCTTGAATGATAATTTCAAAAATATCAATTGTCAAATGATAATTCTACTTATATATAAGCTGAAGCACTAAAATTAGAGGAATTTTCAGTACCAATTGTGCTCTTTTTCTAGACGCGAGGTTCTACCTCTCAATTTCAAAAAAAACCTTTTTACACAAATTAGATTTATAACTTCAGCATTCGCGCAGAATTCCGTTTCCAATTTTTGAATCGTCCTTCCGAGTGAGAAATATTCGAAATGAAAATCATGCGTGGTAGCCTAAGGTAAAAAAAGTGGGCAAATTTGTTATTTAATTTCCAAGGCAAGTCGATTTTCGGGTTACCGGGGGCGTTTAAAGGCTCAGCATGGTGATAATGGCCATATAGTGCGATAAATCAATGTTAGATGTCTCAAGGCAGTAGATATTCTCAACAGGCGATCGTTTGAAAGTCATTTTAAAGTTCGTTGCACATTATCTACCGTTACCAAGATTAAAATAGTATACCGTCTGAAAAAAATTGCTAAGTACAAAAAAAATTGTATTATTTTGATTTATTAAATTATTTCAGTTCATAAATTTTTGAATCAAAATACTTTTGGAATTATTTACTTTAATTAAGAAGCTCCTAATAAACACAGAAAACTTAAGATTTGAATAAATAAAATAATTACATTTTAAAAAGAATTTTTTATTTATGAGATTTAGTGATTTATGACTTAAATATTGATTTTCATTTGAGACCTAATTAGCATACATGCCAGTAGAAAAAACAAGCTGTTTTTATTATTTATTCACCAGCAACTACTACTTTTTTGAACAAATTATTATCTACTGAATTCCTCAAAACTGGCCTAATGGACTTAGTACCGTAATGAATGTTCTTTGAAACAAGATACCGATTTCTAAATTAAATGGAAATATTTCACTTTGGTTTTTGAGAAGCAACGCACACATCGATCCCTAAATTGTGTACTTTCGCTCAAATGAAACGTGGAGGGTTGGCAGTCACATTTAACTACTGTTTTCATGAATGAAATTTGAATAATAAACGTAACGTAACGAGTAGTGGATGTACATGAAAATGGATGCTTGCGTGTAGAGTATTTTACCATGAATAATGAGTGCAATTCGGTTCAAGACATCGTCTCTCATTTCCCTAGTAAACAAATAAATATTTCATGCAATGGGCTCAGTAAACAGATAGTCAATAAACTTAACGTCTGGGTGAATTTGAGGACAAATTTGAAAAATCGACGAAGCGAAGTTAAATTTAGAATCTATTTCTAAAAATCTAATATTCTTTTATGTATACGAATGCATGTACATCTTTGTAGTCCGTTTGCTTATTTTCACATTGCTGGAAGCTATACCATAATTACTGAAACAAATCCATCTAATAATCAACGACTGACGCATGATTTGCTATTATCCATGTCTGACGTGTTACAACTTATTTCAAGTTAGTATTGGGGAGACTAGTTGTCATTGAATTTTTGATCTTGAGAATGAATCTCAAATCGGAGTTTAGCGTAAATACTTAATTATTATAAAATTCATTAGTATTTTAATAAATGGAATGACTTGAGGGAATTGTTTACTACAGGAAACTAACATTAATTAGCATGTGTTTGGTACGAATTCGTTAATACCTGTTGCTTACCAATAAAAAGATTTTAAATTAAGCCAATCAATCTTTTGTTAAAAATTAAGAAGCAATAATTAATTAAGTACTTTTTCACTAACGAATTTCAACTTTATCCTCACCAATTAATTTGATAACGGATCTTACTTCATAAAGTTGGTATTTTTCATTATATATTAAACAAAAGCAATTACAAGTAATAATGGTAATTTACATACATAATTTCTAATAAAAAATCTAACGCAAAAATTAAGTAATGTGATGTATATAGCCACATTTCGACTTTTTTCAGGACTCATAAAATTACACAAAAAATGGATGAATTATACATTTTTATTATGTATTATTTTAAATGTGACAAAGTCATTTTTTTCTTATTCATATATTTATAAAAGAATTAACATAAGCTTTTACACAGGTAGACAAAATTTACTGTTTGTTGCGTAAGGAGCCTCTGTTTTTCACTAACGTAAAAAATTCTGTTTTTTAATTGTATAGCAGTGTGGACTAACTAAATCCAGATCACTGCAAATTAATATTGAACATAAAATTATGTGATTATCCTTGAATGAAATTATGCAAGACATCAATAATTATGCAACAATCTAATTAGAATTTTATTATCAATGTATCATTATTGTTGCCAGACAGGGAATAAATACCAGATGTATATTTAATATATTAATAATTAAAGATTGATGATTCACATTCAGTTGATACAATAAAAATGTGGAGCAGACATTAAAACCAAACTTTTAATTCCCGTAATGCAATTGACTAGAAAACTACTGAAGTGGTTGAATTGTTGAAAATCATATTGCATGTATTCGGAAGTTGATCGGATTTAAAGACCATATTGGCAGCTGTTTCGAATATTTTACATCTTATGAGACACTTCCGCCCCATCAAGAGTTTGAAGTCATGGTTGCTTCATCATACAAACGACACAAATCTCATAAACGAAGAATTCCAACAGAGAAGTTAGGTAAGCTTAACATGGAGACGTTTATTTATGAGCAATAGTTTTCTTTAATTAAATTACTTAATCAAACACTTAAATACATAATGATCTTAATTGGAGTCATTTTTCAAAGTTTATAATTCACCCAATTTACTGTTAGTGAACTGCTTACGTATGTATAACCGAATTTAATCAAATTACACGAAGGCCTAAATGTTGTTATTAAAGCACATACATGTGATTAAAACTTCACTAGATAGATTAGATAAAAGCCTTTAGGGGCAAGTTAACTCCTTTTGGTATGGCAAATCTAAAGAGACAGTGGACCAAGGATACGTGTAAACTGTAATTGGGCAAGTCCGATCGCACGAATTGATTTAATTGCCAGCAAATTTATTACAATCAACCTGATAATAATTTCGGCGCATTAACATTTAAAATAATAAAATCCAAGGTTGTATGATCAAGTTTCATAGAATAATATGCAAAACGTTGAACTGACTAAGTATTGTGTGGTAAGCAAATCATGGACAAATCTAAAAATAATCACTTTTTTCTAACTTACAGGTGAGATCTTTTGCTCTGGAGCGGTCAGTCTTTGTCCTGCAGTACCAGCCGGTACGTCAGCTAAGCCCCTCACTTGTAACATTTGTGCAGTCTTTAAAAAATCCGTCAGTTGTTCTTGCCCTATATGAACTTCTCCATTATACATAAACCTGAAAAAATCCAGTAATCAAGACATAGATTCTAGAAAATTTTCTTTCAATAGCACGTGTGATTTAATTATGCTATTCAGCATAAGCAAAGATATTTATTCAAAGCAATGTATCAAATTACTGGCATTAAACAAGTCAGTCGGGTCTAATTAGAGCAATATTTGGGTTTACATCAACTGTAAACTATTGAATATGCAAATCTGTTATTTTTTATTATCTCTAATATCTGAAAGTCAATGCTAGAAAAATGTGTGTCTAATTATACACGAGTTAAGCAGATGTTGTGTATCAATCACTTGGAAGCTTATTCTCGGGTAAATTTTTGTATTTTAATGTGCTTATTTTAAATTTAATTCAATGGAGAGCATTTTTCGTCTATGAACAATATTTAAATTGGTAAAAAGATGTGACAGAACAAAAGTTAAAGACAATTTATCACTTACATTACGATCTCCATTCATCTTGCTTTCAAATTTTAGCTTTTTGAAAATTTAAACTTTTTGTTCGAACAAAAGACAAACTTGCCCAACAATAAAAATAAAAGTTAATGTCAATGTATTCTCCAAGCTTATTTAGTAATAAAATTAAAAAATTGGAGGAGTTATTACTTTGATAGACTCTTACTTACTTGCAATATCAATGCCTTTAATAGATCTACATACTATTCTTCAAAATTCAATAACAGTACTAAACTACCCTTTTAGAAGGTGGCAATTATTCAAGGGTAAAATGTTATTATAAATCACCCCATTAGGTAGGGGAACGTATGCCAAATTTTTGGATAGTGTCTGAAACACTTCAAAGCTTCATTTACTTTTCAAATATGTTTACCCAAAGTAAAAATATTTTAGTGGATTACTTTTGTTAAGATAACAGAAAAAAATAATTCACAAATAAATGTGAATTTTATAACGTGTTCCGAAGTCAAATTTCATCATCAATTTCGTTCTTGAACGTTAGCAAAATTGTTTTTACAAATACATGCATTCTATTTTTATTGATACAAGATAGTTTCATTCATTTACGTGTTAATTATTGCTAATGTATATGCATTCTGACATATTCCCTGAATGAAACCTACAAAAAACCTTGTCACAACTTTCGTAATTTAACGTCTTTAAAGCAATTATGGTATAATTTATATTAGGAACCCACAAATTAAGAATGCCTTATTATTTCTTAATACTAATGAAAGTAATAAACATTTATTTTCACCACACATAAGCACCATTCTCACAGGTTAGTAGAAAATTGTGTTTTATATTGTAAGAATTGAAAATTTCCTGTATCAAATATAATTTTAATGATCGAAAAAGTCGTATTTTGCTAACGTGTTTACTGTGGAAAATTATATAAATCGCCCATAATTTCAGTATCTCTATTTTAATCCAGCTCGGTTACCAACCTCAAAAATCTCAAATTAATACCGGCGAGGCCTTCCCTCTCCACCAAATTTCAAATATATCTGAAGTATTGCGACAATTCGCTGCCGCTTAAAAATACTTCGAAATCTCATCGTGAGCTTACCTTAACAGACTTTCCATGTCTTTTTGCTGCACATCCCTGAGAATAACGATGGGATGTTGGCAGGGATTCGCTTTGAGCAACCTTCTAAAGTACGGACTACACGCCGACAACACAACTTTATGTGCTGTGAACGAACATCCATCACAGGCCAATGTGACATCAACGAAGTCTTCCTCATCACGCAAATGTCGAAATGACGACAGAATCGAAGAATGGAAATCATTCCAACGCAGCGAGTACTGCTGCTCGGGGGAGGTGTCGCCCCCCATCGGGCAAAGGGAAGGTGCAATCTCTACGCCAATGATTAAGCCGTTTCAACTACGCCACTGGATGTCGCAGACCTATGGTCCAGTGCTTTCTTGCTATCTCTTCAGAAACATTGACTGAGTTGTGATGACAGCTTCGAAGGCTTGAAACAGTAGATCACGTTTTGATTTTCAGCGGGTTTTCATGACTTGAGACTTAATTCTATGCACTGAAAAAAAACGAATGTGTAACATAAGTAGTGCACTACTTAGAACTTTTTCTTTGTGTTGGAAGTGGAACTCTCAATACGGTTTAATACAATGATAAAGTCGGCCCCGACAAACAAAGAAATATGAGCCATTAGAATCGAAAATAAGTCGGTTGCTTTTAAAGATTGCGGTCCTTCATAATATCATTATTTTTTAGTGCTACTTTTTCCAAGAATCTCAGTCTGCATCGAATTTTGCTTCTCAACATATTCCCCGCTTGGATTCATTGTTATTTAATGAAACACGCGGAGAATTGGAACCATTGTCATTGAAAATTTATTATTCTTCCACTTTCGACGGAAGGATTTTTGCCGAAGGGGCGCCGTTGGTGTCATTAGCATAAGAGGAATTGCTGCTAATTTGCAGCAACTACGTAAAAGACACCTATTTACATAACATTTTGATACTGATTGGAAATACATTTAAATAAATTCTTTTTAATTTAGTTTCCAGATAAAGAATTTTAATTTTCAGATTAGTTTACGGAATTACCCTACCCTACTATATGATTTTTCATAGTAAATATTCAGCAAATGTAAATACTCTACGACAAATTTAATTTACTACAGATTTGTTTATATTTTGTGCTTCGCAAAGTAAATGTTTGCACTGAAAACGGGCAGACGCCTAAAGAAATGTCCGCCCTGAAAAACGACATTTCAGAATCAAATCTCTTAAATCGACAAAAACTTCACGGATAATCTAAAATTATTAATTAAGAAAGAACGGGAAGTGATGTTATTACCAATTTCATTGCAATTTAAATGGATGTATGTCGATAGACTTTCAAAAACAATTTCACAAAGAAAAAACAGACCTGAGATGTTACGCCAACATTAATTAATTTAATTAGGCGATGAATTTTTTTTCTAATACATTAAATACCTGAAAATCGCACAATTTCCTCTTTTAACAACCTTCACCGTAGGCAAAAGAAAAGCTTCGATTCATGTTTTAATAAAACCAAAAATAACAATAATTATTTAAATGAATTTTTCAGCTCTGTTAATTTACGTTCTTGACATTGACATTTTATAATTGAAGCATAATACTTTACACCACACCTATTCAGAAATACTGAAAAGCGCGCGTCAATTTTTTTTTTATCGCAATGACCTGACACAACCCACTCAACCAAATTTTCATGAAAAGTATTAAACGTTTGAATAAAACTGGCATGTAATATATTTCGATTACTACTCTAATTATCCTTAATTACTATACAATTAAAGTTAATAGCAACGTTTTTCTATTACTATCCTGCATATTCTTCCGTAATTTGGCAACAATATTTTAAGCTTATTAAATTATTTTAAACAATTACGCATTGAATATAATTATGAATTTATTATGTGGAAATATGAAAACTATTACCAAACTTCTTATTTATTCACTTTTACGCACCACAAAACAAATATTTTAATTACTATTGTGTTCATTACAGTTTAGCCACTTAATTACTAGATAAAAACTCATAAAAAATAATGCATCTTTGAAAGCATGAACATAATGCCTCTACACACAAAAATACAATTAAAAAAGCAAGAACTGAAACTAATAAATTACTCATTTAAAATCATTTATATATAAAAAAAAACTATCGCCTTCTTCACTCTGAAATATATTTTGTAAAATCAAATTGATTAAATAGCTTCAAGCTCATTCAGCGTCTTTGAACGTGCTTTAAAAAACAGCTCAAAGTGTGAACTTATACATAATTCATAAAATTTGCCAAACACAACACCTGTAAAAAATTTTCAGCGAGCTTTTTACATTTTATCGAGTTAGAAAATAAAATAATTTCACCAATCACTTATACCAATACCAGTTTTTGAATATAAGATGGCAATGTACTCTTTCTTTCATTTTAAACCTCAATATTGTGGAACAAGCAGCAATCAAGAATTATTTTCAATTCAGTTCGATTTAAAAATATATTAATGGCAAAAGAGAATAGGAGAATGAATATTGGAATAAAAGAAATTATTTTTTTTTTTCTACAAATGCTGCTTCGCGTATAAATAAGCATTAAGAAGTCTTTGGAGACATGTCAATTTACCCAAAGTCTCTTGTAAGCCTTTTTCATTCTTGCTGATTCTACAAATTCAGATCATAATCATTGTAACCATGGCAATCTGGAGATCTAACTGACATCAATATTCACAATTAAGACTGAAGCAATCTGACAAAATAAAATTTTAAGTATAAAAAATAATGACAGTGGTCATTAAATTGTGGCTTTCTTCGCGGTGATATTTGCATTTTTCATCATTTTAATTACGAACATAAAAATGTCAAATCGTCGCAGATTAAAAAAATATATTGTAATTTATATAAGAATTTTGGCCCATAATCTCAATTTTCGATTACAAATAAATGCACGTGTATGAAGTTTTAGGCACTCATGCCAAGATATTTAAAAATATTTCACATAGTGCGTATAGTAATGTGACAACAACTGGTACAAACATGATCGTGCGTAATAATTACAGCGTCGATGTATTTTTATACCAATGGTCAAAAATGAATGTTGCAACATTGTAATATAATCCAGATTTCAATTTTTTTAATCGACAAATTCAAAACGTATTATTATTCAACATTGTTAGTTATTAAGATAGCCAGGTGCGATTCGAGCACGTAGCTTGAGGATGCCTTCAAATTTATATTCTAAACCACTTACTAAGCGAATTTAGAACATCTGCCTTTTGCCCTTAATTTTTATACTCAACAAAATTCTCTTTTTGTGGTGAATACATAACAAACAAATGGAATTGTTAGAAATGTGTAAAGTTACATTAGCAAGGTTGTTTGGGCATAAATCGGTCTCGTAAATGGGTGCTTGAGGACCTATTTTTAGGTAAATGAAGAAAGCTGCGGTATTAAGTCTTGAAGATGATCGTAGATGGCGCCACTAAATTATCCCCAGCGCTAATGAATTGTTTCAACAGTGTTTGAAGACGAATTAATTGTTTAATTGAGTTTAAGGAAGTGAATAGATTAACTTTTTTCCGCATTATGATACGTTCATCTCGTCGTTTGAATTCACGATTAAAGTGTGAAATTATTGGATATTATAATAAATATTAACATGAAATAACCTTTAAAAATAGAAAGCTCGAACAGAGCTCATCTCGCTTCTGGATACATTAACAACAATTACCTAAAACGCCCACAGAAGAATTTACCTATATACGATGTCATTAAATGTTAATTGTTTTCGATAAAGACAAGTTATTTTGGAAAACACGTAATGAAATATTGCGCTTATTGTTTAAATGAATATTTAACAATCGCCAACATGTAGGTTTCCAAAAGATTGGCTATTTGTTTATGACTTGACGTATAATTAAGCTATAGTCAAGGTTGGTCCAATTATTGGAAAAAAAATGAAATGAAAAATCGTTTATTAATGATGATTACTTGATAAAATAGTTCGTCGTGTTCGTAGGCAGTATAGGATAGGTGAAGAAGAGGCAAAAGCGCGAAAGCTCAAGCGCTTATAGCGGAAGCGTTAAAATAAATAAAATCAATACAGCACTAAAAATTAGTAAGTGGACAATGGCGCAATGGCAAAAAATTCGGGATATGCGCAAAAATAGAAAAACCGGCGAGTTAAAAACTACGTTCGTGCGCAACACAGAAGTACAAGAAAAAAGTCCATTTCTGATTGGTTCCCAATAATTGCAAAATCAATACGCAGTTTAATGCAATTTAATTGATCAAACATTGACGAATTACTCCTGGAGCGAAACGGAATTCTAAAAGCGTCCACGATACCGGGGGCTCTCACCCCCACCCCTCCGCACTGTGTCAATCTTTCTCTTTTACATGCATCTACTTACACTTTTTTACAATGAAATTCCGCTAATTCACCCCTAATTTATGCGCTACCGCAAACTTCAAAAAATCGAAAAAATGCAAAAAAAATCTTAGCAAATAAGTAAACAAAACAAAAGTAATTGCTACAACTGATTTAGAGTCTCTAAATCCCTTGTAGAAAGCGTGAAAACTGCCAAAAATTTTCGCGCGTCTAAAATTTAAAATGATTGGTTTAAAAACTCACGTTTTTTTGAATGGTGCTTTAAATTTCAGCGGCTTCGTCGATCTCTCAACATGTCGAAAATCAACCACTGCACTTTCGACGATTCACATTTCCGTAAATAAAAGTAATACAATAGAATAGTAAAAAAAAAAAATCTTGAAATGCAGAACCGAAGAAAATTCACAACACTACAAATAAAAAATTCAATTGCAACAACAATGCACAACAACAGCCAACAATGGAGTGCAATCTAGCCAGCGGTTGCAATTGTTGAAACAATCGCGATCGGTCCACAGCCGCCTGCTTACTTAGTGCGTGCAGAACACTTGCGCGTCGACCTGCCGCGTTTACCGCCTACCACGATTTGAGCAGTACTTGCTCTCGGTGGCACTTAGCCTGCCATCATGGCTGCTACACTCAGATCAGAAAAACCGGCCATGTCCGTACGTCCGCCCGACTTACACTGCAACATTGCATTCTTCTCTGCCATTCGCATTCGCACCTAGTCCGCCCTCTCCCGCTCTTCGGCGCGATTTTTGCGGTTTAACCGACGTTAATTGGATCGCAGCGCTCTAGATTGATACAAGAGGAAATTGACAGTTGGATAACGGAAATGAAGACACGAAAGGGGTTTTAACGATTTCATTTTTCATTATGATTTAAAAAATAAATAAATATATTTTTCCATGTACAACAAAGTATTCCATTACTTTACGACTTCTTTATCAAAAATTCCAAATACGTTGTTCGATAAGAATTTAATAACAATTATTACGATCGAAAGTTCGTTCTTTTATTCCTTCATATGTAAACCCGCATGTGGTTGTCTACAGCGTAGCTTCTTTTATTCCATCAAAGGTGTTTAAATAATAGGGCAACGATAAAAAAACAATTGTTTCTATTCCGTAATGTTACATTATTATTTTTTCTTTCTAATGTAATCTTAAGTACACACGCAATTAAAGCTGAAGCCAAGATATAAACGTGATGTGATGTCTTCATTATTCCTACATTCCATTGCCTTTACACATACTTTCATGCAGATTCCGAGCTTTGTTCAAAAGGACAATGGATAGTGATAAATAAATTTAAAAAAATAATTAGATAAACAAAATAATATTTTGTCAATAATCAGATAATAAGAAACGTTTTTCTTCGTTGTATAAACACAGAATCGTAAAATCATGTTAGAAATAAGTCTTTTGTACATTCCTCCTTACAATATTCCATGAACCAACACCTTGAATAAAATATTCTATTTTATTACCTTGTTTTACTGAATTTGTAATATCTAATCAAATATAAATTACGTAATCAATGTCATACGACTTAATAATAATGGCTTTCGTAAACAAAATAAATATCCACTATTTTAATTGTATCAATTCAGATTTTTTTCAAAATATTTAAAGCAACATTCTTAGAAAAAAATACTAAAAATTTATTGATTAAATTTTTGTTTCATTCAATCGAAATGTGTAAGCTATATTTTATAGTATTTGAACTAAATATATGTAGCTATTACATTCAAAAACAAGCATATCAAAAACATTCAATTTATTTCCTATCTATGCTGAAAAGTGCGAAAGAAACCTACTTTCGAAAAAATTACAATTTTTTTGGTCAGTAAGTTTAAACTGAAAATTGAAATTTATAATTTGAACTTTTCCATAGATAATGATGAAACTTGTAAATGTTTAGAACTATCATTACCTAGTATTAAAATGAGTGCTACTCCACACTATTACAAAAATATTTTAAAAGAAAAAAACTTTAATTTATTCCATTTAATTCTATTTAGATCTAGACGAACAAAACTAATAGGATTTTAATGGAAAATAATTCCACTGATAAGAATACCGTTTTATAGAATATTTTGTTCACGTTCGTTGTTATAAAATTTATGAATATACTGACATTAAAGAAGATAATTATGACCATCTGTGATGAAACAGACGGTTATGTTTGGACTGAAAAAGAGCACAATTACGTAAATTAGCATCACGTTAAAAGTTGCACTGAATGCAGTATATCAAATCTATGATTATTCGATTTAAAAGCTGGCAGAAGCTTAACACACTTTTCAGTTTTTTTAAACTTTCATCATAGTCATTTTGTAATTATAGAATTTGTGTTTCTTTTAGTTTCCGGACGCGTCTGTTGTAGTAACGTGATATTTGCGAAAAGCGTGTGTTTCGTTATATCTAAATTCAAAAATCGTCCTTAACGTATGCGGACTCTACCTTTATTCAAATTGAAAAATTTATTTCCGGTGCGTGTAAATGTGCGAATGGTAGTTCGCATATTTCCGTGTGCATCTCCTTCCTCTTCCCCCACGATCTCCTTCACATCCCCCCCATTTGTCACCGGCGCAAATCCCGGCGAGAATTCGCCAAGTGTGCCGTGGAAAATTCGCAATTAGCGCGAATTCGCAAATTTCAGTGAAATTCGATATAAGGCAAAGAAAGAAGACATGAATTAACTACTCACGTTTGTTGAAATTATACTGGCACTTTTATTCGTATACGCAAACGGCACAACAGCGATCATGCTGTATATTGACTAAACACTGCAATGTTCATGTAGAGATGTTTTTTGTGGCGTTCAATTCGTAACATGGCGTACCACACGCACTCCCCCCTCACCCCGTCTTTGCGCGTATTTCTCTTCCGCCCTTACTTGCCTTTCCCCCCGCGCAAAACAAACCATATCGATTTTGGGAGAGCGTACCTAATATATACTTGCAGTAGTTGCTAGGGTATATACGGCTGTCTGCCTCCATCCCCGACCTACGTCCTCGGTGCAGCACCGACTCCAGCCGAGTAAATAAACGCAGCGCCGAAAGGGATGGATGTGTGATGGCCCTTACATATCCAAGGTGAAGGAAAAGGGAAGAAACTGGCGACTCATAAAAATAAGACGGACGCCATTTTGAAATGACTTTTTATGGCACCATAAAGTATAAAAATCTCATCGAGGTGCAATCAATACGCGGGTACTTTTTATTGTAATGTTCAGTTAAAAGTGTATTAGGGTTTACGTTACCCCGATATACTGACGACTTTATGACAGAGAAACTTAAGGGCTCTTTTGCGAAATCGACTGCTTACGTAAATAATCCCTCTTTTATTTTTTATAATAGCAAACTTCGCCGTGTGTTGAAAATGGTTTTGCCAGGTGCACAGGAACAATTTTTAGTACTTATAAAACTCACAAAGATATAACTTAACTGCAAATGTTTACTTTTTACACTATCAAACTTCTTCATTGCTGCTGACACTGCGTGTGTATCCAAATACCACAATACAAAAAACATACAGATAAATGGTCAATTATCTTTTGTCGTATACAATAAATGAAAAGAACGTCAGCAAAAATTGCTTTTTATTTATCTTTGGAAAAAATCTTTTAAACTGCTTTAGATTACTAATCAATAGTTAATTGCCAGCAAAAACAATTTCTATGAATCCAATAAAATTAATATTTTATTAATTCTGATTCTATCAGTGCAATTTATATGTATTCATTTATTGGTTTTTACATCAAGCGTCAAAATTAATCGTTGATCACTTTTTCATAAGAGAAAATCGGTTCAAGTCAGAAACAATACTTTGTTATATATAGAGTAAATTTCAAAAGTTACTTTTTTTTAATTAGGCTGTAATCAATTTTTATGAATGAATGAATATAGGAGTATACAGAGTACTATGTGTACGTATAGTATGTCCCAATACATTTATTGTCAGAAAAACTTGACTTGGTTAATAAGTTTTTACAAGTATGGTGATTGTAAATAGAAAACAACAATTGTTGACTTCTACGATTTTTAGCAAGAGGAAATAAATAGTGGGTTTTAACACGTTTGCAACTAACGATCTGAATAGCATTTGCTAAATTAGTTAATGTGAAATTTCACAAGTTCTGGGCTAGTCATGTTGATGAGATTTTTGAGCTCAAATGAATTTGCAATTTTCAAAGCATGTTTTTTATTATTTTCTTTTAAATTTGATTTCAATTTCATAATTATAAAGTGCTGGTTTATCGATTAGGCACACTAAAAATTCCTAAATCGCGGACGTACAAAGAGTGCAAAATTTCTAGAGGATTCCACTAAACAGTCAAAAAAATGTATGTGTATGTCAAATTGTATCGAAATAATTCGTGCATGCTCCTTCTCTTTAACAACCCTCTTATCTCCATAACAGTAAATAGTAGATGCGTAGGTTTCAAAACAATGAGTTTGGTTCAAAAAGAGGTTCAAACATGAATAAGCTTTATGGTCTGGCTGGTTTATATAAACAATACTATTTGGTCTCAGGAAGCTGCTTCTAAGTTCTGTCTTTATACCTCCGGAACACTTGTAGAATAATCAAAAGTTCCATAATATTTTTGTTATATTTGCAACGCTGGAAAATAGTTTATTCAGAAGAGAAAAAAAGTATAAATCAACCTTTAAAAGTAAAATTCTCTCTTTGCTGTATAAAGAATGTACGAATTTTTCTCCTTGCTTTTAAAGAGATTTCTCTCTCTTCCCACATATTTATTGCTGCCCTAATTTCATTTATAACCTCAAAATTGACTCTACAAGCCTTCCACGTTCTTGTCAAAAGGGTCGGAATGTAAGCTTTCTGAAGTCTCTTGTTTAACGCCACCCTATCTGTACCCAATTGTCCCAATTGACTGCACTCGAAATTGCCTGTCTGTATGAACCAGCATGTTTTTTTAAATAAAAACTGAATTAAAAATAATATAATCAAATGTGTTAATTAAAAATGACCAGTTTGCTAAATGATTAAATTATCCTTGCAGAAAACCTTTCTAATTTTCCCTTTAATGCGAAGTTAATAAAAATTTGAAGTAGATAAGATAAGATGCTACTAATTAACTTAGAATTAGAAACTCGATCCATATAACAATCCTGTCACTTCAAACGTTGGTATAAAATTAATTATGCATATCATTAATGTTTTAAATGTCAAAATATTGTTGGATCACTATTAGAACTGCAATTTATTTGCAACTATTCACTTCTATTTATGAATATCGTCTTATTTTTATTCTTATTTGAAATTGATTGATGATAAATCGAAGTTGTTTATTAGCGATAAAAATGTGGATTTGTAGGGGTTACAACAAATGTCAAATAACTTCAAGTTATGATATGAATTTTTAAGTATGCCCAGGCGAAGCAGAGAGATATTATGTGTCAGTTTCTTATCCCTGAGGCTTGCTGGAATATCAGAAGATAAAATGTATGTACCTTCATCAACCCACGAGGCTAGATGCTGTCGGATAAATCGAGTTTGTTTGCATAAAGAAAACACAATCAATCCGGAAATGTGATGTTATAATTATTAATTATTCAATTCACAAGTTAAATATTGAGAAATGAGCATAACTTTACTTCGTCCATTGCAGTATTTCTGATATAGTTTCTGGTGTATTAGAGAATTTAATTTATCTGTCATTATAACGAGATTCTCTTCATATGAAACCATGTTTTGAATTAATTAATTCTAGTTTCAGTTAGTTTTCTAAATTTGGTTTCAGACGAAAGAGCTATAATGGAATTGATTTTCATCTTATTGTTACTATTTAGATATTTCGGATTATGTCAATGTTTTAATCCTAATATATCATAATAAGTTTGTGCTGAAATCACAAACTTCTTTAAAATACTTCCAAATGCTTCTAAATGATCGATAGAGAAGCTTCAAAACGAGAGCCCCTTTGAATTTCAAGCAAACTACATGAATTATGATCTAGTTACTTGATTTGAATTGGTAATAAAATTGGAAAAACAAAATTTGCTTTGATTTATGTTGATATTATATGAAGCAAAAAATAATCCTAGGGGCCAAAGAAATTTATAGATGTGTTTTATCGAAACCTAACTCGCTTTTTATCTACAAGCTGAAATAGTTGCAATTGATCCTTTAAAATATTCTATAATTCGATTCTCCGATTTTCAGCAACGGCTTAATCTCGAGTTTTTCAATAATTGTAGGTCGCAGCCTAAACCTTAATAGGCTTACAGAAATGTGGATATAGAATTCGGTTTAATCTAGCGTTTCGCATTTCTATTTAAAAGCGTCAGGGGTTTTGCTTCTTTCGATAATACATCAAATATTTACCTAAGTAAGTCGGTAGTTAAGCTCGCTGGAACGGTCAAATGTCAATAATTAACGCCCCAATAAGTTTGTATGGATTATAGGTAATCGATTGCTTAATAAATGAAATCCCTTATCCGATTATTACAGGGCAAAGACCAAATAAATTCTCTTCTCTCTTATCCTTATAGCTTCCAAAACCTACAAAAGCTAAGGTGGGTGTTTTGTTCAACGGTTACGATATTACGCCACCTCTCACCTAAATATACATCGACCGTATGCGTGAAAAGCTCCCAGCGTTGCGATCTTTCAATGAATTGTTTACATTTTCAAAGAAATTCTTCAATATTTATGCCCTTCTCTGGATCATGTTTATGTTACATTATGTATTTATGAAGCAGTGCAATGTAAATACCCGCACTGTTGATATTTGTTGTAACTCATATCAAGACCTAAAACGGAAATGTTATCTGAGATTTTAACCAACAACAAAAATTAAATATCGAAGTAATATTCTTCAAAAATTAATTGTAAAACAACTCTGGAATCTGCAAGATCAACAGTGGTGTTAAATTTGAAAGTTCTATTAGAGTCCTCCAACTCTTTCACGGTAAGAGTGTTCTGTCTTTTCACCTCTGAAAGACACAATTAAAAATTCTTGCTCTAGTGTGTCTTACAGAAGAATTTTCTTTCAACTGAAGTAAAACAAGTTATTACAAAAAATTAGCGTCAGGATGCTATTGTGAAGAGTTGTATTTCCAGTGATCTATAATGTAATAGTATCAACATCAAGACCGCGGCGTACTTTTTTAAGAGTGAGGTAAAAATCTAAATTACACTCCAGTGGGGACCCAACTGAGATCCTACTCAGACTTTCCAATTTCACTTGGCTCAAAGCAGATCTTATAAAATTATTAATAATTTTTAATTTAGAGAAACTTCTTTCGCTACTAAATAGAGTTAATGATAGTGTCAATAGAATCCTTAAAGCAAATAGAATCTTAGGGAATAGACTATTAAAATTGTTTTTGCTTAGATAATTAAGAGTTTCCAAAAGGATCATAGAACATGTCATTATCATTTTCAAATCCATCAAGTCATCTCTAAGTTTAAAATCTAAATTTTTCTATTTTATCTATATTTTTTAGTTTTAATTAATGCATTCCTAATCAAATAAACCAATAAGATTTGAAATTGCAGCCAATCATAAGATCTTAAAAGTGAATAAAATGCAAATAGGTTTCTTTTGTTTTCATTGAAGTAGCTGTCATGTAGATACTGTCATTGCTTTAATTTGTGAAAAAAATTGATAGTCAAAACGTTTCGGGAATTATTCTGGAACTAAAACAGCAAATGCCTTTAGTGAAAGTGTACCAACAAGTTCCAAAAACACAAAGGTTTCTGTCTGGTGTTAATTTGGAATATTTTGTAAAAAAATCGATCAAATAATTATGACGATTAGAAAGACATGTTTAGGATATGTGCAGCCAAGGCAATTCAAGCTACGTACTATCTGCAAGTATTTAAGAACTTATAATTTAAGACAAGAAGAAAGCTGGTCTGTGTGGTTAGAATAAATTGTTTAAATTTTGACTAATGTAGTCGTGTATTAATCTTTACAAAATACAATCGAGCTCAATTTCTTAACAGGTTAAAATGTTTTTGATTAACTCAAGTCTGGTTGTCATAAGGCAATTACTCTCGAATTAAAGGTATTAGACAGAATCACTCCAGCTTCCCTGTAGTAATTTTTTTATACCTTTAATTCTTGAGTAATTTCCATGACAATCAAACTTTCGTTCAAAAACAATTTTTCCGCTAAAAAATTTTGCTCTTGTGTATTTGACCCCGAAAATAAAAACTGAAGTCGTTACTGAGATATTATAACTGAGCAAAGAATTTAATGAATAATAAAATACAAACTTATCTTGTATTACTAATAAAACAAAAGAAACTGTAAATAGAATAAGAATGTGAACAATACTGTAACTTCTTTGTAGAGCTTTGACTGTGCGCGGATACACATTAAAAAAATTTTGTTGATACTGTATTTTTTGTTATTATTAGGTCATAGATAAAAGATTTAATTATTGAATAAAAATATTTAGTTTTATTGATACCCAGACATAAAAAAATGGAAAACGGAGGTCTTTAAATATGAAGTCTTTTGAATTTGCCGCCTGAGATGGTTACCTCTGCCTCATAGTACCACACGGCCCTGATCGACAGCTCCTGAGTTTACCAAAAATGACCATTCAGTATCAGAAGGTAATAATTTATTCAAAGGTTACTTGAATGGCTGTTTTCTATTATAATGCTGTCCACTTTTCAACCACACACAACCATTGTCCACTTTGTGGATGAAGAAATTCAAGTTTAATGCTCATTAATACAAATCTTATGTAATTTGAGCATTTCAAGAAGTTCCTTTACACTTTGAATTTTTTTTCAACATTAAATTAGTTTTCCACTTTTTTCCTCCTTTTGTAAGATTTATAACTTTGCATGAAATTTGGATAAGCATGGAAAACACAATAATTTGAACGATAAATTTACAAATTGCCGTCGCAAATATCTGTTCAGTGCTTGGAAGTTGCGAGCGATAAACTGTTACAAATTTGGCACGTTTTGTTTACAGCTTTAGCTTTACTGAGCTTACAACGACATCTCCATTATCATAAAAGCAACATTCAACTCTTTAAAGTATACATAATGCTGACTCCAAGTTTCGGAAATTCTATTTTGATCGAGATTATAATTCACAGTTGGGGAAATTTGTCTTTTGACTTTTGCAGTGTGAGATGATAGAATTTTAATGCAGCTGAATGCAATGTAATACTCAATGTCAAGTAGCAACATCCTCAAAATTATTCATGTTGTGTTTCGTAAACAAAAACATCAAATGTAAAGAGCGGTCAAATCAGGTTGGATTTATTTAAACTATTTCATGTTTGTTAGTAAACAACTAAAAACTCAGAAGATTTTCCATTGATTATTTGAAACTGAAAGTTACAAAAAAATTGATATTTTTTGTATTTTTTTACAAATATTTATGAAAGCATATGCGATTCAAATGTTATGGAAATTTCAATTTTCTTGCTATAGTTGTTATTGAACAAATTCTTTGTGTACTGCATAATAAATGCGAGTATTTAGTCTATCGTTCACCAGTTTTTGAAGTGTATTTCTTGATTAATATTTGAGTAGAAACGTTGAAAAAAAAAACTTTTAAAAATTTGACAAATTCCAATGATAAATTTGTCTTTAGAATCGTTTGGTTATAAAAGGAGCAATTCCGGCACATCCGAAGTCAATCCTCGTCTAACCCTCCATCATCGTAAAAATAATGCAAGTTATTTCCAGTGTTCATCCTGTCCAAATCCCGCAATAAAGTCATCAGAAAAATTACAAACGGCGTCTAAAAAGTGGCAGCATCTTTAAAAAAATCTTTCCTCATTCCCCAGTTCATGTGGCGCCTGAGTTCGGCTATATCTCATTCTCCGCAAAAATAAACTGACTTATCTCCGAGATATAGGCCGAAAAAACATACCCTTAAACAAGGTCATCTTATTTCGTCTTTTTCCGTTGCATTTTCGTCAGCTTTTTCCCTCCCTTTCCCACATGTACGAGAACCGGGGTTGCCCTGGCACAATCCTGCGAATCGATAAACAGACGCTGCTGACGTAAGCGTCGTTGAAAGAGACGGGACTGTCCGGAAACTCGCGAAATTTCACGATGTTGCAGGTGGTGTACTGATTGACATTTCTTCATGCGGGTGCTGTGTAACTTATTTGCGATTATTTATTAAAAAATCCATCGATTTTTGTGCTAGGGCTAGTTGGGCAAAAGCTCAGTTCGTCCGGTTTTGGTGGTTGTGTTTGCGCCCGGAAGCGGACACGCTGACGGCGATCCAGCCTTGATGATACACCTAGATATGCACCTGGTGCAGAGGACATTCGAACCAACATTCGATCTCTGCAAGTGAACTTTTAGCGTTTTACATGCCCAGAAACAAGCCGGGAAATTATAGGTCAGTTCTGGCGACTTAGATGAAAATATTTGGGAAAGCTCAGGGCCGGCCTTGAAGAACGCGATCATGTCGTTCACCTGTCGTTAATAATAAAGACGTTGTATTGTTTTGTGCTTTTGATTGATGTGTACATAAGCTTCATGATGATCGTGTAAACAGAAATCAGGAACAACATGGTCTAGAAAGGCCATGACATCTCGCCAACCTTCCACCATTGGAGACTGCCAGGGGACGATCACCCCTCACCTTGCTGCACAGGTGAGTTGAAAAATAGCACACTTTTTCTGTTTGTGATGGATTAACAATTCAGCTGTATACTCACCCACAAACCATGGTTAATTTCAACTTTGATTGCTCATGGGCACTCCTTTATTCCTTTGTAAATAAACTATTCCAGGTATCGTATGTAGGATAATTACCATAGAAAAGTTAAGAGCCATGGGAGGCTTCATTACCATATTCGCTATAATTATAGGGCTTGGATCTTTTTACTAAACAATTTAACCTGAATAGAATTGAAAGCCTCCGGACAATTTGCGATAATTGATTTCAATGCAGATTAATCTTCGTTTATCTAAACACAAACTCGAATTCTTAAATTGTTTTCCAGTAATACTGCTGTAATTTTCTGTTCGCTGAACTTATGGATCAAGAGTAGGTTGGTTTTATTAGGACAATAAAAAATAAATTGCTTTAAACATCTGTTATTGCTTGTCACATAATTTTATTTACATAAAACTGATTTCATATTACAGAATAATCTCAGCCTATTAATCAGAATACTTCAGTCACAATCATACTACACCTACTCTATTTTTATCTTTAACATTTAATTCCTTTTACAAAATCAGTTTCATACTTTCATAGTTCTTATGTCTTTCTTTTACTTTTGTATTTTACATCATTACATCACATGTATACTTTTATACTGCCCATTCTAAAGATTATATTTCAATTCAAACAAATTTAAAATTAGATTACCGTGAAATTTACTGCAAAACGCCAGTGGGCAATGTCACACCATAGATTTAAGATTTATAACTGAACCAAACTCCTATGTAATATTTTTTATGTCAAAAATAAAATACAAATCTAATTTTCTGAAAGAATCTATTATTATTCGTGACAGAAAATTTTTCAACAGCATATGAAAGCAGGAAAAATCTTTGATTGTAATATGTATATGAAATTTATTAGAATTGTTCGACTAGTTTTATTAACACTGATGCCTGACTTTTTCGAATGAAATAAATCATATTGTGAGTCGATGGTCAGTTTCACTTTCAAACTATGATTAATTGGAAATTGTTGGGTTTATAATTTGTACCACATACTGGTAGTGTATATGTATGTTTTTGGATAAAAGTTACATTCAAGAGGAATTTTGTTGGAACAGATAAATTAATGATTATGAATAAAATGAATATATTTTAAGACTTTTCTGAAAAATGTTACATTGTAACTATTATACTAGTTTAGAGACTGTATATCATTTTGACATTTCTTAGTGACTATTTTAAAATTCATACAGAATGGCGATGGCACACAGTTTTAATTCTTTCCAAATTAGAAGTATAAATAAAAATAACGGAATTGGGACACTTTGATTTAAATAAATTTGTTACTATTTCGAATGGATGGATTCTTTTCTAAGAATTTTGCATTCAAAATAAATACATGTTGGTGTTTTTCCCCTTGTTGTCACTTTTACCAATCATTGAATTTTGTCCAAGTTGAATGTACTCAAGGATTAGAATTTTGTTTTTAATTGGACGAGTATATTAGGTGTTATTGCAGATTAATGTTTCCTGTTGTAGACATATTCAAATATATTTCTGTACTGTTTCAGCTGAGTTTCTTTTTTTAATCGTTATTAATCGTGAAATATGCATAGTTCCGAAATTTATTTTATTGTAATTTCAGTGTTTTTAAGTTTGTGTGTTATTCAAATTTTGTACCATTTCACGTAACCTTATCAATTATTTAATAATAGCGTGACCACAATAATTGTATAAAAATATTACCAAAATATGTTTATCAGAAAAATACCTCACACAATGTTCATGTATGCCAAAGTTGATAAGGGAGTCTTACGTTTCCGGAGTAAATATCTAGACCTTGAAATTACCGCTATGTTGAATAATAGTTCCTGACTGAGACAAACGTACAAAAGGAAATGCAGTTTATTTTATTTATGATAAGAATAAATGAAATTAATTAACCGCAACAAAAATAATGGCGTAAAAGATTTTCTTTGATTCAGAAATAATTTCTTTTTTTAGATATGCTGTAAGAAAACATTCCCAGCTTTTCTCTCATTGCATGTAAAGTCACTTTGTGTCACCAAAATAACATTTTTGTAGGATACGCACGTGTTTCTTATTCGTTCTAAATATAACAAGCTTTTTTAATCAGTCGTATTATTCAGTTTACTGTTCGTATAACAAACATCAATGAAAAACTCATTTCTGATATGATGATGATATTATTATTATTGGAACCGTTGGCCACAAAACTTCTTTTTACTGTTAGTGGAATTTGCAATTTAAATGTAATTAATTATTTTTCTCATGTAAAATATATTCATTTGAATTTTACATTTTACGCAAAAAATAACTGCTGAAAGTCTTCTGAATCGTTTACATTCTCTTCGAAATTTATGGGAAAAATGTATTCGAGTTGTGTAGAACATTAGAAACATCATCTTTAGACAAACCACAAACAAATGCAAGTGGTTAATATGGCATATAAATTGCTAATATTTCATCTTTCATCTATTGGGTGAAAGTTGCAGGAATATTATTTATTTTTCTAATGTAGATATATTGTAAACCAACTAAAAAAATCTTCTAAACCGTTAGTCGACTAACAAAACTACTTAACGAAATCTTTTCTTTTATGGATATATATTTTTAAGACGTAAAACTGGTATTAATATCCGAACTCTCACGGTGAAAATTAATAATAGTAGCCGGTGTGATTGAACATTTTACTGATATCCTCAACTAATGGAAAAATTCTAATTAAAATGTTCTGGTGATTTAGTTAAAGGAGCCGATTTCGAGTGTAAGAAATATCTTGTTTTTACTATATTATTAAAAAATGTATAATTACCTCCCACATAGTATTATAGTAACTGAAACCTGGAAAGTTTACTGATTTACTACATCTGTTTTAAGAGTCGTTTTATCTTCTTATAAATGGAATTATTCATGTGCGTTGTCAACAATACGTTTATTTCTAACGTTTCTTTATCGAAAGATCCGAGTCTTTCAGTTTGTAGGAGAAGATATATTCCATACAGATGTAATGTTCGGAAAGAAGGATTAACGCTATTGCAACATGCAATAATTAATCCCTTCATTTTAGGACGCTTCCAAGCAGTATACGTTGTGAATACAAAACTGTTTTGTCACTACCAAAGTGCTTAATTCAGCCACAATAACTTAAGTCGGATTTATAATCTAACCGTTGCGTACTCGAGGCATAGAACGTCTTAATAAATAATAGCGATAAGACTTTTTATTAGTAATTTATTGAAATACTAAACTAAAAAGATGAATCCATAAAAAAGGAAACCCCTATTATAGTATTGTTTCTTGACCGTGATAGCTCAATAAAAAAGATATTTCCAAATATTATTTTATGACATCTTCTGACTTTATTCTTCCAGTATAAGAAAAGTTTTATTTTTATGTCTGTTATGTTTTTGCTTTTATTACAATTTAAATTCTTGAATCTTTTGCATTTTACCAAACCTCACTCACATCTGCTTTAAATTACCAAATGTTCTTTCCGACAGATTAATAATGAAAAGACGTTTCATTAGACGGACCTGACATCAGGTAAAGTTCAAAAAGGTATATTTGAACATCCCTAAGTAAGGGATGTGGAGATAAAATCGCACCTGCACGAGTCACTTTAATCCCAATTCAAATTAAAAATAATAACAGACTTCTTCTATTATTCGTATGAAAAATTAGAAAGAGAAAAGAAGGGTTTGTAACTTGGTTTGAGAAGGTTGTTTGATGGATGTGTCTAGGCAGAGGGGAAAAGAGGATGATTGGTATGCAGGTATATGCAATGACAAGCTGCACCCCCGTTATGTACAGGATTCGATTAAGAGAGTGAACCGTTCACTTTTTTATACCAGATCCCACCACAACCATAAAACGGGATTATATTTCGAATACGACTTAAGACTTGGTGGGTTAAAAGAGAAATATTAATTCTTTAAAATAGATTCTCTTTTCTATTAATTTCGACATATTTAGGTCATTACCTTTTATTTTAATTACTGGAAAGTTTACTTCATATTATGATTTGTTGGATTTTGCCATTACTCACATGAGAAAGTGTCAAAACAGGTCGCTTCTTTCTTTCATAATCCAAGAAAACTGCGCTCAAGATTATAACAGCAAAAATTAAAAAAACACTTTTTAATATTTCCTACTCGTAATATTTTTATTGCCTGTTATAAAACCATAAAAAACTTTAGACCTCAGTAATCACAGAAAGTGAAAAGATTGCTCTAAAATCTGTATGAATTGTGAGTTTTTGAAAGACGTTTTAAGATACATAAGGTGATATTATGGTTTTTGAGGATTATACCTGTGGTGGTTAGTATTTATGTGGTGTAATTATTGGTACCCCACAGAGAGAGTCTTTAATGAAAGTCCGAGAAGAAAGACTCTCTGTATAAAAAAATTTATGGGGTCTTAATTTTTATTGTTGTCTGAGCTTTACTATTCAATTTTTATTTCAATAGAATTTAGTCGAAGGCTACGTACCTTTATTGTTTAAAATTTCAAAAAAGAATAATCTGTTAAGCTATTGATGAATTACGACCACAAGTGGTAATTTATCTGAAATTATGTATATTTAATATTAATTATGATTTTTTTGTTGTGAATTATAAACTTGAATTTTTCATGAATAATGTAAAATTGTTGTCGCAGTGAAATAGTCAATTTCAGCTTTATTTTACATATGTACACCTGGGTCGCTTGCGTGAATCACTTTATTATGATGGGAAACCGAAGCGTTATGACGTTTACTAGATTAGATATGCCCATAAGGTGTCTATTGTTACTTCTAAAAGACCAGTCGATAACAGAACAAACAAGAAAATTTTATTACTGTACTTTACATATTCGTATATATTACTTATATTTTAATCAAACATTAATATATCAACAAAAACACGTTATATTAATCTTCGGAATTTGTCATTACATGAAAATTTCTGTTTTGAATAAATTTGCATCTTTTACATTTTTTTATTGACGCATCATCGTGTGAAATAACGAATCCATTTTCAATGTTCTTTTTCCCCTTTAATTAAATTAAAGGGTAGGTAGAGAGAGCGTTAAACGGTTTATCTACTTATTTCGAAAGGAATCTCGCACTTTTTCAAACCCACAGTCTTTTACGATTATTGCAGGTCTAAACCACATGAGGGACTTTTGAAACCAGAGGATCGACATTTTTACCTGCATTACGACGAGGGAATGAGATATTATGATAATACGACCTACTTCAAACCAATCATGACACAGAGCAGAAATGCGCACTGCATTGCGCCACTTCATAAGCCAACTTACCACTTTGGTTCGCCCCTTTCAAGGAATGGTTGTGCGATGTCAGAATCAGACAACTTCCATTATTGGATCCGCAAGGGATTTCCGTTCAAGTGATTTTTGCTGATTCATTACGTACCTCAGATATGTAGTTTTCAAACGAGCTTCGAGACGAAATTGCTCACGCTAAATAGTAATTGTGGGACTACGGAAAGGGCCAAATATTTAAGGGAAAAAATATGTCGGAACATCTGCTACTACCATAAAGACCTGACTTTTTTTAGATTAGTTACTTTACATAGAGACGCCCAAATTTTAAAGTTGCATATTTTTTTAACAAAAAAATGAAATATATATCTATCAAAGCTTTGTGTAGAATTATTATATTTACGGTTACTACTATAATTTAAAAAACTGTTAAAAATACAAATTATACTTTTAGTAAAGAGAATAATGAATTTTTTTGGTTATTTACCCAGATAATTTATTTACCTATCTATTAACTGTGTTGTTCCAAATGTTTTTGGTTCTTTGACTTTGAACTCAAGTAGAAAATATCACTTGCTTTTAGTCTTTTTTTTCAGTGTCCAACTTTTTAAAAATATCAAAAAGTTAATCAAAAATTTGGCAAGGGCAATGTATTATTTAAAATTCTATACTTATTCAGGTATTTAGTTAGATTAAAAAGAAAATGTTTTGCAGTTTGGTTAGCAAGGTGTTGCTTAATCTAAAACTATAATCACTAAATGTCTATACAAACAAGCTGTTTGTCACTAACTAGCTATAGCTTTGCTATTTATCATCAAATTTTAATGAACGCTCCATAGATTCAAAGAGCTGATAAAAAACTATTAACTAGAAAAAACTTTTTTTATACTTCATTTTTGAATAGGTTACTTTTTTCAAGTATGTCTATAGTTATTTCGATTCGTCCTTTTTCAAACTTTAATAATACGAAGGTTAATTAATAAAGACTGGGACTAAATTTATTTATGGCTTCATGAGTTAAAATGGATAACTATCAACAATTATAGACAAATATCTAATTCTTTGTCACAAAGCAAAGTATCATTTGTTGGAGTTTTATAGTTTGATTTACTGGGGAACAAAAGTGATTGTCCTGTCTTGTCGCTTCGAAATAATGTTTTAGCTAAAACAGCAACACAAGGCTTTGGGTTAGTTTAGAAAAAATGGTTAGTATCAGAAGAAATGGAAACTGAAATGTTGAAATAGTTACAGTAAGATTTTCTCTACTTGGTTTTTCATAATTTTGATGACATAAAAATTTTACTTTAACTTGTGAAAACTATAATTTGCAAAGTACTCCTGGTGCTCTTGGAGTTGACCAATAAAGATTGTGTGAATTTAGTCCCATTATTTATGGAATACCCTTGGTACCATTTAAAGAGAATTGGTTGATGTTTTACCTGAATAAAATATTTCACAATTTTTGCATATGGAATTGTTTGAAAAATATACCAACATATACATATAGTTGAACCGATGTCTGCTTCATTTTGAAACAGTTATTTTTATTTTTAATTCAATCTGATTGTAGATGTTATGCATTGTGATATGCATGTGAATTAGTTTTAAATTAGGTGGCTATTAATTTTGTTAGTCATTTATCAAAAATCTCCTTAAGGAGAAATATCGACCCTTGCAGTTGGTGCAGCTGAACCCTGACTATGTCGTTAGACCCATGAACAGGTACACAGATATATTTATTGAAAACATACCGCTTGTAAAAACAAAGATGGTTGCATTTTACCTGAATTTTTTATGTGAAAATGGATGATGGTGTCTTGTTGGCCGCCTGCTGTTCGGTAATGTTGAAGTATCAACTCGAATCCGAAATTTCAGGGGAGTGGTCGTTTCATTTCAGCCACCTTGCATTTAGAAATGTTAAATCACCCTATTCACTCGCCGACACCCCCGACCCTTCCATATCGCATCTTCATGGTACCGCATTGTTCCCAAATATGAAATCTGCCAAATAATTGTAGGGCCTTGTCTGAGCATTGTGATAAATGTGAGGATTTATTTTCTTCCATTTTTAACATCAACATTATTAATTTAATGAGGATTCCAGGTAGATTCACACTTATAGTCTGTTCGTTTTGTCGGTGACCGTTGATATTTTTTCCACCGTCATGTATCGAATTACGCGAATTTCGTAACTGATTAAATTGATCAGAAAAATTGCATTTCAGCAACTTTTATTTGATACGAAATTATTTCCGAATCATTAGACCATTATCGACATAATCGAATTCCCAATTCATAAACAATTCGTCCAAAAAACTGTACCGAAACAAAGAAAACCTTGAGACGGACAAAGAATTTTTCTCAATACCTGGGCGAATCTATAAAAAATTATGTTAATTCTATGTTTAGCGTCTGGAATAATTCAGTAAGCGCTCCTGTGATCTAGAGATCGTTCTTTATTGTTACCTAGTTGGAATTTACTTTGTTCATTGATTTCGAAGAATTCCCAACGTTGACATTCTTCAAATGGTTCTGAAATTAATTACGAAAACATACAATTCACTCAAAATCATTGATATGAAAGATAAATCATGAAATAATTTCTAAAAATACCAAAATGTACGGAAAATTATTGATTAACAATTTTTTATTTTCTTATCCTTTCTGTTAGATTGTCTGACTTAAAAATTACTTATAAACAAGAACATTGGAATAAAATTTATTTATCTGGTTATGCCTTTGACTAGTAATTCATTGACAGCCGCTTTGTCTTTGAACCTAATTTATTATTCCTCTTCATGCTAAATTATTTATTTTATCGACTGAAAGTATGCATTCGCAACCTTCTAAGAATGCTATTGAGAAAACATATCTTTAATTAATTGGACAATTTCTGGCAGTACATCACTTGCCAAAAAAGTTCACGTCCTATGGCGGCTCCTTTACGATTTGTCCTCGATCCTAACAAAAATATAGTCAAGATTCTAATATTAAATTTGCAAATAAATGATTCTTGGTAATAAATGTCTGCGAATCCAAATGTTTGTAATAACGTATTCTTGTCTCATTGTAAATTACACATATGTTAATTTTACTGTACTCATCTTATGGTATTTTATTATTGCAATAATACAACCTACGTAAATTATAATTTTCTTAATATATGTTCATCCAACTTTCAGTTATTCGAAGAAATGCCAATACGCCTTTGTTTAAATATAACGTAAACAAAACCAAATAAAATCAATTGAATATTCATTCTCTTGAATTTTACTTATTTATTTTGGATTATTTTCTAGACCATATATCCCCTTTAAAACGGCGACATTTTCACTTTAAATAATAAATCCCGACTTTATAAATTATTACTTTAATGATTTATATCACACATTTGCGATTATTACGTAAGGGCTAAGCGCATCCAGAAGCACGTGTTTTCTCACTTGCGCTGTTGTTGTTTGACAGCACTTCGCCGCCTCTGCAGCAAGAGCGCGACTATAAACTGCTGATCCAACTGATAAGCCGGCTAAAACTATATAAAGAAGCAAAATGTGACATGATGTGATGTGTGTTGGGCGGATATTACAATCTTAGCTTGTAACTTACATTTTAAGTGTCTGGAAAGTGATGTTTTAAAAGACTGCTAAGTTATTGGATTCTGGGCTATAGGCAATTTTTATTTGCAAAAATAAACAGTAAATCACTTAATTATAAGGATGGGAAAGTAACATGAAAACAATACAAGAATACTTTACTCTATAATGGAATCATTTCAGGGCATTGTGTTTCGTCAGTTTTGTCTTTGAAAATAGATTAGAGTGAATCTGATTTAACTGATTAAAGATAAGTTAATTTAGAGCTAAATAGATTTCTGTCTTTAAAAAAATTCTTTTGTCTTATTTTATTATCACTAGAAGAATAATGATTCTGCGTTTCAATGTTTTTCTTGCTTCATATTGTAATTACAGGATTTGCAGCTTGTTGTATGACGAAAACGTTCTCCGTACATTCTGATTTGTCCATGTAATTTGTGAAGAACGTGCAGTCAATCAACCACACTATCCGTTTTCTTTTGTTCTCTCTCGATACGAGACGTTGATTGGTTAACTGCATGTTCGTCATAACAATTTGCACGAACAAGTCAGAATATGCGAGGGACTTTTTAGACATTACGTCATTTCAAACATTTGTTTAATTTGCGTTGTCAATGACGATTTTTTGACACTGTTTTCTTGGTGAATCTGTTTTTGATAAATTCTGATGTTGACAGCTTTCACTGTAAACGTGGTGAGATGGAGGTTTAACAATTGAAAAAATCAGTAAAAGGCTTGATAGATAAAATAGTATGAAAAATACGTGTCACAAACGCTCATTACGATGCTTTTTGTGGTACTTGTCACAAACGATTCACATTACAAAGAGCCTTGTTTTTAAACACTAGTTTTTCAGTATATGTTCTATTTTGTGTTTTTGATGTCTAAGAACATACCTATTACAGTAAAAAGCTGTTATAATATTTGTCAAATAACAAACATTATTGATATTGAAAGGTGGAGTGACTTTCTAAATAAGAACATGAAGATGAAAGTTCCTTCTCATAAAAAAAGCAATATTAATATGTAAAATGTGCTTCTATGCATTTTAATGCAATTTTTTAGACAACTACAACATTAGTTACTTATTGGAGAAAGTGTGTTTATCAAAAATGACTGTTATTACATGTGCAAACTTTAATTCATATAAAATTTTACTAATAAATCTTTTTTTAGTTATTTTTTGCAAATTGTTAATTTTTATGATATATTACTGTTGAAAATAGTATCATTAGATTTTATAAATTGTTTTGTTCGTTAAATTAGTATGCAAAACATTTAATTAATGTTTTCAAATTTACTCCTTCAGCTAAGTATTTTTTCCATACAATTATCAACTATTTTAGAAGCACTCAATCTTACTAATGTGCGAAAAGCAAATTTGCATTAGAAAGTTCGTGAGAACACAAAATGTTAGTTAAACTGAACTATTATTGACATGATTGTGAGACAAATAATATATTGTTCCGTGATTCAAGTCCATCATCATCGAATAAAAATCATGATTTATGATTTGGAAAATAAAAAGCCTATTTATGAAATTTTAGGAAAATTTTATGGTTGTTACAATGAAAACACAGACTTAAAAGACATTCTTAAATTTAATTAATTGAACAGTACAAAAACATGTTAATTTAATTATTGATTGAAATTGGAAAGCTGAGTTCAAGTCTCTATAGGAGCCACACTGTATTCAAATATAAATTAATTTAATATGTCTGAAACAGCTAAATCAACAAAGTATAAATTATATCTGTTGGCAAAAAATATATTTAATAAGCGATAGGTATCTGGTATTTGAGAAACCTTAAATTTCGTTTTGATTTTTTATGTGTAAAGTCGAGTGGTTAAGCAATAAACAAATATTTTTCCAAGTGAAGAGCCGCTATCAATAATCGCTGTAGAGTTGAAGCAGTATGTTAACTAGCATATTGTAGCAATAATTGGACAACGGCCTATGAATTCGATGTTATCTCCGTCGAAATTAGCATCAGTTGTTGCGATAGCATCACCATAAAATTACCAACCTATTGCTGGATTCGATGTTTAGAATGTTATGAGAAAAATCATCGAACTAAAATTCCAAATGTTAAATTTCAGACAGTTTCGGAAGCTGAAGGTTTCGAAGGATTGGTAGCGGCGGGAGGTCCGCCATCGGCTACCGCTCCGGGAGCCCGCCTAAAGCACCGGACTCGCAAGTTCGCCGCTTCCGGTAGCCTCAGTGACAGTTCCTCCAGTGTCAAACGACAGGTTTGTGCAACATTTTTAATACCGGATTATTGTATATTATTAAAAGCCATCTTTTAATATCGCATCTGACTACTTTAATTTATAGCGTGGAAAAACTTCACAGTTTAATAGCTGGAGGAGTACATTTTTTCCTTTGTGTAATCATAATTCCACTTAAAAACTGGTTTCAATACTCACATATAAACAGTTTAAATTTCGTTGCCTCATCAGGTAATATAGAAAAAAGACTCAGAGTAAGTCGATGTATGAGTGTTGTGAGGATAAATCTTTACACGGAATATTCTTCACGTCATTGTTGAGCGTCTTTGTTTCGTAAATGGGTTTTACAAGACCACAATTTCGTAAAATATATAGTTTTTTATTTCACTATATTCATGCATTTTAATCTGTTTTTACTAGGTATAGTAAAAAATGAATTACTGATTAAACATTTTTGAAAACTTGCATTCTATGAATCCAGTATTGCCTATTTGCAACTTCTAGATTTTTGAAATTAATGGAATTATGGAAAATATTGCAACTCTTACAGTACCTACTGGAAGCCGATTGTAATTGTTTATTTAATATTTACTATTATTGAAAAAAATGTCGATTTTAATGGTGAGAAATTTGGTGTCTTTCTGATTTTTCGTTTAACCATATCAAATCACAAGTTAAAGATAATGAGTTCTTGTAAGTAGGTATGATAGAATCTAGTAGAGGAATGCCTTTTTACAACTACTTATTTGGGCAACATTGTATCTTAATAAATGCAATCATTGTTATGACTCGGTATGTTAGAAACAACTTTCACAACTGCTAGTTATTTCGTATTATCACCCGTTATTATTCATAGACGGCCATGTTTATTACTCCTATAATACCTAATAGATGTCTATAAGGTAGGCCTCATATCGTAAGCTGATGTTCAAACTCTTATGCAAGCTAAAGTAGCCACTGGCCAGACATTTTTCCAGAGCTGGATTTGCGATTAAACCAAACTTAACTCATGATTTATTAAGTGTGGATTAAACTCAAGCGAAAACACTTTGCGCTTGTCAATTATCATTACTGAGCATTGTTTGATGACAATAAATCATCACTGCCAAAGTGTGAGCTATTGTTTACGTTTCGGCTAAGTGCGGTCCTGGTTTATCTCGGTAAAGAGAGAATACATTTGAGATTAATTGATTGCAGAGCTTGTGATGAAATAGAATTTTGGTATCAATGATGCAATTGAGATCTTGAGAGTATAGTTATCAGTAGGGATTTAAAAGCGGACATTTCCTAATGGATTTACCATTATAATAATTGTTATTAATTTAGCAGCCGAGTAAAATTTATATGGATGTTTTTATCCTACAGATTATGAGCTTTCTCTAGAATTGGAGCGAAGTCGTATTGTTAGTTTGACAGCAGGAGAAGAAGCAGAAAGATGAACAGTTTTATTTAGACGGAGGTCCTGAGGTAAGCTGAGAACTACAAATCAAAAAGAAGGAATTATGACTATTGTTGGATTTGTGGGTGTCCTCATAATTTCGCTTCTGCAGCAATCTTGATGGAGAAGACAACTGGGGACATTCTTGATGTGCTCAGCAGGGAATGATTTCCCAAACAAGTTTTCCAAAATTTATAAAATAAAAAAATATATTAGAGAATAAATTCCGACTGAACAAGTTGTGGATGTTTCTATCGTTGAAGTCTATGAAGCTTTATGAATCTTCTACCTTTGTAATGAATATGATATTTTATAATTAGAAACGAGAACCAACTGACACTAGGTAATTATTAAACTGAATGTGTTGAGAGAGTCTACGTTTAATTAATAAAAATAAATTGCCTTCTTCGCCTGATAAATCGTAACCTGTATTTTCCGTGATTCACGCGCAGTGAATTATTTCTGACTTCTCATTTTAGATCATGACCAAATTTCATCTGCAAGGACCTTGCCGTGTTGACTAGTACTTAGAAAAAAGTGGTTATATATTTTTTACGCTATATAAACATATTCGGCGATAAAAAAAATAATATTGTAAATTTAAATAATTATGGTATTCGTGACTTACTCGAAAATAAATTCACATTAAAATGATTCTTTTGAACGTAAATTTAGTCAGGCGAAGGCATGATTATGCCCTTTCATGGCTTCCCGCACGGCGTCATGCGCGTGGTTAACTACACACTTGCTATGAACTTAAAGATACCAAATTTGATAAATAATTCCAGTTGGTCACGCTAAATAGTCATGCACTGAATTTTCAGAGAGCATTGTTTAAATTCTATAACCGATTCATAGGAATTCCTTACAATTTACTTACATTTTTTTATTCAAAATTTTTAAATTTGTTCACTACACGATATCCTGTCTTTTAGATATGTAAATTCAACATGAATTTGTTTAAACAATCTTGCAACACCTGCTTTAAACATGATTTTCATTTACAAATGTGTAAGTGCTCACCTGCACTGATAATTTTTAACGATTATGATAGTGTATAAAAATGTGGTAACGAGGATACACAAAATTTTAATTGATGAATATGTGTATTATATTAATGGATTTAACTGCATACCATCTCATTACTTCCACATTAATGAGTAACATCATTAACTTTATACTAGTGTAGACCATTGAAAATATGTCAAGATAGTCGAGTTTTATTTATTTGACAAAATCATGTTCTTAATACGTTTCTGTAGTTTCACATGTTTTTACATTTTCTAACTATAAATGTTACTCCATGTAAATGGGTTTTTTATAATAAATTACCATAAAATTCTATATGTAATAAAATTGAACAAGGATCCTAAACGGAAATTTCTAACAACGTTGCAAGAAATTGACAATTCAGATAAAGGCCAATCTAAATAATTAAAAAAGAAAAAAAGAGAAGCTATAGAGTGGTACCAACGTATTACATTAATTACTCGACATCATTCCATCATTAACAGTTTGATACACAAACTGGAATATTGACGTGAAGATTTTTTTCACAAATTCCGTTCAAGTTAACTTGAGGTTAATTAGGAGAATTTTTTTTACTTCGGTTTCATAACCGGATTTAATATTTATAAGAGTTCTTCCGTCTTCCTATTTATGAAGCACGTGGGATTTACGAAATCTTCTCTGTAATACAATATTGGGAATTCTTCGTTTCTACTATACCATCATCAATTAAAATCTCGTTTGATATCGCCGATAGCGAAACTTGTTGGTGAAAAGATGAAAATTGAAATGTTAGCTGATTTTATGTGAATAAAATATTTTGAATTCTAAGATATTAACATTTACGATTATGGAAAGATTATAGCAAGAATTCGACTGGAAAATTTAGCATCAGGAGATTTTTGATCAAATCCTTATTCTTAATTAGTAGGTCGTTTGATTAATATGATAACTCCCTCGCTTATTAAAACGTCAACTGCTATCATATCTAACAAATATTTAGACTCACATATGTCAAACAACACCAGTAGTTAAGTCAAAATCGAGATATTCGAATATTTTTTCCGCGATTAAATTATAGCCATCAGCTAATGAATCCGTTAAGATTTTTACGTTGGAGAATAAACTAAAAGAAGCATTTTCGCAATTTGAAATAATTTGACCACTCCTTAAAATTTATATAATCTAAACGATCTTTTCCTAATAATCACTAAAAATGCCAAAATATTTCTGTTTTAATCAATTTCCTGACCGAAAAATGTTAAGTGTGTATTTATTCACCAATTCTAAGTTGGTAGCGCATAATTAACAAGCTGAATTTCGTGCTGCTCGGAAGTGACGATTTAATGCTGTTAAATTTTTTATACCTACCCATACAGAATTAATTCGGTTACGAAATTTTTTTTAGATAAAAAATTTTAATTATATACGTATAAAACTGTAAGCAAATGGAAATAATTTTCGTCATCAGGGATAGGTGATTAGTGTTCTATACATTCAGAATGAATTTCTTTGTAATGCAGTTTCAAATTTTAATACAGCGAAGATACCCATTGGTTATTACCTAATGCTGAGTTATGAAAAATTTTTTACTAAACCTTGAGTTCAAGACAGTTCGAAACGTTAACTGTTGTATAGTCTTCCAAAAAAATTACGTTTTATTACTTTGCTGTTGTAAAACAAGTTAAATACTTACAATGAGCATATATTTGGAATTATAGATTTTTTACATAAGATGGTCCTGGTAAACGCAATGGATTGTATACAAAAATCTTTTGATTTAAGTAAATTAAACATTTTCTTGCAATTTAGAATATATTGTTAGTAAACTAGCAATTATCGGTGTCAAAAACTATAAGTGTAAAATGTAAATTCTTGGGGACCACTATACCAAACAAAGAAGTATTTAGTTAACTTTTTCCGTTAATTCTACTTTATAAGAAATGTATTAAAAATATGTACTATGATTTAAGTACAGTTGAGTAGATCAAGATGAAGGAGCTCTTCTCAAAAACTGCAAAACATTCTTATTTTCTCTTAGTTCCACAAGGTTTGTCACAAATTTTGGCTATTGTCGGATTTGACCACTTTCAGATTCGGTATTTATGATAATTTTGTCTAAGTTATTTTTTTGCAGCGAGATGATTTACGATTTTTTATATCGAATTTGATCGAATTATCTTTACTATTATTTTAGAAGAAACGCAGGTGTTTAATAAAGCTAAAAGGTTAATGAACGCAGTAGTTAAAAAGTCTTGAGTTTTAATCCAAATAAATTTGATATAGTTTTGATTCAATTCAAAATACACACAGTATTGTTGTTCCATATGAAGCCATACAACACAACTGAAGAAATTTGAGTAAACTGGCAACATGTGCAGTGTATTAGAGTCAAAACTTGTTTGCGGAGTTTCGTCTGACCGTTCAGTTATGGTTATTACAGCATAATTCTAGCGACAATTCGGCATAAGAGTGTCTGGCTCGCGTCCAGCATCCTTTACGAAACTACTTATATTTATTTTTAGACATATCGCTTTCGTCTAGTATTAAAATTTCTTCTTTTTTGTTTTTAATGATATGTCTAAAAAAAAGAATCTTTGTGTTGAAAAACACATGGACATAAATTTCTCATTTCGGCGAAAGTTAGCTTCAAACTGCAGACCTTTTCCAATATTGACCGAGACTCCCCGTAAATTACTTTTAGACCTTTCGGCATAGTTATTGCTTTTCTAGGCAAAGTTATTATATTGCCTGAATTGTGCAAAACAGCTTTATGCGGAAATGCCAACTAATAAAATGTAATAAGTAAAAAAAAGTGAATACATGTTATTGAAACCGTTGCCTTTTGAATAATCTCATTATTTCAAAACCCAATTCAAATATTTCTTGCACTTTAAAAAATCGTGATTCATTTCTCGACGTGATGTATACCAATTATATTATACTTTTATTGATGGAACGATCATTCTTTGTGTCTACCAGAAGCGAGCAACTCATCCTAATTAGAAAAACACGATTCGTTTTATGAAAATTCTAATTGATCGTTTAGTTACTATCTCTAGTTGGTTTCAGCTCATTTCTTTAATTCTTTTCAATGAGTCTGATAAAAGGCAGGATAGTTTTGATATGCAAAAGTACTAATTGTGATGGAATAAAGAGAATTTAAGAATGGCCATGTGAATACCACAACGAGCTTAGTATGCTAAAGTGGTATAAAACTCTTCATTATACTTCAGATGAACCGCTTCAAGCTCGACCACTGTAACAGAGCCTTTATAAAAGCTCTCAGAGCTTAATAAAAGCAGTTTTCACAAAGTTACTAATTGATTTTGTTTAACAATTTTCACAAGGGATTTAATTATGTTTCGCTATTCGAGTAATTCGGTACCGGTATTAACGTAATAGAAAGTGGTCAATGGAGACGAGATTAAATATATGAATATGCAATTGCAAATATTAGAAAATGGAAAATTTCCATTATGAGATTTTCTTCGAAGCGACCAGATGTTCTAATTAAATATTGAAATACTATATCTCAAAGAATATTTTTTATGAATATTAAATTTAAGCGTTGGATTTGCAAAACTGTTTAAGCTGAAAGTAACCATATATCTTCAGTACTTTTTAACAATGTTTTTGGTAGGACGTGGGTGTGTGTATCAGGCGACGAATCTCAGTATAATAGATTTTAAAACTGTTTTTACGGTGACATTTTACATTAATTGTTTTAGCTTTCTTGTAATTCTTATCCTGTTTCTATTATTAGACAATAATGTTTCCATATTATTAAAGTGAATCTTAAATCTAATGCTTGAAAAGTGATTTCTAAAATATCAAGTTTCAATTTTTTTTAACAACTCTAAAACAAACTTTTTACTTACTTTGTTTAGTTCTCTTTTGTTATATACCACGTCTCTTTTGCCTTTTATTGAAATTATTCTTGCAAGGTCACGAACAAAGCCTTTCTTCGTTATTTTTCATAAAACCTAATTTGTTCGTTCCTTTCAGCATTGTTCCTTTTCACTTTTTTGTTCTTATTAGATTGTCGTAGTCGAACTGGTAAGATACCTGCCAAGCGTACACTTTTCAGACAGTCTCCGTGAAATTTCCGATTTATCTGAACAAATGGTCGCCAGTACGTGTTTATAATGCTGTGCACTAGAATATTATGAGAATAAAACACATTGAAAACAATTCATATTGTGTTTTTGAAAGATATGTTTCATAAACAATATTCACATTAATGTATTTAGATGTTATAATTTTTTCCATAGAATAAATTTTCAAGAATTCATTTTCATGCCAGTCACTAAAATGCAAAAGAACCAAAAATATTTTTAACTGGAAATTTCGTTAAATTTCCGGTGAATGAATTCTTGCACGCTTTTGTCATGCTTGTAATAAGTTTTAGAATAATTACAGTCGTTCCATTTTCAGATGACATGTAACATTAATTATGGCTGAGACTGAGCACACAAGACCATTAAAATTACACCTTCGCTATTGGAAAGTAATTTCGTTAGGCTAGAAAGGTTCTTTGTACCTAAAGTGCATTGTTGCCGAATAATTTGAGGTCGATATACTTATTACGAAACAAGTTTTGAGAGTATAGAGGGGGCGTCATTTACCATTTCTTGAACAAATTTTCGAAGAGAATATTTCATCTGTATTCTAAGTTTCTACAGCTGGATCCACTTATGTTTTATTTGTCAACGCCATGGGTATGATTTTATGAGTAACCCATAGCAGTTTTACAGCTCTATTTAAAATAGGAACCATTCTTTTTTTCCAGGAAGTGTTGTTTGATTGGCAGGGTTAGAACAATTTTGACAATTTGGAGATTTTAAATCTCATTTAATAATTACTTTAACAAATAGGGATCTTTTTTGCCCTTAAAATTTCCAAGATTGCTGAATTAGGCGTCACAAGATGTTGGGTGAAGTTCAGGGCGGCCAAATGCTCAGGCAATTTTTCAGATGTCAATATCTCTTTCTCTTTCTTTGTCGCTATTTTCCGAGAAACAAATGTCCATTTGGCCATACACATAAAATTAGGGGATGAAGACAAGTTTACACTAGACTAAAACAAAAACCGTTGGTAATTATAGTAAGATGAAACTTTTAACATTTATCAATAAATTATTATTCGTGTTTATACTATAAAAATTTCGTTACTATGTAAAATAATTCCGTGACATTATTTGATATTATTAAACGGACATTAAACTATTCGTTTTTGTGCAAAGGTTAAATGACACGTTTTCTTGACTGCTTTATTAAGAAGACTTGACCTATGCTTTATACATTAATAGCACGCGAAAAATAACAATTACTCATTGTTTCCTCGGATAAAATCTGTTTTAATTTACGTCAACATAAAAAGGGCGAAATATGATTCTGTTGGAAGAAATGTCAGCTTTTATGTCTTGATACCGGATTATATTATAATGTCTTGTTGACTATTTACATGTTTTTAAATAAATGTTAAATACGTGAAACCAAATTGGTTAATTATCAGGAAACTGCTGAGAGTAGGATTTAATTATCATTATAATTAAATTTTTTCGCAGAAAAGCTTATGTCTGTTGCGCAATTTAATTTAATAAATTTATTAAGTGGTTTATAAAGAAATTCAAGTTATTCACTTGTAGGAAGTATTTGGCTGCTGAAAATTGATAAATTACCTTCTCGAATATCTGTTTCTTCTTACGAAACTATCAGTGATGTAGTAGTGACACGTTGTATAAAGTTCTATATAAAAGTGACAGCTCAATCATTTAGCAATCCGTCAAGTCCCTTCTCTGATAATCAATTTGTAATTTATAATAACCGTCAATATAATACTAGATTGCTTATAAGTAAAGAACTCACAATTTTTTTTCATTTCTTCTTTATACTCATTTTTCTCTTTCTAATCTATTGTGGAATTTAATAATAATTGTGACAGATTTCATTCATTACAAAAAAACTCCTTACGTTTGCAACTTGTAGCAATTTAGATTTCGAATTTTGTTAATATAAATCTTACTTAGCTTGTATATTATGTCAAAGTAAAAAATCGTTTCAGGCTTCTTGAATATCTAGAGGAATTTATAAACATATGTATAGATTTGATTTAGAATATGACATTGCAAATATATCAACTACTAGTAATGAGTTCTGTATAATAGTATTACTGATTTTTATTCTTTCCAACATTGAAAAACTATTTTTGTAGGTTTTAATTTTCTAAGATAATAGAAGAAAAGGCTGCTGTAAATAATAATAAGTGTCAAGGTGTGGGTTCAAAAATTGCTTGCTTAAACAATCACTGAGCAGCATTAGAATAATATATTTCGGATTCTTATGGTAATTTTGACGCTTCACATTTAGTGACAAGCTTTTGACAAATATTTTTTAACTGTAAAGTTTCATTTATTCGCAAATTATATTTTTGAAGACTTCTTTTAACGTGTCTTTATCACCTTTTGAGTGGAATTTTACGGAAACATAAACTTTGACTATTTCTTTTGGGACGTCGACTCATTAGACTAATTAAAAACTAATAGTCGGAATCTTAAGTATTTCAACTTACTAAAACGGTATCTTCCAGCATAAATACATTGAATTATTAAAAAATATGTCGTTTTCATTCAAAAGTTTTGAATTTGAATATCAGTGTTAAATATTTCTTTGACGTCAGTATATTTAAATTTATTGAGGATATTGTTGGGTCACAGTCGTATTGTTGCTTTCCTTCTTTAATTGTGGCCATTTGAAAGAGCAAAATACAGTTATTGGTTACAGATTTATGGATTAAATCCAACACACCTCTACACTTATTTAGTTCTTACATCGTACTAATTAACTATGATTTAGAGTTTCCGTTAGAAATTTTTAATTTTAATGTCACTTGCAAAGGAAAATTTTAGTATATGTTTAAAGCATAGATACACTGCCTCCGTGACAAGGTTCAATGGAGTAATTTGCATGAGTAAAAGCACTTGGTGAGGAATTGTAGAGTTATTGTGTGTGCTTATTCGCTATAAGCATCGATAAAGCAGAACGGTGCAAAGGTTATTGAAGCATATATTTGAGATATCGTGTCTTGTAAAAAGCTTTTGCACTGCTTAATCAGACTATCGACAAGAATGAATGCCTTTGGTTTGTAGAACCGTTTCATTTCTAGAATAAAAAAAGATTTAGTAGCATTTTACCGCTTTTTCAAGAAGTTCGTTGTATTGATAAAGTAATTGCGTCGAAGCAGTTTTTCTTTAGCAGCTGTTACATATAGCATGCCACATGCACCACGTACACCATCAGACGTACCGAAAATAATACCACTTTAGCAACTATTGTGCATTAGGGTGTAAGAGTAAGATAAAATTACTCGAGTTGAAGACGTGGGAGTGAGATAAGTCGAAACGGAGTTATTCCATCTGAAAACATCACAATGAGATTATTCACACACAAATACCTGCTTTAAAGCCAACAATAGAAAAATTTGGATTTGTTGTATTTTTTTTAAACGGTCTTTCGTATACAACTGCACATTTTACCTGATATATGATTTTTGGATTTTTATGAAAAGTCATGCCTGCTCTTACGATTCGCTGCCTCTCCAATACAGATGAATGTCGGATTTCAGAACCACCTGATGTATGTCTTCTTATATCTCAAGTGATAATTTTATACTCAGCACCATTTTCTTATACTTTGTTATTTTGAATCGAAGTACTGAATTCTAGTTTCTTGCGTTTATTAAACCATTTGCAAAAAAGAGCGTGCTTCAAGCTAATTATTTATTTTATTTTGATAAATGTATTTTTTGATACATTTATAAAAACTTGTTTAATCAGAATATTTGAAATATAGAAAAGCAAGAATATAAATTAGTCTGATTAAAAAAGTCTGAGATCCAAGATATTATATATATATCTTTATGAATGACGTTAATATCAAACCAATTTGTAATGTAGGATTTATCAACTAATGGTTTTGTCATTATTGCATAGTTCAAAATTGATAAAATAAATATAATAAAAATAAATAAAATATTGTCATATGTAAAACGATAAATAGTCAATGTTTTGTCGATTATTTTTGTGGTGATGCCACAAATATCAACGACGCTGGAACATGAATGAGTACTTGCATGAGTCGAATTCGAAAGCGCCGTTGTACATGAGTAGTAGCACCGGAAAAATGATTTGAAGAACCCAAATGGGATAATTTATAGATCAAGCTGTTTATGATTGCCATATTTAAACAATTATTTTATAACTATCATAAGTGTCAGAAAGCGTCCCACGCAATTTGCGTTCAGTACGTTTACTAACTGTTAAAACTGTCAAAATCATTTTGAATCAGGATGATTTGGCAATAACAATGATGAGGATAAATGATACTGTGAGTAAAGTTTCTATAAAGATTTTCATTTGTTGAAATATTCATTTTTAGTACTAGTACAACATTCCATGATATTATTACTTGTACAATATTTGCTACAATTTTTTTGTAACCATAGAAATGCCTAGAATTTCGGTTTTTAATGACAAGTGAATTTAATATTCATATATGATATTTAATAATTTATTGCATTATCAAGTTTGATTACTATAAAAATTTGGAAGTAGTTAATTAACAAGGTATTTTTATTTAAGCTCTAATACTTACTTTCTTTTTTGTTGGTTTATATTAAGAAATGGTATAAATAACTCCCGAATTCGCTAAATATTTCAATAATTTTTCATAATCTTGCTCTCTGTAAAATTTAGTGTAATGTAGAATCTCTATTAGTTACTTTTTAAAATTGTTCTGTATTGTTTTATAACAGACTCTAAAATTTATTAAAATAGTAGAAAAATAGCTATTTATAAATCAAACGCAATTTTTTTTACGTAATTGCTTTCTTGAAGTAAGGGCAACGAATAAACTTTTATTTATGTGGATAGGGGATAGTAAATTCTGTGACGAGGTTGGAAAAGACGGTGAACCTTAGTTGCGGTAGTAGTTAGAATCTTCACCTGCTTTCGGGAGGGTATATTTAATCGTATGCATTAATTACGGTAAGTTCTGCTAAGTTCCCCGTCGCGTGTCTAAATTTTAAACATTATATCAAAAAATCTAGAACGTTGGTTATCTACTCACTTTAGTTTTTCAAGAAATATTTTATTAAAGATAATCAAAATTGATGATGATAGTGTTCTGTGAAGTTTATAAACTAACTTCTCTAACACTAGGTTCTATTTTCAACTATTGAATATAGCGCACTTAGGTCTGATATTCTAGTTTTTATTATAATTTTTGTATTATAATACATATACTTGGCAACTTAACTTCTGACTCTAATGTTCGTTGCAGGCAAAAAGTATCTGCTGTTAGGTGTACAGAAGGATTTACTGAAATCTTTTTATTTAATAAGTTCAAACAACGTGCCTGAATTTTATTCAGATTTCTATCAGCTTTTAATAAATTAATTTAAAGAGAAATAATTTACCGCAATTCATGCAAAAGAATGAAACTGTCTGGCGCGACCGATGGCCTCTTACCGCAATTTAGACAAAAGATTATTTTTTACCGCAACTCATGATTGCCCGGAAAAAAGCTTATTCATAATTTAGATATGATTTAACAAGACTACTGGAAGTAAATTTTCGATGGTTTTTCTTGAATTAGACTAGAATTAACTTTTTAAAAATCCGTTGAAAGATGAGGTTAAGCGAAGTTTTGAAAATAGCAATAATTAATATCAATCAGCAAGCAACTAGGGTTGCTTTATAAAAATTTAGAAGTTTTGAAGTAGATGTTTAATTTGAAATGAAATTATTAGTTTATGGGAAACGCGGTACTTGTTTATTCGCAAGCCAACTAAGGCAACTTTATTTAGAAATTATTGATTCTTGATAAGTCGTTGATTCTCATTAATATAATTTTTAATATTATCAGTTTTTTATTAAGATCATATTTCAACTTGTCTAGGCAACTTCTGTTTAAACTAAAATAAATTAAACTTCAACTTAAATGTTAAATCATTTGGTAGTTCGACATAATAACGAACTAACCAATAATGAATAACAGTGAAGGAGTGTTCGCTCTATTCCCAATAACAGTACTTTTAGTTGGTGAAACTGTTCAAAACCACATTATAATAACTTAGATGAAATAAAAACTAGAATTGCGTGTTTTCTAACAATTACCCGTACTAGACAAACCAAGAATTAATAAATCGACAAAGTTTTGGTAACATGAAAAGAATAAAAACAAAACTCTTCGTTTACTTAGAATCGATTTGAAAAACCATAATTAAAATGTAATTACTAAACCCACATGCAGACAATGACGTCAGACAATAAATCGTAATTGTCTACAATGAATTGGGCAACAACATAATTATGCAAGTAAACAAGATTGGATTTCTTACATCTTGGTTTAATTTTCATTGACAAAATACCACTTGGCCTAACATTATTATTACGTTATTAGCAAACGTGTCATTATATTTATTAACGTTATTGTTAAGATCAAATTAAGGATATGGTTCTTTTAGTGATCGGATTTTTTTAACTCTTAGTAACCAGTTGCCCAATTTATTGTTATATAGTAACTAATTGATTCATACTACAATTAAAATTTGATTTCGTATGATTATCTGTCAAGTAATTCTTCAACCTCTTGCGTGAGAGAATAAAATTTAACCTTCAACTTTATCATGACTTTTTTGATCAAACACATTGTTAACAATTGATAATTCTTCAGAACTGTTGCCATTTCCTTTCAAACCTCACACTCTGTTTACGTTAAAGATAAGATTCATCTCGTGTTTCTATTTTTCATGAATTGTTGAACATCTTTGTAAAGAAAGATGTACATTAAACTGTCACTCATTTTCTACACCTAATTTCTGTTATATACACTAAATCAATTGTCTGTGCATTGTCTTCGAATATCAACATAAGCAATAGTAGATAATGTCTAAGTGGTTCACTGATAGCATGTAGTAAACTGTGATGTATTCTTTACGACTTCTGAAGTTTGAGAAGTGGCAACATGGAAATTATCAACATTTCCTTCGACCACGACGAAAAACAGATCGAAAGGAAAAGTCGAAAGAGATATTTCGTGTAGTTTTGTGGCGTCGGTGTTCTGTTTATGTACTTTCCAGGCTTTGTGGGAATTGTTTTATCTGTTGTTATCTACCTTACGGTCTTTTGTCAAGAATACATTTATTCCCACAAAAAAAATTATTTAGGTATTAATAGTTCTGGTTTACCCAAAGGTATTCCTAAAATAAATGAAAAGCACAATGTTGGTCATTTATAAATTTATGTTTTACTTTTTGTTGTTGTTTTCGAAGTATTTACTTAAAATGTTAAACAACAGTAAATCATTTTTTTCTAATGTATTCAGGAGTATTATGATTTTTTGTCGTCAAAAATATAGTCTTCAAATTTAAAATTAAAAAAAAAGTTGAAATCATTTCAATTTTTGCTGTCACTTTCCATCTGGAAGTAAAGATTTAATCTTAGTTATCGCTACAGCTAAACGTGAGACCTTGCATAAATAATTCTGCTTATGACTAATAGTTTCAAAGTGTACAAAGTCATCGTTGATATTTAATTTCCCAAAATTTCTCCGTAATGCAAACTGTAATAGGTATATTTCCTCTTCCTTTGGAATATATATAGAAGGTAAATTGTTACGGAACGATTATTCATAGGTATTTTACTATGCCGACCATTTATTACTTGCTGCTTTTCTTCGAATTCTGTTCCACCGCCTGCAATTACTTTATACCCATATATCGGTGCCATTAGTATTTCCTCTTCGTACCTTCTTCACAAAAACATTAAGTGTCTGCACACTAAAATTAAGGAGATTTCGACGATAATAAATGTCTTGTCGGCAAATAAAATTTCAACCTGAACGTCAATTTAAGCGCAAATTCTTGAAATCAAACCCACCTGCTGGGTCGAATTAGACGCATATTGACCCACAAAAAAGTGCTGGTATATGACTATACCTACCTAAATTTGCCCTTGAGGAAGGTTGGCTTGTTTGCACTCCACCATGTGGTGCACCTTTTGCAATGCGAGCATACAAAAATGTTTAGGTTTTTTTTTCTATATATAAGTAGAAGTGTTGATTGTTTTGAAAGTTTTTTATTAGATGTAATTTTTGGTTCTCAAGTGTAAACAGTCTGTTATTTGATTAAGCTCATTAAGTTCTTATTCCTTCAATTTTGTTTTTAATGAGACGTTGTAATTAGAGTTGGTCATCAATCAATAAAAGCGATGAATAGAAGTGATGTCGTGTTGTTTTTCAGACATTTTCAAATCTTGACGTAGCATTGAAGTCTCTCAGATTTACCAAGCAGGTATAGATCGTAGCAGACCCGGTGGTCTAAAGAGATGATAATTGATCAGAAAAGTAACTTATCGAATGACAATGATTTTTATTAAGTCAAGTATATGGTGGTAAAGTCATATTATTTTGAGTAATTAATAATTATTAGAGAAGTTTTTGATTAATTGCATCATATTATATTACACATGCAGTTGTTTTTATACTTTTGAATATGATTCATGTAAGTTGTTACTTTTAAAATGGTTGTCTGGTTATTTCGGACATATTCTGGGAATGGCAGGCATGTAATTATATCCACGGTACACCGGAGAGGTGAATACCTGGCTGAATGACTTTTAACGCAATTTCAAAGTGGCATATCTCTGATATGGGTCGAGGGAAATGCCTTTTGTTCAGGATCGGGACCTGCCATCATAATGTCGACGTATACACTTTACAGTCATCTTACGTTAACCACAAAATTTCAACCGCCAAAAACTTTGCTTCTAAGAACAAGAAACCCACGTCGGCTTCATTTATTATCTACACATAGCTAGACGTAATTTATTAGCCATCGGCGTCTTATAATTGTTGGTAAATTCTTTTCTTATTTGTTAGAGTGTTTGCGAGTAAATCAATTTTTTCTAACAACAGCCGGAATTTTGCCGCGTGTTTGGCATTTTTTACACTAATAAAACTCGTTAACACTGATGAAATTAGATATAAGATGAACTTACAAGGTCGACTGCCAATTAAACACATTCAAAGCTTTTTAATGAGTAATTCAATTTCTGATGAGGTAGTCGAGCTGTATCAATAAGATGAGAGTTATGCAGGGTGATGCTGTAGTTGTACCTGTGTAGTGTTGTTTACCCGTACCGAGCACAGCAAGGGCGATAAAAAGTTGTCTGCTTTAGTGGTCAGGTTCTCCAAACAAGGGTGCACAATGGCAAGACTAAAAATAAATAACGCCAAATTCACATGTGGTCCGCATCGTTCTACTCCCCTTTCAAAGACAAAATCACAATCACGAATCTCTGCATTATAATAACGTTCGCGCGATGAATGCTTTTTGCTTCAATATCTGAAACAAGCCAACAAATTCAACAAACGAGACTTGAGATAGGAGAGTAGTAAAAGTGTAATAACAAGTTAGCGTTGTTCCGTTTAATCTTAGTTAATGCCGAATGTTTATGGTGAACTCTACTTCGTACTCAATTACTTAAGATGTAATAAACACACTTAAAGTTAACTTTATTACCAACCGAGTTCTAAATTTGCCTAATTAAAATTAATTGTAGATTTCAAAGTTTGAGCCGAGTTATGGAATCTTGCTCATTCAATTACTACAGCATCACAAAGTTTTTGATATTCGCTATCTATTTAGTCGAATTCTATGGTAACTCACCCTCATGGCATCTACCTGATTTCATCTTAGCTGTAGGAGTTAACGTTCATTAAATAGCAATGCAGTAAATTTTTTTGTTCCCTACCTTTCTGCAGCCAACTGCACTGGAGGAATTTATTATTCGACCTTTTATTTAGCGACTTTCAACCATAATAATCATTCTGAGAATCCCACACCGTTTTATTCATTCTGGTTAATGGCATCAAAGATAAAAAAAAGAAGTAGGTGGTTTGAGATGTAATTATTAACGATTTAAAACACGTAAACACTATTCGAGTTTTTACTTTAGACACTATATAAATTATAAATTCATTACTTCTCGTCAGTTATTAACTCTGGAGAGTTCTTCCCGATATTAACAGCAATTGCTTTTACTGGAAACATGCAGATGCGTTGGCGGCAGTAATGAACTTTGTCTGAACAGTTTAGCATATTTATTTAGTTTCAATCAAACTGATTGAGCTTTCGTGGCTTTTGCAATTAAAAAATTGGTAAGCGGCAGCTGAACAACAAAGTCATAAAATGTATCTAGAAAATCATAGAGAAGTGCAGACATATCGTTAACTTAAATTACGACGATTAACATATGGAGCTTTAGCTCGTGGTTAAGAGAAGGGGTGAGTGCTGAGGCCGTATAATTAAATATTTTCTGTAGGGCAGTCACGAAAGAGGTCTGAAGTTGCTCACCTATATTTCGAAGCACGTGCTGGTTGGTAGCAGATGCCATTTTGCAGCAGCGCCAGACATGTGCTTAAAAAGAATAAAAAAAAATCGAAAAGCGAAGCGAGCTTATATAACCAGCCGACCTATATATGGTCCAGACGCCCAGCAATGCGGCCGTCTTGGCTTTTTTCTCTTCTTATTCTTTTTAAGTGCAAATTTTACGAGCAAGTTTTGCTCAAGGTCAGTATTTTGTATATGTGTATATAAGCACGCTTAGCTTTCACACTTTTTAAGCTCTAAATTTATTGTTAATGTTCAAGTCGCAATTCGATTTAATGTAGGTAGAGCCAGATTGAGGCAATATTTGAATTACAAATTTACTTTTTGTGGTTGAAAGATAACGAGAGTTATTAGGGGCGGAAAAATATTTAGCATAGAAAAGCTTACAAACAAGTCGTGACATGAATTACTGAATGAGAGGGTGGAATCGGAGTGTTTATGTTAAAAGCAAATTTCTGTAGTGTTTTGCTGAAGAAATTTTAACAATAATTACAGAAACTTCCAACTATGAATCCGGAAAATAACTTCATTTCAGTAAAACAATATCGTTTTTGTTATTTAGCATAACGAGACAGCGAGCTGCCATGTCTCAGAAGTCTTTTATAACTCTGTAAAATATCGGTTGGGTTACACACAATTCCCATAAGTACAAACACTGACTCTGCATTCATTTATCTACGGTACCGGCTTTGGGTCCATTATGTCGTATATTGCCCTATTTACTTGCTTCTGTCTTGGGAAATAACATTTTCGTTTAGAAATTTCAGAGTATAATAAAAGTACAAAATACTTCTCTTATTCTAAACACCAAAATAAGAAAATAATTAAATTTAAAAATTTATGATGGTTAGATTAAAAAAAAAAACGCTGCGTCAAGCTAGTCATGGTCTTGACCTATACCAATACAAATAAGATAAAATCATTTGATCTCCTTGGACTTGCTTCACTTCAAGAATTGAAATAATATATTCAACAGATAAGGGTTTTTGACCCGTTGTCTATTATGATAATCAGAAAAGCTTCTGGTACATACCTGAACATTTTTACACGGTTAAAATGAAATGCTGTGAATGTGAATTAAAAGAAAGTTTCAGAGAGTCAGAATTTAATGTATAGAGAGAATTAGAAAATTCTTAACATTTAAATTCATGCAGATGATTTTTCTCTTTTTTGGATTTTAATACGTATCTTTTTAGATATTTCTTCAGCAGTTGTTAAGCTGTGGTGTTAAATTGTATTTTCAGACAGTATTTCTGTCTGTCGTATGAACATGACTTTTTTACTAATTCGAATTGGACAAAAATAAGGGGAATTTTATTTGGTTTCTTAACGTTCCTGATATGAAAATTAATTCAAAAAGAAGCATACAAAGATTTTCTCCACGCTATCAAATATAGAATAATATTTTCGGTCTGATGAAAGAAAATTGTATTCATACAGTTCTTATCTTTTCGTATTTATAAAATAACTTTTCAGTAAAACATTTTCATTATCATTGTTACTTCTAAATAAAGCTTTGTACATTTATTTTATCAAACCAGTGATTTGATTCTGTTTTGAATTGTTTCAGGAATCGTCGCCAACTTTGACGCTAATATCGTCAAAGGTAAGCAGGCCATGCGACCGCAACGTTGTCCAATCAAGGTGTGTGTAACTGTGTGCTTTTATTACTTTTATCTCACTGTACACAACGACAATTTATCCTCAAAAGATTCACTTTGGTTATGTGCTCAATGCATTATTGGTGTGTGTATTCTAAGCACTTTGAATATACCTACATATCTCGCACACAACATTGCACGTGAACACGAAATTAGTGCATACTTCAACGATTAAAGGTTCTACTTCACTTGGCTGAAAGATAAGGAGGAAATTTAGTGAATAAGCTTGATACTTTTTTGTTGATAGTTGGCACCATTTTTCTTCAAAGCTCATGACGGCAAATCAATTATCGCTTTGACGCTTCCACAAGAAAAATCTTCACTTAATTGATTGATAATTACTTAGTGCTAATAGACAAATTTGTGTCATGTTTGAAAACAGTCGAGACTGGGCATGATAGATTTGATTGAGTTGTCCTGTCAGTATTCCACACTAGACTATATTGGTATTGGCTGTGGCGGCATCACAATAGAACTCCTGCAGAGCATAAGCACAATACTTACAGACCGCCAACAGAATTTATTTTAATATTCAATACAAGGCAAAATCTAATAATTCCATTATTAAATTGAACAAATTTTCTTTAGTTAATGACATCAGGTTTGAGCTTTTTCACGGATTGATTATAACTTGACAATCGATTAAGGACACTAATTACATGTGTTAACCACCCACAGACTTTTCGCATGGCTTAGGTTGGGTTCAAGGTAAAGAACAACTTTGGGCATGATTTTGCGACAGACTCAAGAAAAATAAGACATTGCTGACAAATCAAGTGTTAAGAGTTTTATTAAATTGTTTAGTTCCACTTCGCTTAAAACGCTTCTTCGGACTAATTTAATTAAGGTTTGTAAATTCAATATACTTTTAGTGGGCAACGGATCTCCACAAAGTATTTTAATAGACATAAATCTAATGATTTATCATAACTTTAAAGTTTTAAATAAAAGCAGACATCTTATTTCATTCTGTGATAATTATGACTATTTATGGAAATTGTTAAATATTATCCTGTCAAGGAAACGTATTGGAAACGCGTACTATTCCATCGATGTATGTCTCGTGCTGGTTTTAATTAATTACAAGTCATACATGCACCAGTGGTTATTAATAAATGTATAAAGAATTAAATATAGTTATATTAGATATTATTACTAGTCGATTAAGCGGTTGGGGCTTTGACTTTCATAGCTTATTGTATAGCATACGTATGTACATTTTAACCTTGACCACAAGAAATTCTTCAGTTCTATCTGATATCTGCTATTGACTTAATCGACCATTTCCTATCTAAAGATAACAGTGGGAATTATAAATTTTACACATAAAATTCTCAATCTATTAAAAAATAAAATTGCTTGAAATTTATTTTCAGTCATTTATATTTAATAAATGGGATATTTTTAATGTTATTTCGTGACTTAGAGCATTAATTTTTATTGCATGGTTGTTAGAACTAAGATGAAAAAATTAATTAACATAAAAGAATTAAAATTCTGAACTCTATTTTTTTGCAATTGTAATAGAAAAAAATTCGGTAATATTAATAGCATAAAAGTAAACAGTCTGATAGACAGGAAGCAGTATTTAAATTACTAAAGTTGAATTTGTGATGCTAGTTAGTCAAGATTTTTTTAAGTGTGCTCTTAAATGGGTTAAAATAACTGTTTAGCAATTGAGAATTTAAATTAGTTCTTATTACAGAACATAAAATTACGGGCGAATGATTAATTTTTGATTATTCTGATGCTGCAGGAATCAAAGAGCCAACAATCTTCTGATGAATTATGAGAAATTTGTTTCTCTAATTTTTTTTCTGTAACTACACTTAACGCCTTCTCTTGCTAAATGCTTTGAGTAATTTCATCCTCAAATTAATTTTGCTTACAAACGTTTTTTTCTTTGTGATCGAAAATATGTGAATCTGGAGGTCAATATCAGCAAGTAAGTGAACTTGGCAATTTACCTTTCATTGTTATATCGAAATGCAATACCACATTTGAAGGTCACATGGTCAATACCAGATAATTTGGTTCCTCTTCGCCCCACCTGAAAGTCAAGAACCAACAGCAATTTAATTCGTGATGTTAGCTGGACGCAATTTTCGTATATAGAGTTTTTGCAGAGCGGTTGATTTTGGTGCTGGTTTAAGTTGGTACCTGCAGAGCACATCTCTTGTATATGTTGTTGTACCAACTGTAGACGATCATAAATTGGGCCTAACTCACTATGCCATACTGGCTCACCTTGGCTGCGACTCTTCGAAAATAGTCGGTTGGTTCTTTGCGCCGTTAATACCTACCGTCAATACATCACTTGCATGCCCAGGTAGGTACATTGGAGGATTCTGAGTGTCGATAACGATCGTTATTTATTATTATCTGCAGTCGGATTTATTGGTTTTGTTCTAAATCGCCAAATTGTTTTTTAAAAACGAGCTAGAAAATAGCAAGAGGAAATTAAAACGGATGTCAAATCTTCGCCAATTTTATTGGAAACTCTATTCTCTAGTTAAAATTATTCAAATGATAGCAAGATATATTATTTAAGCTTTGAGCATAAATCATAAGCAAAAGGATCGTTTATTGGAAAAAATATAAACATTATTAACTTTCTTATGTTCGATCATAACAATTTCTCTGCTCTGTTTACGCATTTTTCTAATCCCAAAATGGCCTTCACCTTCCTTCAGCAGTCAACAACAAAAACAAACTTGCGACGAAATGGTTAATAAAAATGTTTTGACACAAGAGACAGGAAAGCTTTTTCTTTGAAAACTTTCGTTTTCCTGCTGAACGTAAACGGCAGGAAGTGCGCTTGTTGTTTGCCAAAGAGGAATGATCTTGAAAAATGATCATAACATAAATTCTCCGCAAATCGGAAAATTTTTGCCAACTTAACCTGTTTACACCTGACTTCATGAGACAATTTATTCCATAAATTCACTAATAAATATACTCTAAATGCAATAAAAACGTATCAAAGCTAACCGAATGTTTCTGGCATTCACATCAAAGCAATCGAAAATGTTTCAGCATATTTTCAATAGACGAGTATCTTGTGTTTCCACGATCGAATGGGCGCATTAGTTGTACGATTTTCTGACATATTGGTAAGTGTTATCATTTATCATCGATTATGTGATGTTGCGATAGATTTTTATTGTTCTTAGGGAATAAAAATTTACTGCGGTTTTTAAAATTAAAGGCTTTGGAGCAAGTTTAAATATTTATAATGGATCTGTAAAGTATAGCATTTGAAATTATTGCATATAAAAAAAAAACAATTATGTATCTGCGTTTTCTTTTCTTGAATATGAAGTTAGTTTCTATTATTAGTTTAGCTATTTGTCTTTCAGTCAAGATGGAAAAAGGAAAATGTTATTTTTTTAAGAAATTTGTTTTCAGACTCCCATCTAAGATTTGATGATTTTTTTTATAGCCTTAGTAAATATTGAGATCCTAGCTTTCAGTGTCATTAATAAAACTCAGCATTTTGCCTAGAAGATTTTCCTGAAGGATTTTCTAATTTTTCAACACGCTTTATAAAAAAAAAAAATATTTTTGAGATCTTTAGTGAATGATCGATGTTAGATGCATAATAAAAATTGATATCTCGCTTATGTTTAGCATAAATTAGAATGGGAATGTTTTGAAAAAGTAGAATTATATCTGCACAATCTAATTTAATAAATTATCGAAGAATAATAGTTTATGTTTGGTGCCAGTCATATGATAAGTTTGACTTATCGTTTATAGGGATCGGATCCTGAATGCATGTGTAATTATATGAAAGCTGGTCAATATACTCGTAACATTGTTACCACATTCCTTCGAATTTAACGAGTATATCTAAGAGCATAGAATTACATCGTCTATAAAATATTCATTACACACGTTCTTACTATCAGTGATCAGTTGTACCGAAATTATTGTGAAACTCGAAGCACACCTGCCTACGGTGTCTTTGTACCTCGGCAGCAACCAACAATTTTTTTAATTAACACAGACAATTCATCTTCTCTTCTTGCTCTTTAGAAGATAAGTAAATGGGTGGTCTCAATAATGAAAATCATTTTGCGCAATTGAATGCTTCTTTGATAAATTTTCATCTCTTTTGGAATGAGTATCTAATAGCTTAGGCAGACCTAAAACTCTTATACCTGGCTTAAGACATATAGCTGTATTTATGTCTACACATACATATGCGGTCACCTTGAGATGTAAACAGTAATTAGGCATTGAAAATAATGTAGCATGTACTGGTCCTACCACTCCCAAAAGCTGATAGGTAGAGAGGATTTCGACTGGTCGTTCAGAACGATCTGATATTATTCTCAGAATAAATTGCGTCTCATCCGTAATTTAGAAGAGTGGAAAATTGATGTCATTTATAATGTTCAATTTTATCGGCGTAAGTTAAGTACATTCACCGGTTTTCACTTACATTTTAATGCACCCAACTCTATAAAAGTGACCTAATCGAGCTAATTTACTTTAATTGTTCTTACATTCAGATTTATCTCGACATGAAATCTTAGATGTTCTGTGAGGACACATTCCTTGACTGTTGAAAAAAAATTAATAACAATTGTAAGTCTTTAAATACTTGGAACAAAGGAACGAAACTCAAAAAGAGGGTTTGATCTGTACTCAATAACACATTATTTTTTTCAATAAATTATCGAAGATGGTTATGTGATTGACCTCTAAGATTCCCGGATCTAGTCTTTTTTTTATATTTTGTTATATGACATTTTACAAAGATAAAAACAGCTAATGTTAAAGAGCTTTATACTTAAAGACTGCATTATTATAAGATTAAACATTTGATATGTAAATATGCAAAATAGCATTACATATTTAACTTTGTTTTTTAAACTTTTTAAGCTTTTATTTCATATTTGTTTTATGAAAATTAGATTTAGTTTGATGAATAATTCCTGCATTAATTTCATTTTAAAAATGTTGAACCATTCTCGAAAAAATTGCTTTCAGTAATTTTCATGTTCAATTGCGCAAACACTGTACCAGAATAGACTTATTCGAAATGTTTTTGAGTAAAAAATTTGAATTTATTACAGACTTGAAACTAAGTTATTTGACGACACTTTTCTCGGACTGACTTATTTATCAAAGGCTTTATGATAGGGTTTAGGCGCCGATTTTCTATTATCCGATGTTGCTGAAGTTTTCTTCTTTATAATGTAAATATTGCTGAAAAACTGAAATTGTAAAATGATTAAAAATCGAAATAATAAGACAGAATTTTTTTACAGATTGTATCAATAGAATAACAGAGTTGATGAAACAAGTTGTTGCTGGTCATAGACTATCTACGTTAACCATATATCACAGTATGAGAATGAGGGGTTTTGATTAATGACATTTTTAAATATTCTAAGTTGTCATAAATTACTTATTGTTTGAGTGTTGCTGTCTTATTACATTCTAATATAAAATCGCATCGTTATTTAAACAGGGTAATTTTTTATACATTCGCATCAGTTAATTATAATAAAAACGCCTGTAAAAATAATGAATATATTTAAATTTAGTTGACATTCAGTCCGATGCTATCATACTTATTTTGCTGTGATTTCAATCATCTTATTATCCTGCTGCGTCTGAAATAACGAAAGTCACAAAAACATGCTTTATGGTCTAATTAAACTTTATGTGCGTCAATAATTTGAAAATATTAATAAAGATGTTTCATTCATGGTAGCTCTTGAGTCACGACCTTCAGACATTTCGGACGTGATTGAATTCGGAATTTGTCAGTTATTAGTTAATTAATTAGTTAGCTAAACAGTATTAAATATGCCCAAGTGAGGTAGCCATCAGTTGCGGAATAGCTTTCCGGGTCACCCTTGTGTGAGTATACCTTTAATTAACATCTCGTCCGAACAAGTGAAGTTGGGACGTCCTTCTGCTTACTTGATGGACAGTCTAATTGCGGTGTATGGGGCCGTATCTAATGCCGCCGCTCCGTATGGTATAGTTTGATGTGTGCCCGCGAGGGGATCTGTCAGTCTAAGAGCTTTTATTAAACATCATTTTAGTACACATACAAACAACAAACTCGAACCACAAATACCTGTGCACGAAATCATCGGCTCTTGTAAATGAAATTATTGTTATGTTGCTTACTCAACTTCACTTAAACGCTTTGGAATTTTAATTAAGGGACTTCAGATGTTAATTAAAACTCATCTGAATTGATTTATAATTAAATTTTGAGGAGAAAAGTTTTTATCTAATTGAAAGTCCACTCTACCGTTGAGTGCTTCGCGTCAAAAACTACATTTTTCTATTTTGAGGACTTTTCAAAAACTAATACACGATAGCACCAATTCTACAAAGAAAAATTATTGCTATTAAAATCTATCATGTTTAATTATTGTTTACACAAAAAAATGATAATAAGGGAAATGAAAATTTTCACTGACTAAATAATAATTTTTTGAGTATTTATACATATTCACCTATTTAAAAATGATTTCTTTTTTCCAAATCTTCAAGGAAAAAGTGCCAAGCATCTATTATACATTATCCAGCGTCTAAATATCTATTTGAATATATAAATTGTGAAGTTTCCAGTAAACAGGAACATAAAAAACTTGCTTAAGCAGCACGTCGCTGAAAACCATTTCAGCACAGCATTTTCAGCATTCTCTAAAAAGTTTTTTCTTTTCTCAGTACGTTCTTTTACTTGCGTGAACATAGCTCGCAACTTTCCCAACTTCACTTTGCGCTTTTAACCTTTTTTCGTCTTTGTTATCATGTCTCGTTTTTATATGTCATTCGCATTACCACTCGCAATTCCTCAAGTGTAGTTTAACAATTTTATAGGATTTATGTAGCAACTTTGCCTACTATGTGCGCTATAAAGCTTAAAAACGGCTTCGGGCTTTTCCAAAATGAAAATAACACATTTTACGAACGCTTAACGTCCCACTTTAGTCGTATAAACGATCTATCCTGCCAAGACCGAAACCAGATCGACTGTGAGATATCCTGAAAACTGTAAGAAGAGACTCATTTAGACTAAAACCTGGCTTACACTTTCAGTAAAAGAAGTGAAGGACGTTTGAATTTTTTTTCAGGGATGATAGAGTATTTTGAAGGACTTTTTCAAGTTTGTAATTACGCAATGCGACTATAGAATAGTCATAAATCTACCGAATTTTATGTTTTTTCAAAGATTATGTACTACCAAACCGGTAATATAAATTAACGACGATAAATTCTAATTAATGGTGTGTCGGTTTTCATAAACTTGAAATGATAAAGAACCTGTAAATTTCATCATTGGTGCAATAAAATAATATAAATTCTATTTGTCAGAAGGAACAAATTAAATATTAAAATTTGCAAATTGTCACCTTGTATTAGATGATTTAAATATAAGCATTTCTTATAAATTTGGTTTTTCCTTGGAAATGTTTATTAATATTTTTTGACAACTGGAATTTATAACCTTAACTTGACATCTTTTTGTGAGAAAACTTTGGAAAGTAGAGAAGCTCAGTAACAAAAAATCGATTTTTTAATTGTATATGTATGTTCATTCGCAAATTTACTGAAGCGTAGAATAGCCTTATATTCAGTTTCTACATAATTAATTTTCTGCTTTCGTTAAAACGTATTTCTTTGTGCACATGCCATATGTAGGTACAATTTGGATTCAGCTAGTAGGTAATTATCTTTTATTACCCTGAATTGTGTTTTTTGTAATCTGCTACTACTACCTCGTGTTAGTATTTTTCTATAGTTAGAATGGTCTACAATAATTATAGGTATTATTTAAGCTGCGCATACAAATCAGGTGGTGTTTGATAACAGTTGACGAACACGCAAACAGAAACATAAATCTTTTACGTAAATGTCTTCATCTGAATAATGTGCAATTAGCAAGTGATAAAAGCTATTCACAAAAACACATATAACATCGCAAAGACTTTAGTAGATTTTCTACTATGTCTTATCATGATATAGATTGTTCTCCGTTCAGTTTTGTTCTTATATAATTTTATTTGCTTATGAAATCAAATAAAAATCACACTCATCCTTCTTTTTTTTAGAAATATTCTTCCATAATCTTTTGACATTACAATCGATTTTTATAGGTATTAAGAAATAGATCGGCAGCACAAAATTTGGAACGTAAATTAGACATTTCATTTTTATTAAGCCACACTTTGTCTTTGTGAGTTTAATAAATTTCCAAAATGTGAATTTGTAAAATTTTTTCAATGTTTTTCTAGAACTTTTTTATTCTACGAGTACAGTAGTTTTTAATGTTAAAGTTTTATGTATAGTTTAATTCTTGTATTCAGACGAGCTGCCCTAAAAATGCTTATAATGAAGAGCGCTTTTAAAATATACATGGTTTCTGGTTAATTTTCGGCGAAATCGAAGACTTTTAACAAACTCTTAATGAGTAGTTTAGAAATCAGTTGCTGTCGAAATTTTTGTTCTAGGGGAAAAATGTAGGTGTTCAATTTCCCCCATATTGAGTTTAATGTATCTGTTTACGAGGAGTTTTTTCTGAAAAGTAAATGAATTTAGACTAGTCTTTGAAATGAATATCTGAAACTGCAGACCTAGGTTTATACTCCATATCTCACCCTAATTTTGAAACTTGTAACACTGTAGTACCAAACGTTATTCATTTTTTCATACAAAGGATTGTCATTAGTTATCAATCAACAGTAAATAATTACCCAGTTTTCTTGCATTTTAACTTTCAAATTTAAATTACAGAAATATTGCAACAGTTTTTCATCTTTCGTTTGTGCTTCTTGAGTTTTTTAAAGAGATGAGTTCAATTTTTCTCTATAGTTTGCCAAAAAGATTTTGATACGGTCATTATTTTATGTCAAAAAGTTGAAATTTATTAAATATTGTATAAAAAATAGAAAAATTTTCGAATACAAAAAATTTATGGGCAAATATATCCAATAGCCTCGTTTTCTCTTTTGAAAAAGTCGTTAATTCTTACAATAAAAAAATCTATTTAGGTCATTCGATTGTGAATAGTATAAGAAGTAAATGTGCAAAATTACATCACTTAATTGGAATCCGTTTTCGAGTTATTGGAGCACCATCTTTAAAGAACTCTTTAAAGAAGCTCCAAAACCAAGCATTTTTTAATAAGGTGATTCATGTTTTAATCAACATAAAATTAGCTCTAGAATTCATCCCTCCTTTCCTTAAAAAACGTTTCTGGACACCTTGTATAACTTGCGCTACGAAATTGACCTCATATTCATTCACTTGCTAAACTTGCATTTCTTTCTCTTCTCCCTATTATACATCCTTGACATGAGAACGCATCACGATGCATTTTCTTGTCAGTATTTCCGTCATTGCGCCGTACAAATGTAGGGTATTTGGAGGTGTTTGCTCTCTCCGACTGGCACGTGTGTGCTATATGCGTGGGTGAGCGTCTTCTCTTTTCACGACGCATCGATTACGACGCCGATGCTAGAGCATTCTAGCGTTGCGACGCCTAACTACGATGCCGACTAAAGACGCGCCACGAATTAGCGATTGCAGATATATGTATGATAGGGTGGAGATTTACTGCTTTCCTTTACTAAGGGAATACTTATCTAGAATTTGTGATATATTACTCAAACGTGGGCTAATCATTTTATTGCCAAACGGATGATTTATCTACGCAAAGTATTGATTAATTCGAATTTCGAAAGGTTGGAACTGCTGACCAATGATAATTAGTTAATGACATTTATGGCTCATGTGACTTATCCAGAGTTTAATGTATGAGTATAAGTTAACCTTTTAACAAAAACGATAGGCTATTCAAGGGAAGATTTTATAATTTTAGGTAATGTGATTTTTTCCATAATATTCTATCAAGTCATATTTAAGTGAAGTAATTATATTTCACGTCTCTGGGGATATAGTCAGTATTTGTCGTTGCGTTGGTTACATTAAGTGCCACGGTAATTATACTTTTATATAAGGGAGGAATTTTTAGGTTGTCAAAAAATAATAAATGTACATGGTAATTAGTTATGTTTAATTCTTAAAAGTCACGTATTAAACTTATTATTTCAATACAACCATTTTAATAATAATAATAGCATATGAAATTGTTATTTTCAATTTCTCATCATTGTGTACTGTTAATTAATCTTTATAAAATATTTATATACGAAGAATTTTCTCATTTCTTTGTTTATTTAGTTTGTTTTATTTTGAAAATAGTCTTTTTGCATTTTTAAATTGATATTTTCCGAAAATATCATTTGCTTAGCCTATTTATATTTCAGTAGATTAAAACTAGGGTTGAAGCTTGTTCCATCGATGGTGGTTCGACATCGCACCCTTATCATAACATAATTAGTTCGGAAACGAAATTAAACTTGTATTACAGTGTCTTGTGCACCTTCAACGAAAACACAATATATCCTAGTGGGGAGAATGAAGGTTCAGCATCAAAACAAGACTAGACCCACTGTAACCTAATTATGTAATTACTCGATTAATTGGGTCAAAGCTAACATGACAGGATGGGTCGTAAGGGTTGCAAGCATATTTGGTATTCTTGCTGAGATCGCCATAAATCTCGTTCTGGTTTGCAACGACTGGTTGGCCTCGTACATCTTTTGACTTAACAGACGAGCGCTACCTGCTTTACCGACCTGCAGACATTGCAACCCCCGGGCAAAAAACCTCCGCGAATTAATTCGCCATTAGGATTTCTCAATAATAATGCACCTGACGGGACATAATAATCATACTGATTTGCTCGAGACGACTGCTTTTTTAGAATAATAGAGTAAAAGGTTGAGGCAAGAAGGTAAAAACCAAATCTACTTTTTTGTTCGCAAAAATTATAACAGTAAGCCAGATTTTATTACTAAACAAATATGATTTGTATAACGTACAAAAAAAAACGAATAAAATAGTCTTTTTTTATTTTTATTAAAGACACAATTGAATTTATTTGAGAAATTGAACAAAAACTATCAATATGTATTAAATCTGTAATTCGGAGGCATTTGTTAAACACTTGATTTCCAGATTCAAATAGTGATGACTTCAGAAACTAAGCTTTGTTAGTCATTTTATCGCCTTAGATACCGTTTCTTTGATGGATTCTTAAAAACAATCCAGCAAAGCTACTTTGTTGAACGTTACTAATGATAACCTCCAGTAAAGTGACAAATTATTTATTTTTGCAATTTCATAAAATGTCAGTTTTATATATTATATAGTAGTATAAAGTTTTCTTTAATGTGATTTTTCTGTATGTCTAGACAACCTAAAAGCAAGATTATGTCCTATAACAAGAAAACTCTCTCGAAAAAATAGATCTGTCATTAATGTAGAAGCAGTGAAATCAAAATTTTTATAAAATTAATAAGGTAAAACCGTAAGGAATTCACGTTACATTTCATTTAATGTAATTGATAATAATTTACGAATGTTTAGAAGTTTTTATTTTTAGAAAAAAATAACCATTTTTGATTAAGATTGACTAATTGATTCGCATCAAATTTCGCAAAAAAATTATTTATTTATATTTTTGTATGATAAACACCACTTTTACCTAATTCCGACAACATATTTGATTTTTTATTCTGTAATTACGATGTAAGTGAACTTTGAATTAAAGAATTGGTATGCTAAAAAAGGCGGCTAACTATATTTATAATTTTAGATATTGTAATATTCTTATTTTTCCTAGCTAGCAATAAACAGAAGGGTGTCTGAAATTGAGACAGTGTCTGAGTTTGGGTATTTTACCATAATAAAAGTGGATCATTTTTTGACAAGTTTGTTTGGTTGAGTTTTTTTATAAAACGTTTAAAAAAATACCTACTGAGCATTTCACTGAGAAATAGAACATTTAATTTTGTACGTTTTTGATCAGTTTCTTTCATATTTTTTATCTTGCAAAATCTAATATAATTTTCTTATGCACATCGACTGACACAGTAAATGTTAGAATAGTAAATATTTACCCTCGTTTACGTTGGAAATTCATTGCGCAGTTCAAAGCAATCGTTGTCAATTTCAATTCCAAGAGTCCCTCTGTAACTTTCCTATCAATAAATGATCGCCATCAGAAGACCGAAATAGCGTATCACACTAAACTGTCAACTCGTGTTATTTTGAGCGACAATGCAGAAATTTGGACAGTTTTCCCCTATCGGACACAATATATAATTCAAATTGAGCTATATTGAAGAATCTTTTTTTCCGTTTTTTTTTTGTATATAAATTTGGATACCGTTAAACGATAGAATTTTATAACTAGTTCATTTTAATTAGTTTTAAGTGTAATAAGTTGCTTCGGTTGTATTAATTTACACCGTTTTATTCTATTTCACCCTAAGGCGAGCCGTTAATCTTATTTTACATGAAGTTTGCGAGGTAAGAAATTCATCGCATGCATAAATATTAGGCCGATTCAGTTAAATGGATCAGAATGGATCATTGAATTATACATTAAAACATGAGGTGCGAAACTGAACGAAGAATTTTGTGATTGAAAGTGAACTTTAGCATGTGCTGTGTCGCTTTTCTATAGCTTTTTTTTGGTTTTTTGGATCAAACAATGGACTGGGTCTATAAATCGATTACAATACTACCTCACGTATAACAATAATCATCAGATAAATAACAGCGAAACTATGTCGGTTTTTTAATAAAAAAAGTCGAAGGTATTGAGTTTGGTTATACTGGTATATTTTAAAAGCGGTGACAATCAACAATGTAAAAAATTAAAAGAAATATGAGTGTAAATATTTTCGTGATTTTTGAAAATACTTCAGTGTTTTTGTAAACAAAGTAAAGAGATTATCTTTCTAATTAGTTTGGAATTGTTTCATATGCAAATGAGTCCTAAACATGCAATTTAGCAACTACGTAATTGTAATGTCTGCACATCAAGGATACACAGATTATACACAGATTATAAAATTTCCTAGACGAAATCAAAAAATACCAATATTGTGTTTCAGCCATTAGACAGTCAATCAAAAAATTTTATAACGTGTTATTTTGTCATATATTTGCATATTTTGTAAATCGAATCGTTTTGTTGTGATAATTTCAGAATCCTTGATCACGATACACTTTTCTTGGTAACACTAACACTAAATTAGTTATATTCAAATAGTAATTTTCTATATATTGGTAATTATAGTCGACTGTAAAATAATCAAAGCTCATCTATTAGTCAACACTTGTTTTGCGAAAACTGTCGAAAATCATATCTGTTTGCTTAATACAGCTCACTTTTGCACAGGAAACATAAAACTCATTGTTGTTTATCAAATATACAATTTAAATAGGTAGTCTGCCATTATAACAGTAATAATAAGATATCCGTGCATTAAATTATCAGCCAGCACACAGCGTTACTTCTTGATGTATATTTTAAAATTACACACCTTAGAAAAGTGGTCCGACGGTTTCAAATGGTGCATTAATTTAGATCGACCTCAAGCAATGTATTTTCAAAACCTGTATATGAGTATGACGCTAATACTGTACTGTTAGACCAATTATTAAACATCTTATCTGATTCTTGTATGGACTAGTCTTTTTATTACAAGGCGCAATGAAATTTCGTTACGGTTATGTAATTTATGACCGACAAAGATGCGAATACACGAATGTTTTTTTTCTTTGTATTTGGAATGATCAATCATGCGCAATTACACGTTTCAGACAAATGGATTAGACATTGGGAAAACAATAATAAGCAATGCCGTTTATGGAATGGATGATAGCAAAGAATTGAAGGGTTTTAAACCAAATATCGGATAGTCATGTAGTAGCAGTTTTAAGTTTCAAATTTCGGAATTTTTCTTATGCTACTAATTATACAGCTTATAAATCAAGAGCTTGTTGATGATGGATGAGTTTAATTATTGATGCTGCTGAGTTTAAAACTTGATTAGGTAGTCGAAAATATGGACAAAATAATATACATCGGAATGCTTTTATGAAATAAATTAGATGCAAAAACTACTTAAACAGTAATGATCAAATATATTTCTCATTTATCTTCTTGTACTGAAATCTTTCCTTCACTTAAAATTGAGCTTGATTTATTGTTGCTCATTTAAGCATATTATTGTCTTCTATACTTGATAACTGGACGCACTTTTCTTTGTTTAACAATTGTGAATAAAATATGCACAAACTAATTTTAATTATGTTTTTAACTATTCATTTCCGGCTAAATGTATAAAATTTATGAATCAATAATTATCAACTTTTATGGGTCTGAAAGTGTTGACTTTGATCTCTCCATTAAAAATATTGTCTAAATCATTTAACCCTAATTCATTAATTCTATCCATTTTTGAAAGGAATTACTGAATTACCATTTTTAAGTGTTTCATTGTATGAAAAATAAAAACGGGACAAGAAGCAGGAAATATCATTTTAACTTGGTTGTTTAATATTTTCTTAAGCACATGTATTTGCTTTAACAAAGTATGTAGAAATAAGGATTTTCTCACATATAATAATAATAATAATCTTAGATAATTTCAAGAGATATTTAAGTACTAAACATTATTATTTTTAATTATTTTTTGGAAGCCTCAATAAATGGCTCTGAGTTCTAGATAAGAATGCAATTTGTTTAAAGTTAGCTACCTATTAACCGTCACTAAATTAACTTTGTTTAAAGAAACCGACAATCTAATCATATTAGCATATATGGATGGATTCGTTCGACTATTTGAACAAAATACTTTACGTTGGAGCCGTGAGAAATGTTCTGATTTTTACTCTAAATTTACGGTGATGTTTAACGTCTTGTCCTACATTGCAAGGAATGTTGTTAAGGAGCAACTGCATTAGTTAATTAAGAATACGTCATCATGAAGTAATTAAGTAATGTAAGACACATGCTTAAGCTGCTTTCTTGCTAACAGAAAAAAATGCCGACAAGGATATTATCTAAAATAATGTTATAAAAATATTGAAATATGTTTGTTCCAAGTTCACAAATTAGAATTTTTTGGCATTAATTATTATCAAGAATTGTTGTTGTGATTAATTTTAGCAACAATAGATATATGCGAAAAAATAAAAAAAAAACTAAGATTCTATTCTGATGTTTTATTAGTTGTAAAAGTCAAAACTTTTATGAGGTAAGTATAGAAGTAAACAGATTTAGTAACGACCAATTTGTATGTAAATTTAACATTAGACCATTAGAATGGCTTTGACTTGTAATATGGATAAAAAACTTTACATAATTAGATGCCATGTGTTTGAGATAATAAAATTTTTATTAACGTTCTCTTGATTGGTTCAAAATCCGCGGCTTTGTCACACCACACGTCTGGAACAAAGTCTATCGAATTCAATGTAGAGATTAAAATTTCAGGATTAAACGGATTTATTCGATGGGTAATTGCGGCCCTGGAAATAAATGACATTTTAATTTTAAAACGAGCATGTGGGATTGCACTTAGGAAGAAACCATTCACAAATCCTGAAGGAGTTTATGTGATATAAATTTTAAACAGTAAAAGATTAATTGATTAACACTTTTGCAAGATTTTAGTAAATAAATCATCAATCGCGCCAAGTTTGATCTTTCTATTATTAAAATCTAAAGCAACATTTTGACAAATTGAGGCGTTGCGTTCCTGCTGAGTAAAAAATGCTCTGTTCCTGACAATAGAGTTTAAGAAAATTTCGATTTTCATTTCAGAAGCGGGTATTTTTTATGTATAATTTTATATGTGTAGTGGCTAATCGTAACTCGTGATCTGTTAAAGTGTGAGATATATGCTTTAAGACCAGTACCCTATTATTATTTAGCGCCACCAACGTTGTACTAGATATGGTATTTCGCAAGGTTATAGGTTAAGCACGTTATTAAGATTTCGATAAAATTTAAACCGTTACTTCTTAAAAAATTGTGTGATGGACATATCACATATTTCATCAGTATTGCACTTTTGATTAAAAAGGTAATCATTACATTCATTTTTTAGGCAGGTACTCTTCTCATTCATCACCGCAACAATGTTTGTAAGTTTTTATTATTAAATGTAATTTCAACGGAAACAACCTAGATTTTACACTTGGGTTATTTCTAAGTTTCATTAACGAATAATTTGATACTTGTGTAACTGTGGAAAGCACAGGATCATGTGTCGTTATATTTAGAAACAGTCGTAGGTATTAGAAACAAACAATGTCATCGCTTCGTAAACGTTGTCGTATTTTTCCAAAAGTTTGAAATAAATTTTTATGTAATATTAGCCGAATGATCGTAAAGTAGATATTTTTGAAAACAGTCAATGATATTTTTTTTGTCTGTTTTATTTCTACTCTTGACCTGAAGGGAAACAATGGCAATTAAATATTGGAATTAATTATAATGTCTGTAACCGGAGATTATAACTTATAAGTTGGTCTTTATCAAAAGTTAGATTTCATTTATCATATTTACTACATTTACTATAAATAGGTTAACAAACATTAGCATTTTTATGATTAATTACAAAAGCGTTGCAGCTTTTAGCAGTGGTTTAAACTTTTTGTTATACTTTTATATCCTGAAGATTTTTGATGGACATGTTATTTCTCATATCTCTATCGAAACTGTAACTGTTAGTTGGTAATAAAACAATTTGGAAAGTTAATTTAAGAAAGATGGTCAAATGAGATTACCATAGAAATGTGATTTTTTTCTAAGGAGTTCATTTTAAGAAATTTAATTATAACAGGTTCAATATAGCTTCCTCTGTCTGAACGTTTGAAGAAATATAATTAATTTATGTAATTATTTGTGTCGGTATATAAAAATGTAGAAAACCAGTTTCTAATCAAGATTCGGGTAATAACGTTCAATCTGAACAGAGTATATACATTTAACAGTGGGCAGATAATATGTAAAATTGCGTCAGCGCGGCTTACTTTGTCTTCGAAATGTCTAAACTCGATCGTTCAAGTCTTGCATCTTTGTCGAGCAATTAGAAAATATACGACTAATACGAGACGAAAGTATAAGGTTACATTGTTCACCTTTCTTTGTCCATATGGGAATTTTTAACACGACATTCCAAATCTAACATGGATTAAATTTAATACACTAGATCTCGACTGTGCACGAAAGGAATTCTCCATTAAAATTTCTTATTGTATGTGAGATTTCGAAATCTTCAATACACTCTAAGCTATCATAAATTTCGGATAATTTCAAACGATTTGACGCAATACCTCTACAATCCACTTCGTATAGAAATTGTGCTGCTTCTTTGTCTTGTAACAAATTGGTTTAAAGTTTAACAAAAGCGCCACATCTTTTAAGTAATAAAATATCGTCATGTTTACGTCCATTTTTGCTTGTTTGTACCTACAGTTATAAATTTTTCGACCTATTCTATGTAATGTTAAAGTGTCATTTAAATAGTATCTCATTTATTATTTTTGTTTTTCTTGTGGGCGATTTTAAACACTGCACAGATGGACAGATATTACACGAAACAAATTACGAAAATTGCAAAAGTCAGGTCAAAGATTATTTTATTTAATATTGGCTAATAAATTTTCTTCATACTCTTAGCTTATTTGCTATTTTAATGAAATGGAACAATAATTAATTGCAATAATTATTTTTTCTAGTAAGTTGCAAATTTTTGAGTCCAATAGATTTGATTGGAATTTCATTTCCATTCTTTCTGAAGAAGTTGCTTTTTTTGTCTTGCATATGAAAAATCTTGTCTTTTCAGTTAACTTCTCCTTAAATCTTCTGGTGACCACGGCTATGGATTACGTTCATTGTCAGTAGTATGGAATCAAAGGAACTGTAACGCATTCATAATTACCTAATATGAAAGTTATTGAACTGAATATCATCAACTAATGTGTCTGAAAATTTCTATATACCTTGGTTGAAATTGAAAGAAATCTTTTTAGTAGAAAGAATTGCATTGCTTTTGTGAACAATTCTTGTTGTATAATTAATAATTTCGTGTTTAACTTCGTTGTTTCTGAAAAAAGAAGACAAAGTCTTTTTATCTAAGAGCTAAAATTAATGTTTATATTGGGAATAAATATAAATGTTTTCCACATTTTTAGTTTATTGTAATTTAAATTATTTTGACTCGTAGCAAGGTTTCAATGTCTTGACAGAAACCACATAAATAAAATTAAAATAAACATGGGGGCAATGGCTTAAATCCAAAAAGTGTCCACTACAAAAACAACAATGAAACATCAGCTTGTTTTTATATTTCTTCTTGCACGATTCCTGCTCATTTTGCCCTCATTTCCTGCTGCTCTGAAACAGTGAACAAAATATGTTTTGCAATCGTGTATGTAATTTATTTAAGAAGCCTGGAGAGTATTTTCGTATAATGCGTGAGTGTGTGCGTACGATTTTTTACGCAACGCAATATCTCATACCACGCATTTTATCATAGACTTAACAGCGTTCCAATTCTAATTAAACTTTACTCCTCATATTGTTCTTTACAAATGATCTCTTTTCTTTGCCAAGTAAACAAAGACATGAATGGCATTGTGTTCTATTTCTCCAGAAGGTCTTAATGTGATGATATAATCCGTTTCGGATCTTGAAATTAGTCAAATCCTCTCTACAAATTGATTATTCATCTTGGCGCTTGTTGTGAAGTATTAAACAAACAGACGATGAGTAACAATGTAAACATATTTGAGATTTATTAGTAATTGTTCAGTTGGAACTTTCACCAATTATTCGATTGAGGAAAATCTTAAGTTGATTTTATGGTAATTTTAAATTGTTCACTTTCCCATGAATAATTTTAAGAGGAGGAAGATTCGATAACGTCAAACGATAAATTCCTAAAGATTAGAGGCAAGAATGAAATATTAAGAGAGAAGGGAGAGATAAATGGTGCTTTTATATTTAGAGAAAATATTAATTTTGAATGTCTAACAATTGCAAGCTATGTTTACTTGTGTTTTACAAATTTCATTCATTTGATTTGTAGATGAATCTATTTTTACTGCTAACAACCTAATTCCGAAAAAATGCTTATGAAACGTTTTTATTTCTATACATACAGTTAACACATACTGGCTCTATTGGTTCACTGGCTATTCCGATTAAAAAGTGTCTTCAAGAGTCTTAAGGATCTTATGAAGCACCAAATACTTTAAAATATTTTTATCACTTTTCAATAATGGTTTCAATTAAAAGAACTATTTTGATTGAATTCTATTAAAATTGTTGCAAAAAAAATATTTGCAATCATCAAGTAATTAAAGTAAGCATGGCAGAAACAATTTTTTCCAATTCCTATTATTGAAATGCTTATTTTGTATATCAAATCCTACTGTTAAAATGACTTTTTTACCAAAAGGAATTTTTCTTACTATGTTTGATACTTTTATTCACACAATCGTACATTAACATTATGTGAAGAAATTAGGTAAGTAGTAGATTTCTGCGTGTAGAGGACTGCGTGGTACTTTTTTTAAGAGTGAGGAAAAAATACAAAGTGCTGCCTTTTAGATTTTCGAAAGACATAAAAATGAGTACAAACAAAAACTGAAAATTTGTTAACAGATAGAAATGATGTATGAGTACTTTTCTAATAATAGAAACAGAAACCTTAATGTTAATATAAATTTAACAGTGGTTAGGCCACTAGTTACTTAAGCTGCTCTACTTTGGTGCCTCTCTACGGAGAAACACAATAATAAATCAGCTTTAGCACGCGTGCAACGACTGGGCTGTCATATGATAACTGGTGCACTGAGAACCACTCCTACGGCATCTATGGAGATGCTGTTGAGACTGGAACCTCTACATTTAAGGGTAGAGATTAAGGTCCGGAGGGCAGCTTTTGGATTACAGGGTATGGAAATGTGGAAATTGGGGAATAGAGGGCACCGGAAAACCCTCTCTGTACCAAACAAAGATCAAGTTGTTCTGTCAATGAAAAGAGACAAGATTATAACAACGATATGTTGTGAAATACCATACAGAATCAGTATTTTTGAGAAAGAGGAATGGCTCTTAAACAGTGAAAAATTACTTGTACCTCGAGGTCTTGTCCGGTTTACGAACGGATCCGAAACAGATACAGGTACAGGCGCTGGAATATAAGGTGTATCACCAAGGGTTCAACTTAGGTTGCCAAAGGGGAATTATATTAGCGTATTTCAAGCCGAAATTTATGTAATTTTGATGTGTCCACGAGAACCTCAGCAGAGGGTACTCTGGGCATCACATCTACATTTGCACCGACAGTCAGGCGGGACTCCGGGTGCTTCTCTCTCCAAAGGTAACCACCGTGCTGAGACTCAACTATCGGAATGCACTATCAAACTTAGCTCAAAATAATTGGGTTAATCTTGTCTGGGTATCTGCTCATACAGGCATTGAAGGCAATGAAAGGGCCGATGAGTTGGCAAAAGATGCAGCATCAATGATGTATCTTGGGCTCCAGTCCTGCATTACAATTCCAGAAAGTAGACTAAAAGCCGAGCTCACTGAGGGGCTTGACCAACAGTGTCATTTGTACTGGGAACACGCCTCGGAAGTGAATCAGTCGCGGACCTTCATTGTAGACCCTTCATTTGCCCAGGAACGCAAATGGCTTCTTAGTCTTAATCGCTCTTAGTTGAGACTGTTGATAGCTGTCCTCACAGGACCCTGTCGACTGTCGAAGCATCTTCATGATATGGGCTTAATAGGGAGTTACATATGTAGAGTATGTTTTGAAGAGGAGGAAACTCCAGTTCATATCCTTGCCAGTTGTGAGCCTCTAGAGAACAAAAGGTTAGAAGTGTTTGGATCTCAGCTCATCAAAGCTGAGGGACTACACGAACTGTCTTGGGATCACGTACTACACTTCTTTGAGAATGTAGGACTCTTCTAAGAAAATGTGCGGGCACAATGGATCGCAAAGTCAAAATGCAGCGCTCTAGGTTTTTAAAGAACCGGGGTACGCCCCGCACTAGCTTATTATTATTAATATAAATTTACAAATTTACTCTCCTCACTTTTGTCTTGGCAAATTCATAAATTAATTTGGTGTAATCTAAATCACAGATATTGGAGATCCAATTGAAATCATATTCAGACTTTTCAATTTCACTGGCTCCAAAAAGATCTCATGAAATTTTCAATAATTTTCAATTTAGAGTAACTTCTTTCGCTACCAGCACACTTACTGGTAGCGTCAATGGAAAGCTTAAAGTGATTACAGTGTTAGGGTATAGACTATTAAAATCGTTTTTGGTTGAATAGATGAGAGTTTTTAAAGGATTCGTAGAATCTATCATTATCAGATTCATCAATTCATCTCTAAGTTCCAATAAATCAGATATTTTACTCTACATTTTTTAGTTTTGAAATGTCATACAAAAAACTGAATGAAATATCAAGTATATAAGTATCTACTCTACTCTACTTTAGGTTTAACTGGAAGTCTATGCAATTTTGATTTTTCGAAGTAACATTCAATTTATCTTTGGATATTTTAATTCTATTCTAAAAAGGGTATTGAAATGATATTAATTTTCTAAAATTGATCTTGAATTGTTTGAGATATTAATTTTTTTCCATGAAATTTTTATTTGCAACTTTTTATGAAAAAAATGATATCTCTTGTATTTTCTTCTATAATAAAATGAAGTTTTGTACGTACAAAGCTAGAGCAGCTATTCATCAAATCTTTTAAAAATATTTTGAAAACATCTTTAAAAATTTTTTGTTTTTTAATGCCAATTTTCACATATTTTAAACATTAAAAAGTTATTTTTCCCAAATGAAATACCCAATATTTTAGTTGACTTTGTTATTTTATTTCCATAATTCCATAATTTCCATAATTCATTTTGGAAACCGAAAATAATAAGTATGTTTAATGCTACATCAGAATCATTCTATTTAAAAAGCAAATTTGTGGTATTTGAAATTTGTAAAAAGTGAAATTGGAAAAATCCCTGTTTTTTTAGATGTTTCTAAATTTCTTTTACAGAATAGTGACGAAAGTTGTTTCAGCTAAGTCTATACCATTTTTTATCTCATTATTGTAACACGATGACAAGTGATACGCTTTTTTCTGTATATGAATTTTTGTCGGAAGAACATAATACAATTGTTGACCAATTTAACAAAAACAAAAACAACTAAATAACTAAAATTAAGCATAATTCAAATATTGAAAAATAAATAACATGTTTCGTTAAAAAACAAAGTTGCTTAGGCTTTCGACCAAACCGGAAGTGGAAATAATATACAAAAACTTTTCAAATGTGGAACCTAAAACACAAATTGACATTCCATATTTACAATTTTTTAAAATTCAATAACAACGCCCTAATTTTCCGTGCCGATACTAATGGAACATTCTGTATAATGTACTAAGTTCTTGTGGCCTAAGTGAGAAAGACTGTGGATAATTCAATCCTTTTACAACTACTAGCGACGCAATCAAACCCTATTCTCTTATTTGAATTCTATTTTCATTATATAGATGAAACATTAAAAGCAACATAAGAATAAGATTATGCTGTGGTTAATGACTCTTTTATGAACTCAGTTATTAGTGTTATTACTTATTGAGTTATGTTCTGTTATTAATGACTCACTCTGTATGTTTTAACATTTAACAATAGACTTTTAGTTTAGAGATTAATAGTATACTTTGTTAAAAAGAAACAATATTTTTTTATTCTTACAAAAATAAAAGACAGTTAATATAAAACATATTATTATGGTGTTTATCATTTCATTATACATTATTCCGTAATGCGGTAATAGGCGCCTGTGATCTCATTTGTAATGTAAACGTAAATATAGCTGCAACCTCTTTGCAGTTACACATTCCAGGTACATAATGCACAGTCCAGAAATAACCACGTGGTTCGACACGTGGTCGGTGGACTAATTTAGAGGTGCGTAGTTAGATTACACGTTTGCGTTTTTGCCGAGGAATGACCCCCTGTTGATTCTGTATCCAGTAGATACATGTGTAACGAAACTCACCTGTCACTCACATATGCATTCATTTGGACATTTCAATTACGATAGCTGTTATGATGGAAATGTTGTAGCACGACTTTGACAGCATTTTTAAATATTTTCTCAAGAGGGAGATTTTTATTGTGGGTTCTATTTGCATTTTGAAGCGTCAATCAAGATTTAAATACCTGGTTTTAAAATTCAAATCTTTTTTTTTTTTTTTGATTTGGTAGGTAAAATATACCTACCGTATATACCCACTTAATCGAGCGAGATGCACGCAACCTGCAATATAGAACTAAAATTAAGTTGATAAGCTTTGCGTGTAATACAGCAAAATTATAAATTAGGAAACTGTTATTGATAAGTTATGTATAAAATCGATTTGCATAATTTAACGTGGTTGAATTCTTATTAATTTACTGCGGGTTTCTTTATTATATAGAATTTAAATGGATGGTATGAGTTGCCTTTTTTTCAAGGATGATAAAAAAGCTAATTTAAAATTAAACAGAGTTTAATGGGGTTATTCTTTAATTTTCTCATTCTGTAATGTTACTGTTAAGTTTTTATATCTATGAGAACAATTATTTCTATGGAGATAACAGCCTAACAGTAACATTATAGAATGTTAGGAGTTACAGAATAGAGGTATGAAATAATATAAAAACCAAGTAATAAAATGAAATTAAAGCGTTTGCTGCAATTCATTTAATATTACTTTGGAAATAAACAACAATTGCACTTACAAATGTTCGACTATCATTCATTAAAACTTTGCTGTTAAAGTCTGCATGCTATACTTAAGAGGGGTATTCAATAAAATTATGTTTGTTCTTTGTCACAATGCAAAATCTTATTTATGTGGGTTTTATAATTTAGCTTTGACTGAGGAATAAATTGGCTATTAATAAACTGCTAAGTAAATAATACTTGTTTGCTAAATAACATGATGCAAATGCAGTGTAAATTAATCTAAATGCTAGGTAGTAATACTAGGTATTGAAATAAAATAATTTAAACGCTAAGTAAACTATATACAGGTGTAATTCTTTCATAGCGTAATAACCGTTAGGAATATAAAGAAAAATTCTGAATAAAAGATGTTTAAATCTTTCTTGGGTTTGTTTTGAGAATGTTTTCAAAGATGGCGCACATCTACTACTGTACAGATCCCCGAATCAGTTATAGTTACTTGAACCCTAGTTGTAATGATAGCCAATGCTGGTGTGGAAGATACAAAAGTTTCCTTTGTAATTATTTCATTGTTTGATCATCAAAAAATTGATGTGTTGCTGGTTTGGTGTTTGTAATGTCTTGAAAGCTGAAAGTACACAAACAAGAGATGTATAACTTTTTGATACTTACATTGCTCAATGTGCTATTTGCATTATTAACCAATAAACCAAAATGTTGAATGCAGTATATGCATGTTTGCAATCCAAAATCTTTAAATATTCAATATTGAAATGCAAGTTACAAGTTACAAACTTCAAACACTTGTCTTGCTTCAACCTTTTCAAGCTTATAAAATTTCGAATCAAAACGATTGGACTGAAATGCAACTACATAACTTACTTTTCAGAATTCTTTGATGAACAAAAAACTTATTAATATCTTTGTCGTCTTTTCGACCTTAACAAAAGATGGAAAAAACAAATCAAATAACATGTTCAAAATTTTATAGAATCGTATAGGAAAATTCGTAGAAGCTTAAAGTTCTGTGAACTTCTACACAATTAAAATAATTTCTTCAAAAATCTCACATCTAAAACTTTGAAATTAATAAAAATGTGACTGAGACGTCACTTTTTTGTAGCGCCCATCTATTACCAACACCAACTTAATAATTTATTTAGGTGGTGTTGCTATTACTGGACCATCGTCTACTAAAATTATAAGCTGACTGAATTTGAAGGTTCTTTACCTTTTTGGGAAAAAAAAACATTTAAATTGGACTAATGAATACAATAAATTGGAGAAAAACAGAATACACGGTTAACTCTAGAATATAACACAAATAGTCTGTCTTGGTAAACTGAGAAAAAAATTGACAAAATTAATACACATGGAGGCTTATTCTGTAAGCAAAATATTAAAAATTGACAATCTGCTAATTTTTCTTTCTACTACTTTCATGAAAAGGCTCGTACAGTGGCAGACAAAAAAATCGCGTACACCACTTTTTCGCTATATTGAGTAGGCACTAAGCTTGCTAGTGTCAAATTGTGAAAATGCCAAAACTCAATGGAATGATATATTCGTCAATAGAATGGTCCAAGGAAACGTCAAAATTATAAATCCTATATGGTGGCTGAAAGAAAACATTATTTTATAACCTCAAATTCTGCATTTCATTCACTTCGGAACCTTCTCTAAGAGCGTGATTTAAGATAAAACCTTGGCTGCAGGATCTGACTGTGTGGGGCCAAGACAAAACTTGTGATTAAATAAATAATAACCTCAGATTTTATTGTGGCATCAGTGACATCGGTTTTTTTTTTTTTTAGCAACCATTTTGAATATTGTGCAGGTCCGGGTTTTGGACTACTCTGTAATTTCAAAATGATATTTTGACATTTTGCGACTTTCAACTTATAACCTCTTTTCAAAAAATTTTATGAAACTTCAAAAAAAGCATATTCGCACAATGAAAAATTTATAAAAAATGGGTTCCTTGATTTTTTTATCATATACCTGCAATTTTATAAAAAAAATTATGAAAAATTTTGAAATTTTCTTGCTCATGAAATTAAAATTCATCGATTTTTCTTTTGGAAAACCCATTTTCAATCTGCTTATATTTGTTGATAAATGCATGAGTGATTTTGAGTTGGAAATGGAAAAATATATTTTTTATTGAGTTATTGTGGATTTGTAAAAGACAAAAATTTTTGGAAGAATAATTGTTAAAGTTTTTTTCAATTTCAACAAGTAAATAATTTGAATTGCACTTATCTTGGACTACCTTAGATCTTGGTTTAATCCTAGAACTGGTCCAGCAATGGTGAAAAGAATTTTGAAAGTTAAAACGAAAAACTGAGTTGGTATTCTAAATGATCAACAACACAAGCATACGACTTGTTTTAGTAACTGTATGTGGTGAAGTAAAGATTCTTTATAAATATTAGTGTTATTCATTACATTAAAGACCACAAATACTATCATAAGGTACCATTAACTGAATTATACAAATTTTTGAATTTCAGAGAATGCATTTTTGATCTGCTTTTTCTTATATGCATTTTGTGGCAATCCCAATGTTACCCATTTCATATTTTTTGATTTATTTGAAAAACGAACTAAAATTACAGGCTTTTTGACATTTTTTAAACTAAAAGTTATAAATGTAGCGCATAGTTGGTGCCACCCACCACATTGAAGTATGCTGTCAAAAATGACGTTAAGCCTAATGAAACGGCCATATATAGCGTCAGCTATGTCAATATTAGTAGACGATGACTGGACTGTTAAAGTTTTCAGAAACACTAGCGCCTCCATCAGAGTTTTATTTATGAACAACAAAGACAGTGTTATACTAAACATTGTGCATTAGAAAGAGACACTGAATAAGGAAAAAATTTTAGGCAGAGTTAACTCTCTGGATGTACTCTGTGTTTTATAAATAATTCAAATCAACATTGAAGCCTCTAGAAACGGTGGCCTTTCTGGCCATTCTAAAAATACCTCGACTTGATAATAAAATTAATATTTGTTTCAAAAAATATTGTTCAAATCACGATGTGCTAAGACGTATTCAGCGCATCCGAATAGATGACTAAACGCGAATAATAGTTTTCCACACTGGATTTGAGAATTGCTATTACCTAGCATTTACACTTTAACATAGCAAATGTGACTTTCACTTAATGTTTGCAACTTTTACCTAGTGTTTGCTATTTTTAAACTTTATGCTTTTTATACTTAACATTTAACATTTTTACTTTGCATTTGAGTTTTCTATATATTAGCAGAAATTATTTTCACCTAAGGTTTACTGTTTTTCTCTAGCATTTTCGGCATTAAAATCAATTGTCAAGGTGTTTTAAGGCGAACGATTAGATTTAAATATATTTTATATAGAAAACATGCCGCCGATTTAGTCAAAGTTTTGAACGAACAGAAGCAAATATTTTCATGAAATAAAAAATACTCGGAAGTAGATACTTTTCTTCAGGGTGTGAGAGTATTTTGAACTTGGATATAAATTCTGGTTTGCTAATATAGATGATCGAAACTTACAAAAACGATCAGAAAATAATTAGAGCAGTTTTAATCATGTTAAAATCCAAATTTGAGAAAAACGAAAGACTCAATCAAGCCAATGTTTTGTATACATAATTGTCATATTAAGGACAAGGGTCTAAGCTATTTTTTGTTGGATTATATATAATAGCTTTCCAGCACTCAATTACACTCAATTTTTTTGAGATTTACCTATTGATTATGTATACAAAACATTGGCCTTATTGAATCATACGTTTTTCATGAACTTAGATTGGAAAATGAGTAGAACTATTCTAATCATTTTTAGTCGTTTTCATCAGTTTCATTCATCTGCATCACCAAAGCCAAATTCATATTTGAGTTCAAAATACCTTCACACCCTAAAGAAAAGTATCTACTGTCTCTTTTTTATTTCATGAAAATATTTGCTACCGTTTGTTTAAAACTTTGACTAAATCGGCGGCATGTCTATATGACATATATATACAGAGTCATTATAAAACTGTAGTTGAAGCAACCAAATTGCAAATATATGGCACAACATTTATCTAAACTCCCGCCTCTCTAATTAAGATATAGTTACCAATATTGGTATGATTGCATTTCAAATTCGACAGTTGATTGTCAATTGTGACAACGGTGACGCTTCTTCTTCTTTATTCCTCGCTTTATCCAAACTGACACTTCACCAACTTTACAAAATTTTACATTTTTTAATTAATTTTTTTATGTCAAAATATACTCGACATAACCTCTATTAATAAAAACAGCAATGGAAGCTTCTGAAATGTTGACAGACTTATGGGGAGATTCTTGTATTATATGTTCTTACTAGTTTTTCATAATGTTTGTAGCTTGAAGATATTACCTTATAACTTGTAAAAACTACAAATTGCGGAGTATTTCTGGTGTTTTTGTTGCGGCGCTTACTGGAGAAGTCTGAAAGTTTTATTATCTGCATAGACTTACGCTCGGGTTTACGTTTAACAGGATTTATCAAAAAAAAGTTTTGAAGTAGAAATTGACGCTGTTCAAACCTCGAGACTCTCTTTCCATTAGGATAAGGTAGTTGCACCTAAGAGAACTTAAAAATTGACGAAAGCTTTGATTCAACTGATTCAAATAAGAAGTTTTTGTGAGTTTAGTCCCAGTCTTTATCCAATTACCCTCATATGTATAGTTGATGAAAGTTGATTTTCTAGCTTCATCTTGATTATGCGATTATGCAAAGACAGATCATCAATGTACGGTATGCGAGAAAAGTAAAATAATGTTAAAAAATAATTTTATGTTTAATCTTTGACATTCAATGAATATTCAAGAGATGTGAAACTTAGGAATAAAGTCAATATATTTTATGTATCGAAAAATGTATAAATTTCAGCGTAAAAGCACTGAACTCTGTAAACAGTTGCAAAAACTGCATATTTATGCACAATTATTTAAATTTTTGTTGGTAGGTTCATTAGAAAATTGATCTCGAGATAACCTAACCCACACAGACTAGTATCTTCGTATAGCCTTATTCAGAAAATAATTCAGGAAACAAGTTAACCTTACAGAAGACATTTTCTTGCGTAAATTATGGTAGTAATACCCGTATTACACAAATTGTGAAAAGTCGGGAAATGTGAATAATGGTGTCATTACTAAAAGTGCTAGGATATCATGAATAATCTGCCACTTTATAAAATGACTCTTTGATATATTATACTTTTGATCTCGTTTATAAATTTACTTTTAAGCAATGCAGTAAAATATCAAAGTCTTGCCACTGAAAAAGCGACTAAAAACGTTCAAATGATATTCCATACTATGTGCGACATAACACTAAAACATAAATCAACGCCTACAATAATTGTTGAGCGATAAAAATTATTTACATTTTTCTTTAGAATATATTTTTGAGCAAGGTTTATTTTAAGTTGTTTTGGAATTTCGTTGAATATTTGGTTTCATTTCTGCCGAAACGAGTTTTGGATGTAATAGTGTTTAATTGGTAGATGTATACATAAATAGTTCAAAACTTAGAAAAAAATAGAGTATTCATAATTTATTAATACACAAAAACCATCTTTTTGTATGTTTTCAACTACAGGTCTTTATTATTATTCATAAAGAGTTGCCTTATATTTTTGATTCTTCTGTCTTTCTCCCTCGTTTTTTAGTTGGTTGCTTTTAATTAACTTTTTGTTACTTTTAAGTAAAATGATATTCGTAAGTTATAATTAAACTTTTCATTATTACATTTTAGTACGTTTTAAATAAGGATTACATCCGGTTCCCAACAATTACACGTAAACTCTTCAAATTATTAATGTACTGCATAACAGCTCAATCAGTGTAACGAACTGTGTGTACATTCATATTCTCATTTATAAAATGATTAAATTAAACAATGGTTGTATTTTTAATTTAATTTTTTTTTGTTTAAACGAGTATCACGATAAAATCTTGTTGATATATATTTTTTAATCGAATGTAAATCAGCAAAAATCTTAATTACGTGATAAATTTCACGATTGTAGAATCACTGTACAAGCTTTAAGAATAATAATCCGATTTCACTTCTCGTATGTTGGCTTAAGATTTTTTTCGGATGTGGCAACGGTCGAGTCACATTTGCCGCATAAAATATTGTAATAGTTTCATTCACCTAACAATTTCTAAAGATAAGTCACAATAAAAAACTACTTTTCATGAATCGGCAATTATCGAATCATTGGAATTGTCTAATGGGGAACTTGTCCATTAGAAGGCGACTGACCTGCTGTGAACTTTACAGTATTTTTATGTGAATTGTATGTTTTAGCATTTTAGAATAAAAAAGTTGATTAAACAAAAACCAGCCTCAAATTTACTTTAATAAACACGACTGAATGTCTCTTTTCTATCTCTTTTTATTTAATTAGTCCAGTTAGAACGTATGAGAAAATTATAGCAATTATTCGTTAAATAATCAAAATTAATTAGGTAAATGATCCACATAGTTACCACAGTGGGACGCAAAACATGAACTCTTAAAGCGGGGTTCATTTAATTGCTTTCCTGTTTAATTATGGCATTAATAATACACTTGTTTTGATAAAAATATGTAAATTTTATGCAATCACGCCCTTATCTCTGAGAATTTGCACGCTGGTTTGTAATGATAATAGCATCGACAAAAATTGAAGTTGCATTCATTACTTCACAAAACGTGCTATCTTCATCCATTTCTTTGACTTGTATTAATGACTTCTACGTGCTTTTTTTGTCGAACGCACAATAAAGAGAAAATCTTCTTAGAAAAATGTAAAGTGCCAAAATATTAGGGCCAGATGCAGTGGTGATTATGAGAAACACATTGAACTTCCGGTCCGACAACTTTCATGGAACATATGCTGCAATATGCAATGTGATCTTTTTGGCCACCACTCTGACTTACACTGTAAAATTTTTTTTTCGCATCTTTTTGACAAAATTAATAAAATCTTAAAAATTTTTCTAAAATTGTCGCATTCAAGTGCATATTTTTATATAAATGTCGCAACCTGAAAGCTTGTAAATAGTATTGACCTTGACAACAGTGTAGTCGAGGGTTAGTTTCGTGCACAAAAAGTCAGTCAGGGTGGTGGAGAGGAACTTAAATGCGATTGCGACATATGGTAAACGCATTGCAGAGCCTAATGTCTCTCTCTGGATCGAATTACTACCGTTTGTCCGTGTTTCAACCTTCTAGTAATTTCTTGCACTGATCACCCTCACACCAACACATGGAAAGCTTTTATTTTTATTTTTATGTGCGTCGTGTAGTGAAACTATTTTTTTTCTTAATTTTTGTCACGTTTTTAGTAATGTTTTTCCATAATAACCAATAAATGGATTGTATTTCTATTAACTGGCACGCTTATTCTGCATGACAGATCAGTATTGATGGAAAATTTATAAATAGAATGCATTGTTGGAAATGTGGTTTTCAGTAGAGGAAAAGTTATACTCTTTTCTTTACTGAATTAATTACGTAATGGGAGGAATCATGTTTGCAAGATAACAAAAATCAGTTCTATAATGCATTCTGTTTGCTAATCTGTCTCTTTGTCTCTCTTTGTTCTACATTTGGCGGCACTACTTTAGTAACTGGACCTGCTGAAGTATGTCACATAAATAGCGAAAATTATGCTTTTTATTTCCAAGATTTAGACGTTTTTATCATCAGCGATTGAATTTACGATTTTATAAAACATATCCAAATGCTTAGTAACATTTACAAATTTTAATTTTATGGATATTAACACAAACATTTTTGTGATAACTTACCAAGACGATATTAGAAAAGTTTATTATTTTGATTATATTTATTATTTATTTTATTGTTTCTTTTATCCATATTTATAAAAAAAAAATAATTAGCAGACGCTTATAATGAGTCATTTAACGGTAAACTTAAACTTATTTAAGACAGTAAAAAAAATATAGAGGAGGTAAACTGTTCCGATTAGCTATAATCTAGCAAATAAAAAGGGAAAATAAGAATTATGATTGCTGACCTTAAAGTCACAAAAATTTTAGTGCTAGCTGTAAATACAAGCCAATTCATCAATTTTTAGATCACGGAAGATATTTTTTACGAACTGTAATAAAAATTAAGATTTTCTCGTAAGCTTGCAATTATTTAATGGTAGTAGACCTTGTCGAAATTCATAAAATAAAGCTAAAAGATTACAACGAAATAATAGAGAGTAATATATCTATGCTTTACTCTTGAATAGGTAAAGCATAATAAAGTATGAAATGCTTATAGTAAGAGTGAGGAACAGAAGTTTGTTATTAGCTGCTTAACTTTTGTGGGTGGTACTCAGTAGTGGGGTTCAAGACACCTCCTCCAACAGGCTTGGTTTGTCTATTTCAATTAAAATCTACATATTTTTATGTTTATCTTTAGGGCAACACAATAAATTCGATTTCTATTTTTATCTAACATTTGCAGCGAAAAACATTAAATACCATATGTATGACACAATATTACATTAAATTGCTTTTTGGATGAGTAATAGACTTTTTTCAGTTCACACGTATAACATTTATTTTTAAACTTATTATTTTGTATATTTTATTTCAACTGAAGACATCTGGATTTTATGAATGAACGAGACATCTGGTGCTGAAATCTAAAAGGATGCTGAGACGTCATCTGGTGTTTCCTAAACGTACTCAAGACACGCTCATTCATAATCGAGAGAAAAGCTCGATAATTTCGGTTAAAAGAAGTTCAGTCAGATGGCAGTGGTGTCTCATCTGTTAACAAAATTGGTTCAAATTTTTTTTTCCAATTTGCGTTGAATTATGGTAATAATTTTACGAATGCAGTGGTTTAAATTCAAATCACAGGATTGTTGTAAATCAATTAGTTGGTATTTTTTTGTAATGCAAATTTAAACACACAATTTATTTTGGAATGGAAGTTGGGTCATCGACTTTGATAGGAAGGGTTTCTAAATCAGCTCATCAAAGCGGCAACGCTTAATTGCCTAATTAATTAAACTAATTTAGGTGGTTTGTTGAAGCGTTTATTTTTACTTGTTTCTTTTTGGATTGTAAACTAGTGATAAATGGTTGTATCTGTAAAACAAAATTTTTGTTGAGCTTTGGTTATTGTTTTCGACAGCTTTTGTTATATGAAGTCGACTGAATGGAAATTTTCCGAATAAAGGATATTATTTTTGTTGAATTAAAAAACGATTACTGATCGGCTTTATAAACAAGAAAGTTTTCAACAAATTCTTAAGATCTAAATATTTGTATGCCACCTACATACTTTGAACTATTTGATTACATCGTATGGATTTTCGTTTATAATTGGAACAAGGAACTATGCGCGATTAAATTTAGAGACAGGATGTATCGAAGTTTTGTCGAACTCTAACAGTTTCATGAATTATAAAAACTGCAGATTATTACATGCCATACGAGCCATGTTAAGTTATTTATTTTTAGCTCCACTTCTGGCATAGAATAGTCTGGCGCAGCTAGCCAATGCTGTTTTTAATACAGCTAAAATCCCAACGCCTGTGATTTTCAACATTCTAAAACAACAAAAAAGGCAGAATATTTCTGTGATCCTCGTTAAGTTTTTACAGTCAATCTCACTAGTTAGTGTATTTGGTGCTGTGATATTTTTAGAAAATGATGTCCAAAAAGAAGCATCATCATCATCATCATCATCATCACGAACGGCGTCACCATTACATACCATTTGGAAGAAATCGCCGGGTAAATATTTGCTCTTAGTAACATATCTCAGTTAATCTCAACTGAAGACATTTTTATCGAAATAAATGACGTGCAAGCAACCAACCGACGTCAGTTTGTCTAACTTCAACCGCATCTAAATATTTATAACCCACTTTCAAATAAAACCGAAATAGACTAAGTTTGAGAGAGCACGTGATTGGCGCGCGAATTGTAAACTTTATAATCTACTAACACCTGTTTTTGCAATTTATTTTTAAAATACTCAAAAAACAGATTTGATTATTGTGAATGGACATAAAAATCAATAATGATTTCCATTCACCAAAGTTGAAAAAATGTGTTTTCTTTATCCCGAAAATTTCCTGCTGGCAGCAGTGTTGGCTAGAAGACGTAATGTCAAATACGACACACCCCCAGTTGTCAGTTGTTCGAATCGATACTTGCGCTTGCGTTTCTTTGAACAACCCCACCTCGTGAAGCGTGTACAGTCGAAAGCTCAAAACTCTACCCTCTCCGAAGCATTGAGCTTAAAATGTGGCGCCGACTATACTCAACCTAGCGGCGTTCACCCGCATTACACTACGTATATTCTTGAGCAAAACATTACTTTTTCATTCAGAAAAATTGTTCGTAGAATAAATGTGATTTGTGAGTAATTCGTCGGGATTTAGGTGAGAACGGAGCTTTATCTAATCGAAGTGCAGCTTTTTGACACGAGATAATTATCATACAACTTCTCCCGTTCTCGACGAGAGTTCAGTTATGATATGCACCTGACACACGAAAACGGTCAATTTCCTGCAAGATTTTGTTTTAATTCAACCTTTGGTGGATGGTACAGACGGATGTTTCATTGAAATGTCGCAATATGATAGGATACAACAATTTCAACAATCAGGGATACAATAAACTGTTTACTCAGGTAAGCAGGAATTAAAAATTCCGGTCGAACTAAATATCTGCATAATTGCCACCAGAAGTAACCAGTTGTTAAAATTCCGCAGCGATAATGACAATAATCGCTTTAAATTCTATTCGCACGTTATAGTTTACGTCATTGTGACGTCATCATGGTTAACCATCGCTTTTTGTTGGTAAACATTACAATGTGTACACGATTAAGTTAATTGAAAAAGATATTGTCCCCTGCCATGCAAGGTGGAGTGTTATTTTTGACAAACGCTAAACTACTCAAGAGTAAACCACTTAACCAACGCCTTTCAGAAATGCTGCGCCACTTTTTATAATTCAAAAGTCAAGCATACTAAAAGGTAGAAATCGATTTATTTTCTCAAAGCATGAGTATATAAATATATTAAAAAATAAAAATTGTCCCAGATTTTCTTTGGGGTGTTTTTGAGTTTGGTTCAAACCAGTTGATACCGGAAGGTAATTTGATTTCCCTAGAGTATTAGCAACATGATTCTTCTTTCCAAGCATTTTACATAAGTCACCCAAAGATGTATAATTAAGAAAAAATCTACCGATTCAAGTCAAAATTTTTGAATGTAGGTGCTTGAAAAATCTAAAAGTTTTATTGGCTAATAAAAATAACTGGTTTTGGAGTATCTACTTGAACAAACTTTACTTTTATTGCCTAACTCATTCTGATGTTTGTTAAAGCACATTTCCTTCGCAACATACGAGTCAAAAACCAGCAATAAGTTTGCCAGTTTTGTGTTTTATTAATTTTTGATTAAAAAATCAACGCGCTTGTGCACCGTGGAAGATTTCTTGGCGCCATTATTATGAATGTCATATAATAACCTTTTATTGTACATGAAACCTTATTAGTTCACGAAGAACCGTGATCGGAATGCGTCAGTTTTTTGTTAAGGTAAACTCTAAACGTTTTACTCAGCCAGATGTATTTAATCGTTTAAAAAATTTAGAGAAATACGTAACTGGAATTGATTGCTTTGCGCGCATACCATTTTGCAATTCTTTGAATTTTTTCATATAACTTTTATGTGTTAAAGTGTTTTATGTTTTAATGGAATGTTTCCCTTAAATGTTACCTGTTTTACGGGGTAATCAAAACCATTTGTCAGTCTTTAACTTTTGGTTACCTTGTAGAGGCATCAGTAAGTAACATTTTGAGGGTTACTGGTCGGCTGAAGCCTTGTAATATTGTCGCATGCTTGCCAGTGGCACCGCAACTAACCTATGTCCAAGTACACATCTCTGGTAAGATATTCAAAAAGTTTATGGACCACTGTTATAAGTTTTTATATGCACTGTTTTTGCTTTGCTTGATGTCTTGCTTTTGTAGGTACTTTGTTGATTAAAAATGCTAATCTTCAGTAGATAGATTTAGATAGAACTAGAAACCTGCTAACCGAGGTCAGTTCGCTTACTAACACAGCATCATTATTATTTATTTGTTTTAAATAGATAGCACTCAAAAACAGACTTGTAGGTCATTAGGTTGACACGACCATTCATTAACTAAATTAGTTCCATAATTCTACATTGTGTAGATTACCTTTTCACGTTTTAATATAGTGAACTTCATTAATTATTATGGATATCGCTATCAATTTCATTATCATCGTCATCGTTGTTAGATGTCATTCTAAAACATATAGAATTAGATTTTTTGAAAATTTTGAAATACTGTCAAGCTACAACTTTGAGAATTTTACAGGGCTCAGCTGATTCTAACTACTCTCAGCCTTCTTCGGATCTGTCGCTGGACGAGGAGAAAGAGACGTTGCGAAGGGAGAAGGAACGGCAAGCGCTTAGTCAGTTGGAAAAAGCAAGGGTAAGATAAAAATAAATTTTTGATTTTTATTATTTGGTTTAGTTGCGTTTTTGTCTGTTTATTCTAAAATTAGTAACTTAGTTTTATAAGCATTAAAGAAAATATGACTATAAAGCTAATATAATTTCAGTTTTGAAAATCCTGGCTGTTGGCCAGTCTGACAATAAAAAACTTAATCGATTTGTGTGGATATGTTCAATGTTTAAATTAAAAGCTACTTTTAGCTTTGTTGTGCTTACCAATCTATATGTAATTAATGGAAATGTCTATTTCTCAATTAAAAGAGAATATAAATATTTTTACATAAACTTTAGTGAGCTATTTCTATTGCAGTTTTGCGTGAAAACAGGAAATTATTGACAGGTTTATAAAATATTAAACGCTTGAGTGTCGATTGATGTGTTTTTGAAACTGTGAACTGATTTAACTGTGGTTTATCCAGATACATCCTAATTTAGGGTCTTTATCAGTTACTAAATATTTCCCCTGTTGAGATTGATTTGATTTTTTTCATATCTAGCTGCAACATTGATCCAGTGTGGTACTTTCAAAAAATACATATTATTTGAGTTTTGAGACAATTGACAGGTGCCACGTTTTTTTTTCAGGATTATCTTGCTTGCTTTGGATCTAGAATTATTTTTTCTTTATTTCCATATCTATTTTTAGTAAGCTTATAACTAGGTAAAATGTCCTAAAATAACCAAAGAGATATGTTTTGAGTTATTTGCTAAAGACATTATTGTAGTGTTATCTTTGACTAACAAAATTTTGTAGCAATTTTTATGAAAAAATGTCTGTGAGCATGGTGAAGTTACACTGCTACCATTTGCATTACTTTGGGTTATAAAGGTTGAAAAATAGGGCGGTGCCATTGCGTTAGTTGTGAATTTAAGCTTCTCAGATAAATGAATCAACATTTCATCAATATTTAGTAGTTTATGCTTGAACGTCAAGTATATTATACAGATGTTCATAAACGCTCATAAAAAAAAGGACATATTCTAGAGCTTATTTTATGTCGATTAAATTTAACCTGCCTGAATGAAAAATGCTTAGTTTAGGAGCTTGAGTTCTTTAAGGTTTAAAAATTCAATTCAATTTTTCTCGAAAACGGTTTGTCGTGGAGATTTCAGATAAAGCATTATTCTATGTAAAAAAGTTGAACTTTATCAAATATTATATAAAAATGGGAACATTTTTAAATACAAAAAAAATGTTTATGGGCGGTAGTACCCAATAATCTCCTCCCTTATTTCAACAAGGCCACTAATGATTACAATAAAAAAAAACTCAAGTGAATAAAAAGCATCTCTTTCCATTCAAGTAGCTGTCATGTAGATACTGTTACTCTTTAATTTTTGAAAAAAATTGATAGTAAAAACTTTTCGGGAATTATTCTGGTTCCAGGTTAGAAAGTTTTTGATTAACTCAAGTCTGACTGTCATAACTCATTACGCAATTACTCTCGAATTAAAGGTATTAGACAAAATGATATTTTTTGTACTTTTAATTCTGAGTAATTTTTCATGACAGTCACATTTTTGTTTAATAACATTTATCTGCTAAAAAATTTGGTTCTTGTGTATTTCTCCTCGTAAAGAATGAGAATCATACAGTATTTAATCAAGTATCTAATTTTTGAAATGAAAAATATCACATAACAATACTGGCACAATGTTATATTTTCACCATAAGGTTCCATTCAATAAATTAATACTAAGTATTTGAGGATATTTTGGGTGAAAATCCATTCTTCAGATATACTAAAAGGACTGATACATTAGCTGATAAATATTGAACATCTCACTGATCAAAAGCTTCTTTGATCTATTTGTGGAAAGCAGGTTGTAATAATCAGAACAAAAAGCTAACAATTACAAACATACGATAGGTTTTTGCAGTGCAATTAGCTCTGGAAATCACTAATAAATTGTTTTCTTTGATTTGCATATTTACACAGAGTTTCATTCGAGTGTTAGTTAATTGTTTTTTATTTTTTTAGACGAAACCGGTAGCATTTGCTGTTAGAACCAACGTAGCATATGACGGTTCGTTAGATGATGATTCTCCAGTTCATGGATACGCCATTTCGTTCGAAGTTAAAGATTTTTTACACATAAAGGTGAGATTATTCCAGATTTCGAATAATTTTTAACGATAGGAACATTTAGGAAAAGTACGATAATAATTGGTGGATAGGCCGTTTGGTAAAGGAAGGTTGTGATATTGGATTCATTCCTTCGCCGGTAAAGCTTGAAAATTTGAGGTTACAACAAGCGCAGTCGAGGACTACAAAGCTCTACTCAAGTAAAACAAGTTCCAGCTCTAATATAGGGGCCGCTGGTAACGATGTTTCCAGAGGTAGCACTCCTCCCACGCCTGGTATGTCCTATCCACACTCACTAAAACGGGTTTTTGATGTTTTTGTGTTGTTTCGTTCGAAAATTAATGTTTTAGGTTGTCACAGATTATTATTCATTGTTGATGAGAAAAAATCGAAGAAGTAACAAGTTCTAAAATTTTCTAAAATACTTTTTCTTGAATCAGTTCGTTTTAATGGCACGTTTTAACGTTTAAATGTTGTTTTATTTTATGCAACGTTTTCTACTTTGTTATAACTACTACTGTTTGACTTTCTGAATCCTTTCCGCTTTTAATCCGTAAATAAAATCCAATCTAATTTCCCACACCTCGAATTTAGGAAGTAGCAGTAGAATAGGTATTAGTTAGTTTATATGTAGGTTGATAGTTTTTTTCAATTAATTTTTTTATTGTAAAATCGAATATTCATTTTTTTTGACAATTTTAGGAGACGAGTCAGATTCGGTCGGAAACGCTCGATCGGCAAAGTCTCTTACTACACCTCCAGCTAAGGAGAAGAAAAAACCATTTTTTAAGAAGCAAGAAGCAACTGCTCCTTACGACGTAGTTCCCTCCATGAGGCCTGTAGTACTAGTAGGTCCTTCGTTGAAAGGATATGAAGTAACAGATATGATGCAAAAAGCCTTATTTGATTTTTTAAAACATAGATTCGAAGGAAGGTAATATAGTAGTTTTATTATAAAAGAAAAATTTTTTTGCTGTGGTTTTAGAATAATAATCACGAGAGTAATGGCAGATATATCTTTGGCAAAACGTTCTCTTTTAAATAATCCTTCGAAACGAGCGATAATGGAACGTTCCACGACTCGCTCAACTTGTTTGTCAGAGGTCCAAGCAGAAATCGAAAGAATATTCGAGTTAGCTACAACTTTACAACTCGTGGTGCTGGATTGTGATACTATAAACCATCCTTCGCAACTTGCCAAAACTTCATTAGCTCCATGTATTGTCTATCTTAAAATAACTAGTCCTAAGGTGAGAGGAAAAACCTAAATTTTTAAGCGGAAAATATTAGTGGTCTCATTTGATTTAGGTTTTGCAAAGGTTAATCAAATCTAGAGGTAAAAGTCAAGCGAGACATCTAAATGTACAAATGGTAGCCGCGGAAAAATTAGCTCAGTGTCCTCCGGAAATGTTCGATGTGATCTTGGACGAAAATCAACTAGAAGATGCTTGTGAACACATAGCCGAATATTTAGAAGTAAGAATGTCAAGTTGTCGATTTATTTTGAAAATAATTGTTCTATTTTTAGGCATATTGGAGAGCAACGCATCCTGAAGTCACGGTTTCGAATGTACCTAGACCAATCGGTAGTTCACCTCAAGCCTCTCCTAGTGGGGACCAAGGAAGACCCACACTACCAGGTACAGATTTCATCCGATTCTTCACATGTGCTAAGTAGTCCTCCTAAGTGCCAGACCACAAATGACATGATTAAGTCACTAATAAGTTTGGCGCTTATGATCAACTCTTCTAACTTCTAATCTAGAAATTCAGATGGCAGAAATAATACACTAATAGCTAACACCTTTCTTACAGCACACCATGATGTATACGGATACTCTCATGATTCTAGAGGTAGTCACGCAGGTGTTAGATACATAGGGTTGCAAAGTTGGGACTCAGTAGACTCTCTAGAATCACTTTCTTTCTTATAAACCACTGCATGATTGTCTTGAATAATGCATCAAATGTTGTTTTTATTATTGTATTTCGCATAATTTAGCTTAGTTTTTGCATTTGAAAACTTTCATTATATGATCAATTGTGAAAAGAATCATGTTACTATAGGACGCCCAACGTAAGAACAACATGTGATCTCATCTAATTTTAATGATAACAGCTGCATGCGGTCAGTAGCATAACATAAATTATTATCAGAATATAAATAATGTGCGTTCATTACCTTGATAGAATTACTTTATTTCTGAGAAATTTATTTTTGGTAGTTTTTTGTCTTTCAACAACTGAGTTTTTCTTTTCTCTTCTCATAAAAATAACTTTCTGGGATGACTAATTGGAATTTTGTTGTTGTTTAATGTGTCCATTCATACTTCCGCCCACATTGCTGGTATGTTGTTCTTAAGTTGCGGACAGCATACAAATTTTAGTTTGCCACTACTATAATAACAAATATGTGTAACTCGTGGGTCCAATATAAGTGATGATGAAATAAATCTGTTGTTAAATCAGAGTTTCTTTACCTTTACTTTTAACTATTTTTCAGATTTTTCCGGGTCAATGACACCAATTCCGACTAATCATGTAGACTAATGTAGAAATGTATATCTTTTTAAGCAGGTTCAGTTTATGCACGGTTTTAATTTTCCTTTTTTCTCTTTTTATTTTGATCGCTTCGCTACATACTTCTTAATGCTACTACGCTTTGTTCTTTTGCACTAAATAACATCAGGCGAAGTCACACCAAGCCCTGGTAAAATTTGGCGCGCTGGCTCCACTGACTTATTTGCTTAGAGCTGATTGAGTAAGTTTGAGGTTGAGTAGATTTAGATTTCTTTTGTTTTGTCACCAGTTGAGTTTGTTAAATAACGAGAACGGATTGATTAGCTATAAAAAGGTTTGCAAGTTTGTGTGTTTTTTGCTTGCGACCGAAAACTTCTTGAATCTGTGATACTGATGTTAATTCTTGTGTGACAGTTCCCACATTTCATACGGCGCATGCAAGAAGTAGGCCGAGATTAGAGAGAGAACGTGAGTATGAAGATTATGGGGAGAGAGAAAGTTATATTCATTCGAACACCCATGGAATATCCCATCATGGAGGAGATGATTATCGAATACCTCCTCGAGAGCATAGAGCCACCAGAGAAGAGGAATATCCTACACACAGAGGGTCTTCAAGAAGAGCTCTTAACGCCATATAGTGGAGGCTTTCTACGGAGCAGCCAATTGAAGAGGAAATTCATGATGATCTTTCACCCAGAGCCGAAACGTACTATAAACCTCAGATTCCTAAAGAATATAGAGATGAACGAATTGAGCGAAGATTGGAATTGGACGATAGAAGACGACCAGAAGAAGAACGAAGATATGCCGATAGAGGAAGATATTCGGAAGATCGGAGATATGAAGACAGGAAAGCATTTGAAAAAAGTAAACAAGAAGGGAGAAATTACAGAAAGGAATTATTGGAGAGGTTTGCCGATATGGATTTTGAAGAACATCATGACTTCCGAACACATCAAAGATACTACGAATAAAAGTTTTAGATAATAAAATACATATTTGGCCTAAATTCCTGAAATTGTGTACAAAAAATATTCGAAGTATCTTAGATGCATTCTTCAATAGGATGTTCCGTAAATGTGATTAATTCTCAATACAAACATTAAAAATTTTGACCAGTTTGGTGCCATATTTGAGTAATAGCTCAATTTTTAATCAATCTATTAATGAAATAGGATATTCAAGCTTTAAACTGTAGCTGTACTTAGAATTTTTAAATTTATTTATAAGGAATGGTATATTGTTGAAAGCCGTATAAATTTATGTATTTTGTATAATGTAAAATAGCTTAAAAAAAGAACTGAGATATTATACTTTAAACGGAAAGTGTACTCTGTACTTAGCGTTTATTGTTTCGTTGCTTTTTATTTCATAGTTTCATAATACCTACGTGATATTAACGTCAAATATTTGACTGAATTTAGGAAATCTAGTCAAGTTGAAGTTTGTGCACTGCTGTTAGAAATGTTATGAGAAGTAGATAAAAAAAAAATGCATGAGGCGTCGAGGCTTTTGAAGAATAGTTACGAATTCATGATTACCTATAAAATATCGTAATATTTTTTAAATAAATTAATAGAACATTTTCAGAAATCCATCACCTACCAGCTTAGTTATAGTTAGAATTTTAATTAAAATAATGTCGATGACAATCAAATAAACTTTTGATTATTTCATATGTTAGTTTAGATTTAACAACCAACTGTTATTCTAGAGAAATTTCGTTGGCATTTAATACTAAAGCTAGAAGAGGGGTGAAGATTATGTTGTTAGGAGAATGTAGGTGATGAGAAGACTGAAAATGAATAGGCTTTACAAATTGTAAATTTTGAAACTGCATGTGCCACTATAGTGGTAAATATCACTGACCAATTTCACGACACAAACAAAATATTTGTATAGTATTAGATCTGTGAAATCCTTTTAGGTTTTGCACTCCGCCCTAACAAAGTTACAACATTTAAGATATCATCTAGTTTAGTATTCTCATTTGTAACTTTGTTAGTTGCGAATTTCTTTTTGCTAATCTCTTGCATTGAACCTGGTTTTCTTTAAAATATTTTATTGTAATTAGAGTTTAAATCATATGCTGTTGATATTGAATGAGTCTATTGATATTTCAAAATACAAGTAATTAATATTTAAATAAAGAGCTAAAATTTGATACATTGTAAATAGCTATTAAATATTGAAAAATCTATACTACTGATGATAAACTATTGTTTTTCGAATTTATATCGATAGCTAGACGATATGTTATCCAGTTTTGTTAACTGTCTATATCAATTTTGTATATAATCTTAGTTTAATACGTTCATCTAAATGCCTTGCTGTTACTTATGATTTCTCTTTTTATAAAAGTATCAATTCAAATTATATGAATGTAAGAATATGGTGAAAGGCACTATTGATGTGCATTTTTTCTAAATAAAATACATATATTAAAACAGATGGAAATAAATTTATTGTATTCAACCTCTTATTCACAGACTGCTCAATCTACACATTTTTTTCTAATGTTCCACATTTTACAAACAATTTTCTACACATATTTACATAAAATCTCTATAGAAAAAGAAAATATTTACACTTATTTTCTTGTAAACACACTAAAAAATAATACGCCTTATTTTTTTTAGCTCTCGTTTCTAGGCGAATCTTTATGGCTTAATGTGGTCGAAACCGATTCCTCGACATTTTCATCATCTCTCTCTTCCACTTCATCAATAATACTAATATCTCTAATCGAAGGCCGATGACTTCTTCGCCATTCTTCAGGTACTTCTGGAAATTTCCTTTTAGTGAGAAGCCGAGGGCCACTTAACGTAATCATAATCGCTCCCGTTGGAGCAGTTAGAATAATGGACATTACACAAATCATCAATATTTTCTCAGCATAATCAGCCTCAGTTGAGTTGCTTTTTACTACTCCCAAAGTGACCGGTCCTAAAGCGGCCTTAAACACAATTTTCAAAAACCAAAAATGATAAATAAATATGTTAATTACCTGCACTGTAGCTTTTGACATCCATGCGATTGACACAAAAATCTTTTCTTTAAGATTTAATTTACATCCAATTCCTAATAGTGTCGTTACTACTATTCTTACTACTATACCAACAATAAGTATGCCAATGCCAATTGTAACGATATGTCCGTCTAATTCATTTAGTTTGATTTGAGCTCCAGTAATACTGAAGAGAATCGGTTCAAAAATCATCCAGAAAATTTCAAAAGCTGTAGCTGCTGGATTGTCCTCTATTTCCCAGCCTTGTTTTGACCAGAAATATAAACAGATAAAAGCTGCTGAGACACAACCGAGCGGTCCCGCCCCTCCATATCCAATCAGTTCACTTCCGAACACTGAAATCATCCCTCCTATCAAGAGAAGGAGGATTCGTAATGGCACCATAAAAGGATCATGTCTTTCCGGAGCGTAATTACAAATAATTCCCCATAGTAACCCAAATCCCAATCCTCCCAAAACTGAAATAGGTCCTTGAAGAATCTGGAAAGAGAGGGAGTCGTTGGAAAACATGATACTTTTTACAATGCCGAAAATTGCGACAGAGATGGCGTCATCAATTCCTGCTACTGCAATAATTAATGTTGGAATTCCTTTCGCTACTCCGTAGCCTTTGGAGCGTAATCGAAACAAACATGGAACTACAACGGCTGGTGACACGGCTGCGACAATAGTACCAAGGACTAGAGCGTAGTCCCAAGGCATATCCAGAAAGAAGCGAGATAATACTCCTACAATTCCTGCCTCTACAAACCATGGACAAAGACCAAGTTTGATAACGGTGAATTTGAGACGTTTCAAAGCGTTGGGGTCTAAGTCTAAGCCAGCTCGGATTAAAATGATGACTAAAGCCACATGCCTACGGAAAGATGGTTCAGATTTGTTTCATGGGTGAATTGATACCATTTACCGTAATTCTTTAGTAATGTGTGCGAATGATTCATCAATATCCACCAAGCCGACGTTTTGGAACAGTAAACCAGTAAATAGCATACCAATCAGTGCCGGAAGAGTAGTTAAACTCATCAGCCATCCGGCGAAATGAGCGCTTATACTAAGTATTATTATTTGGAATAGGTGACCTCCTGGAGCGGCGGTTTCTCCCACAATGGAATAGAGGATGCACCAAGATAGGGTTCCGATTAGTGCCAGAGAAATTATTCTTGAGAATTGACGGTAAGTGGGACAAAATGGATATGGACAGATTTTTGGCCAAATAAGCGGTTGCCACGATGGATGTGTTTCTTCTTGGCGACATTTCAAACAAAATAAATACCACCATGACCTAAAACAAATTTTTTAAGTGACAATTTCATTCTCAATAATCATTATCTTGCTAATTAAAAAAATACATTTTACACTTTTAAAGATAATTTGAAATAAAGTTAAAACAAAATAAGTAAACACTATTACTAACCTATCATCATTATCATCATTTCCAGAATCTGAAATCCTGCTTTTGGAATGGATCGAGTCCGTGACTGAAGATTTTTTAGACCTTAAGTCCCCATTAATTTGTTTACCACTATCTGTAAATATAACCTCTTTATCGCACATTCTCACAGGCGGTATTATTTCGTAGCAACTGAAAGACAAAAACTTGCCCAAAACATATCAGCACTTTTTGTCCGTAACAAAAAGTAATCGTCAAGCTTTGACATTGCATTGTTATGAGTAGATTTGATTAACCAATTAGGAAACGCTGAGATTATAGTGTTGAATTTCAATTTTAGCCTTAAGTTATTGAACTGCTTACGAAATCTTACCACTATGTCCCCCAAGACTTGTATTTTCGATATTATGTGCGTTATGATAAATACTCTTTTTTCTAACTGGTCCAATTTCAGCATGTTCGGAATTGGCTGAAACTTTTCTACTTCTTGGCGATTCAAAAGCTAAATTGTCATGTCCGTGGAGACCATCAACTATGCTAACTTTTCTATTGTTGTGCGGGGGGACTTCAAGATGGGAAGTTGGCGATGGTTCTGTTGAAACTATCGGATCTTGATCAACTGACATGTCTAAAAATATTTATTATAATGAAATCCATCAATCAGAACTGTTTCGATAAATCTAGTAAAGAAAGTAAACGCCTCATTAGAATGTACGATGTGATTCAAAGTTTAACGACGCATGGAACATAGAAAGGATGTCCGTTTAGAACCATTTATGGATTCGAAAAGTGCATTCGCTTTATGATTCATTTAGAAATTATTAATCCGTTTTTTTTTTCAAATTAAATGGGTCGATTTCTGATCGTGTTTCAAGGATTCGTTTACAAGTACAAATGTATGTAGATGTAGATATTAATTGGAAGGAAAAACTTCACACGCAATTCATTGTTCTAAATCATAGATTCTCATTTTTTGCATAGCTGTAGGTACGTCATTTCCTTAAAAATACGTTTTGTTGGGAAGTATGACATAGAAATTGATACAAAAGCAGTGGCGTGTGAATGCATTAAACTATTCAACAATACACGTATATACTGGATATTCATTGACAAAAATGCGATTAATTAGAAAGTATTAAATCTTATTCATAGAGCACAAGCTGTATAAAATTTAACTTAATTACTTTACAAAAACATTAAGTCTGATTGCATTTTTTCCAGTACAAATGATAGTAATCAAGAAAATGCATTATTTTAATTTGTCTTTTGTTACTTAAGAATCAAGATATATGCAATTGAATATAACGTATGCAATAAACATTAAGTGTTTTGAATGTAAACTAAACTAAATATGCTACATGCTTTCTTCTCTGACCAATCGTTTTTAAACAGTTTTTACCAAAAAAGTGTAAACAAGTTTAATAACATGTCCCTACCTCAAAATGGAAGGTCACTTCTAATTTCATTCTTATTTGTTTTCAAAACAACAATACTACTATCATTGTAAATAGGACGAAAATACTTCTGGACTTAGATTATTGCATTCTTATTTTGAATTCTAAAGAATTTTTATTTGACAATTAGTGACAAAGTAATTAATTAATTAAAGTTATATTCATACAGTTTTAAAGCTATAAAAATGTAAATCCAAAGCCAATAATTTTAATGGATTTATTCCTATTTTACTGTTCATTACGTTTCAGTCCTTGTATAAACATGTTTGTGCAATCATGGATTATTGCAGAGAATCCGTATTAATAATTTATCTGAAGTTATAATTCAACATTATGTTTAGCACATGTAAAAAATTTTTATTGAAATCTACGATCACTGTTAAAAAAAAAACAAAAGTAAAATTGACCTCTAAAGATTCCGATTATTGTTTTAGAACGCGTTTATCCACGCGAAATGTTTAAACGTGAGAACAAATATTGGACGTTTTATTTTCTCGAGTGGATAAAACGCAACTAAAGAAAAACATTATCAATTTTATACACAAGCAATTCCGTATGATCTGAATTTGATAAAAAATTAAATGAATCATTTAACTTATTTAATTGTTAATAATTTAATGTGAAAATTAACTTTTGTTTGTAACAAATAATGACTGACAGGAGGTCATAGTAATATCATAAAGAAACCAACATGAAAATGCAATGATTGTTCCTGGTAAATATGAAAAAGTAGTAGTTTCACTATTAAGTTATTCTTATTTTAATGTCCAATTTTCTTAAGAATAACTTTGTTATAGAACTGACCTTAATATTTTCGCGTTTTTTTGAAAAATTGAATCTTTTGTTTGAAATTTGAGGGCGTGTAAAAGATAGTGTTCATACTCGCTGGAAAGTATCTGTCTGTGCTCGTTCGTTTTTCACACTGGGTCTGTACCTCGATCGTCAAACTCTTACTCGTACAATATCTTTTCTTTCCACGCCTGTTACGTAAATATCTATATTGGGTCTTAAATATCTACATTGGGTCTAGAGTTAACAGTTCTAGAATTATTGAAGTTTTTTGAAAAAATGTAGTGTTTGCAGTGGTCAAGAAAAACAGAAATTGTTCAAAAACTAAGTAAGTTTAAGATCAATTGATTTCAGCGTTCAACAGAACAAGGATCAATCGCAATAACGCACATTCATTTATTTTTAATATCTGTAATAATATTGATTTATAAATTTATAAATATTCAATAATAGATAACTCAATTTTTTTTAGGTGGAACTATTTAGCAATTGTTTCACTAACACACTAACGTATTCACAATTAAATTCTCTACAGTTTGATATATAAATAAAATTCTGTGCATCTGCCAACAACAGTTTTTTTTATCTTATGTCAAATGAAAGAAACTTCATTGATGTAAAAAAATTAAGTTATCTTTGAATATTTCTAACTTTGAAAATCAGTATAGCTTACCGTCTTGAACGTTCACGAAAGGATGAAAGAATCTATTTGACTTAGTGTATTGGTATGGATAAGCAAAGTTATCGTTGTTCTACTGAAAAGTTCAATGATGATTTTGATTTGTCAATGTGACATTGTTGTTAAAAAAAATAAAACCGACAATGTGATAAGGTTCAAAGAACAGAGAAATGTCTAAAATTAAGAGGAAAATGAACTTTTCTTATTACTGAGTTAGAATATCGAAGATGTAATTACAGATTTGCAGTTTTCAGAACAAACAAAAAATGTTTTTTTTTTGTAGTTTTGACGTAAAGTCTAAGATAAAAATTTTTTTCCTCTTGTAAACTCAATCCGGGGACTGTACTATACTGTATACTGTATAAGAAACTATTTTAGGATTATACACCATTAAATTTTAGGAAACTTTTGTATTTTTTCATATGTTTATCAATTATTGAGGTATTAACCGTTTCCTCTACCCTTATATCAGAAGAGGTCTTAAATTTGTTTGTCCATTTCTGATAATTCAATTACAAAAAACATATTTTTGATACTCCTAGAGAAATATTTCATTATTTTTTTTACAATGTCAGTCAGTTTATCGAACACTTTGTGTAAGCAGCTTTCAGTTTTTCATGTCTTGTTTATAGGACACCTTCTTCTCCAATCACGCAACTTTATGTTCAAATGCTAGAAGAAACTCTTCTAATAAACTAACGTGATACAGTATAGTTAAGTCTACAATAAAGTAATAGCAGTTGTGCAATAAATCATCCACGTATGATTATATCCAGTGGATTTTTGTTAGTAATACGATAAGGAAATTTATAATACAATAATAAATAATGATTGAATGTCAACTAAAGAAGGTATTTAGAGAGTTAAAGTTTTGATATTTTTGTTTGAAACGTTTTTGTTGATATAAGAATTAATAATTGATGAGTAACGATTTCTCGCTTGATGCATCATGAACTGGATTAAAATTCACATAAATATTGTGAGTATTACAGTATTACCAATAAAATGATAATTACATATCCTTTTTGATTGATATTTATTATTTTTAGAAGATATTGACTGAAATTTTTGTAGTATGTTTCTATGTGATTGTCTTTCTTGGCACTATTATTTATGGTCTAATTCTGAAAGAAAATCGGAAATCGAATATTTGCATATTTAAATATTTAATCCGTTTAAAAATTAAATAGGAGTGTTTTCATACTTGATTTAAAAAGGATGCTTCTCCCATTTAGGATAAGTTATGGTTCAAAATTAGACATTAAAATTATCACATAAATCGTCCCACACAATTTGATTATGATACTTGAAATAATTTAATTCAATGACAGTCGCAAACATTTTCAATTACATCCATAAAATATCACTAAGAAGTAATTAAGGCATTAAATAATGATCACAATGACAAAATTCTTTAATTAAACTTGAGATTATTTTACGATTCAAGTCAGAATTTTTTTCTCATTTTCTAAAATGATTGATTAGAAAATAATAGATGAAGAAGTGAAAGCGAAGTTTCCAAATTGGCGAGAAAAGAAAAGTAATCAAAAAATGTAGATTTAGCACTTGGAGCTTTTATGATGGATGATTTACCCGTGCACAATCACTAAAAGTGGAGGAAAATTAATGTCATTTGTATCATTAGTTTAAATTTTTATACTTCTAGAACTGAACAACACAAAGGACGTTTTAATTAATTTTGATTTACAACGTTCACTAATTGTTTAAATTCAATTACCTGTTGTTGGTTAGGTCTTCATGTCTTAAAACGCGATGGAATTAACACTTGCACACTAAGTCAGAATTCTCGAGATACTACCGGCAATTTTCCCCGAATCGTTAATAATTTATTGTTATTGAATTGACGACACGAGCGCTTTATTGTAGCTGTTTAAATTCAATTTTTTCTCACTAACTGTTGCACTACTAAGTTCCACTTTAAGTATTGTTCAATGGCATGCGCTACCTTTATATATATTAGTGGTAATGTTAGCACGATTTTGTTGGATTACACTTTACAACTTATACCTGTAGTGTCGATTTGATTGTGTGCCGGATTCGTTACGTCACGGCTTTTATAATGTGCTTTAAAACACCAATGCAATTGGAGATGTGTTTATGAGCTTTTCAAAACCAAAGGCTTTACTTTTACAGGAGTTTTAATACATTGCAGTGACGTAGTAAACAGATGACATGCAAATCAGCAACGGAAACAAAACAGTTACATATTAATTAATTCCATAGTATTAAAACGTTCACGTTCAAAAATGCTGGAAGGAGGTAACCACAAGAAACACTAATAGTTCCTTCTTTTATTAACAATATTTTCATTGGCGCTATGCTTTTTAAATCTATTTAAGAATTTAATCACTTTTATTATCATTTAATTGAGTTTCATTTGTAATTTATCACTTCTGTAATCGATCTGTCTGACTGACAGATTTGGATAAATCCTCAGAAATTTTCATATTAACTCGTTTGGACGACTATTTGTATTCTATCAAAATTATAACTTTCAAACGAATACTCATAAAATCAATTATTTTTTCAACCTAATGCTAGTAGCTAAAACAAGTCACTTATCTTAATAGTTTAATTATTGTTGAGTTGATGAAAAGTTTAATTTATCTTATAAGTAGGTCTAGGGCAAAAAAGATATTTTGAATAAATTTATAGAATTGCATCTTGGTATGGAAATTAACTGAAACTCATTTTCGGCTTTAATGTTTTATATGTAACAGTTTTTGGAAGGACCAATCTCAGGTATTTTATTTATTAAAACTTGTTAGTATGCAAATCCTCTTTTTAATGCGTTTTTAAGTGTGATAAATTGTTATAATAACGCGGACTTGCAATCAGCTGAAAATGTTACATAAAATTTAAATTTCTGACTTTTTACAGTTTTTATGATAATAAATGAAGCGTTGTATTAACCAATTAAGGCACGCATCACGTGTAGAGAAAAATGAATGTTAATAAAGTGTGAATTAATTTAGAATATTATGGAAAAGTATTTGTAGTACAAATTTTAGATTACTAGTAAGGTTAAACTTCCGGGAATAGTTTAAAAACTGTCATTTTTACGTTTGTGATAATAAGCCAAATAGAAATAATATATCATTTTACGTGAGGTGCAAAAAACTATACATACGTATGTACGAGTGGAAAAGTCGCATACAGCGACCAAAGGGAGCGAGCAATACATTTCAATGTGAGTCTGTAATTGATTCACGAATTCAGTTATGTATTGTACTTTTTCTACAATTGGAACAGAATTGTAAATCGTCTAGAGAAATTATTCCATTAGCCACTTTTTCAAAATAGACAAAATACAATTTTAGAAAATAACTGTAGACAATTTTTTTTTGCAAGCTTCACTCGGTAGACTTGCTTCGTATCTGTCACGTGATTTTACAGATAATATGTTAGCTGCATCGGATTTAGTTTGAGCTATGGTTTTTGCTGGGATGAATGTTAATGCTACCAAATATTTTGTAACCAAAATTAAAATAAATTACTGTACTCCCATTAGCTGTATGAAGTTGAGCTGTTACTTGTAAAATTTTGTCAGTTTTGTCAGTAATTCTAAAAATATTAACTGTGATCAGATTCGTCTTACTGATGAATAAGTATAGTATAAGTATAGTAGACCAAAAGAAAATACGTTTTAGTGCACTTATAAAGTTTATGATTTCAATAACTGGTGGTTTACTAATAATGGATCCTAAACCTCAAGAAATCCTAAAGGTATTTCCGCTAAATATTTCCGATACAAATTTCCACCATTTTTTTTATTGAACTGTCTAGCAAAAAAAAACTTGTGGGTAAGAAGTTGAAAATTTTCTCATCATTCTCAAATTCTCAAAAAATTCACATGCATTGGGAAAAAATAGTTTATAATGACAAAAATTGATTTTTGTATTACTATTACTTTTTAATATAAAATAAATATATACTTTAAAAAACTCACCCTGTATAATACCACTGGTAGTTAAAAATTGGGGAATATACCATCGGAAAAATATTCAACAATATTTGACCAAAAGTTTTATTCGGTTATTTAATTTATCATATCAATGAATATCCTGAAATATTCCTGTAGTAGAATAACCGCTGAAATTTTCCTGTTGCTAGGCTATAAAAGCAAATATCTGTTATTTTATTGGTTGATATTCAAAACTTGAAAAATAATTTACATAGTCAAAAAACGGAATTTATTGTCAATGTCATGTCTTCACAATTTTGAAGATTTTGTGTGCTCATTCTCAGTAAGTGAAAAAATAATGTGTTAAACGCTCTTGTTAATCAAACTCATTAAAGTTGTAAAAAATTTGATTTTTGAACTTGTTTCACAAATCACTTATTGTCAATTGCACTTAAAATTCTCAATTTCCTTTTTGCTTGTATAAGTAAGTATAGATTCTGGAATCAAAGCAATTACGAATTGTTTACAGAAAGATATATTTCTTTTACTTTTGTAAGCGTTTTAATAAAAAAACAATTATTTCTAATTGAAAATATTGTTTATGCAAAATATGGATGATGCGTAAGTTTGGATAACAAACACTTTTTCTCATTAATATGTTGTAGTAAATGATAAAAAGATTAAATTTTTGTTGTACAATCACATACCCATGAGTAAAATAATACCATGCATTTTTTTTTATTTTTTTTTGAAATTTCAATCATTAACCTGGATTTCTGAATTTGTTTGATAATCCAAGTCTAAGCCGCTTAATAATATTATTCCGCCAAGAATTATTTTCCTAACTAATACTATAATTTAAATGTTAGCTTTGTCTATTCAAACCGCGCGTATCCTGATATGATATCATATAAATTTTATTTTATTACATTTTTTACTTGGCCAAAAATTGAATGAATTATTAATAGATTAACCATCAAGGATATTGAACCATGCTCCACCTATATGATGTTTTTGGAAATGCCTGACCATATAAGTCACTCGTTGATTTTAACAAACGTGACTAAACTGCAATAAATCTATACACAAAATCTTAAATCATGTCAATACTTATGTTGTAATATAGCATTCCATTGTGTTTATAGAATATTATCTCTAAGCTGATAATCTGTCAAATTATTGATGCATTAGAAAAACATAAATTATAAGTAGGTACAGCTAAATTACTTAAAAAGTCATGACGAATTAGAATTAAATCATATATTGATAAGTCAGATTGCATACATATATAAGTATGATATTGTAAAAAATAGCAATTAATTGTTCTAGTTTAGCAGTGTTTTGTGTTTGCCTAACTGAAAAAAGAAGCTGCGTTTCTAATGAATATCCAGATAGAATTTCAATGAATGTAAATGTATGAAAATAATTTTTCGAGAGTAAGCAATCAATAAAAATTTATCTGAATAAATATCATGGTAGATAAACACCGATTTTTAGCACATTATTAGCACTAAACAAAGCTAATAAATTTAACAGACTCTAATAGTTGTACGTCTCCGCTGTGTATTTACATACTACTTAAATAAATTTTGATCATATGATTTTTAAACAATTGTTATTGGTACAAACTGGTAAAAGACTAATACGTCTTTCAACTGAGTGAACTTTTTGAAACATACACTCTAAACTTACTTGATCTGACCCGAAAAATTCGGATAATTGGCGGTTTTTTGGTACTTTTCCGCATTTCAAGCACTTAATCACATTTGAAAATTTCCAGAGCTGTTGGTTGTTATAGATTTAAGTGCCAACTGCAGCGTCCTACACCCTGACTGTAGTGGACAATTAATAAAAGAGTCGTTTATAATCATGTTATTCAAGTCGGAAATTCGCGTTTATTTGGAGCATAAAAGCGGCTGAGGCGGCAGCGGGTGCTGAAGAAGAGAATCGAAGATGAATGATTAGAATTAAAGTGATAAAAAGTTTTTGAATAGATCTATTAGGACAATTAGAGTGTAACGTGCGATTTTAAGCAATATCTAAAAGGGCAATAATGAAACGAACGTCATATTTCAAGCAAATATTGTGATGTTCATGTTTTATTGAATAACCAAGTCAGGTGGTGTAATAAATCAATATTAGAGCTAAACTAGTTATTTCGGGGTGATGCTATGGGCGGCCTATTAATTATGGAAGATGGAATCTGTTTCCTCCCACGGGTCACTTTAGACTTTGGTGCTGTAGTAAAGTGGATAAAATATGTGTCAATGTCAAGGGAAGTTATTAAAGCAATCACAAAATCATCAAAAGGGTGCGAAAAGCACAGGATAATGAAAAGATGCAACCGTCAGAATCGTATTTATTATTTAAACAATTCAGATGACACATCGATAAAGGATGTATTCTTGTACAATAAACACCATATCCTTTAATGATATAAAATTTATGGACTGTGTTGTTCTTTTTTTTACTCAAAACCGAGCAAACTTATAAATATGCGATGTCTAACGTCGAGGCATAAAAACAATCTATCTTTGAAATTGTGGCAGTATAAAAATCGCATATTTACAATGTAAAATAATTACATAATAAGTAGGAAAAAGAAATAAATTGATAATAATTGCAAACTTAGTTGAATTGATTGTCGAAGAACTGTCTCTTCGTTATCAAAAAGAAAACTGAACAATTTCACAATCGGCAACACATTTTCATTCAGCACTTTGTTTATTTATAGAAATGTACAATAGCACCACTGTGCCTTAATATTTTCTCACAAAATTAATCGAATTCCTTACAGAGTTACATTTGATCTTTGGCTTTTATTGTTTTATAATGCAAGCTAAATTAGTTTTAGTGTACATAACTCAATTCCTAGAGTCGTAATAGAACTTTCGAAAATCGCCGGAACAAAAAAATATAGTTAGCATGGCCTTGTACCAAAGTAACAAAAGTTTGGACCGCTTTTTGAATGTGACACACTGGTCTACAGTGATCGTATACTTTGCTGATAAAATAAAAACTTGAAGAACTTGGCTGAAAATGGGAGCGAAATAATTCAAAATTATCTATTTTATGAAAGAGCTTGTTAACAAAATATGAGGCGCTGCCTTATTATCGTCGGTAATTTAAGTACAATAAGAATACTTCTTTTGTAGATTATGACCTTTTATAAACCTAGATTAGGTTGAAATTTCAGCGACGCCCTAATGAAATTTAAATATTTATAAAGGAAGAATAATCAACTTCTTTGTTTTCGTCGAACTGTTCTTTGGTAAAGCTTTTCATCACAAAACTTCGTCGATCTGAAAAATAATATTAAATACAATAACGCATTATGATGTACTTGCTTGTTTATTTGCATACGAAAATAAAACATTTTATGCGACATCTAAATTTGTACAGTCCTATTAATCGTAAGTTTTTTGTCAAATAACACAGTAATTTGTTTTAAATTTTTTTATTTTCAAAAAACGTAAACTTATTTTTATTCAAAAAGTTTAATCGGCAAAAGGAATAACAAATTCAACCTTGAAGACTTTAATTTTTCAAAATAAAGGTTTTATTTGAGCACATATAAAGTCAATGATAATAAGGAATATTTTGTTTCTGTTACTTACTGTTAGTAGATCAAGTAGAGGCAAATTACAATCCAAATTTTAAAAATTTCAGCATGTGAACCAATAAACTTGGAACAACTTGTATAATTTATGTTTTCTGTTTGTTTTATGGCCACTTATTGGACCAACATCTTACTTATTTATTTTCATTATCCATTATCCAAACCTAAACTGACAAAACTTTAATGGGTTTACTTACGCTTCAGAGAGCTATTCTAAATGTAAATTGAATGTATAATATATTCTTGAAAATAGAAGAAATGTCTACAACTGAACATTGTGAGTCTTATTTCTGATAACTGCCTCAACTGTGTGTATTTTTTTTGGGCAATAGAAAACACAAAAAAGCATTTTATTTATAGTGTGAGTGTGTTGGCGTCACAGTTATCTGATAATGTGATTTAATAGTATGTAAAAATTATTGTTAATTTGTTGGTAGAATTAAACAAATTTGTCACTATTCAAAATCCGTTCCGAGTATTTTGAATAATAAATATATTTTTAACAAAATGTACTTCGGCCTAATGCTAACTATCACAGAATTGGAAGAGCAAATAAATAGGCGATTTTCCATGACCTCGATAATACCTCCGCCATCGGCAAGTCACAGCATATGACAATAATAAAATTTTGACAATCACAGTGCGATTACTATTTAAAAATCAAGTTCAGTCAGATATGATTTTGATTTCCAGTTGTAATATTTTGATTTAGTTCACAACAGAAAACTGACACTCAAACAGAAATCTCTTGGATTTGGACGCGTTTTTTCATAGTTCCGGGTGTTGTAGGAGCCCCTTGAGGCCTTAAGATTCCCACTTGGTTCGTCCCGACTGGAGGTGGTTGCCCTTTAGGGGGCGGTGGTGGTTCTGGGATGCTGGGACTTGTAACTGGCGGCTTCTCCGAGTTAGTTGAAGTCACGTCCGGCGGGTAACTCTGGGGGTTGTCGTGCCTTTTGGCTGGAGGCGGCGATGAATTGAATTCCTGTAATGGTAATTCAGTCATCTGTACATCCGACATTCTTTTTTCGCAGCTGTATTCTCCCACATAGTTGGGAATGGATTTAAACGTGCCGCTTCTGGAAATATCGTAGGGGCGTTTGCCCGAGCAGTCATAAGAGAGCTGACGTGATTCGAAAGCTTTGTCAAAATTGTCGCCTGAAGAACTACTGCAACTTCCTGCTTCTGTCATTTCTTCTTTTTTCTTTTTATTCTTGCCTCGATCTCGTTGGTGGTAGATGCCGGCAAAGATGATGATGTTTAAGAGAAGGAGAAAACATCCCACAGCAATGGTTACTGTCAAGGCTGTGGTGTAACTCTGATAGTGACTGGACGCTAATTTCCTGAGCAAGTTGTTGTTGTTCTTGTTTACGCTGGGGACGACTATGGTGTTGTTAGGGGGGCATTCCGTCGTGGTTGCTTGGAGGGCGGTGTCGGACTTTGGGGGCGGTGGCGGAAGCGATGTCGTGGCTGGGGAAACACGTACGGTCGTTGCTGGGGGCGGCGGAGCTATCACATGCACTAAGGGTGGCTTCTCTTTTGTTTGCGGACGGACGGACCCTATACACAACAATGAATTAATCAACTGAGCTTAGTACACATTTAATAAATTAACAGGAATCTTTTCTAATCTGTTAAAAAGGTATATCCAGAAATTGTTATTTTGAGAAGTGAATGTTTTCTTCAGAGTTTTAGACCCTTGGGATTTAATTGGATTTTTACCGTCGTAGTATTGATCATCCTCTTCTTGAAAATGATGATGTCTCATAGAAACATCATCTCCTTCTCCTGGTCGGTGGAGTTGTGGTATGAGGTTTAACCAGAGCGACATTTTATGTCCTCTGTAATGATTTCTCATCTCCGGACGGTTTCCTGCAACACGTACAAGTGGTTACTCTAGCTGTAAAAGTTACCGTAACCTATGAAAACTTTAATAGAGACGTAGATGTTTTATGATGTTCCTGACTTATAAAAGCATAGTTTTGTTGCTTGCTGGTAATTGCAAGAGACTGTTATGTTCATATCTTTTTACTTGATGTTGAAAGCTTAAATAACTAAATCCACGTACCTACATGTATTCTGTATTGCCTATCAGTTGTTTCAGAACGAAAAATCTAATTTGAATTTGTAGCTTAAGGGAATAAATATTTTAACGTTTTAGATTGCATTTCAAAAAGTTTTGCATTTGTTGCAAAATTCGCTTTGAATTTCAATCAAGTATGAATTGAGTTGCATCGAGTAAAGTCATAAATTACTTTCAAATACATATGTTCTATAAAGAGGACGTTGAATAATGAAAAGTGTTTTATATAGTAAAAACTTTGCTTTTCTTCTCTATTCTTTAAGATTTGTTACTGTGCTCTTTGTTAATGATAATTCACATAGAATTATCTCTAAATCTTGACAATAGTCTTTATACACAAAGTTTTATTACAATTATGGTGTGCTCCAAAGAATATAAAGTAGTTTGTAGAAGGGTGAAGAAGTTAACAATCTAACCTTGACTTTTGACGGTTTAAAACACGAAAAGCTGTATTCGAAAGTGGCAAAACCATACAATTAAGATTAAGCACCCGACATTTTTTCTTGTAAAAAAGTTTTCTCTCAGATTCCGCTATAACTGGGACATCTGGGACGGATTTTAATTGAATAACCCACGGTAACAAGGAGCTGAAGTCGCCATTAATCATGGTGCTCGGATGCGGAAACGTTATTGAAATTGCCTAGATTTTTCTAAAATCGTCGGTACAGCTTAACGTCTGCTTTAATTATTTAAATTGATTGTGGAAAAGTTGGCAACTATTCGAGTAGAGACCATTTAAGTGATAAATTATAACGCGGTTTGGTCTTATTTGCTTGGAAAAACACAACCTAAATTCTTAGGAAATAATTTTACAAATTCATTAATCTCAATGACACGATATTTTAGGATCACTTTTAATTAACATGATTTACGAGGAAATTCCACTTTAATTTCGTAACTTGAAACTGTACTTTGGTTGATAGAATATCGCCACATATTATTAATAGCAGCTTTCTAGTGACGCCAACAACTCCTTTATTTTATGTCCCTAATTATTTCAGAATGTACATTAGTTAATTAAAACTCTGTATGCTGATAATTAGGAAAAAATCAAAATAAGGAAGCTCTGTTTGTTTAGCTTATATTGGAGTAGGTATGGGTAGGCATGTAATAAAAAGCAAAACCAAATTTTTTACGATCAAAAGCTTTTTTGTTTCCGATTGATAAATCAAAGTTTTACCATTTTCTTTTTTTTTAACTTTACTTAAAAAAAATAGCACTGATGACAGTATTTCTTGTTTTATGTTTTACCTACCTAACTCCAAGTAAAGTTGGTTGATGGTATCATATGAGTCCCAATAAGGCGTATTCACTTCTTCGTGACTTTTTTGCGTGTTCTTGGCTTCTGATGCTGATGCATTTGGAACAGCGCCATTTGGATCCCTGAAAAATACAGCTTTTTATTCTATTTCTTTTGTTTGATGCTTTTGCGATTGTTAAACAGGTGAAAATGGAATTTTCATCAAGGATTTATTTCGTATTACGTCAAAGTGGTTGTTATATTTTTTCTTTGTCATAAAATTGTATCTAGATTCATATTTTTGTAGTTATATAGACATTTCTTTCGGGAGCCGAGGTTATTTTATTGCCCGTAAAAATAATGTTTCAATACTATTACGTCCAAACCACCAATGTTCCGATTATATCTGCTTTAAAAACAAACCCTTTTTGTTGTTACGATTTAACCACGTTGTAAAATAAAGGATATTGTACGGCACAACAAAATACGATAAGAAAAAGTATGCAGAAATTTTTGCAAATTTGCAACAAAAGCATTTGCAGCACTCGGCACTAGCATCTTTCTCAGTTTCTAGCTTAACGATTCATTAACCTAACTACAACGTTCTAAACTGTAAGTGCCATTCAGTTGAATTATGTAAACTGCCCCAATTCCAGTTCCAGGTTACATGAACTTCATTTCTTGGCCAGCTAAATGACATCTTTATAACTCCAAATTCCAGCTAGTCCAATCTGTATTCAGTCAAGTCCCGGGATATACTTGGGAGCTTATTTTTTGTTTCTTCACGCATAATTCTTCCATAACACCAAAACAAAACTCGTTTAGTTAGGATTAAATGCGGCAAAAAGCAAACTGACTGGCGATCATAAGAAAACTTAAAAAGTTCAAATTCGAATTTGTAAACCGCATCTTCCTGGTTGAGCACGTGGAATCCGTTCAATCCGTTGTAGATCAGACGGAAAGTTTGTTAATTTTAAAGTTAGAGAAAATTTGGGGGGAAATTTAGCTGCCATTGCGGTTTGCCATGCTTAAATGAACCTAGAGTTTGTTTGTTAGCTTTAGCTTAACGCACTTCATATGACATTTGTAACAAAAAGAGAGTTAGATTCCATTATAGAAGAATTCTGAATTTTTAATTGATGGATTTACTCAAGAAACCAATAGATAAATCTTAAAATAAAAAACTTTTTTCTGGAAATAGTCAGTTTGCTCAGATTTAACGTTTCAGTGCAAAGTTCCAATAAAAAAAAAAAATTGATTTATTTTCTAAAGCTTTTCTGTTAGGTTCTAAAAATTTAAATTTTTGAACCTATGAGTAAATTAACGTTTGGTTTTGAAATACAGTAAATTTTTTATGATTTTTATTAATTGTTCTATGTTACAGATAATTCTTGTAGAAATCAGATAGGAAACTCGCAGCTTAAGGTGAACTTTGTTGAAAATCAAGTTGTGGATGTCGCAGGTATTAGAGCCTCCTTACTAATAGCAGCCTCACGTCAGCTCTGAGCCCAATTTCAGTGGGTCGATGCGTTTACCAGCTACTTGAATCTGTAATGAAGCAGGAGAGAAACCCTGGAAGCAGTTACGGTGTCACATCGGTTTTGCTCGAGGCATGTCATTATCTATAAATTTCATATCTTCAAATATCCAGCTATAAATTTGAAGCTGCACCGTTATATCTCCTCTTACGATTGTTTCGAAAACACTAATATTATCCAATTCTCGTTCTCCTGTATATTGGTAGGCAATCACGTAAACATATCTATCGGAAATTTTCACTCCTCAACTTCCGATCGCTTGGAAATAAGCATATTTAGAATGACAGTGAACGATCCAAAAATCTTTTAAAACAATTTCAGGTGTCTTATATCCTGTCGTCAACGAAGATTTATGGTGAATTTTGGTAGTGTCGGAGCATTATTCAATCGCTAAAGATTGCTAAACGATGAGACGAATGAAAATTCGTTCCTTTCAATTGTCTCAGTGGATTTAAAGATAGAATACAGTCCCGTTGCTTTCGTTTTAGTGGTTTTGACGTTATAAAACTTGTAATTTCAGCGAGTTAACATAATAGCAAATCGAATTGTTGACACTTGGATTTAATAGTACGTCTATCAGTTTTCCTAGTCTGATATGTACTTAGACATAATACAAAACGTAAAACGAAAAGCGTCAATTCTTCTGTAAATATCCACTTAAATTCTTCATGTTATGAGTTTTTTTCACAGGTGGATGCTTTGTTTCATATTTTTTCACAAACTTGACTTGTTAAAGAAAAAGATATATTTCAAAAGTATTCACACTTCTTCAACTTTAGATACTTCATCATTGATCAAACAGAAGTTTGTGCATTTCTTCGGCTTTGAAAACTTTCGTGTAAGGTTCTACTAGTTTACTTTTTTCTAAGAGCTAGACCACAATGATTTATAGTTGGTAACAAAAGATGTAGAAACTTACCTCTTTTTATCTTATTAAAGTAGAATTTCCACTACAGGTAATGCGCAAATTTAACTTTGTTTAAATTGACATTAAATTTTAAATGCATTGTTTGTACAAAGTGAAATGCAACTATAAATTAGAGAACTAACAAAGATATGAACCATTGTTCTAGCTAAATCATGAGCACATTTGATGTAAGTTTTAAACGTGTGAAAGCAGACTGTGATAAAGTTAATTTTCAGTTTCTTATTAACACATTTTAAATATATATTTATGAAAAATTCAATGATAAAATTTCTAACTCGGATTTCTTCAGCGTTTACAAGTAATCATGATCCAATACTTGTTTTGCGTTGATTAGGAAACTTCCTATTCCGTTCTGCTCTTTTAATGAGTCGACAATATTTCGTCATGTCTAAGAGCAAACGACTCAAGTTTTTGTTCAAGTGCCAAAAGTGAATTTAAATTAGTTTTTTATCATACTCAAAATCAGAGCAGAATCTAGATCTTTCTCAGATTAAATTAACTCTCATTCACACATTGAAAAAAGGGTTGATTAAAAAGTTCATACTTTTTAAGTTCATCTGAATCATTTTTACCAAAATTGAATTATACTTAAAGAACGTCGTAAAATTTTTACGTCTTGAAAAAATGAGTTAATCCCGTGTAAAACATGAGATTACTTTTCTATCGATTCGATTTTTCCAGCAAAAATCAAATTTCCTTGTGACCTTTAAAAATGCAACAACTTGTTTATAGATGGGCTCGTAAAGTTTTCATCTGTGCTTACTGAACGAAGACAACAATCTTATTTAATATTTATGTGCTGTGGTGTTACATTCTCCTTACTCTATCACCATGAACAGCATCCAGTCACACTTTTGAAATGATTCATTTATGCCAACATTTTCAACATTTATAAATCTACTTATTTGCAAACTATTGACATAATTTTATTTTTTTAAAAAAGTTAATTTTTATAAGTCATTTTGCATTAAACATATATATATATATATATATATATATATATATATATATATATATATATATATATATATATATATATATATATTTATAGCTGTTTAGGGTCTATTTTCAGCATTTAGCTTGAATTATTTTCCTAGAAAAGATGCAATTAGGTTTGTTTCAAAACACAGCTTATAAATTTCAGAGATTACAATATTAAAGCTATGAAAAGGAACAGTGAACTTTAGTAAACTTTTGAGCTTACCTTTCTTATATTATGCACTTTGGAGACAGAATTTTGCATGCAAACTTAGGCAAGGAAGATGTAAAAATAGAACTTGAAGCAGACTTTGAAATTCTTTATAAAATATATAAAATCTTTTTACAAATAGAAGATTGTTATTTTTATATTAGAAAATATTTGATTTAACAGAGTTTATGTCAAAATTTTGTCTGTTTTTAATTAAATTTATGATAATTTTTGCAAAAGTAGTTTTACTAAACCAAATAGCGTTGCTATGAACTTTAAACCTAAAACATCGATAATAACATTTCTAGCGCAACTAGGACTATTAAATTCAAGCAGGAACATTTTAGGCACCGATAATAGTATTGGTTATCTCAACAACATTACTAATGCTTTAAGTTGATTTGCTAAAACTGAAAGCTACCGAGTTTAATTATATCCTAAGAATAAATTTGTAGTTTGGCTTATTTTGCAATCGATATTTTAGTTAAAATTTAAAAATTTGTAGACCGCCACAGTATATTTTTTAAAATTTGAACCTTTTCCCTTCTGAGTATATTTAATACTGTTTTGAAAGTAAATATCATTTGAAGAAAAACATCTTGGAGGCATATGTAAACGACACTTTTCGGTTATAACACACCGTAGGTAAATTTAATTCAGATTTATGACTGAACAAGAAGTGACGTTGTCTTGACAATGTCGAACCGATTTATTTATGAACCCTTAGTTCGCGAAGATGAATTAGTACGAGATAATTATGTGTGCGTAAGATAGATAGTCAGCAATCACTCATCACTGTAATGTCGCTGACTTTTCCCCTTACATCCACTTATTAAATCTTTTAGAATCATTCATCAGTTGTTTTTGACATTTGAACTCGTCCAGATTATCGTTATTATCAAAACTGACAAGTGTGAAAACTAAAGAGAACCATTTACATTTTTATCACTGCAGCAATAAGCGGTTTAGTTATGGAAATTGCGTCCACATTGGCCTTTATTGCTTATATCCACTAATAATTATTAAACATTGTTGTTTGAACTGTAGGCAGAATGTCTGACTGACTTGTTATTAAGTTTAGTTCGTGAAATGAGCTTCTAATTATAACGTTTGCATTCTGACAGTCCTCTGGCAATATATATTTGCGCAACAGAGAGGGCATTGGTTATCCCACTGATAAATGCAAACTTTAACTGTGTAAATGATGCCATAAGAATAATCATAATTGAGTTAAGTTATTTTATTAAGACTACTCGCAATTATCGTTACGGCTGATATAAATCTCAAGGGTTCAAATTACCACTATCACAAACACTAACTATCACTTACAGAATTTATCATGTATGAAAATTTAAACTCAGTTTTATTGAGCTATCTTTACAGTTTTCTTGTTTACATGCAACTGTACAACTTTTGTTTTAGGACAAGGATCTAGACTGGATGTTGTTTACTTACGACGGTAAGTTAAGAAATGAATAGTGCATTAATTTGAGGGAAACTGTACATGTTTATTAAAAACATTCATAAATGAAATGATTTTTAAATTAATTAAATTCTTATTAAATCTTATAATTAGAACTGATTTTTGCCCGGCGCATCCACCAAAAATGTATTAGACCTATTTTCAGAATTAATACTTGCAACAAAAATGATTAAATTTTAAAACGCAGGTAAAGCAGAATCTTATATCTCAACTACGCCAAAATTTCTTGGTTGGAATTAGGTCTTTGCTCTAAGTTGAGCCTACAATGGTATGACGAAGGCACCTGTACACTGTCAAGTTTAGATTTAGAGCATTTTCTGATGGATTAAAATGAAGTTTACATAGAAGGTGTCAAGATCAGTTATATGCAGTGCTGTTCTGAGACATTTTCGATTTGCAAAGTTAAGTTTAAATTTGAAGATGTCGGAAATAAATCTAAAACTGTTTGAAAAGAAAAAACACATTATTCTGCGTGTAGATTAACAGCGAGCTTATTTCTTTCGTTGAGGCTTTGTGGATATATTGAGCCTTGTTCTGGATAAGCTTGTCTTAGAAGAGAAAGGCCCTCTTATCGAAATCCGTTTCGAAGTAATTATGGGGTTAGCCTAGCTTTATCATTCGTCTCGGCCAAGTATTGTAATTAAGTCTCAAATGGAGCTTTTGGTCCATTTTGGACAAGTAACTAAATAAATTAGCTTCCAGTATACATCGAATTAAACTGTTGAATAATGCAAAAGTCGGTGGAAAAATAAACGAGCTTTCAGAAAAGCAATTTCAGCAATTTTTTATTACGTGTACATATACATCATTGTTTTGTACGGAGGTTAGCTGATTTAATTTGCGATTATTTTGTTTAGAGTAATATGAATTGGAAAAAATTCTATACTCACCCTTTTCTCGCAAAATTGCTGATGTAATGGATGAGAGTTTTCGAAACTGTTACATCACTGTGGCTGTAGTTGTGTGGAAAGAATGATCCTCCGCCAATCACAGGAAGCCATAGAATATATGGAAGATCTTCGCCTCGCACACTGCCAGATCTCTGAAAAGTAAAAAATTCCATTGCTAGAAAAATATCGGACGAATTTGCTTTATAAACTTCCAGAGACAAATTACTTCGCATCGTCTCTTGAAGATAATTTGTTTCTTATGTACGTTTACTCAAGCCTGCAGCAAATCACAATCCCAAGGAAAATCCATTTACAAATTGAGAAAATATTTATCCTGGATACTTGACGTGAATATAATCTAATGAACGTTTTCATCTGCAGTGTTTCAAAAGAAAAGAGAAGTAAAAATAAATAAATGCACTTTGCTTCCGTTCTTTTTTTTCGTAGCTTCCAAATCGGAACTTTATAAACAGCAATAAACGTCTACGAAATAAGATTACGCGAGGAAAGTTCGAACGTTAAAGGCATTAAAAATGTGCAAAAAATAGACAATAAACTAAATTGCCCACGCATGTTCTTTGTGCTTCAAACTTAATCTCTAAATTACTTTTTTCAAAAAAATAAATTTATGTTCATACAGATTAATTTCTATTTAGGTCAAATGGTGGAAAGATAGGACACAAGAGAGCACAGATTGTGACTTCGCCACACATTACTAATGGGATAGATGCTGCGCCAAAGTTAAGTATGCATATGTTATACCGATGACCGGAACGACCAACTTTGCATACATACGCTTCTAAAAGAGCACTAATGTAAAAACCCTCATCTGGGCAAATAAATATACACAAGCTTACCTGTATACTTTATAAAAAGTATCTAAAGCTTATGAAAAGAATGATAGGTGTGCTGAAATGAAGCCACTCATAATAAAAAACAATATTGGTTGCACATGGCGGCATAAAATGAAACTTTTGTTTTCGGAAATTAAAGTTTTCTTGTTTTTGTTTTACAAAAGATGCAATTACACTAAAGAATATGCGACTACTTATGAGTTGTAGTTCATGTCTTAGATATATAGACTTGGCATTGAAAAGAAGCTTACCACCAAAAGATTATATGGCTTTCTAAGAGGTGAGCTTACAGAACATAAAACGCTGAAGCAAACAGTTTTAGAGATTGAAAACTCACAAAAACGTTTAAATACCGAATATCTAATTCGTCATTGATTCGTTTTTTTTATGGAATTGTACTACCACTTACTCGACTGGTATTTTGTGAAGAGGAAACTTTCAGTTGAATTTCGCTAATAAAAAAATTAAAAAAAGTACATGACAACAACAACTACGACATAGTATGCGACACATTTTCCAAATGTAGATTAGATGTAACAGATTAATTTTAAAGAACGTCAAATGTATCTATTTCAGACTTGATTAAATTGGAAAATTGTATTTCAGAAAGTATTATTTGTATTTTAGATTAGTCAGTTGTAATTCAGAGAAAGTATGAAATTACGATTGTCTTGATTTAATCAATCTGAATGTATTTTTTTATTTCAGTTTTTATTAGCTTAATTACTCAACAAGTAAGAAAAAATTGTATAATCTGGGCCTGAGTACTGGCTATTGGTTTCCGTCATTACTTTGTTGTTGAATAATAGTTTAGTAAACATAGACATACAATATGAAATATACCATCTTTTAGTGAATACTTTAGCTGAGTATTTAAAAAAAGCAGACTCTATCTATTCATTAGGTGGCAGGAAATAGGCTGCAAATATCCAGTTTGGCTATCTATCTTCATTTATAGTCTTCTACATTTTGACTGGGAGGTTTAATATTATGCTGATGTTTATGTGTTGGTATATCATCCATAGAGAGGAGCTTCTTTACACGCATATTGATTGACCTTATCCGCCAGTGAAAGTCTCAAGAGAAAAATGTCATCTTAAGGAAAAAATAAGTATTCAAGTTTATGTTTATGTTTTTGCGTTGGCATAATTTTGATAAAGCATTGGTCACAAGAGTTTTACAAAGTTGTAAAGAAAGTTCAATATAGACGTTTTTTTTTTACTCTCCTATTTTATTAAAATTGAGTAAATAAATTTGTGGATGTTCCTATCGTCAGTAGATTCTTTTAAAGAATAGAGAAGTTTATATAACTTAACAACCTTGGAAGTTATACTGCTGATTCAGTCTGAGGCTTTTGTTATTACTTCGAAAAGCCTAGGAAAGACAAAGCGTGAATGCGGAAATACGAGAATAATACCAACAGCTGCTGTGACAAAGATGGTTTCAATGAAAGATGAATTGTCGGATAAAAACAATCAACACTGTAATAACATAACGTTCAAATATTAGTTAAACAACAAATAATCATTCTTAATTTCAACACCAGTGGTGGAAAAAAAAACACGTCCTACTCAGCAGCTAAATTAACCAAAGCTGGAAATTATTCATCTTGAACAGCCCTCGAGTGCTATAAATTAAACTGATTGATTCTTAAACAAGCCATTAAGAAGTTTTTCAGTTTGCGCATGACACTTTCAGTTTGATAAATATTTCACTTTAATCCAAGACAATAAACGTGAATCCGATGCTCGTTAGTCTCGTTTCCAAGTTACGCCTTTCTAGTGTGTAGTAGTCTTATTATTATCAGAAGCATTTCCACGCTGCTTATTTATTTACTTTGGATAGAACAATAATCACCTCTAATTTGGCGTTAATTTCAGTTTGATGTTCCCTAATTGCATTCCGCATATACTGTGTATTCAGTTTGCTGAATAGTATTCTTGGCCAGTATGTCAGCAAAATCCGTGGTCCAACATTAATTTTCGTGTTTAATCCACTAAATCTCGCACAGGTAATGCTGAAAACATAATATCGAATAAATTCCTGTAAGCAAAAATGTGTATGCAATCTTCATATCCAAGCTTAAGTACGAGTGTAATTAAACTGAAAAGTCAGATTAACTTTTTGTTTTTCACATTATATCTGTGAATTTAAAATTATACAATAATCGCTAAGATAACAATTACTTTGTTTGTTTATGACACCAGATAATCTTTTATTTGCTGAGTCCAGCAACAGATAAAGAATTAATTACGTGATGGTACATTGTATTTTTCGAACTTTATAGCTCTTGAATTTTATTCTCTTGTATTTATTGCTTCTCCACTTGCTAGCTCCCTTCTAGCTATAAACAGAAAAATGTCTTCTATTAAGTTTTGACATTAGCCACTCTAAAACACGTACACAATTGATCAAAGAAAATTTGAAAAAATCGTCTCTCCTTTACTTATTAATTTTACTATTTACTGCAGTTAATTCAACGATAAAACTATTATACTGTATCTAAACTTTAAGCTTCGCACTGCCACAATTTCCTATAGTTATTCAACTTATCGCTTCTCCTTCAATAGCTTGTTTGTTAGATACTTGAAAGCTTGTTTACTACAAGTATTAGATAACTCACTTAGATTAGAAATTAATAGATTTTGTTAATCACTTTTGCTTTCATTCTATTCAATGAATACTTTGTCACACAAACTTTTTTCTATCTACTATTCAAAAAAAACTTTTTTGCTTATTCTGGGAAAAATTTCGGCAGAATGTGTGAATAAAGTTTTAATGGAAAACTCTAAATAGGTAAATAACTTGGATCTGTGGTGAAAAACCACCTATCCCGAATACAATACCACAAGTTGAGAACTCGAACAAAGGACTTTGTCTTGCTGCCAGTTCGAATACGTTTAAGATTAGGGAGCTTTGATTAGGACTGGGTAAATATATACACTGAAATTTAGTTTAGGATCATAAATTAAATTTTAATCGATCGATAAGCTTTTAGATTAATCTTCGTGAAAATCGCTTCGCAAACATTTTTTTCAAAATTTTTATGAATTTGGTTTCGGGAAAAAAATTATAAGTTGAACATTACAAATGCTACCTAAATACAAAATAAAATTTATTTACTTTATTTATTCAATTTTCTGATCATAAGCAGTATTTTGTTGCACTCTATGGTTATAGAAATTAATTAATTAATTGAATCCATTCTAGAATTTTACATTTTGTAATAATAACATGTTAAAGTTAGATTGCTTCAAAATGACTTTTACATGGTTTTACATAAGCTACTATACTTCGCGCAAGCTTTTGGTAAGCTTATGAAGAGCTTTAGGCTACAGCATCAACTTCCAGACGTCAATTTCAGACACCAAGACTTTCACTATAGCGACATTTTGATACCGGCTTTACCGTTTACCAAAGTTAATTCACAAAGTTGATTTAAATTTTATTAGATGAAATTCCCCTGCACCAACATCGGTATAACAACAAAAGACTAAGTAAAATTTTAATCAAAATTATCGAATAAAAAGAAATTCTTGTTTTATAATACGTACCATAGGAAAATCCCTGTCGCCCGATTGATGTTGAAAATGTAGAAAAAAAGTCTTTCCACCTCTCATTGAATGTAAATACCCTACTCTGATCAAAGGTGCCGCTGTGTGTCCATCACTAAGTACATCAAGAGTGGCATCTCTTACACTTAAAGGATTTTGAGTAGGCCTTTCCCAGTCGGTGTATTCATTTTTCAAGGTTGAAAATATTTCATTCAAGTGGTAATAATAAGAGTTCCTCACGTATGTTCTTAAGATTCGATCACGCCTCGTTTCGTTAAACCCGAACTCAAGATCTTGCGCGTTTAAGTCTAGATACGATTCTGTTGTCGTTAAACCAAACAAAAGATCGCGTTCCGGAAAATCAGCCAGCTCGTATCCAGCAGATGTAGCCACTGTTGAAGTACTTCCGGTTGGTGGAGGGCTAGTGGGGTTGACAAGAATTGTGCCGTCGACGAATGGAGCAAAACCTAAAAATAATGCAAATTTTTACTACTCAAACTTCAAATAATAACTGTGTTCAACATCCAGTCATTCATACCTAGAATTTCATTTGAAAATTTGATTGATTGCTGGAAATATTTCGCTGTTTAAAATTTGGATTCAATGGTAGTTTTAGCAAATATTAGCTGTTAATTTTTGTGTAATTGAAATTTATTATTGATATGAAAAGACGTTAGGAAGGCATTCCCATTTTGTTAAGGCTGAGGTGGCGTAACCTGGAACGTTCTAAGACAGATACAATAATAAAATGCAAAGATCAAAGTTTTCTTAACTGGAAGTTATCAATAGAAAGACAGGATTTGATATACTTATGTATAACGCAGCTACAAAGGAGCGGACAACATTTTTCAAAAAGAAAAGTGAAAAAAATGAAAAGAATATCTCAGAATGAGAAAAACCGTCGACCGTGAGGGGGAAATATGAATTATTATGACTTAAGAGAGTAGAATAGAAAAATGAAAAGCAAAATTTGAGGTCATCGACATGAATTTAAAATTCAAGTATAACAGAAAATCTAATCACTCTTTAAATGCATTTTGAAGAACATATTTCAGGTGCATAATCAAACATTAATTAACAATGTTATTTTGAATCAATCTTTCAAGTTTTATATCTATGTTAAACGCCTGAAAATTGTTAATGTTTTTTTCATTGGATTGAAACAAAGACTTTCTGCGGAAAGACAAATAGATACAAAACAAGCTTGAATATGAATTAACTGAATAATATTAATTTGATTAAAAAATATAATAAGTTCAGGATGATATATTTCATATCTGGACATTGTGATTTAAGTAAATTTATTAATCATAAACAAATGTTATTAAAATTAAAAGTAAATAAAGCGAATGTTTACGTTTGGATGCTTTTTAATGCATTTTAAATTAAAGAACAATGATCACAATGAACAATGTGTAGGAATGCATTTGTATTAATTTAATGGTTCACTAATTAATTTTTAAATAAAACTCAATGTTACTCAAACATTTCAGTTTCAGATTTGTACAAAAATAAACAAATTTGTTTGTATTTTCTACAGAGAAAAATAATCTTATTGACGTTTCAGATTTTATTTAAAATAAAATAAAATAAAGAAAATGTGCAAGTTTATGTTTTAGTTTTGTAGATTTGAGCCTGATGTCGTAGATTCTCTAAAACTTTAAGTATAAACCATAAAGTCCAACAGACTAGCATAAAGTTTACGTCTTTTTTTTAAGATACACAGTTTAGTAGATTCAAAAATGTTGGAATTTAAGCAGCAGCTTCGTGTATTACTGAGAAATGAGCTCGTATTCAATATGCAATAAAATTCAAATGTCTTTTCTGTGGAATATCGACCGTTGTGGACTCCAACTACTGTTAAATTAAACAGAATGTAAATGAGAACGTATATTATCTTTCACTATTTAGGTAGTAACTTAAACAGCAACATACATAATGGAATCTAAGTTTATAATATACAGTTACCAAGTCTGCAACCAAACAAAGTCAATATACCCATTTTCCTCTATAACGGCTATTCGGGATGCAACTGAACTTCTTTACGAATTCGAGACGAGAACGCTTTCATATACATGATAAAATAAATTTATTGCTTGTGTGGATAATTTCGCAAATTTATCTAACTCGTATACAGCAGTGTAAAATGGAAATAAAACACAAAAAGCGTATAACTTATATAATTATTTCATTCTCAGGAGGTGAAAACTCACAAAACTGTAAAAGTTAATTGCTGTTTTGTGTAGTTGAGCGCCGAGATATTTCAAATTAGAAATTACTAAAATCGAGATTTTACTTCATCAACAATATAGCTAAGAAAGAATAATTATCTTACCAGGTAGAAATCGTGGACTGTCTATCCTAATTTTGAGCAATTCATCTAAAGACTTTTTTCGAAGACATGGTGCCAAGTCGTCTTCATGTAGGTCACCGTGACAGTTGGTATGTTCGGCAACAGTGCGTTTGACCGAAAGAGGATCTCTTTGTAGTGCCCAAGGACTCAAACCAGAGCCACTTAACAAGATGACTCGATGTAAAAGCTCTGGAACGATCATGGATCAGTTGAACAAATTAGTATTTATTGGTTGATGTAAGTAATAGCTTTAACAAACTGACATTTTGATTCTTTAATACTTCTTTAAACCATCAGCTTTGTAGAACAAATTACAAAAAAACCTGGAAATACTCTTTTTTAGAAAATAAACCTCAGCTTAAGGAGAATTATCGATAGTAGTGATTGGATGATTGGATTTCCTTGTTTCCTCAACAATAATTGATTTATTGCTTTTAAACTAAATGAACGAAAACTGGCTATAATTTATATTTAGCACTTCAAGATTCTTTTATAAGTAATTTAAGCCGCTTTTAGCTTGATGTTTAGTCAATTTAGATCACTCAGTTCCAGGAAAAATACGAGTACAGCTGATATTTAATAATTGTAAAAAAGGTTTGTCAGTGAAGACGCTTATTGCTCATTATATACTGCTGTATATTGGACATACCAAAAGAATACACCAATTTTTTTTATTTTGGATAAAAGACCTTCTATTATTTATTTCTGAATTCTATAAAACATTTTTGTTATTTTTTATAAAATTTTAGTATAACTGAATTAGACTTTTTTAATACACATAAAATTTCAAATATTTCAAAACCAATTGAGCTTAGGAATGATTCGGTTTTATAAATATAATCTTCAACTTTTCAGGATAAGAAAGTTCTGTCTAGGTACTTCCGGTCTAACTAAAAGTAATACATTTTTGAAAACATTTCAAGGAGATAAAGCCTATTAAAAGAGTAACAAGTTTTCAATATAAATCTGGTATTTTTTTAAGTTTGATAAACCATATTTTCAAAACAATAGTTACAAAAATGGGACTCATAGATTCTTGTAGTAAACAAATCATTCTAAACCGGTGTATCCACCATAATTTAAAATAAAAATAAACTGATATCAAACAAAGCTTTTGATAATAGTTTTTGAATTTATTCATATTTTACGCGTTCTCATTGAACAGAAAATTAAAAACTTATAAAATAAATAATAAACTGGAAAAATGCATAAATGGAAATTTGAAAGAATATTTTAATCAGAATAATTGCTGAAACCGTCAACTTGATATTTGTTATGTTGTTACTGATAGACTGGGTAATAGTTAAAACATTGATTTCTATGTGTTTTTGACAATAAAGTGTTTTATTTAATTCATTTACTTTAACGGGAACAAACAAACTGCATATCGAATTACTTTAGAGTTTGAACAAAAATAACTGAAATATCCGTAGATTGCATTTCTATTTGCAAATTCTAGCCTGCAATTTCAGATGGAGCCGTTATCTGAGAACATCATCCGCATTACGAACAGAACAATGTCTCTTTAGCTCAATAATTTGCGTCTACCGACACATAACTTAACATAAACATGGCACAAATAGCGCACTTAATTACAAACAATTTTCGTAATGAATGAATTCTTTTTGTGTTTATATTCAAAAATATAGAAGTTTAATTTCACACTCAATGCATTTAATTTGAAAATGCGTGTAGATTTGAAAACAAAATTTTGTTTATAGTGTTTGGCACGATTTCAGGAATATTTGAAATGTTTGTCCTCGTAGAATCGTAAACTAACAAAACCTAGAGGAAAAACTGTAAGCAGTTTTTTGAATCAAGATCAGTTTTGGTAAAGATTTGTGTAGAAGTTTGGAAAAAATATATAGCTCTGTTTAAAGTATTGCGAAAGTTCACGATGCGATTAGTTTTGACTTTTGGATGTTAACGTAACATATATCATAATTTTTTTAAATTTGATCACAAACATCTTTGCATAATTGCAATTCCATTGCTTTGATTTGATTTACGCAATGTTGAAGTTTTGTTAAAACGGTTAAGTTAGTTTGTGTTCCATTAGGAAGATGAAGTAGAACTAATTAAATACGTTGAGGATAGAGCTCACATTAATGAAAATCAGGAAAGACTTTGTTTGAATGCAAAGAGAATACCTTTTAATTATTACCAGAATGTCTTTTTATAATGTCTCATTAACTTTTACTGTCTGAATTTGTCTTGACGTCAGATTGAGAGCACATCTAAAGATTACCCAAGAGTCATATAATCTAAAAAAAAAATAATCCACGTTGTTAATTCTTGTTTTTAATTACATTAAAAACATTCAAATTATTAACAGTTGTGCTGTTTTGCCAACTGGCCAAATTTCAATTTCAACTCAAATCAACATATTGTTTTAACAAGTAAACATACATAAAAATTTGGTCATGGATGGATGAAAAAACATTTTGTCGTTTAAAATATGCTTCAAGAGTCTACATTATTGATATCCCATCTAAGTCGTGCATTATAAATTACGTAAGTTTACTTCAATGTCGAATAATAAATTGCGACCCTTCTAAAATTATGTAAAGTCGATGCCTGATCTACTGACGCTGGAATATGATGTGTAATGTTGAAGGTTACGCTTCCTCCGTTTAAAGCAAGATCTTCAGATCAAATCAAAATAAGCGGAGAATTATGCGGTAGCCGTGCTTGGATATTGCTAGTTTGACAAGATTTTATAGATATATACATAGAGATGTTAAAGTAGGAGATGACAAGGGGTATGTTAAGTTTATATTTTTATTGCTGTTATCAACCTATTTTTTATAATGAAATATAATTATTATGCAGAAAATAAAAATACATTTGTGTATGATGTTCTGAAAAAATTATAATTGTTATTACACAAAAATGGTTGGTTTGTAAATTTTTTTCGGTGACTTAAGAAAAATTTCATGCATGAAGAAATGATTTCCTTTGTATTATATTTTTGGTCCTTATTTAGGACCAAATTTTTTCATTACGTTTGTGTTTTTTGTAGATATGTGAGGAAGTGATCTGAAACGTCGAATCGTTGGATTTTTCAAAAATATCCTTCGACTTAGATCATTTTCCTGTGCTAAATTATATAAATTTGAAGATTCCTATAATCAATTTATTTTAGATCTGAAAAAAAAATCGGTATTCTAGCTGGGAAAACTATAAAGTCAGAGTAGATTGTTTTAATATTGGTAAAAGTTTTACAAGAATTTAGTTTTTGATCAAGTCAAGTTGAAATAAATACTAATATAGCATATTATTTGTGGCTGATAATAAAATTAGGAAACATTTTGGAAAATCGAGACGTAGACATGGGTCTTAGCACAATTGTAGTAATCAACTCAACTAATAAAAAAAATGATTCGTTTGCTATTCAGTTATTTCCACATTTACTTGTTTTTATTTATTTTAATTATGGACTATCAAAGAAACTTATTAATTACTAAACTTTTTTTTTCAAATAATCATAATATATCTTGCGGTGGTACTTAGAATAACAAACATTCCTCGCTGGTACGGAAGACATTACTTTTGTTATAATAACATTATATAAATAATTTTTTGGAGAGAAATTACGTAATTTTTCATCATATCAGCATTATCTCTATAATAACAATCAATTTTTGTTGTGTTATTCCACGCGGCGTGCTGAAAAATATATGTGAAATATTATACAACATAAATAAATGTGTAAAATTGCGTCGTATTAACTGTTAGAACATTTTTGTTAATTAACAATTTGTTTAAAATAATAAATATCAAATATTAAATATCAGATTATAATATGTAATACGATAAGCATAATCCAACATTTCTGACAAATCATTCAAGTCTGACGTTTTTGAAAATGTTGCCCTTTGCAATTTTTGATGTTTTTAAGATAACAATTCTGAGACAAAAAAAAATTATTAGTTACTTCTATTGAGGCTGAATAGACTATTGTCAATGTTATCCCGATTATTTTTCAGATGATGCTACGAATGTAACCAACGCTGGGGCATGAATTTGACGTGTGCTTTCACGAGTCGAATTCGAAAGCGCCATTGTAGATGAGTAGCAGCACCGGAAAAATTATCTGCAGAACATTGACTACGAATCGTATTCGGTGGAATATTTAATGAATCAAATCTTTCGAACCCAAATTAAATAATTTATAAATCAAGCTATTTATGATTGCGCTATTTGATAACTGTTTTATGTGTCAGAAAGCGTCTCACACAAACTGCTTTCAATTCATTAATTGAGATTCTTAAAATCTTGTTGAATTTCGATGTTAAGTGAAGCGAAATGATTTGGCTATAATAATGGGGATTATTGATGCTGTAAGTAAAGTTTCAATAATAGTTTTTATTTGTTAAAATATTCACTCTTAAGACTAATACAATATTCGTTGCAATAACCATAAAAATGTTTAGAATTGTCGGTTTTTTGGCTGAAGAACGTTAAAGGACATATGAATTAAATAGTCAGTAACATTTCAGTTTCTGATCTCAGAATTTGTTACATTTTCTTAACCACATATATGAGTTTCATCAGTCAATCAAATGTCAAATTATGTGATATGGATTTGACATTTTATAAATTGATCAAATTATATGATATGGATTTGACATTTTATAAATCGATCAAATTATATTTTAAATTTTGTAAAAAATAACTATGTACCGCTATTTTTTTGGAGGTTTGATTTGGCATTTTATGTTAAATACGTATACAAATTCACAAATTTTGTGCATTCTCTACTGTTTCTGTAAGCTGCAATTTTGCTATAATTTTGAGATAAAATTATTTTTTATTAGACGAGTACAATACAGTAGTATGGTCATTTTTATAACCTAACACAGAATAATACTTCGGTGTAAATGAAAACCCAAGTTTTTTGCTCCATTCTATTGTTAATACATTTTATTCACTTCTGACTATGACCTGTTTCCTACTTCCAACTTCGCACGAAATAGCTGTCATTGTTTGCCTGCAGCATAATTTTGTGGACAAGTCTTTAAAGGATAGCAGAAACCATTAATCTAGATGAGTGATGGAATCCATAAGATGCTATCAAAAAACATTACAAAAATTGCCAATTTTTGCTTCGGCTTGTATCCAACAACATCTAGAACTATCATAAATAGATAAGCAGAGATATTAGTAAAAATAGAATTTTCAGTTTATCACAATTAACAAATAAAATATTAATATGATGACAATTTCGATATTAGGTATTTGACTAATTCTGCTAAATTGTATAATAACTATTTGGTTATATTTTGTATTAAGATTTTGGTTATAAATTAATAACTTTCTTCAAGTTGTAACAGTTTAAAATTAGTGGAAATTCCAGTTGGTGCTTTATGAGTGATTAACCCATCTGTGCTCTTGCTAACTATGATACATTAATAACCAGCATCTGGCGATGGAAGACGCTAGTAAATACCTCACCATAACATAATTAGTGCTATAGCTTCTCGTCCACGGGACATGAATATGCACCCTCGTCTATTACAATAACCTCGATTGCGCTACCCTTAGAGAGTAGTTTCCTACCACCCAATACCTACAAGAATCGGGACTGCAATTTCAGGTACGTCGTGCATCTAAATTAACGATCGTGTGAACAGAATAGCACAGCCACTAATGAGTCAAGCACTTGAATCTACTTCTTATTATGTTTCCAACGACCGTCCACAAAGGGTTAAGTAGAGACTGTGAGCTATTGCACCGTGCTATTGTTTTCTTATTACTTTGATGTCGTGTTATGCCTTTGGCTCACTTATGTCTTTGATTAATTCCAAGTTGTTTTAATTAAGTTTTAGTATTGTACTCGTTTTCTATTTTATTTACTTATTATCTTCATTATTTGAGAAATCGGACAAAAGCAACGCAATTTTTGGTGGATGTGACATCAAAGCTCAGAACACACCAAATTAGAATCTGTCAAAGCTATCAAATTTCTTAGCTAAAAGCCATCAGACACAATAAAATAATGAAATAACTCAATTTACTTACTTTCTTATAAAACTGAGAGTAAAAGAATGATCTTCTTTATATGGTTCTTATCAGTAAAATAATATGTAAGTTTAAATAGTGAGTGTAAAGAATTTTAAGAAGTTATTCTCTTTTGTAACCAAAAATGTTTGAAAATTCTCAAAAAGAACATACTTGCAGATAAAATTGTTATTTAGCGCATGTAGAAAGATGGAGCAATTCAAGAAAAAATTTAAGAATTCCAGAAAAACTTTGACTGCTATGAATTTGTTACAGATGAAAGCTAAGAAGAAAGAAACAATATCTAAGTTGCACACACATTTATGATTTTTAATTATTGATTTACATTTTTCTATGAGGCATTTATCATAAATTTTCGTACTGTAGCTACTTACGTTTTTAGGTATGCTTCTATGAATAGTTTTTTTTTTAGTAATATCAGCTTGTTTCAACTGTTTGTTACATTTTTCAAAAGCAAACCCCTTTGTTTTGAATAGTTTAAAGTAAAAATATAAGCGATGATACATTTTACGCCAATTAATTAGTAGAAACTGCCTCTACTTGAAACTGTTAATAGGGTTAACTTTATCCTTTCAGGATCTAGCCACAGGGTTTTTGCTTATACCGTCAGCAAAAGTTTTTAAATATAATCGACCCTTCAGTTGAATCCTGTTAGTAAAGTTATAATGCGACGAATGAACAAAAAGTCGTACGTGCTGTCACAAAGGAAATATGTAGACTTACTTCAAACAGAATTAGATGTGTTGTTCAACTGAATTAAGTTGATACATTTAGATAGGGTAATTGAAATTTTTTAATATTTTAAACTAATGTTATAGATATTTTCATATTAACTCAAGTTGATATCAAACTAAAAGTTCTGTGAGTTCTCTGTTTACACACATCAAAGTGACTAAACTTTCAAAAGCTCTCAGTTTTGCTCTATTATAAACAATTTTAATATTAAAGCTGCATGCTGGAGATAGATAAGTAATTAGCAGTCTCTTCCAAGCGTATGTTTAACTGAGATAAATGTTTAATTTGTAAAATATGAAATAGCTTTTTATTTCACGTGCCTGAAATTTATTCAAAGTGAAACTTATTGATGTAGCTTGGTTGTTAGATGCAGAATGAAAAGAATTTGTTCTAATTTTTACAATTGCGGGAAACTATTGGATTTTATTTTTTTAGTACTTTAATCAGACTTCTTATCTCTGTTTTCTTTTCTGCCAAAAGTCAAGATTTATTTTCAAGCTGCAATTTCTTTCCTTCAAAATATGATAAAATAAGTTCTAGATAGAAGCTTTTAAACCAAATATAAAATAAAGGTAATAAAATTTAACAACCAAAAATTGGTTTTATTGCTTACTTAAAAGTTCTCTGATTTCTTTTATAAATTGAGTTTAAATGCTATTTTAATTACCAACGTAGAAATTAACTGCTGTTTTCTTTTAAATGCTTCAAACTTTACTATTACTTTGTATGTTCAAGAGTTTTTTTATTTTTAAGATTATGAATATCAAAGAAACATTATTCATTATAAGTCATATAAAATTTTCCATTCTACTTTAGATTATTTTCATTTAAAAAGAACAAAAAGTTTCAGTATGGCTTCCACTTAGCTTTTTAAAATCTCTGTAATTAGGAAAAAGAACAAACTCTCCAAGGAGTATTTCCGGGTCAAGTATCCCATCTTATTCTTGCTGTAAAATGTAAATTTCTTAATATAATGAAGCTTCTGTAGAAATTGTAGGTCAGATGACAGGTAGCATAAATACTGATTAATATATTTTTTATGATCAGATACTGATTTAAGCGACAAAGATCTCGTAGGTTCATTTCAGTGGAAAGCTAGATTTATTTTGGTTGTAAGTTGTTTCTCTGAATGGCAGTGTACAGAGCCGACGGTTTCAATTCAGTTGTCCATATTGTTGGCTTAAAGATACGTCCTCATCCATCTTCGTTCCTAAGCCTAAGTGTCTGTAGTCCTCTTCCAAATTCGAGCTTTACTTTTCATTTAAAAACAGACAATGATTCTTCCTTATAGTGGTTTTTGCTTTAAATGGAGAATTTCTTGCGGTTTGCAAAATATAATTGTGGTTTAGTACAAAGTTGTTTTGCCTTTTCTGCGGCCTCTCTAAATTAATCGAACAAATATTGGCGGTCGCTTGGATGTGCACCCAATTTTCGTCGACTAGATTTACCGTTATAGGATAGCTTTTAAGTGGTACAATTCTGCGATTTCCTTGGTCAATTGACTGGCTTTCACTAAGTGTTGGGACTCTTGGGCTAAGCAACAAAAGAGCTTTCGGAACTTCGAAGTGATAAAATTCTGTTGAGTACGGAATCAAACCTTGCTGATGTAATTACCACTCTTTGATTATTTCTTTCTCATTGCGTTTAAGCCTTCTACTTTAATTAAATACACAAAATATACAAAATCTCCAGAGTATAAAACAAGCATCATTCCAATTAACAAACAAATTAGGTTATTCAGAAAAAATACAAAATAAAACTTTAAAAATTTATGTATTTTAGTATAAAATTAATATTCATCAAAGATAGATTTTGATAATCTATTAGTTATATTAATCAGTAAAATAATCAATTTAACGATTTGTAGCAAAGGTATGAATACATTTTTCTAAATACATTGTGTTTTCTACCCTTTTCTGAAGGGTATATTCGTCGTATAAATACCGTTTTAGTAAACTATGTCAAAAAGATTATGGGTGGATTTGTATGAGAGTTTTTGTTGGGTCTTCGTTTTCCTTTTTTTTACTGACTGAATTCTTAAACCTGGTTTGTAAATTTTTTGAGTGAACTGTTAATTTATAACATAAACAAATACATCATAAAACTTAGTGTTTTTTGCAGCTTTTGTCTTATTATATTATTATAAAAGCTTTTCTAAAGCTCCAATGAGTCTCTACCAAAAATGCCTTTTTTTTATACTTTTGGCATTTTGCTTTAAAAAAAAATTATTGGCAATATCAATCAGAAAGTAAAAAGAAAAGTTGCGTTCGTAGTAGGTGCTTTTATATGAGTTTAACAGAATAGCCGTCCGTTTTATATGGTAGCCTCGGCTTTTGTACTGGACGATAGGGTGGGCTTAAAACACTTGCATAAATTGTCCTCATTCTTAAAATCGATAGTGTTCATAGGCATTTATTGCTTTTTAAATGCTTTTGCGCGACCAAATTCGTTATGAAACAATCTCCACTGTGGTATAAAATGTCATTCAAAATAATTAATGTCATGCCAGCGATGGAAACGACGAACAATCATTTTACACTGTTGGTTTTTACGAATCCAAACATCAACATTTTGATGAAAAATTTCAATCATTTGTTAGCTGGAAAAGAGCAGGTAAGGAGAATCTACAATAAATATGAATAAAAAGAGCGATAGCAAATTACAACATAAATTCTTTCGACAATTATCTACAAAGAAAAGCTGTTAGCAAGACGGAAAACGAGAAGAGGTTTATTATTATAGCCTTTTCTTCTTCGCCTAAATATGGGTTTTAGTTAATTATTGTAAGTGAAGGCGCTTCCAAGAATATTTAGAAGCGTAGAAATGTTTAGATAACCAAAGTTAAAAATTTTGAAACGTTTCGCTGGAACTAATTGCATTCAGAGTTTGGTATCTCAACTCGAAAACGTTTTAGATTTCAATAGCTGCATCTAGCTGTCTTGAATGCTCTCTCCATTTACAATCCGAAACTCGAGACTCTTAAGAAATTCATCTAACTTAATGTGTCTTCATATCCAAATGAACTTCCTTGTCTTCGTAATTTATTTGGTTATAATTAAGGAAGTAAATTTTAGTCAGGGCTCTGCAGTGGACATTTCCAAGGTCAAGTATTCTTACTCGAATTAATTATCAGCTATTGGTCATTCAGTTAACGACTTTTTCGCTTTTCTGAGCGAGAGTGAAGGTAAACGATGGAGTTTATAATTGCTTCGGAAAATAAATGGGCCGTACTTGACCTGAGTCAAAAAATCCCAGCGAAATAAAGAGAAGTTTTTTATTACTTCAACACTCACGTACAATACAGATTACTCTAATGTATTGACAGAAGCAGCATCTAGAGAATATAAGTTTAGAAGAGAAAATTAAGAACGGGAAGTTTTATGAGCAAATAAACGTTACTGGTTTTCAAAGTATAAAACTATCTCATTTCTATTGAAATAGAATTTGGGCAATTTATTCTAAACAGTGATATGATAAATTAAGCTTCATTTACAATTTTTAAATCCATATTTCAGTAAGAGAGAGTTTGTTTTTTATTTATCTTCTATAAAAGAAATAAAATAAAATTGCTTCTGTTGAAAAGCCTAGAATGCGCTTTTTTAATGGAGACCTATTCGAACTAACATCTCTCAAAGGAGCTCTTTGCTTCCGATCGCAAAGACAATGATTCCAAACTTTGAATTTTTGCACCTTTGTAAGAATTTAGATAGAGCTTAATAAAGATAAAAACCTTTTACTATGTAATTCAAATCTAGAATAATGCAGCTATTTATTCTGTGAGATGGAAATATCGGATGCATTAATATTTCTTGAATGTTGTACCAGCTCCAGAGAATTTGGCAAGTGCGACGAAGCAAAAAACTGAAAGAAACAAAATTTGCTAGCAAACTGATTTTATTTCAACTCGTGTGAATATTGTAATATTGTCAAAATTGAGAGATTAAATATTTCCTCTCTTCTTTGCCAATTTTTCTTTGCAAATACTCAAAACAGCAAGTGTTAAACACCGAAATGTATTCGTCGTCTCTTAGCAAGGTGTGCTATTTTCTGTTTGCAGTTTTGTTGACATAAAATAAACATGAAGCCTCTGACCCAAATACTCAATATTTACCAGTTCGTAAACGTATATTATTAAAAGCGGAGACAATCTGACCAGATTGTGAATTCTTGGCCCATCCTCAAACTATAAACAAAGCAACGATAAAAACTAAGCCAATTGCTTTGCTTATTTTATGGCATCAATTTAATTTTGAATGAAACTTTGCAGTTTTGATAAAATAGATTACAGTTTCAGTTCGATTCTGAAACAAGAATCCCCAGAGATGTTGTCGTTTAGCATGTAAATGCACTTTAATGCAAAATCAATTTTTGGTGTAAAACATCGTGAAAAAAAACGATTTTTTGTGGTTGTCGCTGACGGTGGGCATCATAATGATTAAATATAGTTTTTACTTGACTTGGAAAAATCTATTATATACATACTTCATTCGCATGATGCAGAAACGCATGACGACATATTTCTCCACTTTATCTGGTGAAGTCATGTATAAAAAGAGGCAAAAATGTTTCGTCGGCAATTTATTCGTGAAAGACGTTTGGAAAGCGGCAGAATTTCAAGCTTGTTGAAACATGTCACTGATATTTGCACTCATCAATTATTGCACGAAGCTTTCAACTTGTTTATTTACAAAAGCGATACATATGAAAATTTTATGGGCTTGTATGTACAAACCATTTCGTTTAAGTTGGTCATTTTATTTTCCAATTATCCTAAAATTTCCAGTTTTTTACGACTAGTAAATTTTATTTTCGCTTCTGTTTGCACGAAATTAGATTTACTCTCACAACATTATCACAAAATGCTTTATTAATTAATCTACGAGTGTTAATTGAAGAATAACGAGAGAATTCAAATATAAACTGTTTTGTCCTTTTTTTTAGAAAAACATTGAAATGAATTGTAAACTTTGGGAAAAAGTGATGTGCCTAATCATGCAAAAATATTCAATTTAAAAATAACAATAAAACTTTCTGACGATGATAAAGGCGCTACCTGTTAGTAGCTGCTTAACGAGATACAAAAGAATTCTGAACAACACAATATCCAATAAAAATGTATATAAAACGAGAGTACGCTTTGATAGAAATTGTTCTGTGGGAGGAAAATGTAATAAAACAGTATTCATTTTGCTTTGTGATGAAGCAATTCAACGCTAATGAATTACTATCAGTTTAATTTACTAGAAAAAAGCAATTTCTACTCAAAAGACCATGATTCGATATTTCAACAGACACCGCATAAATCTGGATAAATTTAGGTACATTTTTTATGTAAATTTGAAACCTTTGTAGCATCTGAAAAATCTCTTCTTTGAATATTTTTGGACTAATAAATTTTCAATATGTAGATTGTTACATGTCGGAAGCTTTGATTAAAATTTTGTGCGCAATTTACGTTTATATTACAACTGTTCTTGTAAAGCAATTGATGGAATTGCAAATCGAGCTATTCCCAACCTCGATTTTCCAATGCAATGTTTTTATAATTCTCCTTATGTGATGTAATAGAATTACACTGGCAGAATCAGGTTTTGCGGTAACTGTAATAAAAGCAATTCAGTTAAATTGTGAAGTTGTCCAATTTATAAAGCGTAGTAGGTTTTTAAATGCTTATAAAGTGAATATCGTCATTGAAACTTCAATTAAAATGGTCACAGTTTAAATAAACGTAATTGACGCTTTAATTTCTGATGATAGTCAGCGAAAACAAGCAACAACATAAACTAGCAATTATTCTGATGGTTATATTATTCAGTTGCATTTAAAACAATTGAGATATTGAATAATTTAATCTAATCTGGTATTTCTAAAGATTGTTAAAATTTGACTACAGTGATTTTGTCACTTTCATATCTATTTCTTTTTGTGTCATCATCGATATGATTCGTTTGTCAATTTAGCTGTAGCTGTCAATACATTTTCAATCAATTATATAACACAAGCAGCAGGACAAACAGTGTTATATTAATCAATACATCCGAAACGTATTTTTCTCCAAAAATTCCACCAATCTGTTGAAAAAAATAGAAAGAATTTCTTTATAGCCTGACGTTGACATGAACAAATTGTGTAAACACTAAACAGCAGTTCTATTAAAAATGAAAGGCTGTCCATATGAAGTAGACTCCAGAGAGATGTTTTTGTACGATTACATGATCTCCAACTTGTAATTTTCTAAATCGAATTTAAAGTGCGAACAAATCTGTAATAAAAGCTGAATGAACCAATTTACAACCACTGAAAAAACTGAAAGAAATGGTAACGATTACTGCTTTTTTGCTACTTTTTTTATTGTATTGAACACGATGTTATATCAATAGCGCGGAATTTTCGAATATTTGAAAATTCTAATTTCTTCGTGTATGTTTCATTGTTAAGTTCGTTTAAGCCTTGAGCGAATTTCGTATTTTAGAAGATAACAATAAATCTCACGTCCCGGAAGACCGTTAAAAGTCGTTACTGATTTGTAACACGAAAGAGGAAGCTCCGAGCCACTAAGGTCGTTGATAATATTTGCTTGTTACCTTTTGCTACAGGAGACACTGCTATAAAGTTGACAAGGGCGGCACCAGTGCCGTGACCCATCAAAGTCACCCTCTCGGGATCACCTCCAAAGGCTGGTAGATTCTCCCTAAGCCAGTGCAACCCTGCCACCAGATCCATAAGTCCGAAATTCCCTTGAGCACTACCTTTAGTACCCGTTTTAAGAAAACCTAAAACAAACAAACAAATAATTAACTCTCTCAATGGTCAAAAGACGTAAAAACAACTCAGTGATATTCAAAAATACATCAAAAAAATGAGCTTTAAAAAGCTTTTTAAAGTATGACGCTGTTGAACAACGCAGTTGGGAACATATTTTTCATATGAAACTAGTTTCATGTTTGTGTTTTACATATAAGTCAAGCCATTTTTTCTAAAAGAAACTTTTTAATGTACCACTGAGATGCAGCACTGAAAATAATTGCTTTTTTTGTTTTGGTAATAACGTTTTAAAATTGCAAGCACATAAGTGTTGTATGTCTTAGGATGCAAAGCTTTTCGCTTGAGTTTTTTTTTTATTCAAGCTTTTCCGTATTTTGTTTCAAAACACGGAATAAACATCAGCTTTCAGGACTTAAACGGTCTTACATATTGCATACATTTTTCAAAGCATCAATTCAAACTGCACATTTCCATCTAACTTTTTTGAAAAGTGATTTTAATGAGTACACACCGCTATACGGTTTCCAGTATTATTATAATTGGAACTGATGGTATACAAAAATTTAATGGCATTTCCTTTACTGTCCAATAATTTACAAATGAGATAAAAATCTTCCTCGTTCTGAGTCACCCTCTTGTTCCATAAAATTTATTTTTTTATGGCGTATAGGGTGCACAGTTTCGGCTGTTTTGTAGGTGTAAATGAAATTAAAAATCGTTTGAAAGTCGCTGTTAGAGGGGTAGAAAGCGGTGATTAACGGGCCTAGAGGGTAGAAGGTGATTTTACTTTTTGCGTTTTACATTGTAGAGTGTAAATTTGGTAACTCATCTAAAAGGGGAGCTATAATTTATTTTATCAAAAAGTGCTCTCATACATAACGCAATTGTTTCTTATTTTAATAAATTCAAAGAAACCTAACATCACAGAGCAATAAAAGTATTGTAATGATTATTTTTAGTTCTGAAATCTCTTGAATATATAACATCACTCCATCTCAAATAAACTAAACTAAAAAAAATTGTATAAAACACGACGTGAAATTGTCCATTTATCATATAACTGGGTATCCAGTTTTTGCGTTTTGCGATAAAAAATATCACTTTTACAACATGCTTGCTATGCTTGCAAAAGCCGTTATAAACATAAATAGTAAAGTTATTGTATTTCATTTACTATTTTTACTAGAGTCGCCGCTGAATTTTGCCGCAATTTTATGTTAAACTTTATTTCACTGATTTGTCAGTAAAACCAAGTTGATTATAATGTGTCAACTCAGTCGTTTATATTCAAAGCTTTGCCAAGCGATTATCACCTATATCTTGACATATTATATATAAAACAAACAAAGTTCCTGGTGGAACAATGGTAAGCCTGAGAGACATCAATCACTCAACATTGTCACTATCTTATTAACCCACATGGCTTATGTAGGTTTTCACGAAAAATGTTGTTAAAGTCTTTATCGGGTTTTAACATTGACGATAAGAGTGACAGTATGGAGAGCTTTTGCTTCATGACATCAAAAGAAATTGATTTAAAGATTTCCATCGAAGGATAACAAATAACTTTTCTTACAAAGCAGACGGATGTTGATTGCTAAGATGTAATAAATAAATCAAGTTTTTTGAAAAGAACGATTTCTGGAGAAAACTGCGTTGTAAAAAGCACATTGAGCTTTTACTTTCACTGAAACTTCAAGATCCTTTTTTAAAACATCGATTCTTGGAAGGAGAGTTGCAGAAGATTTTTAATGAAATTTTGCTGCGATTTACTTAATTGAAAAAAACAAGTTTTTAAAAGTTGATGGTTTGATAATTGTAGACGTATATTCTAGTAAGAAAATTCATTCTAGTCCATTTTTATGTAAATCCTTCTGAAAAATGAACAAACAATGGTTCCCATCTCGAGTCTCATTTATTATTGGATAAGAATATTTCAAAAAATATGAGGAACTGAGCCGAATACAGCCAATAGACTTTCTACGTGAGTCTTGTATCAATGTTAGCTTTTCAATATTATCGTCAGCTTTTTGGAATCACAGCGGACACAACTCACGCAGAAGAAGACCACAACAATAGAATACACATCGTATTACAAGCCACGCCCATACCAGTATTGTGTTAAAAAAATATTTTACGGATGAGTTGTTACCCACAAATCTTGCGGTTTGTTACTGAGATACTTTAATCCAGCGGATATACGAAAAGCAGTTTAAAGTTTCCTCACAATACTGCACCTAATGCTATCTTTGCCAACAAAATAAACTGAGAGGAATGCTTCAGGACAAAAGCTCGACGAATCGATAATAGAAGCGTTTTCAAACAATAAAGTCATCATTTTTTTTTTTCGATATCAATCAAACGACTCCTTCTTATTTGCCCCTTAGTATCTTACTGGATTCGAATCGGTCTGGTTTTGGCATTTCTGTCAATATCTGCATCAAGAGACAATTTTTAATACATTTATCTGACTGCCTGAATGGAATAGACGTTTTCCCACGAAAATTAACAATTGATGAAATCTGGTGACAGTGTTATGAAATTTGGAATTAATATATAGATGCTTTTAACATTTTATTTTCGAACCGCTAAGAGTATTTTGAAATTAAACCACAAATTATATATGCATGTGTCCAAGAACTGGCGTGACGTTTTGTTACAGATTTTAATTAGCTCAAAATGTATTAGTTTGGAATTATTTACTAAACGCTCATCTATGCAATTTATTTTAATTAAGTTGTATTGTATGTGGTGTCAACATAATTGTGACAATGTCTGAAACTGGAATTATTTATTTAATTGTGTCAGTTCGAATTGTACGACACGAGACTGTGTCATAATGATTACAAGTTACTTTAGACGTTTCCCCTGGGATAAAACTCGACGAAAGTTGTGCTGAGTTTGTCTCAATTTATTGCCACATTATTATTTTAACTTGGTTGAAAATTCGCTTAAATGACAAGGTACACAATACTGTATACAAATATAAATAAATTTATTACCTCAAAATATGTTTTTCTTATTATATTAATCATTTCAATTCTTCACCTGTTTTCTAGTTTATATGTCTTCACAAAAGAAACTGAAACTGCAAATAAATGAATTTTAATTCAAGCTTATCTAAGTTTTGATATTGGTTTCAGTTTTTAAGAAACGAAAATCTAAAATTTTCTCTGTTTGAAAAATAAGAATAAATGTAAAAACGCAATTAATTATTTAACATTTCTATGAACGAATTAAAAAAAGTTGAGAGCATAATTGAATTTTAAGCATTAGCAAGTTTCTATCTTCAATGATACTTTTAATGTTGGTTGCAAAAACTGAATTTGAACCTGGAACAAATTCCCTTCCTTTGAAATCAGTAGGCACGTTGTTATGGAGATAACACCGATAAGGACTTTTATTGTGAGCCTTGCTGCTTATTGCTTAGTAACCACGTTTTATGAGCACATGTAGTAATAAGACCCAATTATACACGCTTTTTAATGTCAAAATTTGACATTATGATGCAACCAACTACTTGCAGCAAGCTTCGTGTCCTCAAACCTGCGCGTGCTAGAAAGCAGACTCCATTATAATCTTATATCATAATATACTATTGCCGCATTGTCTTCCTAGATTGATTGCTGCGTTTTTTTGAGAAAGTCTTTCAGACTGAAAAATTAATTAATTAGAAGGGTTATGAATATATAACAACAGCGAAATTCTGAAAGTATCGCCGATAGCTCAGTCATTGTTGAGCACGTTGTATGTTTTATTGGAAGGGTTCATATTTCGATATTGCTCAAAGATAAAATAAAAAAATGTTTTTTTTTTGGTTAGATAATAACTCCAGACTTGATTATAATAACATATTCTACTTTCAGACTTATTCACTTTGGTTTGATCACAATTGTAACTACAACTACATTTTATTAGATCTTTTTATTGAAAAGTTTTTATTAAAGATGGTATAGAAAATACATCATAACCAAATATTTGAAGTTTATATTAATAACACTTGAAAGTTGAAGTTATTTGCCTTTAAATATTTTCAGTCAATTAAAATGAAGGGTGAAAACGATAATTAAATTTTCTCAGTGACTAGAATGTTTACTTGCAATTGACAAGTTCTCAAATCATTTAAAAACTTTAAACATTGTTTGCAAAAAAAAATATTTAAAATCACAGTACTAATAGATTTACTGAATTTAATAAACTTTGAAATTTAAACATTTAAAAATAAATCCAAAAGTTTTTAATCAGTCCCACATAAACCCTTTTGCGTATTTTTTTGATAATTATTAAATAAGTCATTAGAAACAGAGTTAAGCGTTTGTGCGATTCAAAAATTTTTAGTTTTGTGCCATTTATTCCACTTAAATCTTTCCAACTTAGTCCCAAATCTTTAACCTCCAACAAGCGTATAAATTCCTTCTGGTGTGTCTTCCACGATATTCATGGCGTTCGTGCCTGCTCGCATTTTATAAACCTTCAATATATCAGTTGTCTCTTTCGGTAATGTAGATTTATAAGTAAACGGCATTTTGAAAGCCGTCGTCTTATGTGAATGCTTTCATTGCACAACGTGAAATGAATAGTATGAGTTTCACGGAATTTGCAAATGCCATAAATACTTCTTGTTTTATTCGTCTTGTTGACAGGTAAGATAATGGTATAATGGAATATGTTTGTCTCAGGAAATGTGAATACTTGACGTGCGTTTCATCTAACAGAATATTCTCATTACCCAAAAAAACACTTCAACATTTAACCAATGTTTTGAAAAGATACATTTTAATTGCGGCTAATTTAGCGCGAATTTTATACTACATCAACACCAAAAAAGTATTTCGTTTTCATGTCAAGCGTTTGCTCGTGCATGAATTTCAGAGTTCGAAAAGCCGCCTCATCTAATTTGGATATTTTAAAATCACAAAGACTTTGCAGCATCGAGAAAGCAAGCTAAAACTTGTTTATTTAAAAAGAACGTAAAGTGACTGAAAGCTCTGTAAAAAGTGCTTTTCATGTGGGTACTGAAATCTGAGAGAAATCCGCCAAGTCGACGGAGCAGCTGAAGGTTAAAATAAATATACTGTATATATAAATATCTTAGAAATCCAAATTTTTTGGAAATAGTTCTAATCAGTTGAAATTAGGATTAGTTTTGATAACACTGTACTTATCTAAGAAACTTGTTTCAATTCAATCAGTTTTGATTCTTTTGAAGATGGAATCAGATTTAAAGCATCTGTATTTTTGATTTATGCTTAGAAGACTTTACAGTCGAATGTGTTTACAAAAAAAGAATAAAAACTCGTTATCGATTTGAATCTTTAACTTGGAAGTTTAATCAGGCAGAGTCAATGGAAATCTCATCAGTAATTTATTATCCCATTTAGGAAATGAAAGACAAGCTGCCAAAAGCTGATGAAAACTTCCGCTTGTGACTTTGTGTTGCTGTTCACCTTGGAAAATTGTCACAGATTTTCTAATATTATTTAAGGAGAAGTTGTTTTTCCGTGAATTAAGCTTATTCACGCTTGACAGCACTGTGGAAATCTCTTTACAAAGCATTCTTCAAAATGAGTTAATTATATTTATTTTTTTTATGATGCAAAAAGCAGTAAATTCTCGGTACGTTTCTTCTGCAATCGATTCTGGTCATTGCACAAATAATAATTGCTCAAATTTCTTTGAAACACGATTCATAAAATAATATTTTTCAAATAATTATCAGTTACTTTTTTCTACTCAATGTCTTAATACATAATACAGTAACGTCCAACAGAACATTTAAGATTGTGTTTACTCCATATTGGTAACATGTGGTGCGGAAGAGCGATAAGTCGGAGGTATGCTTTGTCAACCCTAATAAAGGCGATACAATCTCAACAGTTGAGAATATTAAAGCGTTGGCAAATACTTGAGAAAAAAATCTTATTTACAAAACTCCTTATAAATTCCACTCAGTTGGAAAAAAGTAAAATAATTAAAAAAAAAAATCGCAAACGGGGGTCTTTCCTTTCTTTAATGATAAAAACATCAAGTTATATAATTAACAAAACAATTTGTTTGTATAATTCAACGTAAAATAAGAATGATGTTTTCCATTTAAGATGACCGTAAGTTTGTTAAACAAGGAAAAATGTGCTGTTTGAATTATAGCCAAGACAGGAGAGGGTTATCCTGAACACGCCTGAAATAATTCCATGCCAATGATAAATCTGCCAGAACTTTCTGCTCAGCAGGAATGATTTAAATTTGTACGAGCGTAATTTTGAAATTGGTTTTTGATGGACATTTCATACAGCATAAATTAGAAAAAATTATAAAGAGCGCTGATCCGTAAGTTTCGTTAGTCAAGATTTTCGTTTTATCCAACCACTAACACATTAAAGAGCTAAGCGAAATTTAAAAGCATCAAGATAATTTCGGTGCGAGCAAAACCACATGAAGCGCAATGGTGAAAAGCATTTCATTGATAAAGTTTAATTAAGACTGCTTCTATAAATTAAAGTTTGGTAAATTCATAATTACATTTACAACCAATGAAAGCATCAGCAAGAACCGCGAAGAAAACAAAAACTAAGAAATAGATAATTAAAATAGCAAATCAAAAGATTGTGTAAAGTTTCTGGTTTCACTTAGATCTTAACTACCTCCACTGAACCATTAAAGATAAAGCCAAGCTCAATTTGAAGAGGAAACTTGTTCTAAAGAGTGCAACAAAACTTGATATGCATGTAAACACTCAACTTTACTATTTACGTGTTGCATAGCCACGATTAACACATGTAGATTTTATGTTAAGTTAGTTTCGTTACAAAAGCACAGTGGGAATTAATTTTAGACGTGTCATTTATTAGAAGCTGGCTACGACTTGACAATTATCTTTCCAATGACAGCGAGGTCTGATTAAGACCTTTGGAACAATTCCCACCTGCTGAAATAATCTTGTTACTGCCATACACCGACTGTTATAGCGTATGCCTCCTTGATAACACTACGGTAATTTATAGCCGTCATCTAAGAGCAACCTTCCAGAAGTTGAGCTAGGATTCTGGTAATAATCGTAACTAGTTTAATGAGTTTAGCTCAATAAATGCAATGTTTCGTGGAACAAGATGTATTGCTTCATTAGGTTTGGATTTTAAAACGAAAATTAACTACAAGTCGAAACTACAAATAGAAAAATATTTATGTTTTTAAGACTCAAGACTTTGTTGACAAGTTACTAATTTGTTATATGCGTTTAAAAATATAAAAATAATAATTCATTCATTTTGTATGACAAAAGGCTGGCCCACATTTAACTCTTAAACTGAGGTACGCAGAGACAACAGGGAGAGTAACAACCCTAGGTTACGAATTAAAAAAATTTACAGGTTTTTGAATTAGATTTTGAACACTGCGATAGCTTCTGAGACTTCTTGGGTAAAGATATTTGAAAAAAATCACCGTGTATATCAAATGAAATACATTTTTTCGTCCTCATTTCAAAAAAAAATGTTTAAAACCAATCTTAGAAATCACTTGCATCAGGTAGGCTTCTGCTGAAGTCAATTCCTGTAAAATACCCATATTCACAAAAGCCGAGTTTCCGAACTAGTGGTCCAAATAACTATATCTGAACAAATGTTTTAATTAATGAAATTTCCAAGTGGTTTCAAGTGTTTCTCAAGAGAATTTTAATTACTTAACAATTTACCGCTGTGATTATGAGGTCTGAGACTTCAAAACTAGATGGCATAATTGAAGTATGTGTATCTTCGTGTTGTAGTTTATATTTTTCAAAAGCATGTTCGTGCTTTTTACTTGTAGTTTAGACGCACAAATTTAGTGCTTTTTGTTCTGTCTTTGATTCGGTTCTTGTGACTTTCGACTAATTGTAAGTTAAAATTTGATTAAAATTTACTGATGTGGCGGTCTCACCTAGCACTCCTAATCTGAAATTGATGGTGACCACAATGACCCTTCCAGCAGAGGCAAGAACAGTTCCATCGTAGGGATTCCCCGAGTTCCACTCGTAGCTTTCACCATGCACATAAACTACACAAGGCAACGGATTGGTTTCCTCTTCGCCAGTTGCTATAACAAAAACCAAAGAATAAGTTGACAAGAAAAGGTTTCGAAAGCTTTAACAAGAGTAAACTTGTTATACAGAAGAGACAATTTGTTCCGTCGTTAAATTTAAGCTTCTCGCATAAGCCTTTGATATTTCTTACTTATTTTGATAAAAAGACTGAGTATTAAACGCCTAAGATTTTTTTGCGTTAAACTTGAAAGACAAAAGGAGATAACACTCTTGTCCTCTAAAACTACTGTCTGTTTAGTTTAGTGCTATTAATCTACGCCGTTGATTTTGTCTAATGTACGAGTAAAATTTTTAAGTTGGACAGTTCATTTTTAATGTACGGAGATAACAGCGTCAAGTGGTGCGACAAATCTGCGTTTCTTTACGTTTTCAGAATGAAAAATGTCACGACAGGAATATAAAAAAGGAACATCCGTCTTTCATCTGCCTCGTCAAAGATTATCCTGCTTTATATTATTCTTTCGTTTCCTTATGTTTGAATGGTTTAACTAATATTTCACGAGGTGGTTGGTTGATCTTACTTTATGATATCTGATGCAAATTTGCCTATATCTCTATTTCTATGCTAATTTAGTTAATGGACAGGTGTGCATAATCATATGTTATCAGCATTTAAGTATGATAGCTAATAGCACATTAGCTCCTCAATTACGCCTATGCAGATCTAAAGGTTATTATTATACAACCAGGCTATTTCTGTAAGCAAAATTGTAATTTAAAAAAAAAAATGAGATTTTCGTCTAGTGAATATGTCTAGCAAAAAGTATTTGAGATAGACGTTGCTCGAAAAAGTTTGGTGAAATTTGTTTATAAAATTAAATTAAATATAAAAATGGGAACAGATGCGGGCAAAACGCTCATTTACATTTTTTGGCAATTGTCGAAATGAAATGTAGCCATATTAATAAATTTCTCAATTGTCTCCGTTTACAGTAAAATGCAAATAGTTCCTCGCAGATTCACGTCAATTAATCTTTTGCGTAAATTTTATTACATCACATAAACCAAACTGAATTTAATTCAAACTGCCGTTATTTTATTTCATAGAAAAAACCATCTGCCAGTACAAATTAATTTAATTAGAGATTTGTGCTTGTTATTTATTCAAAGAAGCCACAAATCCGGAAAGCTTCAAATCCGTTTGCTCGCTATATAAATACAAGGACTTCCTTAAAGCAAACATCTTGAGGCAAAGGCATGTGTATCCTTTGACCTAAACCTCACCTGAATACATAATTATCATGTAGGTTTTACAGCAAACACGACAAATTTCCTTTGTGTTCCTCCGATTTAATTAAATCTCAAGTGGAGTTTTACGTGGAACTTAATTTGATAAATTCGTTCAATTTTACTTTGGTCGTTCTTTGCCTTTCCATCTGTTTGGAAAAGTGGATAAATGGAAGCTTTATTAAAAGAAAAAATACTTTCAAGATGGACAGTCAATATCTTCAGTTCAACAAGTTTTTCTGTCAATATTTTAGATTTAGCTGTTTAAGTCACAATTTTCCTGAATTATCTTCTTTTATTGTAAAGTAACAAGATTCAACCAGTATTAGAACTTTCATTTATTCGAGATTTAGGAAATTGACAAAATGATGACCAGCTCGTTTCGGATGAATCATATTTCCATGTTTGAGAAGGACCTTTATGTTTTACAAATATACCGTATAATCTCGCCTAAAGCGACTGTTGGAATTAGAGTTGAAAAATGCAATGCGGTCATTATACACTCTATCCCAAAGGACGCCAAACAGAAAATCATTTACGCAAGGATAAAAATCATTTGCGTGTTATGTTATTTCCAAAGCAGTAAATGAGCAAATATGAAAAAAATAGAAAATTTGTTTTATAAAATATTAGTAGCGCTGACTCGCAGAAGAATTTGATATTTTTTTAACAATTTTTTTGCAAATCGTCTATGTTTACTAAAAATGAATTCAATAATAAGCATTATTGTATTGCTTGTGGTTTTTGGGATGTTGATTTTTGCAAACTAAACCCAATATCCTGAAATTTCTGATAACATTGTGCATGTCGACTCTCTTATCACTGTTGTTTCATGAAGTGATTACAGTTCAGCGTTTTTAAATCTCTGCTATAAATAAATGTATTCTAACTTGTTACTCAACTGAGAGGTAGATCTTGGATAAACATAAAGTTAATGACATTCTCAAACAAAGAACTGTAAAGTTAACTTAATTTTATTTTGATTAATCGTCTTTTCCAATTTCAGTATTGCTGGATAAGTGTTATTATAGGGTAATAAACCAGTTTATCCAATCGAAATTAAAGGATCAAACAGTGTAATACTCAGGTGCGTGCACTCAATAATTTTGGACTATTTGCGAATGGATTATAAGGATTAATGCTCGATTTCTATAAAAATGCTGTAGCACGCAGGATTTTATTTTGTCGCCAGAACGGTATAAAGCAGTATTAAGGCAGAATTTCAAGATTTTTTATTCAAGACAAATTAAATTGCTAGATTCTGCGAATCTTATTTACTTTTTCTTGTTGAGCAGACAGAAACGTTTTCGATATTTCGTAATTCAACAATGGCAAATGTTTTAATTTCGATTACTAAGTTGAAAGCGATTGAAATACAAGCATAAACTTGAATTTTCACTTATGATTTGAATTGGTACATTCTTATTGTTATTTAAAAATTGATAAAAAAACTCAGTGAAAAATAATTGTTATTTTCAAAAGACAAAAGGGTATTTAATTAAGAGTCAACAAAATTTATGGCGGGGTAAACACTTTGTTAAAAAATTCAAAGAGGAAAGAAGGCCACTTACAACGATCATTAAGTCAGTTTTAGGGTCCATTCGAGCTTTATGTTTATTGTATTAGGAAATTATGATTATGATGCAGTATTCGAAGTTCTTTCCAACAGTCACAAAAAGAAAAATTTAATAATGTATAAACATTCTGTAATTTGTCGATCTGTTTTTTTAATAGTGCATTCAACTTTAGCCAAAGCTTTTCGGAAACGTGGAATTGAGGATAAAAGCTCAGCCAACTTTGCAACTGCAAAGTTACTACATAAATAAACCATTTATTCAAAGAAAGGAAACAAAACAGACGCAGGGCGGTATTAGTGAATTTTTAAACATGTGAATGCTATAAGCTTCGATTTGGTAAAAGGTGATTTAACATTCTACCGAGTTTTAAATATGTAATCAACCACTTTATTGAAGTAGAGGTACAGAAAATGAAGTTGTTTTTGAGACTAGCTTTCAATTACTATGTAACAGCACAGAACATGATCCTAATTAGCATGTAAAGTGTTTAACACCACATTGTCTATTACCGATAGATTAATACGGTCCTGGTATGACCGTAATATAAATCCTGCTAATCTAGTCCCTCAATCTTCTACTATTAAAAGTAGCAAACACTTTGTTCAGGGACCGAATAGTCACTCATAAATCAGTACAAAGCATGGAGTTTCCTGCTATTAGGTTTGTTTTTAGAACAGGAAAAAGAAGTTCCCAAAAAATTCTACACAAACTGCAATATCTTAAGAGCTTATACGGAATAGTCGTAGATGTCTTAAATTTTTTTTTTCAAACAAATTTACCTGCTAAACTTTTTTCGTGTAAAATTCATTTATGCTGAAGGTATTTAAATTTATGCCATTCTCCTCTTAGATCTCTTGCATTCAATCAATACTTTGTAAAATGAATGGAAATGTTGAACTCCGCAGAATTTTAAACGTGTTTCAAGTAGCTGATACAGCAGACTTATGAGATCCATAACCTAGTTGTAACTAGATAGAAAAGATAATAAATTCTAATTAATTGTAACTTATTTACATCTGATACTTAAAACGTGCTGATACTGAAGAAAAAACATTTTAAAGTTTTTCGAGATTAATTTTAATAAAACTGAAAAATTCATCTTGAATAATTTAGATCATTTTTGAGAATGTGAAACCTTTTTAACTGTCTTCACTGATTAAATTCTAAAGTTTGAAAATGTACTGCATATATATATCAAAAGTTTATCTAATTAGTCAAATAATTAAATATTTCCAAATTAATTTATTGATGTCTGCAAGTTCTTGCTTTTAATTCATTAAAAAGTTTTAAAGCTGGATTCATTGCTTTTTGACTTTAACCATACTTGGTTTAGACGCTATAAATCTCCGCAAATGTCGTAATCAAAACATTCGTTAAGAATTTGAAGAGCGCGAACAAAAGCAATCGATGATCTTTCTGTAAACCAACAGAAACGTGAAAGTTAGTGAATACCCACAAATGTTCTTCAAAGAAATCGACATAATAGTACGCAATTTATTTTCAATTTTTAACGCATTTATTAGCAGTTAATTGATTGAAATCATATAAGAAAATAACAAAAAGAAATAAACAATAACAAATCGGATGTTGAACACAACTTTATCAACATACTTTTGTACAGTTTTGAATTCTTCTTTCTATGAATTGTAGAATGATTTATTAAGTGTTATATTCTTGATAGTAATGGATTTGTGCAAGAAACGTTCAATAAATGATATGTTTGCTTTTAATTCCAAGTTATTACCATTGTTTTTAAACACAAAATCATTTTTTTTTGTATAACTATAGCTAGAAGCATATTTTTTTTAATTTGCCTAGCGTTCAAACAAATATTTCAATCATACAAGCCGTTTCTGAAAGTGAGAACACATTGTGGACTTTATATGAAAAATAATCAGAAACATGTAAAAAATGCTCTGAGTACTCTAACGTAAATAAACGTTTATAATCTACACAGAAATTAAATATATTTCTTTATTACACAAGTGGTTAAAATATTTTATATAGTTTAAGCCTCAATAGAAAATTCCACTCAACTTTGACACACCAGAATGTCTGTTATTAACAATAAGATAATTATGTCTCGTGGATAATTAGTGTTATCATTGCTATCAATATTTCAATTTTGCTACTCCAATGACTATTATTCCAAACAAAAGAATTAACCACAAGCACAATAATATAAACTTTGTGTGCAATTAAAAACAAAAAATGGCATCTTCAATTTTTTCAGTGAGTTTCCCCTCTAGATGAAAAACAACTTGACATGTTAATTTATGCTATTAAGCTTGGAAATATTAAAAAAAGCAGTCATTAAAATAATTGCATTCAAGAAAAATATCAAAGAACTTATTTAAGAAATTGCTGTAGACTGTAGGTTTTTATTTTCTAGCTGTGCAAAATAAGATAAGTGTCACTCTGTAATTTTCATTTCAAGGAAATTTTATATTATGTTGTTTTGTTAAGTGACGCGTTTAAAATAAAGAAACTGCTGATCAAATGTAATTACTATCGATTAATCTGTCAAGTTGCAAAGTATATTTTTAATATCTCCATCAAGACTTTCAACCTTTTTTCTTTATTTAAGTACTTATCTTTGCTCTATGAATATTTAATAGCTGATATTTTAATAGAAAAATTAATAATTTTCTAAATTTGATTTTCAAAATGTAAAATATATCTTATCTTAAAGGTAAGTTACATAATTTCAAAGCGTTTGACTCTTACTCGTAAATAAAGTTTGAAGGCGAATTCTCTGAAAATTATAAATCCGCAATCCTATCATAACTCTCTATAGAGCATCTCGTATATCTTTTGCTGTTCCAGTAACATATTTTCCATCTACTTTTAATTTGTTCAGAGTTCCCACATAGCAATATCTTGTTGTTTTGTAAGATTTTTTCTAAGTTACTGTTTGTCATAACTTGCCGAGAATTCAAATAAAGGAGGGTCGCCGGATTAGGAAAAATATCTTCGTTCGAGAAACGTCTTCCATTTTTATTACATGTGGAATGTAAAGCGCAACATCGAATATCACTCTGATTCTTTCAAAGATCTTAAATATTTCAGATGTGCAACCAAATCAAAAAATAATTGTATCCATCTTCCCAATCCACTTTGTACTTTCGTGCATTTCTTGTTATATTATCCATTGAATCGACAGCATATAATTATACTTATTTTTAAAGTTTTAAATTTATATTAACAAAAACTCTAAATCCTTGCTTTAAATTTAGGATGAACTTTTCTAGCCTTCTTGGGCTTATCGTGGAGCAAATGTTACCAGTGTTCCTGATTGAAAATCAACATCTTTCGTGTGCCACTCTTTGATCTTTAGGCTTCTACATACCCCAAAATGTCAGAACATCAACTTTAGCTTTACACAAACGGTTTTCAACTTCAGGCCAATTTAAAAGTTCTCAAATATAGCGTATGGAAAAACTCTGTTTTTTTTTTGGTAAAACATATTCACTTGAGGTGATAAGTGAATCAAATGTATCTTTCTAAAAATCATTACACATTAGATTTTGATGTAAAATGATTTATAAATTATTTGCTTAAAACGCTGAAAATTGCTTTGTTATAAGTTTCTGATTTCGCTCGGCGCATCCACCAAACTTTTATGCAGTTTTGATTGGTTTACCTATAACATTGATAAATACCTTTAAATTAAATACTATTAACAACGTGTATACCAATTTGTGCTACTTTTGTAACATTCTTATTTCAACAATTGCAATTGTTGGTTTAGTGTGAAGTACGAAATCATTTTATATCAAAATTGTAATATATATTCAATAACATTTTCTTAGCATCTTTTCAGTCAAACTTTATAATAATCAGTCAATATTTATATCACCTCTTTTACATTTTTATTGAAAAATCAGTGGAAATTTTTTAACAGATATTAGTTTATAAGTGAGTTTGGACGTGGCAACCATCCAAAGAAAACATCGTAACAAAGCATCAGCTTATGCATACAGAAAAAATTTAACTCCTTGCTCCAATATTTACAGTGTAAACTCTCAAACTCCGCAGAATACACGCGTGAGTTTACATTTATGGTAATTACTTTTCCTTAATTTTCATGCCGCGAATTTCACTATGTGAAAATAGCCTAGACACAAAACAATTAGAGGTTAAAAGTCAACGAACAAGAGTTAATTTGTTAAAAATTCCTTTCCGAATGCACGTAACGAAATAGTAAAATTTTATCGAGAATGAGCTGCGAAAACGTTAAGAACTCTCTTAGCTATAAATTGTGGTAACTGTACGAAGAAAGTCGTTGCGACAAATGCGGTTTGTAGCCTTAAAGCGACTTAATCATTCAATTAACGTGAATTATGTAAAAATCTAGTTCGAGTTCATCACAGAATTCGAACAACTACAAATTGATGATTTCTAAAAAAATAATTATATTTTTATTTCATAGTCATATGTCTATTAAGTTTTTAAGAAAGCATTATTAAATCTTGAAAGTTTTTATGAGGCTTTTTCTTTAAGAACTTGAAGAAGTTGAATAATTTAGACTTCTAATAATTTAATATTTAATAGAGATTGCGCCACGTAGCAAAAAGTTAACTTGCTGAGGTTGTGAAAATTTTAAACGCTGATATTGAGCTATAAAAATATTTGCAAATAAACATTTATCAGTAATTAACTGTTATTAATTAACAAGAGTAAATTAAATGCTCTGAATACAAAATTCAAACAAATACGTCTGTCTACAAATTTGAGTATTTTGTGTTTGTACTTTTTTTTTCCATATTATTGCTGGTAGAAAACTACAAAGCTTTCCGCAGATTTCAACGAGTAGAATCAACAATAGTACACACTTCTTCTCAAATTAAAAGGTGGGAGGATTTGAGATTTTCCGAATACACTTTGACATAACATAACATAACTAACATTACTGATATCAATTTTATATAATAAACTATGCTTTGTTGAGCTTTGGACATGGTCCTTGTGTAAATAAAGATTATCTTATAGTCAATTGAGATTTATTCATTTTTCGATTGCTTGTGAAGATTCTATTGTTTTCATATTAGGCACAAACTACAGCTTTTTTTTTCTTTTATTTTTAACAATCCACGTTTTGAGTATAATGGTTGCTTTGAACGAAAATTTGGAATAATGTTATATAAATAAATTTGTATACATTAACAAAATAATTAAAATCGAACTAAAATTTCTCTTCTTCCAATCCGTGTTTGAAAAACATGATAACTGGCACTGATTCACCATCAATTTCTCTATATTCAATAAAAGCAACCATTCCTTTAATTTCCATTGATTCGCCAGTGAAAAATTGTAATTCTTTTTTGGTACCAATTTTTTCATGTAATCTTTCAAATATGCCGTATATGATTTTTTATCATTAAATGCATAAGTTTCGCACAATCTATGATTCAATACAATATCATCTCTAGATTGTACATTTTCATCTGTGCCTTCGTCTTGTTCTTCAGCAGACGGATTTGCTCCATCTAATTCCTTCAATATGAAATAATCTGACTGTGATTGCCGACTCATTTTAGATTTTGCTCAGAATTTTAGAAATGTTCTTGAAGACCCAAGAAACAAAATCTATGGATATTTAATTTTAATAAACATCTGTTTCTGCAAAAGTTTTTGAAAATTTCCTTTTGATGTTCAATCAATTGTGGCTGTAAATTTTTTTTTGTTTAAGATATCCACTCCTAAAATGGTATTTTAACAAGCAAAGATTGTTATTTTTTTGTAAACAATAGAAATTAACCCAGTCAAAACAGCTAAATAATGACACGATGTTACAAATACATATATTTTTCTCCTTTTTGTGATTTTCAACTGACTCTCGTGTCTCGATCGTTTAGTGTAAGGAACTAATAGTACTCAGAAATTAAGTCGACATATCATAGAACAATTAAATCTAAAAATTGACTAAAACAATCGAATTAAAAAAATATCTTTACTTAAAAATTTAAAATTTGGCAAAACCGTTTTTTCCCAACTACAATTTGAACGTGTCTATTTCGAGATAAAAATATTATATTCACAGGATCTCCAGCTCTCACCTTGAACTTTGATTTTCTGTATCATTTGTTTTGTTATTTTAATGCTTAGTGTTTGTGCAAATAGAGATTTTGAAGCAAAATTCCTAAAAACATAATAAAATCTTGATAGAAATCCTTTCAGTATACATATAGTACTACTACTTACTGTATTCTAGAAATATAAACATATACTTACGTATGTATAAAATAAAATAATAATTATTATAGAATATCCGTGAATGTATTATTATTTTAATCATACGAAATTATTATACGTTGTGGATTTTATAACGCTGAACATGAGATATCAGAAAAGTTCAAAGTGTTATTGATAATATAGGGGAGAAATTGGCTGTTAGTTGGGTGTTTACTATTTATGAGATTTTATTAGAAAACTAAAAATATAAGTTTATTTTAATCTTATCCATACCAATAAAATTTTGAATTACCCTTGTATATGATGTTCAACGAATGAAAATCCTCTCTGTATACACAGTTAACATTCAACTGCTGCTATGTTTCTTTAATTTATTTATATATTTTTTGTTTAGTAGACAACCATCAGTAAACTAGCACTCAGCTTAAATCCTAATTAAGTAAATAAATCCAAATTTTTTGCTTTTATGATTTAAGAGGTAATTAAAAATAATTAATAAAATTTTAAGAAGAGTAAATGCTCTTCCATTAAACTTTGTAAGTAATCCGCAGAAACTCTGTTACAAAAAAATATCTCAAAGTACGTTATTTATACGACCGAAAGGAAATAGTAATTAATTTAACTATGTTTAAAAGTCCTTATTAATTTGTGAGTTTACTTTTTATATATAGAAATTAAAATTTTGCTAGTTTCATCTTCAAAAAATTAGATTATCAATTTTTAACTAGTTTTAAATCAATCAAATGCTTTAAAAATATGTTTGTAAATGAAACTTTATGAATGAAAAACTCTGTACGCACATAAATAAAATTATACAGGGTCATTATAAATAACTGTAGTCAAAGTATGCTGTGTCCATGTACTTGCAATTTTGTCGCTCTATAAAAAAGTGACCTCTAATTTAACATTTTTTAATTTGACGGAAACGTCAACTTCAAATTGGATAGATTTTTGCTATATAATTTTATCCCTTATTTACTAAAGCGGCATTTTCCAGCCAACTTCGACTACAGTTATTTATAATAACCCAGTATTTATAAACCTGCTCATTTGATATTCTTTGGATAGTTGCTAGACTTTTACTGTCTATTAACTTTAATTCATTTATTTCAAAAAAGTTCGATGATTAATAGGTAATTATGTTTACTTATACCAAATTTCAATAATAAATAACAATTATTGCACAGAATGTAAAAAAACCTAAGTAAAATTATGTAATGTAATATTAAAAAATTGTTTGAATATTTGAAAGTACAAGATCTTTTACAAAGAGATCTTAAGCAATATATAAGAGATTTGTTTTCCCTTATTTTGTCTCTTGCGGCTTTGTTCAAACTTTAGCTATTAAATTTTAATCTTTTTAAAATGATGAAAAACCGGACAATTCAGCAAACTTTTGACGAATTCAAAGCAGCGAACCGAGAATCACAGTACTACAAATTAAATTCCTTAAATTAATAATTAGAGTTAAGAGATTTGCATTTGAAAAATTTTGTTAAGACGATTTTCTTGAAAATGTCTTTTCTTTAATAATTAGTAAGATTAGAGATAGCAATTTTCGATGCTTTCAAAAGTAATTAACATCGCTAGCATAACGGAATTTCAAGCAGAAAACTACTTCTTAAAGAGTCAGCAACAAAAAGTAAAGATAAGAAATTGGTCAGTCTTACGTCATCCTGTCACGTATCTGGCTTCGAAAGACGACAGATTAGTCTCTTAATATCGTGTTTCTTGTAGAACGTGAAAGTGGTTGAATCTCGTTTTTTCACATGACTTAATTGATGTGTGGAGTAAATGTAGCATCAGTATACAGTTCAAAAAGTTTCGGAAGTTGACAAACCCAAATCAAATGTCATATTAGATCTATTTGGGAATGTGAAAAAGCTTCAGGTGTGTGTTTTGCATTTTTTATCTAATTTTGACAAAATGGATGCAAGTCTATAGGGACCAGTCGAATTTTCCGATAGTTTATCTTTATACACAGAGGTACTCGCTAGCATAAACCTTCTGTGAGAGATTTGAATTGGAAATTTTTTATAGTGACAAAAAGCTCAAGTATTTGCATACTTTTCAGAATCACTTTGCAACTTTTCTTTTGTTCGTTCAATTTTGAACTTTTCACTTGCTTCCTAAATATTACTTAAGAAAATTCAACATATTTTTTTGCAACACTTGAAATGACTACAGCTCAACAATAATTCATTTTTATTGTTTCAATGTCTTCTTTGTTAGTCACGATATGGAATTAGTTTTTTATTTATACTGGATTTTCTTTTCCTACCAATCTTCTTTAATATTTCTCAGAACGGAATGCCGTAATTTTATTAGAAGAACTTGTGTTGAAGTTGATAGCTGACTTAGCATAAATCATGAAACACATTATCAAATATCCTCCCTATTTGGATTTTTTGCAAGAAAAATCGGACTATTCGCAGCAAATTAACCGAATCACAAAAAGTAGTCAAATTTAAAAATTATTTTGTGTTTTTCTAGAATGCTGTATTTGTTGAAAGCAACAGGCTGCTAAGAAATTCGGAGTGTCCTTCAAACTTTCCTTTTCACTTCCCATGATTCTAGGTTTGAGCTTTTATTGTGTACACTTCTTGAATAAATAAGCAATATTCACATCATGCCGGAAAGGTATATTAGACACATTCGATTGAAATTATTCCGAAGGTAGCAAAAAGCAACCCCTTTCGTAAGCGTGATGTGCAAACAAAATTCGTCATGAAAGTGTCTGAGTGGAATAAATTTGATTTGGAGTCGTACAATTTAATTAAAAGCCAGTATATGCCGTCGAGCAATTTGTCGATCATCCAGTAGAATAGAAAAAAAACTTTGAAGAATCATCCCTATCAATTTGCTGGAAAATTGAAGGCAATATAACACACCAACGCAAAGTTATTAAGGCTGCTATTGCCATGGGGATTATTACCTTGAGTGTCTATAATATTATGAGTGGCTCGTGAAATCTCCCCTAAACAGATTGGTTTATGACGGAATGTGGCTATTCGCAAATAAAACATTTAAGAAAAATACTCATTTTTATTTATAATTCACGTTCAATAAAAAATAAAACAACTTTTCTCTTTGCAAATTTGGCTTTAACTAATAATAATTGGAAATATGTTCTACAGCTTCCGACTTCTTGATATGCACGCAAAAAAGTTGAATGGTAAAACTTTAACGCAGTTGACATATCCAAGTAAAGGTGAAATAATGCGAAAACCGTGCCATGAATATTCACAAAATTCTGTCAAAAGTTTGGATTCTTTTTTTATTATTCTAACGACATAAAAATAAAAGTTTTTAACAACTAAAAGCGAAGTAACTGAAACGAATGACCAAAACTGTGCTTACATTAACACACATCAAAGAGGAGTTTTTGATTAAAACCACCAAAATACTTTAGGCTAGAATTTCAAGTGAAAACCGTTAAATATGCAGGTATATAATTATTTATTGCAACAAAGTTCAAAATTACTTCTTTTTTATGTTTTTTTCTCTAAACAGAAAAACTTATGAAAAAATTAAAATGAGTTTATAAATTGCTTACATGAACACATTCAAAACAATATTTGAAATAAATTTTGCGAAGCTTTTATGTTAATTAATGTTTTTAGAAAATTAGAGAAACGATTGCAAAGTGAATGAAATAAATTTTAACAGTAAATTTCATATATTAAAGCTAAATGGAAATTGAAATAAACAAATCCATATTATTATTTGCACAATAAAAACATTTTTTTGATTTTTTTATGGGGTGTTTTAATCCTATTGGAATAAAACAGAATATTCTATTTTTTTATCAATCAGGTTTAATTGTTGGTAACTTATATAAATTCATTCTAGTTTTTCAAATAATCGCAATTTATGGGGTTATTTTGTAACTTTATTATTCTGTTATATTACAGTTAAAATTTTTATGTTTATGGTAAGAATTTTTTCAACAATTATTTTTATGAAGATTACAAGCTAATATTAACATTATATTCTATAAATACATTCCCAATTGCATGGAGAATTTGACAATTTTAGTAACGTATCCATTTATGCTCCCAAAAACATACCTACATAAATATTATCCTATATTATTGATTATTTTGTAGTTTCCTTCAGTATGACTAAGTTCTCTGTCCGTCACAATTTGTCAAATTTTCTACAAAAATCAAAACAAAAGGTTTTTTTAATTAAAACTTGTGTTTTTTGCTTCTTATCCTTCTTATTTACAAATCTATTTATTTATAGTTAATAATCATTCATAAAATCTCAAATATTTTTGTAGAATATTTCTTCCATGATCTCGAGCTTAATGTATATCGCTTCGTAAGATTCGGTCATCTTCGAAATACAGCAATTAATTGTACTTTTTCTTGTGTTTTGCATTTTATATTTTGCAAACAATACAAAGTTTGAAATGTTTTATTTTTATAACCTATCCACACAAGGAAACATAATTTACAATGAGTTCAAGAAATAGTTATTTCGATCACTGGTCCAGAAAATTAATTAAAGCAACACGAACACCTACAAAACATTTCTTGGACGTGTGATCAACAATTTTTTTCATACCGACAAACGGCGACATTACGACTACATTTGCTTAAAAATAAATTGGAAAAACGGTCGGTTTTGAGCTTGTTTTTATGTAAACGTTTAATTTGTTGACAAGCTAACATCTACTAAATTATTAAAAAGTCAGCTACCATCCCGTTGCTTAGTGAATTTTTACAAAGTTATTTTGTAAGGTCTAGGCCAGAAATTCGATGTTTTCACCCGATTTTGATTAAAACAAAACCGTTAATAATAGCTGGAGGCATGAAAACCTAAAGTTTATTTTAAATTTCTCATTTATACTCCTGCACCATAATAAATGTGTTTTTATGTTGTCAAGCAAACACTTTCAAATCGTGCTGACTCTAGACTATCGCAAAAATTTATTATTTTTTTGTTGTGGTACATATTATGAATTTAAAAACAAACTACAAACTACAAACTTGCAACATGCAGAACCATGTTTTTTTCTATACTTTAGGAAAAATATATCATGCCAAGTACACACAGATAATAAAATTTTACGAGGTTCATGGGTAAGTACATAAAAATGACACAATACTCTAGCCTGTGGTAGTAAATAATTTCAACAGTTTTCCTGGTCATAAATTTCTACATCCTTAAGTTCATTTCACGACAATTATGTTTTTGTTGTCAATTTGGGATCAATTCAATATGCACAGTAAACTAACTTATCTAGTTGATTTCAGTAAAACCATAAAGAACGTATTTACAGGCTACCTGAAGAGCTCGTGAAGAAAAAGCCGACACGCTTAAAGCTTCTTTAATCGAACGTGAACGTGTGCAGCTATTATTAATGCGAAATAGTGGAAGACGATAATGGTAAATTTACCGATTTTGTTGTGCTTCATTACTTACTTTTTGTTACAATCTTAAATATCCTCAGAGTTGTTATTCTAGCTTTTCTGGCTTTCTAAATACAAACAATATATTCACGATAGTGCTGAATACATAGTCGGTCAGGTGGAGACGTTAATGTGGACGATTTATTTTCCTTCATAGAATTTCTGGGAAAACGAGGGTGAGGCTGTTTATACAAAATTCGAGGGTGAAACTGTCCGTATAAATAAGACCGCAGATGTCACAACTCAGGACCAATACCCACATTTAACAAGGACTGGGGCTGCGACGGTATTAGTCTTTGTTGAGCTTGATTAACGACTTTCTTTGGGACACACGGAGGTAAGAGAAAGAAAAAATCTTAATAAGCAATCAACAGAGATTAAACGCGTATCGATTCACGCGTTGGTTTCTGTTCGACGACATGCTTCTTCTTACGCTTCATTAATCTTTACCTTCCGAAAACAGTGTTGTTTAATTAAGGGTATATGCTTTAATCTTTTTTAGGATGTGAGTAAGAGAATAACGAAATTTATTACCCAAATAACATATCAAGTCTCATTTGTCAACCGGAAAATCCTGCCGTCGTCCTGGGACACAAATGTGTCCGGAATCGAGGAATTTACACAGTTAAGTGACGGATTTCCAGTACCCAAGGTGGATATTTAACACTTCCACAAAGGATGGCCAGAAAAGGATAACATTTAAATAAATTGCTTGTCCGAGCTTTTTCGCTTTAAAAAGCTGTAATTTACGTTAATTTTATTTCCGGCGTTGATTACTTCGCCTCGTTAAAATTTCGAAATAGGTGAGGCTGCTACAATAACATCACTGAAAATTGATTTAATACCACTCGAAAATAAAACAAACGGTTCATAAATAATAGTCTTTTTCGCTGTTTGTGGACATGCAAATGGTGCACTTTATTTACGCCGCATTAATTTCTACTGAAAATTAACTAACTTGCTGACCTACTAACAACTTCTTGTTTAATTTCTTTATGGAATTTATTGGAGACAGACAGAGATATTTAAAAAAACAGTTCTTGGATCAATTCGTACTTCAGTCAAAAGACCCAAGTTTTTTTTTCTATAAAAATTCATTTAATTAAAGTAAATCCACTTGACGTCTGAATATTGTTGTATTTTATTATTTGAGCGGCAATTTTTCATCCAATTTGCGCTTAAACTTCTGCACTATTAAAGCTAATTAGCAGCGTTTCTTAATCCTTTGAAAAGCAAATCTATCTTTGAATTCTCAAAGCTCATTCCGTTTATTAAACATTTTGTCTTGTTAGTTTATGCGAATGTAAATTGCGCTTCAGAAACTGATGCACTTTAGTTATACATCAAAGGTGTTGAATTTAGTATTTTACGCATCTTGTCCTTGAATTTTAGTTCATGACTAGGCATACATAATTTAATCGAGTTTATATTTAGTTGCTTCCTTAGTGTTACCGCATCAACGGTTTTCCATTAATTTTCCTGGAAATGTATGTAGACTGACATTTCTCAATTACCTGCTTTCTGTGTGTTTTTTATTTCTTATTAGCAGATATATAACCGCTTCGTAAATCTAACCAAGTGGAGAAAGTTTTGCTTTCTGCTGTACATAAACACAAATGTTAACTTTTATAGCCATAATAAACTCGCAATTTCAGGCACTGGTGACTTGAATGATAGTTTAAAATAATAAACAAGAATAATGTTGTGTTAAAGAAGTTTGAAATAATGTGAATATGATTGGCAAAAATAAGCCTTACGATTAAAGTTTTCTAGAAAAAACCTGCAAAATGTTGAACATATGATAAATGTCCAACTTTGCTGTTTATATACTCCGGTGAGAGTCTTGTAATTGTCAAACTTAAAGCGTTTTAAACTTTATTTCTTCACGTTACAAGTCAATCCATTTTTCGTGTTACTTTATACTGAGCGAGAAAGAAAGTAAAAAGAAAAGTACAAAAAGATCACATTATTTCATTACAACTGCATGGAAATAAAATTGTGAGGCTGATTTTGTAATTACACTAGTTTACTAAATAAATGATTACAGTGTTGTAATCATTAAACAGACATATCTATTCAAAAAAGTCACCTTGCAAGCTATTACTCAACTTTGTTCGAATATATTCAATTACTGAGAAGAATTCCACAAAAGCTTCATGAGTTTCATTTCCAATTAATTTAATGCAGCATTTTAAAATTAAGCTAAGAAGAGCTTACATTTTATCCATCACTTTGAAAGTGCCTTTTAATTCAAAAAGCTCAAGCAGTGCGTCGTTAAAACTGATGCCTATGACATGTGTAAGAGTAAACAACTGAGAATCAATATAATCCTCTAGAAATCCAGTAGTGGGAATTTTCCGATATTTTCATCATAAAACCTAACTTATTGTTTGAAATGCGATAAAAATAGATGATAGATAAGAGCACTGATTTTAGTCTGAAAGCCAGTCTATTAAATACTGGAACGGGAGAATAGATGATGTACTCTGCAGCTTTTATAAAAGTATGAAAAAAAAAATCTCAGGTTGCGATCGCTTTTTTCAATCGTGTGGTAGCTATGACACAGCTACATTAAAATTGATGTTTAAGTTAAACTTTAACCGGAAATTTCCATGTTTCCGGCAAAAACGCTTCCGACAGAAGTGTTTGCTCAAGGATTGGCCGGTCAGGTTTATCATCTCACCTGTATTGAGCTTCCATTACCACAAAATCGATTATGTCACGATGTCACCTCAACATCCTATTGCCTATTGTTTGATTTTATGAATTCACAAGTCATCACATAACCTGTTGAAACTTTTTTATTATCAACGAATGTTAATTCGTGTAGGATTTGTCATGTTTATATTTCGACTAGTTAGGTTTTGCTATAATTCCGGTTCATTTCCTTGTTAACATGACCGTGTTTGAGCAGATGCTCTTCAGATTAAACCTAAATCAAAGACTACTAACACAGAATTAATCGATTGCTGTTGTATTGCTTTATTTGAGAACTAACAAAATAAATCACTCATTCCATAAAATCGCTGCAGTCCAACAAATAAGTTACCAAGCACAAATAAAACGTGAGACTATAACAATAAAATCTAATTGACTGCATTTGTGCACTGCACTTTCAAGTTTATTGTAGAATTAAGTAAATGGAAGGAACTAACTACTAAGCCTTTCATAGGACAATGTCAGAAGCTGACTGAAATCAGTTGGATTTACTGTGTTTGCATAAAATTTACTGGAAGTCTTCGTCAATATTATTGACATTAGAATTAGATTTTAAAAAGAGATAAAAAATCCTTACTAAATTAGACCTTGTTCTAAATCTTCTAATATCCGATAAATGTGGAAAAAAAACATCAATAATATTCTTCAGATTTACAGCTTCGTCGTGTATAAGGGTGATACACAGTAATTCACTTTGGAGATGATGAGCTTAAGCTATAAAAACGTCGACGAGATGATGAGTTAAGAAGTGTGACCTTAGGAAATGTGATAGACTTTGTTCAAAAGACAATTTTTGCGCAATAACTAATTTAAATTCAAAAATTATGTTCAAGATCTCTACTTATATTGCTTTCAAAACACGGTTATATTTGAATAAAGTGGAGAATATAATTTTTCAAAAATGCATTCAATTAGTACTGTAACATCTCGGATATTTATTAAATACCGCGACTTTAAATATTGTTTTTGTCAGGTATGTGTTTCATAAAGTTGTTAAATGCGTCAAACATCTGCATCTTTATATTACGAATTATCCAGAATTGTCCCATCAATAATCGAATAATGTGTCAGTTTGTATAATCCAGACTTTTGCTTCGAGTGGAAGTTACAGTGACTTACATGATTTTGTTGTTTTTTATCAAAGCAATACATTAACACCACATCTGAATTCTGTTTCGTAGCAAAAGTAAAGCGATAGTTGTAAACGTTTCGAATTCTTTTCAATTCTTGAAAAAGCCTAAGAGTTAGTCGTTAGATAATGGTCAAATACGTCTCGCATGCTCTAAAGGAGATAAAATAAAACCAGATGTTGGAAAACTACTGAAGATTTGAATAATTAGTTAATTAGCAGACAAATTTAATAAAAAATTTCTAGTAGATAAAGAAGTAGTACTTTGATCTATAATGTAGAAAGCATTATATAAGATCTCATAACCAAACCAACAGCCTATAGAAAAAAAATTGAATTTGTCATTAGAATTAATGACCAAAGAGTTGCTAAGATTTGTGACGCCAATTATAGCAATGCAATGTGATACTTTTTTGTTATTAGTAATAAGGGATGATTTCTTTGTTTATCGGGATTTGGCAAAATTGTAATTAGTTTAATTAATTCTTTTTTGGTTCATTATTTTATTGATTATCGAGAAGTTTCATCTTATCTAGGAAGAAAAAAGGAAGAAAATCAATATGCCAGTAGGATTGCTTAGGGCGGTACTGATGTTAGGAGATTACGAATAGGAAGATACAAAGTGAGGCTAACACCATTACATTCCGTACTTTCGGAAATTTTGCAGAGAGTTTTAGGAGTACTATAAAATCGATTGTAATTAGAGAAAAACGGCTTTTTTATGTTTGGCTTTTTGTACAGGTGTCCCATCACACATAGTAGATATTTTATCCTTATAGTAGCACATATCATTCAGTTTGGAAGCTCTATAAGAATTTGAGAAAAGAATAATAGTCATTTTTTCAATCATGAAACAATAGTTGTTTCTGATGGAAAATCGTGGTAATCCTAAAAAGTTTCGATAAATTTGCCGCCATTTGTAGATTTATTTCTAGAATATCAAAGTACAAATTTTTTTTTATATTTTGTTTTTGGCTTTTGGCATTCAACTGTTTCAACCTTGAGATTGTGCTTTTTATCATTTTACTTTGTTCTAATACGTTCAATTTACCGTAGTGTAATGTGTTACGAAAATACCTTTGGTTTCTACATTTAACTTAGGTTCAATAATAGTCCAGTTTTTTTTTGTTTTTTTTTATAAATTCTATCACCACATCCTTCACCTTTAGCAAGCAGGTGGTTTGACACGTCGTGGTCCTGCTGCAGACACTTTAAAGTTTGGTAGTTGACCGTTCTATCTGAGGACAGCACTAGGATCAGCATTTAGGTGATAGACAATTATTCGTTCAGTGATGAACCCTTTAGGTCCTGCTGGATAAGTCCTGCTTTAAGCCATTTTTGTGATTGCAGTGTTGTTTGATCGTCGTGCGATTCCTTGATATGTGTGGGTGAAAGACGCACAGACAAGCTATCTTTAGGTACTAGTGAGAGAAGTACCGCTCCTACCTGTGTCAATTCCCTTCAAATTGATAGCGACACATTGGGGTAATTTAACTTGGATAGATCGTTGACAGTTTATCGATTGTATGTAATTGTATTCATTTACATTGTAGTTCAGTTGAATCATATTACGGTCAAGTCCCGTTTCATTTTTTTGTGTGGTGTGAAATTTTATTACACTCTTTGCTATCGATTGAACAATTTTACCTAACGAAAAAGGAACTGCTCGAAGATTTATTCTTTGAATTCTTATCATCATCATCGGTCTACAGTTAATATTTATTACAGTACCTAAGTAAATGGGGTAAGTAGTTAGCTGGATTGCGTAAGATAACTTTTTTTGAGTAGTGATGATGGCATGGAAATTGATGCAACATTGTTGTGGTAAAGTATAGGTTTAACAGGATATTTTCATTTGATTTAATTATTTCTACAAATCCTTGCCTTCCTAGTTTTTCGCATCAGTTTGATTTTAGTAAACACCAAATAATTTTAAGGCAACCAATATTTGTCAACAAATATGAAATTGAAATTTTTGAAAAATTTTTTCAGAACCAAGTCAAAATTGTGATATAATCCATTTTTTGCTTCTTTATTTTCAGAAACCATGGATTCAAAAATTATGTTCTTATGTTTGACTTTATATCGCCAATTTGGAACAAATAATCAAAACCATCACAATTTTATACATTCTCTCATATACTATCCATGTTTTTTCAAGGTTGAAAAACAAATCTGTCGTGTTTAGAGAATTACTTCTTGTTCGATTCCTCCAAGTTTTTTTTGTTTTTGTCACGGATAAAACTAAAACAATTTTACTTAAATATATTTTTTTTCTAATACCCAAGTATAACACAAAATCGACTTGGTTTAATGAAATAAATAAATAAATAAATAAATAAACTAAGGAAATTGTTTTTTACATATTTTAAACAGATCAAATTCTAACAAATAATAATTATCTAATTAAATGTTACTGTGAGTCAATGTTTTATACAAGATTTTTTATGTATAAAAACTTTAAAATTAAAATCCAATTTTAATGCTATAAATTAAAACTTTAAATTTTAAAATGACACCAAAGTTATTTCATTTTAATATAACGCAATAAAAAATTTCATTTCCTCAAACATTTAAACGCTAAATTATAAGTCTGCTCCAACGCACAAATTCAAAGGTTCAAGCTAATAAGCACAAAGTTAGTCAACATTCCTATTTTTCTCGAAATAATTACGTCCCAGAGGTTGCTTAATAGGAAATGATATTGTTTATGCCATTTATCATCTGGAGCATTATAAAGTTTTACCAAAATTCTATTATCCTGCGTTTGGCAACAAAATTAATATAATTTCAATTACTTTTTTTTAATAGTAATTTATTATGTTTATTATAGAAAATTAGAAGAATTTTACTGTTTACTTATTGTCGTTTTTTTATGAACCATCAATGTTAAATGCAATATCTAATCACATTTAATCAAAAAGCACATCTCCGGTTTGTTCCAGTAGTTTAATCTCTTCAATAAATCAACAATTTTTTATAAATTCGGGAGTCTGGTTAATAATTTAAACGACACATTTCAAATCTGATACAAAGTACTCTATTTACTTTAAAAAAATTAGTTCGTTTAATCAGTGGTGGCATTTATTTATTGACCATTACCCTATGATTAATTATCTTTTAAATTTGATTGCTGATCCCAGGGATAGTTGTCATAGAGAATTCAATAACGAAGCTTTATAGAAGAATGAACTTTGTCTTAAAATCCAATGAGGTGTAGATGGTGGAGAGGAAGCATGAAATTGCTGTTATGTCACCTTCTCCGCTCTGCCGGCTAACAAATAGTTAAGAAACTATGTCAGTCAACTTTAAAATATGACGCCAAATCTAACATGTCAGCATTTTAGCTCCTCATCAGCTCTTTTTATGGAAACACAAAAATTTTAAAACTATCTATAATCCAAAAGTGGATCCTATAATAAGCTTAAAATACTCACAGTCGAAAAATCGACGTTTCATTTGGGGAACTTTTATGAGCGGTTTAGATAAAGTTAAGCTTGATTTATATAGACATTAAACCCAATAAGGCATCTGAAACAAGTTAGTTTTTTTCACAGTTAAAGTCTTGATGATTATTTTCAACCAGCATCGTCTTAAAAACAGAAATATTTGTTTTTATGATAGCGGTAAAAATCACAAACTTGGATAAATAAAAGTATTTATAGCTGAAAGCTCTTCTGCTGAAGAATGGAAAAAGTCGTGAAAAGCCTTTATTAAAATTTGCCTTCGACTGTACACGCAGTCATCTTAAAAGCTGAATCTCGTGTATGTAATGGAATTTGAGAAAATTGCAATTTCACTCCATCTCTCTCTAGACTTTTTATGAAAGCCTGTGTTGGATCTCAGTCAGTTTCATGTAATTTAAGACCCACTATACAGAGCACCTCAATCACTTATAAGACGGATTCAAGGAAAGTTTTGACGACTGAAAAAAAATTTGTTATTTGTTTTATTATAAGTGAAAGAGTGTAGCGAATTTTTGCTGTTTTTTCATATGCTAAATAAGTTCCTTTTCATTTATTTCAATGAAGTTAAGGAAGAATAATTTTTAATACTCTTCTTGAAGATAATAAACGCAAATTGTTCCACTAGGATCAAGTTTTTAAAACAGCAGTTGATGGTTTCTCATGACTGAAAAAATTAAAGATCATAATTTACAATTCACGAGAGAATGGTCTTTTCAGACTAGCTTTAGTCTAAGCTCCCTCCAGACGATTGATTAGGCTTTGCAGAAAAAAGGTCGGAGTTTTCCATATATAATTTCTTTTTGCGATTAAGACTGGATTTGGAGAAAATCAATCAAAAAATAATATTATCCTAGAAAATGGAGGAAATCGCACGACACTAATCAATAACGAATAGAAAAATTAGTTTGCAAGTCATAACTATGACAACAACAAAATTTTTTGCAAATTTTTTGAATGTTTGAGAGATTTAGCAAACAATAATAAATGGAAATTTTTTGCTGTTACATTTCATTAAGTTATACAATTTTAATTACGTTCAAGTGTCTTTCTATGGTGTTATGTCATGCTACAAGTTGATATTGATAAGCCAAATGCAAAACAAAAATGAAATACTCTTTTTTGAGGTTTGTGTTGTTACGATTTTCTTATCGAATATCATTCAAGCATCAATTCACATCCTGAAAATTCTCTAAAACTTAACGTGATGTAAACTTACTCTTAAACGTGTGGACGTGTGGTTTACAAATAAATTTATTCTAAGTTAAATCGATAACCACAAAATGGGTTACCTTAGGGTAACATCAATCTATAAATTAACCCTCATTGTTCCACATTTTAGTACCTAAGGCTAAATCTTATTTTCATTTAGGAAGGGATTTATTTCTAAGTGGAAGTATAAATATTTCCTAAATCATAATTAACGTTTAGTAACAGCTCTAACCAAATTTTAACCAGCAATGATGTTTTCATAATTCCTTTCATAAATTATTCAAAGTCTTTGTTAACAAAAACAAGAAAAATATTTGCATCAATTTTTATTAATTTTTAAAATGATAAAATGAAAAAGTCTGATAAACTCCACAAAAATTCAAGTGAAAAATTTAAAATTAAATGATTTGTAATTAATCTGAAATGGTGATTTGATTTTCAAATTGGCTTAGTTTTCCATTATAAAAATATCAATTCTTTGAATACTCTGTCACAAATAAATCTATTTCATTTATTACAACACTAAAGTTCTCACTTTGTATGCATAGAATCTGAAATTCTTCTCTCATGAGACATCTCTAGACTCTATTTGGCCCAAAATTGCTTAACTTTGATCAAATTACAGATTAAATAAGATCATTTCTGAAAAAGTTCAAAAAATATTGCTTCTTGTTATTTTTTTAATTTTAATTTGATGAATAATAAAAAAAGTGAAAAAACTTGTATTTATCTTAATGATTTTTTTGGGGACAACTATAATTTATATTTCTTCACTCACTTGAGATACAATTCCATTCCTTGGAGGTGTCAGTTTTTAACACACATAGGCTTGTTAACATTACTTTATTATCAATGTTTCCCATTTTCCGTTATCCACTGCTATAACTCAAATTTTTCAGAAGTATAATTTATCCTGTTATATGCCCAAAAAAAGTCAATCATTTTATTTAGGAGCACAGCAGTAGAATGTAATCTGATTTGAACTGAAATTTACTTTTCTCTGTAAAACGTGAAAAAAATTTCCAAATCCACTTCCGTTTTCCAATACGTTCCCCTATGAATCACCAGGTGCTAATATTAGCCCCGTATGCGTCGATGCGGACAACAAAAGCCCTGAATTGGTTTCGATTCTGCTCTCAATCACATCTGACGCCTCTTGAACCTTCGTATCACACAAATTGTTATTAAGTGCAGTGATAAGTACAGAGAAGAATGGTCTCGATACACAACGCAGTCCTAACGGAGATGTTGGTCTTTATGGTGGTGCAACAGCCGCAAAGACATGCCTCAATGATACGACGACAAGCAGCTAGTACGAGACGAATCCTCACTTCCGCACTGCTTGCAGAATGCTGCTACAAACACTGCAATGCACTACGGAATTGAAGACACGCACTCCTTTTTGAATGCTTCCACATATATTTTTTCAGAATTTACTGAATAACAGATAGTCTCGTCTTGGCTTGACACAATATACTTATCAATATTTATCACAAAATTAAGTAAGCGTAACGTTAGTGGTTTTTTTAACTACAATAAGCTGAGTTTGCGAGGAAGAGAATTTTCTTTTGTTTACTTGACGAAATGTAAATATCTGCAGGAATATCAATTCTATGTGCATTATTTATAAGTTTAATCAGCTGGAAAAGTTCGATGTTGGTTTTTTAAACAGCACTTGACTCTCATTATTTTGGAATTTCTATGCGCATTTCTTTATTAAAACATAAATTTTCCTAAAAATAAAGAAATATTTTCCAATGTCCAACTGCAAGAGTGGCGCAGTATAATTATAAATATATACAGAGTGATTTTTTAAAGACGAGTTGCTCTAAATATGTCAAAAAATAATCGTGAAAATTAACGAATCCTGAAACAGGTCAACTTTGTTCGACGAAAGGCACATTTTTTTCTGTTAGGCCCCAGTCAGACTTTCAAATTTTATCAAATTATTTGAAGAAATTAAAACTTTGATTGGTGTCATCAACACCAACTTAATAATCAAAGCTTTTCCACTTCTCGTTTGATAGCTGCAACGTCATCGTAAGTAGTGCCGTAATGTCAGTTTCTGGTATCAATGATCAATTTAATTTTTGAATTTTGATATTTGTTTTTTGTTTTTCAAATAGTGTTTATTGTTTTTGCTTATTTAAAGAGAAAAGAGAAGAGAAACTGTCATTTTGAGAACACTACCTCTAATGACGTCACAACTACAGTGAAACGGTTTTATTTATTTAGGTGGTGTTGGTGTCACATTACATTTTGATGCGACAGTTAGTTAGTTTTGATCAAACAATTTTATGGAATTTGATGAAAATTTGACAGTCTAACTAGGACCTTATACTTTTGAAATTTTTAGTCTCTACAAGTTTTGAGGTATGAAAAGCCCCCTTAAAATGGAATGTAATACCAAATGTAATCTATTTTGGCCATGGATTAAGATGTATCTGTTTTTTAAAGTTTTGATGGTTTTCTATTGAAGTCACAATGAACAAAGTCTATCAGCAGAAACTATTAGTCTAGTAGTCAAATAGTCTTTTTAAGACAGGTAGTTTTAATATAAGAGCTTTTCGAATCTAATTGAAATTTAACAAATTAATTGAACAATGGGAAAAATTGTAATACTTAAACATTATAACTGTAAAAACGACAGTCTTGTTTAGTAATTAACATAAAAAAAATTTGCCACTGTAGTTAACGCAAGGAATTTCTTTGTATACACGTTAATGAAATACTTACGTGTTTGTGCACAACATTGCGTATAAAAACATTACCGTCGGCTAAATCTCATTAAAGCAGCTTTCATTATCAAGCATCAAAACAACATTTTGTGCATGACTTAACGAAATTTCAAATAATATTTAAAACATGCTGTTGTATAAATTTTTTGTTCTAAAATAGTAGTATTAGTTTACACATAGTATTCATAGACTTTTTTCAAATATATGGATACAAAAAATAATAACTAGCAGAACGTGAACTTGAAAAATTCTGTTGGAAATGTTTTAACTGTAGATAACTTTCATCACTGCAAGAAATTTCCGGTCTCAAGAGAATGGAAGAGGTTGCTTAAAACTGACATTGATACATGAGTTTACAGATCAGAAACGTACAGAACACCATTGAATTTTATCAAATAAATCTGTGTTTATGAAACAATCAAGAAAACAAATAAAAATTGAAAGTTACTATTTACTACAGGTGGTTATAACATTTTTCAAAAATTTCATGCCAATAAAAACGATAGAAAAATTAATACAGAATAAAGAAATAAAAAATTTTGCTATATTTCAAAACAAATAGGAAAATATTGAAGTTTGTAACACCCTCAAATGTCGCTGAAAATGCTTTAGAATGAAAACCAACTTGTTCAAAAGCTCCTGAAACATACTTGTACTACAGTTTACAAGTTCCTTAATACGAACTAAGACTAAATCAATAACTCAAGTTCATATCAAACTGTTGTTCTATTTTCTGAACAGTATGGTGTTAGGACAAAATAATCTCTCTAATAAATCATCTTCAAAGTTGCGTGCAGATGGCTAGTATTCAAGTCGAGTATAGAAGAGCTTGTAGAATCACATACAACCGACAAATTAATTCGCTGAAGATCCTCAATTTTCTCACACATATAGTTATATACTCAATGCTCCACATAACAAACTCGTAAATTTCATGAAATATATATTTTTTTGTATGATTTAAATCGCTGCCTGTTTCTGTCATCCGTGAAAGCTTGTAATGCTATTTCTGCAAGAGCATCTTTGCGTAATTCTGTGAAACCTTCATGCATATTTAAATCGATTTGCTTGCGTTGACGCACTTAATGCAAAGCTGGGAGCATCTCTAGCTCTCATACATCTAAACTACACAACTCCAAACATTTGCTAACATCTTAGCTGCTTGTACAATAATTCAATTTAAAGCTGTGCGCTTTTTCGCTTGTCGCTACCTCTTTAGTTGCAACAGTAAACATCAGTATACCATTTCATATTACATAATCGGGTTATTTTGATGTATTGATAGCTTCCTGCTTCACGTTAAGTCGAGGAAACAGTGATGAATGCACAACTGATTGCGGCCAGACTGAACAACAATTCAGTCGACAAAAACTCAACGTCACCAATAATTAATGGTGGAATTAATTAAAAGCCTCTTTAAATAACGTCCATCATTGAACTCGTTAATGGATCGTTGAAAGTTTTTGCTTCTACAGAATGAATTTATGAAAAACATATTTGAACTCTGAATTGAAAAAAATTCTTCATCTGTTACTCTTGACACTTTTTTAAAGCATATGAAAATTGCATTTTGAGGAAATTTTCTCTTCGTAATGAAACATCCGGGTCTAGGGTAAGTTGAGGAATATTAATGAAGTCAAGGAATCTCTTATTTATAAAGACATCTCCCTTTACGTTTCTTGATTTTGACCGCCGAGTCAAGAATTTTTAATTAAATCTACATTACTTGGAATATTTCTAGGAAAAATTGTGAATGTTCAAAGTTACATTGATTTTTTTCATTTGACCACACCTCTAGAGAAAGATTTCATTCTAGAATAGTGAGTTTAGAGAAAAGTAAGTTAAGTTTCTAATGTCTCACTTTGATAGATCATCAGGGAATATTCTATTTCTTCAGTCCAACTTGTTTCCCATTTGGTGTAATTTGCATAGCACAGAAAAACTGTTGGGCAAATTTTAAAAGCTGATTTTACGCAACATTGCACAGGTTAAGAAGCAAGTTAGAAAGCGTTCTCTGTTAACAATACATTTAAATTAAATTAAATAAAAGGAAGGAGTCTGTATTTGCGGCGCCACGAATACATCAACCTAATGTATTTCAGTGCGAATTTAAATGAGTCCATTGTCAAAACCAATCTGAAACATATTGATCCTCTCGAGCACTTAAAATAATACTTCTGAAATATTTCGTCCTTCATTAAATCCCCAAGTGATGAAAGAAATACCACAAATGTCAGAATAACTCGACAAAGAGCCATTTTTATTGAAAGCTGATGTCTGTTTTGTACTGATATCGACTTATCTGTCTTGGAGTCCTACAACGTTATGACATCTCACGAACTTCTCTTATTATGCTTTCGCAGCTAACGTCTCTTAGAGATACAAAAACATAATATAGACGCCAAGTTTATCAACTTTTCGATCACAAGCAGACATTTTTTGTTGTCTTGTGGATCATCGGTAATCGTCTGAAAATTACGGTAAAGCTTTAGAATTTTCTTCATAACTTTGGCAAATAGACTGAAGAATAATAGTGAAAAGCGATGCAAACCATCAGCAAAATCCTACCTCTTTTACTTTGTTTCATAAAATAGTTGATGAGTCACAGTTTTACAGTCTGAAATATTCCAGCCTCAGAGGAGTTGTATTTCACTCCTTCGAAGCCCTAAGATCAGGCTGACCGCCTTACAAATGGTTTAGATCGTATATAAGAAAAGAGGTGTTTTCAGCTGAGCCGAGCGGAAAGTAGCTATAAAAATAATAAAGCAAGGAAAAGGGTGAATGCTTCTCACACAAAATATTCGAAAAACAAAATTTCAATATTTACAGCATGATCTAATATACCTAAATTACTGCTTGAAATGAAAACAGTATAAGTTAATAACAGCATAAACCACCTTAAGAAAAAATTACAGAAGTAGGTATTAATTATCAAATATACAAAACTCCTAGAATAATGGTTTTTAAAGTCAAAATAAAGTAATGTAACAAAAATTATCAGTGTACATTACACAAAGTTGAGCAGTTTAAGAGTTAAGAAACTCCAAAGTTACAAAAGAACATTCTTTTTAAATAACTCTGAAACCACTTGGACAATTTTGCTAGAAGTTGGCAAAGTATAACACTATCGATGTGTCACGTTTTAATGTTATCCGTTCCTTTATGCTAGCATTTTGTTCTTTATATTATTTCTATTTTCCATTCTATTACTTTCATTATTTTCCTTGCTAATTTCTTCAATATACAAAAATTCAATAATAGTGAAAATTTTTACAGAAACATATATTGACTGCTTACTATTAGGCATTTCAGTACTGAGATCTGCTGAAAAAAAATTGGCATTAATTTGAAAACTCATACCAGCGTTCTACTCTAAAAATTCTTAACAGTTTACTACAAAATTTCCAATGTTTTTAACATAACTTAGACTTAAAAAATAATCGTGCTTGATGTGCATTACTATTTTTAATTTTTTTTCTCGCTTCGAAAAAAAAAGTAAAAATATCATTAGTGTTACAGATTTCTATTTAAACATGCCAACAAAATAAATGTTTTTGTTTGTAATTTTTTTCCAAGAAAATGATGCAGTTCGGATTGTACTGAATTATTGATTTTGACCTCAAGTAAAACCATTATTCTGAAACACATGTAAACGACTGTATAAGCTGCTTTTACCGGTTTGCATCGCTTACTTCCAAGCTTGTTTTTACAGCTATAATGCAAAGGTGAGTAAGTAAGCTGGTCAACGGTTATTACTCAGTAAATAAAAGAAAAGCCCAACTAGGCGTTGAACAGATAAATAGGCTTTTCCATAAGTATCAGCACGAAAATTTATAGAATTAAGGTTAAATTCTGAAATACTATAAAAAAGCAAACTATATGACCTAATTTTTTGAAAAATATTTTAACTTAAAAACTACCCCAATAAACAGGAAATTGTATTTATTTTGACTCATTTCAATTATTAACGGATTCTGACTTATATAGAATTATATTTATGTTTTTGAGTAATATTACACATACACAGTAATTGTATATTTACATACCAGGAGTTAAATACAATACACACGACTTTGCCGAACGAGCAAAAGGAGATTACTAAGTACTCAAGTGTTAAAAAACACTTCTACTCAAAGTATAATTAATGTTTTTTTCTTTTTTCTACAATCTTTTGTGATTTGATATCACGACGTCTTAAGCTCTAGGCAAGCACTTTTAGCTGACTTTTGATTAAACTTATTCTGAATAATTACAGTGAAAAAAAAAATTTCTTACTAAAAATTAATGTAATATCATTATATTATTCAGATAGTTTATACAGAGTATTAACTATTTAAAATTTTGAGTTTTTTATCTCCAATTTTTGGAGAATAGTAGATTCAGTTACAAAAATCGATAATAGTGCGTTTGTATTCAATTTATAAAATCTTTAACTGTTTTTATTGTAATTATTTACGTGACATGTTTTGTAATTATATTCTAGAAATGGAAGATATTCACAATTTTACAATATTACAGAATATGACATAATTATAAATACAAATAAAAAATTACAAAAAAAACTTTCCTTCCTAATAAAATCAAAGTAACACCTTAAGAAAAAAGTTGTAGAACTGACTGTAATTTGGGTGTTGGTTACTGCCATGTTTTGAAAAACATGATTAATATTTGAAGAATCAAACACTGGGACACGGTCAATTACTGGTACTTTTACCTTAATGTTTAATTTAGAATTTTTCAACATAACATATTTTCTTTCGTAAAAATAATTCAAGATACAAGACATTACATGTTATGGAGTTGAATAGAAATAACGTATTGAAATTGTGATGTATTTTTGTAGAAATAACAATAATTTCTCACTACAGACGACACTCTGAACAATATAAATGAAAGTGCAGCAATATTTCTGTAGCTTGCAACAATAATTGAATAAAAGTAGCCATTACATTCAGCACATGTAACGCTTTATTAACAAAAAATATGTATAAATCACTTGAAACAACCTAAATTGCGCGTTTCTCTACACCATCATAATTTAAAATTGGTATAAATTACACGAATAGCGAGGTTACATGTCAATAATTCAAAACGATTGAGTAGTGGTCGACGATACATCACTCTTGATGCGTTACCAATAATATTAGCAACATTCGAAATGTTACAGAAAGAACCAATTAATATCGAAATTTCACAGTGTCATCATAAAACATTGAAGCTTTGTTCTTCGCCCCTTGATGCTTTTGTAGGCCTTTTCCGTTATTGTTACATAAATCAATCAATTTGCTTTATATGTATATACGCGCTTTCTACGTTTGTCTACGTCTCGGTTGTGATTTCGAATCGTTAATGCAACTTTGAATAGCAAAAGCGCTTTCTACAGGTAAACAAACGCAATTTTTACACGATCATTCAATGTTTCCGAAATTTCGCTCTAACTTTATGCTCGGGAAATACAAATTATTCTCCATCAATGTTGAATAGAGATTGCTTTCCTCTTTGACTAATTGTTGAGCCAAGATTTTTGTTAAGACACTTGTTCATTAAAAAACCCCTAAATCAAGTTATGAAGATTCTATTATAGTTTTGTCAATTAGACCAATCAACATCAGAAAATCAGCAATATCAAAATTGTTACGATATGTGAAATATATTCACACTAGTGTTATATGGTTGTCAGATGTCATCCCACACAATTGAATTCCTAATGATTTATAAAATGCAAAAGGAAGAACAAACATTAGTGAGTACTAACTTCAAACCTTTATGATGATTTAGCATCCTTGAATGAGTTTTTCTTATTTTAATGTCCTGTTTTCTCGTGAATGACTTTATGACAGAACTGACTCCAATATTTTGACATTTGTTGAAAAGATGAATCTTTCGTTAGGAGTTTCGTTGTTAACATCTAAAATAGATAATTTGAGGTCCTGTAAAAAATAGTTTACGAAACTCGCTGGAAAGTATCTATCTGTGCTCGTTGGTATTTCTCACTCAGCCTACACCAACCTCGCACTATATCTTTTACTTTCCATGCTTGTTACATAAATATATACGAGGTCATTATGAAAAAAATGTAATCAAAGTTGGCTGAAAAATCACATGCAAAATTTTGTGTTGCCGCTAGTTAGTTACTAACAACGGCTCTCTGCCAAACATTTTTCTCAAACACTACTTTTTGGAAATTGAGATTAAAAGGTTTCATTCTCTTCAAATCTTTAAAAAAATTGTGTAAAACTTTTTTCATTTGAAATTTTTTTTAGTTGCCAATTATAAGCTACTTGTATGATTAATATATTTTTGTGTACATATTTACAAAAGGAGTTGATAGTAATGCACGCGTTCAAGGACAATAGCAATTTAAATGCTAAAGTAAATATTACTCTATTTGGAGAGGATTAAGAGGATCTATGTTGTGTATTATAATGATTTACTGTAACACACTAGTAAAATGTACAGTTTGTATATTGATAAATAATTGTTTAAGGCACTAAAATAGACCGAAAGTCACAAATGTAAACAACGTGACAAAACGGATTAAATTTTATTACTGTTAATAGATTGGATTAAAGATTGAAAAATATTTTTTCTTCAATCAAATTTTTAGTAGATAAGTATCGTTTGTTCATTAAAAAAAAAAAAAAACTTGCAGCAAGCCATGACATTTTTACGTATGTCATACATGTCATGAAGACGATATGCTTTGAGTGCTGAATATCAAGGAAGACATTTTCAACAGTTTTTGTAGATAATAAATAAATATTTTCATGAAAATGTGTTATTTTTTTTAATTGTCGAAAAGTGAGGTTATAAGATTTTTCATTTTGGCACCTATATAATAATTAATCGCAGACATACAAAAAAATTGTTTTTTTAGTTTTAAAGCCTTCTAGAGTTTTTTTTTAATGAACACGATATATCTAATATAAAAAGCTGGGAATATTAATACATGCTTAACAAGCAATAAAACTTGGAATTTTTCATCATCATTCCAAGCTCGGTAACTACTTTAAAATAAAGGTGAATTATTCCAAGTCTTTTCATTAAATATTAATTCGTAATGATGCTTCATTGAAGCTAAAATTTACTCAAAGCACTCATTTTAACTAATAATTCCTTTAATAATGTAACCACATTTCCAGCAAATATGACGTAGATGTAATTAGTGTCAATTTTTACAGTCTTAAATTTAGGAGTAGAAAATTAATACTCGAGTGGGTTTGTAAACAATTTTTAGCTTTTTTTACTTTTCAAAACGGTTTAAAATATCCTCTATAAACATTAGAAATGCGGCCCAAACTAAATTTCCGTTTAATTTTCCGGCCAACGTTCTTAATGTGCTCACCCTTGAAAATACGCTTTGTATTCACCCTACCTGAAACATTCACTCATCACTGGCCAGAATTCATATAAAATTCATCGAGCCCAAAATGAGTTGATTCTGTTTTGTTCTGATTGCTCGCTGAGAAAATCACCTCGAGATATAACTACAACTTTTATTGTAAGTTAAATTAGTGATAAAGTCAAGTTCAGGAGTTAATTAATTAATTTAAAATTCAGCTCAAATTCTCTATTATTTCGAAGTTTTTGAATTGAATCAAAAGACTGGTTTGAGACACCTGCCACGTAAAACAAACTTTATTCGAATTTCTGATACCAAAACTCTGTTCTATGATGTGTCATCGTTGGAAGAATTTTATATGTAAGACGTGGTAAAACTTTCATTATGATCGATATCTTTTGTGAACATATTTTTTACATTATCGAAAAAAATTTATTGCCATTGCAGGTAAATAAATAGTTGAAGCTATAAACATTAAAAGCTTAAATCAACTTTTTTTTAATCCTATTAAGTATGTATTGGTATGTAATAGCTATAGTCTCATATTAGTATTAAACTTGAATATGTCACATCAATGCTACATTAATTTTGTTCTCTATAACAACAAAAGTTTGGTTAATGAATTTGCAAATGGATAAATCTTTAAATCTGCAGAATAGTACAATATCCAAAAATTCTGTTACGACTATTTGACCATAAAAATCTGAATTCAATTTATTTTCTGTGTTCCCTATAAAGAAAAAATTCAACCAAGCGAAATTGTTATCTGAAACTTAAATCGGTTCTTACAGACTGGGAAATACATTGAGTTTCTTTAATGTCTTTGTCCATCTCAGATTCCGCAATTATCCTCTTCTTTTTGTCCTAGAAAGTGAATCCTAAAATTCACTATTCTGAAATTCCAATAATTAAAAGAAAAAATCTCAACTCTTATTTGAATTTAATTACTGGTTCAACCTTTTTTTTTTAAGAATAAACGAACGGAAAATTCCCAAGTAATGTTTGTAGAATTTCAGGGTAATCAACATTGTTCTCTAATAGGTTAATACACATTATGAACTTCAGATAAATTACAAATCGATTAAATTTGGTGATGGCACTAATTGGCTTGCTAACAGACCAGAGATAAAGGCATTGCAGGTACCCGCATAGAATCCATAATCTGTCACTTATCCAGGACTACTGTTTACACTTAAAAAACAGAAACAACAAATCCACTCAAGTGAAATTTTTAAATCGCTTGTTTATCAGTTATGAGTTTAGTTCGAGATTTATGAAACTCTAGTCGCAGCTACTGCAAAACCCTTGGAATTCGAGATAACTTTGTGATGCTGTTTTGATAACTTAATATAACTAGAGAGTTGCAACGAAACATTCCGGTTTGACTTGATGAAAAACAAAGAAATTGAAACCTAATTGAGGTTTCAGCAATTTTAAATACTTTATTCCAAGCTGCAAAATTTATGAAAGATTACTAATTTTAAAACTTTTTTACAGCAGAATAATGTTTCGCATTTCACCAACATGATTATAAGGTAATTATCTCCATTTGTGTCTTTGTCAATTTCTATTAACGTATGTTAAATCATTTTATGTCATCAATGATAAACGTTATGTTCATTTGTTGGCTTTTTCGTATTATCGGACTGAAGTTTAGAAAGTGAAAATACCATTTTAGCACTTAATATCCAAATAAATTTTGTCATATAAGTGAAATGATCCGTATAACGACGGATATTTGCTTTTAAACGTTCGGAAGCTTTCCTTTTATCAATGTTCTTATAGTGCTTTATTTTATGTGCGTATTCTAAGAATGTGATGGTTTGAAATATAGGCAATCTGTTCCTATCTTAGAATTTTCTGCAAAACAAATGCACACTTCGGGAAAGTTCAAATAGCGAATGTAATTTTTTTTTAATGTAGAAATTCATGTATATTAACATAGTGTAATACAAGTACAAAAATTTTCTTGCTTTTGAAAAGCTTCACGTAAGAAGTATACAAAGATCTTATGAGTTTTAATATATAGTTCAGAAACCTCAACAAACTAAAATTATTAAGTGATAAGTAAAAAAAACTACCTAGAACTCTTGTTCTTTTTGTTTATTTTATTATTTATTTATTTGGTGAGTATTTAGAATTATAATTAAAACATCATTTATGATAAATGGAAAAATTAATTATGATTCCGTTTATTTACCTTGGGATGCAAATGCTTTATTTATAAACAAAATATAGGGTTTGAAATAAACCGTGCATATGCTGGCGGCAAAACTTTCCTGTGCTTATTAACCAAATATTATGGTTAGAAATTAAAAAGTGTTTATTTTTTCCATTTCTGGTAGGTACCAGTGCGTCTGAAGATAATAGATAAATTGTGATTTTCATTTTGTGAATTCACGCTTCAATCCATATTTCTTTAGAATGTCGACAACTTTATAGAAAATAATCTATAACTCTATTAAATAGAGTCATGTTCAATAAACGAGACGTTGCAGCGGATGCAGTAATTTGTCAAAGCTCATGAATGCAGCAATTCATCCTGTCAATAATGATCATTTATTTCGTCACATATTAAATGTCTTTGGGTCTGGATGTAACCGAATCATAATTACGTCCATTCCTTAGACAAATTGCAGCGAACTTACAGCTATTTGAAAGCCCAGTGGTAATAGTCAAGTTTCAAACTCTATTCTAAAGTGAACGGTTTTTATTCTAACTTCGTATAGACAATGTTTGTATCTCTGAAACTCTATTTGTAAAGGATATGAAATTCGTTTTGCTAAATTAAAAAATAACATCACAAAACAATTTTCCAACAAAAGCTTTAAGATGACACAATTTCGGAAAAAAGAAATGCTGTCGAATAATTCAGCTGTCATCGTTTCTGCACGTATTCAACAATTTTTTTTCTTGTGTTTATGAGAATTCATTCCAAACACAATGCAAACTCTTGTGCAAGACAAATACCTCAAATATACGAGAACATATTTTCTTGTATAGTCGTAAATTCTTTGCTGGACGATTCTTGATATAAACTGTGAGAACGTTCAGTTCAAAAATAAAGTAAAAAAAGTAGTGGACTCATAAATATGTAGAATACCAAGGGATAATATCGTACGTGAGGTACAATACGCCGACCACAATCATTTCAGATGCATACCACACTTCTATTGTTCAGCCTTCACCCATATCCTTCAAAATACTCGGTCATAATGGCACCTAGACTTATGGTTTATTGAAAATACATCAAAGCTTTGTCCCAAATAGAAAAATTGTAAAATCCTTTCTAAAATGTAAATATAAGATGTGACATTAGTATCAAACAAAATCATTAAACCAGAGTTTGAAGTAGAGCAACAAATGTGTTTGGGTAAAACCGATGGTAAAGCTTGTGTGGAATCAGCTATTTTGAAGTTTTATGAATTTCTCATATGCACTAATTTAGAAACAATGTGTATCTAAAAATAATGAATAATACAAATTATTATTAATCAATGATAAGTGATTTTTAATTGTAGAACAGAAATTGATTTTACTGATTCAGATTTTGTAGTAATTTTGTAAACGTGAATTCTTCCAGTTGCTTCAGTAATGTTAAAAGTGACTGTGAGATGTGGTAGATTGTTTGTGAGATGAATTGAAGGCTATCAGTCATGGATATGTGGTTTTGACAAGATAGTGCAACTTTTCATATAGCAAATTAATTGATGCTTTTTTGAAAAAACAGGTTTTTGATTGAATAATTCTATGAGGAGTTGCCGGAAACTGATCGACTGAGTCATCTCACCTTTTGAAGGAAAGAGCTCACCCTCAAACAATTTAACACGACTCAATATAACTCAAGTAGTTGGAGAAATTAGGCAAAAAATACGAAAAATTTGGATTTTTTTTTTTGTAAAAGTAATATTATCATTCCAAAGAGTGAAACAAAAAAATTGTAACATTTAATGTGTTTTAAATATTTTATCATCAAATCAAGATCAATTTTGGACACTCTTTATCTTAAGTTCATACTCATAAAACTTTCTTAAATTAAGTGCACACAAGCAAATAAAACTATCGCAAATTGATTGCTGAGAGCTACTTCCATTTCTATTTGTCCATGTAGATATGCATTGGGAGTACACTTGGACAACTTGCAGCAAGATCTTGCGGATAGTAACTTACTGTAGATTTAAATGCGTTGCTGAAATTATTTGGAGACTTGGACAATCTACTCTAGCAAGTACTTTCTAAAGTTATTCTCACATGTGAATTTGGCTTTGGTTTGAGTTTCTATTATTTTCTGATTGAAAAATGGTGAAATAAGATCATGTATGATAATTACAATATTGATTTATTTTCAGTGAGAACCGACATTAAATAAAATACATTTTTCCAAAGAGAGAGAACACAGCTCAGGAGCAACTACTTGAAGTCAAATACATTCCTCTGAACAATAAAAAACCATATTCTAGTAGCAACATATAAAAAGCACTTTTAATTAGTTTCTGTCTCAAGGAAAGCCAATTGGTATCAATTATTATGACTTTAAAGATTCACTTACATTTGACAACTTTGGAAATGATGATATTTTTGCGAGTATTTTTCTTTTCCCTAGATACTTCTCATCCTTATTTTTACGTCAATTGGCATTCCGATTAATTCACACAAATAGAATGCATTATTAATCCAAGGTGCGCAAATCATTGAGGTAAAATATTTGTCTAATCAGTATTTGTTAGATAGTTTCAGCAATTTGAAATTCACTGCTAATAATTTTAAAATGTACTTCATTTTCTGCGTTTCTTTGTTTAAATATACAACTCCTCAAGCATTTCTATCTTTTAAAATAAAATTATGTTAAAAGTAAGAAGCAACAAACATAAAAAAATATGCCTTTAGCTGGAAATTATAAAATCTTAAAAGAACGTTTCTAGACCTGTAAGTGTTGTTATGAAAATATTTTTATACTTCTTTTTGAATTTGATATAAATGCCACCATCTTAAACTAAAAGATAACCTCAAACTTGAAGATAACTTAAACTAACATAACGAGTTTTCATAATTTTTATTATGTATTGAATTATCAATTGTTAATAGGAATGTATTAAAATGTCTAGATTAGCTTAATTCTTTTACTAAAAACCGAGTCTTAAGTTAACATAGAAAACGAGGCACATGGAAGGCGTTATCAGATGTAAGACAAAAAAATTGTGTTTTAAGATAGAAACCAAATAAATTTTCAAACGTTTTGATTGAAATGTTTTTTCTGTCAATAACTTGTTGAAAGCAAAAACATGCTATGAAATAGAAAATAACAAAGTGGATCAATCACTCGATAAAAATTGAATAAAAAAATGTACATTTACAAGTGCGCTTTGCATAATTGTACTGATATTGCCAATTTTTGAAAAAGTTATACACAACGTTGATTTAATTAATTTTTGCTTGTTTTCAAACACATTTATCTAATCTTCAGATATATACTTTCCATCTGTGCATATAATTAAAAACCCTTAATGAGCTACATCTCTAGTTAAGCATTCCAAAACACGTATTTCTTTGATGCCTTTAATGTCATTAAAGTCCGCAAAACAAAAGTTTTATTGTGCATGAAAACATCTAGTTGTTATTTCTCTTTGTATGTGGCGATGTTTACATGAATAAACAGAAAAAAGTTTATTCATTTAAAGCTTTTGTGGAAAACTTAAAAACACAGTATCTCATGTACACAATAAACTTTTATAGGTTTGAAACAAAATGTTGAGTCAGTGAAAAAATTTTTCAGTATTCTTTATAGGAAGCAGAAACTAATTAGCATTCAAAACATGGTTTTAATCACGAGTGGAAAGAGTACAAAAGGAAAAACTCCAAGACATAAATGGTTTATTTTTTTATCACTTTTTTTAATAACTTGTTCTGAATATTGGAAATTATCATAATATTCTAATAAAACGGCCTTACAACGTTTCAACAATTTACGCTAAAAAACACTTTTAAACTCAAATGGAATAAATGAGATAAAGAAATTAAAGTTTTTAGAAAGTTTCAAAATTGTCCTTCTGTTTCCTTCTGAACCACAGAGTATTTTTTTTTGTTCGAAAAAAGTTAGGCACTTAGTTTGATATCTATCAAAATGTATGCTACTGTTTTTTTTATGTTGGGTAGGAAACTTTACTTTAATTAGAAGTTCCTTACCGGTTCTGGGCACATAGAGGTTGAGATAGAGGCAGTCTTCGCTTTCATTGGCAAGTAGAGGCAAGAGTTTCTCCAAGTACAAGAGTCTTCCTCTCGGGAATTCCAGTAGAGCTTCCGACCTGTTTCCTATATCCGGAGGTCGCTGAGGGCATACAGCACCGAAGCGATCCGCAAGTCGCGTATTCTTCCATATCGAAGGCGTTACTGGTGGCATATACCTAAAAGTAAACCACAACTATACAAATATTATCCAAGACTAACATAATATAAAAACATTTCAACTTTCATTAAAAAAGTTCTTTGTCTCGTTGGAACAATGTTAACAATCTCTTGAGAATTCGTTGTCACTATATGCTTGCAAATTTTCGTCTTAATTAAAATGTTGAATAGAGAAGTGTTTGCTAGAGTTGCTGATTTGACTCTACAAACTGCTACAAATTTAATCATTTCCTTTCGATTTGCTTCCAAAAAAACAATTCTTTTGGAGAGAAAGGTAAATTGTTATTGTCTTATATTCTTCAATATTGTTTTGAGACTTATTTTGATTCTATTTTCTGAAATCACTCCAATAGGATACAACCTAAATTTTCAATCAATACTTTAAACGGATTACTTAATACCAGTAATTGTAAATTTTTTATGAAACCATTTTGGAATAACTATTATGTGGTAGTGAATAATAGAGTTTTTCGGCTCGCCGGGACACTCAGTCGAAACCAGATAATAATCAGTAATTGTGTTTATTTCATATGTTATCTAAATATGTATTTAGAATTTCACTTACCTTTGCCATTGAGAGAATGATTTAATTACTTGTCAAGAAGGATCAATTAAATTAAATTTCGACAAAAGTATTTATTTAACCCTCAATTATAACAGACATCGCTGTTGGTAGCGAATGATAAAAATCGATTTTTAATTAAACTCTGCTAAAGCACGTCATTCCCAATCATATCAATACTCCATTAAATAACTTGTTTCCTTATCTCTTGATCAATATATCAACACGTAGTTGTAAATCTATTCAGTATCTAGAAACAGTTATTTTCAATTTGAATCTGTTTGATTTGGTCTCAAGAGAAGAAATTCATCATTGTCATCTGGAAAGTTTCTTAAAGAATAAAGACACCTACACACCATTTAAAACCCCAAACTCCAAATGTAACTTATTTGTAAAAAAGATAAAGAGAAATTATCAACTTAGCTTTGCAAGCACAAATTTTTGAATAACTGTAAAATGACGAAGAGCAATTCATCTTACACTTTCTACCTGTAAAAGACTGGTCTCTTGAGACTCACTTTGCACTTCTTGTTGACTTAAGCTTTGTTAATAACTGCTTGTGCTTCTTCAGGATTGTTCTAATTGCGGAGAAATAAAACAGTTTCCTGAATTAGGTAAATGGGAACGGGGGAAATGCAAGAGGTCTGCTTATTCGTTACTATAAAATGAACGACAAGATTATGTTAAATGTAGTAAATGGAACTAACTTAATCTATTTCGTGGTGAGATTCTGACAAAATTGAATTTCATAAGCTGACGGACTATTAAAGAGTGAAGTTTAATTAGAATATTGTTGGTTTTAAATGAAAGATAAAAGAATTTGTATTGGAAAAAATGGAAGAGATGATTTTAAAATTCTGATTAAAACTCATATTGCTTGAGAATAAGGACGAATTTAAGGAGTAGCTAGATGGAAAGCTTAATCTGCATTAATAATACTTCTAGATTAAAGATCGTCATATTTTTCAGGTGCAATTTATTGAGGTGAATAAATTTTATTAGAAATTTCTGCTGAAGATGGAGCAAACGTATTGGACTCAAGATTGAACACATCCATTAAATAATATTAGTTTTAAATTATCAGATCTAGTTGAGAGCATTATTCATGATCAAGATAAAAGAAAAAAATTATTAACAGAGAATTGAAATCAGATAATGCAAATTTGTGACTGAATTTTTGACTTTTTCAATTTATTTGAATCATTTACAAGTGAATATTTTATCATTTGTGCTTATTCTTAATTAAAATTTGTGGACTGATTTCTTTTATAGTTAGACATAAACAAAATGTATATAAAAATAAATGCATATATCCTAAATAGTTGAAAAAGTAGTTTTCAGTTGTCACAAACTTTAGGTTGGAAATTTATCTCCTATTCTCCAATTAAACTAAACTAAAAGAAAAATACTCTAACAAAATGAGGAATTAATCAAGAAGTTTGTAATTGATGGCAAAATCTGTGTAACAGTCAATTATTTTTTCCATTTTCAAATTCAATTTTTTCTCTTTATTTTTTATTCTTATCTCAATATTCATACAAAAGTACGACTTCTACAACAATATTGAAATTTAAATGTCTTTTGATAACTAAACCCACTTGTCTGTGTGATTGATAATGATAATACTATTTTTTATTTATTCATTAGTCTGTTAACTAATTATTAGAACAAATACAAACTGGAAGACTCTACATTGACAAATTCTTGACTGAAAAATAATTTCTTTTCTCTGAAAAGTAAAAATGAAAAACTACTGAATTTTTCCAACAAAAAAAAGTTTCTTTGGCGAAGATAAAATAAAAAGTGTGAAATCGCCCACCATTCAACATAAGCGCGTTCATTGAATAATAAAGAAGTCATAAATTTCAACCATTTACATTTCACTTCACTGTTGCCTTCGTAAGGTGAAACACATACCTAAGACTGCCAACTGGAGGCGTCGCATACGGAACTCCAAGGAACGCTTCAACCGGTGGATTGATGTGAATCATGACGCCTCTAAGAGGGCCATACTTAGTCCGCACCACTCGTGTACTGTATTTGTGCACCAGCAAAGAGGCGCCGGCGCCTGAGTCCTCCACAAAAATCACTACCACTATCACCCACATGGCACAGAAAAACGCGGAAACGGAATTCGACTGTCTCGGAAAGAGCGTCTTTAACACACGCATGACGTCACCAACGATGACGCTCACGGCTTTTACGCTGCTGCCTCATTATCCCTTTTCGGAACTAGCACGATTACTGCACGATCTGATCTGAAAAAGGAAACAATTAAAAATTAGAGGCGCCATTAAAAACGAACTAACTTACTTTCAGAGACATTTCACTAAAAAAGCAACTTCGAAGTAAGTAAGAACTTTAAAAATGTTTGTACAGTTGTACTAGAATAAATTTCTCAGCCAGTAATTTCAACTTCTTGGCGACAAGATAAAGCGATTAAATTGTTTTTTTACTTTCTGCATAAAAGTTATGTTAATTAATTTAGAAAAAAATTGCAAATAAGCACTGATTACTTGAATGCAAAAAGAGGCATAGAAGACATTTAGAATGTTTTTGGATTTGATCTCTGGGGTCAAATTTTAAAATTAATTTTTTTATATAGGGGGTATATACAAATTGGCGGATCAGCTTTCCAGTACGTTATGAAGGACCTTGTGAAGAGTCCTAGAAAATTGATTAATATTAAGAAAGTTCTTAGCAAAAAACTTTATGGTAAAATTAGCAACACCTTAAATACCTACAGTGGCTATTCTGTTTATATTATCACAGAATCATTCTATACCTTAATTGTAACTTGTTACTATAGTAATTATTGTTGTTTTCATTTATATGATAGCTGAGGACGTGAGAACATTGTTGCTAAATTGATTTTTTGGGTGTCTTGACAGCATTTTTTAACATACAAGGTATTCAAAAAAGGTGGTAAAATATTTTAAGGGGTAATAATATAGACTAAAGCAAACAGAAAAGTCTTAAGAAACATACACAAAGCAACGGTTTAAAAGATACGGAAGGCTATTCATTTTTGAAACATCCTTTGACAGTCATTTACTACTCATTTATTAAATACAAACAGATAAAAAATAAGGTTATATAACTTAAAACAATGAGCCACTTTTTCATAAACATCATGCATTTTGCAAATTTATTACATATATTGCTTTATTAATAAAGTCAATTTTTGAAATATTTTTTTTTCTCTAATTAAATTTTCTGCATTTGTTTGTAAATAATAATTTTACTATTTAGCAAAATTGTACATTAAAGATGACATATTTAAAAATTTCATGAAAAAATTTCTGATTTCTGACTTTCTGATCCTTATGGTTTATATATATAGAAAAATGAATAAAAAACTGAAAGGTGAAAATAAGTCAAAATCAAATTTCAAGTAACTTCATAAACTATAGGCAATAATGATAATGAATGCAACTTTACCACATAGTAAACCCACCTCTCATTTTTCTATCTCAACATTTTTTTGTAGCTGTAGATATAAGTGAAAGATAACATTGTTATACTTTCAACAATAAAGTTACCTTTTTCTCTTTAGCTTTTATCTTTAGTTTCATAAAAAACGAGCATAGAGCGAGATAATCACTGATTGATATAAAACCAACTTTTTTACAACGAACAATAAAGTTCCCTTAACAACATCCTATGTAACAAAAAATCTCTCCATCTACCCCAAACGTAGAATTATAAATCTCAGTCACCCTTTGCTTTGGTAGAAAAAGTACAGATACAATGTAAAGAATAGCCAAAAAGAGCAATTATCGCTGAGTATCTTAATTGACTCTACAGTAAAACCGCACTTTTCGTTTTTAAAACAATATTTTAAAGAATGAAAGATGTTCTTAAATATTTTACTGAATTTTTCCAAGATAAAGTAATGTGGTTGAAGCCTACCTTGACGCTGAACTTGAAGGCTGCTCCTTTCGGCGTCAGATTTTCCATTGAAGACACCTCTAACGAGAAACATCCTGTCGAGAATTTCCCTTCAAGCACTCTACTTTCTCATCACATAATAAAATTTCAATTAAGCGAACAAAAGGTAAATCGCCTTCCTAAAGAAACTTATGACGAGAAACCAAATTTAATTTAGACAGGAAATGAGGTCATCTATCTATACTGGAGCTTTTGAGATGTAGCTTCGCATTAAAATATCGAGGAAGTATAAGCCATGACCATCTGTTACCGAAACATGTCCATTTCTGAATTTCCTGCGCCGTATGTCAAAACTTCCGCTTCGAACTCTCTCTTCTATTACTTTATAGAGAAGTCCATGTCTGCATCAGTCTTTTCGCGTGTTCTAACTCAAATCACAATCACGTGACGAGCCCTTTGTTACTTTCCATGTCGTGTTTTTCATCTCTTAATATTATGATTTTTTGGATCTCAGTCGACGGAAAATTCAATAATCAGTCTTTAAGTTTTGTTGCTTTTTCTGCTATCAATTCATTTTTCATTTTGAATGAAATTCAATTTCTCGATGTTGTGAACGTATCACCTGCAACAAAAATTCAAAAATAATTTCTTCCACTTTTCACATATCTGGATACTAGTGAAAAGTTGAAAAACATTTTGAGTGTTTACTGGGAAATATGCCAGGAATCAGAAAAACTGTTATCAGGAAAAACATCTCGATAGAAGTGGACCATCCGGAAACTCGCATATTGCCCGGAAGTTAAAATCGGAATCACTACTCCAAACAGATCTTATCTATTTATTACAGAATCCCCAATTTTACAACAAAGAGGTTTATTTGGTCAGAATTCTGGGAAGTTAAATTGAACGTAACCACCATTATCCAACTGTTTATTTTGCGCAAAGAATCAAGAAGTTCCAAAAATTTCACATTATCTTAAAATTGGGATTCTTTCTATTTAAAAAAAAATGGCACGATAGCAAACTAGCTTCTGTGAATAACTAATAGTTATAAAATATATGCTGATTTTGGAATTTGAATATAAAGCAAGAGCTTTGCGTCTCTATTAGCTTTATATTTAAATTTGAATGCGTATTGTGTGTCCGCAACCATCGTTTAATTTTTTCTTCGGCCTGGATTTTCAATACACAATAGAATAATTTAGAAACTTTGTTATTTTTTAATATAGAGCTGCAAAACCTCCGGAAAAGGATTGATTCTTTTTATGATTGTAGAAAACCGTGCATTTGACATGTCGTGGTGTATCGACACACTGGGTTGCGCCCTTTTACAGCATAATAACTTTTTGCGTGATGTAAACTTTAATTCAGAAAAATTCTGCTCAAGACAGGTTAAAACGCTTTAGAAAAACCCTGTTAAAAATCCCACAAGGAAAATGTCCCTGAACTTGGAAAGATGAATAATCCTCGGCAAAATTTATGGCATTTTTTTGTATTTGATGTTTACGAAGAGTTATTGCTCTCTTTGCCACAAAATTTGTATTCATTTAATGCATACGAATTTAGGACATTTTTCTACCTAAGCAAGCAGAGTGTCACATTATGAGCGAATTCTAAAGGAATCAATATTTGAATATAGAAAAGTACTTTCGATGGAATGAAATTGCAAACTTTATTATGTTCTTTATCATTTTTATAGCATGGCTTTCTCTTGTACTTGCCGAAAACCGATTCATCACCTTTACATACATGGATGTTTGTGGGCTTTTTTCGGACCCTTGAAGAATAAATCATGTGTTATATATTTTATCGAAAAACGTTTTGTTGAGATTGCTATAAATTATACTCGATGTAATTTTTTATCTAAGAGCATTGCATACATAAAAAACGCTTATACAGGCTCATTCACAAAGAGTGGCCTATTAGAAGTTTATGGAGAACGTGTTATTAAATCGGTTTGAAATTTTGCTTTTAAGGGTTTTCAAATATAAGCAAATATAAGCTATAAGCAAAATTTCAGTTCAATTGAAATACGGGATCTTCATAAGCTTTTAATAGGCCAGCCTTCATAAATACCCCTGTATACTTGAATGGAAAAATAAAAAAGATGTACTTGAATTTTGATCAACAAATTGTTGAATATTGTTCTAATATTCTTATCATATCCAACATATCAATCAATTTGAAGCTGAATTTAAAACAGTTACAAAGCGGTTATATTTATTGCTTTTCTGGTATGAAATATGCAATGAAATGTAACGAATTATTCAAATTAAAACGTTTGCAGGTATTCAATGAATCAAAATTACAAATATAGGATTTGCATCACCAAATTCACTGATTGTTGATTATCATGAGCCTTGTTTTTCGACTGATATGTAGTTTTCATTATATCCTATTATATTAATATTTTGCTGATGTTAAATTGTGAAAATTGTTACCTGTATTGGAATGAAAATTATCAACAAAGGATTTTGATTGTAACAACACAATTATTGACTAACTCATGAAATTGTAAAGCTGAACAATTGTCAGCAACAAAGGACGTTTCTTGAATAATCACATTTGCAGTCGTGTTTACAAATTTGGATCGTCTATTGAATAAACCACTGCTCGAACAAAAATGTAGCTTTATGTTGTCTCTAGACTAATAAAAATAAAACACAAAGTTGAAAGTTTAAAAAGTTATTTTCTTCACTTTAAGTATGAACCCCAACAGGAAAAGAGTGTCACAAAGTCTTTAAAGCAACTAAAAATTGTATCAAAGATGCAATGTCAGTTCATGTTTATTTTTTAATAGTGTCTAACACGAAAATAACGTCCAATTCTCAAACTTATTTAGAAAAGAGCCATTTCTATTTTGACTAAGAGGATTAAACTCTGACCATTTACGACTTCATCCTTTATTTTATTGCAAATATTTCAGGTACTATTCATTCCTCTATTTGTTAATTCTGTTTCGTCGAATTTGGTGGCAATTTTGCACATTTGCATTTGTAAAAAAATGCATCGCTTGGAATGCGCTTATTTTGGTGAACACTAATTGAGTTTTCACATGACAAAGCTAATAGTCGGACCCATTCATTCATTACTTTTGCATCATTCATCACGTTATTATAAATGAGGACAAGCAAATTTCGACAGTCCCACTAGGGCCTAGCCTTGTAATCAATCACTCACTTTTGTGCTCATCCAAAAGATGAAAATTTCATTTTCTTTCTTGAATTAACAGCAAAACATTATTTTTAGCGATAAATTGAAAATTCTCTCCGAGTTTAACTTTACTATATTCGTTCTTCCATATAAAATAGTTTCTCCGACACATACATCTGCCATTTGCATGTTGACCTATTTCTATAAATTCTATTTAATATCACTCAGACATTTCTTCTCAACTTCAAAGTTTCTGCTTTTCGTATGGATCTGGTAAAACGCTGCGTCAAATTGTAAGTTAAAATTTGGCGCATCCGCCATATTTAATTTGTCGCAGAATAAGAGAGAATATGTGTGATAGGTTACAGATGCCCTTTCAGCAGACTTTTAGCTTTCATACTTTTTAATTACCCTGGTTTTTATACTCTGGAAAGTTACAGAAAAAAGCCACAAAGTAACTGAGTTTGAATGGAGTCACATAAATATAAGAATGGCACATTTACGATTATAGACCATTAAAAGTGTTACTCTTTCATAAATTATTGCAAATAAAAACGCACCTGTTTCGACCTAGATTTGCACTAGTTGTACACTCTGCCTTTGAACAAAATCCAATGCTGTAAAAATGAGTTTATTGCTTTGTTTATGATCGTAGAAAAATAATATTAGAAAAAGTTTGGGTCACAACTAAAGAAGTAACAAAATTGAGACTGAAAATTTCAACAATGAACTCTCCCCATCATCCTCGAACGTGTTTCTTTTACGAAAAGAAAAATCCTATTTATTAGATTTTTCTCCAACATTCTAACAGCAATTAAGTATATTTTCTTTTCCCATTTATGCATATTCAAAACTTTCTAGAAAATTTAATTCTCATATTTCAATTATCTTGTAACTATAAATTTTTAAATATGTTGTTTGCAGTGTTAATTTAGTCCTCTATCAAAACGCCTGAATAATTAATCTCCAAATTACACACACACGATAATAATTAAATAATGACAATAGACAATTATTTACATCATTCGATCATTGTCACAAAACATTAGCCTCAGAGCTTTGATGCTATTAAAATTGGAACATTTTGCATTACTCTAAAATAGACAAAATTTATATGTTGAAAACATTCCATTAAATTCAAAATAAAATTGAAAAGTTTTCAGTTGTATCACCAACTTTTCCCAATTTCTTGTCAGTTTCTTCGTAATTAATTCTCTTTATGCTTTCAATATCCAACTCCATAACTTGAGTAATAAGTTAAATGAAGCTTAACAGACCCAGTTACTGATAATTCAAGTAAAGCTTCATCGAAAGCTATCAGTATCAATGTATGTCTCTTTTCTTCGAGCTTCCGCAGCAAGCAACGACGAAGATAGATGTTAAAGAGGATAAAGTACGATATCGAGCAACTACCCTATGCAAATGCATTTTTGTTAAATGAATCCATCCACCTACATGCTCGCTATGGGTTTAGAACATCGCGGCTAGGTCTTGGATTACACTTTTCACAGGGTATTTATCGTTTCTACCTTTTATTGCTACGGATTTAAGGCTCGGCTACCTCAAACCATCTTTTATAAAACGAAACGGCACAAATATATATTTTAGACGTTTTTTCAACCAATCCATTAGTTTCTAGCTGCTAACCTCAAAACATTAATTTGCTATGTAATGCCGTGAATTATCACATCGTCATGTGTGCTTAAATTACGTTGGCGGAAATTATGGAAGCAATTTCATGTACACTTGAAATATATTAGCTGTAATAACGGCAAAACGATCAAAGACTATCCAATGATACGTTCTACTGAAAAGCTAATTTTAATTTACGAACTAATGTGAGGGTAAAATAGAATGAAAAGAGATGGATATAAAGCTCGTCATATCTAATCCAAGGTATTATGGATTACATCTATAGTGGACCTCAAGAGGCTTTAAATAATGCACGTCGGTTTTATTTGTTGCTAATCTAAATTACTTCTTGTCAGTTTAAACAAACTTGTCAAATGGAAATTGGAAGACAATAGACGCTTTTTATAGAAGGATTCAATAGAAAATTTTTTTATTTATTTAATGTAAATAATAATAATAACGTCTCAACGTAGAGACTTTCTACAGTTATAATGATTTTATTTTTTCTAGCACAAAATATTACCCAAAAATTTTTTAGAAAGTTCTGTTCGAAGCGAGGGTCAGTTAATTCAATAATTTACGCTCAGACTGTCTAAAGTTCCAGACGAATGTTTTAAAAGAATTAGAAAATGTGGTTAGTTTCAAGTTTCAGCAATTTTCTGGTTTGTAACTAACCTTGCAGCTAAAAATCTTTTTTGTTTATTTATTTAACCTTAAATTTCTTCTTTCGAAATATTAAATTCCCTTAAGCGCTTTATTCTTTTACCAAAAGCTCCAAATATTGCAAGAAATGAAGCAATAAGCACAGTGAAATTTTTACATTATTATTTTTCTTTTTTAATTTGAACAAAGCTTTTTTGTAGACTAAATAAAAAATTATTCCAGTCTTCACACAGAAATGAAAGCAACTTGAGATACTCCATCTCTCGGTTCGTTATTAATAATGAGCGAAAATACTGGCACAAAGTAATCTTGATAAGATTTCATTTGAAGAAAATAACATTATATTTTCATTATTTGCTATAGTGGCAGAAATAACAAACGGCAATAATAAAGACAAATTTTCTCCTGTTTAACATATTTTCCTGCAAATTAAAATGTAATATGGACAAGAGCGCAATTAACTCGCAAAGCATTGAAGTTATTACCAGATGTGGTATTCTAATTAAAGAAGTTAAATTAAAACTATTTGCTTAAAACCTGACAAAATGCATCCGCTTTACAGAAAATTAACAATTTTGTTTGATTTTTTTAACAAATGGAATGCATAAAAAATTCAGTCAGCACATTTTAATAAAAAATATGTACTATATATTATTAACAAGTAAAAATGTTTTTGTTTACGTTTTTCTTATTTATGAAAATATTATCGCTTTCTGAATAATTCAGTTTTTGATTTGTGATAATTACCATGATACCATCAACATTACCAACTATTTATTCAATGGTTGAATTGTGCTAAAACAAGCATTTCCAACGCAATGATAACATTGTCTTCGTGCACACAAACTGTTATTTGTGATTCAATACACCGCTATACATGATATTCACCTACAAATATCATCTCACCTCTTAACAATCATATCAATCGGATACAATTTCCACAAGTTCTCAGTTCTATTATAATCAACTATAACAGAATAATAACAAGTCTTTTATGTTCCTAGCATTTCTTTTTTAGATTTCATTATACTAAAAGACAAAAGCTGTTGTGATTTATATGAGTGAATGGCTGTCCAATCTCCAGAGCGTAATCAAAACCACGTTCCAGTTCAAATTCACTCCGGTAATAAGCCGAACTGAGAGGTAACGAAACTTGTAATTGCTTCAATAAGTCAATTACTAAATTATTACGAGTTTCAGAATTTGTAGTAAATTTAAGCTTTTGTCGCAAAGCTGGAACAAAGTAATGTAAATGAAAAATCAAATATAATTATTTAGCACTTTATGTGACAATGAAAGTAACTTCTAAAAAGTTGGATTAATATTAGAAATTAAGTTAATAGAGCATATCTATCTATCGACAACTGCCACTTTCAACACCCCACCTAGTAATTGAAATTTTTCCAGCAAACTTTGTCGCCAGCAAATTGAATCGCAAGTTTCACATCAAACTGAAATTGTAAAAAAAGTTTTCAGTTTTACGCGAACACTTCAGCAAAATAAACATGAGTAAAAAGGTGACGCAAATACAGCTTGATTCGAAGCAAATTTTGCATTCTGCACTTTCCTTATCAATAACAATACATTATATCTCAACAATCTGAAAATTTTAAACTCGAACATGCAATTCCAAATCATTCCAATTGTAAATGTTAATTGTGTACATTTTTAATGGTTTCCATTGTTGCACATTTAATCGAATTTTTCCTTTGAAGATAACGTAATTTCTCTGAGAGTCTTGATAAATAAATCAATTGTCATCAAACTCGACTCCATCAGTTCTAAAAACAGTCCATGTTGACTTTTTGCACTTAAAATAACATTTAACAATAGTTTAAACGTATAACAACAGTGGAGCTTTAGACATGTTCTAAAATTCAACAACGCTGTTTATTTAGTTCGCAGGAAAATAATCAAACTAAATATAATTAAGCTTGGAGATTAATTGCTTTCAAATTAAAATTCAGGTCTTGGATAATATTGGACCTTTACTTAGGTTATGTATTAAGTAAATTACCAACTTAAAATAAGTTTAGTATATGTGCAAACAAGATTGCATCCAAATTACTTCTCCTTTGACACTATAATGACAGTAATATGGGCATAAAGACAATTTTATCTAATCGTAATCATTAGTAACAAAATTAAACGTTATCATTAACTTCAAATAGTCTTGAGTTATTTTCAATTAAATTGATTGAAGAAATGTGCAAACTAGTCTCTGAAGGATAATAAAGTTTAACCGATAGGAAACTAAGATAAGCAATCCCATTTTGATTAGAAATTAAGCAAAAAAAATTGCAGACTTCACAACAAGTTAGTTTTTTCTTTGAACAAAATTAATTTTAACTGTAGACGTTAGAAAATGAACCAGTTCTATAAAATTGAACATTTTCCATTTTATCTGATTATTTTAGTACAAAATTTCGTTGCGAATGCATTTGATAAATTTTCATACTTATTTCGATATTAGCGTCAAATACAAATGTATTTGAAAAATATTAAAAGAGACCGACTCAAGAAAAGACTAATATGAAAGAATTTTTGTTTAAAATTACTTTTAGTTAGTATCACTTAATGTAATGATTATTTTTATTTTAGTCCTTCAAGATTTTATTCCGCACTTTTAAACCACCTCTGTATACTGTATATGTATAAATGTGTAATAAGATATTCTATCTGACTCACTCCCACACGCTTAAAGTAAAATAAAATGTCAACAGAATGAGCATCGAATAAAGCTATTCTCTGTCCGGAAATAGATTCCTGTTGTTGGGATTTAAGATCTGAAATTGCTTCTCTTTTAATGACAAATTCATTCAACCTTTCTTTTGCTTAGCTTGGAAAGAGTTGTCAGTCTGGACATGAAGTGACAGACCAATTTACCTAAGCACTGTAAAACATTGAAAACATTTCCATTTTGCACTGTTTTCAATAAAAATATTTCTCATTTCCACTCACATTTTTGCGATTTGTTCTATTCAGAAAATTATCACCAATACAAGTATCAATTAAATACGTTCAAATATGCAAGTGGATTATGTCCATTGAAATTTAATTAATTTACATCTGTATTTATACAACGGTTACTGCATTAAATTTTAATCCCATCACAATATTATTTGTTCAACAACCACGAAAACTAATAAACGTTGACGTTTTTTTATTCCGTGCATAATTGTTAGATTTTATTTTTGATGGGTGTACGTTTGCAGATATATTACGTCGATTATTTTGACTCAATGAAGCAAGGGTGAGGTCAACATAAAATCAATCAACAGGAGGAAAAATACTTGACCACAGTTGGAAAAGGAATATCTGGACACAATCGCTCAGAAATATAAAACTAGCAAAATGTCTCATGAAATACTGGCAATGAAAGATTACTAATAATAAACTTTTAATGCAGTTTTGTTCGTGTTTATTTCTGTTTTGTACTTTTTGAGCATTGAAGCGTAACATATGTGCGAGCTTTGGAAAAGTCAATCGATTCCGAAGTTATTTGCTTGACTTGCGAACAAATTGCGCAATTACGTTGACGGTAGACTGAAATGATTATTTAAAAGTTTTTGAACGCAATAGGGGTGAGACAAGGTAAGAGAAAAACAGAACAAGAAAAACCAATTTCTCTTAACGTGTTAGCAGAAGATTTGATTAGAAGTAGATAGATCCAAATCGATAGCTTTTAAAAAGAAGGTTGAGTTGTAATTAAAACTGGAAAATGTAGACGAGAAAATAAAACCCGGAATCAGTTTTCAGATTTTTTTTGTTCCAGTTTCATCTAAAATAAACTAAACCAGCTAAACTGTAATAAACATACCATAAATAAAATAAAACTGATGAATAAACAACAGCAGATTTCTGAACTACTGTTATCAGCAATCGATTTTTAAATGTTTCACTTACCTATTCATGAAAAGTTTTATTTTATTTTAACCTAAAGTGTGTAGCATAATAAAGAGAAAAAAAAATAGTATTCTCATTGTCATTTCAGCTCGACATACATTCAAAACCAAGAGATCGTGGATAAAATTTATGTTATATGTTCAACAATTTCAAAGTGAGATTTTTCTTAGAAATCTTTTATAGTGACCATTGTGAAGCACATTATTTACAGCCATCAGCCAAATCCGAAAAAATCGTGCCAACATCTAAGCAATTTTCTACCCCAACAATCTGAGAGTTAAAAATCGTTATTTTCAACTCCTTTGTAAATATAAATCTACAACTAGTAAATTTATAGAAGCTTTGAACCACAAAGTGTATTCAGCAGTAACGTCTGAAAGAATGATTTAATCTCAGTCGTCTGTGAAAATGCAGAATTTTTTGCAAGAATACTGCAGTGTCACGTTCGTCTCGAGAATTAATTTGAAGATTTACAGAGTTGAAAAATTGATCGTTTTTTTTGCCAGAGAAATAACAAAACGAATCTTCGCCGCAACGAAATAATGTGTGTCTCGCCTCCGTTTTCAATGCAGATCTTTGCCTTATCGTCTGCTAGTACCAAACCTATTCTTAATAAAAATTGAAAACTCCAGAAATTGTATTGTTATCTGCTCTTACGATTCCTCGCATGTATAATTTAAAATCTGTGAGACTGCAGACAGATTTAATGCTTCAAAGATTTTGTGATGGAAAAAAGATGATAAAATTGCAATTACTTATGCCACGTCAGCTTTCGACTGCTGAAATTGCTTGAAATCTTTTAGTGCGCTTTACAGCTTTAGTTTATAATTCAGAGGTTAGCAACTGCGATGGAGGTCGATGAATTAACAGTAATGTGGACAAAACCACGATCGTCCAGTCCAGAGTAACGTGGCCTATTACCGGCCTTTCAGAAAGGGATGCGACACCGTAATTGGGAATATCATCTGCGGTATATTGCCTGATTTATGTGCTTAAATGCCGCCACATCGCCCACATAAATTTTAAGCGTCCGGTTCTGTCGCATCCGATGCAGAGTCTGTCCACTTAGAAACGAGATTATTGCAGACAGACAAATAAATATTTCAACACGATTCTGCTCTTTTTCAAAACTTTTAAAAAATAATAGCATTTTAGTACTGGTAAATTCAATATTCTCTTGTGGCTTTGTGAAAGCTTCTACTGGAACTTTTCCCGAAAGAATCGCAAATAAACAAGAATTGCAATTTATAGATTCATGCTACATACACTTACTATCTGAAATAGTTCAATGTAGCTATATAAATCTAGCTAGTAAAAGATTTTTGGATTGTACTTGTAACAAGAAGAGATTTATACAAGGATTCTACGGTCTAATTTGTGGCTAGTGAAGAGACTTTTCACTATAAGCCGAATAGCCATTATTTATTATTTTTGATTAAAGATATAAGAAGATATAACAAGTATAAATCAAGTACACAATGATTTTTGAAGTTAATAAAAATGTATCAAAATTTATCTTTGATTATATAAATCTTCCAATTAATTGTAACATTTGGTCTATTTTGAAATGAATTTTCATTATATTCTTTAAAAATCAAGGTTATTACACAAACGAATTTTAAAAATTGTAATGTTTTCACAAAGGAAAACGGCGATTTCTTCACACTGTACTCAATGTAAACATTCGAAAAATACCAACTTTGAATGTTGAACATTGTTCTCCAACGAACAGTCAATGTTGACACATGCAAATTTAAAAATATTATAGTCTCGAATTTTATAGTATTTTAATGAAACCGAACTGACAGAAGAACATGGAAACTTCATTTCTTTTTTTTTAATAATATTGGTAAGAAATTTAGAAGATACAGAAAGCAACTTCTCTATTATTGGCTCATTAATCAAAACAACAAAATGAGAAGAATGTGAAAATTGATTAAGAGGGGTATTTGATTATGACTAAACTGTTTAAAATAGCATTTTACGAAAATTTTATAAAAACGAGCATATTGGCTTATTTTATTAATGCAGAATCAGTCGTTATGTTCTAAAATTTTGAGAGAGTTGTCTTTTCTCTCAAAAATCCCAATACAATAGAGACGTCTTTTCTAGTATTTCACATATAAAAAATTATATTTTTGGATGGAATATTTAGAGGCAACCAATCTGAAAATGAAATTTATGAACCAAAACTATTAAGAGCCAAATATGAGAAGAAATTTGCTTGTGCCATAAATTTTTATGATATTCGTGAATATTTTTAGGCTTGGTAAAGCATCTTAAGTACAGGATGGTATACCGTGCAAAAATTCTGTTATCTAATGTATTTGGTGATAAAATGTGAAACGACATCTTCGTCACACGAACATAACCAGTGTCATCCTTTATCCTCCGTAAAAAGTGCTATAAATTGTGAACGAGGGCTCATTTCCTTTGTATATCTCATAGCAGTGCTAGCAACATTACCAGTGTCAGTTGAATGATGACGTCCATTCACATGCGAATAAATTATCGGCATCGAGAGTGAAGAAGCACAATGAAGGACTATACAGACAGTATCTTGAAGCAGCGTTTCGCCGTTAATTAGATCCCATTAACATTTTATTCATTAGATTTTCATCGCGCTTTCATTAAGCGCTCAAATAATCGTATACATAGCGACCCAGACGATCCAAATACGTATTTATTGCACACTGGGTATAATGATGGTTTAATCCAGTTATAACGAGCCAGCTGGGATAGGTGAATGGTGAGTTGGCCATAGCTGATCCGTTGTGATCGCGTTACGATCCGGAATTTCATATCCGCTGCCTCCGGATTCTTCCGGTGATCCGGCCGAAAGACTATTTAGTTTCCGAGCTTGGCAAATTCTATTCCTAGACAAACACTATCAAGTAACGAATTTGGCGGCTGGCAAATTACCCGACGAGCTGATTTTATTGAGAAAGTTTATGTTCGAGAACGACAGATGCCGATGATGAAACTGCAACGACTAAACGGGGATTGCCATGAAACATTCATGAAACACTCGAGGGCGGTGCTATTTAACAAATCGTGGATAATACATTACACACGAAGGCAACCTACAGCAAAGATGGTTTTACTCGTTCACAGTAATGATATTTGTGTATTGAACATCGAAATATTTGTGGTATTTTATTACGCTTTGTTTCTGGTTATTTTGAATGATTACACACACTTGAGTGCAACACTTACTTTTTAACAAAAGTCTTTCTTCAAATTAAATATCTATGAAAAAAAAAACCTAATTTAATTGTTATTAACGTCGCAAACTTTGTGAATTTACTCTTATGGGCAAGCCGGAAAGTATGTAAAATCCAATAAAGACTAATTGCAAGCCAACCACGTACACGGTTTTATTTAGTCTTCCTTAAAACCATCAACGACATTTTAAAAAAAATTATTTGAACAAATGATAATTCACTGTGATTATTCTTATGGATTGTCGGATTATTTCTGATGAAAGATAGAATGTCATTCATTTTGCAGATATACAGGCTGTCCCACCACAGCGTAATTCTTTCATAGCATAATAACCGTTGGGAATATGAAAATTTGTTCTGAACAAAAGTTGTTTGAATCTTTCTTGGAGTTGCTTTAAAAATAATTTTAAAAATGGCGCACTTTCGGTTATACCGGAAATTGACACCAACTTCGTTATTTTAAATGCAACACTTTATATATTTTTACATTTTTGGATTACTTGTTTAATTTAAGTATCACTTTGTGTACCATATGTAACAAAGTGAGTAAACCATTTTCAAAAAAATTAAGATTTAAAAAGGATATATGGTGTGCAAAGATCGCCATTATTCTGAATATCTCGAACACAAAAGTATTTAGAGAGGATCGGTTTCACACCTTCATTTTAGACATAACAGACTGATCTCTTAGACCTGATCATCTTATCTAATTTGATAAACTCTCTTTTGATGGGAGCCTTAAACATGAGGAAGTTCAAATCTAAATAACTCTTTCATGTGCAACCAAATAGAAGTTAAAATTACCTTTCGATTGATGTCAGGTTGTACCCATGTACAGTTTTTGAAAAAAATGCATTTTTTTTAATTTTGCTTAAAACTACATTATCAGGTTAGCCTTGATTGTTATTAATGATATAAACATGTTTAAAAAAAGTACTAAACTTCAAGTGAAAAATAACTAAAAAATATAATAAATGTTTTTTGAAAATTTGAACAAAATTTTGTTCTGACATGAATTTATGCGAAATTTTTCTCAAATGAAAAACTTCCATAAGAGATTTCTGTACGAAGAACAATATCAAAATCAGCTTATCTATTCACCATTTCACGAGTAATTGTCTTAATGTCAGAAAGTTTGTAGAAATAATAAACATTAAACATTAAAGCCACTTTGAGTAGTATAAATGATAAATAATAAGCAACCCTCTAAAGTAATAATTAACGCTTCATATTATACATTTTTTAGTTGTATTTACCAGCAGCAGATGCATAATTAATTTGAATGCATTTTCTATTCATAATAAAAGTAAGTGCACATAAGTACTGAATAAAGTGGGTGCATTCTATTAATCTCACGTATAGTGAGAAAATGTAATAATGTCTAATAATAAAATAAGAATAAAAAAAAGTTTCTAAAATTATGTTTCTCCACGACCATTAATGAATGTCAACATTCTAGAATGATTTTCATTTACAGAAAGTGAACATTCTATAACAAGGGAATGAATATACTCTGTAATTATGCTAGACGAAATACCTGATTGCCATAGATTTCAAAACTGTTAGTGTCAGATGTCAGTGCTTTGTCCTGATGGAACACAATTTTCATCCTTCCTTATAGCAGAAAATATACAAGCTACTTTTTTATTTTACATTTCCATCACAAGTTTAAACCTATCAAGTCACGTAATTCAGCACTTGTGAATGTAAGTGTTTCTGAAACTAGTGAATACTCATATATTTTAACATACATATCGAAAATACTGACACCTAAAACCTACATCACCTACTTAATCTAGTCAAGCTTTTACTACTGCAAGGAAAAAGGCTCAAGCACTGTTGAAGAGACTTCAAAAAAGTATTCAAAATTTGAAGATAAAATTTATAGTATTTTTGTTCAAATTTTTCATTTTAAAACTGTAACAAAATCCTACTACTACAGAATAGTCGATAAAAATGAGATTGTTATGACTCTTTTTTATGGTTGTTACGTAAGTTCAGTATTGTGAGAACGAGAAGTATAATTCAGCAGGTGTAAAAAAAGTGCATTTGTAGCACTCACATCCAGCTGTTATCACCAAAAGCTTTCAACTTAAAGATAGAGTTAGCAAGCGGTCTCATTTTATTTTAATACCAGAATGTCGGAGTTTTCGATTCAAAAGCTATCCCCTGAAGATTTCCACTTAGTACCCTATGAAACAGGGCTTCACCTCGAATGTTGATTTTACATTTAAAGTAAACACAACCTGTCGTACAAGTGTCGTTTTAACATTCGCAAGGGCTATCCGATTGGTTTCTTTTATTGATTTCTCGCTTTTCAGACTAGCTTATTTATAGAATTCTTTTAACGTAGACTGTCTTAACAACATCTCTTCAAATAAGAAACGTTGGCTTCGTCTTAAACGTAAATCAATAAAACAATTTCACATTCAACGCGAAGCTGTCATGAAAAAAGAGACTGAGAAATGACGTCGAAAGAGATATCCTTCACCTCAATATGTCATTTCTTTATGGAACAAGACTGATACGAATACCCCACTCAAAGTAATTGTACACTTGCACTCTTCGTTGCAAGCACGTAACAACCTGATCGTTTATCGGAAAGATTCGTCGCTACAAAAGTAGTACACTTATGTTCAGTCATGCAGTGAAAGAAGTTCCATATTTAAAATTGAAAAGCAGCCGCAATGGTAATACAAAAGATTGAGTGGGATATTTCAAACAAAGCTTGGCAAGTCGTCAAGATTACAAAAGATAGTTTATAGTCTCTAGATTTTAATTAAGGTTACAATCAAAGAAATTGAAAATTGTTTATTATCGTATTAACTAGAATACTAGTAGAAGCATCTAAATTCGTAAACAAAAATAATGTGCCAATTTTCTTCAAGGTTAGCGTTTAATACTTACAACTCTATAAATTTCCTTATTACTAGAGATTAAGTTTAAAAGCGTTGGAAAAGCCTCCTTTCCAGCGACCCATGTTAACGTGAACATTTATTATACTACTACTTATTCTTATTGATTTATTTCTCACACATAGAATTGAAAATTGCAAAAACGCAAGCTTAAAGAAATGAATTTTGATAGCAAAACTCAACTGAAACTTTTAATAGAAAGCTTCCGCCACTTTCTTTCAGATCACTAACAAACTGTCTCACATTTGGTTGCAAATTTAGTTAAATGTCCTCCTCTAATTGCAAAGGCAGCAACTTACAATTTCGTTCTTGCCTTTTTGGAGAGTAACTTGAAGCTTTTAGCTTTGCGCCAATTCCAAGCTCTGATACTTACGGTCGGGTTTAGCGACCAATTGCCCTAAATTTTACTTATTGACTTAACTCCTCAGCCTTGGAAGTGGCAGAATGGGGATTTTCGCCTAGTTTATTTTTATTTAATTCATGGGAGCGTGAATTTCTTCAACTAGAATTCTATTTTAAAGAAGCGCTTCGCTGATATGTGACGAACGCTGACAATGTAACTCCAGGGGAGAATTACTGTAGCAATTGGCTACGAGCTGAAGGGTGAGAAAGTATAGTGGTATTTTCCACCCAGGCACAAATACAGAAAAAGAGTTTGACAAAAATTCTCCTGTATAGTAATAAGTTTATTACCTAATAATAAGTTTGCGGTATAAAAATTTAATTAAATTTAGATTAAAAGTAATGAAACGAGACGCAGTATTTTGATTTGGTTATATGTACAAATATTTATATTTGCACTAAAATAATGTTTATTCAAAATAAGAGTCATCAAAGAAAATCAAAAACAAGAAAGACGCGAGATGCAAAGCATCTATCTACAAAATGCGGCGTTGTTAATTTTAATTAGATATTCCTGAGGTTGAAAATTCACTTAGCGCCTTAAACTTCATACTAGCTGTAATGATTTATAGCACCTACTTGCGTTGGTAATGCCGTCAAGATTAGCACATCAATAACATCAATCCGACAAGAATATCAAATGAGATTTTATTTTCGTATAGAATTTTAATTTTGCCTTTCAATATAATACAAACAAGTTTTAGAGTTGCGACTTTTCTCCCTTAAGACAATGTTTATTTTTCTGATTCAATAAAGTCGAAAAGTTGGTAGAAACTCATGTCGAGTCAATTATTGTCGTAATACCAACAAAATTGTTGCGAACATTTCTGGTTGATTTATAACAACGCTTTGACAATGTTTCAGCTTTAGGACAACCACAAGTTGGAACTATCAGACGTCGGATACATTGTTTAAACTTTCATAATAGGACAACTAATCACAGTGAATAATAACATTTTACTCGTCAGTAAATCGAAAATATTTTAATAGTTCAAAGAACCATCAGAGATGATTTAACGGGTTAGTGGAGGCTGCAAGTCTGGCTTTATATCTGGTCTTCATTGTCTAATTGAACAACTTTAATCATTTATCACGGAAAATAGCGGCGTACATGTTAAACACATTATTATTTATTTAAAGTCTCTAGGCCAGCCAAGAATAGTTTGTGGGCTTGCAAAAGCTTAAAATCCTTCGTTGCTCTGCCAGCAAACAGTCTACAACACCACATTATAACACTAGCCATCGTTTCGGCATGAATAATGCAGCACTCGTACGGATAGAGCTAATGTATAGAGAGTGGCAACCGCATTACCAAGACCTAATGATTTGTTACCTCACAGACACTGTATACTGATGATGCGCGACAATATCGCTTCGACATCATTACAATCATAAATATTCCCAGATATCCATCGTTGGACATCAATTAACCAATAGGAGAAGTTGCTGCTACCAACAGGAATTATCATAATCACAAAAGCACCATGTAATTGGAGAACATCTAAGAACCAACAGACCAAGAAGAAGGATTTGCATTTAACGAGCATGAAATTTCCGAGGTTAAAAGCTGTCAAAGAGGAGCTTCTAACCAATCTCCAGACACAAGCAGTGGTTTGTCAGTAGACAGATATTATTATCTTGAGAATTCAGTCGGCCTTTCTTCTTCAAACCTTACAGGAAAGCTAGATTCTAAACTTGAAAATACAAAAATTCAATTGACATAAATGCTAGCTAGCAAAAGACATGATACGGTAGGCATAAATTATATAAATGTATCATCAAAAGTTGAAACAACTACTTCTACTTTGTGAGCTTTGAACGTTTATCACTAAAGCTGAAAATCCAAAACAAGATCTGCGTATCTGCTTTTGAAGAAACATTTGCTTTTCCTTTTTGCCTTGATAATGAAATCAAATATGTCAACAGTATGAAATTTTATGGAGGGTTTTTCGAGCGTAGAACCCCGGAATATTAGATGTCGTCTGAGTGACTAAAAACGGGTTTCCACCTCAGCAGGGTAATTATAACGGAAATGTTATTTGATTGTTACTGTTTAAAGATGAATTTCCTCATTGCATAAACAACCAAAACGCTTCATTACTGTAATGATTACATGCCATTGTTAATTTGATTTCACGATTCTAACCAACATAAATATTGTATGGTTTGTACTGTGTAAGCAACACAAAAACAACAAATAAAACCATGAGATAGCAAAATGTTTGTATTAATGTTTGTAAAACTTATTGCAGTTGCAGAAAAAAAACCTTGATTGGAGTAAAAAAGACGAGAACCTGTTGCAAACTTTATTGAGTTAACTTCATTTAGAACGATATCTTTCCATTAGCAGCAATACCATCAAAACAATACGGTCCGTTGCCTGAATAATCGTGTTACCTAAAATGTTTCAATCTAATTCTCTAATCTAATTTTGTCTAACTAGAACGGAGAAGCAATGCAACCAACATTCAAATCATAAGACTCTTATTGACACTACTGAGGCACTTTCAACGTATTACCAATTGGTAACTTGATGTATGAATTGTGGTTCTTGCCTTGTCAAAGTTTCCTCTTAAAAATTGGCTATCGAAAATGATAAATGTTAAATGGTGACAAATCACGCGGGACGTTCACCCTCACCCTTAATTAAATGGAGGAAAATTTAGGCAGCTCTCCATGATAGAGCCTTTATCAAGTTTAATAGCTCCCAGTATCGTCATTGTTTTAGGTGAGACAAGAGACACAATGTCGTTTCTGTTGGTTTCAATTCGGATACACGTCATTAGTGAGTACGATTGTGCGTTATCCTCCAGACAAACCTCACAAACGCGTGCTAATTAGGTAGACTCGTCCTGGAGCGCCCTCTGGTTTTGAAACAGCTATAGATTCACACTTTTAAGCACCACTGCTCTTACTAAAAGGATATTAAATGCGATAAATTGCAAGAGACGGTTTGAAGAAGACCAAATTAAAACTTCACCGACACAACAACTGTTTCCTTGCTACGATGTCTAAAGGCGATAGATTCGTCGTTTAATAATGAACGAAATCGGTAATTGCAGTCGTCGCTAATGAGAGTTAATTAAAACAAAAAAATTATACAAATTGGAAACCGTTTTCGTTAATTGGGGGAAAACTCAACTTTTCTTACGAGAGAATAAAAATAACAAGATTCAAACAACTTTTCCAATCAGGAGATAGCGACGATCCGCCTTTTTCTATATCGAAATCTAATTAGACTTTTATTTCAGGACTTCCAAAGAAAACTTCATTCACAGGCGAGATATTAAAAAAAAGTTTTCTTTAATTCAATTTAGAAAAGCGACAAAGAGTGACAGTTCTATCAATGATGAAATTAATAAATTAAAGAAAAATGCTCACTTAACTTAAAATCATTTGTTCCCTTTCCAACAGCTCAATAAAAATAGTTTTAAATATTTTAGCTTTTTGAACAGTCTTTTTTAAATCTAATCACTATTTCAATAATCTTTTCACACAAATAAATTTTTATGAAGTGACTTTCCAGAAAAATCAGCTATTCAAAAACCAATTTTACTAAATTTAATTTAGAGAACCGACGAACAGTGACAGTTTTATGACGGTGGAGATAAAATAGAGTCGTAACACATGTATCTAGTGTTAACCAGTTGCCGTAACGGGGTTAACTAAGCGGCTTTAGTGCAAAACTAAGGCAAAGCCTATCCAAAAGGGTTTGGGTACAATGAATAAGACGCATATCTGAATCCAGTCATTAATTATCCATCCTAACTGAACTCCAATGTAATTTCATTATTCCTTTACTATGCTCCTGGGAGATGACACTTGAATCAATGTTTGCCGCTATCAGAGGACCGATTTCTTGATAAAAGACTGATTTTCTAATCATCAGTTTATGAAAGCCCTTTCAGAAGCTGCATTTAAAATCGCTATAGTTCATTTAAAATAAATGAGCCATATCGTAAATCAAATCGAGAAAATTAAATGAAGAAAGATCTTTGAGAGCTTTATCTGAAATGTATTCGTCTTTGGTGATTTACGCACGGCTTTGAAGTAATCATCTTGGAATCAAAGAACTTAAAAAAAAACTTGAAAGACAGCGAGAAGAGAAAGTTTTAGCTGTAACCTATTAGAAAAAGACTACTGTAATACTGATTTTTTATATCCATTAACGGCTTTGTCTTTTTGACACACATTAGAATAAAACAGTCCTGTTTAAAAGTATAACAGAAAAAGAAATCTTTTCTATATTTTTTCACAAGCCCCTTGTTTGTTCTTCTACTTTAATTTATTTTATGCTTTTCCTTCGTAGACTCTCAGCTTATCTACAATTCTTCTCGATTTCATTTCCTATCCTTTTCCGACTCGTAGACTCCTCAACATTTCGATCAATAAGTGAATGCACAAATTATAAGCACCATTAAATTTGCGAACTCGTTAATAAATAAAAGTATGCAGTCTCTGTCAAATTCAGAATTATATTCCTTAATTTATCTAGATATTTAGATCTCATTTGATGATATCGAAATGCGATATTTTTTGTACGAACAAAATAAAGGATTTCTTTTATATGACCTACGTTCCAATCACAGTCTAAGCGAACAAAACTATAATGTATTGAGTCGTAAATCAAGAATTCTGAAAATGGATCTTGTTATGGCACTTATAAATGAAAAAAATAATTGGTTTTTATGAGATTTTTCAAAAAAGAGAAAACACCATGTTATCTTTTTCCGCTACTTGCAATTTCTATAACTCGAGAAAGCAAGAATTAAAAAAAATTTTAAATACATTTAAAAACCTACGATGAAACTAATATATCATTCCTTTTGTAGGGAGCCATTTACATATTAAATGAGCGTCGCAGTGCCATCTAGAAACACAATATAACTGCAAAAATAACACCAACAATATAGCCGCTCCGGTAAAGTAATAAAATATGCAACACAATAACTTTGAGACAAATACCACAGGAAAAGCAAAATTCGTACATAAGTAAATTTGGTCAAGTTAATCCCTGAATAAAATAGATGACATTGAAGTACGATATTAGAACCAAAACTTGAAGCTTGACAGATAGGAAGGGTTATATGAGAACCGGAAACGCTGTGTTCGGAGATTCTAAAGCGGAAATGATGTCCACGCGCGGTCGGCAAAGCTGCTATTATCGTTTTGGACCAAAGCAGTGGAACTAAAAATGGAAAAGTGAAATTCGAAGCTCAAATCTAGACGTGCTATAAAAAAAAAATCATAATTTGTTTATGTACTGCTTGAAAAAAAAACCATGTATCTTAGGTACTGTTCATTAGGTACAAAAGTAATAAAAGTTTCTTGTTGCTTTTAGAAGATCAAGAAATTATTAATCTTCTGTCATATTTACTAATGAAAATCATTTTATAAAGCTCAAACTTTTATAGCTTATTTATCAAACAATTTGAAATTATTCTGTGCTAGGCTAGACGCTTTCAATAGCCGCCAGTATCCACCAGATCAAACCGAGTTTATTGCAAAATTACGTGAAAGCAGATTTCTTTATGAAAAAGATTTTTTGATAATTACCACAGTATTGACTTAATTTTTATTAAAATTATGTGACTTCTCAAATCTTACTTCTCATTTATTACTCCAATTTTTATGAATTCAAAGAATTGAATAATCAAAAAAGATACAAATTGGAATGTTTTAATAAGAAAGCGTTAAAAGTTCTAAGGCAAATTGTCAATTTTCTGTTGAAACAATGAACAAAACAACTCTGCTGACCGCGTTACTATCGTCTGGTAGTTACGCTACGTAGCTTTCGTAAAGCTACGAAAATTGCCGGCCAATAAAACAGTAAATCCAACTCATCTAATTAACAATGTTTAATAACTTGACCTTTTAAAACAACATTTAACTTTGAAGAAAATCTTTTTTTTTTATCTGGCATGCAAACTTCAAAAATCGTTCAACATTTTTTGCCTATTTGTAAAAATTAACAACATTGCGTAAGTTTGAGAAGTACTAGAGTTTAAATTTTAAACTCGAGTTTTTTTGACTTGTCATTAGACGAATTTATACTTTCTGACAACATTATTTTTCAAAGAGTTACTAACTGTAAGATTATTTGAGGTTAGTCACGATACTTACTAATAACAAATATCAATAAGATTGTTTTTATGATTTTTCAGTTTTAACTTTAGCTTTTTTACAACGCTTTGCAAAAATAAACTAAAACATGTCTTCTAATTTTTACTTATCTTATCACAGCGTCTTTTAGCTTAACTCATTTTACATAAAATCCATTTGTTCAAACAGATCAAAGAAGCTTCTCTCAGATTTGCTACAAACTGACCGACCTTTTGATAAATAAATGTAGAAAGCTTTTAAAAAAAATCACAAAAAGCAGAAAATTGTTTCCGACAAAAATGTAAAGTGGATTCAAAATAAAAGTAATACTGATTTTTCAAGAGTTACACTTCAAATGAAATCGAAAAAAATCTTTACAATTTGCTTTCAAACTACAGATTAAAATTAAAGTATATTTGATTTGATAATTTGGAATTTGAAATAAAGTTTATTTTATGTATTTCACGCCAAACATGATGATTGTTACGAAAATTATTTATAGCAAAACAAAATCTGAATTTTATGCACCTAATCGTAAAATCGATGACGATACTTAATTTGAAAAGAGAAACCGAGAGAGTTGGTCAAATATAAAATTCATTATTGAAGAAAACTAATCACCAGACTAAATACCAAAGCTGCTATCTACTGTTACTCTAACCGTTTGAATTTTGTCAAACGTCATTGTAATTCGAACTTAAAAACTCTATATGGCGACAAATTAAATCACTTTGGGGAGACTTGGTGTAGAGAATTTGAAAATTTTCAACCACCCTTCGTCAGCTAGACTGTAATTGAATTTGTTTCATCCCACCAAGTTAAAATCATCAAAAGAACAGACAGTTTGCATTTATGGCTATGCCAAATTAAAAACCGACAAAATATAAGTTAATAATGATATTTAAACAGTTATATATATATATATGTATATGTTTTCAAGTTAAAGTTTCATAATCTACACCTTTATAAAATGTAAAGTTGAAGTTTACGAGCATGAAAATTTGCTGTAAACAAAGAGGAACATTATTAGGTTGTCAGTTAAAGGCGAAATATTATAATGTAACTCAAGAGAGTTTCCATTGTTTAGGAGTTTTACTGTTTATATCATATAATAGTTCAGAATGCAATATGGTGCATGAAACAGCTCTCTGAGTTCAAATATCAGATCGTGTTAATAATGGAATAGAAGAATGTTTATATTTATGTCCTAGAAAATTTACATTGCGTGTTCTAAGCAGTTGTGTTAAATGTTACAAATTTCCACAAATCCGAGTTTAAATATTGTTGCGCTCTGTATATCTAGCTCATAATTTGCTTACAAATAAGAAAAGCTTTTCAATAGTTATTTCCTGCAAAGCAAAAGCATAATATACAAGTTTTGAAAACAACATTTGATTAAAAAAAATATATATTGTTATTTTAAAATAAAAATGACTACTTACAATTGTTGTTATGGCAATTTTCGCTAGAATGCTCTGGTACAATTTTGTGGGTTTTAGGCTTCAATAAGCAAAGAACTTGTTGATGTATCTAAATCTATGGTCAAACGACGACTTCAGATTAAACTTTGCTAAACAAGAAACTTAGTAAAATACAACATCTATAAACTCTAACAACCCAAAAACAGTATACTCTTAATATTCGTTTATTGCAGTTCTTTTTTTTTTCGAAGTTCAAACTTGAAACAAAATTGGTAATAATACATATTATACAAAATAACAAAATATAAACGCTGTCTATAGAAACTTGATGAAAACAAATAGTTTGTTATTTCAAATTAGAAAAAAATATCTAGTTATTGAATACCTCAATTAAATTGTATTTTGTCGTTCTTTAAAGTCTGCAGTTTATCATTTACTGATCCTTGTTGTAACAAAATTCCCATTAAATAAGCGTATTAATGCTTTATCTGAATTCTGAATTTGTTACTCTTGAAGGGTGAACAGTATCTTTGCCTCAAATCCGCTTTGAATATTTCGATGCCCCATTAATATGGAACAGTAGACATATACAACTTAATAACTGAAAGCAACACCAAACAAAACGAGATTCCATTTTGAGTTTCAAAGCTGAGATGATTGCTGAAAATGTACAAAATGCGATTAATGAAAATTTCAGCGTGTGTTAGATAAAAATAACAAATAAATTAGGCAAGGTTACAAACTGTAATTAAAATATAACAAATTTGTTTAAGAGAAACTGTAAATTTGTTATTTCTTTTAGCTCTGGAAATGTACAATAAAAAATTCAATAGGTTAGAAGCTCGACTCACAGAATTAAATTGAAATTGTGTAAGTGAAGTAGTAGAGAAGAAACAGCTACATATTTATTTGGGGTAGTTTTAAATTGGAGCAATCGTCTCCGCTTTTTCTATTAACTTGAAAGGCTTATGCTATATAGAATAAGAAAACAAAATTGATCAAATTTTATTTTTAGAAAGTTATTATTACAGTGAAGTCAAATGTTTCCGCTTAAGTAATTTTGAAGGTGTTAAATTCAATTGAACTTTCGACAGTGTAATAGATGTTGGAGATAGTGTGAGCATACAAACTAAAACAACCAAAGTTTACTTTCTTTAATTAGATAAGTTTGCTCAAATATTTCACTCGCGCTGTTTTCTTTGCACAACAGGTCTACTAAGTCTCTTAAGTAGAAACTGTCAAAGCAAAAGAAATGTAGAAGAAAAAGTAGAAATACTGTTTTGAACTTTTTCTGACTTAGTAACATAACTATTTAAGAAGTGACTTCTGCTATTTCATGCTGTCAGAAAAAAGTTTCGAAAATGTTTGTATTTGATGTAAATAAGTGCACATATAAAAAATAGCTCATTTGATAAATGTTTAATTAAATTCTGTCAATTACTGTGATAGGTTACAGTTATACTCCAAGCAGGAGTAATAGAGCTTTATTAAACTAAGTCATAACGACGAATTTCCACACATTTTCCCAACAGCCGAAACAAAGCACTCCCTTAAGAAAAAACCTCCGTTGAAACAAATCATAAAACAGGAACGAGTTTATACCCAACTTACTGCCTCTTAAAATCCAAATGTACCATTCAACTCTAAATCTTCTTTAAAACTGAATTTCAATTTAAGCCGCCACTTCAAATGAAGCCTCTCTTTCTCATTTGCAATTGATGCCGAACAAGTATTACAATGATTTATTCAACCGCAGTTTGTTCTCAACGAAAATATTAAGTTGCAGCAAAGCAAACGCTTAAAAATTATTTTCACAAATCTTAGTAACCAAGAAAATTCACTTTCAAAAAATCACGTTAAAAATAATCGAGACTATAACACTTCATTTTTGTAGGACAATCCCGTAAAGTGTGGAGAACACCTAAGGGACAACTAAATAATTCAAAAGTCAAGTCTGAGCCAAGAAACTACCAACAAAGTTGCACTTTTCTATGTATGCTTACACCTCACACCATTAAATACATACTACAGCTTATGCTACGCCGGAAAATTGGCACTTTAAAGCTATAAAGGCTTAAAATATATCTACTTTTTTATAGTTCGATTATTCATTAAGTTAAGCCTATAAAAAGCGCAGTTTGCTTGAAATTTGTACCACTATGTCACTACACCTCCATTTAAATTTTATGAAATATAAACATGGACAAAAAACGATTACTGTCAATTGATAAAATTTACGTCACATTTAAAGTGTATTCTAAAGATTTATTCAAAACATTTAAATGATTCTGAATTGTCATGGGCAAAGCAAGCCACTAATAATTTGCATCTAACTCCTTTAAAGTCCTAGTGAAACGTTTAGTTGCATTACAGTCCAGAATAATAATCTCTTCTCCTAAAATTACCTCAGTATCGACGAAAAGCTCGTTTATTAAAGCTTCAATGTAAGTTACGATTAAGGGCCGATTTCATAATAAAATTAAAGTCTCTTTTATCTTAAATACGTTTATACTGAATCTGTCATTACTTGAAAAATAGTTCAATATCACAGTCTTAAATCCATTTACGTTAAAGGAGACTTTAATTTTGTTATGAAATCGGCCCTAAGTCTTTTGAAATGTATTTGCCATTCGTATAAATATCATACTTCTAAAATTAACTAAAAACAAACAAAATGTTTACCAAAAATCCTGATAACATTTTAAAGGCTTAGAAAGTAACACAAGCATTAAACTGTTCCAAGCTAATCTCGTTACCAAAGTTCGTTACAGCTTTGATATCATCTCCTTAATTTGTTAAGTTCATAGATATCTAACATCTCTTTTAAAGCTTGAAGGTTGAAAGGTAATAGTTTAGTTCATTTGGGAATTCGCCCTTATTACCATTTCATTTCGGATTCTCTCCATGCAAAATGAAACATCTCAAAGGCAGAATCTTAAATTAACTTGAATCAAAAATTACAAACCTTTTTTTCTAAGACGGACTAAAAATTTACTGTAGCCTTCAACATGTAATTGGCTTTAGCATAAAAGCTTTTAAAGAATATGAGAAAATAAATTTTCAAGTCAAAATCGCCTTTCTTTCAAATGCTTCTTTAGGAATTTTCATCCGATGTGACTGAAAGACATTTTCAAAAACTTTGAAAAAAAATCTTCATTCATATGATGATATCGTTCAAGTGATTTGTTTATCTTCAGAACCTGTTTTTTTTCTGGAAATTCTTTCATATGTAACGTTGATAAAATTTAGAGTTTTCATGTGAATTACAAAATTAAAGAATTTTTTTATTTTCTTATGATGGACGGACATTTTTGATATTGAGTTTTTGAAAACTGGCATTAATTAATACAAATAAGTGCCCAAATTTGATGTAAATTTTTAAAAAGCAATTTTCTATACTTTAATATTGATTTAATACCTATTTGATTGCCTTAAGGAAGCAAGCTTAACAATATTTTTTTTTATTTCTGCAATCTATACATTAGTCATAATACAATGAAATAATTACAAGAAAAAATAAATATTTCACACGTGTAAAACCAACTGTTAGCAAAATATGCAATTATGAATCAGTTGAAAATGACATCTATCAACAAGAGACTAATATTTCACTAATTCACTGAAAAATTCATTAGCTAATAGTATCCTTGCAATACCAAATTTCTAATAAACTAGAACGATTTTTGATCATGTTTTATTTATAATTTATCGAAAGCAAAGCTCTAGAAAAAAAATACGTCGCTTCAAAAAACTAATGTTCTTATCTGAATCAATTAGAGTTTCACAATTACAAAAATCGAAAAAATTCTGAATTAAAAACCACAGTAATTTAACTTTTAACAAGTGTCAGTATGTCAATGGGTGCGCTCTTTCATATCCATGTTAATTAAAACCCTACCTTAATCTTGAGAAATTTCACTAAAAACAGAGTCCATCACAATTGATCAGTCCATTTTAAACACTACAGTTTTGAACAAAAAAAAATCCAACACAAAATGTTTCGAAAATGTGCGCTCGCAGAATACGTCGCGATGTTGTCGGCGTATTTGGTAGAGGTCGCGTCTGTATGTTCGCGTCGGGACGCTGTTATCCTGACTGCCGCATCGCCCGGGCTGGACCAGGATGCTGAGTGTACCAAACATCCTTAGTCCTGACGCATGCTCTGTTTACCAATCGATATGATCTGTGCCTACTTCATACCACATTTTAGCCCGCATCCAGCCAGTTGAACCATGCCAATTTTTTAACGACTTTGAGTACTACTGCCCATTTGATCGAACCACTTAAACTATTCCTCATGTTAGATCAAGCATCAAAGACTACGCGAGTTTCTCGGTAGTCAAGGAGGATGGTGATCAAGCACCATGTCGATGATAAGAACTAAAGCATTATCTAGTGTCGCTATGGGCAAACTTGACGAGGATTATTTGTGCTTTGTTTCAGGAAATTGCCAGCCAAAGATAACTAAGATGTTAGCTTTCTTTATCTACCGGAAAAAGCTCGACTAGATTTGAGGTTGACTATTTCGGTGGGCGATGGTAATGTAGTTGCAAAAATTTGAATTGATTGACCTAAAAGTGATAATGATATAGTCTGACATTGCAAAATAAAAGACACATGATACTTTTTTAAATGTTTGGTTATCTCATGCAAGGATCACTAGCTTTTCTTTTATGTGTTTTGAATAAACGCTAAGCTAATTCAACCTAGATATTCAGAATATTTTTGTATTATAGAAGCTTTAATCATCTGATTGAATAAACAAAAAATAAATTAATAAACTAAAAATAATCATATAAGGTTATCAACATTCAACAACACAGCTGTAAGAGTAAATAAATTTAAAACAATATTTTAGTTAATAATAAGTATGTAAATTAATCAACTTTGAAGTGAAATTATTTATTTTGCAAATGCCATACTTTTTTGTATATGTATACAGGTGTCCAGAAACGCTCTTCAAAGAAAGAAAAGACAAATTTTAAATCTTATTTCATGTCGATTAAACTCAATTTGCCACAACGAAAAATGCTTAGTTTAGGAGCTAGAGTTCTTTGAAGTTAAAAAGTTCACTTTTTTCTCGAAAGTGGTTTGCCATAGAGCTTTCTAATAAGAGAATTAATTTATGTGAAAATGTTGAAACTTATCAAATATCTTATAAAAGTAGGGAAATTTCCAAATACAAAAAAAAATCAAAATTACATCTATTACTTAAAATCCGTTTTGGTGTTATTTGAATTTAAATATTGTTGGTGCGCTATCTCTAAAGAGCTCTTGCTGCGTAATCAAGCATTTTTTGATAAGATAATTCACGTTTAATCAACATAAAATCAGCTTTAGCATGTATCCCTCTTTCCTTTGCAGAGCGTTTGTGGACACCTGTATATAAGTATAATATAAGAGCACATAATAAGAATACGCATAATGGCATAATTTTCATTTCAAAATAAAAATGAATGCACAAAATGTTGACGTATAGAAACGTGTGGTTTTGAAAACGCAAGGTGGGAAGACAACATTTCATTAAAAAGTTTCTTGACAGTTTTATTGGCTAATCCATCGGTCTGGTAGCTTCATGTTCGAACAGATTTCACATCGACTGCCTACTACTTTGCAAGGCTTTTCTAAGATTTGACATGATCGTCCAGTCATCGCAGCCTAACATGTAAATCCATTCACTCTCTTTGATTATGTAATGTTGACGTATTAGAGAAGGGCTTTCAAGACCCGGATTAATACTTTGGGAAGTCGATACTTTGGTGAATGTTAATGTTTCTATAGGGTTTCTTGTCTCAGAACAAGACGCACTTTATGCGTTATATTAATCCCAAGTTTCATATTACATTAATAATACAACACTCTCACTCAAAGATAAAATCAAGCAACAATTTTGCAATACAGAAATACGAATTAGTTCTTTTCAGAAAACTCTCATCTCTGTAGTATTTTATGAGCAGCTTTGGGGACTATATTGCTCTGCCATCTAATGGATAACTTCAGCGTTCTAGGAAAGCTAGCTTTCTTATTGCATTACAAAAAATTTTGAAACAAAACGGAAATTATGAAGTGGCAAAATAAATAAACTAATATAATTTTAGCTTATTATTCAGGAAATAGTAAAGAGTACATATTTCGTTTATGCTCGGTTTATTTTCATAATTATAAGTGACGAAGACCAGATATAGTTCACTAAATTAATCTTTGGTCATATACAATTTTAGATACGAGATATCCTAGTGCAAAAGAATTGTATTTACCTAATTTAATATTAATATGTGAAAACAGAATGTCTTGACTATAAAGGGGGAAAATCATAATAATTTAAATAAATATATCTAAAATTTTATATTTTACACTTTGGTTGTAGCATTTTGTTCTAAAAAATGCAGACTTGTGAACAAAAACTAACATTACTTCATTCCAATTTCATGGTAATAACTTTGTAATCATTCAAAAATAGAAATTACACAGAAAAAAACCAACGAAAATTGAAAAAACTTGTTTCTTCCCCAATATGGTCAAAAATACAAAATTGATTATCATTATTTTTTCAATCATCATCGTTCAGTCTTAAATACATATCTAAATCTACAAGAAATAAATTACATTGACATGGCACCTTATTAGCTACAACTAGTTCAATAATTCATTCCAAGTTCACGTCTCAAGTTCCTTTTTTATCATGTGGGTACAAATCAACCAACAATATCCACTTAGAGGAAATCTACAATATTCCAATGGCATTATTTAGCGGAAGCAGAAAGCGAAGTTGTCTGTGTCAAGGCTGAAGAAACGAAAGAAATCTTCCTTAATTTTTTCAAACCCACCTTCTTTTCCATTCTTTCAAAAATTCGTTTTTTCAGAATAAATATTAAAAATATAAATAATCCTTGCAAACAGTTGAATGTATCCCAAATTGTTTCTATAATAGCTGTAACTTCATGCTTTTCAAAATCGTAGAATGTTGAAACCACTTCGAAAAGAAAAGAAACTCCCATTATGAAAAATAACTTCAATAGCAATCCAAACCTGTAATATCAAAACATACTTTATAAGAATTGTTTCCAATAGAACAAACTTACCTTGTTCTGAATTTATTGAAACGTTGCTTTTTTTCTCCTTTTAATGAATGTGAATCGTTCATTTTGTTGATTTCTTTTTTAACTTGAAGACAATACACGACAGTTTTAATGAAAAGGATTAGATTGCAAAGTTGGAGGATCGATATCGGAATTGTGGAAAATATAAACTGAGAATAGTTTCCTTCTCCTAGAAAAATACTGTTATTTGGATGAATTTACTATTGATCGACTTACCTTTAAATAAGAAACATTTCTGCATACTTATTACAATTTGCACAGACCATGGTAAATTTTCCAAGTGATATAAGACCAAAGGTATTGAAAATAAAACCAGAGGAGTTCCCCAACCATGCAAACTGTATAAAGCAAATCTTTTCATTTCTTGACTCTTGTATTGACGACTCATAAACGATTTGGAAGATCTGTAAATAATTTACACAAACTCATGCTAAACTTATTTCTACGGCATACGACGCTCAAGAATTTCTTGGATAAAAAATCTGCAGCGTAATTTTTTTTATTGGTTTTGAAAATATCGATAAAACTTTAACTTCATTATTTTGAAAGCCTAGCAGGACTAGGTGTGAACTGTCACTTTCATGCAAATCATTTATCAGTACTCACCCAAAAGTACAGTAAATATCAATACACATAACATTCATCCAAGTGAAAATTGTTAGAGTCAAATAAAACAGTATAAAAGCTACAAAAAAAAAATGATTTCTTGTTAAATATTATTTTTAACTTACCTATTCCGGTACATATATGTGACTTAGGTCTTGTATTATCGAAGGCCATAGCACTTAGAAGTAGAAAAGTCAACAGTGATGCAATACAATAGCTAATGAGAATTTTTCCAAACAAAGTTTTCTTTTCATTCGAAAAACAATAGTAAAGCATTGTTAATAACAGGAAGAAGCATGAAATCACCATTGCTATTCCTGTATAAACGAATTTATATCTTGTTTGCTGTGGGAATCCCCGAAAAAATAAATATGTATTAATTCTCTGTTTTAAGGCGTGCTCCACACAGTATATTTTTTGGTCAACAGAATAGTGTCTTGTTACATTGATTTTTCCCAAAGAGTCATCAATTTCAGTCATTGAAAAAACACCATCATTGTCAAGATAAAAATTGAATCTTTCAGGAGACAGTGGATAAATAGTGGAGCTGTGTCCATCATGAACAATAGCGAAAGTATCTGAAATTTAACGAGGTATTAAAAAAACAATAAAATATTTATTGGCAATTTGATATTATGGAGGTTAAATTGTTAATTAAGTTTTCACACCAAAACTTTCATTTTAAAGGCAAGTAAACAGTATACACGCAAAATGATATCAGCTATCACTCATTGCTAATAATATTTTCAGATTGTTTTTTGTCTTTAATTACATTAGTACTTTTTTTTTATCTCTGGAGACTTTCATGTTTAGAGACAATAGACAGAAATGTGTTTTCGATTAACACCAATCCCATAACACTATTTATTTTCTTGGCAATTTAATTACTAGAGTTTTTATCAATGATCATAAAAATTCTCAATTTGCTCTGTTTATTTACGAACCAGTAGTTAAGAATTACAAATGAATTATCTACGTTATCAAATTATCGATACATGAAATCTCTTACTAAATTTATTACATTAGATCCTAACAAAAATAAACCTCATATCAAATTTATTTCTATATAAGAGGCAAATTACAATTTTTTTAATGGATAAGTTCAATAAGTCTTCCATTTTAATGAATTCCAGTAAGATGAAAAATGGCACGACGTATAATATCCAAGACATTAACTAAACATTATTATAATAATAAACATAATCATCATCATCAACATCATTGCCAACTATTTTCAATAAAACAATTTTAAAACTCTTCAACATTCATGATTAATGTAACTTTATAAAAGAGCTACACTTAAAAATAAATTTAGTTTTATGCAAGAAGATTTAAGCCTAATCAAATTTTCGATGCAACCGATAATACATTTCCATCTGTTTTAGGGCAAAAATTGAGATTTTTTGCTTTTATTATTATCATACCAAAAACTTTTCTGTCAAAGATTGATTTTTTTAACAATTGTGCAATAGAAGTACCACACACTATCAACCAAACAGTCAGCCAACTGGGTGAGGTCAGACTCATTATTTCTCTTGAATCACTCTGTATCTGAATAAAATAAAGTTTTACAGCAATGATATTAAGAACAGTACTTTGCTACCAGAATAAACCGAAACTTCAATACGTAGAAAGCATATATGAAGATACAAATCAAACATTTGTTAGTGCACCAGGAACAAATTTCTACCTAACATTTTTCATAAAACCATTCAACCATAATTTAAAGAAAAAATAGTTGATACACAATTGTATTTTTATAATTTAGAATTAAGTAAAATTCAAACAACGACATAAATCTATCTCAGTTAAGTTCTTTCAAGCTAATATTTAGTTTATCGAGTAAAAGAAATGGATTTTATTCAAATCACATCCTGGTGAGATATCATTAGATCGTGAAACAAAAACTGCACAAACATTTTTTAATTAATTAGAAAGCAAATTAGAATCAAATTATAATGAAAATAGCATATTCAAAGTACAAATCCTAATCAAAGGAAAACACCCAAATTCTTACATTTTATTTAATATAACTGGTAAATTATTCACGGGCGTTTATGATTTTGATTTTTTGGATTAATTAACTTTTTCTAATTAGTACTAACTAATTATTTTATATAAAATGTTGGAACAAATTATTTAATTTATATTTATGTATAACCAGCCCCAATTTATTTATGACTTTATATTCTGTGATCGTATTGACAGTAAATTCCGAATAAAAGAATTTGTATCGTTCACAATAAATCAAGATATTCTTAAGTTTACTTAAATAACAATAAACAGAAGGGTGTCTGCATTTCGATCATTGTCTGGATTTGAGTATTTTAATTTATGTATAAGTATTATAAATAACATCAAATGTTCCAGATTTTTTGAAACTGTCACAAACTCATATAAATGTTATTTTCAACAAATCAATTCGGATGAAACACATAGAATGGAAACAGCTTAAACGGAAACAATATAATCTCTTAAAATGTTAAAACATACTATGAAATACATACTATACAAAATTTGCCAAACTAGATAATGATAACAATTGAAAATTGAAAAGTAAAAAATAACATACTAGTTAAACAACAGTAGGATACAAAAGTGAACTACTTAATTTGGAAATCAGCAAATATTTATTCACAATGTGTAAACGAAAAACTAGAATCATTAATGAAAAGTTCACTTTTTAATTCGTTAGTAATAAAAACATATTCAATTCTATTCAATAGAAGTGATTCGTACTCAAATTCTCATCAGTTCTCGTGTATGCAAATTTTAAATGTTTTTTTAATTAAGAGCCAAACTTTTCCAAGTTACCTGTATATAGATAAATAAATTTGTATAAGTGCAATTTATTATGCTAATCTTTTCTACAACACGAATATGTCTTTATAAACAAAACTATGTACATACATAAAGCTAAAGAAACAACTTACAAATCCGAGTTTACAGCCTATGTTTTAATTTATCAGTCCATTACATTTTTAGATTGCAATACATTAATACGAAATAGCTTGAAATTCTTCTAGAAATCAGTGAATTTTTTTACTTCTTTAGATTTTTTTTTTTTCAAGCTAAAATATCGCGACTTATTGGAGAACCACTGTTACGAAAATACATTATGATACCTGCATAGAATATGTATTTGCATAATAAAACATTGCATTTTTATTTTGGTATAGCTATCGATTCTAAACTGACAACTTTTTAAATTTTTTCATTGTTTCATAAAATTTGTTGTTTTTCAATGCTTTTTAGAAAGCAGAGTTTTCATATTAAGACATTTGTGATATATAATCTTGTAAGTTAATTTTTTTCAAACAATTAAATCTATGCAAAATTGTTGTTTCAAATCAAATCATGGAAAAAAAATAATGACATCGTTAAAATTTTATTTAAAGATTACCATTAACGTTCTCCACATTGTTGGAAAATGACGATAAATCCAATCCATATACGTAAGTATTGTGACATTTCGATCCATTAACAAAACTTTGGCCATCGGAGCAACACTTTCGTATACATCTAATTTTATCACAGACGTCATAATCATTATGACACAATCTTACAACAAACGAATTTGATTGATCTTTATCAACACAATGCAAGTGTTTAGCAAATCTACTTCTTTGATTTAAATAGACAGACCCATTAAAATTCTCCAAATGCTTAGCTACATCAGTGGTAATGTCAACAATTATCTTACATTCAGGTAGGCCGACTCTAACAAAACTTTCACTATAGAATTTCTCCAAATTCTCAGCTTTAACACAGCCATGAATAATAGTATTATAAAAATAATCGATTGGACAACATTTTGGATAAAAGTTTACATCCAAATCTTTCAGTTTTATCACGTCAGTACCAATACTTCTAAATAAACTAACTGATTCTTCTACATCTACACAGTCACCAGTTTCTAATGTATCCAGAAAGTTTGTTTGGTTTAAAGAAATTTGAATTCTTTTAGTTAAGTCTTGAGTGCAGTTATATCCAAAACTCGATTTTTTCAAAACACTGTCACTTCCACAACATTTCGGATAGGAAAACTTTTCAGTAAAGCAGCTCCCTACTGTTAGTAGTAACACGAACAAACGAAACATGTTACATGATGTTACTCCGAGAGTCTCTCCAACGAAACTGATGAAGTTTACGCTTGGTCTCCCACAATATTGGAACTAGGATGTCCGCAAAGCACTAAATCATTTTCGATTGTGCGTGTATCTAAGACTAATTTTATTTTATTTTAACATCCGACAAGGTAAGCGACTTTATTATTGTATGAATGGATTAAAACCTGTTAATAACAGCAATACATTGGAGGAATTCTCACCAAATGCGATTCATTAATTAAGTTGTATTCGTCATGTTTTATCTCCGTCTGTGTTTAGGCAACTTAATATGTAGATTAATTAGTTTTTTTTTGTTTTTCTAGAGCTTAATTAATAAGTTGGGTCATAGGTTGAAAAATTACATAATTATTAAGTGATTATAAATATATTTGTGATGGAGACATTAGGTAATTAATTTTATTATGACACTTATAATTGCGCTTTGTTTCCTGTTGCCTTGAAGGTTAAAGCCAAGACAGTTGACACATGTTCTGCACAACTTGAAAATTAATATAAATGTTAATAATAACAAAAAAAATGTATTAATTTTTGCAAATAAAACAAACAATAGCAAAATGTATGTGCATTTACATAATACTTTGTTTACTGAGAATATAATAGTTTTAACAGAGGTTAACCCACTGAAGTTTATATGCTACAACTGCATTACACATTAATGCATACTAATTGTAAAATTAAATAATTGATGTTTCATTACCATGTTTATACTTTGTGCAGAAATACACATAGTAATTTACATTAGTTCATTTATATTTCATATAAATTACATTTGAACTTTAACTGAATATTTTAGTTATGCAATTATTTAAATATTAAAATAAGCAATAAATTTTTATTCGAGTGCTATCTGCCTTGAACTGTGTAAACCATTAGGAAAAATATGTATCCATGACTCCTGATAACTGTTTTTGGATGAAACATTTAGAAGAAGAAAATAGCTTGGCGTCAAGAAATGTTTCCTAAGACTATTATGTTAACAGGTGATGACATTTTTTCTAAGTATTTTTAGATGCTAGAGCGTCTACTATTAAGTAAGTGTAATAAAATTACAAAATACTCTTAAGAATTCAAAAATACAAGTCTTATAGTTAGATTTAAATTGAAACAACTAGATATTTTTACGTACATACCTATATTCTATATTAGTACCTAATCATCAATCTTTTGTATTAGGTAATCTAAAATCTCGTTCTACTGAAACTTCGAACTCGATTTTTAATCTGTCGACAAAGCTCTTGTTGTCTTAATTACTATAAACCTCAATGGTTTAAAAAAATACCGGGTCCTCTGGTTAAATTAGCTCATAGCTAAACAGACATCTTCTCACTTTTTTAAAACTACATTGTTCTTCCAGTTATTTCCACTCTTTATGTCATCCTAAAAGGATACTGCAGATGTAATATAGAAATCCTTGTTTGTTTTTCTGTTCAGTTAGTTATGTAACTAAAAAAAATAAAGCAATGTCACTACCATGACTTAACCTTGACCTTACTATATTTTCGGTTACTCCACCTAAACTTTGGTTAAGTCCTCGAAACATTTAAAGATATGAGAAAATTTATACAGAAAATGATCTGAAACATAAGAGAACAATATCAGTATAAGTGATCAATATTCAATGTAAAGTCTTTTACCGAAACTATTATGTCACATTCTCCAATCAACAACAATGTACTAATTTCACAGTGTTCACACCATACTCCTCTTTTCCTATAAAAAAAATGGGTAACTGAAAACATTCATTTTTTATATAGAGTCTTTAGAAAGCTTTGTATTTTCTTTTTGCTTTTCTTCACTATTGGTCACGGCACTTTTGTAGATATGTTCCAAACAACAAATGCTTTGATAAATCCGTATACACTACACAAAGTGTAAAACATATATTTTTAAATCGAACATGTGTTATATGTTTTTGACACCGGCAAAAATCATTTGAAAAAAACTTCGGAGTTAGAAAAAGCTTTCAAACAATTCTTTATTTTTATTTGTTATTCCAGTAAACATCAATATGTTATTCTAAAAATTGGAAGATAATGTTACCACATTTATTACAAAAAAGAAGCAAAAAGTTTTTGTAAATTATTGTTTAGATAAGCCGAAAGCTACATAAAAAGAACTCAGCTTTTACAAAAAGTTGCTCAACCAAAGCTTTTTTTACCGCTATTTATTAAGTAATTTTGAAGTAATCAGAAGTAATGAGAAGTTACATTGTTAATAACACACAACTTTTCAAGTAGATAAATTTCCGACACATGTGAGTACAATAAAATATAAATAAAAGTTTTGTCGGTAGACAACACACAATACAAAAGTGCTTTTCTACAGTATAATAAACTTCTGATTTTTATTGCGTGCGATCTACTGCACTACCCATGTACGCTAATTTTTTCGACTCAGGTCGAACCTATACGTACCAAATCTCTAACAATAATAATAATTAATAATAATACCTCAACTGATTTGAATTATTTTCTGAATATTTAGAAAGGCAGAGCACTTTTCATCAACAGGGTGATTCATATAAAAATCACGTAGAAGTTTATAAGAAAATTATCAAAAATTGATTTGCAAGTTTGTTATTTGGTGACAACTACTGAATTCCATCGAAATTTTGGTAAGCGGACCAATTGTCTCAAATTATCAATTTCTCCAAAATCTTTCAGACAAATAAATTTTGGTAATATTCTGTATTTATAATCTCTAACAAATTTCCGTCAGACACTGACTTCGAAACTCTAGTGAAATTCTAGTCAAATTTTATCCCAAAAAGCGCCATATGGATGCAGAAGTCAAATGGTCAACGTCAGTTTTTTACGTAGTGTAGGTATTTGTAAATAAACAACGTGTCAAACTTCATTCTATAACATTTCGTTTGATATTTTAAATTGTAATTCGGACAATACCTAGTTCACATACCTTTATATTTTTTTACTATTCAGTTTAACAAAATAAAACCTGTCATGGGTTTCGAATAATGCTCATAGAAATGTTTATGTATACAATTTGGTTATAACTTAGAACTACACATGTTTGCCTTCGAGTAAGTGTGAATAGCTTTTTACGATCATTTGGTGAAAACCTGAACCCTTCACTTGTTCAGATAAAATACTGGTGTTGCGAGACATATTCACATAAATTAAGAAATGATAATTTTTGTTAAAAGTGGATTATCACTAGATTTGATATAACTTGGAAAGTTTATGCACTTAATATACATATAGCACTTTTCGCTATATGTATCCAAATGAATAATTATAAAAAAAAATTAAAGAATCTTTAGAGAATAACTGTAATTCTTTTTAATTTAGATAATAATGAGGTACTCATGAAAATGCCTCAACGCCGATTATGTTCAATGATCATTTTTTTGGGATATGTAACACTATTAGTAATTTTTCATCATCGTCTCACATAGCCAACAGCAAAAACTAGTTTGTTGTCATCAGCCAAAGAAAACGCACAAGTTTCAAAAAAAACACCTTCACCAGCTTAACCAAGTGGAGATTTTACAGAACATTGTCTGGAAAATAATGGGAAATTCTGGTTTTTTGAAAAAGAAACTTTTTTTTCAACGGTAAGTGAAGATTATCCTAGACTGTTTCCGGAAGAAGCCAGTGAGAATAGAATTGTTGACAAGTTTATGATGTCCTTGAGGATTATAAAAGTAAACTATGACTATAAGATTTGATTTAAATATTGTTGATTATAAATGCTCTAAGACTGTAAGTGGCAAGATATACGAAGCAAATGTCTTTGCATATCATAGATGCTTTAAGCATAGCGGCAAATGGTTCATTCATTTATTTTAGGATTTGATAGTACTGAAAAACTAATTCTCGTTCATAATGTAAGTAAGTTTAAGTACTTGAGGGCATAAATCTCGTTCCGGTAGTTTTATGGTTGTCCCATAAATCGACGTAGTTTAACCGCTGAGCCTAGTAGAGCCGGTCACTCTGATGCTATCTTATATAGAGATAACTTCATTTATCCTTCATTTCCAAAACCTGAGCGTCAAATATGGATTATGTAGTTTTTAGAATATCCTAATATGATTGAAAGTATTGTATATCCTAATGTGATAAATTGGACCGCCACTTATCGAAGCAATAGTGATCTAGTCGCTCCTTACGAAAAGTGGATCTATTATGATTACCAAGTGAGATTATGCAATATGATCAAGAATTTTTCAAATGCATCAGTTAGACCAAAATCGTGACTATATCTTGATTTATATCAAACTGTGGAGCGCGAAATAGCCGTTTAGCGCGTGAGCTTTCCAAACATATCCCTGTAGATATTTATGTTACTTGTGGGTTTTTAAAATGTCCAAGTTTTAGCAAAAAATGCTTTGGAATTTTAGAAAAAAGTATTTAAACTAGTATACAAACTACTCAAACTGCCGCAATTACATCAGCGAGAAATATTATGTGAACGGTCTAAGACAAAATGTTTTACCCATAGTAATGAAGATTACCAAAAAGTTCAGGTATCAAATGTCTTCGGAGTGTATCTAAAAAGTATTCCCAGTACAGACATTCCGATCTTTTTGTAACTGTTCGCTGTTCGCGGTACACAGTTTTGAAACTTTTAAAAATCCCAAATCGGTCCAGAACCTATCCAAACAATTCTTAGACTCAAACACGTCTAAACCATATTTTGCCCACTTTTAGTACTTATATTTAGAAGTACCAAAATTTAATTAGTTTATTTAAATTAGTTCAAGAGAGAAATATTAAGCAGTCAACAAGTATCAGCATTAAACATGTTTTCAAGTGATGAGAAATATAAAGTTTATCACTCACTCTGGCAGCTTTCGAAACGCATCTAAATATGTATGAAATTATCATAAAACAATTTATATTAAACTATGCTTTTATACAGGGTAGGTCAAATATTTTAACCACAGATTAAGAATTAGAAATTAATCGACCCGTATTTTTTATTTTTTCAAAAAAACTTTCCAGTTTAGAATTATTGGCCGTTAAAGGTAGCCCTGAAAACAGGCATTTATTTTTTTATCTCCGAAAATACTTGACTAGTTTTTATTAAACTTGGCATACTATCGCTATTTTAGTCCATCACTGAACAGTATAATTTGTAGTACTGTAGATTGTCCCAAAAGACAGTTACCAGGCTCCCTTCTTGATAACTTCTCACTACAAATTAGTTTATACTTACCATTGCATTAATTTGAAAGCCTATTCATTTTAGAAACTTTTTTTCTCGTTTTTGAGTAAAAAAAAAAGTGGAACGATGAAGTCAATATTAGCATAGAAAATGACAATCGCTTACTGCGAATAGATACGTATGTGCGAAGTCGGAATACAGCGATAGTTACGTACAGCTGTGGACGAACTGATTCATATACCGAGCAGTGAATAAACGGCGAAAAAAACAAAAAATATCAAAATAATATCAGTTTTATTCTCATAATAAATTAGAAATCACTAATAATAGTACTCGAACTAACTGATTCATCATATTTTGGAAAATTTTTGGTATAATAACTTAGAATAATAATTTTATAGACTCAATAATTTTCGAATTTTTTTGATTTTTTTTCATAGGTTTTTTATTTGTTTGAGTAGTTATTGATTAATATGTTAACAAACCTACATATAAATTTCACTACCTAATTGCTATTATCGTTACTGCATTAAGTAAATCTGACGGATTCAAAACAGGAAATATTTTTAAAAAGCGAACATCACAAGCCATATGCAAAATTTAAAGAAATTAAAGATAAAACTGTAAACGTGTAGATTTCTTGAATTAAATAAAATAAAATAGTAAAATATTTATATCAAGAAGAAAACAACTTGGTTAGAGTAAGATAAGCGTTTAATAATTACGTATAAACACGCTTTCAAACATACTATTCATCAGTATATTCAAAAATCTAGTTTATTATTACAGAAAAAACATCGTTGAGAACATTTTCTGCAGATTCAACCTGTTCCATGGCCTAAATGGTTCAAGACAAATTTTGTTTGGGCCATCTTGTAGAGAATTTTATTCCCTACGACTTTTCTGTTAGCGTTTATCTGATGACTTCAAGGAGTTTCGCAATATTTTGATACAAAAATTTTATTCCTTGAATTTTTTTTTTTTTTTTTTTTTGATAATTTGCCATTGCATTTTTATTGTAAGTTGTTCCGTAATTACTCAGAATTTCATTCTCTAGATAGTTGCATGTTTTTTATTTACGTTAAAAATAGTTCAACAGAAAAAAAAGAATTTTTTGACGTGAATAGTTCGTCCACGATTGTGACGTGACATGCTCTATCCAGCGCCTACATTCCGTCTTGTATTACGTATGGCTTCGGTATGTGCGATACTTGATAATTCAATGCTAATAGTGACTGCATCGTTAAGCATTTTACTTTTTTACTCGAAAACGATCCGTTTTCAAAAAAAAATGATAAGAGATAAAAAAGTTTCTAAATTGAATGAGCTTTTAAATTATCATAATGGCATGATTGAATTAAAATGTGTTGAAATGTTATGAGACAATTAATTCTAAGGTGGCTTAATGATGATCAAAAAAATAGCTCTCATGCCAAATTTCGCGGGAATTGGTCGAGTACCTTTGCAGATTAAAAAATAAATGTCTCTTTTAAGTCATCTTCAAGAAAAATGATAAATACGTGTCGATTAATTTCTAATTCTTAATCTATGGTTAAAATATTTGCACTTGTTCGTGGGACACCTGTATATTATTTTATCTGCATATAAATAGTGTTTTCCAATTCCAATTTCCAATTATTTTGTTTATCAATTCTTACTATTAAAATGACATTTTAATCAAAAGGTTGAATAAAAAGAACTAAAACAATGAATAAAATATTTTACACTTTATTGACACTGTTATTGAAAACGCGAAAAAAAATAAGAATCTTCACAACGATGATGCTAAAAGTATATATGGGAAAATAATAAACTGCCCACTAAAAATATAAAGCTAGGGAATTTATAGTTTTTAGGTTAAACGTACAATTGAACTTGTCCAATTGCTCTAAAAAGACAACAAATTGTAGTTCTGTTTATACATAAAAATGCTAATTCTAAGATGCATATAATAATGTATCTAATATCTGTTGCAGATATTTGTGCCACATCAAAGTCATTTAGTGCTTAACTTTTGGGACTGTCTATGTGTACAGTAATTTTGTCAGAGTATGTACTTTGGGGGAACTTTTTTGAAGAGACAGTTTTCAATACTGGGTTAATGTCAATTGAGGGACTGTCAAAATGACTTTTTTAAACCTTTAGGTTATGGTTCTCTTGGGTCTTTAAGTGCACCATGTTGAAACATACCTAATTTTTTTAATATTGTAACTGAACCATATTATTTTTACTCCATCTTCAGTATCTTAATTGTTGCACTTAAGATATCAACCGAGACCTGAACCATATCTTAAAGTCCTTAATGAAATTTATAATTTTCAAACTGTCACGTCTGTCAGTGGCACCTACTGTCGCAAGTGCATCCAGTTTAATATAATTAACTAAAGTTTTTTGCTTAGCCAACCTTCTGTTAAAAAGACGATGACACAATCATCTGCAACGAATATTATAAACAGTTATCTGTGGGTACACCAGCACTCTTGATAATATACATGTGCTTTAAAATTCAAATAAAGTAGAACGTGAAATCACTGAAGTACCTATAAGCAATCGACTGCAATTTTAGCGTAGCTACCGTGCTTCTTAGTTACGATTATTTGCCATTTTATCTATAAGCACTCTAAGCAATCAACAATTAGCTTAAATAATCTTTTGTTCTAACAGCAAAGTCTTTGTTAACCAATTTTTGTGCTTTATATCTGTATCGATAGATAAAACTTGATTAAGAACAAAATAGTTGACAAAATTTCATTAGAAGGTATTCGAATTCTCATTATAGCTAAACGAAGGCACCTGTATGACGCAATCAATATGGCGCTCTCTTTATAATGTTTACAAGTTACCAGACAACCTGTAATTTTAAGAACCTTGGAAACACCATTCTTTCTATCATCTTCACAACCTTCAAAATAATTCATTTGCAAATTCAAAAAATATTATATGAAACACGTGAATAAAGAAATTTTGTTCACTCAGAAAAATTATCGCATTCGGCTTCGCATCGCTAAACTGTTTTATTATAAATAAAATTCGTCTTTATTCACTTCTACTATAAACAGCTATTAGGAATTTTAAAATTATTAAAATCAATCAGCCGCATCAATAAGATAATATCAAATTATTATTAAATTTAAAGATCCAAAATAGTAATTATATTTCATTCGTTATTATTGCGCATAAGAGGCGGCCATGGAAATCAGATTTTAAGGTGGCAACAATGGTGACATTGGTTCATAAATCATCCTAGTTATTTTCTTTACAGATACCAGCAAATTCAACTGAAGTTGGAAATTGCAAACTTCAGGCAGATTAATGATTGTTTACTTTAAATTTTGAGGTTCGAAATATAAAGTGTCGTTCACGTTTAGTTACTAGATTTAGAAACAAAATTAAGGCCTCATTTAGACTTTTTCAGACTTCCTGATGCACATTATAACGAATGGAGTATACATTACGATCTAAATTCTTTAAATTTAAATTCTTGTTTAACAAATAACATTTTACAGACAACAGAAAAGAATTTGCTAGAACATAATATTCATTTCTATCCGCAACTAAAATTAGTGATTTGATTAGAAAAACAAATTAGTATCAACAAAACTACCTACTGTTAACATAATTTAATGAAAGATGAGAGTTGTTTAGAATAGTTGTCTGGTCTCTCTTTGAGTCTGTAAGGTACTATATAAACTTAGGGAAAAATATATATCTAGCTCAAAATACCAGATGTTTTAAGAGTGATAATGAACTTAACGAATGCAAATATCTTTGATACTTTTCCATAGCCATTTAGTGTTTGAATTTTGGGACTGCACATATAAAATTTTGTCAGAGAATGTATTTTAGGGAATTTTTTTAACGAGACATTTCTCAATACTGAGTTAATGTCAATTGAGAGACCGTAATGACATTTTTAAACGTTTATGTTATGATTCTCTTGGGTTTTTAACTGAACCGTGTTACGAAATATCTAATTCCTTGAATATTGTAACTGAATCATATTTGTTGCACTTAAAATCTCAATCATTGATATCCTTTTGTTTTTTAGAGATTTTATGTGGCTAAGCTTTATATTTCTTGTATATATCCAAGTAGTAATCTTTTTCATTTGTTTCGTTAACAACAATAAATGATCGTTGAATATGTTACTTGGTTTGAGGAACTTTCACGTTCCTCAATATCTTCAATGCTCATATTGTACAGCTTCTCTCGCCTTTATGCACCAGCTATACCAAATATCATTTCCACAATCTATCTGATAAACAAAAACAGAATAAATTTATCTCAAGCGTAAGAAATTTTTCGTTTAGTGCTTCAAGTAAAAACTTTGCACACTGGCCTTTTTCGGCTGACACCTCACATTTTTCTTCTTTAAAAAAGCAATTTCGATATATCAATAGAGTCATATAGAAAAATTGTCGACTTTAACATCGAATATTCAACCCACAGACTTTCTGGAGCTTTCAGTCCCTTATTTCTTCTTACAAAGACACCAGCAAAGATTTTTCACAAATTTAATTTAATTTAAAAATTTGAATGAAAGCCGAACATCCCACATTCCATGCTTCTTCGCTTCGCTTTGAAATTCACTTATTAGCGATTATCATTTTAATTTACAGTGAGGGCAAAATGGTTCTCTTGCTGTGTGTTTATACAATCCATTTTTTCCAAAGAGAGAATTATAAAATAAATTACGAATTAAAAAAGAGCTCTTAGCCCTAAGTTTGATGTTCTCAAATTGTACAATGCCAGACAGGGAATTTTGGGAAAAATGTAAATTTGCCAATACAAACTCTTTGAGAAGCCCGATGTTTTCATTGATATTTAGCCAAATTTCAGGACCGGCACTGTATGTATAAAAACAATTATTCATTATACCCCTACAAATAAAGAAGAATAAAATAAGTTTATCAAACGTTGTTTATTCATCTTCAAAAAAAGTTTTATAACGTAGAAAAATGATATAAAAATTAGTTCCACATGTAACTTAAGTATAGCACTTTCCTTCTTTTAATTTATAAAAAAAATGATTAAAAAAAATTCACATTAATTAATCAAAATCCATATCCTGAGCTTCTAAGTAAATAGAAAACAACTTCTTTTATTTCAATTTACAATTCGTGAAAAGATAGAATGTTTCAAGGACAGACAGGAGAAATATCACCATTACTTACAGAAAATGGAAACTTAAATTGGCAACTTTTATTTTGTAAAGAGGCAAACATTAAAACAAAAATACCAGTTTTCAAAAAAAAAAACATGTTAACAATAAAACAGGTAGCTCAGATATTTTTATAATCAATTTGATTTTTTGAAGTTGATTGATCACACTTTTTTATATTTGTTGTTTTGTTCTCAATTAGATAATGTGTGGTAGAATTAAGATAAAGTGCTACAATAATAAACAAGAGTTATAAATATCGTAACATTGTTGAACACGGATAAAATCAGCTTTACACAAAAATTTTCAAAATACTGACTAGAAACTGTCTTGATCTCGTATTTTTTTTGTTAGGTTCTAATTTGAATTGATTTTATATCATAATAAAGACCTGAATGTAACGTTTATGCAAGGTATACACATAATGAAATGATACTTAAACTCTTCAGTAGGAACGTTATATAAGTGACAAATAATTTAACAAACCATTTATTTATATATATTAACAAAAATATAAAATAAAAACAGTTTAGTGACATTGCTAACACCTGAAATACTCACGCCAGCTATTCTGTTTATTGTTGTATAGTTTCATAATACGTACGTTTATTCTCAGCTAAAAACTGTTTTCAATTTTTTATGTGTCTTGATGTAAATTTCTTGATTCAGTTTCTTTGATCACTCATAAGGCACCATTTTATTTATTTTTTAACTTCTCTAAACCTGTTATATTAATTTCGAATCATCTTTTAGAAAAGAATAAATAAAAATGTTTTGAGGCGGTTACTGTATATTTATGTCCACTAAATTATTAAACACATTTTTGCATATTTTTTTATTCAATTTTGATGTTGTGAAATGACATTACTGATTCTTGATTCATTCTTCTTCATACTTTTTAATCAAAATTGACCAGTGAATAATTTTATTTTGTTTTAAAATAAAAATTACAAAACTGGATTCTTATCTATAACAAAATTCACTTTATCATAATAACAAAATTGAATAAAGATTACAATAAGTCAGTTATTGATTTTTCTCTTACAAATAAAATAAGATTCTTGAGATACATAATCTCACTTGATATAACATTTACAAACCACACTAAATTGTTGTATTCTCATCAATATTTTTAGAGTTTTCACTACTTAGAAATTTGTTTTTTTTTGCAACGATAGAACAAAATTTAAAAATCATTTCAGATTGAATTCTATTGTTAGAATTATTCATAACTCAGCGAAGTGCGAAGACTACACATAAATATATAAATTGCTATAACATATGTTGTTTATACCCACGCAGATCGATGAAAACTTCTGAAATTTGTGATGTCAAAATGTTTCCAATATTTTCTAACTCGTGTTTAGTTTAACCGATTCTGTCAGATTTGTTGAAGCTGTTGTTGCAGATACAGAGATTTTTCTTTTATTTGATTTATTGAACTTGTTCATAATTAGATGAAACACTTTACTTTTACAAACAAAAATGAAAAATATAAATACACCTGGAATTCATGAAGCATCAGTTAAAATATGATTAGAATTTTCAGTTAATACTAACCTTGTAAACAGTTATAAGTATCCCAAACAATTTCAACATATTCTGTATATTTATTTGCGTTAAAACTAAACAATGAAGAAAGTACTTCAAACATAAAAGAGATTCCCATAATAACACTCAGTTTTAGTATTAAAATCAACCTGAAACATTTTGTTCAGTCAAAAAGATTTTTTTTTTAAAACTTACTGTTCTTTATCCACAATAAAAGATCTTCTTTTTTCTCTCATTGATGAAGATATATTGTCATTCATTCGGTTTACTTCATCCTTTACCTTCAAACAGTATAAAATAGTTCTCATGAAAAGTATGAAATTTACAGTTTCCATCAAAATTAAAGGTGTCACGTAAAAAATAAACATGCCATAATTACCATCTCCTAAAAATCGAATAATTTTTTTAAACTACTCTGAACAATGTTTGCTAAACTTGCGTTTTTCCCAAAAACATTTGAATGATCCTAAAAAAGGTCGCACTGAATAAGGTGTGTTGAATACCTTATAAAATAGGTAAGTTAAAAATGTTAATAATACAGGCAACCCCCATCCGTGTAAATTATAAAATAGAAATCTTTTCAATTCATTTTTTTTCTGTGCAGCAAATTTGAAAGATTTAGGAGTTCTAAATAAATTCAGATTTTCAAAATTTCATTCTATTATTCCTTTGAGAATGCTTACCCAAACGTCCACCAAATATCAAAGCACATCACATTCATCCAAGCGAAAGAAGCTATAGATAAAAACGAAGCTAAGAAACCTTACAAAAAAACATTTTTTGAACAAATCTAAAAACTAGATTTTGATACTCACTAACGATAACACAGTTATTGTCAGAAATATTCACATCAAACTGTGCGTATGTTAAAATTATAAACACCCCCAAGATTGTAGAACAATAACTTACAAGAACTTTCCCAAATAAATTCATCATTTCAGGAAGCATAAGGTAAACAGTGATAGTCAAAATTATAAATATACACGAAAATATTTTAGCCCATCGAGAAGCAATAAATTTTCCTGCTATAGGAATATCTTCGAAACACATCAAAAACTCAAAATTATTTCTTGATCCTTTCTTTATATGCTCGATGCAGTAAGATTTGTCTTCAATACCAAAACGTAAAAATGAATTTGTTTTGTTCGAAAAGGCATAAAATGTTCCGTCTGTGTCAACATAAAAACGTATCTTTGTCTTTAGAATGTAAATTCTGCAGTCATAGTTGTGGATGATGGCAAATGAATCTAAAATACAAATAACAAGATAAGTGTATTATAAAATTAAAATTCTAATTTTCAGTTGATTGATACTTCATATAACGCTGTTTGCATATAAATGAGAAAGTCTGGTGCTTTTCCATCCATATATCCAACCAAACATTGATTAATTTAAAATTAATAAAACACATGTCTGTTATCAAATTGCATTGCAATTTCCACACGTGGATGCCACTTTTCCATGAAATTTAAATCTTTAATCTCAAATTTTATAGACTGGTAAATAAACCCAAAACATCATTACTATAAAATGGAAACATTAAATATTATACAGGGTGTTTCAAAAAAGATGGTAATATAGTTTGGGAGATAATACCAAATGTTTATTATAATTTTTGATAAACGGTGTCCATGGAGTACAAAGATGATTCTAAAAACGTAGAGCCGAAATTGATTCATATGATACATGTCAACAATGTCACTATCATAAGTAATCAAAATTAAGCAAAATTGTAGAGTTTACCAGGGAGATTAAAATTTTTTACTCTGCAGTCAACTCCAAAATTTCCTTGAATGGGGATTTTATGTTTAACTTTGATCATAAGTTCATGACACTGACAGTAATGACATTTATCAATCTATCAAACATATACAGTATAAATCAAAATATGCAGAAATAAATGACAGCTAGAGGATGTTTTATCGTATCTCCGAAACCGTTGCTTTGCAAACAGATGTTTATTAAGAGTTTTTTACTTGTTTTAGTCCATACTATTAGTTCTTGAAATGATCTACCAACTTTTTTAAAACAACCTGTATATTATAATTATTATTATAGATAAATATTGACTATGATAAATAATTTAACATAAATTTCAGCCATTATATATTTTTTATAGATTATTTATAAAGTGTCCTAAGTAAACTTTTGATCTCTAACTGGTTTATTGTATACAGGGTGTTCAGATACGCTCTTCAAAGAAAAGAGAGATACATTCTATAGCTAATTTTATGTTGATTGAACGTGAATCACTTTATTAAAAAATGCTTGGTTACGGACTGAAAACTCTTTAAAAATAGCGCGCTGACAACAGTTAAATTCAGATAACTCCAAAACGGATTCTAATTAGGAGATGTGATGTTGCACATTTATTTCTTGCATTGTTGACAATCAAATGACTAGCGACTTTCTTAAAAGAGGGGAGGGGGCTATTAGATATTTCTGTTTACATTTTTTTTGTATTCAGAATTTTTTTTTTATACGATATTTGATAAATTTAAACTTTTTAACATAAAATAATGCTCTTGTCTGAAATCTCAACGATAGACCGTTCTCGATTAAAATTGTCTTGAACTTTTCAACTTTAAAAAACTCAATTACTCCACATCTACTTTATGTATGTTATGATCAGTGCTAAATTTCATAGCCAATGCTCATTGCGTCATGCGTCAAAAGATTGACACCTCTTTCTCTATAAATTTGACTTCAAAATCGACCTTTGTCTTTTTTGAAAACATTTTTATAGTTATTTATAACAGAATTTTCAAAAACATCATAGATTCACATTTTTTATGTACATAATTATAATTACTGTAAAAATTCAGCCGCTTGGATTAGAATCGAGCTTCTAGAGATGGCAATCTTTTTGACGATGTGTATATCTATATTATCTATTCATATATGTAGGTATAGTTGTGCAATCTATTATAGGTAAGTATAATTAGATCAATCATCATTTATCAGCAATCAAATATTAACAAAAATGCAATAAGATTAGTGCTTAGGTAAAATTGGAGCATACATATGTGTTCATTGTAACTGAAATTAAATAATTGTCTATCTTTGTACTGGTCTGAACTAAAAAACAAAAATCATAATATGACTTTTGTTTCTCATCAATATAAAGTTGCTTCATTTACGTAAATGCGCTGTTAAACGTAAACAAAAACAAAAAAAATAATGCGCATGGAAAAATCTAAATTAAAAGCGGTGTTAGATTATTATTTGATCCTGAGTGCTGATCGCCATATACAATTACATAGCAATTATAATGTAGATTTATGAATTTTTGTACAACTGCGCGATGCGTGGGAGCAAATAATAATCATTAGAAATAAAAACATCCAGAAAAATAGTTTTAAACAAAATTTGATTAACAATAATTTCCGGATTGTTTATACAGATAAAAAAAATATAAGTACATACTTACATTACTTTATTTAGGTAAATAATCTTTTATTAGATTAGATTATGGAAAATATGACAATGTCAATACAACTTGAAAAAATTTAACCAAGCATTTTCCTTCTTACAATTCAATTCAAATTAACTTATCCTAAACAAGCTTTAGACTCTTGTCCAGACAAAAATAATGTCAAACTTTTGACAAAGCTGTTATAGATTTAATAACGTAAAAAATTGAGAAACTGCAGAAATTTATTTATTTATTTTTTTCTAGTTTCATGTTTTAATTTTGGTAAGTAAATAACAAAACAGTTACAGCATTATGACAGATCAGTATTAAGTATTTAGCATTTAGTGTTAAGATATAAACACAAACTCAAAAATAAAACACATTGAGAAAATTATATGACTAATTAGAGATTAAATAGATTAAGTTTAGAGAGAAATGTGTTGTATTATGAACGATAGATAATATTAAAGGAAAGGAAAATACAGCAATGCATTCTCCCGACCGCTATAAGGAAAGAGCAAAGCTACTTTGATGTAAAGTTGTAGCTCAACTTGCTAAACTAACACATGAAGATGTCTTGGAGATCATAGAAGTAAAAAAAATACGGTTTAATTCTGAGATAATTCAGAAATAAATTAATTTCAGTTCATTTTAAGTTGTGTGTTTTTTTATGTTTTTCTAATAGCTTAACTATTTCAACTTTTTGTGTATTTATAATATTCATGAAATTGTCATTATTTTCAATAAAAGTGGAATTAGTTCAATGAAAAATTTAGCAGCAAAAAAAATCAATCGTTAAATTTCTCAGTTGAATTTAAAATAAAATTACCTTGCGAATTGTTAACTCTATCCGTAAAAGACAAATTCAGTCCATGCTCATACGTATTTACACATTTTTGTCCATTGACGAAACTTTGACCATCGGGGCAACATTTATGTATACATTTAATACCTTCATAACAAGGCCCCAAGTCATCATAACATCCTCTAGCTATTAAAAAATTATTCTCATCTTTATCAACACAAAATCGTCCTTCTTGAAATTTTCTTGTTTCTTCAATATATAAATTTCCGAGTTCCATTCTGTATTTCCCAGGAATTAATTTATAATCAACAATTAGATTACAATGTGGAAGTCCTACTTTAATAAAATTTTGTGTAATGAAACTTTTATCCAGTTGATCTTTTGGTATGCAGGAATGAGCAGCTGAATGATAAAAATATCCAAGAGGGCAACACTTGAGGTAAAAATTAACGTTTATCTGTTTCTCTTCTACGACTGAATGATTTCTGATTTTGTATTCAGTGATATTTGGGTAAGTATCAAAACAAATACCATCTTTTAAACTTGAAAACGCGTTTGTTTCGCTTGTAAAAATTTGTAATCTTTTATCCTTATCGCTATCACAGAAGTAATTTGTGAAATTTCTACGTAGAAAATTATCTTTGTCACAACATTTTTTATGTACAGAGATGACGTAGGAAATTTGAACAGATAACACTAAAAGAAATATTTTTGTGAAAATGTGCATTTCTATAACGTTCTTTTTCAAAGAGAACTGTTTGTGCTAACTTATTGCCAACGCAAACACTACTAACTCTGATGATGCGCATCGTTGGGAAAATGGGCTGGAGTGTGGAGAGGATAGAAATTAATTTTTCGCAAAAATTAATTATAAAGGAAATTGAAAACGTGGATGTTATATTTCCGTTTTAGTTATAATATAGACAATCTTTTTTACAATCATTAATCTATTTTTTTTCAACTCAATTAGCCTATCATTATTCACTTTAAAAAATCACTTTCTTATCTTTGATTTAATAAAATAGATTTATCTACACGTATGTGTTTAGTATCTACAGTTTGGTTGGACTGAAAGTTCCTATTTGATAAAGAAATTGCAAAAGAAAAAAATACCTATTATAAACATCGTAAAGTATACAAAGTTTTGCATGAGAATACAAGCTAAACAATTTACAAGATTCAGTCTACGATTTCTAGTTGAATTATTATTTTTTCAACCTTTTCTACGCCACTCCTACGTTAAGGAAAATTTATTTTCGAGGAACACTTAATTAGTACATATATTAAAATGAAATTAATTTCCTGAACTGGCTTTTAAGTCAATATTTTTCCCTTAGAGTTTAGATTTAATTAATAAATCACCAAATTTATCTGCATTATATAAGAATACTTAAATATTTGTTATCAGTTTTAGCTTTACTTAGAATATTTTTTTTACATTTTTTATTCTAAATAAGTTCAATTTTATAGATTCCTGAAAATTTATGATTAAAGCTACGGCTGCCTTGAAGATGCTTTGGATGCCTATTGCCATATAATAGTAAATTAACAAGACGTAGCCATTTAAAGTTACATTAGTTTTTTTTTTGTTTCTATAATAGTGAATAGCACTGGATGCTCAAGATGTAGGTAAAATTGCCAATCAAGAGAACAAAAACAAACATCCTATCAGTTAAGTCAATATTTTATAACCTACAACTTCTATTCCTATGTATTGAGTAATAGTTAAAAAAGAAGAAAAAGAATATTTCTTTTATAAAATGATTAAGACTCAATCCAAATAAAATATCCCAATTTTGAATATTACCTAATGATTAGACAAATGAATAATATCAACTAAGATTAAATTTTCACTCAAATATTTATATTAGTTTAGTCAAATTTATTACTACTATATTCTTTAGATGGAATAATGCGTCGTTTGGTGTAAAAATATTTTCAGCTTCCCTCTTTAGAATGCTGGGAACTATGTCGTTCATCCTGATAAACTTCACAACTTTGAAGATACTAATTTCTAAAAAAACTCTGTTGAAGTTAGACTTAAAAGTTAATTTCAGTTATGTATTTTAATTCACTTAAAAACAAGTTATTGAGATCGTAAAGAAGCAATAAATTTGAAATGAATAATTCATCTTGTTATAGACAAAAATTATGATGAGAGTAGCAATAATGCAATAACAAAAAATTATCAAAAAACTTATCAAAAAACAAAGAATAGTATACCAAAAATTAAATTAGGTAAAAGCTTAGCAACCACGCTAAGCACATGCGCAAGCTTTTTAGGGCCAGTTGTAGAAACGAACATCAAACTGTGATCCTGGATCAAACTTATTAATAAATATCATTACTATAGCAAATCTGGATTTGAATCTAGATCAGCGTTGATCGGTGTCTGTGCAGCCGGCACTTAGTGTCAAGAATTAACATTAGAATGCAATTAAGAATACAACCAACATGAAAACGCGCTTATGTTCCTAATGATTATTAAATTTTCTCGAATCACCATTTTTACCGGTGCCAATAATTATAGTGTTAGTTGCAGTATTGTAAATAAGTAAATATTTTGATTTATTTTTTCTTTTGATTTTACTACGTTGTACTCAAATTTTGCCAATTATAAATCACAACATTGGATATACAGGTGTCCCACGAACAAATGCAAATATTTCAACTAGGACTTAAGGACTGGAAATTAATCGACACGTATTTTTTACAGGTATATGTTATGGCAGTCAGATTTAATTTTCTTCCCGCTTTATGTTAGAATATTCTAATTCCAAACATTACTGTATTATTAAACATATTAAAAGAAAATGAATATTTTGTGAGCTGACGTAGACAAAATAAATAAAAATGTTCTTCCTGAACCTAATTTATTCATATTCTCTAGATAAAAAACTAGAACCGGGAAACTTAAAAGCTACTTAAACTACTATACTAATATAATTAAAATAAATAAGGTCTAGTTCAATGCACCAATAAAATAAAACATTTTTTCTACAAATGTTTACGTTTGTTAAATTTTTACTAATCACTTTAAGAAGAAAACTTCAATCACGTTGAAATTACAAAAATAAATGCATTTGCTTTTTGAAAGTTCTGCTGCCCTGTTTTTATAGTTTTTACATTTAATGAAAAAAATATATTTAGTGCGGTGGCCACACAAAAGTATCACTCAAGTTCCTTATAAAATAGAATACTATTATTTAAATTTGGCAGCGAGTTAAGTTATTCCACATTTTTTTGTGTATAAGCGGCAGTGCAATAGTATGATAATATTACACATGATGCGTACTTATTTTTGTTTAAATTCAATACAATTGGATCAAATCCGAGTAGTATTTATTCTGGGTGATACCCACTAATAATTTGCGATTAACGGCAATCAACCCGCATTAGAGTATTCCTATCATTAAAATTGAGAAATTACCCTTTTTTAATTTTTACAGATGCCATCTAAACAGAACTTCTCAGACGAGAGACAGATTTTGAGAAAAATGTTCAGACTATAAGCATGTGCAGGCCAATTGTTTAAGAATTTGGTAATCGATTTATCCTTAATCTGTATCACCCTGTATAATTTCAGAGCAAAAAATGAAATGAATGAAAGGTTTCAAATTAACATTTTTATGTTTATTTTCTCTGAACCATCTTAGTACAAAACCAAAATATTAGCTATCAAACTTAATTATAGGCCTATATAGGAACAAAATACAAAAGTAAAAAATAATGTTAAAACTAATATTAAAATTCCTACTAAGGCCGGCATAGTACCTGCAAAGAAGATTTTTCAAAAAAAATCAACTCAATTTTATTTTACTTACGTCTATATGGTAAAGTGTGTATGCAGACATGATTATCAACAGAAATTGACAATACAGCCGCTTCTGCTACACTTGTGATAGTGTGATTGTCTGAGACAGGTAAAAATTCCAGCCCTGTGACAAACATGGAATGTGCTCCTGATATATTCAGTACCCTCTACAATAAAATTTGTATTCTTTTTATCATAAAAATAATCAAATCTACCTGTAAACTAAAAGCAATATAGATCAACACTGACCCACTGAACATAGTACCAACAGCCACAAATCTACCATCATTTCTAACAGCCAAAGCTGCAAGACTTTCATCAAATTCAGCAGATTTTTTAATAACACCTTCTGCAGGCAGCCACTGTTGTAAATATGATTTTTGCTTTTTAGCAAGACCTTGTGGATTGGCAAGCATATAGAGAGCTGATTTTCTATCTTCACCCTCTATAACTCCAAAACGAGCGCGTTTATATAAATATTTAGAGCCTTCGGGTTGTTTCCAAGTTAATCTTTTTATTTCTCTGCCTTTAGAACAATCCCATAAAACACCAACACCATCTTTGGCTATAGAAATTAGATAGTTCTCAAAAGGACTAAAATCTAAATCATCTAGTTCTTTTGTGTGCGCTTTAAGAACATGTGCTGGTTGCAAACTTGGGAATTTCCAAAGTCGAACAATACCGTCGGTTCCACCTAAAACTGAAACGTTTAGTATTTGAAATGATATAATATCGTATATTTATAATAATTTTTAATAAGTGGTGGCTCTGAAATACTGAAATTAAATAAACGTTGCGCCTAAAGGTTCCTTCATTAATCTAGGTAGCCGTGTAATATAATAGTGTCATAGAATATGAGCATTTTATAACAAAAAAAGTGCTATTTTGTAAGTCGTTAAAAGTAGAAAAAAAATAGAAAATCTACCTGTGGCTAATATTCTGCCAGTTGGATGAATTCTAGAAACCCTTAATAGTGGCTCAACTCCTTGAAAATCAGTCTGCACACTATCTGATGGTTTAATAATAAACTTCAACCTCTTAGAGTTTTTATTACTGTCTGTTTTCTGTTTATTTTTATTTTTTCTTTGCCTAATTTCATTCTCATGATTATGACCTATGGTCTCTATATCATCTTCTGTGACTAGAACACTTTCAACATGATACATCTGACAGTGACTTTCTTGTCCTGCCACCAAATAAGAATGCTTATTATCACTAAATGCTGAGCAATTCATAACAACACTTGGTCCAGTTTCATGTCTTGTAATTTCTTCAGCTAAAAATTTGGTGCCGTCATGTGCCAATTCAAAAATTTCCTAAAAATTTGCTCTTTCAAATATTATATTCATTTTATATCGAATCACTCACAAAACCATTTGCCACTCCAGTTTTTGAAGAACCTCCACCGCCACCAACTATTACATGTCTATTTGTTAACATTTGAATTGTATAAAGTGGAAAATTCAATCGGGCTAATATGTTGTCAATGTATTTACGTGTCGGTGCCATTTTAAGAAAAACTGTTACTGTTCTAAGTTAATTATTTTCGAAAGTTCCACGTAGATAACCTCAAAAAACGTAAACAGTGGAATGTCAAATTTTGAATGACAAAAGGGGATAGCGCAGAGTGGTGGGAAATGATAAAACTAAAAATTCTAGCTTATGCAACCAAATAAACAGAAAAGCGCGAAAATAACTGCTGGAGAAACGCAATACAGGTTTTGATTATAAATTAATTCAAACTATTTGATTATCCATTACACTTTTTTATATTTTTGATCTTATTCAATTTACACAACTTTTTTCTAATACAGTTTTTGAGTTAGACTACAATATAAAAATCTATATATCAATTTATTAGTTTCCAATTGAAGAAAGCCAAAACAATTCGAATTTCTAACACAATCGCTTTATTAGTTTACATTACAGAAAATGATCTTATTGTCAGCATACAAAGAAAATAGAAACTATCAATAAACCAATCAGCAGTATCTGTTTTTCATATGAGTTCAACCAATAACAAACTACAAAAGTTAATAAAAAATATTTTGTTTACTTGCACATACTTAAAGATAAAATGTTTAGTTTAAAATATAGAGATATCTCTCTTTCAAAACTCTACTCAACTATACTTCAGTTTTCCACCTTTGTATTTCTAAAAATATGAGAGTGAAATCATTCAAAGCAAATTTTGTTATATAACTTGAATTCAGTTGCTAAGTAAGATTTCCTGATTACACATCATTTTTGCAAATTCATTCACATGATAAAACAAAAATGTGGAAGAAAATGGAAACTAAAGAATATCTATCCATACATCAACATAAGTTAGTCATCTCTTTTATTTGAAAAGTAAGTATAGTAATCTATTTTTATTTGAAGAAACTGCAATTTGCAAACACTGTATTATAAACACTGTAATTACAAAAAGATTTTTAAGTTTTTTAAGAAAAACGAAATTTATTCTAAATTGAAGAATCTGTTGTATAAATTTAACTTAACATCTGCTGAATGTGCAAATTTTAACCGAATAATAGTTACTGTTGTGTCTGTCAGGGAAGAGTCTGCAATAAAACGTAAACTTTATAATGACCAGAAAAAAATGCACCGATGCAAAGAAGAAATTATTCTTAAAAGGTTAGTAAGTCAAATAGAAAAAAGGTTTTCGTATAAATGTGAAAACAAAAAAATATAAATTTAAATATCTAATCAATTTCCTTGACTATGCAGGAAAAATTCCTAACACTTCTTATCGATTTTCATTAATTTGCCGGGAAATTGTTAAACCATATCAGTATAACTTCTAATAAAAATTTATTTAAATATTTATTACCTATTCTTCTATTTTTTTTAAGCAATTTTTCTTATTCCATTTTTCAATAAAACACTTTTTTATCTAAATTGCTCATTTAATAAAATCAATTATAATTTTTAATTGAAGGATTGTTTTTCATGAACAACCTGAGCAAAATTTTAACTCATATTTATTTATTCTGCTGACTATACAAGCTAAATGCTACAATGTGATATCCTGCTGTTATTGAGCTGCTAACAAAAGCGTGCTGAATAAGAAAGGACTTTACATGGGTAGAAACGTATTGATTAGTGCATCTTCCTTAACATTATATTGTTACCTAGATAAAGGTTTATATTTTTTTGACTGAGGATTTTATAATCTACCATTATAATGTTCAAATCGATCTAATAACAGCTGTTTGATTAGTTTTAATGTTTTTAAAATTTGATTATCTTTTCGAAAAACTATTCTTCACGATACACAATTTCATATTTTCAGAAATTATGTTTTTGTTTTTTAATAAGTCTTTTTTGCCTTAAATAACGTTACATTATATTTTCCTTGATCCTGCTATCCTGCAGCGCTTGCGCCATCCTTTAATATGGATTTTCCGACCTGCCAGTGGATGCTGGCAAAGCATGGCCGAAGGTCCCAATCACGCCGGCTGTTTCATTATCCTGAAATGGTGAGTCACTTTCTATATTCACTGCACTTATTTCAAATAAATACAGGGTGTTATGAAAGTGCACGTACAAATTTTAATCACTAGTAGAACTCAGCAAAATAAGCAACTTTTTTATTTAGAACTTTTTCCGAAATTCAACCCTTTTCAGAGTTAAAATTTAATGTAATTTTAGCCCAAAATCCCTTAGCCGCCTATGCTTAGTATGTTTAATTCTATCAACAAACGCACTTTCAAGTATAAACTAAACGCAAAAACTTTTTGATTGTAAACACATTACGATAGGTTATTTTTTATAAGATTTTTGACCTGACATTCCTAATAATTGCTCCAAATGTCCACCATTATTTCAGATGCAGACCTGCATCCTCCTTGATAATGAACTCTGAATTCGAGCCAGAATCGTTGGATTTCCTCTAATAGTTTCGGCTACTCCAATCATACGTTTAGTCAGTTTTTCAACTGTGTTCACCGTATTAATTGTTTCATATGACCGAATAACAAGAAACCACACGGATTTAAGTTCGTAGACTTAGCAGGTCACAACACAGGACAAAAAGCAATTTCGAAAAAATACTATAAGGAAAAATTGTTCAAAATTACGAGTTCTATAGGTGTTTTTTTTCTACGTGGACTTCCATAACACTCTGTATGTTCATAATATTTGTGGTTTTGTTATCACCAACAGTGGTTTTGTACAATTTTCACGAATTTTTTTAATTCAATATTTAGTATATTCAAGTATTACTGAATCAAACAGTGAAAATATAAAATTTGTATGGTGAGTAATTTGATTTATTTATAAAATACGTGTTTGACGTTTAATGATTCACACACATAAATTAATAACCAAGAATTCGTTCCCAAAAATTAATGAGAATTAGGTATTAATGAAAAAGTGCGGAATTGAATGAAACGTCAGCGTATTTATTTTTGTGCTTGAATTATTTAAATCTTTTTCTTAAACTGATGGTTAAATTTTGAAGATTTATTTTAAAATTTATTTAAAATTTGCAGTTTATAAATTTTTTTAAAGAAATATTTTGTACCATTTTAAACAATTTGCTAAATTCTGAATATTGTTGCCAACTTTTCATCTCGATCTATAAATGATGAATACTTTTTATCATTTGTCAAATTACATTAAAATAATAGCTACTTATGGCATTAGTGAATAAAATGTCTTTATTCACGTGTACCATACAATACAAATTTTCAACGGTAGTGCAGATTCTAATTTTTTTAATTTTATTCGCGTTGTCAATAACAACGTGAATAAAATGTTGCTATAAACATTTTATTTACTGTTTTGGTTTACTTTATTCATTCTTTTGATTAAAATGTCATTTTAATAGTAAGATTTAATAGACAAAATGAGCATTTTAATCATTGGAATTAGAAAAAAATATTTTGAGTGTTCTTATGTTTTAAAGTTTTCAAAATAAAATCTTAAGAATCAGCTCAGTTTATATCATCAATTAGTTTAAAAAAATCAAAAATGATTGTAAAATATAAAAACAAATATTTGTATACTACTAACTCAGCAAAATTTTCGTATCCAGCAATATAAAGTGGGATAATAAAAAATAAAATTGGATTACGCCTATCTTATCAGTAATATTTTTATCATATTTTCTATCAAACATTACTTTGCAACTGATTTTTACATGTTAAGTCAAATTTAAGTTTTTGCTGTTTAAAAAATGATTCGTAAATTCTTAGAATAAGATGCATGCATTTTGGTGATTTATACTACTTGCTGGGTTGGATTTTCAACTTCTTATAACATATGCTTTAAGGTATGTAATTAACATTATTCAACAGAAATCAATGAAAGTTTTTGCATAATGTGTTTGACAATAATCCACGTGTCAGACTTAATTTTAGAATTCTGTCCAATTTTGATGTTTTCAATAAGTAGCTTTAGCGTAGCAGATACACCTATACTTACTTATTAAGTTTCATTTTTATGTACTTGTAGCAAAATGCACCGTTCTTTTTATTCAAATAAAATGTGTGCAAATTAGAAGAATAAAGATCTTTTCTCAATATTGACTCTACATCTTGTTTGTTGTTATTTCTCACATAATTATGTTCAGATACTTGTACGTAACATTGATACTATCCAACAAACGCCCCTTAAAAATCTCATAAATATTTACCACATTTTTTTCTTTTAATTTAGATAATAATGAAGTGCCCATGAAAATGCCTCCGCGACTTTCAGCGCGCCGGCTATGTTTAATAATCATTTTTTTGGGATGTGTAACACTATTAGTAACTCTTCATCATCGTCTAACATGGCCAACAGCAAAAACTGGATTGTCATCAGACGAAGAAAATGCACAAATTTTAATACAAACAACTTTACCAGCTACTATCCAAAGTGAAGATTTTACCGAAGATTCCACGAAAAGTAATGAAAAATACTGGTTTTTCCAAAAAGGAACTGTTTTTCCAACAACAAGTAAAGGATATCCAAGACTGTTTCCGGATCAAGCCGATGGGGATAGAATTGTTGACCAGCTTATGTATGTGCCTGAAGACTATAAAGGTGAGTTAAAAATATTTGTGGTAGTAGTTGTTGAATGCTTCTTCATAACTACAAGAGGCACGGAGCAAATTTCTTTGAGATAAATAACCAAACTTAACAATTTTGTTATTACCATAATAATTATTTCTATTTTATTCATTTAACACAATTAATCTTTTGCTTTCTTGCGTCAATTTTGTTGACTGTAGATTCCACTTGTTACAATAGGCAACAAAATTTGGGCGACTTTTTGCTTATAGAATTATTTTTCGATGTTTGTTAAATGTAAAATATTTTTTTATTTGCTTTTCGTATAAGCCAGTCATATCAACTTTAAAACTGTTTGCATTTAAGAAGAATCTATATGTCTTTTGCTGAAATTTGAGATTTGACATAAAATGTTTTATATATATATATGTCATTCAGAATAATTACCTGATAACTTACATTGCAGCAAAAAAATAACGTCAGCAAAACTTTGTTGCCTAGTGATATCATTCCATCTTTAATTTCTCGTTGAGTACCTGAAATAAGAACTAACATTTTTCTTTTTTTTTTTATTTAAAGATTTAAATAAAATCAAAAAATAATGGTAAATTTGTAATCTTTTGGTCAAATAGCTCTACATCCATGTAACTTTTTTATAAAAATATTCAAAAACTTATTTCAGGATTCGACAGTCCCGAGAAACTAATTCTCGCTTATAATGGTTTGGGCACTTGGGGACAGAAATCTGGTCCTGGTAGTTTTCATGGTTGTCCTGTAAGTCGATGTAGTTTAACCGATGATCGTAGTAGAGCCGCCGACGCTGATGCCATCTTATATAAAGATCACTTCATTCACCCTTCAGTTCCAAGACCTGCACATCAAGTATGGATAATGTACTTTTTAGAATGTCCTTATCACACTCAAAGTATTAAATTTCCTGATGTGATTAACTGGACAGCTACTTATCGTAGAGATAGTGATCTCGTCGCTCCTTATGAAAGATGGACCTATTATGACCCCCAGGTGAAATTAAGCAATAAAATTATTAGCTTCGCTAATAATGAGGAATTTTTCAGGTGCGTCAGTTAGACCAACATCGTGACTACAGCGTCAACAAGACAAAAAAAGTAGCTTGGTTCGTATCGAACTGTGGGGCACGAAATGGCCGTTTAGCGTATGCACGTGAGCTTTCTAAACACATCCCTGTAGATATTTACGGTAGTTGTGGACCTTTAAAATGTCCACGTTCAGACAAAAAATGCTTCGAAATTTTAGAGAAAGATTATAAATTTTACTTAGCGTTTGAAAACTCAAACTGCCGCGATTACATCACTGAGAAATTTTATGTTAACGGTCTAGGACAAAATGTTCTACCCATAGTAATGGGCGCTAGACCTGAAGATTACCAAAGAAGCGCACCGGAAGGTTCTTATATTCATGTAGATGAATTTGCGGGACCTGCCGAATTGGCTGCCTATTTACACAGGCTGGATAAAGACAGTACTTTATATAATTCCTATTTTAAATGGAAAGGGACGGGAGAATTTATTAATACGTTTTTCTGGTGTAGACTTTGTGCTATGTTACATGCACCGAGAGTACATCGACATTACAAAGATGTCAACGATTGGTGGAGAGGACGAGGAGTATGCACTGCGAAGTCTTGGAGAAATGCCGATTTTGCTTAGATGATATTATTTACAATTGTCTACCAAATCAATTGATTGTTATTTTATTGTACAAATGTATGTTATTAGTGATTTATTATGTTTTTATTATAGTAAACGTCTTTTTTTCTATGCCATTCCCGAAGTTATTTCTATTATATAGTTTTAATATATTAGAAAAAAATAATAACTAAACACATTATCTCTATTCTAAAAAATTGTTAAATGATATTTCAATTTCCGAGATGGCGGATTTGCTTTATTTTTTAATTCAGTGAACTTCCAGAGTATCTGGAATATTCTAGAGTAGAGTAGATAATCAAGAATTTTGTTTTGAATCAAAAATATTTTTTTTAATACAGTGCGTCCATATTTCGATTCTCACCATTGCGATCTTGGTTATTAGAAGAGATAGAGCATCGGTTAAATGGAGAATACTGTGCATCGTTTCATGCTCAAAATAAATCTAATTTCAAATTCATTCAGGTTCTTTTCAGTTTTGAGATTTACCTAATTTATTTATCATCAATGATTCGATAACGCCTTATGCTACTACTTTTAAACTTTTATATTGTTTAGATATTTTTGTGTTAACGAAAACTCCCTATTCTTATTTGATTCCGAGTTATTAAGGTTAACTTTCACTTTTTTACAGAGATCATATTAAATTTTTGATTACATAGATATTCCTTGAAAAAGGCTTCCCAATAATGTATAGCATTTCACTAAAATCTTTATTTCTACAAAGGTACTAACAAAAAATAAATTTAACACTGATCAAAATCAGTAGTCTATGAAATTTCAGCTTCATTGTTAAGCAAATAAGCTATATGTTACTGTGGAAATGTAGAAGTTGCTTTGGTTACAGATGTAAGACTTTAATGTACAAGTTATTATCATTATTTATGTACCATTATACTGATTCATTCAATTCTTAAAAGTGACTAATTATTAATAATTTGTACACACACTTCCAAATCTCCCATCAATGTCGTTTTGACAAGTCGAAAATAACATAGCTTATCATTTGCTTAAGAATGACGCAAAAATTTGATAGCCTGCTGGTCTTACATCAGTGTTAAATTCATTTTCTGTTAATATCACTCGAAGAAATGAAGATTTCAGTGAAATGTCATCATTTTTGAAAAGCTTTTTTCAAGGACTATTTAAATAATGAAAAAAAAAAAACAAAAAATTGAGTTACTAACTCGAAAACAAATTAAAATTGTGGGTTCTTGTTAGCACTAATAAACTTTTGTTAAAAAAGTGTTTCAACAATGTAAAAGTTTGAAAAAGGTCGGAGGAAGCATGATCGAGTAACAGAAAAATTGAAACCAGTAAATTTTAATTTTTTCAAAATATCTCAAAACTGAAAAGAATAAGAATAAATTTTAAGTAAGATTTATTTTGAGCACTGAATTCTGCAAAACATTCCCCAGTATATAATAACTGAAACATCAAGGGTGAGCATCGAAATATAGACACACTGTATACTGGAGATTTGTTAAATCAAATTATAAGAGAACTGATGTTTTTTACTGCAAAGCAATGTTTGTACGTGAATCTAAAAATATGTAAATACCAAAACAGATTTTTTTCCAAATTATATTAAAATTAAATAATATATTTATTAAAACCGCCATTTTTGTTAATACAAATGAGTAACAAATGTTTAAAAAAAGATGTAAATTACTTAAAAAAAAAACTCATATTTTTTGAGATTCCTAAAAAAGATGATCTAAAAATTTAAGTTACAATTAAAAACAACATTTTCTAACTACTTTTCTTATAGTGACAATTTGATTGCCTCTTCAAACATGTAAGCGACCAAACAAGCATTACTTTCATTAGTTCATTTGATCTGGTGACTAGTATCTAATAAAACCAACAAATTCAACAAAGTAGAAATAATACTTTCAGTCACCGAATCAAAGCCGATATGGAACACATTGATGTGCGATAGATATGTATATGATTATAATATAACATGGTAGACAAGCAATTACAATTAAATGATATGATAAAATGATATGATTAGCGATGATCTGTAGGCGGTGGTGGTTGATTTACTCTACCTGGAGTATCTTGATTCAATTGTGACGCTGTGACACTTCTTGTTTGTAGTGTAGATGTAGGAGGTTCATCTAATAACTGTCTCAGTCTTTGCAGTTGGGCTTCAAGTTGTCTATTATGATCTTCCAAAATCTGCATTCTAGCTTCTAATCTTCCTTTATGTTGTCGCAATAATCTCGCTTCTGCTAAGACATCATGCTGTGGTTGAGGTGGATGCGGAGTTGCACCTCTTTGCAACTGTTCATACTCTTGTCTCAACGCAGCATTTTCAACTTCCAATTCTCTTATCATTTCTTGAAGTTCCGCTTTTTGTTCTTCATCAATAACTAACATCAATTGTCCTGGACTCACAGGACCTCCTTCTAATGTCTGACAATAATCTGCGATTAAGCGACGTTCATCTTCTGGAGAAGAAGCTCTTAATTCCACTTCTGCTAAACGACTAGCGTAAATTTCTAATCTAGAATGCATATCGTTATGTTGTGGTGAAGCGACAGGACTTTCCAATTCATCACCTTCCAAGACAGATCTTACCGGTAAATAACCCATTCGGGGATGTTTTAAAAAGTATCTCTTACTCTTGAATTTATTCTTCAAAGCTTTAGTAAAATCTCTCATATCTTCAACAGATGTCGTAGCAGCGCAGTACTCATGCATTGGATGCGATAATTTGTGACCTTTTGTTAATCTTCCCGCGAAGAAACAGGATTGACACATGTCGAAATTAAAACATTTCAAACATCTATATCGTAAACCAACAATAGGATATTGTTTACAACTGTTACATTTGGCTTGATGTTTAGCTGTTTCAGCAGCTGCAAGTCTATGAAGAACTGGCAACCACACTAAAGACTGAGGTTCCTGTTTCAACCAAGCAAGAAAATGAGCAGCTTCTAAATCTTCACGTTCTCCTAGACAACTTCGCACACTCGGTTCAATATTAGAGCCTCCAAAAGCTGCTACTTCACCAAGTTGTCTCGGAACTTGCAAAATATCATGAAGTAATAATCCTAGTTTTCTTTGATCAGCTTTTTGTTGTGGATCGGCGATTAGACGGAATAAGTAACGGTATTTGTCTTCTAAATGGCCTTTGCTCAAAATAGTGAGTCCAACCTAAAACAAAAGTTTAAAGCAAATCCAGATAAAGAAATTTTGATACAAACCTTAAAACTAAGAACTCTTAATTGACCTGTGCGTTGACTATCGTAAACATTTAACAACCAATTTAGCGCCAAATCAACACATAAAGGAACATCAACTAAAGAAGGCTGCTGTGCAGCTGCCGTTCCGTAAATTGCTCTCAACACTAAAACCATATCGGCAACATCTAATAATTTATCATTTTGACCTCTTAAACCATGCAAATCAAATGCTTCAGAAGCTGCATTTATTCCAACTAAATCTAGACATAGTTTCTTTTGGATTGTTCTTAATTTTAATGCAGTTCGATAAGCAGAAAATCTCACTTCATTTAATTGTAAAAGTGAGTTAGCTAATTCTAGCATTTGTGGATGATCCCAGTGCGTTGTTTCTGTGCTATGGTTTATGTAATATGGCACTTTGTTAGGAGTAGTGGCGCGCTCCCAAGGAGGCTGAACACTGGAAGGTCCTGGCGATATCTCCCCTAGAATATAAAACATCTAATTAGTAAAAAAAAACATGTTTAATTTTTTCATTTTCAAAAAACCTACTGTTGAAATATCTCCTTTTAAACATTGCAAGTGTCACTGTTCACAACTGCTGTCACCTGAATGTTTACAGTAATTTTTTAGCTATCGCCTCTTAAGTAAATGAATTATGTAAATTGTTTATTTGACGCCTACTAATGATTTAACACCTTTGGACGACATTGAAACTCAATTGCTTATTCTACTATTAGGCAAAAAATTAATCATCAGCAAATTTCATCACATAAAGTAGTGCTATAAGAATCACATGAATTTGGAAAAATCTAAACAGTGAAAGTGAGTTTTTTAGTACACACTTTTTTCTATTTTACTGTTATAAAAAATTTTATAGAAGGTCAACAACATTTTTAATTTACATACGAAGTGTGGGCTGTAAGTTGTAACTACTTTTATAAATAGCTGCAAAAAATACCTTGCGTTGTGCTAGTGAGCTGCCCTCTTCTTTCAGTAATAGCTGCTTGAAGTGCTCTACATCTAGCGCTGCAATCTTCTAACTGTGTTGCTAAATTATTCGGTAATGCATTTCCCAACGAGGCTGCTTGAAGGCGTGCTTCTTCAAGTGATCTCTGCAACTGTGGAAGTTGAGTTTCTAAATTTCGTAAACTCGATAACAGTTCTCTAGCTTCAGCTGCACTTCTAGGCCCGCTCCAGGTTAAAGTTGCTCTTTCTAAACGAGACACTGCTGCTGACGCTTCTTCAAGGTTTAATGTTAGTTGCTTTAATTTCTGTGAGAAATCTCGATAAAAATAATGAGTAATTTTGGACTAAACTTACCATAGTATTTTGCTCAAACCTCATCGCTAGTTGATCGGATTTATCAATTAATGCATTCCATTTATCTGAAAGTTTCACTAATTCTCTTCGTAAATTTCGTGCTAATTCTCCAGATGGATCACTAGCTACAAATTGTCTTGCACTTCTTAAACTTGCTTCAACAAGAGGTCTTTTATCTTCTAATTGTTGGCGAAAAGCTCTGTGATCATCTTGTCTAGCTGCCAAACCTAGTTCCGTGTCTTTTCTAATAACCCATTCTGTTAACTCTCTCAGTGATAGTAAGAGAGCATTCCAATAATCAGCATTATGTTCTAATCGATTTCTAAGATCAGAAGTTCTAGTTTTTAAAGCCTGCCATCTTCTTTCCATTTCATCACCTTTCAATTGTAACATTAAAGCATCTTCAGGAGCCATAGAACCCAATAAAGCCATGTTAGAAGACCGCAGAGCAGCATGAGCAGGAGCTTGTCTTTCAATATCAGCTTGTAATTCTTTTAATTGATGAGCAGCTCTTCTTGATTCAGGATCCCCTTCTAACGTTTCTATGACTGATTCAGCTTCACTAAGCCATGCCAAAAATTTATCCAATGAACGGTCTAAGTTTTGTAGAGAACTTAAAGCAGAATGTAATAGCTTTCCTCTGTTAATAACGCAAGCATCTAGACGATAATAATGCTGATTGATATATTCAGCAGCCTGAAAATTCCATTTTTGTATTAATTAGCAATCAGAACATTGACCGTACCTTTTTGTAGCGACTTGTGTCCTCATGTTGATGTGCAGTTATGAGCTTCTGAGTAAGTTGTTGAAAGACTTCAATTTGTGCTTTAAATTGGTGAAGTTCTGCATGCAGCCCTTTTTGTTCCCTGAGTTGAACTTCAAGCACATCAGCTGTATGCCCCACAGCTGCCATAGAAGCAAGACGAGCTTCCATTCGTTGAAGCCATGCTTCAAGCTCTAATCGTTTCTGTTCAAAACTTTCTTCTTTCTTCTGCATCTTAACGGGAGCTGCTGATGTCACATGTTGAATGGAAGAGACAACTGATTTATAGAGGTCATCTCCACCGCCTTATGGAGTTGAAGAACAAATCAATGTTTATACCAGCAAGGGTTGATGACCGCGCACCTGATTCCCCAACTATCATAACATTCCCCGTCAACGCGAACGCTTTAAGAAATAATCAATACAACAGCTGCCATGCACTGCCGGTATACAGTATACAATTCTCTCTTTATCTCAAAGAACCTTTTTGACAAAGAAATCGATGAAATAGGCTGAACTTAGAAAATATACGAATAAGAATTCTGAATACATGTCAAGCGTAAAATGTAAATAATAATAATTATAAACTAAACTGATACCTTACTATTTTTTTTACCATTCAAAAACCAGTGAATAAATGAATCACCAAATACTAAATACAAACTACCAACAGGTGTCGTAAAATACAAATACAAAATAGAAACATCATAATAACAGTTATTACATTACAAATTGAGCCTTAATATTACATTGCCCTTTGTTAATCATCTTTAATTAAAACCAATTAACACTTGAATAAAAATCATCATTTAAAAAATTTATTTAATGCAGGCCATTTTCTTCAAAAATATATAATAAAACAAAATAAAAAATTGCAAAATTTTAATTACCTTATCATAATTTCTGTTGAGAATCCCAACAAACCTAAATCATTCGGAAGTTAGGTTATGTTTACGATTTACTTTACAATAATCCATGCCACAAAGTGGACTTGAGTAAACTTATTTTACAGTTTAAAGTTCCCCGCAGATGAATAATTATTCACCAGAAATTCACAGAAATAATTTACTGGACTTGCGTAAAGTGAATCTAAAACAAGGAAATAAATATTTTTTGGAATTTGCTTCAACAATGAGCGCACTTTTTTATTTATTATTATTGATTATTATCGATTTTCACATTTCATTGTTACCTTTTATTCTTTATATTGTTTAATACACAAATCTATATAATTGATTATCCACCGGATTAAATTTCGATGATTGTTAACAATGTGAAAAATTTAAATTTACCGCCTAAAAATTGTTAAAAAAATGTAAATTTTACCAATATTATAAAAATTATCCCCAAAACACTTATGTGTTACGTAATGTTTACGTATCAACCCACTACGTTACGATTACGACATTTGTCATTTGTTGGTATTTCGGGGTTATGTTTCCTTATCACTAAAAAGTCAACAAGTGAAAATTTCAACTTTGACGTGTAATACAGTTAATGGTAAAATAAAATTGGCTCTTTAATCGCAATGAAACAAATCTAGTCCGAATTTAAAAGTGTCAATACTGTAAACTAGAGATTAAAGCTGTTAATAATGTTTAGATGATTTTTTCAATTAACTATGGATAGACCTCAAGTCAATTCCAACGACGTGAAATTAGAAAACAGTGTAATTGCAAAAAAAGATGATTTTTGCAGAAGTGGCTTTACAAATATCAGAGCTATAATTTTCCTCCTTTTATGGTACTTTTTCAGTGGCTGTACTTTATTCCTCAACAAATATATTTTGACCTACCTAAATGGGAACCCCACAATTTTAGGTAAATTTCCATTGTTTAAAATTTAAACTCATCTTTAATTTTTATTCACAACAGGTGCTTGTCAAATGCTGATGACAGCGACATGTGGCTTTATTCAATTGTACTTTCCATGTGGAATGTATAAACCTTCTCAGAGATTAAACAAACCACCTGGTTTCTACAGACATATGGTTCTAGTGGGTTGCACAAGGTGTTTTTGAATCCATAAATATTTAGTAATAAACTTTACCATAAATTTGTAGATTTCTAACAGTTGTCCTGGGATTAGTTGCTCTAAACTTCGTAGCAGTAAGTTTCACTGAAACAATTAAAAGTTCAGCACCTTTATTTACAGTATTAATATCAAGATGTCTCTTAGGTATTTATATTTTTTTAAATTTAGTTGAAATTTCTTAATACTTCAATTACAGGAGAACAAACTGGTTTATACGTAAATTTGAGCTTATTACCTGTGATGTCTGGTTTAGCTTTGTGTTCAATTAATGAAATCAGTTTTGAATTGAAAGGTTTTATGGCAGCAATGGCTACAAATCTCACTGAATGTATACAAAATGTTTATTCTAAAATGTTAATATCAGGAGATAAATTTAAATATACGTAAGTTACATATAGAAATAAATTTAGAAAATTACTGATTATTTTTCAGACCAGCAGAATTACAATTTTACACTAGTATAGCAAGTATAGTAATTCAAATTCCAGCCACTATAATGTTAGTAGATTTCAAACATACTAAATTTGATTTGAATTTAATATTTTATTTTATGCTAAATGGTATATTTTTCCATTTTCAAAGTATTACTGCTTATGTACTAATGGATTACATCAGTCCGGTCACTCACAGGTAATTTTGCAGACAGTCTCTTTTAGTTAAAATAATCCAAAAAGCAGAAAAATTACTAGATTTTCAACTTTCAACACTTCGGTTTATACCAAAAACAAGTCAGGTCAGGTCAAACATAACCAAACAAAAATCTCACTTCAATCTGTAAAAAAATTTAGTATTATGAAACACTAACTTTAATTTTTCCATATAAATAAAATCTCTTTCAAGCATAAGAAAATTCCAATGTACGAAGTTGAGCATTACAACAAGCATTTTCCTCTTCTGTCAAATACTTTTCCCTTTTTGGTAGATGGGTTTCCCGTAAATCAGAGGTTATTAAATTGAAAAATTAGAATGTCATTTGGAAAAAAGTAAAAAACAATTAACAAAAGAGAAAAAGCAAAAGGAAAAGACTCACAATTATAGTTTCTTCAGAAAAAAAAACATTCAAAATGTTTGTCTTGATTAATTTAAATTAGTAGATTTTATTAGTGTAAATGACCACCAATTCCATTCGTAATACCTATGCTGGGTTATATAGAATGTCCAGAAACCCTTTTCAAAGAAAGAAACCACAAATTCTAGAGCTATTACATGTCGTTTAAACTTAACTTGACTAAATGAAAAATGCTTATATAGTTTAGGAGCTAGACTTCTATGAAGTTGAAAAATTCACTTTAATTTTTCTCGAAAACGGTTTGTCGTGGAGATTACTTTATTATTTATTTTTTGTAAAAAAATTGAAATTGATCAAATATCATAGAAAAATGGAAAAATTTCTAAATACTCAAAAATTATGGACAGAAATATCTCAGAGCCCTCTACCCTCATTAAGAAAGTTGCTAATAATTACAATGGAAAAAAATCTATTTAATTCATTTGATTGTAAACAATCCATGAAATTAATTTACAAAGTTACATCTTTTAATTGGAATCCATTTTGGAGTTATTTGAATTTTACTGTGGTTGGTGCGCTATCTTTAAAGAGCTCTAGCTCCGTAACCAAGCATTTTTTGATAAGGTGATTTACGTTCAATCAACATAAAATTGACTTTAGAATGTAAACCTCTTTTCTTTAAAGAGCGTTTTTTATTCTTGTTTTATTTAACTTTTTTGTTTTTTTTCCAGTGTCGCAAATACAGCAAAAAGAGCGTTTCTAATTTGGTTATCAGTGATAATGTTCGGAAATCAAGTCACAATTTTAAGTGCTGCAGGAACCATAACTGTGATAGCAGGAGTGTTTATGTACATTAAGGCACAGGAATATGATGATAAAATGAGTTCTGTTAACTTAATTCAAAGGAAAGTGAGGGCTATTTAAAAATTATTAGTTATTGAATTTATTATTAAGTTGAACTGTTGAAAGTGATGGGGTCCAAATTATTAAGTTGAGGCCAATTTATTCATTGTTATTAGTTAATTTTTATAAAAAAAGTCAAATTTAGTAATGAAATTTTATTTATTTTAATTTATTTTGGGGGAGTACTATGGTTGTGTATTTCTGCAATATAAAATGTATTGACATTCCATTACGCTGTCTTAATTGAACAAAAAATGTACATATTGTATCTACTTTTTTATACTGTGAATTGTTTATAAATATTAATGATTAAATTATTGTTTGAACTAATACGAAATGTTCAATTACGGCCCTGATTTACCACATTTTTATCAAGTAAGCCTATGTCAATTAAGTGTCATCTGTCAGTATCAACAAAAGCGATCCTGTTTTGATTAATGGTAATTATTATTGTCAAAAGTTGAATATACAATGAACTATTGGCAAAATTTTGAATTATCAACGAAAACGCTACAACCTTTCATTGAAAATTTGGACTTACTGGAAAAGTTTCTGACTAATCCAGAAAAATGTGGCTTATTTTTCAAGCGCTTCCCTTTCGAGCAACTTTTTAATTTTTCTTTATTAGATGGCTCAAATGTTATGTAAGTATAATTTTCACTTTATTAGATAATATTCAACTTTTTTGTAGGATGTGCATAGTAATCCTAGAATTATTTACAAATTATGATGAATTTTATACTCATATTGAGAGATTTAATTATATTTTGGAATTTGTTTTGATAAATTTATCCCACGTCACCAGGGACTGTAGAGAAATACTACTTCTTTTGAAACTATTGTCCAAAATTTTATCTAGGTGTTAAACTCAAAATTTTGAAATTCATATAACAATAATTTTCAGGTTTTCAAATGCTATTAATTATAGTTTTAAAAACGTGTTTGATAGAGAACGAATAGTGGAAATATTGCTAAAAATGTGTAAATTCAAATCAGTTCGGATATCAAATTTTTCATATTATACTTCAATTTTAAAGTCTATAATAGATTCTAATTGTTCAGATACCGTCTGTTCTTTATTATCAAAATTATTCAACGAGCTTGGAATTTTAAACGCTTCCATGGAACAAATTTCAATTTGCAAACTTATTATAAACAGGTAGAAACTTTCTTATTATTCATTTATAATAGGTAGGTATAATTTTGATATCTTTTAGTGAATCAACATTTTTTCGTAATTGTTTTGCAAACGTCTGGGAATGGTTAGCAAATAAATGTCCTACTCTTTTAGAAAAAGTATAATAACTTTTTCAAACATTCTCAAAACAATAATGAATCTTTTTTAGACTACCGATGTTAATATGTTAGAAAGTATAGTTTACTGCCTTATAGCATTTTCGGCATATTGGGCTCATTTACATGTTGCAAATGAAACTAGGGATCTCCCTTTATGGCAAAAAATAGAAAATATGCATTATAATTTAACAAAACAAACAAGTAATATTTGTTTGCTTGCTAGTAAAAATCAACTACGATCTAACTGTTTTAAATTATTGAAAATTATATTATTAAAATTTGTGGACGCTTCCAGTCTCTCTTCAGATATATATGATGAAATAATAACAAGTTTTGAAAAATTACCTGAGGATGTGGAAAGCTGGGCCATTAGTGACAATGATATTTTCTTATGTATTTGTCATATTTGTGTTTTAAACAAAAGGTGAGTGTTGGACTTTATCAAAGTCAATCAAAAATATGAATAATGTTTTTAGTATGATCTGGAAAGAAAAAGACGTTCTCAGAGCAATGATGGGGTGTTTTTATAATAGAAAACATATAATCAAGATTTATATTTTGAAATCCATCTATTATTTGTACCCCGTGCTGATAAATAATGTGGATGTTGATATTTCCATTGCTATATTAGGCGATGATTTATTGAACTATTTTTCAAAAATTTGTTCGGTTTCATACTTGTATTCTTACAACCGTGACCAGTTGAAATGGATTCTTGAAAGAGCTTCAAAATCTGTAAAAGTTACAGTCTTGACGCACTGGATTACTTTTACAGAAAATAACGAAAAACTTGAAGAAGTTTTAATTTCTGTCCTACAATCTTGCAAAAGTGAAATTATGCTTTTGCATTTGATGATTAATAATTATGATAAACCGATAGGCTTGAGGTTTGATAAATTCTATAATCACTTAATTTTATGCTTACGTTTGTATACCATAGATCAGCTATGCTTCTACAAAAAGTACAAAACGAGAAAGTTTCCACTCTCATCAGTTTCATTTTACCTTTTTCGATAGAAAAACCAGTGATTTTTCAGAGTCTTCTTTTGGCAAAACCTGGAGTTATAGCAGATACACATTATTCTCTTCAAATATGCTCTCTAATGGGTGCTGTTATTCCATCACTCAGTGATTCAGTGGTGTTAAGAGGCGCTTGCATTTTTAGCGGCAAACTTATAGCAAGTAATAAAACTGACTCACGGTTTATTTCAAATTTCTGCCGTAACGGAACTAACATCAAATACCTTATCGACATTACAGAAGAAGTTGATGATGAAACTGGTGTTGCTGTTATAAGACTCCTGAAAGTCATTATCGCGGTGCAGAGACAAAATAAACTTAATCTAGGATATACTATTGAAAATAGTTTCAGAGGTTTTATCAATGGATCGCCTGAAAAAATTGAGAAAAGTTTGCAACTGTTTTATTACGCAAATATGTTCAGATATTCTTTAATTGTGTTAGACTCAAAATATGTGTTGGATGTTTATCATATTTTGTTGGATTATAGTTTAGAATGTAAATTCCAAGCTGATGCTTGGAGGTGTATTATAACGCTAGTTAAAAAGATGCCATGGTTAGCTCTTACTATGAGTTCAAGTATTCATATAGAAAGAGCTTGCCAGTTTTTTTCTAATATGGAAATCGAAGCGAATGTTTTCAAAATGTTGACTGTTTGGTTGGATATTATCAGGAGAGAACCATTCAACGGTTTTGTTATTCTACCCGAATCAACTATAAAAAGCTTTATTTTAAGGAGCAATCTGCCAGAGTATAGGGTAAGTGTTAATTGTTTTAATTTGTTGAGAATTTTTTTATTGTTATTCAAGTTATCCGGCATTTATAAGCAACTCATCTTTACAAGCTATTTGCCTACCCTCTTGTAGTTTTTTCAACAGTTTTTAAATTTCTATATTCGTATTTGTGTGTGCATCTATTTCAATTAATGACATTCGCATCTCAATAAAAACTGATCTGGTTGGACTTGAATCTTTTTAGTCTTTAGATTTTTCAATCAAATAATTGCGCGAATGAAATCTCAAATAGGATTTTTTCTAGATGAAGACTTATCTTACTGAACTGGATCATTTGATTAAACGGGGAAAAACTCAAGGCGAGGAATTAAATCCAACTGAACAATTTACTTTTTAAATCTTTTTTTTAATATATTGTTGAAAAATAAATTGGTTCCTGTTTATTTTTCTCTTTTATTTAATTGTAACTTATAAGAATGTGCGTAAACATTAACAGTGACTTTTAATAGAGATAATATAACTACTATCTATGTTGATTTGCAAAAAATTGCAACATATAATTAATTTCCTTTTTAGGTATATCATAAAGTATCATAATTTTTCAATCGTTTATTTAACAGTCGTATTTACAAAGCTTTTTTTAATGAGACATAAAAAGTAATACATACATTTAAATAAATAAATTTTGGAATAGTAATAAAAATAAACTTAAATAAGCTGTCAAAATCTTGTTTGAAAAAATATAAATTCTGCAACATTTTTTATAGTAAAGATCTATATGGTAATTTGTTATTATAATTTTTAACTTTAATTATGAGCTGGAGGTCTTGTAGCTAATCTTCTCCTACCGGCAAGTAATTTATTTAATCCTCGTGGTTCTTCTGTTGTTGTACTGGATGATAATGGCGCTGCTTCTGTGTCTTGATTATCTTCAGTTTCAGCAGCAGCTATTGTAGTTGATAGTTCTTGTGGTGCTTCACTAGATGGAGATTCTGCAGGTTGACCTGGTTTTCTTCTAGCAATTAATGGATTAATTCTGCGTACTTGTACAGGAGTACTTGCAGCTGCTTTGGGTCGACTTTGAGAGTTCACTCTGTGTTTATTTCTTAACCTTCCTAAAGGACTATTATCGACAGGTGTGACTGGTGATTCAGCTTCCTGAAATTAAATGCATTGATTTATCACAAAAATAAGAAAATAAGTGTACCTTATCATCGGAATTTTGAGTATTTTCATTTTTTGATTGTTCTTCTTCATTTGTTAAATGTTCTTCATTAGGCTCTTCAGTTGTAGTTGTAGATTGTCCAGGTCGGCCTCTTGCTAAATTAATTCTAGGACCTGGTCTCAAAGGTCTGACTCCTCCTCCAGTTTGGATTCTTCTACTTCTAACTGTGGTACTTGTACCTTCCACTCCTGAAGAACTTTCTTCATTTTGAGAAAGTTCAGTTTCAGGAGCTGAAGTCGTTGTTCTTCCTCGTGTTCGTAGATTGAACGAAGAACGTGGTCTCGTTAGAGGTGGGCGAGATGAAGGAGCAGAAGTGCTACTGCGATTTTCATCGTGGTCTTCAGATGGTGCAGCTGTAGTACGAGTCCTTGAACGGGTAGCACCAAAACGCGACCGACTCAATGTAGGCTAGAAAAAGAAAACATCATTTGAAATATTCACACATATTAATTATTTACTCTAGAATGACTTGGTTTCGCTTCTTCTTTAACATGTTCTTCTGTCGCTTCTGTTGTGGTTCTAGCACTTGGTCGATGTCTTCCTCCAAAACTAGGTCTGTTGAATTTACTTTTAGGTTTTATTTCAGATACTGAAGCTTCAGTAGTCGAAGCTGTATGTGTGGTTTTTCTACCGCGTCCTTTAAATCTTCCTCTACCAATTGGTGCTTCAGTTGTAGTTGTTGTTTTAGTGGGACGTGGCGTTGTTGTTGTTGTTGTTGTTGTTGTGCTAGTAGTTGTAGTACTTGGCGTTGTTGTCTCTACCACCTGCTCTGTAGTAGCCTCTAATGTTGTTAATTCATCTTCATTTTTAGTTGTTTCTGCACTTTTAGAATCGCTTTCTTCTCCTGATAATTTTTGCGTACCTTGAAGTATAGCATATAGGTCTAAGGCGACTTTATCCATTGCAGACATGACTGTAGTTCCATTGTCGTCAGGAACTTCAGTCGCAACTTCTTCTTTCTTTTCGTTTGATACTTCAGGCTTATTTATTGGCTCCTGAAAAAATAAAATATTGAAATTTTCTGATTATAATTTATGATCAAGCTTAGTTAAACAGTATTTACAGGTGGATCCACGCTTTCATTCGGCGTTGCTCCTAAGAAACGTACCGGTCCAGCTGGAAGGTCTGTTGGAAATGAAGGATTATTAGTTGCAGGTTCAGATCCTGGATGAGTATTGAATGATGCATTGTCAACTAATTCTAATGAAGGTCTTCTTACGCTAGCACGCGTTCGTCCTCGTGAACCCTATAACATTCATACAATAGATTAAATTTTTTCTTTTAATATCTCAAGGTAATTCTAACCTGAGTTTCATCCGAAACATTATCAGCTTCTGTAGCAGCGTTGGGTGCAGCCTCAGTAGTTGGCCTTCCTCTTCCACGACCTCGTGTGGCTTTTGTTTCCTCTTCCGGTAAAGGTGTGGTATTGAGATTTCTACTTCTTGGTGGAAACCTAGTGTTAGCAGGTAATCTTTCCTCTCCTACTTCTTCTTCTCCAAGTTGGCGACTTCTAGTTTTACCTCGGGACGAGGGTACAACTTCATTCACTTCCGGTGCAGCGCTTGTTTTTTCGACTGTTCCTCGGCCTGTATTAGAACTTTTCGCTGGTCCATCATGTGCATTCGTTACATTCTGATTCTGATCATCATCTTCATCATAATAATAGTAAACATATTCATACTCATATTCCTGACCATTAGGTGCTTTTTTTATTTGTATACGCGATCTTTGTTTTTCACTACCACTTGCAAGCAACGGAAAATCATCATCTGTCTTTTTTGGCACAGCTGCTGCAGTAGTTAACACACTACTAGGACTTGTAACCTCAATATTTTCTGCTTTTATTTCTTTTTTAGTTCTTCGGTTACTGCCACGTCTTGTACTTTTTGTCGTCGTTTTTGGAGCTACGGTAGTGCTGGTTTTGAGTTCAGTTTTGTATTTTTCTAATAGTTTTTGTACATCTAATCTAATAGCTCCTGCTGGAGCGGGAGCAGGAGATTCAGCAGGCTTTGCTGATCTTTTTGCGACATTACTTTTTGATTCGACTTCTTCATTTAAATCTTCTTGATTTAAAATGTAAGTCAAAGATGCTGGAAATTTGTGAGATGTCTCAAATGGACGTTCTTCGCTAGTTGCTTTATCTTTTCGAGCTATCGGACGCGCACCTGACCCTGTAGTTTGCACAAATACATATTCATCACCAGCTTTGGGCTGTGTAACTACGGCTTCTTTTGGGTGAGGAAAGGCAAGGACTGTTGCAACAAACAAGCAAAATAACCTAGAAAACATAAAGAAAATTGTAGAATAGTTTTTAGCTTTAACGCAATTTTTTATGTCTGTTACAGAATAATTATAATTTAACAGACATATTTTCATCATTTTCTGTTTCATCAGGAAGAGTTTCATTATTTTATTTGTGTTTCCTGCATGCTAAATGTTTGTTATAATTTAATACAACTAATCAAATTATTTGAATTACAGCGTGCAATATTGTATATTTGAATTTAAAAATAAGAAATAAACAACAGTTTTACGTAACAAGAAAACAAGTGTTATTAAATGTGATTCCTATATAGAAAAGTGCATTACGAGATAGCTTTCTAATAAAGTTAATATTTAGTTGTCACACAATTAATTTTTTGCATCTTAAACTATGTTATTCAGTCAATTATTCAATCATTTCTGTAATGTCATCTATGATAAAAGTCTCGTATAAAAAAATCAGAAAACATGCGTTTGTTAAGAGTTTATTTTATTAGATTTAGGAATTAATTTACAATCACTTTCATTGTCAACGGACAGTGGTGCCGATGCCATGAATACACACTTCTTATTGGGTTGGGCAGAAGAGAGTGAAAGATGGAGAAATTTGTTGATCAAGGTCAGATCATGACCTTCCAAATAGAAAGAAAGTTCCAGCCCCAAAAATATTTCAGACGATTACTAATAATTTTAGAGATCAATTTCTACACAAATTTTTCCAGTAAATATATGTCTTACTAATACTATTTTAATATGGCTGAACGCATCAAGATAATTACAACAGTATATTTAATATATTAAGACTCTTTTTCATAGTCTACTTCCATTAAGAAGATGCGCTTTTCCGTTAAGGAAATGAATTGAGTTTTCATAACAGAAATGCACTAGTAACTAACTAAGTGATCTGTTGAAGAATTTGAGAAATTCAAAAGGCGCGTCATGAGATGAATTTCTCTTGATCAAATGTGTGATACTTCACAAGCGAAATCAGCATTTCCTTAAAAAGCAGAAATTTTCAAGCAAACTACAGATTTTCGATATTTATTAATTGCAAAATCCTGTTTAATCTTAAAAGAGCGGTGGTAGAAAAGCGAAAGTGTCGCAAATCACTCTTATGACCTTCCAAAAACATTCAAACAGTTCTGAGTGGAATTCGCGTAACGACAAACTGCTGCAGATTTATTTAAGGATTAATAGAATATTTTCTTTTTATTTCAGTTCTATGTAGATATGCATCTGTTTATGAAATCTACTATTTTTAACTATGACTTTAAAAAAAGATTGATAGAATTGCGAAAGAACCAACATTACAATACAGTAATTGCGGTCCAAGTTAAAAACAGACAACCACAGTCTGCCACTTTCCCTGCTAAGAGATGTCTAACATTAAACTAAGTATAATTCAAATCAAGTAGTAAAAGTAAAAACCTTGAGTGAGTAAAGTTCAACTGCATATAACTAACGGAACATAAGCATCATAAATTTTAATGAAGACGCTATGTACGTTATAATATTTCAATCTTATAAAAAGACAATTGTTTAGAGAAGCATTTTAAATATTTTTTAGTTTGGTTTATTTATAAGGCGAACATGTGGGATACTCTTTTCTGTGGGTTGCAAATGGGTGTAGACTCTAGCATTGGATCAATAGCACCTCGATTTAGCAATTAAGTCAATACCATTGTTTTTATGAAGAAAGTGGAAATATTTCTCATCTGTTTTATGAAGTAATTAGCTACGAATGCTGAAAATTTAATAATTTGTTGTGTATCGATATTACTATCTCTTATATGCACATATTTTTATTATGGGAATTATATTGTGTATTGTAGGTGTTGTTACAAAGTCAAAAATGTGGAACTAATTGTATTATTAAAGATTTTAATTAATGTTTTGTTTATACACTGCTACTGTGGAGCGTGTAATTAAAAACCTCCATAACATTATACGTTTTTTTTTATTTAATTACAATTTTGTAACTACATTCTTTGAGAATTTGAATAACATTCACTAAATAATCGAATTTACTCATCAGGAATTTATTATATAAATGATAAATCTGTATTGAAAAACCATACTTCATAACCATACTTCATGTTTATTTATATAATTGATAAAATTAGAAATGCATATGGTGTAACAGTGAACAATAAAAACATTTAACCCACATTTAATTTTTTTATTTTGAGAAATAGTTTTATGTAATGGTGACTGCCTTGAAAATGGTAAATTGCCCTCTTGGAGAGTATTTTTTTCTTGTAAATGAACATCCTTCATTGTAAGTATTTAGCAATATGGCAACAAAGAAATTTCAGATCAAGAATGTGATTACATGTTTAAACATATAGTCGTTGAGAAATCATCATAAATTGAATTTTTCTCTTTTTTTTTCTCAAGTTACAAATTAATCCGGAATTAATAGAAAATATCAGAACTTACATAAGAAAAGAGTTGCTTTCCATTTTAACAGTCTTCAAACCAATATGCGCTGATTTTAATATTGGTTAATTTAGATAACTTCAATTTGAAGGCGGCAGTAAATGCCGCGTCGAGCTACACTAGGAACACTGTCACTGTACAGAGCCCGAAATCTCACTTCTTACACGCTACGCCACATACCCAACAACAAACACACCACACAACTTCGTCAGGGCAACTTTCGCTATTGAGGCCCCGATTAAGCAGCAAGCTACTGTTAACCAGCCTTTTATAAGCGCTCTCTTTAACCTGAAACGACTAAAAGAGGTCCCTGGACATCTCGTGGCAAAAACTGAACAGATTTCAAAAGAGACTTCAACGCTACGTCAGGAAAAAAGCGTTGGTATAAATTATTGATTTGACAAGAAACTGCATGCATTGAATGTTAACAGATGGAAGAATTTGAAATATTCTTATTTGCATTATCGTTAAATGCCATCAGAACGTTAATTATTTTATTAAATAATTTCTAATCAATCTGTTTGCTTTTTAGACGGTCACTTTACTTATTAATTAGTAAAAAGCAAATATGTTCTCTTTGAAATAAAAACTTTTTTGTTGGAGAAAGTGCAAATTAAAAAGAAAATTTACTAGTAATCATTGAAAAACTATATAATTTGTAACAAGAAATTCAATTGCTGCATGTATGTCTAATTTTGTGAAATAATACAGATCGAATAGACCTTTATTCTAATTAGAAAGTTTTGATGTTTACACCTAAAGCTTTTCTGCATAACGTCAAGTTATCAAGTTAAGAATGTTAGAAAACATCTTAACTACAATAGCATTATTTTATGCTATAAGCAACTATTTCCTTTTTATAATAAATAACCTTGGTATTTTATGTCGAATTTGCAACCGATTTTAAAATGTCAAAAGATGATTTTTTTTCTTAATATTTAAAATGCTAATTTGTAATCAATGTTCATAATGTTAACATCGTAATGTTTATTACTGATCATGTTGAAAGTGAAAATTTGACGATCAATTATCTGAGTAAAAACAAAAAATATAAATGAAGAATTACGTGGGATATATATCAAAGTATTAATTAGTAAAGAAAAACCGCTTCGTTAGTATTGATGTTTATAAGAAATACAATTAGAGTGTGAAGTTAAATCAATAAAACTTTTCTATTGCATCGACGCATTAAGTAAACAATGCTCATTCTATAAAATTCAGAAAACATTGAAGGAATTCTAATGGGTAACGTGGTGTAGTTCAAGGAAGTGAATGCAACGGAAGTTAAATTTGTCGTTTCTAGATAAAAAAATTAAGCATTTTTCATAGATATTTCAACTTCTTAATTTCAAGAATCTTGTTTTTATAAAGTTTTTTCACACAACCTTTAATGTTTGAATAAAAGATAAAATCAAATGCTTGCTTTATTATGTATTATATGATTACTTACAAATGGAAATGTCAAAATATTTACATTTAAATGTTACTGGATTCTTAATTCTTGTAATTTTCAAACAAAGTTTAGACAATTATAAATTACCTACATTTTTTTAGCAAAAAATATTTGTTTATAAACAATAAATCATTTTTCACTAATAAAATTTTTGTATCAGATACTTGTTCGGACTTCTTTTATGGCACATTTTTAGAGGCAATTTATTTATAGCAATTCAAGTTTAATGCCGATTACATCTTGATAAAAAATTATTAATCTGTAAGAATTTAAACATGATGGCCTTGATGACGAGACTGATAAATATACCTCAAAAATATTTCTTAGTAGGTGGCGGTTAACTTTCCGTAGAATACTATTATTTATCAATTTAAATACAATAAATACTTTCTCAGAAACTAATTTTCACCAAATTTTTTTTTTGCAAAAGACATTTTTAGAAAAATCGAAGTTGTTTTATCTATCACCTAAAACTGTTGTTGCTATAATTGAAATCTTGTAGGTAGGTATATAAGTGCTGTAATACACAAAGCACATTTATTTACACGAATGTGCGGACAGAGTGAACAAATGAAGTAACAGAAAAGTACCTAAAAAAATGCTTCACGCATATGTTACGTGTGCAATGTGCGCGTACGACTTATTGTTATAGTACTCGAAATAATCCAAAATGTGAGAAAACTCTATTAGAAAGTCTTTTGCTGTCTATCTATTCTTATTTTGGTTACCATGAAACTTTTACAATAATCTCTAATCGATGTATCAAGCAATATAATAAAGAAAAAACTTATTTACATTGATCTATGGAAGGTGTGAATTCTAGCACAGCAATTCAGTTTTAGTGACAAGCCGAAGGCGAGTGATTACTTGACATCTTGAAGCTCTGGAATTTTATTAGATTTTTTTGATGACAATATCTTATCTGTTATTACTAATTATGACTTAAAACAATTGGACAGTGCAGTAACAAACCAAGAATAATTTTAATTAAAAAAGACTCTAGAGAAGCTTTTCTAAAAGACATTGCAACTCTGGAACATAGATAGGGTATCAATAATTCCTCTCATTATATCTTCCATAGGTATTATTCCAAAAAGTTTAACAAAAAATCTTAAAGTTTTAGGTCGTTCTGATTCTTTAATTGTAAATATTCTTTTAGGGACCTATCATATTGTTGTAAGTTTCTTGAACAATATGATGAGCTTAGATCAAATAATTACGAAAGAAGTTGCGTGGTAAATAACTAGTTTTCACGCAAGACTGTGGTTGGCGTGAAGCTGGAGAAAAACAACAGACATATCTAGTATGTTATATTTCTAGAGCCTCAAATTGAGATTGCAAAAAGTCAAATCCTTTTCTCGCATCTTTACTTGGTAGCATTACCCGTGATAATGTTAGTCTTGCCTGAATGCTGATTTATTACCGGGTCAGTGGACGGTAAAGAAAGCAAGTTTGAAAACTCTTTCTTTTCTGCACTGACTAATAAATCAAAATGTTTTAACAAATCAATAATTGACATTCTCGTTATCTTCTAATTCTGAACTAATAATTATTAGGTATATACAGGTGTTCCATTAGTATCGGGACGAAAGATTATGACGTTATAGCAGATTTTTGAGAAAATCTAACAAGTGAACGTTAATCTATGTTATAGACTCAAATTTTTAAAAATATTTTCGAATTTATTCTACTTCCGGTTTAGCCGGAAGTCTATTTAATTTTGTTTTTTGAAGTAACACTGATTTTATCACTGGATATTTTATTTCTACTCTAAATTGTTTATTAAAATGATATCTATTTTTTTAAATTGGTCTTGAATTCTTTGAGTAATTGATATTTTTTTCAAAAAAATTTTATTTGCAACTCTTCAGGAAAAAAATGATAAAATAAAATTTTGCGCGCACAAAGCTAGAACAACGATTCATAATATCCTTAAAAAAAAAAAAAAATTAAAATATCTCGAAAAACGTTTTGTTTTCTTATTCCAATTTCTATATATTTCAAATATCAAAAACTATTTTTTTTTTCAAATGGAATGCCCTATATTTTATTACGCAGTGGATTTGTTTTTTTCTTTTTTTTCTTTTGATGTATCACAACCTACATTACGTTGCAGGTGGTTGTGCCATAGTCTTTTTGACAGAAGGTTAGCTAAGTAATAAAACCCTAATCCAATGTTCTAGGTATTTTATAATGAACTGGCTGCACTTGCGACAGACGATGACAGTGACAAACGTGACTGTTTGAAATCCGTTTTGAAAATTACAAATTTCATTAAAGACATTAAGGTATGGTAATAGCGGAAACAACTGCGTATAAATGTGTGACATTCCATTTGAAAAAAACAAGTTCCAAGTGTTTGAAATTTGTCGAAAATAAAATAAGAAAAATCATTGTTTTTTCGGACATTGATAATTTTTCTTTACAGAAAAGAGAAGAAAGTTGTTTCATCTACGTGCATACCAAAATACATTTCATGATTATAACACAATGAACGCTTTTTTCTGAAGAATTGCATATGAATTTTCTTTGAAAAGTCAATAATTCAAACAACTGATAACCAATTTAAACAAAACAAAAACGATTGAATAACTAATATTAAGCATATTTCAGATAAGTAAAAATAAATAAAATGTTTCGTTAAAAAAACAAAGTTGCTTAGACTTCCGGCCAAACTGAAAGTGGAAATAATGTGAGTATTTTTTTAAAATATGGAACAAGTTGACATTCCCTATTTACATTTTTTTCAAATTCATTTACAACGCTGTTATCTTCCGTGCCGGTACTAATGGAACAGCCTGTTATAAGACAATTCTTCAAATTTTTTCAGACATTTTTCTTTATTATAGAAACACCACTACTTCAAAAGTCAAAAATCTAAAAAATTTCCACAATAGCAATTACATTTTCTAAAGATTTCAAAGACTTTTTGTCATGAAAATAATAACGAAAATCTTTTTCCTATTGTCAACTCCATCCGTGGACACTCTGTATTTCTAAAAATGTCATTAACCGAAAGCCTTGACGTGCTGTTAATTCAGAGTTGTTTTTCATTATTTATTCGTTTATCTTTGTAAAACAAAATTTATAACGTCTCTCTTCACCATAAGTATTTTGTTTTTGTCTACATTCCACTTGGGAGACATCAAATTCTATAGGTATGTTCATTGTCGCTAAAAATAAATAAGGCATTAAACTTTCAAGGTATTCTTCAGTAATTGTCTTCAAAAGACATAAAACAAAACATCTGTCTAGATATTTTAATAGCGTTTCACTAAATCTGTCAATCAAGTGAAGTCAAGTCTACCTCCTGCAATTGTAACAAAATATGACCTTTCTTTGACAAGCATACAAAAGTAGGTATTGATGTAAAAATTCTCCCTCAATATTAACCTTGGTTTATTTTATCTCAAATCAACATCATATTTATTATGTAAAATTTTAAGGTAATATTTATAACAAAACCTTGATCTATGATATATAAGTCTCCGTTTTTCGGTTTCAACAAAAGGAATTACTTTTGATAACTATTAGAGAATTATTTTTTCACTTATCGTATAAAGATACGAAATGCCCCTAAAATGTTACAAATGAAGCTTCAGATATTTACTTTCTATCATTTGCATACATGATCCCCTTCACTTTCGTGAATTCCTACAGTTGTCCATTGCGTTAATCATTATGAATAATAAAAGTGAGAGTTTACTGAAGCAATCGTTTATTTTGGACTAATATATAAGTGGAGGCCGGAGAACGACAAACGTTATCATACTTCAAATTACAATAACTTTATTTTTTATTCGAACTATTATTTTTCAAAATTATGGTTTATCTATATAGATTGGAGTATATCTTTCGATTGCACCGCTTCAATTTACTTGATTCCAAGAAATATGAGCAAGCATAATAATTTGGTTTACCTTCAAAATTACCAAATGATTTAGTGAGAAGATTTCAAAATTCTAAATGCCACTAAATACGAGCATATAGAAAATGATTAACTGTAAAAATAAATAGAAATTTGTTTAAGAACTTAACAATAAAAGTATATAATGAAGATTCATTATCCTTCTTCTGCTGCTTAGGAATTATTTCTCATTTCATGCTTTCAGCTTTCGTTCAACGCTTTTAACATCATACCAGAAAAAATGATGTTTTGTTGTATCTATTGTTTGATCATCAAGAACTGTAGTTTTTTTCAAATAATATAAATAGCCTTATTATTTTTCTATAAATGGTATCTTTTGTAGTTGGATAGAAATCATCTCCAGTTATCATTCACAAAATATAATAATTATAACTATTTAATCTTCTTCAACCAATGAAAAAAAACAAATTTTAGACATTTCTAAGGTTACAAAAGAATTGCAGCGAATATTGTACTACTTCTAAGAGTGAATATTTTTAACAAATGAAAATCATTCTTAAAACTTTACTTACATCATCAATAATATTCATCACTGCTATTGTCAAATCATCTCACTTTATTTAACATCGTAATTCAATAAGATTTTGAGAGTCTTAACAGTTAATTTATGTATTGAAAGTAATTTGTGTTAGACGCTTTCTGACACTTATGATTCGTGGCATCACCACAAAAATAATCAATATAACATTGACTACTTATCGTATTACCAAGATACATATTTATATGTCTATATAATTCATCTACCATTTAACGTTCTTCAACCAATGAAAAACCCACAATTTTAGACATTTTTTTATATGGTAACTAAAAAATTGCAACGAATATTGGACTAGTAATGATTCCATCGTATATTGTACTAGTCCTAAGTGTGAATATTTTAAAAAAATGAAATTCTTAAAACTTTACTTACAGCATCAATAATCCCCATCATTGTTATTGCCAAATCATCTCACTTCACTTAACATCATAATTCAACAAGATTTTAAGAGCCTAAACAGCTAATTAATGTATTGAAAGCCATTTATGTGAGACGCTTTCTGACACTTATGACAGTTATCAAATATTTGTCAAAATAGGGCAATCATAAATAGCTTGATTTATAAATTATTTCATTTGGGTTCGAGAGATTTGATTCATTAAATAGTCCATCGAATACGATTCGTAGTCAATGTTCTGCAAATCATTTTTCCGGTGCTGCAACTCATGTACAACGGCGCTTACAAATTCGACTCGTGCAAGCACTCGTCAAATTTATGTCCCAACGCCGTTGACATTTGTAGGATCACCACAAAAATAATCGGCATAACATTGACTACTTGTTGTATTACATATGAAAGTTCTATGCTATTCCAGTTTTTGTTCTATTCGTAATTTAAAATCAAATGATATACTTGAACAAAGTATAATCGAATATTGGAATATATTCATGAAGTTTGGCTTGTTAGAAGTTTATAGGGAACACGTATTTTAATCGAACTAAAACTTAGCATATAGGGGTTCTTGAATATGTTCTATCGAAGTTAAATAATGACGACTTTGCTGCACTTTCGTTTATGCCGGAAGTCGGTACTAACTTTGTTATTTTAAATGGAACACCTTATACAGAGTGGTCCAGCCCAGCTCCCGTCTTCTGCAGCTCCGTTATTACTAAAGTTGGACTTTCAATATTTCATAGACGTTATTTATACTCTCGGATTCATTTCAGGAAAATACTTTTGATTATACAGAGTGTTCATTGTAACATTGTAACATTACACCCGATCAGTTAAGAAGAACCAAAAGACAACTTCATGCTCGTCTTCGTTTGTGTCTTCAAGAGGATGGACGACATTTCGAACATTTACTTTAATAGGCAGTTTTTTTTAGATAGGCTGAAATCATATTTGTATTTTATTTAAAAAATTTGTCACTAAAATAGTTGAAAAATGAGTTTTTGGCAAATAACTATTGATAAGTATTAGGATTTGTAATAGGGTTGTCGTAATAAAAAAAAGCTCGTTTTTTAATTCTACTTCGAATGATATAAAAATAAAGAGAGATTGCCATTTGAAATAAGCAAAATAAAAGGCTCTAAATTTTAAAATAAATTGTAAACACCCTGTAATAACTCAGATCAATCAAACTTAATTAATAAATCTGCTAGACCTTGGTCAACACCTAGTAATATTGTCACCAAAAATGCACTGTTCCTATTTTTTATTAATTTTTAAAACTACAGGTAAAAAATTGTTTGGTTATTTTTTAACCGTAATACCTGAACTGATTTGAAAAAAACATGTAAGAAACTAAAAGGGCATTCTAATGAAAAATAATAGCTTCCATTAAAAAAAAATTATGATTATCACGTCACACTTTTTTGGAACACTGTGTATAATCAAAAATTTTTCCTGCATCCTAAAAAATAAATAACTTCTACAAAATATCAAAAGTCCAAGCCTGTATATTATTGCATTTTTGAATTCTTTGATAAATTCTAGTTTAGGTTCAATAACCACTTAGGGAGTCTAAAATCCATAGTTTTAGAGTTATTCACGTTATTTTAGAAAATTTAATTTTTGTAGAAGTCAAGAAAAACAAAATTGTTCGAAAACCAAGTAAACTGAAACTTCTGTAGACCAGACGTTTCAACTGTTTTTTGCATATACTTTCAAATTTTGATTAATTTAAACTAAACTTTCATTGAGCGATTTATCTTAGTTTTTGAAACAACCTAATCTTTTGGACAATAACACATTTTATTTAATAACTATTAAACAAATATCAGGAAATTCATAGAAATAAAATATTATTAGTCAAAAAAACCTCCAGCTTTTTGAATGATATTGATAACATTAATTTCTGGTGTTTACAGTCAAGCATTATAGCAATAAATATATTCAACACTGAACAATAAAACAATTTCAACGAAGGTTGTTTTTCAAAGTTTAGGTTCTTGATCAGAAATAAATTAGAAAAGTCAGAAAGAAAACGAATGCCATTGTAGATAACGGCTTTTTATCAGTAATGTGATTGTTAATCAATCACTTTGATGTTAAATTGATTGTTAATGTCTTTTTGTAACATTTAATCAAAAAGATCTCCAAAATTCAAGGTTCATACATACAAATCTTTACCAGTCAAAATGCCTTGTCAAGATAAATGCATTCTCAAAAATAAAAAATCCATACATAAACTTTGCAGTTTTAACGATTACACAAACATGTACAAGATTATTACTATATTTTTAATAGTAAAATCAACACTTTTGCATATTTTAGTATTTTTGTTTCTTTTTCTTGAAATTCAGTAATAACCAGTGGTTCTCTAGCCACATTAAGATGGAAAATTCAAAAATTTTCAACCAAATGTCACTTGAATCACTGTTTCTACAAAATATCTTTAAACAGTTATTTTACAGGTGCAATGGAAATTTTGCTATTTATTTTACATATTTAAGAGATGTGTATGAATTTGCATATTGTCAGAACAATATTAAGTTACTGCACGTTTCAGTTTACTGAAATATTTATCCATATATTACATTGGTTGTCTAAAAAAAGAACTTCCTGTCAATATTTTTTTTCAAAGATAACAGTTACTTAACCTAATGATTGATTTGTTAAATAGATTATATAATATGATAATAAAATAATAACTGTAATATTTTTACTATTTAACGACTGAAAATATGTAAGTATAATTATTGCTAATCCATTTACAATCTGACGTATAAATATCATACTTACTATTATTAGGAACTCATAATTTTTAATTCATTTCTCCTTTAGGGGTTTGTTGGATGTGAAATTTGGATAATATTTTGTTATAATTAATGTACAAAAAAAAATAATTAGGAATAGTATGTCAATCCAATATTTTAGAGAGATAATTAGTTTTTCAGTGAATTCACAAGAGTCAATCTTATATTTGCAAATAATAATAATTTAGTAAGTTTATGCTTCCAGCAAATTTTTCAGTATAATAAACATTATTCTTTCACTTTTTAAAGCATTGAAAAAATATTGAATTTTTTCCAAACATATTGTATTTACCAAATTTATTTACAGTTTTATAAAAAAAAAACTAAGCAGGTATTTTCACCTATAAAAGTCTGAAGATATGTTATTTACCATATTCATAAAACTCGGCATCTTCTTTATCATTTTATTATAACATTTCTACACTGTCTTTAATTAGCTAACTCCTAGAATTGAATCTTCTTCCTGTCCGTGCAGGTGCCGCTGTTGATGATGGTTCTTCAGCAGGTTCACTATTCTTTGGACTGCTATTAAATCTTCTTCTTCCCGATGAAGATTTTGACGGTTTTTTTTCTGGTTCATTATGTACAGCAGCAGGAGCTGATTCTTCAGCTTCTGAAGCATGACTGACTTTTGAATGTTTATCTGAAATAAAAGTAATATTATACCAGCAAACTTATTTTTAAAAAAATTCTTACTCAAAGCAGCTTGTTCTCTTCGGCGTTTTAAAGTTGCCAACAAATCGTCATTACTTCTAAAAGGCCTTACAATTCCACCTTTTAAGAATTTTTTTGGAGCTTCTGTTGTAGAGCTTGTTTGTTCTTGATGTTCTTCGACTGCTTCCTCGTCAGGAGCTTCTTCTCCTTCCTAAAGAATAATAATGATAAAATTGATCATCTGAATAATAGTCAACTTATGTAATATCAAAAGAGGGGTTTGAATGTTGTTCAATAGTAATTCTAGCTAGAAACCACAACATACCCAGAAGTCACTAACTTTTATTGTTTCAGCTTTTATTTTTTTTTTTTGACGTTATGTAAGAAAATCCGAAGTTGTAATTGAATTCTCATAGTTTTAAGTATTATTTTAGATTAGTTAGGTTTCAGTCATTACAGTTTCGTTGAATCAGGGCGACAAAGTTTTCTTGCATCATTTAAGTCCAGTTTTACTTTATCAATTAAAAACCGATTAGAGCTTTTTTTATTAAAGCATAGCTTGTTTATGTAATTCAGAAACAAAAATCTTCATAATTGTTTGCCATAATGCCCTTGATTTGCGAAAAATACAATAAAAGGCATGAATGTAAAAATATCTATAACATGGCGCACCTTTTGAGTAAAAACGTTACTTCTTAATTAAAATGAAATTTAAAAATTTATCGAAAGTGTTCACTGAAAATGACTCTCACTTGTTGAATGACGTCTTATGTTATTTTTATTTCGGGTTGTTGTTCCTATATTTCTTTTATTGATAACCGGATACGGATACGTTTTCATACATTCGGTACTAGGCCAAAAGAAAGTCTCTTTGGCGCCACTAGTTTGTCATTACCTTATAAATGTATGTATCAAGATAATAAATTTAAAAGGCGTTTCTGCTAATCTAATCAAGAGAAAACAGGTTTTCTACAATAATAAACGTTTCGTGCATTTTTAAACAACTAAGAAAATTTGAGTGATTATTTTTACTACAAAAATTTGAAATTAACCTATTAATTTTTAAAATGTTATCGAATCTAAAAAATAAAATTAATACCCAAACCATTAACCTGAATTAAATTCAGGTTAGCGTTTTTGGGTATTAATTTTAATTTTTAGATTAACCTATTAGTTTTCAAAAAATGTGAACTACAATAAATGTCTTAGATATATGATGCATTTATCTAATTTAAATTAATTCTTATAATTTTTCAAAAAGTAACTCATACTGCTTATTGTTTTATATTTTTACCTCTGCAGGTGCTGGTGCTGCTGTTGTAGTTGAAGTTTTCGTGTTTCTTCCTGCTAAAGGATTACGTCTGCCAATCAAGGAACTCCTTGCTGGTGCTTTTTTTGGTGGAGGAGCTGGTTCATCTTCGTACTCTGCGTAATCTTCTTCAGCTGGTCTGGCTGTACTTAAAACGACCATGCATGCCAGGCAAATGAAAGCCCTGGAATGTAAATCGTTTAGAAACTAAACATATTTGGAGATAATCAAATTAACCAGTAAATTATTATTTATAAATACAAGGAGAATGAATCCATGACTTCGTATGAGGTAATCCAACATCTAATAGAAAAAAATAACGTCACGTGATTTCTTCAGTGAAAGTTAAATATATGTCATAGGTCAGTCTTTAATTCACATGACTCAATCGTCCATACAAAAACCAATCTTTAAGTGTTTAAATGAGATAACATCATTATTTGCAAGAATAAACTTTAATCGTAAACTCAAATTTCATAAGCAATGGTTAAATATCAAAAAAACGTTTAACCCTGAACACAATTACGCAAAATTTGTAGGAATAATCAAAGTTACTGATTTAAAGTTTCATTAATTTATGAGTTCTCAAATAAGTAATTAAGGCGCAAAAGAGTGTCAACAAAGTAATAATTAAGTATTTCAATAATACTTTCTTGTTAAGTATATTTAGATAAATTGATGATAATTAGAAATTATTTCGATGGGAAGATCAGGTGAAAGCTTTTTGTACGATGATTAAAACAAATTGAAAATGTTATTATCAAAGAATTTCTCAGGCAGATCAAATTAGGATTCATGTGTCTATCACATTTTTTTTATAATATCCTGAGACACATCTATCTATAAATTTATAATTCTATAGAACTTTGATACTTCTGCGTACATTATTTTCAATGCTTTTCTCAGACTGAGGAAAGTGCATCTGACTTCTCACTATAGTGATTAATAATACCCGTTGTTACTATAAACTGGTGATCAACTCCAATTTATTATACCAATTATCAAAACAGGAACTGAATTTATTAATTATTGAACAATAAGATTAAGACAATTTTACATAATTATTAACGCATTAAGATCTTATATCTTCTTATTATGAAAACTGAACTTTGTTAAAATGTTTTCTACACAATAAATATAATTTTCCTTCCACACTAGAATTCAGAAGATATCATTCAAAAAATTGTTATTTTTAGCAGATTTACTTTTGAATTCTTTTAAGATGGTATTAGAGTCGGTAAAAACAATATTTACAATTCATTATAATATAAGACGATTTTCTCCACAGTGGTTTTGATCCTTGCGCTAAAACTGCTTTGAATGAATGTTTGTTTCTTTTTTTTTTTAATGTTCAGGTGTACTGTGAAAAATTATATTACCGTTGACGACAAAACTGCGTAGTCTTGAAATAAAGCTTTCTATGAATTAATTCCAAATATTCTTTCCAACGATTATAATTTTGAATAACTGTTTATCAAAATTATTTTTGTGTAATATTTATTTCAAATTAAAAAAAAATAGAATTTTGAGAATATTTGAATTACGCACTCAGTTAAATTGTTTCAGTGAGTTGCATTTTTTACAACCCATAACTACATTGGCAAATGGCATCCATTTCCATATGAGATTTTCAAAAGAATAAATAACAGAAAGTTTACCGTGTTCTATTAGATAAAAATCTGTGTTTATTTTGTTAATTTTTTCAAAACTGTGTAATTGAATCACTTAAAAAGTTACTGATCTTTTAAAAAAGAGCAATTTGAAAATTGGGTGGATTTTTTAACTTTTCGTCATGAACCAAACATGATTTTCGTTCAAGTTCACTGATTTGATTAACTTGAATTTACACCAATGAAGTGTATCATTAAGAACCTTAGTAGGTAAATGAAAAGTCAGGATACTAATCAAAACTTTGTTTTCTATTTTAAGAATTTACATTTTTGTAAAAAAATTAAATGTCATTTTCAAGTTTTTCTTTTCAAAAAACATTGTCAAATTATGGTAAGCGTCATAAGTCACAACATTCAAATCACACATAATAATTATTTTTATCTACTCAAAGAAATGAATTTTAATTTTTTTGTGAATAATCTTTTGATAGGTATGTAGGTACACCCAAGGAAAAAGGGGTTTACCAATCTAGAGTTGCGCGCTATTTCAGTGGTATTTTGGACCAACTTTTTTAATGAATTAGCAATTTTAGATGGAATTTATTAAGTTCTAGACATTGTATTGGGTGTCTTCTTAATAAGACCAGAAATCATCCACGTGCTAATTTAGCAAATTAGTCTAAAAAAAAAATTGAAATTAAGCGCATTTTGAGTAACACAGTTAAACTGATTAATATTATTTCCCGAGCGTACATGAATAATATTACAATTATACAAAATAATGAAAAGTTTTTTTAATAAATTCTTAGAAATTACAACTAAATCCAAAGTTCAAGGATTACAATAAATTTAAATTATATGCCAGTTATAATTTTTGAACAAGACTAGCTAACAGATTTGAAATCTTAATAATTTGGATAAATATATTAACATATCAGAAAACACCGTGTTTATTTATAAAATCCGTCACATTTATAACATCTTCAAACTGAAGTTATTCAGGTTTCCAAAAGTAATTTTTTTACATAGAAAAAACACCTACGAAAGATAGATTAAAGTGTGAAGAATGCTGCCTCTAATAAGTTAGCTATAAATTCTTGTTTTTTTGTTTGAATTTATCGACGGTGATACACTAGTTATTGCTAAAATTACAAAAGTCAAATGAACTTATAAATATTTCAAATAGTCAAAAATGTTTTATTCTTTTGTAATGCTGCAGAATGCTTAAAATTAGATATGTCTGAATGAACTCGAGAAATATGGAGGTGTTAATAAAAAATATCACTTCAAATCTAATTGCTCAAGTTTCTGAAAAATTGGTTTTAATTATTAACTAATATATTGCGTAAATTCACCACATTTCATAATTTATTTCACTACAAAAAAAATGTAGAGGTTAATTTTATTTAAATTTTTGATGAACTTCAAAATAAAGAATGCATTTTCATATTTTGTAGTTGCAAGAATGTCCAATTAATTAAGTTACTCTTGTTGACCTCCACTTTCAAAACATTCAGTGTCAAATTTGAAAAATATTCTCGAATATTTTTTTTTAAAGGAAAAAATTCGTTTTAGTTTTATAAAGCTGAAGTTTGGTATTGGTTGATGGTTTTTCCGGAATGAAACCAGACTTCAATGTCATTTAGCAAGAATGCAGAAGAAACATACATGAAGCTTTATCTGTACTTAATTCTTGACAGAAAAAAATCGATTTCACATTGTTACGTAATGATGCAGTCATTCTGTATAAATATAAATAAAAAATATCATGGCAGATGTTAATTTAAATTATAATAAAAGCAATAAATATTTTAGAAGAATTTAATGTTTAGCCCACAATAACATTTAAAACTAATTAATTCCATGAAAGTAAAACTGTTGACCAAAACTGAAACTTGATTAACAGTTGTTTTACAAGTTGAATTTTTTTCAAAACTAGGTTACTATAATATCTAAAATAAACAACTTACACAATTTTTAATTTCATTCTTATCTGAGGGATGATCCGTTTACACTGAACAGTTTCAATTCACTAGGATCAGCAATCCAGCCAAACCTACATTTATAAATTCTGTGTTGTGTTTTCCCTTCACTTTACAATCGACCAGGTAAGTGGAAAGTGTTGATTTTATACTAGACGTATGAATTTTGTAGTATAAAGAAAGTGGACGGATATTGGCATGTATTTATAATAAGAAGTTGAGAATTTTAAAAAAAATTTTTTCTTTATCATAATGCTAATCACTTTAGCATGGGTTTTTGAAAACCCATTCCAGTGAATACTTTGTACAGACTAGATAACGGATGATTACAACAATAAAAAGAAAATATTAAATGTATCACTTTTTATTATATTATTTCAATCACTTTAAAAAATATAATTTTGCACTTATTCTGATGGTGAATTGAATAATAATCAAATAAATTATTATTTGAATCCAAATACATTCCACAGAAATTCAAGTTAATTTCAATAAAATAAGGAAGTTAATATTGCCATTAAATGTCTTTGGAAACTAATTAAAACCAAGAATAAAGATATTCAGATCATTGGCATTCATACATTTACTAATTATCAATTATAAAGTCTAAACCATTTTAGTTTTATATAGCAATATTTCGACCTATCTATAATTTTTATATTTAGTTATTTTTTGAGTTTTTTTATTTTGCAATATTTCTATCAATATTTTATAAACAAAATGTTTTTATCATGTAATTGTTGAATATGGTTTCACAGCCTTATTTAATTAAAACATAAAAAAACATCTACACAAATAAAACTGTTAAATTCTGGATTTCTAAGTAAAAAGTACTATCACGAACATTCTAACAACGAAGAATACAAATTAACATTTTTTTTGTTTACAGTTCAACGTTGAACATACAAATTAGAAGAAAATTTTTTCTTGTTTCTTGTTTATTAAAAATGTGCTAAATTTACCATTTCACACAAATATGAACAAAATAATATATTCTATTGATAATATATATTGAAGCAGTATCAAATCTACGTTGTTTATAATATAGTTGTATTTTGTATCTATTTTTTGCTGTTTACTAATAAGGATGCTAATATTCAATTTAATTTACACTTACTAATAAAAATTTGAAAAATGATTTTATTATAAAATAATACTTGTGACAGAAAAAAAATCGGTTTATTGCTTTGTTGTTATAAGAATGTTAAATACTTGCAATTTCTTGCAATCTGAAATTCATTGTTAGTAAACTTGTATTTATCGAAGTCAAAAACTTTACAAGTGCACTAAAACATAAATTGAGAACTTATCAATTGTTGTCTCAGAATGTGTGAACTAAGCTACTTGGAAAAAAATCAAATTATGCTTTAATTTAATGTTTTTTTTAGTTCTAATATCGAAAACACTTTTATTAGGAAATACATTTACACATCCTTATTCGATATTTGATTTTAACAGAGTTTTGTACAATCAACTACCTCTAAATTCAATTATTTCAAAACAAAGAATTATGTACTTATATATTTTTATGCCAACCCTTCCGTTGAGGCATTTCCTTTTTTTTCTGTACTCTTCATTAAAATTGCTTTCTTCTTTTAAGTTATGCAACCAATAAAATAAATGTTTTAATTACAAGACTAATTAGTTGAAAGTTCAAAATGAACAAATTTTTCCAAATTTTAATAACTTCGCAAAGATTCTCAATGCATAAATCAATCAAAAATTGATACTAATAAGTTGAATTGATGATACTAACAATTGGTGACCCTAACCTCAAAAACTACTTTACAAGCCGTAAACAGTTCCAGTGATGAAAAAATATGACAAGTTGATAATAATTTGAATATTTCTTGAAATGCCTCATAACCATCATTGTAGACTATTCTCAAAATTGAATTAATTTATGTTATAAACTAAGAAATAATATAATGAACAAGTTGAGACCGAGGGTCTTGAAGTGCATTATCTTAATCAGTGCAATAAGTGTTGTTTACTTTATTTATGTTAATTCTTTAACTTCACAGAATTTTATAGAAAGTAACAGTTTAGAGCTGTTATCCGTAAAAAAAATTACAAAGCCAATATCTTATAATGTGTGGCTGATATTTACTAAAGTTACAAACAAATCACCATTAAAATATAAATTCCATAATTTATTAGAAAATATTTTGAACATTAGTTCAGTGCCTTTAAAATTCCATATCATAGTTGATAATAGTTCCAAACAATTAGCTGTGGATGAAATATCAGATGTCGTTAGTCATTCCAATAAACCTATTTATTATAAGTTTTATGATGTGGATCTATGTGCAAAAGCAATTAGTGATATTGTTAATGTGATGACCCCACATTTTAGCTCAAAACCCGGTAAAATTTAAATGGGAAAAGTGTAATTTTATTCATTTTATTTCATTAATTTTAGGTACTTATTACAGTGATGCTTTATTTTATATCTCATTAGGATTATATCGAATCGCACCTAAATCTCAAAATCAAGCTGTACTATTAGATTGTGATTTATATTTTAAGAAAGATATTCGATTACTATTTGAAGAATTTAATAGGTTTGTTCCTAAACATTGAGACACTAACAGTAATTATATGTTTACAGGTTTAAGCCTACTGCTCTCTTTGGATTAGCTCCAGAACTGACTCCTGTCTACAGACATGTTCTTCAAACTTATAAATCTAAACATAATTCAACCTTTGGTGAATACTATCATTTAACAAATTTATCAAATCAAATGCCGCATCCTAGAGGTTTCCAAGGTTATAATTCTGGCGTTATTTTGATAAAATTAAGTGCAATAAGAGAATCTAAGGAATATGGTAACATCATTAAGAATGAGACTGTAAATGCCCTCACTGCAAAATATAAATTTAGAGGGCATCTTGGTGATCAAGATTTTTATACTTTGATTGGTTTTGAATATCCTCATTTGATAGAAACATTGAATTGTGGATTTAACAGACAACTCTGTGTTTGGTGGAGAGATCACGGATACAGAGATGTATTCGATTATTATTTTAAATGCAGACACTCTACTGTTATTTTACATGGCAATTGTAACACAAGAATTCCAAAATAGAATATAGGTATTTAACGAATGCTGTTTGAAAGACTGACTGAAAATAAGTTTTATAGTTAACTATTCATTCTTTCCAAAATCTGCAAGAAACTTTTTTCTAACATTCTATAGTGCTTTGAAATGTATACCGTCTTAACAAGTTAATCCATTGAACATATTGAACTCTCACAATTAAAAACTTTATCAAAGCTTGGCCGTAATTCGACCAGCTTCGAGTTTGCTTATGTTAGTGCTGGTTATTGTCTTATGTCGGGGTAGTTTTGAATTCCTTTGAATCAAACTCATAAAAGTTGGAAAGATAATATATCTTTCTGAGAATCTTTTCCCACTCAGAATATAATTCACATAAAAAAATTGTATCTACAAGAACATAAGATTCGAATAATTTGATACTCTACATATTGGTATTTATTTATTGTTACTGTTTTTGAGAAAATTTGTTCATCTATTTTATTAATTTGTTATTTTTGTCAGAAAAAAAGTATATTAGCAAAGGCAAAAGTATGTACACTGAAGAAGGCATCTACTGTTGTATCAATATTACTTTTTAATTTTTTATTAATTACAGTATTTTGTTAATAAAGAGTAATTAATCTGAATCTGAAGTATATAATTGTATACCTAAAACTCCTATAATTTTTTTTCGCCGTTTGTAAAGGTTTATTTTTTCCATTGAACCAAAATCTTTTCTTAAAAAACAAAAAATTATAGGTCTTATCATTTATTTGGCTATAAACCCAAAAGTTATAAAATTTTTATGCCCATTAAGTATTAATAACTTAATAAATGGTTATCTTTTAAATCAGAGTTCACATTTTATAGAGTTAAAAATCATTAAAAAATGTCGTCTAGTATCGGTTACGTCTTCACGGAAATGCATTACTCAAACAAAACATTGCCATATTCCAATTTTGTTGCAGAAATATTTTGTGTGAAATAAAAGTTGTACTTTCACAGACCAATGACAATAATAACTTGATAACATTATGTGAAGTTCGATTTCAAATAGTAGTGTGTGAAAGGTTTTTTTGACGCATTATAAGTAAAAATGGAACGGACTCAGCAAATTTATTTTTTAAGCTTAAAAATTACAAACTGTTTCAGATAATTTAAATACAGAACTATAACACATTTATATCAAATAGATCTATAACTTTGGCTAAGAGAAAGAATCAACATGTATAGAGTTTAACTGACACATTTTTTTCTAAGTATATTACATAAAGGTTTTTTAATAAGATGCTAAAATATGCACAAATTGTGACTTTTTAGAAATTTTGGATTAGATAATAAGTTTGCTAAAGAAATAAATATGTTTCGCTTTTCTGGAAAAAAAAAAATTATATCAATTGACGCGTTTTGAGATGCTGATTACCCGCGCTAGATTTTTAGATTCATTAATGAAGTTACTATTTCGGATTGATAAATTAAAAGCGATTTGCTTATAAGTTTTGCGGAACCAACTATTTTATTCATTATTTAATCTCCAATGTTGACGCACTGATTATCATTATTTTTATGCAATGAGAGTGAGTCCTTTCGTTATAAAAAATCCCTTATTCTTCTGATCTCTCTATACAGTCTTTATAGATCTATTTTTATTATCGTTAGGAACAAGAAATACCATAATGATCAAAATTAATTGCTCTTAAACTGTCCTGTTATCACAAAACATTTCACATCGACTTTCGTTACATGCAATTTTGAATAAACGTTACTTACAAAAAGTAGGTGGCAGAACATTTCAAGATCAATTAAATTTCTTCCTTAAATTTATTTAATGATTTACAAACCACTTGTTTAATAATTTTTGCAGTTTTCAAGAAAGCTGTGTACAATAAAACTGGATTGTTATAATTCAGCGAAAGGTTCAATACAAATATTGCATTAATTTTTTGATCGCTTCACAGTTTTCAAACTTAAAATCAGGCTTGCTATTGGAAAAGTCTTGCAAACTACAGTTTTACAAATTGTAATCAACAATAATAATATAATCGCACTGAACCGTTTGCCAAAATCTAAATGAATTATTTAAGAAATTACAGTTTATAAGCTTGCCTCATCATCAAATCGAAATATCCATCATTATCGATCGATGCACTTATGGCACTGTAGTAATTAAAAAATTCTTCATGAGTTACCTGAAATAAATTAAATTTTTATAAAATCTTTTTGGAACGAAAATATTGACGTTTTTTACATCATTTATAGGTCAAGATTGATCAATATCTTTTTTTTTTAAATCAAATGTTTTATAAATTTCAAAGGATCAAGGATAATTTTACACGCGCAAGCATTCACTTCTAGCGGATGTTGCAGTATAGTTATAATATTACCTTTCCGTCTTTAGTAGCGTCTTGTTCAAAATTGGCTAAAAATCTTGTAAGTATGGATTCTTCAGTTTCTTCCCCAGAAATGTATCTTGGATGAGATTTTACATTATATACATTTTTCAAATCATCTATTGTGATCACTCCATCACTGGTTTTATCCATTTTCTTAAATGCTTCTTCAACTACTTTTTTACGTGATTCGGACATCGGTGGCTAAAAAAAATTCACTTTCAGGCTTAAGTCCTATCTCATGTTACAGAAATATTGAATCGAACAAAAGTCTTTCAGAAGCTTTGATAAAAAAAATAATTGCTGTGACAAAAAAAAATGTCATTTATCTAAATATTGAGGAAATTTACATGAAAAATTGTATCTGTTGTCAAGAAATTGATTATCAATTATTATAAGACATAAAAAAAACAATTTACCTCTAGATTTAAGGTGTATCTATAATAATTATTGTAGATGTTTAAAGGATATTAGTGATAAAAAATAATCAGGTACATAATTTTTACAAAAAAAAATTAGTTTTATAATTATTTTCTTGACTGTCAACTTAGATATTATTTATGACCCTGTTATATTATTCATAAAATCAATATTTAAATTATATTCACAGTAACCACATAGGTACTTGTAAACAGGGTATTCTGGGTTATATTTTGCAACCATAATAAAATAAAAATGAATATACTTAAATTGAAAAAAAAATTGCACTTACTCTTAGATGGACTAAAAATTCCGACATATTAATACTTCCACTGTTATCGTCATCGAATTTCTTAAAAAGCGCAACAGCTTCGTCATCTGTAATTTCTAGCCCAGTTTCTCTAAGTCCTCGAATAAATTCATCTTGATTTAACTGCTTATTTCCATCATCATCCATTCGCCGGAACATTCGTCCCAAACCCAGTATCCCATTAGCACCTCTGGAGAGACACAATAAACGTAAGCGTTGTAATGGATCACCTCCTGTGCCAAGAGCTTGTAATTCTCGCAAACTTTTCGAAGCCATTTCACATTCTTGACGAGAAGTTGCACTTTTTGGTCGAAACATTCTACAATATTTATGTGTAATGGGTAGGGGAAATTGAGATCATTATTGTCTTCAAGGTTTATAAAGTGTGGTAAAGGATGATGATTCATAGGCTTACATATTTGTTAATATATTTTTAGCAAAATAAATAAAAAATATGCATTGTTAATACTACTAATAAATTAATAATTTTATTTACTCACTTATTCCAACTGCAATTCCTCTGTTGCGCGGGGTATCTACTTAAAGTGCGTGTTTCAAAAAATTAAGTAATCTAATTAATTAGAACAAGCTATTATGAAAATGTGTGAATTCTATCACCTGGGAATAGATTTATCGACCAAACGATATTAAATTTTCAATAAAATGTTTTTGAAAATTTTTAAGCTTTTGGAGTCTTAGAAAACAGTTTCTGAGCTAGGTTTGGAATTTAATGCTGAGCAGTCAATCGACTGTAGAAATTACTAAACTGTCTCATAGCTTAATAAAAATTTATATCATCATCGATGTTAGGGTTGAATTGTTGCCAAGCGATTTCTTTCAATAACAACAATGAAACAATTATAATAAGGATAGTGCAGTTGATTGACCGGAACACCTCTGGATCATTGAGATATAACAGAAACCATTTGTTTACCTTTATATCCTAAGTATGAATTATTTAGATTCTATGTCATACTAACTAATTTAAGCATTTGTTCAACTATAGCGTTACTTGAATTTACAAATTCTATTTGTTTTGGTATGTTTTATTTAACAGAAAAGTTAAAAAAAAAGTTACATATATTGGTCTCGATTTAACAGATTTTTGTTGTAAATACTAAATTAAAATAATTGGATTAAAATGATAGAGTTTAAAAAATAAAAATTTTTGTTGATTTTTTTAAATTGCGGTAAAAATTTTGAACTTAGCAGCGCCATCTGTACACGTATTTACTAGTTATTATAAAAATTTAGTAGATTTCTATCTATCAAATGCTTGTTAGATTTCTATTTTACCTCCCTCTCAAATTACGTGTCTAATCTAAAATAATCCAATGCATGTGTAATTCATTGACAACAATATACATCATAACAGTGTATATAACTATCAGACAGTGGTTTGTACTGCGAAATTGAACATTTGCGGCGTTTTTAATTTATATTTAACAAATTGAATATACTCTCACTTCAAAAATAACAAATAAAAATAATATCTGTTATTGTGCTTTTGATTGAGAGTACATTTTTATAACATTATAGAGGTAGATTTGCTAATTGTAAAGTGACTCGTTATCCACAAACAGAAAGCATTAGGATATGCAATTACGGAAGGTAAGTTTTCAAAAGGTATCAGTTTTCATTTTTAGTAAATTTATACATTATTAATTTTATAGGTTATGTACGATTTGAAAAAAATTGCAGAATTAAGAACTTATCTTTCTTATCTTTCTCATAGGTTATCTAAAAAGATCTAAAGTGTTTATCGTTGACATAACCTTTGTCAACGTATTTAAGAAAATTACTTGCAATAAGTAAACGAATAACATAAAAAGGCTGGGTTTGAATTTACTTTCAGCTTTTTTTGTAACTTTAACGTCGGAACAAATTAAATCACAAGAGAAGAATTATTTAACAATCACTTCTTAAGAATAATTATTGTGTAAATTGTATTAACCTTGACTTCTACTGTTCTGTAAAGAAAATTGTGAATAGATAAAATTAGTGTAAGAATATTCATTAACATTGCATTTGAATATCCAACTACCGTAGAAGTTCCCAGCAATTTGCTCATACATTAATAAATATTCAATAATTTTTTGCTAAAAAAATATAACATGCATTCTGGTATTTGTATACCCCTGCAAGGTGGGTTTGGTATTAGAAAAATAAATCAAAACAATACCTATGATAAAAAACTTCGAAAGGCGCAAAAATATTAACAAAAATAGTTCGTGGATTCGATAAGCGCGACTAATATTATTATCTCTTTAAAGGGAAAAATTACTTCATCATTTCTTGATTACATGTCTTATGTTAAAATTCCAAAGAAAATCGAGAATGGAAGATTAGTGAAAATCATTTAAATGATTCTTGATTTTTGTAAACATTGATTTAAGAATTTGTAGATGATCTAAATTTCTCAAAAAATCTTTGATGCAATTGGTCTGGAAATGCAGAGATTTATTTAAATGTAATTAAAGATAATTAATGCGAGAAAAATCCTTATTAGCATAAAATATGTCGCAGATTGAGTTATGCAACATTTACTTCAATATTTACTTTCCAAGATTTCTTCATCCGAAACTTTGTTCAAAAGAAGTAGATGTTTTTATGAATTTTACAAATTTTAGTCAAAAGTATTTGAAGTATACCTAAGAGCTTTATCTAACATTGGAAATTTCTGAAATTGGGAATTTTCAAACTAACTTTATTCATTGGAAACTCCTTACTATTATATTTACTATAATTTGTTATCGAATTTATAACAAAATGACCTTGTAAACTATGTAGTATTGTAACGGACTCAGCATTCACGTTTTATGAACAAATAGATTTATAAATACATCTATTGAATTGCATTATTCAGAAGGTTTTTTATTTTAAGAAAATTTTTGAAGGTTGGGATTAGAACAGTATTCAACATAGAAAAGCATGTTAATTTGAATTATTATTACAAAACAAGTTCTTTGAGTAACTTACTTAGTTTAAATGTTTTATTTGTGTTATAAACAAGGGAAAGTGTGAATATATTGAAGCAAGAACCTATGAATTTTTTTTTAATTTCCAGATACTAAAATTTGTAGTGTTTTTCATAATTCAATTCCGCTTTTTTTATGATATATTTAATTACTCATTCATTTAATATAACTACTGTTTTAGTGATTTATATTCCAACTAAATATATTTTTATAAGTGAGAACAAGATCAACAAAACAATTAAAGCTTATTTTTACTGCAGATTGTTGTTATTTTTTTTTTTATGTCGTATAGACTACTTTCTAAAATATTATAAAGTCTATTATGTTTACATCATTTACTACCGTTTAACTTCATCTGTAGGTAATAATAATGTTTTATTATTTATTGAATGTTGTATTATTTCAAACTTGATAATTTTGTTCCAGAATCTACACTTCGAATTTTTGCGTTGTCTGTTTTATCTTATGCAATGACCATGGAAAACGTGACATAGTAGATGAACTCTCGTGGCGATGAGCCCCGTACTAGGGGTGCAGGAAAAAGTTCAACACTCCAAGAAAAAATCGCTCACTTTTATTATGCACAAGGTCTTTTCTGTAGTACATATCCAAGATTTTCAGTCTTTTTTGCTATTTGTGTAACTTTATTGTCATGGTGAGTATAAGAAAGATTACGCAAGGATTCAAGGTTGTAATAAAACAAAATTTATTTCTAGTTATCCGCTGTTAAATTTGCCTCTTCCTGGAAATGCACCGTTGCAGACTTGGACATCCAATCCGGATTTAAATTCGACTGTTCAACCGTTTTCTTATATTCAGCAAGTAGTTTTGAAAGCTACTGTGCTCCCATGGGGTCCAGAATTACATTTAGGTGACGCTTTCAGAGCGCCTCTTTATGAAGCTTTCAAATTGTTGGAGATTATACGAAATTATCAAGATGAAGTATCTTCGAAATCTTTAGGTCATGTTTGTCTCCATGTGGAAGCTATAAGGAGAAATAAAGAGGCGTATAGAAATATTTTACCCGAATATAGCTGTTTGGTTTTGTCACCTGCGAATTTATGGCATCAAGATGTTATACGTTTTGCTCAAGATGATTCTTTACTCTCGACAATATTTAATCATCATGTAAGTGGAATAATTGTCAATAATGTAAATACATAAGTGAATTACAGAATTTTCAAAAAGGTAAAACTTCGATTACTGAGTTAATGTTTGGAATGAAGGTTTTTGACACCGGTATTAAAAGGTATCCTTTAAGGAATCGTTACAGAATAATACAATATGCAGTTACTTTGTTTTTTAAAGAATATGACCGAAAGTAAGTTTATTATTTCGTAAATATGTAAGTTATCATCACATTTTGCTTACAGATTTATCAATGGATTACGATTGAAATTACAATCGGCGTATCCGTTACATCAAACAGTTGAAAACGACACCGACAGTAATTCAGCAATGTTGAATGATACACTGATAATCCAATATCCCGGTGAAATCAATTTCTACGAATTTATTCCAATAACTTTTGCTTTTGTGATGCTGTTTTTATACTTCTATTTTTCTTTTCGGAAAATCGAGCTTATATATTCAAAAATTGGTATGGCTTTTACCTCAGTCTTGACATTGGCTGCTAGTCTTACTATGACTTACGGTCTATGTTTTTTCTTTGGTTTAACTTTAAACCTTGAAGGAAAAGTTGTATTCCCGTATTTGGTTTTATTGGTTGGACTTGAAAACGTGTTGTGTTTAACAAAAAGTATTGTATCGTCTCCTTTACATTTGGATATAAAAATTCGTATTGCTCAAGGATTGAGTAAAGAAGGATGGTCTATTACAAAAAATTTGTTGTTGGAAATAACGATTTTAACTTTTGGAATTTTTACTTTTGTACCAGTGATTCAAGAATTTTGTATTTTTGCTGTGGTCGGATTAGTGACGGATTATTTTATGCAAATGGTATTCTTCTCAACTGTATTAGGTATTGACATGAGACGAAAAGAGAATTTAGTGGAAAAAAATACCTTTAACTTTAGAAGTAGTTTGCTCCAGAGTCAAGTTTATCATGAAAGATCCAATCCCAGCATACGTCGTTCAAAGTCTCATCCTAGACTATCAACATTTCCTACGAGTATAGTCGCTGGTCAAGCGCAACAAGAAAAAGTACCGAAAAGAATAAAACTTGTGAATATATGGACAAGAACTCGATTTTTTCATAGAGCGTTTATGACTTTAATGGTAATTTGGATTGGCAATATCACTTACAACAGCAGCGTTATTGAGCACTATATTCTGAATAATAATTATTTTCATAACAGTATGGATAAACATACTGATACTGATATAGAACAAAACTATTCTTCTATCAAGTTATTCCCTTTGCTGAATACAAACAATTCAATAATCGACAGAGTCAGTTACGTTACTCACAGTCCTATCAATTACAACTATCAAGAAAATCAGACTTATGATTTTGAAAATTTGAAACATTCTGAATACGCACCTTGGTTGAAGCTTTCGCCTCAACATTGGTCTAGTGTTTTTCGAAAGTATAATATTTCATTGAGTGGACAGAGCATCGCTATTCTACCAAATATCAAACTCTCATATGTCATTTCTCCAGAGCAAGCAATTTTACTACGCAATCCAAACGAAAAATACGGCGAAAAATTTCAGTGGCAAGCTTTAGCCGCTGCTTTGGATCCTATTGACTTTAATGGCATGGAAGCTGGTACAAGAAAGCCAATAATTCCACAATCCGAACAGCCTTTTTATCCAACGTCCGTGTTCGCTATGATTCTAATAACAATTTTATGCTTTATCAGTGTAATTGTATTAGGATATATTGTCGTTGTGTTATATCGCTGTATCTGTTCGAGGAATTATGCAGAATGGCGTGCTTCTTGGTTTAGTAACGAGAAGAACGAAGAAAATGTTGAAGATTCTGTTCTTCTCGAAGCCGCACCTGTTATACTAGAAGGACATCAACAAGACATTGAATGTATCGCAACGGATGGTTTAAATTTAGTGAGTTCTTCATTAGATGGGCAGCTGAAAGTTTGGGATAGCATTACTGGTGAATTACTTGTGAATGTCGATCGCAAATCGTAAATATTTATTCAATAAATAAACTGTTTTTAATTATTTATTTCAGGTATTTTCAAGGAGCTGCAAAATCTCAAGATTCAGCTTCCGAGTGTGATGATGACAATTCTTCTGATTACGAATCAGGTTCGCCCCCTTCTCGAGGTGAAATTTATATGTTCCCTACTCTGAAACAACGAATCAATATTAATTTTTCTAATAAACAAGATGACTCAAGTCGCGGTTCTTATGACGCAAAAGTTGACTTTAATAAAACGTATCGGGAATTGTATTTTAGTCGTGATCTTCCAAAACATAAAAATAGAAAAGAAATTAAAAGAACCAAAGAAAATATGTCGTTTAGTTTTAGTGAATGCAATCAAAATTTAAGTGATCATAAAAAAAAAGCTGAAAGCTTCAATGAAAAATCCACGCAGCTGACTGACAATTTTGTGGATTTAAATGGTAAATTATCGCCGATTTGGTGTATGGACTATATGGATAACTTGATAGTTATTGGTTGTGCCAATGGACGATTGGAGTTTTGGGAGGGAAGCAGTGGGCGATTGAAGGTAATTCAATGATTATTTCAATTTGTTTAGATGAACATTTTTAAACAAAACGTAAAAGCCGTGACCTCAAATAAAATCAATTGCATTTTTATCTCTTCTTGACATGTGTTACACATTCCAACTAGTAAAATACTTATGGAAAATCACATTCTAAGATCAAAATATTGTAGACGCTGCGTAAATTGAACTCTATTTTCTCAGTCGAGTAATTCATTTTTTTTGGTGAATGAAATTATGTGTAACTAAATGTACTCTAAAATATTTTTGTTAAATTTTGCTAAAATTAAAAACAAATTATATTGTATTACTATATTTACTATTAATAATGCAAAAACAGTTTCTATTTTTTTTAATCTTACTTTTCAATTTTTACTATTAACAATGCAAAAACCATGCACTTTTCAAAAGATTTTTGAGCCCAATATCAATATGTTTAAGAATACAAAAAAATAGCTTTTTGTTTAAATTCTGGTTGCTGTTCATCTTGGTGAAATCAGATTTATTCTAACTGCATTTAAATTCAGGGCCGTATTCTGAATTTTTGGATTTTTTTGTATAACTTCTGTATTTATCATGAAAATTTGATACATTTTGATAGATATGTTTATATTCTGTATTCCAAAATTTTGTTATTGTTTTTTATTCGAAAAGTTTTTAGAACTTAATAGCACCAAAAGAGTATAGCATGAATGTTTTTTGAATTTCAAATGAACGCATTGTTTTTATAGTGTAAGCTGGGAGGTTGGAATGTTCTTTTTAGAATTTTATTTACCAGATTTCTTTTTTTGGGTTTCCAGCAACTGAAACTAATGGGCATATTATATTTTCTGCTTGTAGTGGTTTGTTTTCAAGTAGTAGAAATGTTATCAAATTTTTGAATTTTTTATAGACTATTTTCGAGGATGGTTCGGACGTGGGCATAAACAATTTGAAAATAGTCGGTTCAAGAATAGTAGCTTCTCGTTTGTATGGAACACTGGAAGTATTCCAATTACAGACTTACAATCACGGTCGTCCAATTGATTGGAATTTTACATGTGCTTACCGAAGAACACATGTAAGAACAGGTTCTGTTGGTTCAGTTACAGAACAAAATACAGCTATATCACCCGTAATATATTTTTTTCTCAAAATTCATTCTTTCAACATTATATTTTAGGATCTCGAAACTGAGGATTTCCGTTGTTTAAGAATAGTCAACGTGAAAGCTCATCAACAACCAATCATTTGTCTTGATTGTGAAGGAGGAAGAATACTGACTGGAAGTCAAGATCATACGTTAAAGGTTTTCCGTTTGGAAGACGGAATTCCTCAATATACATTACATGGACATTGCGGACCAATCACCTGTTTGTTTATAGACAGAATTAGTCCAGCAACTTCTGGTAGTGGTTCACAAGATGGGATGCTATGTGTTTGGGATTTACTAACTGGTACAAAGTCTTCAGTTTTATTTTTGTCATTTATTAATTAATGAATTTTATAGGAGCTTGTGTTTATAGTATTCAAGCCCATGATGGAGTAATAACATCACTCACTTATTCCGCAAGTTACGTAATTTCTTTAGGCTCAGATGATCGTCTTTGCGTTTGGGAACGCTTTCAAGGACATCTTTTAAACACAATCTTTGTGTCTCAGACATTTTCCAGTCAAGTTTTAATGTTAGCTCCACATCTAGTAGTGACTGCTAGAAGTGGAGGTTTAGTTATATGGGATGTAAGAACTGGCGAATGTGTTCGAACAATTGCATTAGGAAGATCTCCTTTTATTTTTATTAAACAGTTAATGTTATTACGAGATGCGGTCTTCTGTGATTACGGAAATCAATTAAGAATTGTTAGATTTCCTCATATCACTCATAAGTTTGATTGAAATTTTTATTTTGATGATATTGAGACGTGCCTTCATCAAGATTTTAGAAAGCTGACATTGCGTCCGAATTCTTGTTAGATTTTTCTTTTTATTTGTTTTTCTAATTGTAAAAAGTTAACGTTTTATTATGTTAAAAATGTATCTTAAAAAGTGAGGTCTTGGATACCTATACTTTATTTTTTATTTCATTTTAAGTTATTTATTTATTTGGTGAAGTTGCATTTAAAAATGACAATTTTAAAGTTAACTATGTTGAAATGTTTAAAGTATTTTTGTAAAAGAATAAATAAGTCAATCATCGTTGCTGCATTTTGATACAACTGCATTGCATGTTAAAAAACTGTTAGCACAAATCATTAATTCAATTAAATCCTGAAGACCCAAATCTATAAATATTCATCGCTGCTTTCCATGCGGCCATGCGCTGAACATTGAAGCAGTAGAGGTCAAAATTGACGTTTATTAGAACAGGAAAGATTACATTAAATAAAGATAAAGTAAATATTTTGATCCAGAAAAAATGTTTATCATTTTTAATGTTGTAATCGCAGTTTAGTCTTACAAAACAATGTCTGACTTAAACATCGCTGTATTGGGAGCTGGTGTTGTCGGCTTGACAACTGCTTTCTGTTTGAAAAATGATTTAAGAAACGCAAATATTAAAGTTATTTCTGAAAAGTTTAATGAAGAAACTACAAGTTATGTAGCAGCTGGACTTTTCCGGCCGGGTTCTGGATTCTCAGGGCCAAGTGAAGACATCACAAGGTATGGTCAGCAGTTAATGACAATAGTTTATTATTAACTTCAGACAGTGGATAAATGACTCTTATGAATATTGGGATAACATTCGGTGCAGTGTGGAAGGAAGCAAAAGTGGAGTTGCACAAATATCAGGATATATTTTTTCAAATTCATATCCTGATATTGTTAGAGTAAGTTGACGAAAAATTTAATCAAAATTACATTAAGCTGCAGTCATAAAAAATAATTATGTTGCAGAACCCTTTTCTTGAAAATTTGCTTCCACTTTATCGTCGAGCAACTGAAGAAGAGTTGAAATTATGTCCAGGCGAATGGAAGTACGGTTCTTTCTTTACTACGGTTTTAACACAATGCTCTTTATATTTGCCTTGGATTACATCAAAACTGCAAGAGTCTGGTGTTAAAATAATTAATAAAAAAATTGAAAGCTTTACAGATATCGCAACGGGTTATGAGGTCATAGTCAACTGTACCGGACTCGGTGCTAAATTTTTATGCAATGATAAAAAACTTGTACCAATGAGAGGGCAAGTTTTAAAAGTAAGAGCCCCTTGGATTAAAACATCTTTTTATGGAAATTACGACACTTATATAATTCCTGGTTTTGATGGGGTAACTTTAGGAGGTTGTCGACAATATGATTCTTATGATCTTAGTGTAAATAAATACGACAGTTTATCAATTAGAGAAAGATGTGAAGCTTTGGTACCGAGTCTTAGAACTGCTGATGTTATAGCTGAGCGGGTTGGTTTGAGACCACACCGAGGAATGGTTAGAGTTGAGAAAGAAATTAAATCAACTAATGATAGGAAATTAAAAATGGTGCACAATTATGGACATGGGGGTTACGGGGTTACTACTGCTCCTGGAACATCGCTTCATGCTGTAAAACTTATTAGAGAAATTTTAGCTGGAAACAGTAAATTGTAAAATAGATAAAAATAAACAGTTCTGGCTATTATCTTGCTTTTTTTAAAAAAAAAGAAAAGACAAATCGGGCAATTTTTAAAATCCTGACAGAAGTTAGCTGTTGGTTGTAACAGTTCTGGCCAACATAAAATGATTTATCAGGTTGCACCTACTGTCTGAAAATGTCATCTAATGTGTGAAGTTGCACTTGTTTACGATTTTTTTATTATCTTGTATTTTGATAGCTTTTTAGGTTTTTTGCTATTTTTTAAAAGTTCTTAACTCCTTAGATAATACATTTTATCTGAGTAATACTTCAGTTTTTTGTGTTCATTAATCATACGTAAAATAACCAAAATACAGTAATGGGGGTTCCCAAATTTTTTAGATATATTAGTGAAAGGTATCCGTGTTTGAGCGAATTTGTTAAAGAATATCAGGTACGCAATTGATTGTATTTAAACAATGCATCGAAATATTCAATTTTAGATACCAGCGTTTGATAATTTATATCTAGATATGAATGGCATCATTCACATGTGTTCTCATCCAGATGATAACAATCCTCATTTTCGCATTACAGAAGAGAGAATTTTTGCGGATATATTTCATTATATTGAAGTTCTATTTCGAATGATTAAGCCGCAAAAAGTATTTTTCATGGCTGTTGATGGGGTTGCGCCTAGAGCTAAAATGAATCAACAAAGAGGAAGAAGATTTAGATCAGCAAAAGAGGCAGAAAAATTGGAAAAAGAAGCTTTAAAAAAAGGTGAAACTTTACCAGAAGTTGATAGATTTGATTCTAATTGTATAACTCCTGGCACTGAATTTATGGCAAGGCTTCATGAACAGCTCAAGTATTTTGTTGTGAATAAAGTTTCCACGGATAAAATATGGAAAAAATGTAAAGTTATATTATCAGGTCATGAGACTCCTGGAGAAGGAGAACATAAAATTATGGATTATATTAGATACATTAGATCTCAACCAGGTTATGATCCAAATACTAGACATTGCTTATATGGGCTAGATGCAGATCTGATTATGTTAGGTCTCTGCACTCATGATCCCCATTTCTCCCTATTGAGAGAAGAAGTAAATTTTTCCAAATAATTATTAGTGGACATTAAATAACAATATTTTTTAGGTGAAATTCGGAAAAAAATCAAAAAGGAGCAATGTACCTGAAGAGATTCGTTTTTATTTATTGCATTTATCATTGATGAGAGAGTATTTGGAACTCGAATTCAAAGATTTGAAAGACCTGGAAAAACCTAAGTTTGATATTGAAAAAATTATTGATGATTGGGTATGATATGTCGATAATGATTTTTGAAATAACTCATTGAATTTTTTTCTAAGATTCTTATGGGGTTTTTAGTTGGCAATGACTTTATTCCAAATTTACCTAATTTACATATTGCGAATGGAGCTTTACCCATTTTATATAAAGTTTACATAGAAGTTTTACCAACTTTGGATGGTTTGTTAACACGGATGATGATATGAATTGTAATATATGTTCTCTTTAGGTTATATAAATGAATCAGGAACTTTAAATCTTGAAAGATTTGAAAAATTCATGAAGAAACTGGCTGAACTCGATTTTAAAAATTTTGAGGAAACTCAAGAAGATATGATGTATTTTGAAACAAAAACAGGCAGGAAACAGAAATATCATGTCCCAGTGAATGTAATTTTTTATAAATAGTAATTACACAATCACTTTTTTATTATTATTTTTTTTAGTCTAAATGCTTTGAAGATAATACTCCATCTACTGATGAGCCTGACCAAAAAATGGATCCTGCACTAGCGGCTTTAATACAATCAACTGATGATTTGGTAGGTATTTCTTTTCATTTTCCTTCCAATTTGACTGTATAGTTCAAAGGACATTTCATCAGAAGATGAATCAGAAGAAACCAGTTCTTCTAATGAAGATGAAGCATTTAAAAATTTTAAAGATGAATACTATATGAATAAATTAGAGTACAAAAAAGTTACACCGTAGGTTTACACAAACATTTTAATGTATTGTCATTTCCGTTATTACTTTTAGAGAAGTAATGAGAGAACAAGCGGAAGGGTACGTCCGAGCAATTCAGTGGAACCTAAACTATTACTACAACGGCGTATGTTCTTGGTCGTGGTATTATCCTCACCATTATTCCCCATACATTTCTGATATTAAGGGATTTTCTAATTTAAAAATTGATTTCGAACTTGGGAAGCCATTTAAACCTTACGAGCAATTATTGGCTGTACTTCCAACTGCTAGTAAAAATCTTCTACCTAAATGTTATCATCAGTTAATGACTGATGATAATTCTATAATCAAAGGTTACTATCCAGAAGAATTTCAAACGGATTTAAATGGCAAGCGGCAAGAATGGGAAGCAGTAGTTTTAGTACCTTTCATTGATGAGAAGAAACTCTTAGAGGCTATGGAACCATATAATAAACTTTTAACGCCTGAAGAAGTTAAACGTAATCAACATGGACCCATGTTGATGTATGAATATACCGAAGAGGATTTAGGAGTTTATAAATCTCCAAATTATTTCCCGAGTGTTAGAAGTCAAGCCCTTTGTACTGAAATCAGTATTGAGGATATCCAAGTTCCAAAGGAGAAATTGATAAAAGGAGCTTATCCAGGAGCCAAATTTGATATATTCTATCCAGGTTTCCCGACTTTGAAACATTTACAATATAAGAGCGAACTGAGAAAAGCTAAAGTTAAAGTATTTGAAATGCCTAGTCGTAATGAAAATATGATAATTGAAATTCTACCAAATGATCTTTATATGCCTGATCTTATACCGGTGGATTTATTAGGATCTATAGTTTGGGTAGGTTGGCCACATTTAATTGAAGCTAAGTAAGTATAAATTTCCATACATTTCATTCTCGGGTTAATTTTTCATTCACAGGATTGTTGGAATATCAAACAAACAGCAAAGAATAGATTTCTGTCCAAATGAAAGCAATAAATTTAAAGTTGCTGAGCAAAATTCATTTATTAGTGAATTAGAAGGAATTGAACAATAGTAAGTAAGAATGATATAAATATAACAAATAATGTTTTTGTCTAGTTATAGCGACAGAATGGGGATAAAATTTGGGAAAACTGACTTTTTAGTACATGTCCAGTTGATGATTGGTAGAAAATACGTTTTCACATCTGGGAGAAGAATTAATTTAGAGAAACAGTTTTCAAGTATTATCGTACATTATCCATTACAGAGTGTAGTGTTTGATATTAGTGTCCATGATGAATGCCATTCAGCGTTTACTGAAATTTCTGATGCCTTTCCAGTTGGAAGTTTGTGTTTTTCTCTCACTCATCCACATTATGGATCTCAGGGCGTTGTAATATCTTCAAATTATTTTCTAGATTTGAAGTAATAATTTGAATTTAAGATTATGGAATCTGAAAACTGTTCAAATAATCAGTTGAAAGTATCCTTACGCATAGTTGATGAACCGAACTTCACACCAGCTTATCAAATGAATGAAACATTAAAAAATAGTTACCTTTCTTTGACTAATTCTGCTTGTCAGTTAAGTCTATCTAATTATCTATTTTCACGAATTACTGGATCGTTGTTTGTTTCTACAAGAAACTTAGAAGGTACCTTAAAGTCTGTGAATATTGGCTTAGATTTAAAGTTTAACAAGAAAAATCAAGAAACACCCGGGTATACGAAGAAAATTGATAATGTTTGGTACTACACAAGGAAAGCTATGGATCTTGTTGAACAATACGTTGAGAAGTTTCCGGAAGTATTCAATTATCTTTCACAAGGTGGAGATGATGAACTTACAGCTGATGCGATTTTTCCTGACGAGTAAAGTATACCACTTATAAATAAGTAAGAAAAGTAATTGACAATGTTCCAGTGGTGATGAAAAAGTTAAGAGCATACAAACTTGGCTTAAGACTTTACCAACTCATAACATTGAACGCCGGATGTGTGGCAGTTCTGTCTTAGAACCAGAAGTCATAAAAGAAATAGAAAATATTGTCGATCAAATGCCAGAGTCTACTAAAGATTTTATTATGTTTATAAAACCTCATCTTTTATTTAGAGTAATTAATTATTTGGCTCTTAATTTTTATTTAATGAGTAAATTTACAGCCGGATATCCAATTTGGCAATTTGTGTCCAGATCCATTTACTACCACAAAAGTTTTTGATCGGATTGTTAATGTAAGAGAAGGCTTCACTGTACCACTTGGTCTTAAAGGAACAGTTATTGCTATTCATAAATCGTCAAGTAATCTTAAAACCGAAGATGATATGTATGATATTGTGTTTGATAAACCATTCACTGGTGGAATGGCTTTGAATTGTTCACAGCATAGAGGATATCGATTACCAAAGACATCTTTTATAAATTTATCGCATGGAAAAAGACATATGGAACGAAAAACTGGCGTCCCAGGTAAGAACATTTCATTTTTATTATTATTATTATTATTATATATATATTTTTTTTTGAATAATTCAATATGTTTAATTTGTAGGTGCTTTAAGAGCACTAGCTAAAGAAAAAAATAACTATAACTATAATATGAAATCTGAAAATAATGAAAATTTCAATTCAAGACAACAAAATTCTGCATTTGCTTCGTTCAATAAAGTGCCTTTTAATTCTGGTACGCCAGGATACAACAGGAATGCCCAGTACAATGCAGTTCAGCATCAGTCTAGACCTTACCAATACGTAAATCCTCATGATCAATACAAGATGAAAAATTCGTTCCATTATTTATCTGATTTCACTCGAGTGCAAGAAGTGAAAATTAATAAAGAAAATAGCAGTAGTCGAGTAAGTTTTGTTTTCAATAGAAAGTGGTTCAAAAGCTATATTTTTCTGCTCTTATTTATAGAGAAATATGAATATTGTTCCATCCAACCAACATACAATAAAAGGACCATCAACGTCTTTTCAAAAACCACCAAACTCCAAAGTAATTTTAAATTTTCACTAATGTGAGTGAAATGTGCTAATAACGATTTTTCAGCCAAAAACTGAGGTTGATACAGCTTTGCTGAAGCAGATTTTGAATATTCAAACAAGTTCAAATAATTTAGTTAATTCTAGAACGAATCTTCCCCAACAAGATTCTGGACGAAATCAATCTAATCTGACAGTGAAAAGAGATCAAGTAAATATCACATTTTTTTTAATGTTTTGTTATCTAAGTAACACTTGCAGAATCCTAAGACTAATACCAGTGCTAGTGCTAGACTGTTGAGTTACTATCAATCAAATTTGTTGGGTTGCCCTCGGTATACTTATCTACAAGAAGAAGGTGGTTTTAGTGCACAAGTTGCATTACCAAACGGACAAATTATTTCTGGGAATGTCGCTAGATCTAGAGAAGAAGCAAGCGAAAACGTAGCTGGAGATGCATTGAATATTCTTATTGTATGTATTCTTAATAAAATTTAATAGTTTCACTCAATCAATTTGTAGCAGAAATCCAAGTCTCCCAAGCAAGGACTTCCGTCCCGTTTTCCTGAACCTCCGACAAAGTGGGTACAAGAACGACAAAATAAACCTTCACAAATGTTTGCTGAATCTCATCAGGTCAGTACTATAAAAAAAATTACAAAAATTACTTCTTAATTTTTGGAATTATTTAGCGACTTAAAATTCATCAGAGGACAGCGTTGAATTTTGATGGTAATAGAAGAGAGACATTACCCAATTCCACTAAAAGTTACAATCGGATACAACATAATAATTCAAAGGGTAATTCAAGTATGAATTCATCAGCTCATAATTTCGTTCCTCTCCAAGCTTTAAAGAAGAAACAAGTTGGTAAAGTGACACCATCCGTAAATAGAACATTAAATGATGCACAATCTATGAAAAAAGACAAGGATGAAATTTTGAAACAATCGCCTCAGACTGGGGATTTGTCAAAGGTGAAATTCAACTACCTATTAATTTACATTCAATTGATAATTTACATTTAGGGATGTGGAGTTGATACGGTGAAGAAGAGAGATAAAGGTAATCGTCATAGAAAACCCAGAATAGCAGCAAATTTCAATGTTTAGTTTGCCAAAACCAGTTTATAAGTAACAATGACGCTGATTATTTTTATGGACGTATAGATATGATATTGTAGATTTCATAAAAGACATTTTTCTGGTTTGAGAATAGATGGAATTATAATAGGAATGCATTTTTATTTGCTACAATCTAAGCTACACTAGGTGGCATTAGAAAAATTGAACATTTAAGTCACTATCAGTATCTCTTTTTACTAAAACAAACTGTGATATTAATTACAGTTAGTTTACTGAAAAAAACATTTTATATAGACTGGAAGTTCTTGAGTATTGGAATACTTTTTGACGTTTATATGTAAAAGATTGGTATTTACATAATATTAATTGTGTCTTTAGATCATTTTTTTGCAACCACTTGAAGTTATAAAAAACATCTATGCCATTATATTATTTCAGATTTGTGATTTCTTTGCTCAAATAAACAATGCTGCTTTTTTAGGTTGTAATGTTTTACACTTACGTTTACAAATAAAAAAGTTATTTAATTATTAATATCATAACCAAGGAGAAATAAAAGAAAAAAAACTTAATTTTAGGCTTTACTAGTTTCGCCACTACAAACTGAGGCATGTTAAGAGTTAAACAGAGGCGGATATTACATTTACTCAATAAATTAAAATTTTGCAGATGCAACCAAGTTTGGTTCACAGAAGATCAACTAAATTCTTCATTTGATGTGAAATATTTAATACTTTGATTATTATCAGATCTAAATATTAGTTACACTTACCATATCTCATCTGAATTATCACATACTGGTTTGAGGCAAAACGATTTTTAGGTTCACTATCAACTATTTTTACATTTATTGTTAAAAGACGTCATAATGAAACTATATTTAAACAAACAATTGTCTGTTTTACGTTAACCACAAACATTTTGGAACATTTTTTGACTCCCGAACTTAGTTTATGGCTGGCTTTTTGTGGGCTTTTGTGGTCACCACCAAGTAGCATGTGGGAGTGAAAGCGTGATGACGGACCTGAAAACTTGAAGAGTCAAAAGACTCAAAAGAATGAAAATTTATAATTTGAACGGATGAGAAAGTTAAGTAGCAATTAAAAAGACATTTCCAAATATGTTATTGTTAACGTTTATGATTCCGGTTTGTCGAACACCTAATGAAAAATTCGAAATAATCGAATGTGTAAATATTTATCTGAAGTCGGAATTAGTTGAAAAAATTCAAATCTTGGGGAGTGTCGTTTAGTTCGCTAGTTCGTCCTCACAGTTCGTAATTGTAAAACCAGAGAATAGAGAAGAGCAGAAAATTGGGGAAAAGCGAAGAGAAACATAAAACCACGTGGCCCTTTATGCATGGTTTTTTTGAAGTTGATAAATTGTTTATTGTTTTTCACGGCTACCTAGATTAATAAAGGAACCTAGTCCTTTATCCAGCTAGTCGCAGTCTTAGTTACGAGCTCTTTTTCTGTTTCAGGCATAACCATTTAATTTTTTGTGCATAAATTCGTGAATGAATGTCAATCTTGATAACATCCAAGCAAAGAAGACGTGTATCGATCAGAAAAAGTTACCTAAAAATTCTACAGATGCTGCCACACTAGGGTCTTCTAAATATCTAAATGTCACCAGTCAGAAACAGTTTTTTTTCTCCATTGCGACTAGCCGGATAAAGGACTAGGTTCCTTCATTAATCTAGGTCGCCGTGTTGCTTTTGGTTATTTGCACATCCAAACACATAAATGATTAAAAATTAGAATATTAATCATAAAAATATAATAAACGTGGCGATTCGTAGAAATTAAAAATTTTACCCCATCATCAACAGTTCCATTTTCAGAAAAATCAATGTTCTGCAACTTTGCATTTCAGCACCTCGCGACAAAATTTCCTTAAACTGCCGGTTTTATTCAAAAAACCATCGTCTACTAAACGTAATAGCCGATAGAGGCGCCACATATTCAGTTGCCCGCCATGGCTAACTAGTATCTCATATCTCATGTTTTTGAATTAAGAGCTTCCGGACCTGTCTATCTACGACCGTGTATAAAAAAAGCCTTTCCACTTCTCGTTTGATAGCTGCAACGTCATCATAAGTAGTGTCGTAGTGTCACTTTCTGGTATCAATAATCAACTTAATTTTTGAATTTTAATATTTATTTTTCATTTTTCTAATGTTGTTTTGTTGTTTTCGCTCATTTAGAGAGAAAAAAGAACATAAAAAAATTATTTGGAAATGAAACTTTCATTTTGAGAACACTACTCTGATGACGTCACAACTATAGTGGAACGGCTTTTGATATTTAGCGGTTCGGCAGTATTTTTTTTCTAATGTTGTTTTGTTGTTTTCGCTCATTTAGAGAGAAAAAAGAACATAAAAAAATTATTTGGAAATGAAACTTTCATTTTGAGAACACTACTCTGATGACGTCACAACTATAGTGGAACGGCTTTTGATATTTAGCGGTTCGGCAGTATTCGTGTATAAACGGTAACAGTCGTTATTGTTGACTTTTGGATTTTGACAGTTTTGTCATTTACGTTATCAATAATCTTGTGATTTTCTTCCAAATATATAATCAAAACTGACCTGCAGTTGTAATTTGTAAATTAATGTAGTTGCTACATACAAAAAATTTCATTACAGATTCTATTTCACCAAATGACAATTTTTCGTGAAGGACTAATGGTGATTTGTTGATTAGTCTTTTCCATTTGCATAATGGTTTCAAGTGATTTCTTAAAGTTAGCCGAGGACTTAGAAAAACAAGAATTAGAAGTAAGTTTTTGATATAATTTCTAACCTTAAACTTCAATTTCCATTATTCCAGGCTCCAAATGGTATAGCACCATCAAATGTTTATGAACAATTACTAGCAATATATTTGTATCAAAACGATTTGTATGCAGTTATAACTTTTTTTATATATATTAATCTTTGCTTTTTATAGATGCAATGCTAAATATTTATGGAAACGTATCCCACCATCAATCAAAACTTCTAATCCTGGATTGAATAATGTATGGGCTGTGGCCCAGCATATGTGGAAAAGAGATTTTCCTGGAATTTATAAAGCATTGAATGCAGTAACATGGTCTGAACCAGTTGGGAAAATTATGCAACAAGTTGAAGGTGAATTAAATCACACTAAATTTGTTGTATAATCACATTTTTTTTTTAAGAAAAAGTTAGAAACAGATCTGTGGATTTAATAGCTCAAGCTTATTCTTCAATAACTTTGGACACTGTCGCTGCTATGACTGGATTAGCGCCTGATATTTGTGCCGCAAATTGTATGGAAAAAGGTTGGCAACTTGAGGCAGATACTAGAATGGTTCATCCTGTTAGACCACCTCCTGAAACTTCTGGTCAAACGAGCAGTGAAGATCAGTTGTATAAACTCACAGATTTTGTATCATTTCTCGAAAATTAGATTGTATTTGCTTTTGTAACGTAAACTATTAAGAGTAAATGTAAATAAATTATTTTTAATATCCTAGTTTTTTTTTCAATATGACCAAAATAAGGTTGGTAAGCTTTTTTATGACGTCAATTATTTGAGAAGTAGTGCAAGTGAGGTTAAAAGGAACATCATAGAATTCAGCTAAACAATCAAATACCATACGTGTTCCTAGATTTTCTTATAATTATACTGTTCTAAAATGGTGAAGTATGTTTATCAGCAGTAACAACGATTAATTGTTTTAATTACAGCATGGAAGAATTAAAGTTAGGACTACCGAAGAGCAAAGATTACAAAAACATAAAGAACAACAAAAAAAATTAGCGGCTTACCGGATAGGTATGAAACAAATTTTATCAACAAGAAATCCTGATAATTACGATCCTAATTCTTTGTTGTTAAGTGCCCAATTGCTTTCTGTTAATCCTGATATTTATACTTTGTGGAATTATAGAAAAGAAGTTGTTTTAATAGAAATAAAAAACAGGTAACTATTTAATTTAATTACTTTTACTTTTATATTTATTATGTGATTAAAGCGGTAAAGATGGAGACACCGATGGTGAAGATAAAATGGTGTCTTTCTGTGAAAATGAATTGAGATTAACAGAACAGTGTCTTCTTTCTAATCCAAAATCTTACGGATCATGGCATCATCGTTATTGGATTTTAAATCACCATCCAAAGCCTAATTGGCAAAGAGAATTTGATTTATGCAATAAATATTTGTCAGTGGATGATAGGAATTGTAAGTTATCTGTAGTAATTCATTTTCTTTATCATTTGTTTCTTCAATTTAAGTTCATTGTTGGGATTTCCGTCGTCTTATTGTAAATAAAATTGGTCTTACATTACAACAAGAACTGGCATTTTCAACTGAACGAATTAATGTCAATTTTTCAAATTATTCGTCATGGCATTACAGGAGCACTTTACAAATTCAATTCGAGAAAAATGATGTTACAAATGAACTAACTTTGGTGCAGAATGCCGTATTCACAGATCCGATTGACACTAGTGCGTGGTTTTATTTGAGATGGATCATAAACTATTTAAATCCTAAAAAGGAACAAAAACAAGAATTGATAAATTCGTTGGAGCAATTAGAAGAATTGGAACCTGATTGCAAATGTAAATTCATTTTACTATTACTTATAATAACAATAATAATTAAAAAAAAAATTGTAGGGATTATTATGGCCAAATGTTGGTTAGTTGAGAATAATATTGAAGATAAACTCGATACCATCAATAGTCTTCAAGATTTTTATAGAAAATTAATAAAATTAGATCCTCTAAGAGAAGGTCGGTATAATTATTGTCTGGCAAAGCTTGCTGAAAGTTGATACAGTTTCATTTCAAAGACACTGTTTTGTGAATAAATCATTTTTGTTCAAAAAATAGTCAATGCTATGCTAGTCTGTACTGTTTTATGCAAAAAAAATCAAATAAAAGTGAATTCATTTTTCATTTAGACTTGCTTTAGGTACATTTTAATCACATTTTATACTTTTGCAGTTCTATGCCAACTTTTTGTTCAATTTTTTCTTCATCTAGCGTTATCTGTTGAATCATGGGATTAAAGAATTTCATAAAATAAATAATTAATAAACTTACTGTGTCATTTATTGTCATGAACTTATTATCATTTTCGGTTTTCCTCAACATTTTCAAATATTTTTGCCTGAAGAATAAAACAGTATCGATGTGAGTTTTATGTTTTATAGCCAATTCTAAAGCTCTGAAAAAAATCTTCATTAATGTGTTCCCTTTTAAGTAGAATTAATTATTTTTCGTAATAATGATGGTATAAAAACTTACCGTGACCAATTATGCAGTTTAATGTTGTTATAAATAGCGTGAAAAACCATTCCATTATGGAGGAGAATCGATTCAGCTTCTTGAAAAGCACCACCTAAAAGAGCCATTGCGGCTTTCTGAAGCGGTTTACTGGATAAAGTCTAGGAAAAAATTACTTTGTATGACAAGCAAAAATGAGAGAATTTGCATTTACCTTAACGTACTGAATGTAGAATACTTTATCATACTGATTTATATTAGCGAAAACTTCTTCAGCAATGTCAATAACATCTGTGTTGGACTGAATTGAAAACACAGCTAAACATGCCCATAGGGTTTGTTCTTTGATAGATCTGCATAAATTTAACGCGTCCGTCCACCTGTTGTCATGAATATATCTGAAAAATATAATTACACAAATAAGAAAAAGAATGAAAATATTTGAGCATATAAGACTAATGATAAAAACTCTTAAACAACTTTGTTTTATTCCTTTTCTTTCTGGATAAACTGCATACGCGATTAAGTTCGATTGATAAAATGATGTGACGTGGATTAGTCGCTTGTCCCGCTTTCCTTGCAGAAGAGAACAGTGTAAATCGTGATTAATGGTCGATCTAAAGTCAGTTTGTTGATGTCACAGTTGTTGGAACATCATGTTTCTTCATTATTAAGTTATCTACGTAACTGAGACTACACGATGTTCAAGTCTGCCAAGTTTTTATAAGAAATTCAATGCTTCAACCAAAAAACTAATTTGCTAATTTAATTTTTGGAAAATATGCGATGTTCATTATGTATTTCATTTATTATTTATGATATATTTAGATAAAATCAATTTGCAAATCTGAATGCTGGAATTATTACATACCTTTGTAATATTGAAGGGAATGGAGAAATTGGAACATTGATTAAAGAACCGTCAGTTCTTCTAACCGAAACGAAGTTTCCAACAAAATCATTAATCCTTGGATTACGTCCTAATTCTTGAGATCCATAGTGCATCGAACACAGTTTAAGTAAAGCTGAATTAAAAGCAGCCGTTGGACAATACCATACAGCCAATTGTGTATCTTGAATTGTAGCTATAATATTAGCATCGGTATTCCATTGAAACGAATCGGTTTTTTTCCCTAGACAGTTAATACTCAATAATAAAGATTATTTGCTTAAAGCATGTGTTTTAATACCTAGTTTATAAAAAATTTTGTTGCTTGTTTTAACTGAAACAATGTACAGATCTCTAGTTTTATCTAAGATTGCTAAATTTCGTGAACTGGTTGGACCCCACTGATCTAGAGCAATTTGGATAATTGGTCTGGAATGCTGAAGAGTAATCGTAGCTTCGGTATTGCGCGCATTACTTAGATCGATCACATGTAAAGCTACAAAAATTTGTTACAGCGTCTCCTAAACGGGTTATATTTTATTACTTTTAAGATCAACGGAATCTCGTACAACTAATGTGTCATTTGACAGGGTGATTTGCGATGATTTTAACGTATCTAATCTCATATTAGGCCATCTTGGCGATGCTGTGAGCTTTCCTTGGTAATTGTAAACACCAATGTTGCTTTTTTCAACTAACAACATGTGTCTTAAAAATAAATATTAAGAGAAAATTTATAGATAAAACTTGATATACTTTTCCGAAAGAAGTAATAATATTACGGATCCTTCTTTTAAATCAAATATTGCTGGAGTATTCCAGTTAACTGTATTGTAAATGTAACATTGTGTCGGAGTTGTCACAACTAAATGCGAGTACTTTATGGCCAACTGTATTACTCTTTCAGGCAATTCGAGTTGTTCAAATGTGCCATCCGAAACATTCTTGACAGTTACAACTTTGCGTTCACTTACAGAAGCAGTAAAATTCATGTAATGAACGTGCCTTTCAACAATGTGAGCAAAAAAAACTTGGCCATTTGCACATGCTCCAGCCAACTGGGTACCATCACCAGACCAGGATAGTTTATAAATACAACCCGTATTTAGTTTTTCTAAATTTCTCGACCACTGGAAATTTCATACCTTTGAATAATTTACTAGCACTTTGTTATTAACAAACCCCGGAATAATCACAAAGACGCAATGTGTTATATGAACCGACAGCAAAAAGCTCTCCACCTGGAGCCCAAGCAATCGACGTTATTTGATTATCATGCGTTTCACTGGAAAATAATGGTTTTCCTTGACTGTCCCACACTCTGTATCTGCAGTCTTCGCCGCCGGAGACGATTAGTTCGGAGGCGGGACTCCAAGCAAGACACAGCACTAACTCTTCGTGAGCTTTCCACTGAAATCGATTCGAAAGAATCCGTTAATAACATATTTGAATTTGCAATTAAAAAAAGTGTGGAATTGAAAAATTTGAACTTTCTCACTTACTCGCAAAGGCTTGGTGTTTGGAGCCAACTGCTTGATAACAATAAACTTCCCTTGAGTGTACGCAATACTTTGGCTGTCAGGAGCCCAACAGGCACTATACACCGAATTATCACTCGACGTAACAACAGATCTTAGCATTCCACTCCTAGACCATATTTTAATACACCCATCTTCCCCAGCTGTTAAAAGACTAGCTCCGTCATTACTCCATTGTCCAACTAAAACAGCACCCTTATGTGCATCTACACTCCTCTCAATTCTCCCGGAACGATTCATTATGTAAAATTTTCCGTCAGATGAGGTTATTAATATTAAATCATTGTGTTTCCCGAGAGTTACGTTGCTTCTAGGTAGAAATTGCATGTCAATGGGATACAGGTCTTGTACTTGCGCCATTTTTCTCGATGTATTTGTTGATACAGACCACGATAGTAACTGATTATCATCACTGAAATATTTTTTTTTATTTTAAGAAGCATGAATTAGTGGAATTACCCTGCTGAGTATACTTCTTCTGTGCTACTCCAATCAACACACGTCACTGCAGCACTATGCGAAGGGTTTTTAGCAAGGGATATTTTGAATTTCATTTTTTATCTATCTATTTTTTCTGAATTGTTAAGGAATCACAAAATTGTGTTTACTTTGTAGATGCGAGCTACGTGTATTAGGTTTAGTTAGTGTGTTTGAAATGTGGTTGTTATAGTAACCAGTGCAGTCTACCTAACTTATTTTGTTATCATTCTGGCATTTTGGTTTTAGGAAAATATACTGCGTATGCATTTGTAAAGTAAACCATATTTGCTATAATACCTAAAGTAAACAATATATTTCGAAATGGCAAATGGAAGTATTTGAATTTATCTCGGTTAATGTATAAATTTCATTCACAAAGGTGAATTCATCATTTATATGTTATTATTATAAATGCAATTTAACTAGTTGTTATAATCAATCAATCGTGGTTTTTAAGTAAATTTGGGTCGTGTATTCGTATTATTTTTTTTCCTATTGACTTCTTTTTCAGCCGCTTTTCACTTGATTAATTTGCCCATTCAATTATTCGAAATGAACTTTTAACACTACTTTATGGATTAATGAGATATATTTTGGAAATCTTATTCCATTTTATTTGCATTCTGCATTGAAAGATAAGCAATTCCATTAAATATATAGTATTAAAATTCATTACAAATCACATTACATTTGTTCAAGAAAGAGTGAGTTTGGAAAAATGTCTGCATTATACAAGTGAAAAATGCTGCAAGCGATAACTCTATTATTTATAATCAGATTTCAATGAAATATATACACTTTTTTTTTCATTTGGTAGTTTACTGTGAGCAATTTTTGTTTTTCCAAATGGCATTTTACAGTTTTTTTATTCGTTTGAAAGGTATATTGTTTTTCTAATATAAAAGCAAAAAATTATATATTTTGATTAGTTTCTGGGAAAATAAATATTAAAATTGATTGTTTTGGAGTTCTAAGCTTACTCTCTGTGAAATAGTTGCGCAGACAGGTAAGATAATGAGGACAAAATGCGTTAATCACTTGGTTTTTATTTTCTTCAATTTTGACTAAATCGCAGCCTTAATATCAGTCTACAAAATTAATCGTAATTGATTAAACACATTCTATTGCTAACGAGCAGTTAGGCGAAATTTTTTGTTACTAATGAAGAATTAATTTTGAAAAATTCGACACTCTAGTATTTGTTGAATATAAGAATTGAAAAATATATTTTTTTCCACTATCATTCTATCTATTTGGAGTTTGTCTGCTAACACATTATGTAAGCACATTGTATCTATTATCTAATATAAAAACATCATAAAATGCCTATTCTAACGATCTTTTGACTTTTGAAGCTGTTAATTTTGGCCTAATTCAGCAGATGACGCTTTGGTCGAAAGGTGCGATTGGTTGTTGAATAAGTTAGCTTTTTATATGTAGAGATCGAAACGCAAACTTCAATTACGATGATTCAGGAGTACCAGTGATAATTTCTGGAAAAACTGACAATTTTAGTGCAAAAATAAATTCAGTTTAGGTAGAATTAGTTTCAATAAAAAATAACAATAATTAAAAAGAAGTTTTATTTGAGCAATTATATATATATGAATAGTATTTGATTTAAATATACTTAAACATTCAAATAATAGGTAGTATTTAGATTCAAATATTATAAATATTTCAATGTTTAGAAATGAAAATCATTTTTTTCTGGGCAGCGTTCTGAGGCGTTATGTCTCTTATCTAAGAAATAACTTGCTGCCTGGCATTGTGTCGATTTATTTAGCTGTATGAACGCGCGAAGCCAATATTCTCTTTATCTGAACGTGGTAGGTACTCTTGTACAAAGTGTGATGGTATTTTTAAAGTCACAAAACGTTATTTGAAAACCCAAACAATGAGATGTAATAACAGTATCAAAAAATTAATTCAGATTTTGAAGTTTAAGTAGGTACTATTAAAATTCACAGTGCTTCAAAATACATTTCTTGTATTAGTTTTTCTTTGTGCTAACTGTTCTTCATTTTTTTTTTAACTCAAGAATTCTTGAAATGATAGTATACTACTATATTATACAAATATAAATGTATAATCGAGTCTAGGAACTCTACTATTCTGAAACTTGCTGCTCATTGCTTGGTAACCACGTTTTATGACTACATGTATTAATATGACCTGATTTTACACGCTTTTTGGTAACAAAATTCTTAGTGTCACATTGTTTCATAAAATTTAATTCTTAATTGAGGATGCCTATTTTATGTTTGGTTTTTATAATTTTATTTTTCGAATTTAATGGACAGAGTTTACATATTTTTTTTGTTTTAGATGCCTTACATTTTTTAACTTTTCTCAAGTTCTAGAGATTTTATAATTGATTTTTTCTAATTTGCGTTGGTACTAAGGCCAGTTTTCATTGTCGTACTTGATAAAAACGGCGCTGAACTGAAAACAGTGCAATTTAGTTCAATGATGTTAGTAACCTGTCAGGAGAGAACTGTCTGTGTCGTTCTTAGCGTGCGAATTGATATTCGTTCACTTTGTCACTCGTGCGAAAATTGTTTCTATCAACATTTGGTATGTTAGTAGCGTAGTTAAATTTCAAAACTGGCTGTAATTACTACCATTACCTATTAAATTTAATGGCGAATCATAATTTTTCCATCAGCTAGTCTGTTTTTAAGTATTATTTAAAAACACCTCTCCTGCCATCATTTGGCGGTAATAAATAGATTACATTTAAAGTAAAATTTAATTTTCATTTAAACTGGAAGTCCAACCCTAATGTATATCATCATCTTTTGATTTGTGTCTCCCCAAAGAATGTTAGTATAAGAACATGTGGTCAAACGTAAATGTAATTTAATAGGAAACCGGAAGACACAGTTGGACATTTCAACAATCTAATAGTGCTCTATAGTGAGAATTACGATTTATATTTCCGTACAAACGTGCCTACCTGTTAATGCATTTTGAGTGTCACGAACATTTGTGACCAGAAATTAAAAAGATAAAAAGTTTTCAGTAAAATGTACTGAAATTAATGATATAAATAACGGAGGCGTTTATTGCTTTATAATGAATATATTTGTGTGTGATTATGACATTAACCACTTTATTCCACGAAACAATAGTGAATAGTCTGAAATATCAAAAGCTTTTGAGAAATCTAATAAAGGAAGAACGGTGGCTTTAATTCTATTAAGTGTTGCAATTATATTGCTCAATATATCTAAAAGGATGATATGTGCGAATTTAATGTGATCCAGTTGGTAATCTTCTTGAGTATTAAAACCAATATTAACAATAATGATAGAAAAGTAGTTTCAAAAAATGTTTTCTAACTGTTGCTGTTTTTCAGTCCTACTCAAAAGTTATAAATGCAATACTCATTGTCTAAACTTCATGCTTTTATCTGTCACTTATGTATAGTGCTTCTGGATAGCCAACAATGGTCGACAATTCATTAAATTTTACGAACAATAGGGGGAGGGTGCTTTTTTTTCATACTAGAGAACAACCCTAACAGGACACGATAAAGTGCACAAAAACCCCGCTGCGTCAATTTAATAATGTTTCCGCTCACACGAGCATTACCCCAACCTACTGGATTTGTTAGGATTAAATTTTTAGATCCTTACCGGAAGGAAAACCGTCACTTTTCAAATGGCTAAGTGTTCTCTGATAAATACGAATTTGAAACTGTTGTTACTTAGACTTAGACGACAAAACTATTAGGGGAGTTTGGGGGTCTTTTAAGTATGAGTGGATCAACAAAGCAGATTTTGTTAAAACCCTCAATAGTAATTTATTAATTCAACTTTACAAAAGAAGATGTTAACGTTTACTGTTAATTAATTCATTAACGAATTAGTTGTTGTAACTTTGTTTTAAAGATTTAAAGTTGATTCCTGGCAAGTTGTTGGAAATCACCATTTTTGAAATTTTTTTGACTGTAATGAAATTTAAGGCATTTGAAGATACTTTTATGCCGTTATTATTTTGTCTTTCTTAACCATCTGGTGACAACCTTCTGGTTCTTGCGAGCCTGTCTAGATAAAATAAACGAAATTTGAAAATGTAAACATTGGTTCTTCCTTTAACTAATCCTCATGAGCATTATGAAAAATTTCAATATTTTCTCAAATTTTTAATAAAAAAATTCATATTGATGTAATGTTATTACATCTTTTTACTTCAAGAGATGCTTATTTTGGTGTGTAATTTGCATACAGATTGTTTTGCTTGACAGCATATTCTTCAAGTATAGTCATGAGTGAGATAATTTATTGGAATTTAATTTAGTATGATATATGGGTGTGGTAAGAACTATATGGAATTTCAAAGTGACTGACACTCACCCTAGCGGAATGCTTGCATTTATTAAGGGGGCCTACAGGGGTGGTTGCATCACATTAGCACTAAATAGACGAGCTGTCGTAAATGCGCGCAATATTAATTCCTAAATCTAAAGCAAAATAGAGCATGTTACCTTTAGACATAATATTCTCCAATTTTCTTATTAACATTCTCTTACAAGTTCAGGAAGAACAGTTTAGTTTATTTTGGAATGTATACTCTAGAAATCTTACTACAAATAATAACCGATACTGTTTGGATTAGTTGTTGTTCACTTTGTGGCATAGTCAATCCAATTATCAAACAATCCATTAAGGCGGAAGAAACATTATCCTTTTCGAAGAGGAAAATATTTTGGGCGGTCAGAGTGAGGACTTTAGTCGTTGCAGATTGTTACGACCACCTAATACTTTAATCCTGCTTAACACTTTCGGTGGGTTTCCGACGGACCGCATCTGTGCTCCGTCTTATTTATACAAACGTAGCCACAAAACCATTTTCTGGGCGTTGTTCAGGCAGTTACATGGTAATGGTATTGGGAGTTTCATTCTCTTTATTTAACTTTTGACTTTACATTAAACTGTGTTAATTCTAATAAAGACCAAGATTTATTTTATTTACTAAGAACACTTCCTAAAATTTCATCAATGCCATAAATTACAAAACAAAAAATTACACGAAAAATAGTGTATAGAGTCTGTTATCGTAAAGTAAATCATATAAATGCGTAGATAGAATTCACTTCCATACAATTCAGTCCCTATCATTTCGATTTCACTCGTTTTCTGGATCTGGAAGTATAGATATAATTCTCTGTGAGGTCGTTGTATGATTTCATGCATTGATTGCGGCGGCCTCTTTCCAGAAGGGTTGTTTTATATAGAGGGTTGCAAAATAATTTGCTTTTCCACTTGCTGGCAATTTAGTTCAAACTATGATTCACTATAAGTTAGCATTATTTTTTTATACATTTTTTTTTCATAAGATTGTTTAATAATTTATCCAGTATGGATGAATTAGGAGACAAAAAACATTTTTTTGTTTTTTATTTATTGTAATATTTTTTAGAATCTTTAAAATAATGCTTTACTTTTGTTATTCTGCCTAAAAATTTTCAAGAAATCTAAAATTCTTAATGAAATGATGCTTAAGTAGTTTACTAGTTTATGTATTTTAGTAGAAAATAAAAATATTAGACATTGGATATCCCTTAGTCAAATTGACAGAACATTTTTATTTTATAGACTCTGATAATTATAAAAACACATGAAAGACAAGACAATACAAGTACTTTTGATCTGACATCAATTGTTGTTTCCGGCATTTGTAAAACAATGCATGATGTACTTTAAATCTCTATTGGCAGTTGACAACATGAAGAGCCGCTTTCAGGAGCTTAATTTCCTGAAATGTTAATGTTAAACGTGCTGAGTTTCTTTACTAACCTAATAAATCTGTGCTTGGAATACATTTACTCTTTTCCAAATATTTCTTACACCAATTTGTATGTTTCTGATTTTTGTTTTATAGATTTATACATATACCAGTGCCCCAAAATTCGCGGACAAATTTCTTATAGAGTTATTAGGAGCTATTAATGAACATTGAAAAAATATTCAAAAAAATTTTCTACTAAAATTGGCAGCCTCTAAACCTGTTTCTAACAATATATCGAAATCTAAGTTTTTGAGAATCCTTGGAAACAATAAAGGAATAATGCATTTTTATGACTAACATCACCGATTTATTTGGCAAATAAATGAAATGCTTGATATAAAACCTGAAAAATCAAAATCAAACCGTTAATAGTGATTTGTGTTTGAAAAATAATCAAATCTAGGCTGATGCCGAATTGTTGCCGTAGTAGCAGTCTTCAAAAGCATGAGACAAATTAAAGCCAGCCGAATTATTAAATGTTTACACAAAAAAAAGAATAATTATGATAAGTTGGCTTTTTGAAGCTTTATAACTAGAAAACAAAACGAGTTGGATGTTTTCTGGGCTTCTCTTTAAATTCTGAATTTTTCTTATTTCATATATAACTATAAGTTAGTATTAAATCGATTAATCCTGTTGATACTCAAATGCTGATTTTTACATTATTTTAATCTTCTTTATATAAATAGTTCTGTTTTTTTTATTGGTAAAATTGATTTGAAATATTTATATTGATATATGGATTCAAACATCGAAGGCAAAAGTTCTCTCATACACCTAACATGTACCTAAATGAGTTGCAAGATTGAATAAGTTTGTTTTAAGCCTATTAAAGATTCGTTGAAAATTTTATAACTGATTAACTTCGTTAATATATTAAAATTTTGTCATAAACTTTAATTAAAATTTAACGACAGCATAATGTACTTATTTAAGTTTACTTAGTTAGATGTATTATATTAAAACCGTTAAGTCGAATGCAGTTTATTTACAGTGAATAAGCACTGAATAACGTTATTAAAACAGAAGATTAAAGTCAACATCAACAAACTACCGGTATTAAATAAGGACTATGTAGAATAAACGTAGTTTAATATTCAATGAATTTCTCTTTTATGTATATTCAATCTTATTCTGAGATTGAGATTCTTAGTTTTATTTATTCAATATGAAATCTGAACAAAATTAGGTTTGGGATTAAATTATATATATAAATTTGAGTAGGAATAATTGTTGTAGTAAGAATTGGATTTTTTTTGTTTTTTTGGTACTTTAAAAACTTCTAATTATTGTCTAAGTAATTGATGAAGATGTTCTTATGAATAATTCCAGTAATTGTTCTTTAATGGATAGCAGTTTGTGTCTTTTAGTTAGAACAAATGTTAAACTAAGTAGAGAATAGCGTGATGAAATAGAACTGGGCAGTGGCGTAACTGCAATTCCTAATGTAAATACTTCATTATTGAAAGATTCTGGAGCAAATGAACTAGAAAAAAGTCTCTATAAAGGTGGAAATTTCTGCAACTTTTATTATGTGTTTCTTTTAAGGTTTGTCTGTTTTTTAACACTTAAAGCACACCTTGAGTTCTTTAAATTTATTTAAAATTATTAAACAGTTAAAAACAAGGATCAATTTGAAGTGGACATTATATTAAAATATTGAAAATCGCAGAGTATAAGTTTCAATCCTATTGTTATTTTTGTTAGTAGAATTGTGTGAATTTTTCAGTAGTAAGGCTTGATCTCGATTATAGCTGCACTGTGTTGGCTCAGTTACACCACTGTAACTGAAAGAGATATTGACCAGAATAGCACGAATGTTATCAATTACTGTAGGCTATGTTGCGGATGTATGAGGTTGCAGTTTTTATTATATTGATACTATAGTTCTGAAAATTACATCTTGAAGAGTTTTTAGAAAAAGTGAATAATGTATTTAAAAGAAACGTTTTCCTTTTATATTTTATATGATCATTTTTTATACAATTTTTTTAGCATCAGATTCAATTTCGATCGTCATTAACATCTTAATAGGATACTGAAGACTAATTTAACGATGTCCTCGAAAGTGGTGGTCAGAACGGTAATTATGGTCGTAATTGGGGAAACGCTTCTTCACGCCTTTTAGATCCCCAGTGACCGATGGTTATTGCTCTATACGAACAGCAGTTTTGGAGAACCCTCGCAAAATATCCCTCTTCGCTGACAACAAGCTTGGTTATATTGGAATGATTCATTCCTTTTATTGATTTCATACTTATTTTTACACCACAAGTGACAATAAATCATTCCGAAATTGAGATTTAGAATATCTATAATAAATATTTATGAGGAAACTAGAATTAATATGATAATCAGAGCTTACACAAAAATGAGAAAAAGACTATCTGTAACAACACTAATTAAACAATTCTATCATTCTTTAGCAGCTTATTTATTTGATATTTCACTGCTATGTGTGTAAAACTTCGTTCTTTAGACGGATACTATGTCTGTTTAATTGGATTTTGCCTTGAATATGACATTATAATTTTCTTTTCACATCTATGAAATGTTGCACTTCTTCCTTCTACAAAGTGATTATTTATGGCTTATAATATCAGTTTAATTTTAGAATACCCTTTAAAGAATAAATCAACAAACTCTACTCGAGCGGAATCTAAAAATATCGTCCTTTAATAAAATTAGTTAATGCTTTAGGGGTAAGGTTGCTGCAGGATGTAGAAGGGTTTAATGTCAAAGGATCAGTCAGTGTTATATGAGCATGAAGGTTGATATTTCGCTTGCTTCCCATTGTATGGGGTCTTCCCAAAAATAGATTGGAATGAGTGAATGAAGGGGAAAACAGAAGAGCACAAACAATAGACTTTTTCATTTAAGCTTAGATTATGCACAGCTTACAGCATAAGGTTAAGTAATTGAGTTGCAAACAAGTTTATTAAAAAAAAAGAGGATTTATGTTGCTTTTGTATAATACAGTAGCACTATTTGTGCTTAGATAAAGAAATATTGAAAGAGTAGTTATAAGTTTGCTGGAGATGAGTGTATTTCAAAAATAAGCTCTAATGAGTGACATTCATTGATTTATCTACAGAAAAAGACAAACACCATGTGTCAAGTCTTTGTTAGTGTGGGTGCTAGCAGGTGTGAATGACCACCCTTCATCCGATGATTTCTTTCTCCACACGTAAAGCTCATAACGAGCAGCATTGACCATTTGAAAGATTGCTACCTATACTTTTTTTTTAACGCGCCATTTATGCTGTCTTTACGAATGTGGTTCGAATTTGCCACCACTGAGCAATTCAAAACAGATTAAATATTTTCAACGTTTGTTGAATTTAACTTTTCAACATAAAAAATGTAATAAGTGCTTTTGCTCCAATGCTTTTTTAATTTAAATTTTTTCTTCATTGAAACAAAGTTACTTTTATGTTCAATCTAACTTCAGAGTTTTTTAACGATTATAATTCGTAATATCACATTTGCGTGCATTATTCGAACTTTATAATCAATAAAATATAAAATGTGGTGAAACTGAAGACAAAAGAAACAATTTCTATTATCTTCAACATAAATAAAAAAAACCTTTTCAGTTATAATGTAACAAAGTCCTAATAAATTCATTACTTATTGAGCATTTATCAAACTAAACAGTAAAAGTTTTAATCGATTTCTCAGAATAACTTTTATGACTAGAAACTTAGACCAAAAATAAACATAGACAAAAATAATGCATTTCGAAACTTTGATGCACACTATAAAACAGTAAAGGGTTGATGGCTTATAAGAAAAAAAAAGTGCAAATATTTGTAGTCTTAAACAATTATCGACCAAGAACAAATCAAAAAAAGATAATTGCAAAGTAAACAAAGCGGAATGGAAGAACCAACAAAACTGAAGCTTCTCTGATACAGTATTTTCATGACTGTAAATATTAGGTAGTGGCAATGTTTAGAATAAATTCTTTTGATTGAATTTTGAATGCAATTTATTTATCTTGCAGAGAAATACTAATGAATTTATTATTATATTTTTAGGTTTGTTTAGCTAATATGTGCTGTTGAAACAAAAATTGAGTTGTAATTAAAACTAAATTATTTTAGTATGCATTCAAGGTTTTTGTGAGATGCTCAATATATGTTTTTGGACTATAAAAACGATAACAGAAGAATAATAAAAATATTTATGCATAATTCGTTTGTGAATAATAGTTTTTAATTTTAATTTAAATTAAAATTTCAAAACAAAGATGTGATACCACTATTCTTATATCTATTCTCATTCAAGATCTGAAAAACCGTTTCTAAAACGATGTACAATTTGTAAAGAAAAGTGTAATTTGCTGTGCATATCCTTGCGGAACGCTTTTAAAACAATTTTGCAGATGTAGTAGTAGAAATAATAAATCAGATAGGTAGCTATGCTTTATATATTTAAGAATTCAAGTTTAAACATATAAATGACACCTACTTCAGCAGAATTAAAATGTCACGTTTTTTATTTTATTTTTTTATTTACTGTATTGTATTGTACTGTATTGTATATGATAAACATTGAACGTTTTTTAACTTTATAAAAAAAACATTAAAATATTTTTTATTACTTTGAAAATAGTGTAAAATTGCAGTATAAACTCTATTCTAAAGAATTTGATTTTATTATGAAACAGAGCCTAATTGAATTAAAGTGTTATCAAAAATGTTGACTATTAGAAATATAAATAAATAAATTGGCGGCAATGAGACTAACTAATTGAAATTCATTCATTAATTTTTTTATTGAATATAGTCTAGGAGGGTAAAACATCATTTAACTTCATAACATCATGACTAACAAATAAAAACTCTAGTATGTTGCTTGATTCCTGAACTAAAACTGACAGTAAAATCCTTTGTATCTATTAAAAATTACATTCCCATAGAAAAGAACTTATTTCACAATTAGATCTATCATTTTTGTCTTTTGGACAAAAACCTCTGCAGGTGCTTTTGAAATCATATTTGGAAATAATCACATTTCTTCTATTTTCTCTGTATCAGTTTTGTCGTTGTTTCTAACTCATACAATAAATAGGGCCTCTACGTGATCAATAGATTTTGACCATATTTTTGCAGTAACAATGCTCGGTGTTTTTTTATAGACTATTTTCAACATTGTTATAGGCATGTACAGTGTGGTTCAAAAGCGATGAAATACGCAACAAATGTTTGAACTTAAATGATAACATTTATTGAGGCAGATTCTGTAAGTTAAATGTTAAATATAAAAGGACGTTAAATTAAAACATTCGTTGGTATAAAATTTTTCCATATTAAAACAAAGACTAAAAACTTAACACGCTGTCAATTTTAACATTTGACTTACAAAATCAGCCTCAGGTTTTAGCATTTTATTATGGTAGCGTTGGAAACTTTCAAATTGTTGAAAATAAAAGGTAGATTTTTGAAAGTGCTTCCAACAATTTTTCTCTAACGGCTTGCATTTTGATATTTAAGGTTCAAACATTTGTTGTCATTTTTTGTACTCTATCAACTTTACTTATTTCTGTATTTCATCGAAGTCAGTTTGTTTTGCCGTGTTTGGTTTCATTTTCTAGTCTAGTTTTCTTAACAAAATGTGGAAAAGTAGAGGTCCTAAATGTTTCTCAATTAAGTAAAAATGTAAATATATGGATATAAAAATGAAAGAAAAAACATAAACTACTAAATTTGAGAAAAAGTGTCAAAAAGTGTCAAATATGGAGATTTATTATAAAATAACATTCATGGGCATTCAAACAGCAACTGGAAGAAATTTGATTGAGTATTATAAGAATTATAAAGTTTAAATAATGTACCTACTTGTGTTAGAAAAAGATATCGTTTTTTTTTTTTAATTGAGAAGATAATGAAATTTTTGACTAAGGTATTCAAATAATGATTATTATTATACGTTTTTGATTTCATACTCAGTCCGTTTAAACGTTTATTTCAAAAATATAAGCAATAACTTGGTTACGACATTAAAACAAAAGCTCATTTCAGCGTGAAATATCCAAAAGCAATCAAAAGCGCGTTAGTCGGTCAAACCTTTTATCAATTTTTGTATTTTCGTACGGTAAGAGAGGCAACAAACGGGGTGAACTGACCCGAAAACAAACGAACCTATAGGGGGCGGTTTTGGAGCAGCACACAACACCTGTGCACTTCCGATCCGAAGCGCAAAGGAACGGACGGCCATTACATTCAACTTCCAAGCACCTCAATAAGGGATTCTTTTTTATGTTAGAAGATGGAAACATTTTAACATTGATAGGTAGATAAAGATGAGTTGTGAACTAAATGTTATATTTGTCAATGTGACAATTTATTCAAAATTTTTATGTCAGAAGAAATTGAAGCAGTTTTTTATCGTGAATGGAAGAGGATAATTTTGTGGATGCTGAAGAAAATGAAGACATTGTTGTGTTGGTTGTTGTTGTATTTTTAATTTTAATTATGATGCTTCCATTTGTATTATTTTTCCACCCATTGCTAGGGTTTGAAATAATTATATTGTTTGTTGTAATGATCACTATTGTTTTAGAACCAGTGTCAGTTTTGACTACTACTCAAATGAGATTTCTTATATGTGGATTTATGAATAATTGTAACAATAATTTTTTCTAAATAAAAGTCTGATCTGTTAAAACTCTAGTTTATTTCACTTCATGTTATTTTTTTTTGCTGTTTCGATTGAGGTGATGTAAAGTGATATCTGCAAAAAAACGTTTTGATCACCTGAATCTTGATTATGCTGTAATACAACACTATTAAAGATTTTGCGTACAACATCGCAAAATTTAGTCAAGTCTCAACATGCAAAATTTATAATATATTATAAAAAAGCAGTCTTCTATTTTTATTTTTTCACAGATACTCTAATCAATGATAAAATTTTCAAAACTGCTTTACACTTTTTATTAATTAATTCTTTTTAGTTGAATAAGGATAATGTAAAATATTAAATTAACAATTTTCAAAAATAATGTGAACTCAAATTGAAATTTGATGTCGTGCGTTGCTTTTCTGGAATTTTGCGTCAAAGCTTTCTCTTGTCATGCACTTGTGGGTTAAGTCCGGATTTCACGCTGGCCTTCTCCTGCGTCGAATTTCAACATTATGAAGATGTCTTTAATAAACTTGTCGCCATTCGTTGTTCGTATAGTGATTAATTCCGTGTGTTGCCACAATATTGCATCAAACAAATATCTACTCTTTCTGCTTGTTGCCGTCTGCCTCGTATTTGCTATTTACTCAAATCTTATTGTTATCAATTGCTACAATGTAGAGCAAGAATATATTCCGTAAAACACTAACATTTTAATATTATTTTTTAGAAATATCAAGTAAGTTTCAGAGGGAGGTTTGGAATAAAAGCTTATTTAGATCTAAAACAAATCTTCAATTTTTTTGCCATTAATTCTTATTTCCAAGTGTTCTTTTCTAACTTGTGAACTTTATTTCAGTTTAATTTTATAATAAAAAGAAAAACAAAAGCTTACGACATAATTCACTTTTGATAGAATTAATTTATAGTGGGAAACAACGTGCAAAAAACGAAATTGTTATTCGTATTTATCCTTTGTACTATGTTCTTGCATGAGAAAATATTGCTTTATTGACAAAAAATAAATACATAAAACAAAAATCTCTTTGACAAAGTTTGTATCGTGAAATAATTTTAAACGCGTAGAATGGAAAAAGAAAAATAAAAACAAAAGTTCTGTAAAAGCTAATCCATCAGGAAAAACTTTAAGGAAATTGTACAAAAATTACTTCTAAATAATAGGTTTTTATGAAAAAAGGTGGAGTGAAGATCATTAAAAGTTGATATTTAAGTGATATAAGGTCTATACTTTCTTTTTGAGTTGGACAAGAGTAGAATGTTATTTCATTAATGTTCGTACCCAATTATTCTTTTGTATCGGAATAGTAAATTAAATACAACATAGAAAAGACATGAAATTATGAAGATACTATATGGATATTAATTAATGTGTAGAAAATTATTATTTTAACAAATTGAAAATGAGCAATAAATTTTTCAATGTAGCGGTTAACCAGCTTTCAATTTTCTGTTTAAAATGAACTCTTTGATATTGATTCATCCCAGGTTATATTCAATAAAAAAATTGGCTCCAAGTGAATTTATAATTAAAAAAGGAACTATTTTATTTGCATTAGTTTATTAAATTATATTCAATATCAAATAAAATAATTATTTATTTATTTTTTAATGGTTGCATCATAATCGAATCTTGACATTAAAATGCTTGTGCATTATTGAAGTCTTATTAGTATATTTGTTGTTACTCTATGATTACCTTAATAAAATTTTTTCAACAAATTGACTTAACAAGATGAGGGTTTTTTTGTTCCAAAATGCAGAAATATCAATAAAGCAAAAATAATTCAAATTAGTTAAAAAAAGTTGAAATTACTATGTATATTGAGACTGGAATCGGCTTATAATGATGAAGTTATAACCTACAGCAAGTGGTTACTGCAGGTGCAGTTAGTGATATCGCTTAATTAGTATAAATCTGATTGCATAATAAGTAATAATTGCAATCTGTGGTGGAGTGCTGAATAATTTCTAAGCGTTACAAATAAAATTCCTAGTGATTTTTAGAATTTACAATTTTGGTTATAACTATGTATATTTATTATCAGTTAGTGCAAAAAAGTAATAATTTGAAATTTTTGGGAAGATTTTTATAACAAAAATAATTATTATTTGATTGAGAGTTTCACAAAGATAATTAACTATTATAGTATTATGCAGATTTTCGTCCAGACTATAAAGATTTGGAGCACATACTTGTTATGGTATAAAGAGAAACGTGTGTATTACGGGCAGTATAATAATAATAATAATAATAAAATATATAACTTTAATTCCATCCCAATTATTTGCAAGGACCATATATTTAGAAGAAGTATGGTGTAAGGAAATGGAAATGGAAATCAGATTTTAAGGTGGTCACACGGGTGACATTGGTGCATGAATCATCTTAGGTAGTTTCTTTACGGTTAGCAGCAAATTCATTTGAAGTTGCAAATTGCAAACTTCATGCAGATTAATGCTAGTTCACTCTAAATTTTGAGGTTAGGAATATAAGGCTTCGTTTACTTTTAGTAACTAGCTTTAGTGATAAAATTAAAGCTGCATTTAGAGTTTCTCAGCTTTCTTGATGCACATTAATAACGAGTGGAGTATAGGTATACCAGTATATGTATATTATATGATAAAATAAAAATGAGTTGATAATTTTTTCTTGTTTTTTATAGTTCAAAATATGAAACAAACTAGGGTTTTCAATTTCCATATTAAGTCGAGTCTTTGCTTTCATAATCCAAAGTAAACAGCATACTACGCTACCTATAAGCACCTACCCTAGTTCCGTTCTTGCATCTAAATCGTTAATAAAAGCTCACGATTACTTTGCGAAATATAACTCGTGGCATTGTTTACGAATGTGTTGCACGTAGATCAACGTTAGTAGTGTGTTCGTGCACATATTTTTCGGTGAATCGGCATGGCTGAATGCAAGACACGCACAAGAGTCGGCATCACGCATCCTGCGTACATCTCACGCCGCAGGCGACTGCTGTCATCAAGCTCGCTTTCTCGGTCTCGGCTTGTCAACTCCATGCTATCAAGCTTTACGTCGGAAAAACCTACCACTGACCTGATGCTGCACACAGGTTTTGTCAGTTCTAAGCGGATAACGACTTTCATCTCTGCTGTCAGTTTCCTCTCTCTAATAATGCTTCAGATTTAATATGTCATGTACCGTCTTAAAGGTCCACAAAGGATCATTAATGTTAATCATTTTAACTGCTAACTGAATCCACGCGGATTAAGAAAGAATGCAAAGAAACATTTTTTTGATTTGATTCTTGATTAAAAAGAAACTTGCAATCTTTTTTATCAATTTGTCTATACAAGGTGCTACCAAAAGATCCCCATTTGTTAACTCAAAAATAAGAGATAAATTTTACATGATTCTGTGCTCGGAAACACTTCTTAAGAAAGTTATAGACCTCTTTTAGAAAAGTTTTCTCTTTTAGTATATTTTTTCAGCGATTTTAGCTATAAAACTGCAATTTCGTACATGCACATTACGCACAGTTCGTTTAAAGTAGTTTACGCACAAAGTTTCTGTAATAGGGTGAGTTTTAATAAAGGCTATATTACAAGAATCTAAAAGTATAATCTGAAAATGGAAGAGAATGTACTTATCACTATTAACGTATTGATTGATTGATTTCATTAACAAGCATGTTTTAGAAAATTCCGAAATCATTCCCACATGAGTAGAATCTTTTCTGTTAATCTCTATAAGTGGAAAAAATAAATTTAAAGCAGAATTTATTTTATTTATTTATTTTATTTGTGTTCTATATGACATTTTATAAAATATTCTAAAGGAAAAATAATATTTAAAACGATTCGTGCAATTATTATTATTATTTCTTGCACTAATATTGCACGCACAGTCAATAAAAAGCTTAAAAACGATAGGTAAAGTCAAATAAATTTGTATTAACACATTTTAGGGTGTTTTATATGTAAATTGTGTGAAGTTTTTTTTTAATTCGCATAGGGTAAAAGTATTAGTTGTAGATAGTTTAAGCAAAAAAGGTTCAAAGCAGATTTGTTTTTGAATATTTTTCACTTAATTTATGCTGTGGATCATTGTTTCAATTATTATTTCAACTAAACTTGCTTAAAGCTGAGTCGATTATGAAAAACCTGCAAATTTTTTTTTGTAAATTTTCAGCTATTATTCAAAACTCCCAAAAGTAATAAAATACAGTTAATTTTTTGCATATACATTGCCTATTTATACACTTATAAGTTTTTAAGAACTTCTATTTCAAAAATCTAAAGCGGATTTTGAACTGGCTCATTTTCAAACCTTGTACACATTTCAGCGAAATTAGAGTTAATATCGAGCTAACCAACTAAATTATGTAGAATTTATAAAACTAAGGGCCAGTTGCATAGACGCCGATCAACGCTGATCAAGGTTTAACGCCAGATTTGTCATGATAATGATATTTATTAACAGGTTTGATCCAGGATCACAGTTTGATCTGCGTTTCTGCAGCTAGTCCTAAGAGTGTTTTTTTACAAATCTGACTGTAATTTGGTTACTGTTGGTTACTGCCGTGTTTTGAAAAACATTATTTGAAGTGTATGGTCAATCACTGGCACTTTAACCTTACTGCTTTTTTTTTTAAATGAAACGACTTTTTTACATATGCATCCAAATTGAAATGAAGAAAATCAAGCAAATTTGATGTTTTGGAACAAATCCATGATATCTTAAAATTAATGGTGTTTACTGAACATTCAGCACTACTTCAAACACGCGACATGCGACTTTTTATACAAAGTAAATTATCTCTAAACTAGCTTTGGTATCAGAATATCCTGACATGTTTGTATGGTGGGAAAGTCTTTAATCTTCATATGACGAAAGTAGTTAATGCAGGATTCATGTGTGTTTGTACTTACATACTGTTAGAGTTAAATAATTTTACACAAATGTTGGAAGCAAATATGCATAGCTCTTAAAAGGTAGTTAACATTTGTAGCTGCGTGGGTTTTAAGTTAATGATAATATTACCTAAAAAAATGTTTCCGTAAGAAGGAATTTGTATGATGAAAAAATAATAATTTTTCAGTAACATATAACTTGAAATTTGTTTTGTTGACTACAGTATGCATAATTTGAAACTAAATTTTTCAGTCTCACTATGATATTCAGTAAATGGAATGTACATCCATTTTTTTGACAAGATTCTCAAAAATTGTTGTCAAATTTGCTGTCGAGATGACAGTAGTGTCTGAATGTTTCCTGTTATTATTGAAAAGTTTAAAACATTCAAGTTTAAGAAATGTGAGTCACATTCCAATAGTCGTAGAACAGTCTGGAAGAGGCGACCGTGCTTATGACATCTATTCCCGTCTTTTACGAGAACGAATAATATGCCTGATGGGTCCAATAACGGACATGACGAGCTCTTTAATTATCGCTCAACTGTTGTTTCTTCAAGCCGAATCGACAAACAAACCCATTCATATGTACATTAATTCACCTGGAGGCGTTATCACGTCGGGTTTGAGTATTTATGATACCATGCAATACATTCTGCCTCCGGTAGCGACCTGGTGCGTTGGCCAAGCATGTAGCATGGCTTCGTTAATTCTAGCTGCGGGTGAAAAGGGAATGAGACATTCCCTTCCGAATTCTCGAATCATGATCCATCAACCGTCCGGAGGCGTTACAGGCCAAGCCACCGATATCAAAATTCAAGCCGAAGAGATTCTCAAGATGAAAAAGCAGATTAATTGTTTGTACGTGAAACACACCGGAGTGCCGTTGGAAAGAGTAGAACAAAGCGTTGAAAGAGACAACTTCATGACGCCGAATGAAGCGTTAGAATTCGGAATTATCGATAAAGTGTTGACGAGTCCGCCGAAGAAAGGACATATTCCTGAATTGGATAATATTCTACCCAAGAAAACGGAGCTACTTACACAAACTTCTAGTTCAAGTCATTTTGTTAAAAAATAACCAATTTTCTCATGCAAGTTTTGTAAACACGCTAATAGATTTTTTAATTAAATAGAGAGTGTTTTCCTCTATTATTAAACGACTGCATATTTTAATATTTATGCCAACGAAATGATAATATTTAGAGTTTATTTTCTTCTAGCACGTATTATAATTAGTCTTTAAGTGCACCAGGTGTTCAACGAAACGCAGGGAAATAATGTGGAAAAACTGTTTTGAATTTTTCTTGTTTCTGATGGCATATACTGATAAATTTTACGGAGGTTTTTAATGTTATTTTTGTATTTTTTCATAATTTCTACTAATCATACAAATTACATAACGTCACGAAAAACTAATTTAGTATTTAGAATATGCACTTTTTCAGAAAGGAATTTTTCTATACTGCTATCACAGCACAAGTTGCAGGGGCTCCTAATGCAATATAGTGCAGTTTCAGTTTTTGATATGTGTAAATCTCAAGTAATAAAGGAAACCAATCATTTTCTGGTTATGATTTTCACTTACAAATTGGTCTTGTATAAAAATTCTGCACTGGTTGCTCTGTTGAAAACATTAGGACAAATTTCTGTTTTCATAGCAGAAGCTAGCAATATTCTCAAAAGTTGTCAATGGTTTCTTAGCTTAGCAATGCTCAATTTCTTTCCCATTGTAGGCAAGATCATTACTTTGGTAGACTACTATCTGTTTTGAAACAAGATACAAATTTTACCTTTTTTTTCTCTTTTTGAATGAAATTTTTTTGAAGCATTGGTATATTATACAGAGTGTTTACAAACGCTCTTGAAAGAAAAGAAGCTGATTTTATGTTGATTAAGCGCAAGTCACCTTGAAAAAAACGCTTGGTAACTTTAAAATATTTGAATTGAGCTTTTCAATTTTAAACAGTTCTACTCTTTAACCAAGTATTTTTAATGAGATAATTTGAGTTTAACCGACATGAAATAGGGTCTATAATCTACAGATTGTTTCTTTGAAGAGCGTTCCCGGACACCTCTATTTCAGGTGAGCTGCTCTAAGAAGTATTCTTGTTTCTGACATTTAACTCGTACTATTATTATAATTATTTATTTATTGGCATAAAAAACCTTCTATTTATCAATTTGCAAACTGTTATATTGCTATTTGCATTTAAGTGCATTCAGACTTTGTTTCTTACAGATCGAGCTTGAAAAATACCTTTTGTAAAGTAATGACTGTCAATCTTTCATTTATCTACTCTAAATTGCACTAAAATATTTATAAGTTCATTTTGTCATTTATCTATTTAAATTCATCTATTTAATTTATGCTAAAGTATAATAATCCATTAAACAGAAATTGATATTTATATTGGCAGTATGTCATATTTGATTATCATAAAATACGTTTATTATAATTCTTTATAAGAGGTAGCCGTAGAATACAAAAATTCAAAAAACGTAGCGTCTTAATAGATACAATTGATAAATGTCATTACTGTTAATGTCGCAATAGTCATATGAAAAATCTTGGTTGAAGGGAGTTTTGGGATCCACTACAAAACAAAAAATGTTGACATTTATCAGATGGATTGATTAGACCCTACGTTTACAGAAATTTTGGATTCCATGGCCATCGCTTATCAAAAATTATAATAAACATAGGGTAGATTATACAGGGTCATTATAAATACCTGTAGTTGAAGTTGGAAGGAAAATCACATGCAAAATTTTTCATTGCCGCTTCAGTCAATAAGGGATAAAGTTATATAGCAAAAATCTTTCAAATTTGAAGTTGACGTTTCTATCAAATTAAGAAATGTCAAATTAGAGATCACTATTTTATAGGGCGGTAAAATTGCAAATACTACAGATATTTATAATGATCTTGTAGCATTATATCTAAATTTGGTACAAAATTCTTTCAATTTTCGTTTATTAAAATTTTTCAGTTTGCGAAAGCATCTAGAGTTTAATTAAAACTTACCGAATGTTTGTTTCTTAATAACAAACTAATGCTGTCACCACACAAAAATAAATAATGCACTGTTAAATTTAAACATCTAAACAAGTACCAGCTACCACTTTAAGTCAAGGCTTAACGCGGAAAGCTGAGATTTCACGTCAGAATTGTTAATATAAGAGGAAAATTACTCGGCAAAATATTAATGGTGGCATTGTTTAGGTAGATATGTGTTGCACATAGTAGAATATTAGCAAATATTTTTAAAGTATATTTATTGCTTTAATTCTTGTATTATTTTTCTCTAATAATAGGTAAATAAATTTGACTCTGCGATTTATTTTTGTAGGAAAATAAAATTTCAGTCATGTTCAATTTTTGCTAGATTTTTTTGCTTTTTAAATCAGTTTATGTCGTTGATCAGTGCGTTTCCTTTATTATATACGTCGGATTAAAACTCCCCCGACTGACACGATTCGTTTCCGGTCTTAACTACATCTATACATTTTCACTGAAGTAAGACTAACGAGCTGCAAGCGTGGAAATTTGCAGGCTGAGCGGAACATTTGCTGTCATTCAGCCCTCCCGTAACAATAAAATTTCTAATAGAACTAATCACTGGATAGCGTGTGGCACGTGACCTTAGAACAACCCACATGGAAAAGCTCAAAATTTACTTACGGTTTCTTAACTCACAAACGAGTCAAAGTTTACAGATCAAACGAATTACTGAGGTCAAAGCTTTGTTAAAAGTTAAAATGGGGGAAGAGTTTCACTGACAAATTGTAAACATAGACTGGATAACGCAAAAGTCTGGCTTTCAAATCAATACACTTTCAATATTTATCAAAAAACAGAGCAAAGTTGCAACAAGTACTACTCGATTTTGCCGATGGATAAATAAATACTTATCTAGATATTGGATATTTTTTGCAGTTTCTTGAATTCATTTTAATTTTTAAAAAATTGCGAACAATCTAACAAAGCAAGTCTTGAAAATATATACCTATAAATCTCCATCTCTGACCGCCAGGATGGTGCAGGAAATGAGAAAGAATGAGAACCATTTCTATTTTGTGAGAAATCTATTCAATGAATTTTGTATTCTTAAGAGATTTTGCTCGTTTCACCAACTTATTTTCTTTTATGTGTGAATAAATTAGTGTTTATTCTTTTTTTCTATCTATGTCGTTACATGTAGTCACATTTGTAATAAACATGTTAATGAGAACAACAAAAGTTTTTTCATTTTGATGAAATGTTAGGGTTATATTGGAAAGCATCCCTTTTTTTGTAGCCAAAGAGCAGAAACGCCTACATGGATGATTTACTATTTTACTGCTTTTCAGCATAAAAGAAAAACATTTAACAGAATTCATAAACTTTCTAAAATGTATAAATTACAGTTGGTTTTAACATAATAAATTTAATTAAACGAGGAAAGGAAGACTACTATATGAGATTTTTTTAACTGATGAAGGTTCAGAAATTACGAATGCGAGAGCTAAAATTTGAATTTAGGCTACTTAAAAATTATGATTATTAATACCTGAAAAATCTACTGACACTTACTGAAACAAATTGCATAAATGATATATGAGTGTAATTTCTGACACAATAAATATGCTACTTCTCTAAACACTATGATTTTCCCATTAATCTTGGAAATAATAAATTAATTTTATTAACAATATCATGAACAGCATTTATCAAAGACAATATTAATTCACCATAGCTCCGAAAACGAATAAATTAAAGATAGTTATCTTTATGAATAAAAATTGAATGTAATTTTTTATAAAATTTTTGAATTTCAGCATTCTGAGATAAGAAAGCTATAGTTGGAAGTGAAAAGTTACAACATGATTAAAACAGTAGAGTCTAGTAAAGTTATTGAGAAAAGTTGTGGTTTGTGATGTTACAAACTTTTCGAAGGTCCAAATTTACTGCTTACTTTGAATTTACATTTGAGCCTGAAGGTAATAAATCAAGTTATATGCTTGATATAGTATTAAAGATAAAACCAGGTACGAATAAGAATTTAGAATAGAATCGCTTATCGTGAAGAATTGGATTTGAAATTAAAATTGAGATTGGTAATTTAATTAATTTTTATGGTTCTAAAACTCAGTTATTGTCACTGTTTTATACATTTCCTAAATATATTTAATTAAACAGATAACAAAGTTTTCTTAATGTGTAATGTACTTTTTTTATCAGCTGAATCAGCGCTCCCTAAATTAAAGAATTAAAGAATTACAGCGAGGCATTTATCACGTTGTGTTTTCTATTGACCTTTACACTCGTCTACACAAGCTTTCCAGTTGATTATATCCAAGTCTTTTTTTTATTTGCGATTTTCCGTATATCAAACCCTTAGCAACTATTATTTTCCACTAGTGAATTGAAGTGATTTTTAATGATTCTAAAATACAAATAAAAGTCTATCTTAGTTCCGCTGAATGATTTGTATAATTTTTAATTGTTAAAATAAAATAACGTTTGCGCTGCGTGAATTAAATAATTTTATCTATTTGGTGTGTAAATGCTTTTATTAATCCAGTGAAAGAGAATTTGCCTTTAAGCTTGAAATGAATATTTCAGACGAAAGAAAAATAAGGTAGTAAATTCATAGAACAGAAAAGACGTAATTAGGAGAACAGTTTTAATTAGGCAAGTTGTTCGGTGATATTTGCAAACAAAGTTTCGTTTAGAATGAGGGTTTATCTCTCTAATTGTGCAAGATTCGCGGTTAGTCGTTTTTAATGAGCCTATTAAATGTTACATCAAAGACGTGATTGTTATGGTATTTAAGAAATGAAGATGCTGGCAAAAATTACTTGATCTTGAACAAAATGAACACAAACATTTTTTCACATTTTCCTAAATTTCATTTAAAATTCTGATTTTAAAGTCACGTTACTAAGTTAAAAAATATTTTTATAAACTCTTTTATATTTTGTGTCAACCAAGTTTTTATTGTCAAGACTAAGCTTTTACTCCGAGGGGAGCATAATAAAGTGCAAGAAGTTTTCGACTGTTCGCTGAATTTGTTTCATTCGGCGTCTAATATTTTCAGGTTTTTTTCGCATGGGTGGAGTCCTCGCCATTTCATCATTAGTCTCGGATCCGCTGATGTGGACTTCTTTATCATCGTCGTTAAGAAATCAGGTAAATTATCGAAAATATTATACAAAATTATAAGGGATTTAATATAGGTACGCTGAGTTCTCGATAACAATAAAATATTGTTTTCCTGAAACTTTGATATAAACTGGAATTTGCAAAACAAAAAAAGCTTTTTGATGAGAACTTTTGATTTTGTTTTAATAAATATTTGGAATATGGTTGAAATGTTATAATATTCGTTGTTTTATTGTTATTCAAAGATTTTCTCTATATATTTTTTATGTTTGATCAAAAAACGTTTTCAGTTTTCTGAATCACTCGAATCTGTTCCATTATCAACATTTGCAATATAATTTGATATGGATTTAGTTATGAGAAAAGAGTTGCAAATCAGCAAATCTAAGGCATTTATTAAACATCTTCACGCGTTATGATTATTTCAATGAAAAAATGATACATATATTAATTTCAGTAAATCTTTGAGTTGAAATTAATTAGAATTTACTTTATCTTTTTGTTTGAGATGGTTTCTCAATATTTATATCTCAATTTTCTTTTTCTCATGACTACAATTTTTATCTAAATTGTATTCGAGAAACTGAACATTGTACATATTTTATGACAAGAGCTTGAAGATAATGGTTTTCTGAAATATGAAGCACATATGCCAGTCATTCTTCCTCATTTAATGCAACTTTCCGAAAGAGAAAACTCATTCTTAGTGAGTCAGTGGAGGGTGTAGAACAATTAATACTAGCTTTAACTTGTATTTGATGCTGTCTGTGTCTCATTCAGTTTTTCCGCGTGTCTGTAATAAATTAATGTCTGTTGCTTTACATTAAATAAATGTGCATGCAATGGGAGGCAGTAAATGTTTTGTTCTATTAATTAAGATTTATTTAGCGAAATATTTTTTGTGGGACAAGGCAAATGCTGAATATTCTAATCAATAAACACTAACTGGCAAAGTAATGTTTCGGAGTTGATTAATGGTTTCAGAGTAAATTTATTTTCTGTTTTTCTTAACTTTCATTTATAAAATAACTTTTAAATTATTTTACGACTGCTGTCAACTCACTAAAATATATTTCGAAATGAGTAATGGATATCCCTAAGTTAAACGTTAGTTTTCCAACTACAAAAAATAACTTTTTCTGACCGTTTCTTATTTATAAGGATTAGATTTGAGAATATGTTTGTATCTAGTCGCGTGAAATTCTGCAGTTTCAATGAAAATAGAACGAATTTCGATTTTTAGTAAAAGAAATAATCTTTAGGACTTACGGCGGTTATGTCGCAAAATTCAGATATGACGCAATCACTTTTGTTTCCTGCTTCACTACAGCATGAATATATTATTTAGTATTGAATTTGCATATAATGTAATATAATTATGCAACAGTTTAACGCTTTATATCTAGATAACCTATAGACAGCTTTCCAGAGTAGATACTAAAATATAAAATATAGAAAAGAGCTAAATTTTTTTCATTTTTTGTTAGTCATTTTGTTGTCAACCGCTATCCTTTTAATGATTCAACTTTTCATTTAGAAAAAATAATCACATTTTGCGTTATTGGCACCAAGTTAGTTTGCGCTGCTGGATTATAATTATAAAACTGATAAATTAGATTTATCTTTTAATTTAATTTTTTGGTGTTAATAGACCAATTAGATAATCGTTGTTCAAGTTTTCAAAAGACGATTAAAAAATTGCTATTTGGAAGGATAAGAAGCAACTTATTATAATGAGATAATTTGATTACTATTTCAGGTTGACAAAAAAGTTGAAAGACTAAGAAATATTGAGTTTTTACAGTAATCAAGTTAACTGTACCAAAAATTTGTCAGCTTCTTTTAACGCTAGGATTACTTTCAACCAGAGAAGAAGATAAAACAAATATCTTTCTCTCTCTCTTTGAAAGCTCAATTAACAAAATAAAGAATATATAGAATAACACAAACAACTGTTAAAAACCGTTTAAAAGTTTATTTATTTCTTCATTATTGCAAACAAAGTAATCTTCTGCGTTTTATTTCTCTGTTCTGGAGTTGAAATTAACGTAACATAGACAATAAATGGTGTCTACCTGACGTTAAAGAGAATCTATTTAAGTTAGAAAGCTAAGGAACTCACGACACTTCGGCCGTATATCTATGAAGCGGGACAATTGCAAATGTGACCATTTAGGGCTATTAAGGGATTTCAACTCAATCGAAGTAGCTATACCCATGTGACTTACGTGATTTATGGTTCAGTTTACCTGAAAAGCGAAAATATGTGTATAAATACATATTCTTTAGCTGTCCATACATTCCAGTGTCTGTATATTTTATTATCCTTTTTCAAGTTCCAAGCGAATCTTGAATCTAAAGAAATGTCAACAGCTGTAATATAATGCAGATGTATTATTCTGTGTTAAAATGAAATCTCAACTTACGTTGACTATAGCGTTGTAAGTACGGGTTTAGTTCATGGTATTGCTTGGAGATGGCAGACATAAGCTTAAAAAGACTAGTTCTAGCTATTTTCTTTAGTTTTATACTTTTCAGAAAAGTTAATAAATAAATATTTCTTGGGAAGGGTTTATTTATATTTCTTTGTATCTAAAGTAAAAGAATCCACAAGGGAGTATTGTTCATACACATACAGTTTATTTATTTTTTACGAAATTCAAGCTTTGATCTAAGGTTATTTACCATTCATCAACATGGAATATTATAAAGAAAATCTACTCAATCTGTAACTGTTACTACATTAACTAAAACAGTTTCCAATATAAATTGCTTTTTTTAATTAATTCTGTAAATATCTATTCACAGAGTCAAAAGCACAGCTTTTTTCATAAAAATCTAATTACATTTCTACAATTTGCTGAATTTGCATCATGTATAATAGAATTTATTTCTGTAAGTTTTGTGTTCGTTATCATTACTTGAAATTTATAAATTAGATTGCTCATAAATTCGTATTGTTTGTGACTTTTCCTCATTTTAATGCACAACATATCTTTGGACAGCTGAACTCATGAGGGGTAAGTGTAAACTCCTGCTGTGTTTTTGAGCGGCATTACCCGCACGGGTGGGCTTGCAGTCCCACAATGCGTTTTCTGAATTCGTTCTGTCACTGTCGGTGTTCGAGACTCTATTCATTATTAATATATATTATGACTAACAGAAACAGCGGATAATTTTAAGAGTGGATTCCATGCGGGCAGTTACTCATTGTTTTTATAACAACCGGATCATAACTTAACTGGATTGGAAAATTGAAAATCTTACATCAGAGTAATTGCAGCTAATTTGTTGCTTTAAGTTTTATATTGAATCAAAACTTAGTACACTTCTAAACGGATGTATTTTTTAATCATTTCTTGAATCTGTCCGAATTATTGCCAACAATATCTAAAAAAATGAAAGTCAAAATTTTGATACGATTTTTATGTAGGTATGTCAAAATAAAGGAATACATAGGAAGGCTGAATGACAACATCTTTGTCTTTTTTTTATAACACCAAACTTTTGCTTACTCATTTCATTCATTAAAAAAATTAACTATTCTAGAATCGAAAAAATAGGACGCAAATTAGTAGGCACAAAGCATGAGCTACAAGCAGACCAAAATATTACCAGTCAGAAAACGTTTTTTGAGTCTGTCTTTAAGTATCCAATTTTCAAACCTACATAAAACATGAACCATAATTACCAGAGCAATTAAACTTTTTTTATTCTTATAAAATGTAAATTTTCTGTTAAATAGAGAATAAAACTTGGAAACTACCATTAAATTTATTGTTTTACTTTTGTTTATATTGAATGTTATTAATCAAATGTAACGATAATGACAGTAATCATCAAACAAAAATGTAAATTGATAAAAGTTTTTCAAAACTACCATAGTTTTAGAAGTTATATTTAATCTATACACACAATTAAACTAAGTCAATAATAGAAACAAAATAATTAAATCAAAAAATCTTTGATTTGATAGGTGCGATATCATTCTTCAGGATGTCTCAAAAATTGATATGTGTCAGAGTGCAAAATAATATAACCTTCAATCAAATAAAACGAAATGGACTTGTGTCAATAAAGCGCGTTTCATTTCTTCTCTTTTTTGTGTATGAAGATATCTGTTTATTGTAAAGTGACGCATGGATTCTTTTCGTTGAGGGGCGGCGGTATTGTATTCATAACATTGTCGTTAAGTGAAGCGGAACCCTGGTGGCCCTATCTCATCTCCCTTTTGCCAATGGAGGGGTGCTCGTTGGTGATGTATAGCTTATAGTCCAGGTGACCCGGCTAAAGTTGACAGCGTTTAACCATAGTCTAACTGATTTAATTGTCGCTGTGATTTATGAATCGGGCTGCAATACATTGTGGCATTGTGTATTGTTCCGTATAATAAGATCGTGAGCTGCGGGAACAAAGCACCCAGTGTGCAATTTCGCTGCATCGTCACATATTATTTATTAACAAAATTCATGGACAAACACATAGCATGCAACCTGCATCTAATGATATCAGGTGTAGAAGAGAATTCTTAATAAATTCTATTGAATTAGATACTAATCGAATTCGAAACAAAGCTTTTTAGCTTATTTAATTTTTCAAAAAGCTTTTTTGAGCGACACCTGTACCAAGCGCTTAATTATGGATTTCAACAAATCCTTTCTTGATCCTGATTTGACTGAATCATTTTACTTTGTACAGAACCGTTTTCAGCACGTTTTTTACGACATGCTGTGCTTTTAAAATTTTGTAAGTTGGATTCAGCTTTATAATATACTTTTTATACCTATTTGAGGAATAAAACGGATTGAGCTGGAAATTAATGTTTTGTTGTTGCTTTTTTTGAATGAGTTGGCACTAAATTGAGCAATTAAACACGACAAAAAAAAATTTGAAAATTCTTTCTATTTTACAAAATATTGATTACCATTTACTGATTTACTTTTTTATTATCTGATAGTACATAACATTCATAATTTTTGCAAGGTGAATTTAGATAGAAATTTGTGCTTGATTCATTGAAATGAAAATGTCATCATAAATCAAATAAACCCTAAATAACATACATCAAGAAAATTGAATCTGGAAGGCCATAACGATATTTTGCCGTTTCGTTTTATTTTATGTCAATATTTCTTAACCATTGTTTGTAAAATATAGTTATACTTTTATTGTATTTTCTGTTGTGTGTTCTCTTATTGATTAAGTTAACCGAATACACTATAAAATATATTAGCTTTTTGATAAATTATATATAGAATGCGAGAACCGTGACCACAACGTTGTAAACAAATCTAATCAGATCGAAATCATGTTTGTAAATGTTTGTTATATGCAACCACTAATTTGTTATTTCAGCCAAAGGTTTTGATAAACGAAATGTGTTATTAAAATTATTACGATAACGAATTTTGGGATTTCTATATAAAATAAATGTTTGATTTATTTTCTGTTGTTTACTCAATAATATTATCTAATTATGAGATTTAATAATTGCATTCCGAAAAATTTGTATTGTATTTTTTACAATCCTTTCTTCTGTATATTTATATAGAATATATCTTCTAAAATATTTATTTATTGGAACCAGGAGAAAGTTTTCAAAAAACTGAAATTTTTTAATAATTGCAGATGTCATAAAACTTATGAAAGAAGAGATGAGCAGGTTAAACTCCGGGTTCTGACGGCAAAAAAATTGAAGGATGATTACCTAATCTTTAAAAAAACTGAAAAAAAGACATGATCTTCAAATTTTTGAATTTTTCTTTCAAACAGTGGCAAAATTGCTACTTTATAGATAAAGCCTGATGCGACTACAATCATTTATGATAATTTTGTAAACAGTTCTAACACTGAAAACGCTCTCATTTGAAGGACATACACAATGTTGTATACAGACGATGGGATTTGTTTTAAATGCTTTACTAATAATAATATTTTAATTTGTTATGTAAACAGTATGTAATAGTTTCTTTTAATATAATTCAATTTAATTTGTTTTAATAGTTCTAAGAAGAAGAATTTGTTTTTTTCAGTGTCAACCCCTAAAAAGCATTTCTAACAAACTTTTTTCTATTGTTTTTTGAATTTTTTGCATACGTTACAACAAAAATCCTATTTTGGCCTATTTCACCAATTTGTGGAATATAAATGATACTATACGTATAATATCTTCTAAATTTGAGCAGTCTAGAGTAGTCAATGATAGATAAGTAACAGGACCTTTTAGTTTATAGAAAATTTGAAAATTTATATTTTGAAACAAAGTTCAACGCTTTTGTTTTTTTCTGATTCAAATTGCAAAAATAGATTTTTTGATTAATATAATAATATCAATTTATTGGTAAAACAAAATTGCTGATCTGCAAAGAGGGTAGAACTCGAATTGTCAGACAATTGATTATTGCCCGCTCTTGATCAATCGCCTTTTCTCAAGTCCTTATAAATTTGTTATCTAAAATCCAGTCTATCTGCAGAACTTTTGGAGTTATTTTACCACAGTCTGTAGCCTAAGTAGTCGATCGTTTATTCAGTTCGCGAAAACTAAGTTTAAGTAAGAGTTATAGATCAACAACGTTACAACTAACTACTTAAAAAAAAATACGGTTGTTGGAATACACTTTGAAATCAACAATTGAAATCAAGACAGAATCGAATTTTTAAGTAAAAATAACTAAACTGTTTAAGAAAAAAAACGTGTGTTCAATGACCTAACATTGCTTTTATTTAAAAAAGAATCTTCAGTGTATGTTGTAACATTCAAATTCTTTTTCATAGAAATTATTCTGGTTAATATCAATTTGCATATAGAATTCAGCTTTCAAATTATACAAACAATTTACACAAAAGTGATTACATTTTTTTCAGCTGGAAGAAATCATGTTTTACTTTACCTCAAAGATTTTTCTGTTCGTTGTTTGTTAGTACGTCTCCATTGAGTAAAAGTGTTATTTTTCGATGACACAAGAAAATTTTGAAAATATTATTTTGAACAGACTTGATCTGGAAATGCACTCTGGACTCGGATCGCACCCTCGAGGCCTATACATTTAGACAGTGAAAAACTGGGGGCGCGTTTTCAATTTATCGTATTGGTTCGAATCAATACTTGGGTAATATATGTAAACGATTCGGACCGAGAGGTCAGGTAATCTTACAGAGAGTTTATTGCTTAGTAGGAGTCGAGCTTCACACAATTTGTTGATACGTATTTCATTCTTAGCTAAGGAATAAATTTAGTTCCCACAAACCGAAACAAATAGCAGTAGCTTTCCATGAAGTCGTAATTAAATAGAAATTAACTGGATCACGGTTATCTTATTAACTATTTTAACGACCTTCTATAGTCTGAGAAATCTATGATTGGACGCGATTGTGTTAGATGTAGATCAGCATCAAAGTGGGCTTGTTTGGACGTGAATAATAGGTCCGTTAACGGCTTGAATCCGGTATGTTCGTGCCCCGGAGCTCCAAATCCTGGCCAATCTCCTTTGAATGCCCAGGGGCTACACCGGACCGGATTTTTTTATCCTGGGAGAATACGCGTCTTGCGAGAATGGAGCTGAATAAATAAGCATTCTATTCTTTTATCTACTTCGTTCTTAAAAGCTTGCGAAACTGAATTTTTCAAACTTGCCGCTATTATTTCCATAAATTCATAAAGCTTTCAGCAAATTCGTTAAAACAACGGATGTGTCTTTAACAAACTTTCTTATGTTAATTCGTTTTCGTTATTTCATTTGGAGACTTTTGCACGATCTGTATCAAACTTGGGAAATTTTATTTTCGCACAAATAAGTATTGTCGAAAACTGAACTGCTTTCTGGGTAAAACTTTAAATAGCTCAGTTGAAAAATAATTTCATTTCATCGGTGAAAACTTTTCTGAAGAAGTATTGTCTTGAAAGCAAAGCCTCGCTTTATTTTACGCTGGAAAAGATCAAGTGAAACTCAATTCAAATCTGGAAAATAGGAGATTAAGAATTCATTGTGCTCAGATCCTTTTGCATTGATTCTTTTAAGTGACAATAAAACGAAGAATCTATTTTTAACAATGTTAAATTTTTTTCTGCATAAAGCTTTGTGACCTATTCTGCGAAGTTTAAAAGCTACTTTTTTATCATGGGCAAGTTTATTATTGATAGGCCACTCTCTTGAAAACTAGGTAATTAAACCGAACATTATCTATTAATAGCCTTACGTTTTTCGAATCAAAATGCATTTTTCATTAAATTTTCCAAATCGAGAGGTCAAAATCAATAACTGTCGTCAACAAATGTTGTTATATGGCAGACAAATGGATCGATGTTGAAAAGTTTACGAGCTCCTTTCCACACAACGAAGTAGTTTTCTTTTATTGTCAAGTGACATCATTGTTGTAGCTGTCATAGGTCGTGTCAGGACAAGGAAGCATGTGATTCTACCGAGGGCAGCGATCCGTGTCGCTGCCACTTACCCTACTCTTTACAGTAAAGACAATACGACTATACTCTTGAGTATAAGCAAAAGATACTCCACACCGATTTACCGACCATGACATAACGCCTCGCCGTCACACTGTCTTACAGTTTTATTTAAAACGTCTTTTCTCGGTAAATAAAAAAGACATCACGTTGCTGTAAGCTTCCCGTATGAAAGCTTCCTTATTTAATCGTGAATAAACAAAAAGATTATTCAATCAATAAAATTTGAACAGCTTATATAATTTTTATTCTCAGCAGAATGGTTTCGCTACGAACATCAGATTGATAAAATCATTTCAGGGCTGGTTGCGTAAAGTCTTTATAGACTAGTCACGTAGCGATTACTGGACACTTAGTAAAAAGAACTTTTTGGACTTTCTACTGTAGGGATTCTTCCTTCATTCTAACAATCGAATTGTGTAAGCAGCGTCATACATTTTCATTGATCTAAAAGCAGAATTTAGTGAAATTGCTTTTACTGCTCACTATACTATTATTTTTAGTACAGACGACAAAATAATTTGAATAATAAAATTAAAACTCTGCAAGTCAAATTTTACATTTGAACTGTAGATAGTTTTCGACATGAATAAACATTTTGTTCCATAAAAAAAGCTAATCTTCAATTCAACAAAGTCTTGTGGAATTTAACTTAAACATTATACTATCAGAAAACAGTTTTATTCGAAACTAAATGTACTTTTAAATTCTTGAATAGCATTTTCTTAAATTGCAGAGAGTTGGGTATTATCTTTCATGTATTTTAAAATGTGCATTGAGATTCAGGTCTAAAGAAGGTGTATCCATCGAAGCAAGACTTTTAAATGTAGATAAATTTCCAAAAAGAAGAAAAATAGGCTTACAGTAATCTTCTTTTTTAAAACATATATAATGTATAGTTTTAAGAATATCTAACTATCTATATTCATTTTTAAGAGCGTATGATTTTTAATATAAAATTTATTTCCGAAGCTCAAATGTGAATTGTGTGATAAAGCTTTTGCTATTTGAAAACACCAGCTATGCATATTTCCCCATAAATAAAATTTATATGCTTTATTAAAAATTTTGTCGATGCAATGTTTATGAAATGTTATATTATAAATAGAGTGCAATTAACAATTAGAGTTTTTTGATTAAATTAAAATGAAATTGATGTTGCTTGGAATATTAATTAAATTTAAATCTATTTTGTAAAAATTATAATTAATAATTTAAACGTTAAAAATTGAAAAACTAAATAAAAGATTGCTACATGCAAACTCAGTTGGATAAAACTTCACAAAACATTATAAATAAATGACAGTTAATTGGCTATTCTCTTTGTACTATAATTACAGAAGTGCTTTAAGCTTTTTAATCTTTGTAATATGTAGTTCGCTTTCATTTACCATCGCATGCAACAACTATTTTTCATTGTTTTTTTGATACTCATAAATGAATGACAAATTAATTTTGAAAATCTAACGGTTAGAACCTAGAACTAGCTAAGTGCACTTACATAATACTTGCACATTACATGCACATCTTCCATATTACTTCAGTTCTTGTTTAACAACTTTGTTTTGTGAGAGATATTCCGAAGTTTCCATGAGGGAATGATGGTCTGCAATGTTTATGAGCGGTAATTCAAGTGCAAAAACGTGGGTTTCGTGGCGTCGCTCTTCGAATGTGCAACCGGTATGTTAATAATGCATTTATTTACATATGAAAGCAGGCACCATAATAAGATATAACTACCAGTCGTATTTATGTAACACTAGCAACATGTATTTACAAATCTATTTGTTTGATTTTCATGTTAAGCATGTATCTACAGTTCCAGGTGTTCATAAAAAAGTTGACTCTCAGTTAAATCCCATTGGGAAATTCTTATTAATTTGCGTAACAGATTTCTTGTGACAGTAATAGGTCGTCTATTTTCATTTTAACTTCAAGTCAACTCTTAGGGAAAGTTTAAAACCACAAGTTGGGAATTTTTAAACTTCTTTAAACTTCATACATTTGAAACATAAGGTTCCATTACTTTCCTTTTATTTAGTCATTGTTATTATTTTTCTCAATTTGATTCTTTTTTGGTTGTTTGGGACTCATATCAAAATTTATATGTAACAAAATTATATTAATTATAATTTGCAATGTTTATAGCTAATAATTCGATATCGGCTACTGTTTTATTATCCAGTTAGTAGCAATTTTCAAATAGACAATATGTAGATAGTTCACCGAAATTTATGCTACAACGGTGGTTTAATTTAAAGATTTATTTTATGATAGAATATTAGATCGACTTTGTCAATGCAAATTCCCATTCCACAGACATTCTACCACTGTCAAACATACATTTATAAATCAGGTGTGACCTTTTCAAGCAGAGTTCAAAAGTGATTAATTTATTTTAATCACACATAAAATTTAATCATTGTTTTATAGTTACAGTTATAAAGAAGTACTATTTAACAAAAAGACAAATCTAATTGGTTTCAACATAATGATAAATTTCTTTGTGTTGTTAATTTTTTTTTCATTGTCGACCGAAACGTTAGTCTTAGAAATAGACACTGTATGACACAAGTTTTAAAGTAGAAATGGAATAAAAGAATAAAGTTACTATTTTTGTAAATGTCTGTTTGTGTTAATTGGTTCACAAAAACATTGAAAAAAATAAAAGTAAAAGTAGGAGTGACCGTGTCCCAATGTTTGACCCCTTGAAAAATAATTATGTATTTCGAAACATCGCAGTAACTAACACCTAAATTGGATAGCTTTTATCTAAAATGAACCAAGTGCCAAACTGCTGTTTTTAGCTAGAGGCAAAAATGTGGGATATGATACTAGAAATTCTGTGTCGATTTTATGTCTACAAAAAATTTACATTGTTTATATTAAAGTTGATCTATCGAATTACGAGAAAACATAACGTTTCTATGTTTGTTTGGAGCCAAAAAAGGCGCATGGCTTTGTTTTGAACAATGTGTCAAGACTGCCATCATTGATTAAAGGGATCCACACAATTTTTTTCATAAAACTCAATATAAAATTTTTTCATTAGCTTAATAGCTATCGTTTGGTACCAATTACAGTCATACTTATAAAAACACTATTGATTCTAATAATTTTGAAAAATGAGTCAGTTGAAAAACCGCTCTCAAATTTTTTAGTTTCCTTTCTTGTATTATAAACTGATAAGAGCTGGTAAGGGTATAAATATACAATGCAAATATTGAACATTCAATTGCAAGTGATTACTTTTGACGATTTTGAATAATTCTCAGTAGAATGCACAAAAAAATTGTACTTTAACCTTAAATAAATGTTAAAAGGTTCATTATAGTCAAAAGAATTTCCAGTAATTTTTCTTTCAACGTTTGCGTGTAGTTTTTATTTTTAGAAGTTGTGTACTGTTAAATTTTTCCTACGAGTGAAATTTTTCATATATTACTTACTACATTTTTAGATTCAAAAATTGAGGTGTAAACTCAGAAAAAGATAATAAATAATTTTGTCTATAATCGCTTGTTTTATTCATTACTTTTTGTTGTGTAAGAAAAAGATTTTCAGTATACTAGTAAAATCCATGAAAAGTTGATTCAAACGAAAATTTGCTGAAAAATAAATGAAAAAGTAGTAAATTTGAAAGAGAGAATACCAAAGTCAAAAGGGAAAGTTCAGGAAACATTTGCATTTACTTTCAGTTAAATTACATTGTCGATGTTTTGAGTGTTAAACTACATAAGGGTTAGAAATAAACTTCTTTCGCCGAAGGATACGTTTAAGATTGCATTGAAGAAAAGTTGGAAAGTAACAAATAAAAATCTCACAATTGTCGATTCAGTAGCACTAGCTTAATATTGATGTAAATTGAATGGAAATTTCATACTGTAAAATTTATTTACTCGATTGGTTTACACTATTTCATCAAATGCGGATATTAATAAAGCAGTTTGAAATTTCAAATCGTAGTCAATAATAGCATGTTGATCTAGCTTCTATTTAGCATTACCGTACAATGAATGTCCTAACAATGTCACTTTACACAAGAACCTGTCGACTTAAATGTTGACTCGAAGCTATAATTAAACAATTTCTCGGCTAGCTGAGTTCAGTTGAACGTAATACCAAGACGTAGGCAGTTAAATAGCACGTTATAAAGGGTTGGGTCTAATTTCCTTCCAAGTTATTTGATTTTTTTGTAGGCGTGAGAAAGCTACAGAGTTTTTTTATCTCACATATATAGTCCTTTTACTGCATAAGAATAAATTCATAGGGTGTGTTGAAGTAAATTGAATTTTATCGCTCGGACTCATATCTTTGCATTTGAAAAATAGAGCAGCCTCAGGCTGCACATCGCGGTTGAGATGAAGCGAGAATTACAAGAGGCTTCTTTATTTCATTTACAATAGGAAGAGTTGTTAGAAATTTTTCTTGAAAAAGAAAACACAGCTGTTTCATGTAGTAAAATTTCACAAAGTCATTATTCAATCAAGACTTTGTAATTAAAACTAAAAGAGAATTATTTTATCAAAATTGTAATAAGTTTCAAAGTTATATGAAATAATTTAAACTAAATAATTTATTAGATGCGTTGAGTTGAAATTTATAACTGAATTTATGCATATGGGAAGCGTTAATGTTCACTTCATTTGCATTTATGCAAAATCAGAGAAATACTTGTTGTTTGATTTTTTGTATGAGATTAGTTGAAAAACATTTTACACGTTGATAAATAAAAAAAAATTAAATGTAAAGCTCGCATCCGAGGTACCCACGAAATCATGTAAATTACCTCAAATTGATACTTGATACGCAAGATAATTGCCAACCACTTAAATTAAAGCGGTTGAGTCTAATGATAATCAAAGGCGAAACCAGTAATTTCGGTGGTTATAATAGTAAAACGCCATGTTTATCGAAAAATGCGCTCTCGAAATAGATAATATGATGCAAATTTTGAAGGGATAATGGGGAAAAATTTGAATCCAAGATGGTTTGCTAAGCATATGTTTGAAAAATTCAAACGTTTATCCACTGTGTTATTATAATAAATTTGTAGCTTATGAATTTGTTTTAATAATACTATTATATGTATACACATATAAGCTAACTTTACAAAAACATTTTTAATTCTAAATGTGTCCAGAAATATATTTGTTATTAAAAAAATACCCAAAAAATGGCTTCTACAGTAGAGGTGAAAAAAAAAATAGTACATAAAATAGTATCGTAAAACGGGGTTACTTTGACATAGTTTGAGAGGTTTTACTAATATAACTTTTTTATTTGTTGCAATATTTTCTTGAAAAAAATACCATTAGAACAATTGATCCTTCTGCTTTAAGAATTGAACTTAACATTTTGCCTCAAGGTCATATATTATCCAGAAAAAAATAAAAAATTTGGTGTCAAAATAAACCCGACTTCGGGGCTACTTTCAAGACTTTTTGATTACGTCGAAAATCAAAGTTATGTAAGATTAGGAGCTGCATTAACGTCTTACAACTAATATTCAGCCAAATTCAATAATAAATAACTTTTTTTAAATAAGTTTAGTTTACTCTCAGATAAACTTTATTAATTGCTTTAAACAAACAACATAAAGTATATATTCATGAAAAAATAATTCAAAAGTCATTCTTTGGTATATTCTGACTATTATATGGGATAGAAGAAAAATAGTAGCACATTTTTTTATAAGGATCTTAAGTGAAACTTTTTTCGTCGACGCATAAAAAGTCACTTAAGCTTCGAGTAAAACATAATTTTTTTTTTCAAATAGAAGAAAGATATTTTAATAATAAAATGTAAAATTGTGCATAGAATCTTCAAAAAGCAAATGCAGTTGCTAAAGTCTCTTCTTTTTGTTCCTTATAATTGCTTGTCCCTAACTCTCTTTTAATCTCTTTAATCATTGTCACACAACTCACAAATAATTCACTTACAAATGTTATGAAATTGCCTAAACTAAAAACGACCTGCTTAAAATCGCTAAGTCAAAGTAACACCATAGTGTGTCAAAGTTACCCGGGAAGTTTTACGGTATTTAAAACAAGGTTAATAAAGGTAAACTCATGGAACAAGTTTCTTATGCATTTTTTTTGTTTTGCACTTTTTTAGAATTTTGAAGTAGAAAATTTACTAAGTCAAAGTTTATGGAATTCTTAGTAATTGCTGACATGTGTCGTCACCATAGAAAAGTCAATTTGAAGTTTGTGGATTTACGACAGCTTCATCATGGCCACCTAGATATTTTGATAGAAACTTGTATTATATGGCCCGGCGTGTCATAGAGGTTCGCGTTAGTTTTCAAATTAGTGTAGGGTGCTTAACTACGGGACTTGTCAGTTGAAAATTGCTGGATTCATTTTGTGTCATTAATGTCATTAAATGTCAGGTATTTTGTATATGATTTGGTTTTATCATTATCTGTCCGACTGTTATTTTTCTTTCGACATACAATAATGTACTTATCGAAATAACGTTCTTGAAGGTGCAAAACAGGAGAAAAATATGAAATTTTGTGTTTCAACACTGAATTAGAGATTCTAGCTTTTTCTGTAGATTTCTGGCAGCATTATTATATATATTTGTAAGTTGGCACATTAATTAAATGAATTAATTTAAATTGATCAAAATTCCAATTTAGTATTTTGATGAACAAATTATCTATAAAAAAAATAATAGTAAATTTAGAATTATTTTGTTTATTTTGCAATGTTTGTAATTAATTTTAGTAAATTTCAAAAAGAATATCAACGTAGCAGGAATGATATTTGTAAGTTTTTAAGCATTTACACATCTTCTAAATTCAGTTCTTCAGACTTTTTTTCAATCTTACACATCTATCACATCATTGTCGATAGTCTACAAATTTTATTATCAACATTTTATTTTCTCAATTTTTTCAGTTGTGAAATATGTTTACCTTACTATTATTAAGAAGTTGTGTAATATTTAATGGCGTCTTCCAGGGATACACTAGAAAAAAACGTATGGAAAATAGACAAGCAAATACCTTCGATGAGTTTACTAGGAAATACTTCAGAAGATCCTATTTACCAGCGTTGGCGAAACTTTAAGAGCCAAATTTAGCTTACGATATTCACGACAACCTAATACCACAAAAGCGAGAAATTTATTTTCATGTATTTATTTTTTATAAGGATAAATTTTTACCAAGAGAAAGTTCATTGCAAATTAAAAATATTGAATTCTGATTATATGATGAACTTGTTGAAAAAAATATTGAAACAATGAATACAAGCACTTGAGAGGGTAAAATCTTTATTAATTCAGAATTGTGAGTTTTATAAAATAAGAAATTCAATGATTTAATTGAGTAAATATCATTTATTCCAAATACATAATATTAAGTATCTATCCGTGAGTTATTTTTATTAAAACAAATTTTGCTTGGTATTCGCTTGCTGTAGGAAATCTAACTTGTAGCTACATAACTTACCTAAGTGACACTTTAGAGACTGTAAAATGTCAACAAAATTGAATTTAAGTTCCATATTACAGAAATTTATAAGTTTATATTTTTCTACACGAACCTAGCTGAGAACTGATAATATTCTTATGTTATATGTATATTCTTTCTCTGATTAATAATTTCTGATATTTAACTCTTAGAAAGATTCTACGTCTGTTCACATTTATTAAAAATGTATCAATTAGTGTAGAATAATTTTTTGTACTCATTATTAAATATTCCAAAATTTCCGATCTAACCAGACAATTTCAAGTTGAACCCGTATCCCTAATTATCTATAGAGAAAAAATCGATTGGACATGTGAGCTAGTAGCGCCTGTGTATTTATATTTTCAATTCAATTGTCATCTACAACTTTGCCACTGACCGTCACAACTTTGGTAACATCGACATTTTTCAATTAAAAGTATTAAATAGCAGTCTGGAGTTTAATATATGCATATCAGTGTTTATTTAGATCCCTGAATTCATCAGTACCTACTGTAAATGGTAGTGTCCAACTGTTTGATGATAAACCACATTTTGTTCTTTGGAGGCTCAGAAAAAAAAATTGAAGTTAGCATTGAATATTGTTAATTTAATGATAATTCTAATTCATTTAATAAATCATCATTAAACATTTATTCAAATGAACTTGCACTTTGAATTTGATTGTATTTCGAAAAACTATATGTTTTTGTGCTAATTCATTTTATTTTTCATTATCTTTGATTTAATTGTGAAATATTAAACCACAAATAAAAGGTATTACCGCATAAACTCTAATTGAACAAACGTAACGTGATGTCGCTAAATGGGCAGATTAAATTCACAAAATAAATTATTGGATATGTGGTAAATCGTTGGCTTGTGGCCTTACAATCGCAGATTTCATGATTTTATCGATATAAATCCATTACCTGCACAATTGTACACTGTTAACCATAATACGTTTAGATATTCTTGGTATGTCGGAAATGGCACCATTTTACCTCTTTATCTAGCTTATTATTAATCATTACAGCGATAAAACGTTGAACAAAATTAATTGTTCAAGGACAGGAAAAGATTCATTAATTAAAACATTTCATTCTGATATTTTATTTTTACTATTCAAGCTTTTTTTCTAACATGAAGTGTTAACGGCTACATTTTGTAGAACGTAACGTAATCTTGATCTACATTTTCCAGAAATGTTCTAATTCTTTTTTTCAACGTCTGATAAATTTATTATATTCTCTCAAGAAATACTGCATAAATCTGGTTTGTGTGCTTATTAGCTAATAACTTCTGGAAAATGTCAGTGTGATATACCACAGCCGCTTCTGATAGCTCTTATCGATTGAGATGAATTTACTTTTACACCAATAACAAATTATAATCGTAAGTCATGAACGAACAAGCTTGGTTTATCTCAATTTAAGTTAGTATAGTAGCAGATAGTCTAGATTATAAATAACTAGACATGTAATTTAAAGTCGATCTTCTATAAGTTAATACAATACAGTGTTACGATACATCATGATGGAGAGAATAAATTGTCTGCCTAACTAGAGATACGGTTTTGCGACAACCAATCAACCTTCCTTCGGTTAACTTTGTTAATCAAGGGATTATTCAGGAAGGATAGTGTAAGAGAGCTATTTGGTTTGTGGGAAAGTGAAGCTTTTGTTCGAATTGTAGCTGTTTAGGTTTGTTCGATTCAAGTTTTGGACTTTTACATGGTCTTCTCTAACATGGAGAGAGATGGCTCCACTTACTATCTAGCCAAAGCATTCCGTCATATGTGTTGCAAATAACGATTTTCGTTACATTTGAAACGTACCTGCGATAATACAGTATAACTTCTTATATTTAGCTGCTTCACATTTGTAAGTAGAAATATTATTTGCATTGTAAAGTGTCTTCGTGTCTTGTACATTCAATTGGTTCCTTTTATGTCAATAGAATGAGTAGTTTACTCTGCTTTCGGTTGATTCAGAAAATCTTATACAATCAATAAAAATTAATTTTCAGTCAATGATAAAACAGACAAATCATTTACATAAATCATTAATACTGTGAAGAATGATTTGAAAAACTTTTGCAAACTAAAATGTGGAATTAGTAACTTTTCATTTTTTACTTTATTTTTGTTTTAATTCAATTTAGAATTCTGAATAAAGAAAATATTAGAAAATTCTTCAAGCTAAGCAATAGATTTTAGTACCGTCCGACTGCCGCTAATAAAAGTCGAACGAAAATTTATAAGAACAAATGTGAATGTGCGCACTTTCTGTGGTATAACCTAAAGAAATAAAATTTCTATATTAAAGGACATGATGCTAACATCTTTTTATCCATTTGTTTTAAAGACACAATGGTTGAGTCATAATTATATACTTTATAAAATTTGTCATTATTTTATCTAATTCTCTTTTAGGGTCATAGCTTTCAAACAATAACTGTAATTAAATGAAATAGGTATTTAGTTATTGGTTTTGATTTTATTTGAAACAATCCTTTATAAAATTTTCAGCAGGCATTTGTTATTTGTAGAACAAGAAAAAGTTCTTTTTTTGCAGGAGCTGTTTATTTCACAAGTCGAGACAACTCGTAAATATGAAATAAATAAAACTAAAATTGATGCGATCGTAACTAAGTTCGATTCCAAGACAAGTGTCCAATAAAAGTTCACAGTTATTGAGGAATAGGAAAATGAGTGATCGAATCTGAAGGTTGAAGATATAGTATAAAAACTATCCTTCTCTTCACACTGATAAAATGGAAAATGCACGTTCTGTTTTTACTTTATGCAGAAGCAGTGTTTGCTTAAAGTCAAGGTGCATGGTTGCGATAGAAAATTCAGAAACCACTGTTATAGATATTATTAAAAAAAAAATATGATTTTTCTAAACAACTTACCGTTTATAGTAGTTGAAAATTGCCAAAAATCAAATATTCTAACGTTTTTGAACTTTACATTTCATCTGTGTTCATAAGCGTTCTGGTGACTTCTTTAGTCGTGCAACAGTTTAAGAATCATTTTTGGTATGTAAATCGTAAAAGCGACAAAAAACTCTTTCTGCTGTTTAAAATCTATGTTAGACAGACCCATTCCCAAATTTGCAAATTGGGTCTGGGCTCCGACATTTTTGGTGAATTTTGATTTTCTAGAGAAAGTTCAGAGACACACGAGATGTATTCAACAAAAACTGAGGCTCATAAAAACTTCATTTAAGAACCAATGAAATCAACGCTTTTGTCAAGTTTTAAGTACTTTTTTCTAGATGCAACTACCTTTCTCTATTGGTCCTGCTGCTATTCAAGGATACTATTCTATGAAAGCCTCTCTAAAGTTATAAGAGCATCATTTTCAACTCCACATCGTCATTTTTTATGTTTCTTTACTTACTTGAAAGTACAGAGAGAAGTCTTACAAATCAGTGTAAGGTATATAAAAAAATTTAGCACACTCAGAGGGTGCAAAAAACTACGATCATTGATACAATATGCGTCCGAGTAATATAGTGATCGATTTTGTACTTTTTTCCAGCGTTGATTTTTGCATAAGCGCCACAACAGCAGCACTAAAGTATATATAATAAAAAAATTTTGGCAACAAAATATGAAGAACCGAGAAGATATACAAAGATTTTCCGATATGTCTCTCAACATTTCCATTGATAATTTTTCTCAAACGAACACAAAACTTGATAGTGTGGTTTATTTTTTCACATAATCAGTCCCAGTCTTTGTTGAATACTCCTCCTACATTGTCAGAATGAATACATCTCAGATGTACCCGTTTACAATATCCTGGGAGGCTCTAAAGCTTATACTGCTTCTAAGCATTAAGCATTTCTTGGAACATGCTTTACACATGGGTAAAATCTTTGATCTCAGCAGTTTTGTATTTCAATGTCTTGAGTTCAACGATGTTTGACTTTAAAGAGAAAAAAATTTCAAATTCAATTATCAAAAATCTAGAAGCACAGTTGTAATGAATAATGTAGATCACATGTCTTGTAAATATCAACTTCACAATTTTTAATTAAATTCAACTCATTGTCTACTTCAGAAATGTGAAAATTTGAAAATTTTTATGAATTTATTGAAACTATAAATAGAATTTCGTTTTTAGGCGATATATGTATAAAGCACCTCAGGGAATATATTTCTGTGCGTCTCATTAGACAAAATGAGGCATTTCTTAACAGCTTGCATGAATAATGTGAAATTGAATACGAATTTAAAACACATTTTTCTAATTCAGTTCTAGATATAACATAGTTATTGTAAATGTATTTTCCACTCATGTTTTGATACGTTAACTGTAATTATTTCAACATGGAAAAAACCTTTTTAATGTAGTTAGATTTTATCTAAATGTTTGTTTTTTGTCTGTAGGGAAAAATAACTTTGATAATTAGTAATTAGTGTAAAAATAATTTTGTTATCATTTTAATTTAATAAGTATGGATCAATGATGTTTTACATACATTTAAACTTTTGTTTTAATGCGTGTTGCAAGCAAACACAGAAGAATACTTTTGGGAGTTGTACGTATTATTAACAAAACCATAAGAGTTTATTTTATTACTTAAGTTTACGGTTACATAAAACTTGTCTGACACAATGATGACGAAGTATTATAATGGAGAATAACCTTTTCTTCCTTCCTTTTGAATTTTACATCCACAGCATCACATTTTGTAAAATTTAATTGCTTGTTTTTATCTCACATTACATTAGAATTAACATTTTTGTCTTTTATTTACTTTTTTTTTAAACGAAATCTGTTGTGGATAGAATGCAACTACCTATTTCTTTGCCCATTCACTCTTATGATTTATCGGGACTTTTTGTAGGATATATAAAAGAAGCAGTCTTTTCATCGCGATATATTTTCTTATTTCTTTTGTATATCTTTGAATTTAGACGCGCAGTGGGGACTGAAAAACGAGTTAAATTACTCGAAAATTTATGTCTGTGTTTCAATAAGTTTTATCCGAAGTACAAGACTTGGGGAAAAATCTATCATGGAAGTATATAGTGCAATAGGAAAGCGTAGTTGAAGCATAAAAGTATTGATAGTTTTTTTTCTGTCAGACCATAAAATTTCTATAAAAATTGACAGCTTTTCATTTTTTTAATTTTATCGACATCTGACAACTACTTTTCCTCTAAAGATAAAAATCGAGTTTTTAGAACAGATAAAATTGTTGGTTCTTAACGCTGAAATAGCTTCTCTTGAAAATACCATATTTATTGGGAAAATTAAATCGAACACCAAATCGCAAATTTTGCCAATAAAAAATAAAATTATTTCTTTGAAAATATACATATGACTTAAAATATATGCGTTTGTTGCAAAAGATATTTGACTGTCATTTGTGTTGTCATCTTCTACGTATATGAAATAAAAACAGGATAAGACTTTGACAAATCAATTTCTTCATTTCAGATGTGTTATTTATTAGGTTATTACGTGCCATCATTGGAGCAATAATTTGAGCCAAGTGGCTTCATTGAAATTAATAGAAGTAAAAAAGAAATGGGTGCCAGAAATCAAAACTACATCAAAGACATTATATTCTCACTGCTATTTCATTGTCTAAAAAAAATTAATTGTCTAACTGTCAAGATTCCTGCAAGAACAATATTGTCATTAATTGAATGAGCATTGTTGTGCACGTTTAATAAACACCCGCATCTAATATAGTTTAATGGCCCTCATCAGCATCATTACAAGTTACTAGGTGCTTCATAATACTCAAAAGTGACATTATATCCTGTATTTTGTAACCACATTTTCAGTGTACTTCAAGTCTATAAAAAAGTATCTGACTTTGTAATTTGCTTTTCAAGTTTGATTCTCAATCTTTTTCGCCAAATAATATTTCATATTTGTATTATAATTTAATAGAAAGTAATTAGCCATATATAGAAATCAAGAATGTGTGCGCAATAAGAGATGCTATCGTAATGATGCCAGATTTAGTGCTTTATGCTTCTGAAAAGATGTAATCTTTGCCCTCTGTCAGCGTTTCTTTCACGGTAATTTATAACAGCCTCTGTTTTTATTGAGATTCATTTATTATCATTGAATCACATCAGCTGAAATACAAAAATAACGTTCCAGTTTCTTTATAAGGCCGTCGAATGCGTAACAATATTTTATTTTAATAGCCTCGTGTCTATAAATTTAATAAAATATTAATAAATTAGAAACATTTGATAAAATACATTATTTCATAATTATAAGGTGCTATAAAATATGTGTACATATATTTGTCTTAAAGACGCAATATGAAAAAAAGATTCATTTAAATACAATTAATTTAATCGTACGCATCTTGTCTATAATTATACACCCACTTCGGTCGTATTAGAATAATTATAAACCCTGTGTTACGCTCAAGTATTCAAACGAGTCAAAGCTATTGTACTGTCTGTCAGAAGATAAATATTATTAATGGACTATTAACTTGCCTGCACATTATTAATTATTTGTTTCGTCAAAATGTCTCATCAGATGTCTAAGAAATAAAGAACTCGGCTTTGTTAAAAAATGTAATTTACTATACCAGAATATATTAAATCTGTGTTTTTTTTTAAATCAGAGATAATAAGAATATAATGCCTCAAGACATTAATTACAACGAATAGGTGTCAAAATTTCTAAATTAGATGTGTGGTTATTTTTTTTTTTGATTAATAATTTTTTTCACTGTCTTAATCTGTCTTTTTAAAATTTACGATGATTCACATCTGTTGAATATACATTTAAATTTTTTACATAAAAATTACGTCATGTATAATTTTAGGGAAGATTATTAATAAAATTGATCTGATTTCGGAGTTTGGATCATCTGATGGAATAAAATAAAGTCATAATAACATTATTACTGAATTTCTAATGTTTGTATTATATTCTTTAGTTTTGCACGGTGACCAGACAAAAGCGTGCTCGATAAAAGCGCACATGACATAACCGCACAGAAAATAACGCACTGTGACAAAAACGCACACTGACTATTACGCACGAAAGCAAATGCTCACACAGAAAAAAGCGACAAAATATCACAATTTTTTAGATAAGATTTAGTGATAATTTGATTATCTTTTTGCACTTAAAATACAGAGAAACATGTAAAGACGAAGAACCTTTGAAGTAGGAAACTAAGGTATAAGAAGAAATGATACGAAAATATGTTAACTTGACGCATTACATCAAATTTTTAGGTTGGGTTTTCCCAAGCTGTTTTTACAATGGGAAACAGTAGAGACTATTTACATAGATAAAATGTAAATATTATTATAATACATATAGATTTGGTTACTTCTATTGAGCCTGAATGGGCTATAGTTTTAAATGAAATGACAAGTCTATCAAAATTCCAGCTCTTGGTTTTTTCTTCTAGCGTTGAAAAACTATTTTTTATATTGCTTAATATATTTTCAATATTTCGAGTTATGGTTATAAAACATTATTTTTTAATCTGATACATTTTGCTATTTATGATGACTAAATAACTCAGGATTATATAATCTATCTGTCATAACATTATCATTATTTTTCTAGACCTACCATTAATAATGAAATCGTAATAAATGCACTGTACATTTTGGTAGAAAAAAGTATCCAGCTAGGTTTCAATCAATATTTAACAATTATTCAAGAACTTTTTTATTAAATTCAATAGTAGCTTCCCCTATTGTGCACTATAAAACTATAATATACTTTATGTGTTTATCTGTTCACTAAATGAAAAAAATTCAAATAAGTTTTATTAAAATTAGATACTTATTTACATATCTGACCCCCCAACTACAACTTCCTTTTGCAATTTTATAAGTTATCCAAACCAAACAAACGATTTTGTCGATCGTAAAAACACTAGAAAAGTTTTCAAATAAACGAACCTATAATAAACTTTATTGTAAATAAATCGTTCATCGTTCATTTTTTCAGCAATTTTGTAATATCGTAAAAGTTCCAAGTTCCAACCTTTTTGTGAGATGCTACTTTTTTTTTATAGTGGCGTTGTAAAATAAAGACAAACATTAAGTAAGTATCGAAGTCATTTTTTCATACTGAAAAACCTAATAAAAAACAAATTTATTCAGATTTAGGTTTGCATTTGGAGGCTGTTTGAAATTTGGCTTAATTGGATTTCCAGTGTTAACAAACATGAAGGTTCACTCCGATGCAGATTATCATTGTGTTATTATTGAAGATGGTGGCATTAAGCCCTAACATTTTAGCAGCTGTTTCAGTAATGCATACAGCGAATCATTTTTCTTACAACGAACCAACAAAGCTTGTAGCTGTTATACCAATAAGACAATATTTCACTTAATTTCATGTAATTTTATCTTTGATCATTAATAATAATTGGAAGATTCAAAGCATAATAATTCATCAAAGTATTATACGCAAAATACGGAAATTACTGATTCAAAACATTCTATTATAAATTCTGAAATTCACTGTCATCCAGTGACTGGTGAAAATTATACAAAACTACCTTGGGGGATAACTGTGGAATAGCCATGCATGTTGTTTCTTAATTGATGCATTTTCTGTGAAATTACTCTCTTATTAGTTTAGTCCACTTCATGCACGTTAGTGTATTTTGCTTTAATTTCACAAAGGGATGTAATAGGCTAATAGGTAAAAATGACCAGTCATTGTTGGAAAAATTATCAGATACTGTCATTAAGATTGACATCAGTTTTACACAAAAGCTTTTAGGTAAAAAAATAATAAGCGTGCGACTAGAATGTGCCACCCAGGCGTTATTCTTGCTTTTTATTATCAACAGTTATGATGTTTACCATCTCATTATGGTTTTTATTTTTTTCAAACTTAAATCTTTATGAATTTGTGTTAAAAAAGAAAAGTGAATTTATTCGTATTTTATATATTTCGTTTTTAAAATGAGGTTACTTTTTACTAAGAGAACTTTATTTTTTCTTTTTGACGAAAAAAGTTTAAACTAGAACGATAAACTTTGCGGTAACATAAGTCACTTGTGCACTCATAGTCTAACATTGCCTCTCAATAATTTTTACTTAACCTGACCTGGAAAGTCACCTAATGAGGCTGATTCTGCAAGCAAAATCCTCCAATTAAAAGTACAATAATTTTTTGTTTCTCTCGTTGCTATAGAATTTTTGCGTATTAAAACAAAGACAGAAAAATAAACTTTGCTTAACATTATGTCTATTTGAATAGACAGATTATTTGAGCAACTTTCTAATAGTGCGTAGTTTTTCGTCATTATAAAACAATAGAGGGTAGTAGGTTTTTTTTTTAATTGAACATACGATACATGTGCGTACTTTCAAATTTGATTGATTACCATTTATTTATTTAATAAGACAGAAAAAGCATTATAATCTGATGACATCCAGTGAAATAAAAAATTGAAGAAACAAGCATTAAACTTTTGATTCTCCTCTAATGAAAGCAGCAATAAAAAATATATTAATGTTTCAACAAGTAATAGGCAGGTGTATACCGATGACATCTAATAATAATAAAAAATAATCTTCATTAAAGTTTAATTTCTTACTATAAATAAGATTTCTTTTCTTATTCTTGAATCATGAGAAAAATGAATCACAGTTGATTTGTAATATTTGAATATAAACTCGAAAATACTCTCAATTTTAGTCTCAAACTGTTTTTAAACATTTCTATCCTTACAAGAATGTGTAAGATATTCTGAACAAGCTTAAAGCTAACACCTGCAAACTTGAATGGTTGTATCGGCCGTAAAGGTAAGGCAAAAGACCACCACATTGGGCCACACACATTCAAATATACCTAGTCATGACAATTTATGACATATCGTTAGAATACTGTTTACGTCGATTCAGCTACTGTGCAAGAAGAAACATCAATATTTAAGTAACACAAGAACAGTGTTGACTCAGAACTTGAAGCTCGAAGTAAGTATGTATATTATGTTATTCGCAGTGATAAAGTGTAACAGTACTCCGTCTTTATTGTTTATATTTCGGAGTAAGTGCAAAGAGGTGTTTATTTTTAAGCCAAAACTTTGAAAAGAAAATTGATAGGTAGATAACGACTTAACGGATTGTGTGTTGATGATTCTTTTAAAGATTTGATTTTTATTCAAAATAACTAAATAATTAAACTGAAATTGAATTGGTGTGCCGATGAAATCACAATATAATGTTATTGTATATAGATAAATAAATTGGATTTGATTATAGAAGACGAAGTATGTAATTTATTTTCTCAATAGATGTAAATCGTCTTAAAATCTGTAGTTGTTCCGGTCAACATATTAACCCGTAAGGGACAGAGTTAACGAAGCTGACGTTTGCTTTAATTAGTCCATTACATGGTGCTGTTCATCTACTTAACAAAATAAACGTTCGTCCTTGTGCTTCCCTTTCAGTTCCCGAGATTACATTATTTCTAAGTAGCTAAATTTTTTAACCGTAAAACCTCATTATAATAACCGAAAAATTGAGGATCATGTATGTTCAGCATATATCTGCGATACAATTTACCTTGTTTAACCTATCACAAAGTTCAAATTGACTTCATTATTATCCTTTTTCGAGCAATTTAGTTTCGGGGTAGGCCAAATTAGGACGTCGGAGTCACAGAAGAATGGTAATTTTCCGCTAGACGTACTATAATAGATTTTTTTTAGTAACTTTAGGTAAATCTATTATATTAATACTGAATGTCCAAACTAATTAAACAAGCCTAGTGTAAATAATATTGATTGGATGAAGAGTTCATGAATAGATGTTGTTAAGTTTTTATGTTTACTTTTAAGTATTGGGTTTTTGTAATCATGCTCAAAAATGATTTATAGCTCGGACGAATTAGTTTAATTGGAACCATGAACTGACAAAACTGAAGAATATTTTAATTAATGAATCTGCTAATTACAGTCGAGTTCTAATTATGTTTAATAAACCATTAACTTGTAATGGGATTTAACATGACAAGACTTTTTCGACTAATCGACAAACGCAATGCCGCTATTGGTTTTGATTATTAATTAAGTTCAATAGTCAAACTTATTTCTAAACCACATATGAAATATTCGGAAAAATCTTTGGAAACTGTTTTAAGTGGGAGGATGAAAACGTGTAATGTCATAATGGCAGCGTTTCACTTCAGATTCCCGCAGGTGCAGTATTCCAAGAACGCAATTTTCTGAAATGAAAATTTCTCCACGAAGTGCACTACTGAAATAAATTGCATCAAACACAAGATTCGAGAATTTCTCTCGTACTTATTTGCTTTAGTGAGTTTCGATTAAAATAAGTTCGAACAGCAAACAGCATACTTAAAAGTGCTAGCTAATTTTTCAATACACGATGGTATTTCATTAATGAACATCATTATATTAAATTATTATTAGAGGAATTTTATTTTCACATATATCTACGAAATTGGAGATTCCTTCTTGTCTAGTCTTCAAAAATGTTCGTTCATTTAATATTTTGGTTAAGGATATATAAAAATAGAAATTTGCAAGCAATCAGACTTCATGAAATGACAAAGCTTGGAGAAATGCTTTTAATACTCACGAACGTATTTTTTATAAAATAATCATTGAAAGAATTACAAAAAATATTACCCTCTTGATTCTGAATTTATTACAATATTAGCTGATTGTTTTTGTGTTGATTGCCAGTGTTATTAATATTCCAGCTTTGAATATTTTGAAACAAATTTTAGATAATTTCCACATCATTTTCCGTTAGATTTATGAATATCCAATTACTTCTATTTAATGGAAATGCATTATATTTTCGAATGTTTTTCTTTAACGCACGTTTCCAGAAGTATCTATCTATTTATCTGCTCGAATTTATAACTGCAGCTGCTGCTCTTTTTTATTAAAAAGTTGTTGTTCTCATGCAAAGTTTTGTGAAACAAAATCACCCTTATCCAGTAGTTAAATACTTTTTGTGGTCCATTAAGTAACTGTAAACTTGTTAATTAAAATTGCTCAAATCAGAAAGTAGGGTTAATGAATTGAATTCTCTGATACCACAATATTAGATTAGACATGAATACGTTGTGTATACGCACGTGTGCTTACAAAGATTATCATGATGGTTTGGCACGCTTTTGAGCAACTAAGGGGAAGCTCCACAAAAGATGCTCTGAATAGATATAATTTCAAGGGTGGAAACAATATTTTTATTCATGTTGTTATTCATATGTTTCAGTCTTGTGTTTGTTTGGATCTATCAAAACAGCAAACGTTACGTTACAGAAAACAAACCGACTTTTTTATGTATACATTGTGATAACAAGCTTTAAATTTTTCTGTTTGTTTGTTTTTAACAGCTTTTGATGTGTATAACTAATAACGTTAGTTATTTACGTTTACAAAAAAACTATTTGCATTATATTTTTATATAAAAGTCGGAAATGATCCGTTTGAGAATTTGGATAGAAGCATTTGATCTTTTTATGCTCAATAGAACTTTAACGAACTTTAGAACGAATTCCCAAATAGTCACCAACTTTCTAAATCGTAATTGCATGACTTACAATTTTAACTTGAATTCAGTCTTTTTGCATTGGAGAGTCCGGCTTTTTATCAAATTATAACTTTACTGTTATTACTAGGCAATAAAACCAAGTTTATAGTTTATAGATAAGGTTTAAGATTGTTTTATGTTCTTGCAATCAGTAAAAAGAAACTACGGTTTCATTTACAACAATGACAACTAAATCACTAGCGGACTAGGTACAATTGTAAAATTAACAAGGTAGCGGAAACATTCTCTCATAATTCATTGTTTCTGGAAAGGTCATTAAGAGATAGGAGCTAATTTCGTTTTAAAATTAGACTTCTAATCGCTTAATAATATCTTTATCACTAAGATGCCGAGAGCCGGACACTGCAAATTGCTGAAAAAGATAAGGGTACTGAGGAAAGTTATTACACCAGTGGCTTGATTTAAATAGAAAAATGCTTAATTTTTTAGAAAAGTTTGTAGATGCATTTTATGAATTTAAGTATGGAAATTTAGAAAGAATGGATAAAATTTCTGAGTTTTAAGAAAAATCTGCTTCACGTTAATTATATTAGAAAATATCTAGATTCTGACTCAAAAGTAAACTTATGAGATTGTGAATATGTTCCCCTGTTACAAAAATTCTTGTTAAATACTGATCAAGCTTCTTGCAGGATTGCTACTTTGTTTCTTATAATTCCGATATTCGCTTGAGATTTGGTTTAGATCTACCAGCGAAATAAATCTAAAAGGAGCCATTTCAGTTAGAAAATAGCGCTATAATAGATTTTGAAAAGCAACAAGAGGTTTGGTTTTTCATATTATAGAAAAACTTTACACAGTAATTTACTTTCTAGATATATTTCAAATTAATTTTAATTTTTCATTTATTGTAGAAATATTTTTTTCAGTTGTGGTTTATGTTTAACTTGAAAGTAAATTCATTAAAAATATTGCTGTTTGAGTAAATGCAAATTGAATGGATGTTCGATGAGTAATCTGCTAACAACGTTTTTTATCTGCTGTCAAAGCGAAATGCAAGTGAATTAGATGTCCAATGAAAAACTATATTTAAATTAAAAAAAAAACAACTACACACAAATTACAGTTTATGTGGAAAAGCAGAATCTGCATGATATTAATATGACATAAAGCTATTTTGCTTTTGTTAAATGTACGTAGTATTACTATTCAATATAACCATTCAATATTCAAATTCAAATCTTTTCTAAGTACATTCTTATGCATCGTATAGCGGCTACATAATTTGTTTAAAAAAAAAAAAAATTAAATTTATGTCTTCATTTTTTATTGTTTTATTTCTTCTTAAGTTGGTTGTATTTATTCTTTAATAAACGGTGAATATTTTTAATATTATTTTGGCTAGATTTACCTAAAATTTCAATAACAATTTCTTCAAACACTTTTTGATGTGATTTTTGAAATCTAAGAGCTGGTTTATGGAAGAGCCATTAAGTTTATTGCAATCAAGTTTGATCATGTGATTTATTCACTTTATGTAAACTGACTTTAAGGGCCGGTTGCACAGACGCCGATCAACGCTGATCCAGATTTAAACTCTGATTTGCTATGGTAATGATATTTATTAATAGGTTTGATCCAGGATCACAATTTAACCTGCGTTTCTGCAACTGGCCCTAAGTATCAATAAATAAACGCTGGGTTTAAATTTATGTAGAAGGACTAATCACAGTTCCAAAAAGATTGCAAATCATTTTTATGGATTCAATTCCAATGAAATCGTATTTAAATATCTGTTGGCAAATAAATAAAATCTTATCAAAGCAATTTATTTTCGATGAATTATAACTTATATTGGTAGATGAAATTTTGCAGATACATCACAAGATCAGTTTAATAACTGATGGTTTGGAAAATGTATTTTTTTTATTGATTGCTTTCATTGAAATAACAAATAAGACAATAAATAGCTTTATTTTAAACAAAAAATAAATTAAAAAAAAAATCAAGCAAATTCTATAACAATAGAAAAAGTAAAATCTGAAAAAGAAAATTTTTTGAAAATCAACGATTAATAGAAATCAACATAAGGTGGAACCTCCACGATTATAAATTACTGCTCTACATCAATCTGGTATACTCGTCTTCTTCTTCACTGGTATCTAACACACTCTATGAGTTGTCGCCTTGTTTCCAACAATACATTTTGCTGTAGAAGACGATTGCTCATTATATCCCACTTCAATTGGATTCAAGTCAAGAGACGGGGCAGACCACGGCAAAACCTTAATTCCATTGTTGTGTAAAAATGCGCGCACTACCTTAGGTTTATGTAGACGAGCATTGTCATGCATTAACACAAAATTTCTACTTGTTTCTGTGGCAAATGGAAAAACAACAAGTTTGAGAATGCTATCACGGTACCAAACCTCAATCAAATTGCCATCTAACGAAACGATAGTGATGCCAGCTCAAAACCACCACAATTTCTCTCTGGTGTATAACAACTTCCTGAGCGGTTGCCAATCCTTCTGCATCACCAAATCGTTTTCATACTCCTAGTTTTCTAGTGTCCGGCTGCATACCAAACCCTCTTTCATCGGTAAACAAAACTGTGGCCCATTCTTATCGTTGTCAGTTTACATGTTGTTGACCCCGTAGTAATCTGATTGCGCGATTCCCCCTTGTTAAAGCAAGTACTCTTAAAGTACATCTAGCATTAAGACAAACTTCATACAGTCGTTTGCAAACAGTTTGGTCACTCACTAGAACGTTGTGAGTATTATTATGTAGTCGAATTTCCAATTCTGTTGCGGTTGTGCTGCGATTTCTTAACACTTGTAGACGGAGAAATCAAGTCTGATTTGGCAGTAGTTGTCCCTATACGATTTGTACGTTGTTTTCTAACATCACCAGTTTGCTGATATTGAAAACATTAGGAACCACCCTTTGAACCAAACCTACTTGAAGCATCCCAGTAATACGCAACTGGATATAACGATGTAAATGTTGTTTTTCCACCATTACTAGTTCTTGAACTCACTGGAATCTACTTTTATCGAAAATTGGAGATAAATAAAATTTATTTAATTTATAAAGAGATTCAGTTGCGATTGTGATAAATCTTAATTTGTTAGTTCAAGCACAGTTTAGTCAATCTTTATCATAGCAGTATACTATCATACAAAAGCAGAATAAAATCTTTTTAGCACGTTTAGTTGTGATTATGCTTGAATATCAGACGATTTTCACTTTGGTTGCATTATAATCAAAAATTTAAAAAAAACTGGAAAAAATTTTGCTCCTTTGAAATGAGTTGAATTGTTGTTATGGAGATAATAACCTACTACTAGAGTTCCTATATTAGAGAGTTGGGGCACTAAATGTCAATTTTCCAATATTTTTTTCATGTACGGACGACGTGGTATAAAAAATAAAACTGGATAGATAATAAGCCTTTCTGCTCACTGTTTAGTAATTACTTTTTTTGAGCACATGTGCTAATAAGACCTAAATAAGCACGTTTTTTAGTGACAAAATTTGAAAATATGATGCAACCAACATAAAAATATTCTTTCAGATATAAAAAAATGACCAGGAGCTGTATTCGTGAGTAAAAATAAATTTAACAAAATGAGGTACGCAGTTTAGTAAAAAAGCTGTTTTCAATTTTGTTAAAAAATGCGATACGTGATCTGCAGTATGTTACAAATAGTCACTCTACCTCTCTTATCAATTTTTCCTTGACTGTTTAAATATGAATAAAAATGTTTTGATGTAAATATCTGATTTTAGTTTTAGATCTATATTTGTACTTTTATTCCTGCTAAAACTTTTGAGATAAAAAAAAGCTTAAAATTAGTGTTCATATGACAGGATCAAAAATAATTCGAAATTTTGTTTTTACTTTAGCTGTTTATTTTTGGTTAATTAATAAAAAGACTACATCGCAAAGAGCACGAAACTAATTAATTAGTTTTTTTATCCTCAGGGGAAATAAATTGTATTAGTCATTGAAACTTATTTATAAGAGAATACTACTAAGTTTTGATGACTAATAATACCGAAATTGTCTCTTTTATATTTTTTTTTTCTTTTCAACATATCTTCTTATCAACAGGAGTTTTTTTGGTTAGAGATTAATTCACTAATTTCTTTTAGAAAAAGAGTAATTGGTATTGCTCTTATTCTGGCTATCTTAGATATATGAATATGACACCATTGACACTTTTGAGAAGGTTTCAGTTGTTCAATTTCTATTATAGTAAATGAAAAAAAAATTGTATTAAGTGAAACAATTTGTTACCTGCGTATAATCGATTGGTACCAATTTAAGAGAAAAGTAGGTACATCTACGACTAACTGTCGTCAAAACAAAAACCGTTTCTTCGTCGAATTTCATGTTCTTATATGACTGCCATTTTTGAGTGAACACAAATAACGGACCTTAGAATTAGCTGCAGCTTTTTAGAAAAGTCTAGTAATCAATCAAAGTTAAATACTGCTGTAAGTATTGGCGATTAATTTGACGTTTCATTGATTATAACCGGACGTGCTATTTACAGAAAGGCAGAACAAAGCTAGCTCAATTGCCCTATACTTCCTTTGAAAAATGTATGATAAATTGAAGTTATTACAAAAATATAAAGCTAAAGAGAAAATTAATATTTTAGCGAGTGGCTTAAAAAGTTGTGTTTTTTCCAAAAGTTAAGAGCAAATTACCCTTTAGGATCTAGTCTTGTCTAACTCCGATAGTTATCTGTCTGCAAATATACCTATACAAACTTATCGAAGCTGTTCAATTTTAATTTTCAATGAGCTGTAACTTGTCGAAACACGTATTTCTTATCAAATTTAGTGTTCCACTCTCGTTAAACTCTGTCATCTAATTTTGCTAATGCATTTTCAACATATCCCCGATTCGATCGTTGATCCCCAACTGTATCATTTCCCAAGGTTGTTTCGTTCGCACGTGGTTGCGTTCTTGAAGGATTAATCTGAAACGTAAGTGAATGTGGGGAACGATGTTCCCGGGTTAAGACCTCGCGTGTGTTTGTCAGGAAACTTGCTAATTCAATAACTGCTGCGTGAGAAATTGTTTCATTCTTGAAAGCTTAACCGTCTTACTATTTTTATATTCACCTAATACTTATTTACTTTAAAGAAAAATTGTAGAAAATCGATTGAGTTGACTCCAAAATCTGCACGCTCTGTGTAAATAAGTCGCTCATTTTAATAATTCACCTCTTCATAAATATGGAAAAATCTTGGGACGTAGATGAATGAGACACATTAGACGAAACCGTTCCTAACCCTTTTTTAATTGAGGCTATATTTTACCGAATTTATATCTGGGCAAATTACAACTAATTACTGCTTAAATCAGTTAATTTTTTAGTTTCGATTTATCATAAACTTGAAAATGTTTCAAGCGCTTAAGTTCTATACATCATTTATTTACTTAACTAAGGCACTAACTGATATTATATGTTTCTGTACTTTGAGCACAAAATTAGACTACATTAAGTATAGAGTTTGGTTAAGCGGTTTCTGTGGTTAGGGAAATCCCGGGTTCTCGATCGATTGACAGTTTTTGCAAAGAGAGCTTAAAGAAATAAAACGGGTGACAGAGTTAAGTGACATAACAAAAGAATTTCTGAAGGGGGATTTGAATTTGTTTTTTTTAAGTATTCTTTTCAGAACATCATAGAAGGGATTTGGAAAATTTTTACATAACGTATGGGATTTTCTTCAAAAATCGAATAAAATGTTTATGCTATCAGTAAAATAAAAGCAGCATAAAACAATGACACCACATACAAAATAATTAAAAATTGCAGTCGAGTTTGGGCAAACAAAAATCAATATTATTTACTATACTATTTTCAAATCAATTTAATAACACTTTAACGATAGACTGAACAATTGTTAAAAGTAAAATTTTAAGATGATAAGTAGCTAATGTACACTTTCAAAAATTTGAAGCCATTGACTTTGATTATGTTCTAGCAATAGCTACAAACTGAAAGAGTTATTATTACATTTTTGTTTAACGTAAACTCTGGATTATTTCACTTTAAAAAAGATAACTTTTAAATTACTTACTTCATTTTTAAAAATAACGAATTTTACTGTTAAAAGATTATAAGCACTAATTTCTTTGAGCAAAGGAAAGTTTCCTTCATAATGCTTTCAAAGTATAAAGTTAATCTTGAGTTGAAACTTTTCAAAAATACCTTTCATCAGTAAATAAGCATGTTGTTAACATTAAGTTTCAAATTTAAAGCAAGGAGCAAGGTGTGATTTGAGCTCGATACATTAATTTATTAAAAAGAAGCGAAAATTGAGAGGAAGTTTCGAAGATCTATAATCATACAATTGGCAAAGGTAATTTATCACGCATTTGAAGCACTTTATAGGAATTCTTGCACTGATGAATTGGTAGTAAATTAAAGAGTAAAGTAAGCAGGTCATGTTTTTGTTGGAATTGATATGAAAATTACATCAAGCTGCAATAGAAGCAATTTGATTCGGCACAAAAAAGAATAGAATATTTATGATGACATCAGCTAGCTTGGTATTATCTTGATAAAGGATTTACATCTAAAACTTGTAAATAAATGAAGTTATCTTTTGGATAAAAGCACACAGTGATGTTTTCGTTTTCTGATCGAAATAACAAAGAAATAGTTTAGTTTGTTTCTTGACTTTATTTGTCGTATATTTACCTCAAGATTGTTTGCCTGTCACGTTTAAAATTATATTTTATTAATCAAATTGTATAGGAGGGGTATCTATACAAAAGAACACCTGTTCTACACAAAAAATAGAGTCATACATATTTTTTTTCTTCAATAACATTTAGAAAGATTTTTAGGGTTGACATTGTGGACATTAAATCAACTTTAATAATGCCTTTAGATAAGCATTGTCCAGTTTTCCAGCGACTTGAATTTTCTTTTCTTCCGACTTACAATTTAATTCTTGGATAAAATATCCATTCGTATGACATATATTAGATCTCTATTTGTTTACTTACTAATCTGTTTTCGTTATAATAAATTGTTTTCCTGTCAAAATAAACTCGTGTACATATATTATGAACCGTCTTGAAAAATTTACGGCTTTGCTAACAATGCTACCCGGTGACCAAACATGATTTAAGGAATATTCAGGCAGCTTCTTGTATAAAATAATATTTATCAGCAATATTCCCTTAGACAGCTTTTGGTTCTTGACATGGCAGGCAAAAAATTGACTTTGATATAATTTCAGCAAAGTAAATAGAATCGTAAATCAGACTGATTCTGCTTCGAAGCATTCGCTATCACATCGCATTTGATCAAGTTTATTGTGCGATCAAAATTTGCTATAAAAAAAAGTCGTAATTCCACAGTTAAAAGACGATTACTTAAATGAGAATACATTTATTTAACACTATATTCTTTTTCAAATTGGAATTTTCTTGATACCATAAGCCAAACTTCCGTTTCTCATTTTCATAATTTATGTCTAAACAGTTCGATACTAATCAAGGGGATGGATATTAAACGATTTTGATTTCAACATGCTCAACTATATCTTCTCATTACGTATTCCCCTACAGTTACTTAATGCAAAGCAGGCAAATTACTTCCAGGGACAAATTGTTGTAGCAAAACGGAGCATTAAACTGGGAACAATCTTAGATTCGAGATATGAGGCATCGCAACCGACTTTAACAGAATAAGTGTTTCAAACAACGAGGTCGATAATGAGATCTGAAAAAAATGGAGGTTTCTTCATACAATGCTGTATGAATAAATAAAATTACAGATACATATCTGCAGAATTCTAGGAATTCGCATTTTGCTTTCATCGTATTAATAAATTAAATTTACTATTATTAAAAGTACCCTCTTATTCACTGCAACACAACACTTTTCAACAAAAGAATTTTTCTCAAAAAAAACAGGCAATTGTTATATTAAATTTTATTTGATAATGATTAATTTAAAAATTACTACGACTCTCCTATAATATTTGAGATAAACTTTTTTTGTTACACTCTTATTTTGTTGCTAATCATGCATCTAACACGGAAGCACTTTTTTTTCAAAATTCCAAAGTTGGTCAGCCGAACAAACATTTAGCGAATTGTTTCGTACAGTTTACCTGACTTGAAGAGTTTACTTGTTGACGAAAAACAATGGAAGATCTTCTTTTTCTGTTACTTCAAGAAATGATGCATGTGCACAGCAACTAATCAGCCAAGAACCCCATTTTACAAGCCACAATAAAAGTGAAATTTGCAACGTTGCACATTAACTTGCATCTCGAGAAAATTTTGCAGAGTCAGTGCCAAAAAAAGAACGTATTCAAAGGACAAAAAATTATTCATATTATTTTGCAAATTATAATTTTTGACAAAACTATACAACAGGAGCGTTAACTCTAAGTTCTCGAATATGTAATTACAGAAGATAACTAGTAGAGATTTGTAAGAAAATAGTGTATGCTGATTTAATAGGAGTAATTAAGCTTGAAGGACAGTAGACAGTAACGGCAGTTTGGTATGTAACCCAGTGTTTGTCTGCAATGCTATATGAAACACAAAGATAATGCGTCTTCAAGTACCGTCTGGCAAACTATCAAATTCTCAAACAAGCAAGAGAACGATTAAACATATCCTCTATATTCTAGATTTAGCTTTTCAGTAATGTAAAAAAAACATCGAGGTGATTTGAATTAGAGTTTTTAAAACATTCCTGAAAGTGACTGAATGACCAAACAAAAAATTATTAAATTAGTTCGTTTACAAACTCTTCTGTGTTCGATGTTACTTTACCATATAAATATATGCCATATTTTTGTCTTGACGATGGTTTCTACAAAAGTAGATAAACAAAATTCTTTTTTTTTTTTCAAAATTGACGCAGTTTTTACCAAAAAGACATCTTAAATAAATGCTCAAACTAGAATCTTATTTCATGAAACTAGGTAAATTAGAAAAAATCATTTTTCAATTTTATTATGTCAGCTGACTTTTTGTGAATTATGTTCAAAAAACTTCAAAGCTGAGTAATAATTGTACTATAGCTTATCCAATGAAATTTGAAACGCTTTTATCGAAAGAATTGTAGAAGATTCTGAACTGACGGATAATTAGCAAATATAAAAAGAAGTTGAAAAAAGAGGAATTTTTGTTTTTTCTGTTTCTTTGAAGACGGGTTTTTTTGCTGAAGGATTTACTAATAATAAATAATAAAATAAATGGAAAAATGCTTTTCCAGGAATTTTAAATTTTCATCCATTCTCCGAAAGTCCTAAGTATGAAAAAACTGAAATAATGTTTCTACTAAATTTGTCAACTTTGCAATTTCATTTTATTTATTTATATCCAAATAACGCCACTCAAAAAAAGTAATAAATAACACAGACGTATAAACGAATCTGGCAGCTCCTTTACACGACACGAAAAGTCCTTTAAAAGGATAGACATATTAAAACAGATGTATGTTGTTATGAAAGAAGGCATAGAAATGACACTAAGCTGTATTAAGTGTTACAGGACAAAAGTCCCTAAAGAATAATGTGACATTGATACTATATGATATACAATTTCTTGTATCGAGTGATTTAACTTTATTGAGATAGGATTAAAGCAATTTATGTAATCCTGAATTTGCTCAATAAAGGATAATGTGTGAGTTTTTATATGAAAATAAAGTTGTTATTTTGCTTATAAAGATATCTTTATATTTTTATTGGCGCTGATTCAATAATGTAAGAATGCTATTACAATAAAATTTCATAGCAAAATAAGTGATAAAATGGCGACAAGGATTCCTAAAATGATAAAAGTAAAAGTTGCTTTTAGCTTCGGTTAAAGTGGTAGACTACTATAAAAGTCAACAAAAAAAAAGCTGACAGTTATGAAAAACGACGTAAAGCAAAAATCACGAATTGTTCTGTCGTGTATTAATATTTCTTTTGACAAACTTGTTTTTTTGACTCATTCGCTAGTAATAGTTCGAATAATTTGACCATAAGCATCACGATAAATTTTATTTTTATTATCACAATGCTTGGTTGGGAAAAATGGTTTTGGCAAAACAACCACAAAGAAATCTCCGTTTAAAACTGAACCGCAACAATGAACTAAAAAATGAAAAAATAAAGAGGTAAATATTTCAAATATCTACATCGAGCTTGTTCAATTTTATTTCTACATTCAGTTTACCTTTTGAACTGATGGTAACGATTGGATTTTGAAATTTTAATCAAATAGGACATATTTTATTCTATATGCAAGTTTTATGAATGCAATCCTTTAATCTATTGTTTCAGCAACAGTTGTCGGGAAATTAAATTTTAGTAAATAGGAAAGCCAACACCTGTCATATAATAGCTGATTTTATACTCATCATGAATTCAACCCGCAAACTGTAATTTGCCAGGCGGCTCTGTCCAACAAACAAGTTTACTTCTCAGACAGAATTTCGAATATAGCGGTAAACCTATCTTTGGTAATTGTTCAACCCCATTTAAAGCCACAAATACATGAAGGCACTGAATTTAATTACAACTATTAGCCATTAGCTATGCGTAAAATCCTGGAAGGAATATTGCTTGTGAATTAGACAGGTGGAAATTTGTAGATTATTACAACTACTATATACCATTAGAAGATTTCCTTCATTTCAAATGATCAGACACATTTTTGCTGTAATAATGTAAAAATGATACTTTTCACCATAAAACATGAAATTTTTCAGAACTACAGCAAAGTTTGATTCTAAAATTCGCTTTTAATTTATTTAAGATTCTCACGTGCATGAATAATCGCAATTTGTAAGAACGTAAAAGTTCTGAAGCATCAGATAAAATTTATTTTACAACTAGTAACAAAGAATTATATTCATTTTGTGGTAAGAGTACGTATACCTGCCTGCATAAAGCATTACAATTGATTACCATGAATTCTCGACTGTTCCATTTTATAAATTCAAATCGATTCTAATATCTAGTATGTAATCTAGGTACCTACGTGAAAACTGCAATTGACAGGTAAACTTCTCAATCTAAATTTGAGAATCCTAGTTAGACTGGAATTTAACTTCCTGAAACATTTCAGTGCTTTTAATATTTTATTTAGAGTGTCTGAAATTGAAAACTATATTATTCAAGGCTAAATAATTATGTGTGGAGAAGATTATTTTTTTATAGATGCTAGTTGTACTTATGGAGTTTTGTAATTAAATTATTATTTATAAAAATATTTATTGTCATCAAAAAACTGATCTAAAAATATAACGTAATGTATTTGTACCTTCGATCGGATTTCAAACAAATTGTGTTTGAAAAATGAATAGCGATATCCTACTTTGGATATTTAAATTATTGACAACTGAAAATTTGTTGAGATATTAATGCTCTTGCATCAGCTTTAGTGTATCTAATCGATGTTAACAGAAGAATCTTTTGAAGTGTACTCTATAAGTAATTTAAGAAAAGAAATGAATACACTAACTTGATTACTTAGTTATAGATTTTTCTATACGTATTATTGAACGACAAGTGTGTAAACAAAAATTGTGAAACGTTCGTTAGTTTTATAATTTAAACAAAGTTTCACGAATGTTTGACATAAGACTTCACCCACTCTGATTATATTGTAGCGATATTCCAGTAATGTGGAGAAACGTCTAGAATTTAGTTTGATGTAAACGAATGAGTTAACGTTTTTAAGTTTCGAGTTTCTTGTAATGCCATTTTTTTCTGTGCGCAGCAAAAGTATATAAGCTCTTAACGTAGTTGTGCGTAAATTGAGTCCTATAAAAAATTCACGAAATCTTAAAACAACGTAATCGACGTGTGAGGCATTTACTGCTCACAAGGAATTTGAAGAAATTATTTGATTATAACAATATTTTTTTGTAAAAAAATGGATCAGCAAATGCATTTTTGGTTTACCTTCAATTTATTATTATTTTTAATTATTTATTTTTGGAAACATTCATTATCCAGTAATAGAAAATATTTGAAGACAACTTTGAACCCAAATCTACAGCTATCAGTTTTATCAATTTTTACAAAGACTTATTATTATTACTTATTATTATCTAGCCTTGTATCTAGCCTTTGCACAACCAGCATCAGTTTCTTATCAAAATTTTTCAAAATATTAGAATATATTTTGCTAATAAGATATGACACATTTGGAAAACTTTTCTATTTTGTAAACGAGCTGTCAAAGGTTCATTATCTATAGTTATATACTATTTCTTTGATAATAAACTTCACGAATCAACAAATTTTATCCCAAATTATGACGAAAGCAAAATTCGGAATTGCAGTAGTTTTAAAAGTTTTAAAAATAGGTAAATGATTGTTTATTTCAAATGGTAAATAGTAAAAAAAAAAACGATTCCTTATATGGTGTTTGCTGGATTTCATAGCATGTTGCGTAGACTTATGTGTTAAGCGTGAAATTTCTGATTTTTCGTTCAGTAATCAAATATCAAAATTTACCTCAAATTAGTAAAATTGTTGCTCTGGAATTGACAAAAAGATTCTGTACTATTTAGACTAAAGTATTATCAATCGTTTTTATTTATTTATATTTTGAACTCTTAAAAATGTGTTTTTAATTTTTATCCTTCAAAAAATATTTTAATGTATAAAAAAGCTATTTATGGTATAAATGCATAAAATTTCTTTATTCACGTGTACCATACAATATTTTTTCCAATGTACTATTAGTATGAATAAAAATCATCAACCATAGTAACGAAAATTTCATAGTGTAGATTCTTTTTTTTTTTTTATTTGCGTTGTCAAGAACAGTATAAATAAAATGTAGCTATTAACATTTTATTCATGGTTTTGTTTTATTTTAGTCTTCTCTTTGATTAAAATGTCATTTTAATAGTAGGATTTGATAGACAAAATGAGCATTTTGATAATTGGAATTGAAAAAAGAATTTAAAATTAATTTGAAAGACATCTGTAACAATTGCTAAATTTCATTTTGCAAATTTCTGTGTTGAGCTAAAAGTTGATATTGATTAGTAGACTATAGAACAAAAATGTAGAAAGTGTTCGAACGATTTTTATTCCTGTTAATTATATAGAAAAAGTAGGAATATTTTAGATTTAAATCTACATGCAATAAAATGGCATGTTTTTGAAATTTTTGAAATACATAAAAACTTGCTATTACTTTAACCTTTAACCTAAAGTAAATTGTTGTATTTTGAATTTCTGTTTACCATCAACTCCAGCTATTAACCCACCTAAAAATGAATATTTATATTTACGTATTTATTGCATACAAAACGTAGAGTATAAATTATGAACCTCGAGAAATTCCGGACAAGTTCTCTATAATGCCATTTTATTAACCATAAATAAGTATTTTTAATTTACGAATCATCGTGCGCTTTTAAGAACTGAACATGTCTTGTTTTGTTTTTATATGGCTAATTTGTATTCAAAATAGACATTAAACCAGAGTGTAAAAGCAATAAAAGACTCCTGTCGCGCTTTTTTCCATTAAAATCTGGACCTAAGTCTTTTTGTCACGAGAGAATTATTTTATACATGCGTCATAAAATCGCTGCGATGATTCTGAAAATAATAAAAGAGAAAAACCGAAACAAACCGAGAGTTTCGGCGAAACGTTCAAAACATGTATACAATTGCAGTTGTCACAACCAGTTCACATAAACTCACATATCCAGATTGGCTACAATAAAATCGTAGAATGAATTGAATGTCAGTTCATCAACATAAGTCGAAGTTTGTGTTTTGTCTTTATCGTTGTATCAGAGAGCTAATGTTGGCATGACGTTGACGATGCCCACATTCAGGACCTCCTGCGGATGAAATCTCTGCAGGAAACCGTTGGCGTCGTCTAATATAATTAATAGTAACTGAGAGTCGATCAGTACTCATGGCTTTTATTTTTTTCTTTGTAACATAATTGATTTATTTTGTGAGTTGAGTTTTGGATTTGATTTATGTTAACGATTAACACGTTCACATAATGTGATTTCGATAAATGTGTGAGATGCCATGACAAATCATCCACATTGATTGTTTAAGACGGGAGTTGAGCGGAGAGTTTAAAATTAATTATAAACAGACAGCAAATTTGTTACGTGTTGTTGAGAAATTCCAACAAGATGAAATATATTAAAAAAACAACTGTTCCGTATTTTAAAACTATGCTTGGTGAATATGAATATTTTGTTATCGCCTTTTCAACTTTAATGGTTATTCTTATTTTTTCTATGGATATTTTGTAAAGCTGAATAATTATATTCTTTTGAAATCAAAACGATAATAAATTACTTTGTCATGAAAATATTAATTTAAAAATGTAATATTAAACCAAAACAACAGTAAAATTATTGCTTTCAAAGTTGGTCGACTGCTGATAACGGAAAAATTGATAGACTTATTGACAAATTTTCTCTTATAGAAACCTCTTATTAATTTTACGCAGCTATTCTGTCATTCATTAGAGTATTTGCATCAGAAATCACCTACAAGTAAAACAAAAATATTGTTCTGTTTTGTTTTTGACTGATATATTTTATACAGGGTTTCTCAACGATGCAACAAAGTTTAAATAAAAAAATCAAAATGTTTTTCAGACAAGAGTTGTAATTAGTTTTCTGAATTATTTCCACTTCTCTTTTAATTTTTCAAAAATTCAATGTTTGATAATAAGTTGCAAACTTCACTTATTTTCTCGACTGTTAAAACTGATTTTGTGAGCTTAGTGAATCAAAAGGTTGCTTCAGAAAACCAAGATCAGAAAAAAGTTGAATTTTCTTTTCTTACGAAATTTAGGTAGGTATACAATACAATACTATAAAATATCTTTGCTGACATTTTAATACTTTAAAGATTCTATAGTTGTATTTTAAAAAGTCTGTAAAAGAGTTAATGAATACTTAAATCTAGACCGCAAGAATAATGATAATTAAAGGCAGCAAAGGCGACAATAATAAAATCCGTTCAGAAGTGAACGAAGAAACAGCTTTTAACTGTAAATCAACAAAGCTCTAACAATTGTACAGTAAACTTTCGTAATGAAGATAAGTAATTTTGTTAAAAAGTAAGTATGTAGTGAGTATCACTAAATAAAGTTTTTTTTCAGCAAACGATAAATCTCCTTTCATTGTTTTTGCTACACAAATAGCGTAAGTAAACAAAATGAATGGTTTCTAGTGTCATATCTAAGTCAGAAGCAGTAATTCTCATTAGCAGGATTGAACTTTTTTGTTTTTGTCTGGTCAGAAGCTAGCCGATATTAGAAAATAACTGTTGGTATAACCAAATAAAAACTAACAATGCCAGAAAATAAATAGCACAGTTAAGTAAGTAACAGTCATTTCCTATTAAAGTTCTTAATTTTAGGGAAAATGACAAGTCCAAAAAAGTCTCCATCCAGTTACGGGTTACGTTTCTAGCAGAGTTTTATCAGAAAAAAAAACTATAAAGTTCTAGTGAGTTTCTGATGATTGTTCAATCATTGAACAATTATTAACTATTAAATCGTATTTTTTATGACATAAATAATTTTATATATATCTCCATTACATGGAAAATCATATTAAAATTTTATAGTTTTTGGTTTTGTATAATTAATTAATGCTAACGAAATCGTAAAGATAATTCAACCAAAGTTGTACTGGAAAAATTATAACTGAACTCGCACATTAAATGCGTTGTATGTAATAAAAATGAAAATTGAAAAACCACGAGATGTAGCTGAAACACACAAAATTGTAAATTATGGGTGTTTATATGTATGTATAAAGACAAGCTCGCAGTAAAAGGAAAAATATTTTAAATAGAAAATTCAATCGGGAAATAATTTTGCATATTAAAACTAGTAATAAAACAGCTCTTTTCATATTTTTGTAGTGAAGCCAGCTTCTTTTTATCTAAAACGTCTTAATTTTCTCTTAATTGCTGAGATTTAATTATGAAACATTTTAACTGTGCTGGTACCAGTTTATTAAACAAAATAATATTTGAGCTTTATCGAGTCTATTATGTTCCAAAGCAAAGTACCAAAATGCGGTGGATATATAAATATCTGAAATGTATGAGTATGTGGTAATAATTACAATATAACAAAGTTTGTACCAAAAAATCGTCCACTGCTTTGAACTAGGTTAAACTTTTCGAATAACAGTTCTGAATGATAAACGCATGAGACTCACTGCAGAATGCAGAGCTTTCGATTAAATTTTGATCAAAAAAGCAAAATAAAAAGTAGTCAATAATTTAATGAACGTTCAGTGATATATAATTTTAATTTGAATATAGCAAGAAAATAAAGAAAGTACCTAAATGGATTTTTTTCGTCTAATTAACGTGGAAATAGCGTTTGTATGAGAATTAAGTAGTCAAGTTTTTCATCATTGTTGTTATATCAAGGAAATTCTAAAGCTCTAATATAGTTTGAAATTCCTGACGCAGAACTAAATTAAAATTTGCTTTCTTACTGAACAACTTAGCACAAATGCAAGCAAATTGGAATGATGAAAGCGCTTCAGTAGGAAGCTCGACGTTTCCAGCCTGGTTTCAAGCGTCTTTAATATCTGAATTGGCGTCTGTTGTTGCACCGAACACCAAATGTTGTTAATAAGTCTACGTCACTTACGACTGTCGAGTGAATTAATCATTGTTGGCCGCAGGCACGACAAGCATCTTACTTGAATTAAAAATTTTAAAGTGGCGGTTTTGCGCCGCTTTACAGATATAAACCTGATTTTTGCATAATTATCATCACCACGGAAGAAAAGGTAAACGAACATCTTTGAACGTGCTTTTCTTTCAACGTGGCGAAGTAAAATATCGCATAAACAACGAAGACTTTTATACATAATGATAATATCACCCAAATTCTGCAAAAGTGGAACACACGATTATGAATTTTAATTTGGAGGTTTGAATAACAAGAAGATCGTGCTTTGCAGTTGGCTACGTTCGTAATAAAGTTTTTATCTGAGTAAGGAAGTCCCTTGTTTGCTCTTTGTCTTATTACGGAATATAATTGTTTAAATGGGACTAGATTAACCACACATAGGAAACAATACAGTCCCTTCTAATGATATAAACAATTGCGTCGGTCACGTGTGCGAGTTTATCGATTAAACACCTGAAGATTAATGGACGCTGGCAAAAGTTATAGCGCTTGAAGAAATTTTGTGCAGATATTATGCTGCACAATAATGCCAAACTTGTACATAAATAACAAACGTTCGTAGTTATGCAGCAGTTTAAACCCACGCACTGTCAAGGTTTTCATACAGAGGTAACATCATCGCATTCCAAAGAGAGGTGAGGCCAGAATTAAAGCGCACATCAATTACACACACTTTCTCCAACACAAAGAGACCAACGAGTGGATACTTTTAAAAAGATCACTTTGAATGACAATTACAGCGGAGATGACTTGCAAAAGGCAACTAACAATGATTTAGCAAATTGAATTTCTTACATATCAATTGTGTCAGTTGTTAATTAAAATATTTAATCTGATATATGCAGACTAATGTGCTGGAAATTCGATCCTTATTATGATAAATGAAACTAAATGAAACGTCTTTAAAACGCATAAAGATATCGGCTTTTAAAAGACAACTGATGGCTGAAAAAAATACTCTAGCAAAGTTATCATATTATCAATTGTGACAAAGTGGCGGTTTACTTTACGATGTTAAATTATTTTCGAGAGATTCATAAGTATCCTTTTTTTATTTTTATTTTTCACTTGGAAAGTGTTATCGTTATCTTTATACGTCTAATTTACATAAATTTTACATGTTTGTTTATTTATGCACGACTCTGAAAAACTGTAGATTGTTGTAGAGGTTACATTTTAAAAAGCTAGACCTCATTTCCTCTGTCTTTCATTCAACGGGTTGCCATATTAAAATAGAATATATTTTTTATAATGCTATTCTATTTACTTCATTGAAATTTTTTCTAGCATAAGCTGGTGGAACTTTGGACAAATTAAGCAACACAATTTATTTTTTAAATAGAACAGCGACTATTAATCGTTATGTAAGATAATTTGAATGTGGCCTTTCAAACTAAACAATATAAGTTGAATTAGTTCAAAGTTATGTAATTTACAATATTGTTAAAAAATATCCCGTAAGCAGTTACTTTCGTCGACATTTATTTTAAAAATAAATTTTCTCACACTCTTGGTATAAAAGTTTCCTATGAATATTCAATACAGTTAATAGGCATATCCGATGATTAAGCTGATATTTATTTCTAAATGATAAATATTGAGAAATGCTATATTTGACTTATGTAATGACATTTGTATAAGCTTTTCAAATATTTGAAAATGGTTATTTAAGAAGATAAACAATAAGGAGGGAATTACAACAAAATGGGAATGTAAGTAAATTGTAATAATTAAAAGTTTTGTTTTAAAGCTAAAAATTTAAACTAAATTGTACAAAATTATATAAAATAAGACATTTCATCGCAACGCATAATGTGCCGCAGACTTAGAGATTATATAAATCTCGGAAAACATCTGTTATCATCTGGGATATATAAACAGACAACTAACAAATAATTTTAAAAATGTTGCACTTGTATAGAAATAAATTCTTTATTTCAGAGGAAAACATTTGACTCCTAATTAAGGTTTGAGCTAGTGCTTAGTGATGTAAAGTACATACTAGAATATTGTATTATAAAAATAAGTAAGAAAATTAAAATGATTGTGGAATAGAATAACCATTTGAGATTTTCTCTGTAAACTTTGAATACAAGGGATGATTTTAATACAATTATCAGTGAATGAGAGAATTAACAGTCATGACTTGGAATTTTTTTTTCAACCACTTAATAAAGCTTTATTTGTAAATGCTGAATGTTACTAAAAAACTTGAATTTGGAAAATGTTACTACCTACAATAGCTCGTTATTTTTTCAGTTTTGAGCGTCTCCATGTCAAAAAAAAGTAAAATTCAGTGAAAAGTCGAAATAGTGTTTGAATAGCTGAAAACTTGTGTATTGCAGTCGTAATTAGAAACTAAGAAAATCATGTACAATCACTTTACATAGTCTATACAACTTGAAGACCTAATATGATTTTAAAATGTCACAAAGAAATATTTTTTATTTGTATTCAGTCTATAACATATATTCAAGTAAGAGGCATCTACTCCAGTTAACTTTATTTATTTGAATTCACAGTTAATTCAAATGTTGCATGTACATATAGAGGTGTTCTAAAATGAGCATAAAAAAATTTCAACTCAATTGTTACCAACAACCCAACAAAATTGTTTTGCTAAAAATGATCCAGTAACTTGAAACAAATATTTTTCAGACTTATCTCGATTGTTGTATAAGTTTGAATCAAAAATTAACTCGAAAGTAATTTTTTCTACCAATTAATAATGTCTAAACGTTCATTCAAACCTTTTAGAGATGTTATTCAATTTGGGCTATTATCCATCTAGAGACTAATAAAAAAAAATCTTTTTCTCTCTGCTAAACCCATGTCATGAAATCCTCTGCGATTCCTTTCCAGCTAATTTCTTTCCATCATAATTCACGGTAATGTCGAAACTAACACATTTCTTAGTACAACAAATCAAAGCGAACATGGGACTGCGATGAGTTTGTGTCTTGGCCGCCGGCGGTCCTCTTTTCGATTCAAGGTCCTCTGCGCCCCCGTGGTGAGATTAATTACCGTCGAGGTTTAATTGTGCGACGCGCTCGCTAATGGATTCTCGTCTTGTCTTATGAAGCCGCCGCTTACACTCTTACCTGAGAACGCGACAACGTCAGATGCACGTAATGCGTATTTCTGTATAATGTTTTCGGTTATTTATGAGACAAATGATAAAGGACGACGGGTTATGAAAGGCCACGACGACGAATTACCTTTATGGTAGATGTATATACCTATTTTAAAGTGTTATTTTCAACGTTTAATTGTTTAGTGTATGTCGTAAACATGTACTTAATGCTTACACAAATTTCGGACAAAATTAAATTGTTTTATGCGGACTTCTATTTCTTTAGCTTTGAGAAACTGTCTCACTAAATGTTTCTTGATTGTGCGTTTGGAATTATAAATAAATCCAATATTTTCTGAAAGTTTTAGACTATAGTCGATTGATTTCGTTTTTTTGTCTCTCATATATATTTTGATATATCATCACTGTAAATAATACTAGATGTGACATCATTAATAATTTGCTTCTGGAAAAACTGACTTCTTTGCAAACCATGACCGTGTACTTTTACGATCCATAAAATGAAAGAAAAAATATTTCTCAAAATTGTCAAAACTTCGATTAATAAGTACACTTTTTGGCTTTTGTTGCATGTGATCTATACGAAAAAAAAAAGTAATTTAAGACGTCTCATACCATTTGAGGTTATCAGTAGGTACATAGCATAGTTCTAGTGATTTTGCTGAGAAAAGTTTATTTTAAGGACTTCCCTTTTTTCTCCACATCCTGACTTCACAGTATAATTAAAAGTTTTTGAAGCAATATTTAAAGTTTCGATATTTTTTATAAAACGTCTATCACTTAAATGAGAGTCTTTCATGCACATGCCTATTAACAAAAGTATAGTTTTTTCTTTTAATTTTAATTATTAACCGTTAGCCGTAAACTTGCACGAACTCTTACAACTAATTTATGCTGAGATTAAACCATTTAACTGTTTTATCAGGATTCTTCAGATTTGAGGATATTTTTTTCCAGTTACTCTAAAGAGACTTTCCGGATGCATTTCATGATTAAAAAAAGTTTCTACTTTTTCAGCTTTCTCATTATTCAAAACACTGAAATCTCACCAATTTCTTAATTTCTTAAACGTCCGCCCTGAAGTAAACTTGACTTTAATTTCAGTATATTTTTTCGCTTACTGACTAGAAATGTGATGACACTGAATCTGCCATTAGTTTCAATCTACTTGGAAATCTCATTTATTTAGAATAGCACAATAATATCTATAGAATGTATAGTCTGTTTGAAGATATATTCAACTGTTGTTGAGAAATCGTGAAAACATAAAATAATAAGATTATGAAATTTTAATTATTTGATTAAATATTCAGAAAAAGTGGATTTGATAAGACAGCTAATGTTTCATACATGGTCTAAAACAACAACCTAGTCCATAAAACTGTTTTACTCTGTTTTTGTATAATAACTTGTTTGCTTTTCATAATTTGTAAAAATGTTCACATAATAGTCAAAAGTCTATTTAGTACGTAAATTGATGAAATGCTATTGATTTAATATACCTATATATAAAATTCACAATAAAATAATGATTTCTTAGTATTAGTAAATATACATAAATATTTTTTCAAATAAATATTTTGAAAAAATATTTATGTGTTTAGATATTTGATGAATGATAATTTTTCACCATTTATCAAAGGAAATTTATTGCTAAGTCATTAAAAGTCTTTAAATGTCAGTTTTTAATATATACCTACCTTAAAATCACCTGTATGGAAGGTTTATTTTATGAAAAATGTAAACAGTTCAATATTCTTGAGCATGTTTTTTAAGCTTCAATGCAAATTAAAAATGACTGAAATTAAAACACTGCTACATTTCTTTGTACTTATTTATATGCAAGGTCCGCCTAACCCATGTACCAGTCAAACCGACCATACACATACACCCACGGTAAACTATGATTTATTGAATTCGTTAACGGACTTATAAAGCAGTTCTGATTAACCATTTTGAAAAGAATCTGAGTTTATACAATAGAAAACCAACGATAGTTTTTAATACAAAACAATAATTAATCGATTTTGTTGAAAAGATTTCAGGAATTTATATTTTAAGTCAAATGATGCGGGGGCAAGCACATATATTCTTTTCCGTAGCTTATATTGTGAAGTATTATGAAAAATCAAAGATATCTGCTACGATATTAATTTTCGATATGAGAAAGAATTCGAGATCTTAAATCTGAAATATTTCCTTTTCTCAAAAATCTATTTCATAAAACTGGAGCAATATTGTGAATACAAATGGAGGGTGTTAACCGTACTTGAAATATGTATTTTTATTTAGAGCTATCTGTTCTTTAGTATGCAAAATGAAAAGGTAAAATAAATTACACATGACAGCAAGCACGCTGCACAAAAAATAACTTTCACAATTTGAGTAATATGAATATGAAAACATTAATCTTTTGTCTGAGAGATAAAATAATGCTCTTATCTTAAAATTTCTTATAAAATTTAAAAAGGTTAAGGAAATACATAAAACATCTTCAGACACAGCTTTAAAGGACGAAAAAGAAAATTCAGTAAATATAAAAGTTTATTATTATTCATATTTATTTAACCGGTGTGTGTGGAGAGCGAGATAAGTAAAAAAATATGCAAATTAGTCTTTCTAAATTTCTCTATTAACATCACAATGTACATCTCGGATGATATTACGGACTGCCGTGAGCAAACAACATTTTTATATAAAAAGTTGTAAATTTGTATTGTAGGTGCACGTCATTTCTACACGAGTAAATACATTTCAAATTAAAATGAAAAAAGAAATTCAATTTGTTCTGTTGAAGATAATTTTTAAAGTTTAATTTCATAATGTACCGTTGAGCCGGAAAATTTCCAATTTTAGAAAAACCTAATCGCTCAAAGAATGCCTAAAGATAATTTTAAAAAGGTCTTTGCACAGGTAAAAATTCCTCAACAGATAAACTAATAGAATCCTAAAACGTCACAATACCATCACACAAAAAACCTACATTTAGTGTAGTAATTGGGAAACAACCCTTCTAATAGTTGAATTTATTGATGAACTTCTACGCCCACCAAATAATACATGTTTTCGTATTATTGACTTGTTCACTAACAATGTTAAATAGGCTTTGGAGAATATAGTGTGTATTTTGGAAACTCTAGTATGCAAATTTATTTGGAGAAATGAATCAATCAATCACCGCGAAGTGTCTGTGAGTCAGAGGCTCCGTTGGCTGTGATAGATGATGTTACGTTCCTACGCAGAGTTGCCTAACCATGAGGAAATAATGACAATTTCCAACTCTCGTGCCGGTTCTTCTCTCTGAACATGACATGGAAGAGAGTGTAGGATGACAGCTAACTGGTGCTCGACTACAGCCTTACATGTTTCATTTGATACTGAAAAACTTAAATAACTTAACTTTTCATTCAGTAATAATGCAAAAATTGAAAACACAAAAAATATGTTTTTATTATATATAAAATTGAATTGGATTGCATTAAATATGATCAATTAGTGTACTCGATGTACATTTAATTCAATATAAATTAATAACACTGTTGATAAATAACATAGCTGCAAATAAAGTTATTATTTAATTTAATGTTTATATTTATTTAGACATGATAAAATTAATATAACAAACTGGTTTAAATAAAAATGTTTATATTAATGTTTTTTTTTATATTCTCAAATTCATTCCAATATTGTATACATCAAAATATGCGTTAAAACTTTTCCACGCTGTACTGTTTTTCAAGACATACATGGTGTTCCATTAGAACCTGTACCGATGATTACCCTGTTGTAGTTGAATTTGAAAAAAAAAAGTTTGTGTTGTAGTAGTTTTAGAAACTCTTTCTTTCTGTCAACTAATGCTAAGGCAACATAATCAGGCTACTCGAAATTCAAATATTAAAAAATTACTAAGATTACTACAGTGTTTTACTTTCCACATTTTGAAAATATTTTTATATTATATCTACTTCCGAAAATAGGGATTTTTCTTATTTTACTTTCGACAAATTTCAAAAGACCTAGACATATTTATTTTTTTCATTTTCCTAATTATTACCTTTATTAAAGTAATCATTTTTATCTAGATTTTCTTGAAATATATATTGTTTTTATGACTAGTTGCCCAGTGATAGACAATTTGACAATAATGGTGATTACAAAGGCTTCAGTTATTAGACAAATAATCATCGAAACAATATTTTATTGAGACAATTCAGGTAATTGAACAAATAACTCAAAAATCAAAATAAATAAATATAACTTTTATTATATCAAAAGGATGAAAATAAAAAACAAAATATAAAATCAAAATAAAACAAAATAAAAATCAAAATCGTAATGAAATATTAGCTATTCTAAAGAATATTATAAACTGTTGCTATAGCTTTGTGCTCTCAAAATTCTATTTTATTCAATAAGGAAATACAAAAGATCTCAAATTTTTTTGGAGAGTTGCAAAAATATTAATAACTCAATAACTCAGGACCAATTCAAAGCAAAATAAATATTTGACTAATCAGTTTGGAGTGGAAGTAAAATATCCAAAAATAAATTGAGTGTTACTTTAAAGAAAGAAATTGCCATAGACTTCCTATCAAATCGGAAGTAGGATAAATCAGAAAATGTTTTCAAAACGTAGAGTCTATGACGCATATTAGTGTTTATTAGTTACTTTTTTTTTTAATTCAAATATGACGCCATAATCTTCTGTTTCAATATTAATGAAACAGCTTGTCAAAACTGTTTCAAAATAGAAGAGATAGGCAACGCTGCAGATCATTTTACACATCCAGATTTGAAATCATGAGTCACATTTTCTTTTTCGATTATTGTGTAGTCAAAACCTGACGTTAGTATGTCTGGCAGCAATTCTAAACATATAGAAAATATTATTAAGAAAATAATTAATAGTTATTGTGTTTTTGTTTTTCCATTTTTAGATGAATTTTCTGCCTTTAATTATTATCAGTGCGAACCTACAGTGTAGTCTGTATAAAAAAATCGACATAAAAATAGTTGTTTCTAGAATCAATTACTAATAAATTAAATACTACCTGAGTTTTGGTGCGTTACTTTTGAATCACCTCCTGGATATAACGTTAAAAATTCAATATAAAATATTTTGGCAAAAATAAAAGAACTAAATCCGCAAAAATTAAAAATATTTCAATTTATTAAAAAAACATGTTTAGAATTTCATTATATTTTAATAGATTATAAAGCTTGTATTACTTTGAATCAGGAGAGATAAAGCTAAAGATAAAGAATCGAAAAATATGATAAAACATAAAATTGTGAGCAGTTATAATGTTATTAGTTGTTTCTCATATTTTGGTTTCAATTGCTACAAGTGTAATTATATCAAAGCAAATGTCAAATGTAAAACTCTAGCACAAATGGACGATATCTAATTGATTTACTGAGGTAATTAATATAGATATATTAGTTGATGATAATGAATAATTTGAATACTCTTTGTTATGCCTGAATATTGTATGACTAAGCCATGGATTCTATTTTAGTCAAGTTGAAGAATTATGTTTTCTGATGGGTTACACAGAGTATTCCGTTTTTATTGTCACAAATTATAAAGTAAGAAAAACATTCACTATTTTGGCTTTAGTTTTTTAACACTTCCAACAACAAAAAACGCATTTAAAAATAAATTATCACTGGAATATATGGTATATTACGTGTGCAATACGTTCTGGTTTATTCTCACTTTTCACTATTTTCATATTTATTATTGTTTTAGATAATCGTTAATTATATATAATTATAATAATTAATATGATAAGATTTACTTATATCAAAACGAAAAAAGGAGGACCACAAGACTAACTGAAGATAGTAAATTTTTTTTAAATGTTATGTGAAATCACATAATTATATGACAAATTCCTAGTAAAAACTTTGTATTTTTCGACCTTAAGTTTTATTTTTCGAGCACTTAATATGAGATTTAGAATTATGGATTCACAAACAGATCAATTGCTCTAATGACATTTTTTTAAGAAGATATTGCAATAAATATAAATTTTATATTAACTGAAACACTCAAACTATGTAAAAGTAACCCCGTTTTATGGTACCTTTTGTGTATATATTCTCCATATAAATGTTAAAAAAAATTGTTGTAAGTTTATAATTTTTTTCAGGTAATAACTTCTTTGATTTCAAAATTGTTTGAGGAACAGTCACAATCTAGAAAGAAAGAAGAGAAAATATTCTAATAAAATCAGTGAAGACATATATTCTCTGACTGACTTATGCGTTCATTAAAAAGTAAAATTTGCATTAACATTACATTACATCATTAATGACTTACCTATTAATGAAGCCTTCCTTCAGTGTTGAATAGTCAACACTGTCTTATGTTAAGGCTTTTTATGTGTATGTCAAGAGTCAATTCTGTGTACCAAATATCTTTTTAAAATAATAATCCAAATTCACTTAAATTTGTTACTGTTTTTTTGAAATAAAGATACCATTTTTTTGAAGAATTAGTTTGAGTGAGTATTCTCGATGTTTAGAAACATAGAATGCTATTAAACATAGAGGTACTGCATAGGAGCAGTTTCCTAAGATTAAACAGAACATTATAGACCGAAAATTTAATTTCTTTCTTAAAAATTAAATCTTCATGGGAAAAAATGTGATAATAACAAAAATGGTAGAAGTCATGGCATACAGAGAAAACTGCCAAAGCTCTCTTTACCTCATGACGTAATTATTATAGCGTATAATAATGCTTGGTTTAATCCGAAATAAATTTATAAGTTGTATTATTGAGACCCAATAGTAGAAATTCAATTTTAAGTATAATTACACTTCTATACTGAGATATCTTTAGTTTATAAAGTTTATCTGTTTTAATTCAGAAATCTGTATCCTCTAGTTTCAGAACACCTGTATAAAATGCTCTAGAGGATATAAAAAATTACGATGATGTTCATTACAAGTTATTATTCAACATGAGCCAGTACCATCCTCCGGACAAAATTGTGCAATTATTAAGTACACACATTAATAGCTATGTGGGAGCACAGTTCTGCAATCCCACTAACATAGATGAGCTTTTTTCAAATGTAAATAATAGTCTCTATTCTTAGAGTCACAATTCCTTATTTATTATATCTTATCTCAATAGAAAACATGACGTGAGATGACACACCCCACTATAACTTTTAGCCAATCATAATTAAACCGCCAATTCTCTTTGAAATAAACACTATTTTTCAAAAAAACTCCGCCTATATCTCCCACTTTGAAATTAATTATATTTCTTAAGATTAGTTACAAAAACCAAACCTACGATCTATTACCTCATAATATTCAATACATAATAATAGAGAGCTTAATTTTATTCATTCAGTATTTAATTTACTGTAGTGATAAATAAACTCGCATCTATTCTTGTTCTACAAAAGACATTTATCCAAAAGCAAACATATTTTCTCAAATGGAATCAGAGATAAATGACAGAAAGTATTATAAATAATAGGTTTTGTCAAATGGAAATCATTGTCATCCAGATTGAATACTATTATTTTGATAAATGTTTAATTTATTTATTTATTTATAACAAGTTTTTGAAATATTTACATTCCGTTTTGCCAGTTCAGTAAAATATTTATATATTTATGCTAATTATTATATTTGCTAGTGTATTTTTATTGAGTAAACTTTTATTGAAAAAAAATCTGTTTTATTTTTCAATTTTTGATAATTTGCGCAAAATGCAGCATTCAGTTTTTCATAATTTCATAATTAATTTTTCATAAGCGGTAGCCATGGGGTACAAAGCTTCTAGAAACGTAGAGCCAAAATTGATTCATATGATACATCTCAATAATGTTTGTAGAGTTTACCACAAAGTACAAAATTTTATGCTCTGCAGTCGCTCCCAAAACTTCTTTGAATGGGGATTTTACGTTTGATTATGATCATAAATTTATGACACTGAAAGTACTGACATTTGTCAAACTATCAACTGAATCAATCTATTCCCTAGATTTTTTAATTTTTGTATTTTAGGGCCACCGCTTATCAAAAATTATATTTAATTATAATAATGATTGTCAACAATTATTTGGAGTGACAACTTTGTGCTCAAAGAATAAAAATAGTTTAACAATCTTTCTGTTCACTTAATTCCACCCAAACTTTCTTTCGTTTGTTGCACTTTTTTTCATTTTTTCAATTGCTATTATAATCCAAATATGAAAAAAATAATTGATTAATTTTTGAAAAAGACATAATGATTTTTTTATCTTATGGTTTTATTCTCCACTTCAGTAATCTTTTTTTTTACTAAATCATGTCATATTTCCTTAATAATCTTTTCATCTGGAATAAGCATTTTTTATTTCACTCGAAGCAGCCGCATCCTACGATGAATTCTCCAAATAAGAAAATATTATTCAACATTGAAACTACAGCACTAATAATAAATCTGCCCAAGGCGTCGATTACAAGTGAGGAAAGTAATAGACGACGCATCCATTGGAAGTAAAAAATAAGCAGCTGCGTTAGCGCAACCCTACACGCATCCGACTAAATTACCATCACCAGAGGGTAGAGTAACGTGCCAGACGTAGGCGAGCAAGGACGTTAGCTCATCATTCTTGATGAAGATAACAGCATTTTACAATGTATTAAAGCGAGAGAGAAACAAATCGCTCGGGGCAGAGGTCATGTGTAGTACTTCCACCCGCATACCCAGGGTTCTCACGCCTCGCAAGGCATTAGATTCAGATGGACATCAGGTGCTTTGTCTTTCAATTCTTCTTCTTCGTCTACTTGTTTAATATTTTTCGTTCTGTAATTATACGATTACACTAATATCTTTAATGAAAAAAAAGTGATCTATGTGGAAAAATGAAATTTACGGTGCACATTATGCTAAAACTGACGCTAATTTATCACGGTGTATTATCTATTAAAAATAAAACTGCAGGTATAAAACCTTTACTTTATTAGGAAAGATAAATCATTATGTGCGTCACATTGGGGAACACGAAAGTTTCCAATTAAACTGCAAGGCAAATCCTCACTAAATCCATTTTAAATCATTTCGAACAAACTAGAGTTTCGACTCATTTCATATTAAGAGACATTGTGTGTTATTCCTGACGTTCACACCTTTCCCTAGATATTACGTGTTCTACTTGGAATTATCCAAGAAACTTTCAGCATTATCTTTGTCTCAATCGCACTATTACATGCAAACCAAATAGCACTAGTTTTGTTTGACTAAACTTAGATGCAATAATATAAATTACAGCTTCACAAAAAAATATATTTTATAAAGAATTCTATTGAAGATCAAACCTTTGTAATGTCAATAAGACGGAATTAAAAGATTTCTTTAAATACATAAATTTATGACATGGCTACTACTTTTACTAGGAATGAAAGGATTAAGTATTCCAATAGACATGTTATAAGTTATTATTTGATAAAAGAATTTTTTATGGGTATACTTTCAAAGCATAGGACTTATCTCAACGCTGGTCTATTTTTACAAAGCTTTAGTTGTATACTTGGACGAGCTATACATTACACTGAAAAATCCCAAAGGTAATGCTTGCAGCTTCTAAGTTCAATTTTACTTGAGTACATTTAAATGAGAACATCAAAACCACATTTTTTATTTTGAAATTTCGAAACTACGAATCTAACAAACTAGTCAAAAGAAAATTTATTATTGTAACATTTTTAAAGTTGACAAACACTCATATATCCTGGTTATAAATACCTACTGAAAGCTATAATTTGACACATACAACGCCTATAAAGCGTCAACCTTTTCCTTCTGGAGGGCAATCTCCGCCTTCTAGAAGCCGCCCAAGTGGGAAATTCTAAACTGTAAATTTGAAGTAATCACGTCAAGAAGATTCCAAATATATAAAAACTTTCACGGTTTTAATTATGAATAGTTTTGGGTTTACAGAATGGAACTAATTCGTTCCCTTCGAAATACGTAGCTGAATTAACAAAAGGAGGAGAAAAATGATTGATTAATTTAGGGAAGATGTTTAATTTCAAGGATGCTTCTATGATTTATTTTTTATAAAACTTAAATGTATGGGTACTTTTTTGTTCTACTCAGAAGCAAACACGCGATCGGTTTTCCAATTTTCTGATATTATTTAGAGATATTGAGAAATTTTTCTGTTGTTGAATACCATCACAAAGACAATAATTCTAAGCAGCCAAGAGTGCTTCTTTGTGGCTATATCTAGATTGGAGCGTACTATACTATTAAACACATTATTTTTTAGAAACTCTCTTACAACCGTAATGTTAACCCATATATAAAAATTATTACCAATTCAACTTTATTTAAGAATAATTAATTTGGTATGAATAATTTTGTTTTTGTCTGTTATTTTACTGTTCCTGTCCAAGTAATTCTGCTGATCACTGATCACGCAAAAGTCCCAAGTTGGGTTGCTTTATGTTGGCCATAGATTCCTCTCAATTCTTCAAATTTGTTTATAGTTGATGATGTTCTTTTCCATGGACTTTCATGCTTATTTTACTGTTTTTGTGCTTTCTTTCGATTTTATTTCCAGCTTTTCTTGATTCATTAAATAAAAGTTGCTGATCTCGAAAATAAAACCGAATGGTCTGTTAAGCATGTTTCCCAAACATTTAGGTATTTATTCATTTAAATTTTTGTTTAGAATCAACTTTATATGAATAATAAAATCATTATCTAATAGTTTAAATTAAGCAATAAAGCATATAAATTTTTTCATTCTTTCTTTTCTTTCTGTCTTACAGCGTTTTATAGTAAACCCAGGCAAAGTAAAAATTGACATTTTACGCACCAGAATTTTATGTGGATCGCATGAATATTTATTGAGTTACTTGAAAAAAAAGTTACTTTTGTCTCCATGCATAACGAATATCTTCGATAATAGCTTTATCATGGAAAATATAAATATTCAGATTTTTTGTTTGTTTCAGTAACTATTTTAGGAATAATCGGTTTATTTACATTTTATATAAGATAATATCTAAAGCTTCAGACTATCTCAATCTTACTAAATTGCTACGTTCAGTATATAAAGAAGCTACTTGAATAAGCTTATTTGACCTTATCAGCAGTATTTTTTATTGTTAATTTCTTGGTAGGTATATAAAAGTATTTCATTGCCGAGGGTGTCACGAGTGGCTCCTTGTCCAACCGACCGGCCATATGTCGATTTAGCTTGAGGTTATGCTCAGTTTTCTTCTTCACTATGTCATTATGTAATTATATGACGATATTTGAGTCAAATCAGAATACCGCATCAGAACCCTGAATTCATTATTTAGCATATGCTTTAGTTTCTGCTTAAAGCAGTACTGGATGGACGAAGTATAAGAACTTAAGATTCATGTTTTATTAATATAATACTTAATCACTTTTTAATGCAGCTATGATAAATTTCTAAGAAATATTGATTGCAGCAGAAAACTTTCAACAAAGCACTTAATACAATTTTTTTAGATATTCGTTCATATTTATAATTAAAGAAAATGTAGAAAGTTTGCGATCAGCAGCAATTTGAAACATAAAGTTGATTGTTATTTTAGAGGACTCGTTTATAAAATATTAAATCGATAGATATAAAAAAGAAGAAAGTCCATTTAAACTTTAAGAAGTAATTTCATCACAGTTAATGAATTCTTGGCAACCACATCTTTCTCGTTTTCTTCAATTGCGAAAACGTGCTCCGCTCTTTTATCAAAACAGAATTAAATAAGAAAAAAAGACAGAAAAAATTTTAATTGAGTGATTTTGAGACTATATAGCTATTTGTTTTATTATTAAAGATAAATCGAACATAAAAGTAGTGAGAAGGTGGGATTCAACGAAAGAAAGCTTGAATGCCGGTACATAATTAAGGAAGCAAATTTGGGAAGCTGGAGGTCACTGCCTTCAGTCCCTGAGGACACTAATGTCTTCTGAATGTTAATCACCATCTTGTATCTCTCTCGTAAATAACTAGAAGACCGCAGGCGTGGCATTTCGACACAAGAAGAAATTATTTTAAGCACGCATTTTTAAATATTTTTTAAATCGTACTGCCAAAAAAAAGAAATCCTCTGGACATTCAGTGTTGCGATGTCTGGGCACATATTTTCTTTCTTTTTTGTGTAGAACACATTCACAGAAATTCATTTGTAGGTGGAATTCAATGAAAGGATCAAAGGCGCATTCACAATAGTCTTTTTGTTTCACAAGAAAATTTTTGCACTGTTTTTTAACATAAACTAAGTAAAAAGTCTTTTATTTGTAAACGAATTCAAGCAAGGGTTTTTTCGTAAAATCTTCAATAGTTTTTCTTGAGTTAAATATGAAAATTATATGAAAAAAGTATTAAGTGAGTGGTGTTCCCATATTATTTATTTGGTTTTCTATACCTACAATATTCACAAAAATAAGTAACGTGCTTTACTCACTGTTATGTACACATATATTGTACAAATGGGAACAATGCACTAAAGGGCTATTCAAATGATAGAGAGTATTGGTTGGATGTGTTATAATAGAAGATTAACAGGCATCTGTATGTTGGTCTTGGTACATACAAATATTCCATTAAATTTGTGCTGCCATACATTTATACATTTTTGTTCAGTACTTAATTTCAATATTTCGATTAGTGAAAGCTATAGTTAATGGCTCACTCTGTGTATCGGTCAGTTTATAAGTCAATGCCAAATAATATATTAGGCATCTGGTAAGCGTGGTGAGTGAAGAATATCGTGCGAGTAAGAGTTTGGCGAACGAGGCGCAAACCGAGTGAGAAAAACTTTCAGCTAGATACTTTCAGCTAGTTACGTACACTATTTTTTACACGACCTTAAGTTGTTATATTCTAGATGTTTAAAACATAAATTTAAACAAAAGATTCAACTTTTGAACAAAAGTCAAAACATTAATGTCAATTTCTTCTTCTTTTTCTTTTTACACGACCTTTACCGAAAGTTGTTAATATTAATAAAATCCAATCTCAGAAAATTATCAATATCAAAACTGTTACGATTTGTGTATCACACTAGTGATGATATAGTGTGATATAGCTGTCAGATGTCATTACACACAAGTAAATTCTCTATAATTTTTGAAATGCAAAGTGAAGATCAAACACCAGTGAATACTAATTTCAATCCTTAATATTTTGACATTTGCTGAAAAATTCTGTTGTAAACATCTAAAATAATTTGAGGTCGTGTAAAAATTAGTGTGGAAAGTATATATCTGTACTCGTTCGTTTTTCTCACTCAGCAGGGTCCTAAATTCACTCGCACAATATCTTTTACTTTCAACGTTTGTTACGTAAATATCTATTCTGCACATTTTCAAATTCAATTTGATATTTGATATTATTATTATTCTTATTATTATTATTTGTATACGACTTCAAATAAGAGATTTTACTTTCCAAGAAAACAAATTTAATGTTTTTGAGTGAATAAAATGTCTTTATTCACGTGTACCATACAATATTTTTTCCAATTTGATAAAAAACAATTTCTTAGGTAATTTGTTCACGAAATGTTAATGTACTATTAATATGAATAAAAATCATCAACCACAGTAACGAAATTTTCAACGTTAGTGCAGATTACAGATAATTCACACTTTTATTCATCCTTTTGATTGAAATGTCATTTTAATAGTAAGATTTGATAGACAAAATGAGTATTTTAATAATTGGAATTGGAATAAAATGTTTGCTAACAAACTGTAGTTTTAACAGAATAATTGATTACAGAACCAATTGTTTTTAAAAAATATTTACCGTAAAATTATATCAACAAAATTTTTGAATTTTTAATCAACGTAAAAGTATTTCTTAAAAAACTAACTAAAACAGTGTTTGAGCAAACAGGGATTACAGAAAACGTGCAAAAACAAAAACTGAGTATCAGGTACTGATGATTACCCCCATTTACATTTTGTTTTTGAACGTTTCTGCTCCAAAAATTTATGATAAAATAATTTTTCTGTTTCTGTTCAGTTTTGTTATATGAATTATTTAGATTAAGAAGATTTTATCACAAATGTAATTTTCAACAGTTTTGTCAAGAGGAGAATTCAAATTTATTGCATTTTACAAACAAATATTCTATTCTATAAGTGATTTCAGAATTAAACATTTTGACCGTGATTCACCCTCCATAACTTTTTGTGTAAGATTACTTAAGTCTTAGAAATTGGCACAGAAAAACTTAGTCCTCACAGAATCTGCACCATATAAATTTGCTGGTGACTTTAGTGGCTCACATCGTTCCAACATTTACGCTAGCATCACGTTCTCTGTCACCGTTTTTGCATTTTTTCATACCTAGTCATACCTATTCCAGGATTTTTTTGGTAACACACATTGCACAAGCAACCGTTGCAGCTTTTCCATTCGACTAGGTTTCTGAGTGGCAAAATACACAGAAATCTTAACGTGACTTTTTTCTTAATTTGCAAAATTTGTTTACAATTTTATCTCTCTAGCCGTTCACGTAAACTATGACTACTGGATTCAAAAAATATAAAAATCCTTGTATGAAATCAACTTGGGACAACTGTCAAAATTAGCAAAATATAAATATAAGTGCAATTGGGTGAGGAAGAAACATAATAAGATAAATGGGAATGTATCGATCATTTACATTTTCGGAAAGTAACAAGCCGTGGCTTCGCCTTGGCTTGTACTTACCAGTCTTTCGTTAATGCGTCTTCACATTCCTTGTTACTGAAACCACTATAAGTTTATAAAAAATAAGCAATCGTCAAAATAAAAATTTAATAATCAATTTAAAACAATTTGTCTGTCTAGTATAAAAAAATCATTAGGAATTCCCTTACAAAAGAGAAGAGGAACACTTTTTTCAGTATTCAGATTATATATTCTATTTAATGTGTTACATTGTTCATTATAGTGTCACTTTCTTCGACCACAACTTTTCCGTAAAGTTTCATTAACGTCCACAGTTGACATATTTATCAGTTCCAAGAAAATCACGCACAAACATGTTAAACGTCATACGTGACACCATGAAGCTTTCTATTCTACTATTTATCTGCTTCAATAATCACAGTCCAAAATTCATTGTCACTGACACTTCCACCAACTTCTAATTAAAGAACTCTTTGATAAATGGAACTAACGCACACATATCTACATACTCCAAGTTGTTCTGATAGAATAGAACTAACAAATAACTTTAATCGTATTATTACCAATTGAAACTCTATCAGTTTGTAAAACAAACCAAAAACATTCACTACTATCAATTTAATATAATCTGGCATTTGTTGCGTTTTAAGAAATAATTCACATAAAAAACGGAAAGATTTACATCTCACGCACGGGATTAAAGCTGACAGTTGTGTATTTGGTCAATGTAACTTTAGATTTGAGTCTTTACTTTATCAGTATTTCAGTGGAAATGACATAAAATTAAATAATAATCTTATTTTAAGTGTGATAACTTTGGAAGACGAATTGCAGTTGGAGATCTGTTTTAACAAAGCTCTTCAGTTTATTCGTAATTTTAGATAAAACTAAATGTTGAGCTTAACTTATAAATTAAAATTATGGCCATGGAGGTAAGTGTTATTTTCTGGTAACAATTAAAGCACTCTTGTATGAAGTCGGTCTATAATTAACAGCTACTGTTTCAAAAGTTTTAAAAGACCGACGTCAATTAAAATATTGCAGCGTCTATACGACTTTAATGCATCTTAATAACAGTGATTATGTGTATCCTTTTATCAGCACAGAATCTCATATATTCATTAGTAAATAGAACTTTTTATGTTAATGGATTAATAAAGTGGGTTGTTGCAAGTCTTCGCTCTTAACTCTTTACGAAGAAACTTATCTGATGGTTTACTTACGAACAATTAAAATTTTAAAAACCGTTCAACTATCAAGTAAAGTAATTATTTCAGAATGTTTCCAGTGTTCCAAAATAAAATTCTTTTATTATATATTGAATTGAATTTTTGTTGAAAAAACTGCATACACCACATTATGAAGGAATAAATGATATGAAGCAGTAACTTTTTCAATGAGAGATATTTGATTCCCCTTTTTGTGGGTTGATTTGTCATTGTGCGAACATTGAGCTTTATTAAAATGAACATCTGTGAAAATTTTATTAATTTTTCAGCTGCAAGAGCAGTTGTTTCGGAGGCTTTTGTTTTGACAATAACAAAAACAAAAATATTATTAAATTAAATTCTATTGATTTTGCACAAGTTGTAGTTAATTAAAATCATAACGAGCTATACTACTAAGTGCACTTTCAATAACAAAGTTCTTTATTGTTATATGATTAGTGATTACAAATAACAAGCAAAGTATGCCAAAAGTTTTGGAAGTTTTAATAATGCAAATAAAACAAAATTTCAGTTGTAATACAGTTTTTTATACGGTAATATAATAAACTTAGTCTGATTGAAAAATATTTGTAAATTTTGTTAAAAATAACCAAAAAAAGAAGCGTTTTTTATTGCTCAAATTTCTTAGTGCACTGAGTGTATAACTAATTAGTTTTTCACATTTTTCTTCAGTTAACTGAATTTGATGAAATTTTCCGACACCTGTCACAACTTAATTCCACCGCATGAACAAAGTTTCTGAAAATTCAAAAATTCGATTGGGTGTTTAAGACAATATATCTTAGTTAAAACTGTTTCAACTTTATCTAAAATAGAAATTGTTAAAAATTTACTTGACAACAAAAAAATGCAATGCAAAATTATGTTTGCTTGAATATTAAATTTATAATAAATCTATCATGCGTTTTCGCTAGTGATTCTTCATAATATTCTTTCAAATTTCAAAAATTCACTAAGACTATCCCAAAGGTATGATCCAAAATGAACTTTTGAATACATGCAAATATGAGCAAACAACTTATCTCAATCGATAATAATTTTACAGTTTTCTGAAGTGTGTTATACAATTTGAATCGGCTTTATCTATGGAACTTTACAGGATAATTCAAAAAATTTTACAATAAAATTTTTTAGGGTGTAAATTTACTATCTTGTTGAAGACTTACTTTTAATCAAAAAATTGACAAGCTACTCAAAAACGTATTTGTTTTGAATGACAAGTCGCGGAAAAACTATATTGCAATTCGCCCTGATGGAACCGAACCGGGCACAATTAGCAATTTTCCAAACTAGATAAAGATTCAATTATTTTATTCCTGTTATTTCCGATCAAAACGTTTTTGTTTCTTGTATAAGTAATCAATATAAAATTTGTGATTAAAAACAAATTAAGCCAAACTGCTTAGAAACTCATTTTCTAAAGATCTAAAGTTGAATTTTAAATGCTTGCCACAAACCAAAATACTCAGGTTAGCAAAATAGGATTTGCATAGCTCAGTATACGCAATGAGATCTTCCAAAGGTGTAATCAGATTAGTTCTAAGTTCTAACCGAATTTGAAAGTCCTATAATAGCACTTTTTTTTAGAGGCGACTAAGAGTGGAATTCAAAATTCATCGAAGAGTTTATTTGAAAAATTTCATCTTACTGTCTTTGAGCTCAATTTCAAGATTCAATTTGTGGAAATTTGACTCTGACCTATCAATTGAATGAAAATAAACATACTGCACAATTTAATTTTTTAATAACTTTTCAGTTCAAAATATGTTCCTGCTATATTTTTTTCAATTCATAACGACTGAATGAATACATTTCTTGAGATCCAATAATATTATTTTCTAATTTCAGCAAACCTATCTAGTTAACTAACAAAGAAAACCAGTTGTAGTAAAATTCAACATTATAGTGATAACATTAACTTTATTTTCCACGAGAAGCTTGTCTAGTAGTCTCTTGGGAACAGGGCTTGCGCCCGATCCAACCATAACAGTAATCAAATCAAAAATAATTCAATCATATAGAGGCACCATTGATCAAGTTCACAAAAATTACATTTTGTAATTCAACGAGTGGTCCATTTGTGTGTTCTAATTAAATCAATTACCTTCATAATTTTTCCAAAGCAAGCTTTTGTATTATTTTTGGAAAAGTATTATGAAATGTGCTAATTCCAAATGTACGTTTTATAATCTAATCTTCAAATATTAAATTTCTTTTCAACAGCAATTAAAATTTGAGAAGTCGACGATTATTCTTTATTAATTAAATTTTACTAAAAAAAAAGAAGATTAAAATCATGTTATATTTTATATTCCAGGAAAAGTAGATACATTATAAATCATTGACGAGATTTACATGGATAGTGTGGTGGAAATTCAAATTTATTTATTTTGTAACTTCAAAAAACAACAGATGCTTTTTACAACGCTTGTTATGGATCTGCACTTGGTGGCTATTAGCTCGCAGAATCTTGCACAAAACGGTTTCATAAAATTTAACAATCTTGGATGTGCATGCTGTTTTATGATGACGTAAATTAATGAGAGCAGATAAAATTGTTTCCTTCACTTTAAACGTGTCAGTTTAAAGAAGACTGCAACTGCGTAAAGTGCGCTTAGAATATTTAATAGTTTTATCGTTAAATGATTAAGCAGTTAGCAACATACAATCAAATAAGATATAAATCTTAGTGATGCATCATAAATTTTATCTGGTATGCATATTTATTTAGAGGTATCATTTTTAGCAACACCAAAAATTTCCCAATTTGCTGCTTTGCATCAACTACAAAGCATTTAACATCTATTAGTTGCAAAAATTCTTAAACATGATTCTCTATGTTGTATCTGATACGTAAAACAGAATCATATTCAAGTCGGAATACCTTGCATATTCTTGTATAGCAGAAACTACTCTAAATTTGAAAACAATTTCCCAATTAAATTGTACGTCATCCAACGGAGCATCTAAAGTTAGAACGATCAGAATCTCAAGTGAAGCTTCACTTGTATATTAGTGGACTCGTTTGCCCGAAAGCAATACAATTAATTTTTGCTCAAGATTTTGTTGAATTTCGTTACTACAGCTGTCGTGGGTATATATAATGCAATTAAAAGTTTCATGGAATAGACAAGATTAGAACCTTTGTATGTTTAGTAATTTGGTCGCGTCATTCCTCTAGGGACTTAGAATAAGTCAATTCTGCGGTTAATAAAATAAAGAACCCTCTCTTTTATGCATGATAGATGTATGTAAGAATGTGTATGGGGATTGTGACAATTCAGTTTAAGATAATTACTTAGGATGAAAAAATATCAGCGGGGTTGGAATAATAAGATTGAATAAGACTTGAAAATGTGACTTAGTTTGTGTTGAAATTATACGGCCGATATTATAAATCTTATAATGTTGTTTCTTTCTCGAGTCTTTTTTTATTAAGATTTTTATAATGTATATTTCTCCCGCATATAATATTTCACTGACCTTTTTTTCTCCCAACATTTTTATTCTTCATTCTGCCTCACTAAGCATTCATCCGTTTTCTTATATTTGTTTTTCAAACCAAGATTTAATATTTTTTATTCAAAAGATGACCCCATCAAGCATTTGATTAGTACAAATGTACTTCTATATTTTATGAACATAATTCTATTAATTATAAAAATGATGGTTTTGGGTTTATCCGGAAATTGCCGTAACATACAAACTGTGACGCAGCTATAAGACAAAAAACTCGTTAAGGTAACTAGAGGAAGCTTAGTATTATAATTTTTTTTATTTAATCCAAATGGCAAGCATATGGAATTTGACAAGCTAAGAGACTTAGTTTTATTTATGAAGAGTCGGTTTGATGCTCTCATTTGATGAAGGTTGAGGAATTTAAAATTTGAGTCGGCGTAAACATCAAGATGTTATAGAAGCGTCAGTGAAGGAGTTTAACAGACGTTGTTAGTTCTTTCATTTGCATCCCCCTTCAAAATTCTTATCGCCCTTTCTAACCCAAATTGTTCTACGTTGACATTTAAACAATGAAAGCCCTTTCACGGCTGCTCCATTTCAGTAAAATATCGATCAATTTGCCAAACACATAACGTGACAAAAACTAATAGGTTCGTACAATGGTGGTGAGAAGGATGAAAGGGTGTTATGCTCTAGAGGATAATCAGTTATGAGGGATTCCCTAACGCGTTCGATATCTTTAGAATGTCTCCCAGAATGGTCGGCAAATGTTGTTTAGTTATGCTTGAACGAATATCGATTCTTAAGCACATGTTTTATTTTAAGAAGAAACATCCGACGAGTCACTTACAAGAGGCTGTTTTATAGAGAAGTGTCTTAAAATAACATTTAATGATATGTTGCTCGACTGCTACTCAAGTAGCACTAGCAATATAATAATCGTATTTGTCTTGAGTGGAAGAATAAATGACCGAATGAATTACCGATATAACGTTGACAGTAGCAAACAATCTTACTGGCCGCTTGTGGTAAGTGGAACAGCATTGCTTACACCCATGATGCACTGTGCTTATAAATCACCAGCGTAATTGCCCTTCTCTAGTGTGAGGAAATTGTAACAGCCTGCAGTACATTTTCGCTGCAACTACTCGGTTACATTGTGGTAATATGTTACGACCATGACCAAAATTCATTCTTATAGAGCACGTTTGAAAAGCTATTAAAATAAATTTTACGATCGCTGATAATGTGACTATGAAAACAAAAAACCAAAACTGATAAACTCTTCAAAATTATGACCAAAGATATTTGTTCATGGCATATTTTTTCATTTTGCATTTGGAAATAAATAAAATGTGTAAATTTTGAATCAGTTAGGCGAAAAATTTGTTTCTGCATTATGCTGAACTGTGAAAATTCTGTTGTGAGGGACTTCACAAAAACAGATATTTTTCTATAATTTTTATTTAATTTATTAACAAAGAAAAGATACAAAAATTAATTAACAGGTTTACAAAAGTCATTTTCTAATTCGCTGTACTGGTTTTATATCCTCGGTGGGGCGAACAATCACTTTTACCATGACAAACCAAAAAAAATTCAAAGAAAAATTGAAAACATTTGCATTATTACAATATGAACTATAGAACTATAGACACACACAAAATTATTAGCTATAAAATCAAGAATCAGGGAAATGCAACTCCCAATAAACTCAGTGAACTTAATATATTTTTGAATTTTGAAAGTTGCATGCTTTATAACAATATAGCAGGTAACTAATTTCGACTAAAATGTAGATGAATTTCTGCACAAAAAGCACATTTTTTAATTTAGTTTGAGTTGTACATCTATAAATAACAGCAGTAAATACCTACTTATAAATATCTAGAAGCCAATTTCAGAATACCACTGACGCATAAATGGCTTTGTTATTCTAAAACTTTTGAAAAGTTGTATCTAAAATTGAAAGCACTGTTGTAATTTAGATGTTTTTTCGTTTTCAATCTATTTTGGAAAATGGATTACCACTCCATAAGTTCATTCATGTAACTAAATATTCTACTTACAGCTGACGTAAAATTTTGCTAAGGAAAAACATACTTAAGCTGCATCTGCAGGAAACTAACAAAATGTAAACAAGATTTCAAACTGTATCAATGAGTTGAAGTTGACACTTTTCCTCGGAATATCATAACATAATTTCTCAAAAAACTGAAATCACTTGTTGAATTTTTGGGATTAACTTTCCGTTAATTATTATCTGTCCATTTTTTGTTGTCGCACTCAACCGTGTTCAATCAAGACTAGAATGTTCCAATTTTTCAATAATTACTCATAATAAATTTGATACATATCGACATGTCCATATTATAATAAAAAATAATGATAAATTGTGCGAGCAGTTGTGAGAAAATTGAGTTTTGTTGAAGTGATCTGACTAAATTGATGAATTATTCTTAATGACATTCCTTATTTGTTGAAATTTTCAAAAACCGCACCTTTCTTAGTTTCAAATTATACTTCATAACCCACTTAATTTTCTACATACTTACAAGGATTATTACATATCAAGTTAATATGAAATGTAGTTGATGCTAACTATCATCTTTCAACAATGTGACTTTTCTCTGTGTAGAATTTAAATTATTATAATATTTTCTAAAAATTAGCTAATTCAACTAAGCTGCACAATTTCTATAGAACGACCATATGTCGTTAATAAGCCTTCAGTTAACAATGACGACGAAGCGTGGTTAATGATACTGGAACAGGAAAGAACGACTTTAATAAATGACGTATAAAAAAAACAATTTATCTAAAAAAGGTTTTGAAATAATGAAGTAAGTTGTTAGTAGGTATAAAATTATGATTTCTTCTCAACGAACCTAATTAATAATTATTACACCTTAAGCATTTTCCAATTGACATTGCTTATTACAGTAATTCAAGAGTCCAGTTAATTTGATAATTTTTTTGTATCATTGTTCAGACAAAAACTGTATCGAGTGTTGACATGCAAACAGATTATACCTACTTTGTCGAGATGATGAAGTTGACTTGATGCAATAACGCCTTATTTATTTTTTAAAATGTGTTCCCATTCATTAATCACAAAATTAAAAGAGGAGGTTTCTGTCATTTGCTATTTTCTCATTTTATTTCGTTGATGAGCAGTAAATTTCTCTTTTCTTACAACTGCGCCAACAAATAAAATAAAATGCACGTTTCTATATTAGATAATTTTCCGGTTACACCTTTTTTAACACAATAATAGTCAGGGCCTAACCATAAAAATTTCTCATTAAAGACCTTTTAGTGGCGAAACATCTGTTGATAAATGAGAGAAGGGTTCTTTTCTGTTACCTACCTAGTAGCGGTCTTTTCATTTCAGCTTTCAGTGCTATGTCATTTTAACACTCATAGAAATTTCATTAAAAAAACTTGTGTTTTATATACCTTGAAAGATATATCAAAATGCATAATAGATATATCGCTAAATGCATTTTTTTCTCAACAACATTAATCTTCTGAAGCTACACAAATACATTGTCGGATGATACACGCTTTGATTTTCCGCTAGTCATGTTTGGTCGTTTTATCAAAATACAAAACTATTAAGCTGAGCTTATGCTGTGGGACCGTGACAGTGGTAAATTTAATTAATGCACGTCTAAGTCGATGTTTCATTGATTTGCACTTAGAACTGCAGCTCCTAGACAGGTTTCATAAATATTACGGAAATACCGAAATAAACCAACTTTATAAGCTAAATCAACAAAAACAATAGTCTGAATCATTCCAAACAAAATTGGATTATGCAGCTACTTCCAACCTGCTAGAAGAGTTCTGTTTTCATTTTTTATAAACAAAAACGTAGTTGCTGATAGATAGATATGTCCAAAATTCAGATTCATGAATCACATAATTTCGATTTTTGACTACTCATTTTATACAAATAATAAAGATTGTAATCTATTTGATATTAGGACTCACTTATTTGCTCACGTCACATAACTCACCCAAAATTCGATTCGTTTACTACTCCTTTGTATCACTTTCTTGATCAAGTTAGTTTTTCACATGGGGTTACAAGAATAATGACACAAGTATGACTCATTGCTCTAGTCTGTCACAACAAGACCCTCCCATTTTCGTATAGAATTATTAAATTTGACAGCCTCACCGGATGTGGTTATCCATTCCGGAACTTATTCAGAGTTGGGCGTTAATGGGCGTGGATTTCTCTTCGATTGTTTGTTTACATTTATATTTCAGATTTATTTACTTGTCAACAATGGAAGAATTGAATAAAATGACAACTACATGAACAAAGCACTAACGATTCAATAATTCACTGATAGGCTGGTTGGACCGACTATGTAATGGAATATGTACTTTAAAAATGTGTTGTAGGTAATAGAAAAAGACTAATATTTATGAAGAAGAAGTAAACAAATCATAGATTAATTTGCTGTTAATGCAAAGAAAAGTTAACTAAATACTAAGGTCCGATTTCATAATAAAATTAAGTCTCCTTTAACACAAATGACGTTTATACTGAATCTGTCATTACTTGAAAAATAGCATAAAAAAACTTGTTTGGTTCGAATCGTGTTATATGTCATATATTTTACACGTTAACGTAATATTACAAAGGTAACAATAGCGAATATTTGCATTATAGATTTACATACATTTAATTCTTAATATTTTTAAATGTGGATTCTTTTTATGTGTTGCTGCTTGACAGATAATATGGACAGATTTTATATTAACTTTGCTTTTTTAAGGTGAATGAATATAATTATTTGGAATTTTCCTTTTTTTTTGAAAAACGGGAAACGCAAAAATGTGATTTATAGGAGTATGTAGCAGATAAAGTTAAGTGTTAAATTCAAAAACTCTTTCTAAAGAATCAATGAAGTATAGCATGTCTATTGCACTTTAATTTTTTTCCTATAAAACAAAATGTGAATTAGTTAAAATAACACTAAAGCTGCGCCTAGAAATCGATATTTAAAACATAAATTTAAATGACATAAAAGTTTGGAGTTGTAGAACGGATTCCGTCGGAAACTACTCCAACTTAATAAATATATTAACAAATCAGAATGGACGTTATCTTGAATCTAAGGCTTTTAATTTTTTCAAGCTCAGCAAAATGAAATTTAGATTTTCACACTCCAAGGCCTAATCTTTGATTTTCCCTTTTTTATAATGTCATAAATTTGCGACTATATCAGAAAGAACAAAAGCGATATGGAAAGAAATATAAAGACAAAAGTTTATTAAAATTTTGCTCTCCAATCTTCCTAAAATATAATTTACTTGATGCGCACATGTTTTCCAATTCATTTTTTTGTTACATTACAACAAAATTTACGGTTCTCTTTTAAATAAGGAACACTAAGAGCTCTATATTCTCTGTCGAATGAAGCCATTATTTTGCATTATCATGATATGTATGCAGGGAAAATGGTAAATGAGAACATCTCTTTCATACACTTAACAGTCGTTTTTGGGGATTTGTATGTTCAGATTAAAGATTATATAAAAAATACCAAGTTTCAAGATACGTAAGCACTCTAAAAAACTTGGTAGAAAATTAAACAACCTCGTGGAAAATTCTCTTTTTTTATTGTTTATTGGTATTTGTATGGTAAATTGAAGCGATATGTTGCTATTTATCTGCATTGTGGATATATTGGGTTCAACAACAAAATGGTAGTGTATTCTGATTTATAATTTCCTAATCCTTGCTTGTTTTGTTAAGGATTATATAGTACATATTCTGTTTGTGGTAAAGGATGCTCAAACAAGAACTTTGCCGATGAAAGGTAAATGTTACGGGTCATGTACAATGCCTTGAGCTTTCACATTGAAAAATTAAATTTATCGAATATTAAACGTTCTGAGTTTGAAGCAAATCCATTATTTAATACCTACATAAACTCACAAAATCAAAATTAGTAGTAACATTTCCGCCTACATTATTTTTTTGCGTGGAAGATTTTATTTTTAAATACTAATTGATGATATCACCCACAATTGTTTAAAAAGTAACTAAAGTCAAATTATTGAATGAAATCCTTTTTTAAAAATAAATACCTCCTAATCATCTATAATGAAAAAGCGATGTGAAAAAGAAGCAGAAAACTATTGGACGTTGAATGATAGATGAGAGGTCGAGCCCGGGGATAACCGACGAAAAGAACACATTTGTGACGAGCAACTTTTTTTTACACAAGTTCAAAAACCGAAAAAATGTGTCTTTGATGTTCATCAAACGTTTGCACATCTCGGTTGGCATGCTTCGTTCTAGTGCTTTCCAACTCGTTTGGAAAACAAAGCAGGCATCCGACTATGGACTAGTTTCGAAAGTATAAAGCTCTCTTTCACGAAAAAATAATTAGCGGTGGAATTCTTAGAAATAATGAAAATTTTAGAGATACAAAAAATGGAAAATATTTCTATAAATAATGGAAAAACATTCCAGCTTTGTATTCGGTTTATGAATCATACACAGAGGCTTCAACTTCCAAGAATAAAAAATTAAAATTCAAGAACAAAAGTTTTGTCTTTCAATTTTATAATTAAGTTCATATTTTAAATAAGAAACAAATGATTTCAATAAACAGAAACACCAGATTTTGTTCGATTCTGTACATTATTATTGCATCATCTTGTATATCTCTATATTTTAATCTGAATATTATTCATGCTTTGTCAGTAGCATTGCTTGAATATTAGATTGCACTTTAAATTTTTTATAGTAACAGCAACTTAGAGGATATTGATTTGGACCGACTTCTATTATATTTGTAAATAATTGATGCTTTAATTATTTAATTATGTCTTATCAAATGATATCAGACAAACTTCACATATTGTTCATTGTTTTGAAAAACGGAGATAATTTCTATTGGTATTGTGGCCTACATTTTAGAAAATCGATTTTAGTTGTGATTGTGTCACGGAACGGCTAATGATATAGGTCACAAATCACTTTACAAAAGGAAATTGTTATTTCCATGCCATTTATCATTGTTCTCGACTACCAAAAGACATCTTTTGTATAAAATGTAATTGCAATTAGAGCTGAAAATACTTTCCGAATATTACTTTAGAAGAGTGTCAATTTTCTTGACAAGGAGCGTTGTTCAAGAAATAATAACCGAATAACAGAAGTTGAAGTGAATTTTAATTAATATATTTAGAAAATCCCAAGTTGGTCTTCACATTATTCTGATCTAAAAAAAGGTTCATTAATCGCACAACTTTTCCCTAAAATTTTTTTTCTTGTACTACAATCAGTAAATTCTTGTTAATTCCGCTCTTTACTTTCACTCACGTTACAAAAACAGTGAATATTTTTAAAACCTTTACTGAATAAATATTATTGTATTTTTTTCCATTTACTCTTCGTGGATTCCTATAAAGTTCATTTTCATTGCTTACCCTACTGAATTCTACGATTAAAGCAACTTTCGTAACCTTATGTTGCGTGTATAATAAACTAGTTTCCTCCTTGAAATTAGTTTTATTAATTGTTTTTTATTTTTTCAATGTTTATAAACCCTATTAATATCTTTAGTTTGAATTTCGTAAATATTCTCGAGAAATAAACTGGGGGCAGGTCACAATTCACCTGTTTACTAGTAGCAGCTAATTATGAAAAAGCGAATTTGATACACCGTTTCATATTTCACAACAAACAATAAATGTAGATTATAAGGAACTATACCCAAGTTAGTAGAATACGTGTACTGCAGACACATACATTTCGAAATGTTTGTTAGCATTAGTATCGCATTTCATAGACAAAAGATAGCTAATGTGTTTTGTTTGTATTGACATAACGTAATAAGGCTGAATTCATTTCTCCAGATCCCTTATATAATGGATAAAGTTTCTAAACTGCTTAATTTGCTTAATTTTGAAACACAACACTTTGAAAAGTAGATTTCAAATTAATTGTTAGTTCTTCGTTAAAGTGAAAATGATGTGTCTGTTTTCTGTGATTAGATTAAAACCAAAAGCTTTCATTTGATGCAATAACTGTTTCTAAAGATAGACAAACTTTCAGATTCAAATGCAAATGTGTAGTTGTCATTTCATACCCTAAACGCGAAGGTATTTATTTAGCTGATTTACAAAATATCTTCATCCATTTCAGTATAATACAATAATACGATGGTACATGTTGCATATACAAAAATTAGAGTTGTGAAAATTTTTCCCAGAGAATGGGTTGAAAATCTGGGAAGAAATTTGCAAATAAACTAATATTATCTATATTTGTTACAGAAAAAAAAATGGAATAAAAAAACTTGAAATTGTCCAAGTTTGGTAACATTTTTTCAGATAATTTAATGGCTTGATTTTGCATTACTAATAATGATGATAATTATCGTTGGTATAATATGAAATATATTTGCCATAATGCATACATAATACTTATAACATACATATAAATCAGCCTAGGAAATTCACAAAGCGAACAGAAATAATCCACTTTAGTATAATGGTAAAAGTTGTCCATTAAAATTTTATAATTTTCTGAAAGGCTTATAAATGAACTAGTAATGTTTCTTTGAATTTTACCAAGTCGGTTTTGAATAATTAAATATTCGTTTTTATAGCATTTAGGGTGGGTAAATCCCGTGTCGAGTTTAATTAAATATTTAATAAATTTAAAATTGAATCCAGAGAATCAGTATAATGTTTCTATAGTTTCGATTTATCTTTAGTATAAAAAATTTACGATTATGGGCGTCTTCAAAAATAAATAAAAAAAGAATCCATTCACATTAACGACCTATTGTGACTGAAATAATGATTTAAAGAAAGGTGTAATTTAAAGAAACTTAAAAGACAATACTAACTAATTATACATTTTATAGTAAAACATAAATTTATAACTACATACAATTGAAAGTACTTTAATGGTTTCTAATGATTAATGAAATGTTTGAGCTATCTTTTTTGTCAAATATACCAACTGGAATTCTCCGAAGTTTACAATTTATGCAAATAGATTATTGAATTTTGCAATAATAGAACAAGGGAATGTAAACAGATTCAAGATCTATTATTTTGCATCTACATAAATGAAGCTGCAATCAATTAGACTGGGAGGCCAAACAGAGGAAAGTTTAACTTATTCATGAATCTAAATGACCGATAATCAAATCATGTGTTTAGGAATAATTACAACACAAGTTTCACTTGCAGACGGCAAAATACAAATTAGGGAACACTAAATACCAAAGCCAAAAATATTATTTTGCTGGGTAACAGATGAGATAATTTTTTTAGACAAATCCTCTAATCTGGCAATTATTTTTTGTCTCTCATTTTTTGTAGCAACAGCGTAACGGAAAACACGTCATCATTTTAGTTGCTGCAAATAACGTTCCCTTTTGTATTTTACTCAACGCGGAACTCAAGCAGATCTCTTCAGGACACTCATTTATTAATAGTAATTTTCGAACCTAGTGTGCGAAGACATTATTCGCGCATAAGCGCGAATTAATACGTCTTCGCACATCGAGGTTGGAATAATATTTTTTATAACGAACATTTATTTTTGTTTTATTGAAAAATTTGCGTTGCGTCATTAGTAAACACAAAAAAATCTGAAAATATAAAGTGAGTCAACTGACAGTTGTCAAAGAAGGTTTTTAAATACGGATTTCTTTTTATTTCTTCAGTATTTGCGACACCTGGATTGGTAAAGTGGCAGTTTGTTAACCAGATTTCATTATTATTGAGTTATATTATTTCTGGAATGGCCAGAAAGACCAGTGTTTTTTGCAAAAATTCGCGCACTCGTGTGGGAATTCTACGTTCCCAGTTGATTGCTACGTTCGCAAAACGTCATTTTGAAGATAGTAAGTTCAAAAAAACATTTGTTTTTTTGAATGGTGCTTTTCGAGCCATGCTATATGTTGTTTAAGAACAGTTTCCAACTAGCTTCGCACATATGTAGTACGCTGATAAAATATTCATAAATTCAAAAAGGTTAGCATATATTAAGCCAATTTAAAGCTTATATTTGCCTAAATTGCCAAGTTTAAAGCTCTAGTTAAAACCTTTCCGCAATGAAGGAAAATCCGTCAGAATTTTCTAAATCGATCTGGTAATGGGTTAGATGGCAATCGTATTTAAATGTTTCTCGGTGAAACTTTCGATTCCATTTTGTCTGATTAGAGTCTATGGATGAAAACAGTTTTTTTCCTACTTTTTCATTTCAATTTGAAATACTGACTGTAAATTGATGATTACAATGGTTTCACTCGAATTCTCATGTTGAACATCGATTAATTAGTTATTCACACTGACCAAGGTGGTGCATAATTTTTCAGTTCTAATTTTCCCAAATTACACTTGTAAAGGCTTATTGTAGGCCCCCTGTTAGACTAATGTAACAAAAATGATATGTATGAGTAAATGTTCGACGATCACGCTATTGAGGTAATTTCTTGAAATCAGCAGTTTTCTGTGGCAAAAATTGGAAACGAGCAGAGTTTGACAAATCGCGTGCAATATTGTTACAATGGCATTATAATTTCCTTTAAAACCTCTGAGAAATAATTCCATTTAACGTGAAATATTTTCGGTGATCTGTCTGTATAAAGGTCTATCAAACCTAGCATGACTATAGGCAGTTAAGCCGAAGAAAGTAATGAATTCCGCTAGAACGCACAAGTCTTATTCGCAACCTAACTGTAACGGATTTCTCATTTGGTTGTTATAAAGCAAATTAAATTGCTAATTAGAAGATTCAATTGAATTGTGTGTATAATAAAATTTAAACGAAAAAAGCTGTTTGAAGAGTTTAACTTGTGCTTTAGCGTAAGTTTTTTAATGGGTTTTACAACTTGTGATGCTGTAACGAACTAATTTAAATCGAAAGACAACGCGCTCAGGTCGTTTCTGCAAAGTCTTTCACAAACTAAAAATTAGTTAGCCACTTTTATGAGAATTTATTACAACTCTATCGTCTTGTGATTTATTTTGTTGTAAAAATTGAATGCTCATGTCCTAAATCAATTCGGTACTATTTTCTTTAAATTGATAAATTACAGTAGAGTTTGTTGGAAAGAATTTTCAAACTTTATCTTATCAACATACATATGTATAGAGATGCATTTATAAAAATTGAGTACATGTACTGGTCATAATTCAAGACAAGTTTAGATGTATCTCAAATATCTCTTTCAGTTCTTAATATGTTCTATTTGGAGAATATATACAGGCAAAGTCTCTCTTTTCTTTCGTAGAACATGACAATCTCTAGATAGTTGTGAAGATTGCTGTGTCATATTATGAAAATTCTAAATTTTACTTTGTTTTTTGCATTTGATTAAAAATAAAATATTACTGTTAGGTATTTATTCCGACTCAAGTTAATAAATCTGCATATTCCTCCAGCGCTTCAAAACTATTTTATTATTTATTTATACTACCTAAAAATGTGAGTATCTAAGTGCTCAATTTAAAGGGAGCGAACGTTGAATGAATAAATTAGAATTTAAATCTATAAAATTTTTATTGAAAGTATTTTTTAACATTTTTAAAGTAGTTAAACTTTTATGCTGATGTAAAAAGCTGTCTCTGGAACTTCTCGATTTATGAACCTATGATTATTTGTTACAGACTAGTTCAACAATCTTCATATTACGTTATTACGGTTATAACGGATATTATGGATATTCAAATTTTTAATCTAGAGATGAAATTTGAAATCAGTTATGAATCAAGATGTACTTAATTGAATAAAAAATATAACATAAATGTATCAACGGTTTTTTATGAAAACATCTGCATAATCGTTCAAACGCATTCCATGAATTTTATTTGTTATGGAATGCTAATTGCTTAAGAAAAATTCTGAGATTTTTATTTCTCCTTTTTTGTAAAAATACCTAAAGAACCCAAAAATGATATGACAGAAGTTTTTGAGCTTTTATATTATGTATTTTAGAGTAGAATTACTTTTCATCTAAATTATCTTAGTCTCACAATCAATTACAAGTAGGTAACTAGCCTTGTCACTTTAAGTCGTATACTCAATTTATCTGTTACGTTTGTTTTTTCAAAGATATTCAAAACTTCTGAAAGAAAATTGCCAACATATGCAAGATATTACTTAGACCTTTTTACTCAAGAAACTTTAATTGTGAAAAATAAAAATGAATAGCAAATAGAAAATTACAAATCGCATGCTAATTATTGAAAGATCTTGGAAATTTCTGATAGCAACCCTGCGCAGTATTGTCTCTCTTGTTCAAAAATTTATTTTTAATTTAATAAACACCCAGATTTTCAAAAATAAATCCTAATAGAAAAAACCTAGCAACATCAGAAGAAAAACTGTTTATTTATGTCATGTAATACTTACTTAGTTACATTTATTAAAGTAAACATTCAACAAATTGGTAAAATTTTATTGCTGGATTTTTTAGTTTTATTCAGAAACTGTTGATGTGTAACCTAAGTTTTAAATTTCACATTGAACCAAAACAGTCTTCATACAAAATTGGCTGTCAAAGAAAGAATAAGATTGTGTAGTATAGTACATTCTTAGAGATAAAATTTGAAATGATTTGAAATGTCGCTTCTTTAAAACTTATAAACTTTAGTTTTTATATATAATACCAACCTTTCATAACGGTCGAACAAAGCTTTTTTGAATTAGTTATGCACAATCATGAGAAAAAGATTAAAAATTAAAAGTTAGACTGGCCAAGAAATGAGCCATTGACGTAAATACAAAAGATTTATTCCATCCTGTAGTCATACGAAAATTTTGAAATCCAAATATTTATAAATTTTTTATTATTATTAAATTGGATATTTCTAAGAAATGGATTGATGAAAACAACTTATTTATACAAAAATGCCATTGTAGTTATACTTCTGAAACAAAAAAATATTCCACCACGAAAAAATCAGTGACATAATCACTGACTTTACATCAAGTTAGATTCAATGTAACAAAAATAGTTTTGTGTTTGAATTAATTATTTATAATCAGATTTAAATTAGAAATCCATCATTCCGTTCTGAATCTACTAATCATTAAGTTTATAATTACCTCCACGTTTGTAAGGAGACAGGAAGCAGACAGAAGGTAAATATGCACTCACAAATACTCACACCCAAAACACCAATTAACATAGATTTTACAACTTTATAAAACACACTTTAATAGAGCGTGAGATAATGAAAAACTGTTACGCATGGATACTCAAACTAAATTCTATATTAAAATTATACAAATCATAATATGAATAAATTATTTGAGTTTAAAAAATTATCTGCAAATCTATTAATTCAAGAAATTCTTTCATTAAAAGATATTTTGATAATCGTAAAAACGAATAGGTAAGATTGTTATAAATCAACTGACAAAAACTGATTTTCATGCGTATTTATGGGTTTACAGTTTTCTCGATTCGACTGCAGCGTTCAATGCACTTGTCTACTTTAAAAGAAGCAATAACTATAAATATGCATTCAAAAATTGGAAACTGTATCCGTTGGCAAAAATGAACAAAATTTCGTTGGAGAGCCGTCGTTACTCTCTATAAAAAGTGGCAGTTTTCGGGTAATATCAATAATTCGAGTGCGGTTCAGGAGTAGTGCATGACGCCCGGGCCTCAGTCTGTAAATCGATAGAAGGGACACGGATCTCTCTATGCTTGGTTACGTGTTAATTGGAAACAACAGCAATTCCAAAATAACCACTGTCTGCTTATAATTTGAGTTTTTTTTCTAAAACGAAAATTAAACAAGTTGACAATTTGATTAAAACGAGTTTTTCGCTTTAGGTTTGTTTAAATTACGAAGAAGACAAAACAGTTTGAATTATCAGAAGCAACGTTCTGAATGCCTGATAGATAATCTCGATTAAATTACGCATTAACTACAATTTAGTATTGGTAATACCACTGAAATAACAATTGAATCTAATAGCCTTTTTTTTTTAATTCAATTCAACTATTGTTTCGATGAGGCCCATAATTATAGACTGATAATTAAATTGTGACCATGTATTATTGAATACATTTAAAAACTAAACTTGTTCACAATCAAGTTATTTTTGTAGTTTCCTTCTAAATATAACCAGTCAATTCTTCAATCTAAATTCTGCGTTAAACATTCACAAATTAATTATTTTTGCTGGTTCTCAGTCACGAACTTATTCCACGACATCCATAAATTACAAAAGTCGAGGATTATTTCTTCGCATTGATTCTAAAAGAATTAAAATAAGTTAAGTTTGGGTCTGACAAACATCGCAAGAGTAACAAATTGATCATCAAACGAACTTCAACCAGTCTAGAAACAGAAAAAAAAAGATAAAGCTTTGTAAGGAGAAGGTATGAGATGGAAGTAATCTCCTAAAATACCACTTGCTTAATTAAAAGCTGATAGTGTAAATTCTTCAAGTTTTATTTTTTGATCCTTTAACATCAAAGCAATGAGTTTATAGATTAAAAAAAAAACAAGACTTGACTCAAATAATATATAATTACTAAAAAATTTTAAAGAATTATTGTACGATAAAGGATAAGATAAAAATGAAAAAAAAATCTAAACACTGAAACAGTTGATGATTCAAACGGGAAGATTTGTGTTAGGGATAACAGAAAAGCAAAGAAATAATTAAGCTTTTTCTTTTTTACGTTATGGTCGTTTCATTATGTCATTAAAAGTTTTGTCTCATTGGGAGGGATTTTGTTTTCTACATCGTCTTAAAGCGAGCATTTTTATGATAATTACAGGATATAACATAGAAGGTGCATTTTTTTTTTTAGTCTTTGGAGTTTTATAAACAACATATATTCATTACTAATTTTCCGTAAACCATAAACAACATTTTTTCTTAAAACCTTCATAAAGCGATAATGATAATGATTTTTTGCATTGCAGTCCATTTTTATTTGTCGAAAATATCTGACTATTAATTAACATAACATTAATTTGCTTAACCGTTGGGCCGTTAAGAGGCATAAGCGCCTTCCACACTCTCGGACTTAACAACATCTTATACCAAGACAGAGATAAACAAAACGAATCGAGTGTGATTCGTTAGCTGCATCTCGTCACAACTATTCACACAGACAAGTCTAAGCGTGTGGAGGACCTTTCACATAAACACTGCCTATAAAACAGAGATTATTTATAGAATGAGTATACTCTTGATCTACTCAACAAGATGTCCTAAGATTGACCACAGTGCTATAAGTTCTATTGTTACCATTTGGAGTATCCGACTTTTTGTCAAGCACTATCCAAAAAATTTCAAAATTTTTTTCCCAATTAGAATTTCCACAGAAGTTTCGAATATACATTTTTCGTAAATTAAAATGTAATGTTTCATATTTACCACATGAGTAAGTGAGTTTCATTTTTGGAATGTTACTAATGAATGGTTTTGGTATAATCAACTCCTTTTCAATGGCAATAAAATTGTACTGAATTCTAATGACTTGGATAAAAGTTTGGTTAAAATTTAGTTGCTTGTATCCAGAATTAATCAATTTAAAGTTTGTTGACATAGTTTGTTTTGGTATTAGCATTAGGTTTGTTGCTCTGCTTGTAGCGTATAATTAAAGTTTGCAAAACTAATAAGCAATTAATATGGTGTCGGAAAATAATAAAACTCCTAGCGTTGTTCACAAGATACAGGATGTATATAAATTGGCGAATAAGTTCTTTAGCATGTTGTAGAGAGTTGTTCAAGGAAACCTAGAAAAATAATGAAAAAATCTGGCGCTCATAATAACAGCTGAGCAAATTATTGAATGAGAAAACTGGCAAAGTCTCAAATACCTACAACCCCTATTCTGTTTGTTTATGATTTAGATTTATTGTATACCTTAATATGGCAATTATCTTTTTTCTTTCCAATTGATTAATAACTGAGAACGTATAAACATGGCTCCCAAATCAATTTTTTATGTGTCTTGATAAAAATTTTTCAACATATAAAAATCAGTTTTGCCGTTTCATGTTAGTTATTGTGCATGCAACAAGGATTTTTTGACAATTTTTCTAAGGTTCCTTGAACGTACTGGAGAGCTTATCCGCCAGTTTGTATACACCCTGTATAATTGAGCTTAAGTAATAGTTTACTTCAAATATGTATTCATATTTGATATGTTAGTTAGTTATTGAGATTTGGCTATTCACTTTAATGTAAATATTCAAAGCTAACTCTTGTTTGCGTTGCATTTTGCTAGCAGCTATGATTCCTCTTTTATTCTTGTAAATATTTTTCTGTTTAGTCTTTTTGATGGTTCTATTGAATTCCTTATGAATAATAATGAGTTCACAGGAAAAGAGTTTAGTAAATACTACTTTTACAACCTGAGTTTGGAACAAAAATCATATAATTAATTAACTAACAAATAGTTGTTTTTTCAATGCAATTAATGAAAATGATATTACAAAACGACTAATTATTATTTAGTGCAAGTGCAATAAAATGTAAGTAAAAAAATTCCTAACTATATTTTATTCCAGGCGTGTGTTATATTTGTAAATAATTTGAAATAAATCTTGTAAGTTGGTTCAATTTAATCTAAAAAATTTAAGGTTCAAATGAAATTAAGTGCATATTGAAACTTCTCAAATTTCAATTTGATGTAACCTAATGATTCTCTTTTGAGTCAGCTAATTTGAATGACGTGTTTTAAATCTAAACTCGACCAAATCAACTATTTTCCTTTTTAAGAAACCGAACCTAACGCGATAATACATATTACTTGATGTTAAAACCAAAAAAAGCGACCAAACAGTGTGTCCTCAATTTAAAAAATGCCACGGGCAGTTGATAATGACTCCAACCCGTTTCATTCTTGTATCCGACCAAGCTTTCAAAATCCAATTTCTTATCGATACCGGTGCCAAGTTGTATGTCTGTCGTCGCCACTAAAACCTGATAGGTAAATCCATGACACCGATGCCTTTTAGACGCGACAGTTCATCTTTACTCGCCAGTCCAGGCAGTTGAGTGCAAGCTGCCGTATTCAAGATAAAAACAACATGGAATCTTTGAAGTCTGGAGATATTTCCCAGGCGTCATGAAGTGGTTTGATATAATAATAAGAAAGCTAAATAAACCAAACCTGGGACAATTGTTAGTACTTGTAACCCCTCTGTATGTCCTGAATCTAACGAGTTTTTATTGAATAAAAGGGCGTAAGGTGTTGATTATAAAAGAGGGCTAAAAGGTGTTGAAATGCTTCAGTAAACTTTGCATTTGTTTATGAGAAAAAAAAAACGATAAAACGGAAAATTGCGCATAGCAAAGAAACAAGCTAATCTATGATTTTATAGACAATATAACAAACAGTTCTGAAACTTTATTAGCCATCACTCTTTTTTGATAACATTGTCAAAAATATTCATTATATAAAGAAGCGTATATTTATCATTTTCTAATTTCGTAATGAATAATCTGCTCAACATTACTAATTAATTCGCTGTTTAGTCAAAACAAATATAATTTCAAAACTCGTTGTGTTCACGGAACAGAATTCCACCTGCGGTGTTGTTTTCAGGTAGGCACATCTCATTTCCCGTCCGTATATTCAGATATTTTCAAAGTTTTTAATATTTCGACTGAAAATTTAATTTTGTTGTTTGAAGTGGAAACAATATACTAAAGACGACTTTTGCACTCAATATAAAAAAGTCAAAACCAATGTTTTCATTACAACTGAAAAGTAGGAAAATATTTATAGTGAAAATTTATAAAAGTTATCGACGTGCAAACTCTACTTTTTCTACATCGATTTAATAATCAACAAAAAATATTTTGGATTCTGGAAAAAGTATTTGAAACATTTTGTTCAAGACTGAATTTCTCGAGTATTTTATAAAAAGATAAGATCACATTTCGATTCGAAGCTTTTGCCGGTAGAAAAGTCAAAAAAAACTTCTTTATTGCTGACCAGATACTTTAAATAACCTTCATCGGTCTTAAATCCTCTTTTCAATAGCTTCAAAAACGTCGACTTTAAAAGAAAATCTAAAGCTAACTGCTCTTTTAGCTCTTGAAAACAGTAAAATATTTACGGAATTAGTAATTGGTATATTTTCAAGGAAATTGTTTATTATTGAGTCAAATTAAATCAACTTGAAATTACTTTTCTAAAATTTTATTCATTAAGAATGATTTATAAAATATGTTACACAAGTTATCTACACTGTACAGGAAATTTCATCATACTAAATAACAATAAATTAGAGGACATACAAAAGGAGAAAAACTGTATAGCACCAGTCGGGACTACAGATGTACACAAGGTATTTAAATTTACATATAAATACAAATGTAACCCTATATCGTAGGGTGAAAGAGAGTAAAACTAACAACAGCAAAGTAAGTCGCTCTAATTTTAATAAAGAAAAGGAAACATCAAAAATGCTTATTACTACTTTCATCACAGACCTGTCGCGGCGTATTCATCTGTCCCATTCGGCATTCACTACCGCTATGTTGTATATTTGCCAGCAAAGCGACATTCCAACAACGAAAAATTATTGCACTTGGAACTTTTCGCTTTACTAAAATGAGAATTAAAACAAATACATTTAAAAAAACAACCACGAAAAACGATGAAAATTCATACTCTGGCCGAACGGACTAGTACTCATATGACTTGAAAAATCAATTACTTAACTACAGCAGTCGTTGCTATCACCACACGTGTTCTTCGAGAACGTAAAATTATAAGTCAGTCGATTGGTCACTATTCACTAAGTCACTGGTTGAACCAATTAAAAACAATACAAATCACTAACACAGTTTGGAAGAGATTACAACTAGAAGCAGAGTTCACTCTACTTAATCCAAGCGATTCTTCGGCCGTCGGACTGCTGCTGCTACGCGACACCTTGCTACGAACAGCTCCTTCTATATGGTTTCCCTCTACTTCCATTATCGGTGTTCCTCCTGACCAGTCGTCACTGCTGTGTCTTTTGTAGTTTTTGCATTGGTCCACGTTGTGGCGCACATATGCCATTGTTATATTTGGATAATGAAATTCTTTGTCCGTACCCTACAAAACAAAAAACAAACACAAATCAGCAAAATTCAATTTTTCTTTGAAAGAACCTTACAGGTAGAAGCGTCGATTGCGCAGTCCAACACAAAGGTTTAAAAGAACCTTTCATCGTAGCTTCTTGAAAAACACGAAACTGATTGTCCCAATCGTATGATATTAATCTAGATTCAAGAGTCATGCCGGCAAGTTCTGGAGGTGCCGATATCCTCACCGGATTAGAACCCCTTAAAATAATAATAATAAAAAAATTATTAATAACTTTCAGAAATATTTTCAAGTTCAACTTACGGGCTTAATTCTTGTATTCCCAATGAATGTAAAACAGTGGGTAAACTCGGTAAACTGTGACATGCTGCTAAAGCTCTTTGTTTCGGATAGTAAAGTCCCATAACCAAACAAGTTTCCTCTCGACTTGTGAGACCGCCCAATGTAATAGCTGACCTCCCCGAGCTGTTGTAAGTGCACTCTACAATTAAATGGTCTCCGGGTAATATCTTGACCGGAACTTCCAACTTCCGATACTCTTGATAGTCTGAATCCAGGTTGTCATCAGTGGCAATAGGCGGCTGCTCAACATTCCCTCTAATATGCTTTACAGCAACTTGTCTTCCAATTCTGTGCGTTTTCATAACAACAGCAAACATGTTTATGCCATTATGAGGGAAAGCCTGTCTAGTGCATTCTGCTACGCAATGTCCCGAAGATATGACACGTTGCTGTCCGGGCGGTATAATGTGTCTCCAATTCGGATCCATCCCGATTGAAATGACGCCGGCGTCGTGACGCCGCAATTCGGGAGTATAGAAAAGCCTCAATCCGGAACCCTCCAGTGAACCCGAACTGCCATCCGTAGGACTGATGTAATGAGTTTCCAGCATGTAGTAACGCGATACAGAGGGTTCCAAAGGATAGCCAGCTTCTGGAGGGAAACTGAACCCTTCAGAACCCCTCGCCCAGCTAGCCACCACCGTGTTGCAAGATAACGGTTGAGTGTTAGGATCATAGCATTGACGACCCGTGGTGTCGGCTAGTTTAGTCACTTGAGGACTGTCTTGACATTCGTAAAGAACGACATGCTGTAATCCATTGGAACCTTTGATTCCTTGTAACGGCTCATACTGCAATCAAGAAAGATTTCCGTCTCAAAGTAATGTTAATTTTTCCAACAAACTCCGGTAAATATTTACGGGGTTGCTAGTTAGTTTTATGTCGGCTAAAAGGATCAATAACGAATTTACGGAGACTACCAAGACCCTTACTTTCACCCTGCTTATTATCACCGAACAAATATAGGCAATTCACAACTTCAAAGAAAAGTGATTACGCATAATTGCGAATTTAAATAACAAAGCGTTGTCAAATTTCGTATGATTTTTATATTAACAGCCAGGACTATTTGTAAATCCGCGAAGCGAGTTCAAAACTAAGCAATTTGCATGTCATATCTCGGAGATTTGAACATGAGCGACACGTAAAAACGTCCTGACGCTTTTTCCTCTAGGGGGATTTACAAATAGGATAAAGGTGTCTTCATATGGATGGGATTGTTTCAATAACGCCCGATACCGACGACATTTAAACTTACACCGAAGGAAACTTTTATCTCCGGCCTTCAAATCGAAAAATTATTCCATCAATCTCAACAAAAGAAAAATCGGGTTTACATGAAATTGCATGGAAATTGAAACTTGAAGCAATATAGATAAACACCAAACTTTTTTCTTTTGAATAACACTATAAACTTACCCGAATCAAATGATGTTTTTTAGTGATGATTGGAATACGAAATATCCGACACCAGTAGAGATTTTCTCCTGGAGCTGGAGGTTCAACTGCAGGATTACGAAGCTCCCAAGTTCTTGCTGGTTCTTCTGGGCCGGGGGCGTCTTGATCCGCTCTTTGCACTAAGTACAAAGACTGAGTACCTCGGAATTCTGAGTGGTGTTGAGGTAAAGATTTGGGGCCAACGGAACCACCTACAGGTTCTTCATTGTGAAAAGCCCACACAATTCTCATAGTATCATTCTGAAAAAAATAAAATAAATAAGAGTAACTGGTATATATGAAGATTTATTGACATGTTTAAGCTAAAATTTTAATATGCTATATTCATCGTGAGTAGTATCATTTTTCTATCATCAAGTTCATTGTTGGACCGTGACTCATATGACATCGTTTTCACATTTGGAATAATTGAAATCGGTTGAAAAACAATCCGACTGTAAAAAAAACATCGCCCCTCAATTGTGATACTCTTTATTGCGTCTACGTTTGTGGGTAGACCAAACAATGTATAAACTCTTTCGAGCAATACATCACGCTGTCATTAGAAAGCTTGAGTTATTGTTGAAGGTTTATTTCGAGAAGTTATTGGAGGTGTCACCTTACCGAATGCAATGATACAGTACTTTAGATCAAAGAAATAACTTCCATGAATAGGCGCGAGCATTGTATTGTAAACCTCCAATAAAATTACTTTTTAATTTAACATTCAGTTTGTCGACAAATAGAATTCATAATGCGTTAAGTAATGCCACTTTTCAGAGAAATGCTATTCTTTTACAATTCCTACACGCTATTTAACAAAAAATTCTAAAATAAATCAATTGTATATTATATTAGAACTGTATAAAAAACAAACGCCCTAAGCAAAGCCAGACACCGTCCTTGATAACATAACGAAGACAGCCCGAAAATAAATTTTAAGAGGATTAGGGGGGACTTACCGTGATGGGGATGTCATGATGGTCGCAAGTATCAAGTTTCCTTCTGAATCGCAACACTGTGTGTGTTTTGTTTTCATAACCCAGCAGAAGTTGATAATCCTGGCTTGGATCAACTTCCGGTTCTCTATCCAGAGAACTTCCTGGCGAATCCTTAACATGGCGATCCTGTAACAATAAAAACATATTAGAAAAAAAAGAAGAAAACTTTATTTTCAAGAAAGTGAATAAAGTACTTTTTGTTGCATTAGCAATCTAAGGTTTTTTTGGCTAGTGCTCAACGATCGAAACAAAATGGACACTAATTCTATTTTTATGACGCGTATCTAATAGTGCTTTAGCAATAGAAAAGCTTATAAAAGATATCTGACATTTAACAGACGAGAACTGTTTTATTCGTTTCAACTTCCATTTATTTAATTACGTCAAAACAGAAAGTACCAACCTCCCAATTTTCTTTTCATTAAAATTATTCCTTTCATTATGAAAGTTCACATAAATAACAGCTTAAAAACGTGTTAGTGTGAAGTGTGCCAAGTGTAGTTACTGAAAAAACCCCAATCATTCTGCACACCATATGGACAACGGTACAAAGCTAATTAATTCCTAAAAGAGATGAACATCTCTTCCCATGTTCGAACACTGAGATTAAAAACGCATTATCCTCCAAACGGGAATCTGATAGCTAGAGAACCTTTATCGACCTCTGACATTTCGGTTCTTTGAGAAGATGATTTAAAAAATTAAATGCCTCTTCACCACATACAAAAAATAAAATTTCTTCATTAGAATTGAGTTTGAAAATTTAAAAACCTAAGTGCAATGATCGATTGAAAAATTAATCAAGCATTGATTCAAGAATCAATAGATGTAAAGTGTAATGACGAGACCGTTGAGTTTAGCAACGGAATGTCACCTCACGTTCCGCCTTTCTTTCAAAGAACAAAGACTTCCAGCTCTTAATTTCCTTTCTTTATCAGAGTGGAGTTAAGACAAGATTAAATTATTACCTTTCAAAGCCCTACAAATTTTATCGTTGTCAATTCAATTTTTTTTGTATTGAATCACGATCAACGACTTTAGGATCAATCCTCTCAATTACTCAAACAACTGTCTATTTTTGACGTGTTTTGTATTTGCAACCGGAAATAATTCTTCATGGCTAAATTCATGAAGAGTAAACTTTCCATTAAATTGGAACGAAATCTAGTCTTGTATCCGACGATTATTATTCCATCAATTACTAAACGTCAAACAGCTGTCATCTTGTGTTATTAACATCAAATTGCGATCTATCGGTTGAAGAATTTTTACAAAGTTATTGACTTTGTTCGATATTTTTTACGATGTCAAAGAAATTTTGTTATACTACATTACACAGTCATGATGGGCTGAAGGCTAATGAGTCAAAGTGTAATTGTAGCATGCAATAAACTTTTTTTAAATTTCCGTATTAATTGATAAAATAAAAAAAATAGCTGTAGCTTTCGTAACAACACATTAGCTTTAATTACAAAATTAAAGCAAATAACATGTTAATTCAGTTAAAATTGTTCTAACGGCAGGTAAAATATTGTTTTACTTTTATTTGAAACTACAGGAATTTGATAGCCAGTAACCTTTATAATTATTGAAATCGTACAATCTCAGGTAAATATTGATAACATCTACAGCAGTAATAATCGTTGAAAAATTCTCCCATTTATATTTGTTTTCTCATGAAACAACATTGATTAGAATTAATATTGAAGACAACGCGGGTAACTAAACTGTATCATCAAGCTATATTTGTTATGAGTGAGCTTTACAGCATTATTTGTTTGTATTACATCAGAGTTAATATTTTACGAGCTTTTTACGTTTATGTATTAATTGCAAGTAAATAAACTCTGCAAGTAATCGATATGATTAGCGGCTTCCTAAAGAAGTTAAACTAATTGGCTTAAGATTAATCAGTAATTGTTGAAAGCTTTCATGACAAGATGAGTCGTACATACAGAAAGCAAAAATCTGATATTCCAAAAAAAATAATAACTGGTTCATTTTAAATCAATATCATTTTGGTGTTAAACCTCTAGCGACTTTACATTTGAATGCTGAATAACAAAGACTTCTTGTATTAGCATCAAACGATCGTTTAACCCCGTAAAACTACTTTTTTTCCTGTGAATCGATTTACGAACTGTTCGTTGCTGATGATAATCAATAAAAGCTCGCCACATAAAACGGTTAAAACTTATTGGCATCGATATTCATTTACTTTTAACACGCATGCGTATCTGTGCAAGATCGCTTAGCGTGTGCGGTCCGTGGCTACCCTGCCTGGCTCCTTAATTTACTGCCTTCTTGGCACCGGCTTTTGTCTACAGAAAGTTGCACAGAAATAATTGACACCAAAGTTTATGGCCACCTATACCGAGCGATTAAAATGAGTTGATTAGAACGACTTGTCACGATTACCACCAACTTAGAAAACTCCTCCGAGAATTTTTAGATCTGCCATTAATATCTTGAGATCTAGAGAAAATATTAAGAGAGGCAGTTATTGGGCGGAATTTGGTTAAAATATGTCGGAAAGTTGAATTCAGTTTGATACACAGTTTTGATAATCACAAGAACGTCGTAAATTGTTGAAGACATAATCATGGAAACAGGATTATCTGATGGGTTACAATTTTTTATCCAAATTCTAAATTACAAATTATTGGAGACAACTTTTTGTTCATTTTTACATTCTGATTTCTAAAGAAATACACTTATTTTCTTGTTACATTTTTCATCCAAAAATGTTTATTTATTATTGCATGTTCGAAGCCAATCTTTTTCTACAGAATAATTTAAATCGATGACAATGATGAAGTCGCTTTCCACGAAGCGTCTACGGTCGATATTGAAAATAGAAGATGAAGCTGATAACAAAGCCACATGAGTACTAATTGGTTATGAGTGAGATTTGCAGTAATGTTGTGTGTTTATATTCCCTAGATATTAAGATTCTACGTGAGGGTTGAAAGCGTTGAATGGTTTCATGTTAATTTCTCCACATTCTATAATTATCGTATATCTCATTAATTATGATCGCATTTTTCATACCGTCAAGTTTTAATGACTAAGATTCCAAGACTTGCAAAAATTAAGCCTTCCGTTTCAGAAAACTCGAGTTGCTTTTTGTAATCACATGTGATTAATTCAACGTCAACTTCAGGTTCTTCCAGTTGCAAGTTGCAAGAAACTTTGCTAGATAGATTTTTATAAATCTATTTGTATCATTTAACTAAAATCTTGTAAATTGATAGGCAGTTCTAACGAATCAATAAATTACAATTTATATGCAATATGTTTAAAATGTGTAATACCGATGAACGATTCGACGATTTAAACTCAAACTGCATAATTCAACAATTTATAATTAACGACAAACATGAGTCCTCGTCTTCAGTATGATTAATTGTTCCTCGAGGGCAATGCCACAACATTGGGCTTGATTCATTCCGTTTTCCGTTCAGAGCAGCTTTATTTCAGTTTACCACAACAATGCCTTTGAACGGTAATATTTGAGTAGTATTGTCCATCTTCAATCAAGAGAATGAATACTAAAGTTATCGAAATAGAATAAATAAAAGTCAAGACTTTGTAAGGAGGCGCTAATGAGCTTATTTGGGTCTTGTAAACGACCCATCTGAGGTCCAAAATTTAAATAAAGAAGCCATTCGCACCTCGTGCAGTTAGTGAAATTGTGAGTGGAAAGATAGGAGGCGTCGATAACGGTATAATTTATATCATTTCCTCAGCTACCTGTTATTTGGCGACTGGTAAACATCTAATAGGCATCTATAAAGAATTTAATTAAGTTTTTTCTATTGGAAAAAACTAATCAATTAAATAAACCTGTTTGGTTGCAACCTGCCTCAACTATGCGTCCGTCGGGTTTTACTTAAAATCTACACTCGGTGGCAAAGATCCTTATAACCAGATACCGATTAAATTATTATCATTTGCTTCGAAAAGCAATATAATTATTTAAATTATAACCATTGATAAATTGTTATAATTTAATGCAGTGACAAAACGAATTCAGTGTTGAAATATTATTTAAATTAGTACGCTCATCAAATTTAACTAGCCTAATCAAATCGTAAAAATTGGAATTTTAAACAACAAAAAATGTAATTAAACTTTCATCAACAAAGAGAGAGCTACCATGCTCTTTAAAAAAGGTACGGATTTTTTTGTTACTTCTTATAGAAAAGAAACAGTTAATCCAATACTTGACTAAAACTGTACATTGCTAAATCCTTGAAAAGTAATTACTGGATTTGATTACTCGTTTCCTAAAATAATTACTATGTAAAAACTACATCTGCCTTTTGAAAGTTCTGCACAACTTGTGTTGTTTAAATGTTTTAATTTAAATAAATTAAGAACTTTTAATTAAAAAAAAATGCTTATAACAATTACAAAGCATTATTTGAGTAACCAATTTTTTATATTCAAATTTTATCCCAAATTTTTAGCATGTACCAAATCACTACGAATTAAATAGACAATCAATCATAATTTGCTTTCAAGCAAGCTAAACAAAGATCGAGATGACTTTAAAATTTCTGATAGTATCAGTTTATATCTGTGGTTCAAGAACAACTGTCTAAATAATGGCTATTTATTGTTTTATTTCCAATTAGGCTATAGGCATCAGTAAAAAATGTTGTATAATAGGGCATTTAACATTAATCTTCATGTAAACGTTGTTAATTATTTGAGCAGCTATGTAAGGAATTTCGAACGAATTGTTTATGTGGAAAAGCGGCAACAGTTGCCATCAAATGCCACTCATTAGTGGCTATTTAGCCTTCCATATTTATTCTAAATAAAATGATTATGACTCATTTTTCAAAAACCAACAAAGCGTATACGACTGAAAAGAATGGAATGTGAAATAAAAAAGATGTAACTAAATCAAACCACGTTTTTTTTTCGATTCACTTTGTAGAGAATCTCTGCATTTCCCTCCCTCTTTTCAAAAAGCTCAAGTAAATAACGCTTGCGGCTGACCACCAAACTGTAAACACAATCTTTTAGCCATTTTTCGTAGAGCTTGATTCCACTAATTGCTTTATTTTCTCAAAAGCATCTTTTTTCATTATTAAATTGCGGTTTGATTTAAAAATCAGATTCAGAAAAGAGTTACTTTTGTGTTGTATTCCCATATGCTTTTCAATTAATAAAGACCGTTTAATGTCACAACAAAAAGTATCGAGTTTGTATTTCAGCAGTTGGAGATTATCCAAATTCTCCATCTTCTCCTCGATACCATAACTCAAGTCAAATAAATGTTCCGCATAAAAGCTAGATAATTACCGAAGGGGGAACTTATGACGAAAAAAAAAACCAAACGATTTGTGGTGAAACTCGTACAAATTTTCAGAGCAAGTTCAATAAACTTCGTATCGACAAATGCTGATGATAAGTTGTGTAAATTATGTCTTTCGAGATATGATCTCAATTTGTTCTTTACAACCATGTTAACATGGTCTGTTGAAAGAAAAAAAAAAACAATTGAATTTTTAATTAAAGATTTTTTTTCTGCTTGTGATTGAGGAAATCCTCAACACATTTCTTTAATAAACATATTATCAAATCGTAATTATTTGTCTCAAGTCGGTCTCCAGTCACCCATATCTCTTTCATCCATCTCAAACTTCTTCCATCCCATTCATTAACTCCTCCCATCTGTCGGCTCTTTCTTTTACAGTTACAGAATCTGTCAGTGTTATATTGTTTTTTCTTGAAACAATATGTATGCTCTTTGTTTTTCATTAAGAGAATGTGCATTTACATATTTAAAAATTGTAATTATTTATTTATTTTTTTTAAATAAAGGACCGAACAATTGTTTAGGTTTTACTATCTTGGAAGCGAGGATTGAGCATCAAGAAATACTTCACGGTTATTCTCTGGTGATTTAATCTGTAATCTGTAAGTGATATACCTCTCTCGATGGCACTTGGTTCTGAATTTTTGAGAACAATATCGACTTGCCAATGGAATGTGTATGTTGGCGTATCAGAAGAACTGAGAAACTCGTATGAGAGAGCGCTCGGTCACAAAGTGGAAGCGACAAGATTCCGATCTAAATGTTTCACATTATCATACAGTCGCTATAAAACACAGACTCAAGTCACTCCAATGAAATGGTTAAGAACAATAAAATCCAACGGCGTCACTCTTTCATAATCGCCGTTGGATAATTACAAAAGAAAGTCTATTTATTGCTAAATACGTTTAGTTTTTCTTATTGCTCTTTATAAAAGGATATTAAATTATTAAGAAAAGATATGGCAACCTCATATATCAGTCAATTATATAGACATTAATGATTGAATTATAATTTAAAACGAGCAACTTGGCAAAGAATAAGAACTCAGAATGGACAGATGATTTTTTGCTTATTTAGTAGTAAGTTATAGCCGTCATTGTCATTGTTTCAGGTGGTTCGAATTATGAACAATTGGCTGAAACAACAATAGCGATTATTTATAGTAAGGACTTTGTTACTATTATTCGCTTAACTTTAATACTAAATATCTGAATTTGAACAATGAATAAGTACATCCAAATTGGTCAGTTGGGACAACGCATAATTACTAGTACGCCAAATAAATATATAAAGTTTTCTACCACTAAAATTATTGTAATATGCTTTATACTCGTGAATTCACCCCTGCAGAATATAATATAAAAGGTGAAGATTACAACAAACATATTCATCAATACACTCACATGAAATTCGCTGACAAAATATTAACATCAATCTACAACATTTTTTGATACTATTGCACTTTTCGTCTATAATATGAAATTGTAAATAGTTAATTACGGATGATTTTTGAATAAATGCAAAAATGAAACAGTATTTGAAACCGAGTAAATACTTATTTAAAATTAATATTTTCTAAAGGGATTTTTGCACAGAAAAATATTCAAAACTCTTACTTTGACAGAAACGTGTAAGTCTATTTTATGAGAAAAACTAACCCAAAAAATACATTTTTTTACTAGAAACATTTTTTTTAATTGTTAACCAAAAATTGACTCCTTATCACATTTATAGTTAAAATAAAAAATTCTACCTTGAGTTGAAAGCTTTTCTAAAGCAATAATCTCCCACGATTTATTTAAAAGATTCTACTTATAGTGGTCCATTAAAGCCTTTGTATAAACTAAAGTGATTAGCACCGTCTACAAAATGTTTGGGTCTTTGAAAGAGAGCTTCAGGCTTACTTTGTATCAAAACTAAAGCGTTCTGGAATTGTTGGATAATAAATCTCTATTTTAAATTTATGGTGTGGTCTCTGATAATGAGCTTTCTTTCATTCTGAAATTTATGGTGCCTTCTAAATTAGAGAAATAATGGAAATTAAATTCAAATTACTTATTGAATGAATTATAAAAAAAGTTATTTCTGAGAAAAATAAATAAATAAAATTAAGAAAGAATGGTTGTATTTAAAATTCATAAAGCGTGTTTTATAATTAGAAAAAATCAAGCTGTAGATTATTATCATTGCTTTAAGGTCTCCGACTTTCATGTCTATACGTTAATAAATAGGTATGTCCGTTATAGCTGGAACAAGCTGTATAATAATTAAATTTGCATTTTGCAATTGCATAAATTTATGTACCTACGTCGATTACATCAAATTGAAGATTCAAAAAAAATTAAATAATTTCCGTTGTGATTCAAAGTAAATTAACTAGGGATAGTGAAGACGTAAACGAAAAACATTGATAGGAGAAAGGCGTAGTGCAAACTTTGATCTAATTTGTAGACGATGATATCTTCTTAGCTCTCTTCGAGAATTAAGTAAATTGAAGAATCATGAATTTCTTTCGTATTCGTCCTTCACGCAAATTAGAGGGAGTGATCTATATCCATCGCCCATTTTTCCCGTGGAATTTTATTGACCAAATGCTGATGATATCTGAGCCGCCCACGATTGTAATAGAACAGCTGGTTATAAGCCTTGCGGGCTAGCACATTAAAGCATTATGTAAACTTCGTTGAGAACTGGATATTGAAAGTGGAAAAGTTGACGTAGTGGCTTCGTGTTAGTCTCATAGTCTTGAGATGAATGCTGCGCCCGTGTTACGCAGTTACTCTGTTATATTATTACAGTGAGGTCATTTATTACTGGTGATACACGCAGCGATAGTTTAGACAAAGGTGCATTGCAATGGAATGGAACTATTAGCATAAAGTTTTAGATGGCAGTCCAATGATATAGCTAAGTGAAAACTCGTTATGTTAATATGCGACTGTTGCTGTGTCCAGACCAGGTATACGGTTATGACCGCCGGTCTTGGGAGGCACTGTTTACGGTTATTTATGCGATATTCAGATAGAAATTATCTGCCATTACCATCTCCGCGGACAAACGCCGGATAAAGAAGATGTACACCCGCGGAGAATATCAAAACGTTTTGGTTATTTGATTGTTTTTTTTTTTTCTAAAATATTAACCTGCTCACTAGCACTTTGCTGTTTTTAAAATTCAAACTAACGGTGCCATCAGAGCAAAATTATCATTATTATACTTCGCCTCGTATTCTTCTACAGCTACATGCGATTAAAACCAAAAAAAAATATTTTATTTGTTCTCTGATTTCAATCTGTGTTTTTTTTTTTGAATCGTATAATCCATTATGAGCCCATCCGTACAAGATAAAATTACATTTTTGATTGATTTTCATACGCGCCAAATAACGAATTCGAGCTTCAAAATTGAATTCACAACAGATTGTAAATTGTCAAAATAAGATTTTTTAACAGTGTGAGCATTAAGTTTTGTTTTGCGAAGTTGGTAAGTAAAAAATTAGCACAAAAAAAGGATAAATTTTACTTGGGGAAAGTTTTAATTCCAAAACTAAAGCTTCGTTTTCATGCAGATAACTATGATTAACAAAGGATCAGACATGTGTCGCACCCTCGTCCTTTTGACCATAACCCTATAGTAAAGACTGTCTACAGTAAAGGTATAATACTCCAATTTCAGTTGAATTTACCTCAAAATACTTCGAAACTATAATCTAAGACCATGGAATATTGAATTCAATGAGTTAATAATAATTAAATAATATTCCTTCTTGGGAAGATGTAGCGATAAAGCAGTTGAATAGCGCAAACAACTTTTTATAATAAATTGTCTGATTTAATTTTTTAATGTTTCAACATTTAGGAAATGACTGCTTGCGCATTTATTTAAAGTTATAATCTCTACCATTTTGAAGGTCCTCTCTTAAAATACAAAACATAATGTAAATACATCAGAATAAAAAAATACAGATCGGATAAAGCACGAAATTCAAATTAAACAACTAGATTTCGTTGTAAATTTTCCAAGAAATTGTTGTGTTTAAATTGCTGGAAACTTTAAAAGATACCTCCATGTACATATAATAGGCCACACGCCATTCTATAAAACATTCGGAATATTCGATTCTACAAATGATTCAAATTTTTGGAATGTCTGCGAGTTATATTGTGATTATCGTCCATTTATCCAGATCTCTTAAATATTTATCTCGATTCGTCTGTGTTATTTTTTGCTTGATACTTTTCCGCTTTGATCTTTTTTATGCTATTAACTAACAGTCGCATACCTCTCTTCCAAAAACAGTTGCCGTAATTGGTACAAAAATGTGTTGAGGTTGAGAATATGGAGAACGAATAGAGGAAAATGTTCCACTTGAGTTCTTTTTACTTCCGTTGCAACTGCATTGGCGGAATTCTAACAAACCAAAAAAAAACTTGTGGAAATAGTTGTTGTTGTGGGAGGATTGAAAAAGCAACTCATGCATTTAATTTTTTTGTTTGTATAAATTAACAGCTTTTTGAAATTGAACTTGAATCGTTTTCCTTTTCGTCGCTTACAGGTGTTAAATTCATTGATTTCTTCTCTGATGCAACTTCACACTATTTATTATACCATGCTCATTGAATCGTGACTTGACTTCTTCGCTCCAGATTTAACTACTTTATTTTTCTTTTCTTTTGCACATTTTTCAAGATCACGTTGCTCTGTGTAGTTTACAAATTTCATAATTTTCTCACGATTAAAGATTTACAATTTATCTGTATGAGTTTTTATTTTGATCAACAATGAAGCATATGGTTTACTTGATTTAAAATTTATAAATATTACCAATTTGTTAAACTTGAGATGCAAATGAAGATTAAAGCAAAAAGTACTGTATGGATTCACAAATACTTAAAGATGCGGTCAGGTTGATAAAAGTTAATTTATAAACAATTTTATTAGAAAAATATAGTATAAATATCAGCTTCCAATATACTTATTTATTTTGGTGAACCTAATGCGGTGAACCCTACTCTAAAATACTTTTATCTGTTGAAATACGCTCCGTTTCACTCATTGAATATCCGTACATATTTGAACAAGAGTCAAAAAGAGTAGGTATATTCTGAGCAATGCAAATATCTAAAAGTGGACTAACCTGGAAATAGACTTGTCCTTTGTCCACCCATCCCACGACCATATCAGCTCCGGTCATCCGCCCATCTTTGGAAAACCCGAAGCCAACGTAACCTAAAGTCCTCACTTGTAATTCAAATGTAATGTCTTGTGGTCCAGGTCCTAATGACCATAGAAGTCGATAGTCTGGACTAAGCATAGCTGAATGTGACCAGCGTGCTGCTTTTCCATATTGCACTGCACACAAAACACTCAACACTTGAAACACTTTCAAACCCATTGTACTAGATACACCTTGACATTGTCTGAAACAAAAATGAAAATTATAATGATTATCAAATTACAATAATAATGAATTATTAAATCGTAGTGCTGCAATTAGTTTAAATATACTGTTTTTTACAATCCATCAATTTACTTTTCCATTTTAATTATAAATATGCAGCTATAAAACAGACAAAACAATGGGAAAATTATAAAATTATACACGATACAGTTTTTGGGTGTAAAATGCATCCAATTACCTAACGATTCATCAGAATTGTAAAAAGTGAAATGTTTGAAAAAAAAATTGGTTATTGTTATTCAATAATTGTAGATGTAACTTTTGGTATAATTAATATTTTCCCTATGAATATAAACTTAAGAGCGGGCACTGGGTTATGTTACTCCTACGGAGTTGATCGTTAACGGTTTTGCTAATGTTACAGGAACTGTGAAATAACACCTTTTTTATCCATCATATTGATAGATTCATTTACCGCTTTACAACGAATTAAAACGCTGGTGTTTTTATTGAAGCAATAATTTTTCCGGCATATGTCAATTAGTTCCAAATTAGTGACTGCTCACAAGAGAATTTAACTAGGTATATAGTAATAGTTACATTCTTGTTACAAAACCATTATTATTATTATAACTAACTGCATGAGATGATAGAATTGCAATGATGATTATCTTTGTTTTTTAAACTGTGCGAAAGTAAAAATTTGCTGACTCACTTTTCCTCTCAACGAATAAATTTATTTTACTTAACAAGAAACACAGAATACAGCTGATTAATTAATCAAAGCATAAACCAGAAACCATTATAAATTATAATCATTTCAAATAAAAGTACAAAACAAATAAACAATTCAAAGTCCTTTTTCAAATCAAATTTGTTTCGTTCAACTGAGAATTTCAACTTTATTTTAAAATGTAGAACAAATATTCTTATGCAAACACACCATATTGATAATAGAACCGTCGTTACGATGGGACCACAGATAGAGAAGTGTATTTTCAAATTGTTTTATCAGGTTTAAGTGAGAACAAATATTTGCGTAGACTTGTTAGTAGAACGAGCATTAAAAGTTCTTTTAGTGGCCATAGGCAATGTTGTGAATTGTACAAATGGGTCAATAATATCTTTTGGGAACGGTTACGTGAACATCAACACCGAGATCAACACTGAATTTTGAACCAAAATATCACACAAAAAAACACTTGGATAAAACATATAAACAGACATTAAGAATGTCTGGGATTTAAAAAATTATCGCTGTTAAGTTTGAGACAATTCAAATAATTCTAAACAGTTTATTGATGAAAATAAAATAGTAACAATTGAGGAAACTCTTTTAATTATTAATACTTTCGATCCATAGAATTATTTATACGTTCTGGGTGTTACATTTGGGTTCACCTTCAACCCAATCAATAGTTTTCCTTATTAAAATTGAAATAACCATTCAAAACTTTTGAACTTTACACTTGTTGTAAAGTATAATTAAACATTTTCGAAACAGTGGAGATTATAATTTTTCCAATACTTTAAATAATTCATTCGTCAATAAAAAATAATTACACAGTCGACCAAAAGTCACCATAGTCGCTATTATTGACTATGTTTTTTGTTCAAATTTTATTAAACTTCATTTTTTTTGATAATTGAATTTTAATTTGATATCCTCTTGAAAGTGCAATTATTTATTAAATCTAGTTAAACAATCTGAAATTATAAGACACTTGAACATCGCTAAGAATCGTGTGGGCTCGTGCTGTTCCTGACAACAGTCTTTATGAACAACAACCTCTTGAAACTGGTAAACTCTGAGACATTACAGAAAGGAGGATTACTTCAAGTTCAGGCACAGTTATGTTACTCCACTCCTTATCCGTTAGAGTTGAGCCGTTTATATTACATCGACTATAACAGCAAATTAAATTTATTTAAGCAAACCTACTCAGCAAAGTTTCTCGAATTATATAGTCACCTTTCAGAATTCCTTGACGCAGAATAACAGAATAATCACATAAGAAGCGTCAAATTATTTAAATTATACTTTATACGGCTTTTCTTTCTTCCGTCACGTTCCGTCTTCGATGTGAAAAGCTGAATTGGAGATATAAAATCCTGTTCTTTAAATTCATAAAAAAAATATATTAAATATCATCACATATCATGCTTCATCACAATAAATGGTCTACTTTTGATACACCGTTATTTTCCATATTGTTTGAGTGTTTATCTATAGGTGCAATCGTGCTAATAGACTTGGCGCTTTCAAGCAATAAAAAAAGAATTTATAGCTTAATGTGACCTCTTTACACTAATATGGCAATAATAGCTATAATCGGATTTTTATTATTCTTCACACTATTTACCTATTATTTTTATAAGGAGCCAGAAGAATCTAAAATTCATAAAAACTCTAATTTTATGTTTGTTTTTTCCAACACTGAAAATATTACATCCAAAAATGAAATTGAATGAAAATGAAAAAAAAATGGGAAATTAAAGTTGAGTTTGCAAATCCTTACTCTATTAAGATTACTATCAGCCACGCAACTTTTACAAAATGAACTTCAAGATAATTTATATTTCTCATAACCTCTCAAAAAACCAAACGTTAATGTGAAGAGTAATCAGAGAATATTATTGACATCTATATTATTAAATTAAAAAAAATTATACAAAGGATTTAGGATAATCACAATAGTCTTTAAGATGAAGAATTTTTTTGCTCACAATTCACAACATAGTGTTTTTTTATTAACAAATAAATTATCGACGAGGAGTTGTAGAAAATTCACTTATTATAAATTATTTCCTCTAGACTTATATTGGTGTTGCAAATATCACCAACTTGTGTTTTATGAGCTCTATAATCAATATCAGCTTGGTTGTAGATGAAAAATTTTTCTTCGATAAAGTGCCAATAAACGCAAATGTCGCTGAGAACATTATAAGATTAAGTATAAATATAATGTAAGCACGCAATATCACAGTTAATTAACTATACATTCCATGTCATGTATATGCAATCTTCTTATTTCAATAGAAAAAAATCTAATTATTTATACGATAAAATTATTATTCCAATTTATGAGTTTTTTAAATTATGCATACCTTTTAATATTGTGAAATGAGTGAAAATAAAAGAAACCGTCTTCTACTTGCACTTCATTCAGTATGCAAGACAAAAAAAGTTATTAAGAACGAAGTTCCAGCATATTTTCTGGCGGAGCTTTGAGAAATCCAACGTTTTCAGCGTATTTACAATTTTCTTGGTCTGAACTTTGTATATTATTGTAAATACATTTTTTATGTAACAACTTAGTTTACAGTTTTTTGAGCATATGTGTTAAAATTAGATTTTCTGAGAATGTGTTTTCTCAAACAAAGAATCTTGAAAATCTTCGTGTTTGTTTTTTCCTTAACAAAATGCATATAACATCGTTGAATAAAAAGGATTTGATGTAGACTGTAACACCTCACAGACCTGCTGCTGCGTTGTACGTGCTAAAAGGTAGCGAAAGAAAATCGAAGTCTGCACAATAGCCTTGCTATTGGCATCATTAAAAGCCTCGTTTACAAGATATATTGCTCGTCTTATTTTTGTGGGGAAATCAAGTGAATGAAATAATACTCAAAGTGAAATAAGTGTTACGAAAGAATTTATATAAATGCAAATTTTATGGTAATTCTACAAAACATTGCAAATGATTGGTTTACTATAAATCAATATTATATACGTTTCAAGATTTCTTCTTCTGCTTGCATTCCATTGATGCTACTATTTATTAACTGACAAACTCATGTAGAAAATTTATTGCTTTCATTTTAGTTAACGTGAGATTGATTGATAAAAGGGGGAAAAATAAATGAGATGCCGATATCAAGTCATCTAATTACTGAAAAAATACCACAATTTCAGTAAATTGTTGCAGAAGTAATAATCAAAGTTCAGACGCAAATAACCTTAACACAGCAATGTTTATATTATAGTGTTTGTAAGTAAGCACGCAATATTGCAGTTAATTACATACCACGTCGTGTATATGCAGTCTTCTTATTTCCTTCTAATTGCATGTCGATTTAAAAGATATTCTGCGAAAATACTTCGATGTGAATATCAACTAATCCTTATTTAACAAAGCCAAATGAAAAAGAAATAATAAACAAATGAATATACGTCACAGTGGTAATTGATAAGTATTTAGAGTCAAATCGATTGAGGAAACTGTGTAATTTACCAAAATCAAAAACAGACAGAATAAGAATATTATGTGCTTAAGTCCTGAATAGGACTTTTAATATCCGTTTAACAAACAGGAGATCGTCAAGTTGTTGCTTTGATGAACATTTCACTGGACTGCAAGGTACATTTTTTAAATTATAGTTAATTATACAGAAATAATTTTCAACACGAACTTACACACTTTAAAAGTTACTATGCTGCAACGATGCATTGATAATGGGGCAGCAAAATAGATACATTATATCTTTGTATACTTAAGCGTATATTTACATTCAGTGATGTACTTGCATAGTAAACTAATTTTCTGGTTATATTGCATTGAAGCAATGTTTTAATAACAAATAGTCAAGTAGAAAGAGAGCACTTATACTGATGGTAATATGTAGCTGCTCTTGTGAGTTGTAATAGAAGAATTGCAAATAAATTTTGATACAACACCTACACTTCCTCATAACAGCTGTAATAACGAGGCTCATTAAAGTAGGAACTTCAGTCTTAAAATTTCATTATGACGAAACAAGATTAACGATGCTCCCCCAAAGCAATTTAAACGAGACCATAACCAATTATTTTCGCCTTCCCAATAATGTATAAGAGTGTTGTATAGCAAGATAACTGGAAAATACATTAGCCATACGATTAATTTCTATTTCAATTTGCGCGTAGTCATTTTGATGGATCCGAAATTAATGAAAACATTACATTTACGGTTGGCTTCTTTTGAAGGCGCGCATCCAAATTTATATCCAGGTGGGAGACTTCATATTTGACACGGGTTCGTCTTAAAGTAATAGCCTTAATGTGAACAGTGACTAAGCCAACCTCTTGGAGTATCATTTTGATGGCTCGGCAATAGCTTGATGAAAGCAGTAGATGGTTCTTTAGAATTTATTCCGTGAAAAGAAAGTGTAAAAATCAATTGATACAAGTCCGACGTTAATGCTCGCAGCTGATGAACGTTTGGAATATCGACTTGGACGTTTCTCACGAATGATGGACATTTGGTTTTAATAATGTAGCTTTTGCGTACTAAAAAAATCTTAATTGTCAATCAACCTTCGACGCCTTAGTTAAAACGTATTGTTAATAGTGCACGATGTTTCAAACCATACCGTTTAATGGTTAATCGATTCCATCACTTCAAATGGGTCAATTAACTTCTATCAGGTTCAGATAGCACCATTATAAAACACACTACTTCGGAAAGGAAAAACTCATTAATTATAAACCGTAATGTATTTAGTTCCCATAGGCTGAGAAGTCGTTATCACAAAACTGCCTTTCCCAATATAGACGAATTCGAATCGACCACAAAGACATTACTTTTACACCATCCGAATTTCTTCAATCAAAAATAGACCCTTTGTTATATCATACAATCTTCTTCGCTATTCTTTACAGATGAGTGGATATCATTAAATGGGGTAAATCCAAACAAAACGATACCTAGTCGTGCGTTAATTCGTCTCCTCTTGAATGATTATTACATAAATTAAACTATCAATTTATTTGAATGATTATATGTACTCAACATTAATCATAACGAATTTTCGGATTTGAAAAGCTCAATTTTTAACGCGAATCTAATGTTTATCCAAAAATATCCAAAGTTCATTTAATCGAGAAAACTAAAACACGCTGTTTACTATAATGTAGTTTACTAAATTCCTGTTGCACTTACGCTCTATCTTCCAATATCCTTTTCATTTGAAAACGTGATTGAAGTTTAGATACTTCTATATTATATGGCCTGCGATCAAATCATGCAAGCATCAAGCAAGTGTCACGTCACTTCAGTCAAAAGTAATAATTCAAAATGTCCAAAGAATAATTTATAAAAATGACCATTAATTGACACAGGCACCTATTTGACAGAAAACTGTTAAGGAAATTGACATGCAATCTATTTGCATTACTCAATCAATAACAAAAACCACTTTTTATGGTATGGTTCTATGAAAAATTGAACCTGCCATTAGAACACTGTTTTTGATACCATAAAACATCAATTTACTTAATTAAAAAAAAAAACGACAAATTCATGAAAATGGTTTGCATTTTGAGATAGAAATAAAATCAAATATGAGCATAACTCATTAAGCTTTGACATATTCATTTCAATCTATAAACAAACACAAATAAACTGAGAGCTTTATTACCTAAGTGTGAATTTTATTCCAATCTGTTAAAAGCGGATTTTATTTATCCGTTGAGGATTTAAAAAGTTTTAGAATACACATCGTTGCGCTTGATTTGTATTGAAAAAAAGAAAGTTTAAATGATTTGTCTGAAGAAACGTTGTAATTAAAATTAAACTGTAAAAATTCGACAAGTCTGTTCTATTTCAGTGACGATTTAGTTTTTAGTGTTTTAATTAAGGCATTACTTCAACTCAAAGTTCCCAAAGATTATCTTCGCATTGTCCACTTGCCGACGAAAAATGGACTTTTGAGGGAAATAACCTTTTATTAATTACTTTTTTCTCTTTTCAATTTTTGTAAGTATAAGATTCTTAGCTTGAATTATTAAAAATAGAATAAATCTTTCAAACCTTGGAAGTGAAAAACATTCCTTTCAATATGAATAACAGCCGTGAAATGAGTACGTTTTTTATGGGCTCTGGAGAACTATTGTGTCTCACCGTTCTGGGATGCCAGCAATAATAGGTAAGATGCTTTCAATGTTAGACAGCGCTATGGTTTGAACGCCCGTTTGATAGATTAATTTTTAATTCATCGGAAGAACTGTGGTTCTATTGTAAAGGATTGGAAAACTACGAAATTATGATCAACGATCAGATTTTATTCATGGAAGAAACGCATCAGATTTTTATCGACGGTAATGCATACAGAATTTTTGTAATTAACGAGGTAAAAAGCTTTTAAAAAAGGTTATAATTCCCAATGTTCGTTTTATTGGGAGCAAATCCCACTGAAATATCTTGCGCATCTTTCTCATGACTTTTAGTTTCGAAGCAATCCTATAGATTTTACTTTGCGTTAAACTACCTCCCAACTAATTCAGTTCCATCTGACTTATTGGATCCGAATCGCAGTACTTTTTCAAATAACACTAGTTCGATTTTGCCATTTCGTCCCAGCCATTACTTCTAAACTGCCCTTTTATTAGTGCCAAGCTCTAATGCTGTAAGTTTTAAAACCAAGTCATTCGAGCAGATGGTTTTTGCTTCACCTAATGAAAAAAATAAGACGAAGTTTCTAGAAACGCACAACTTAGTACTTCTTTCACTAAATTTGCCTTTAAACTTTGTAATTTGTAGAAACCTTAACTGTGTAGAGAGCTTGGAGGGGTTCTGGCTCAAAAGGAGAGTTTCCGCTCTCCTAACCACTTCTGTTCAGTAGCAGTGCACTTGACTTATCCATAAATATCACAGACACATGGACTCGGTGGACCAGCTTTCGCCGGAACACTGCCAACTTCAATTGTATACACATTTCGGTCTCTCTTTGACTAAAGAATGGACTCTCAAAACTTTCGCACTTGAATATTTTGATATTTAAGACAACTGAATTTCGCAGCCCAGCACCTTCAAATATCTATTAAAATTGCCGTTGCAAATTACTTCGTAAAGTTTTGTAACTTGCTAAGAAAAACTTCAACAACTGCGTAAAATTGCATCCAACAATTTAAATACAAAAAAAATCCAGAATTCACATCCTATTGGTCAAACATTAAAATCAATATCAAAGAAGTAATCCCCATTCTCCAGAGACAAAGACGTTTCTGCAAGGGACTGAAAAATGTTTTACAGATTCCTTTTTTCTTCTTATTCGAAACTTTTTCTTTTGCATAAGAAAGCACTTACCAGAAAACACAATGTTAGCTAATATCATCAAAACTAAATCAGGAAAATGTATGGAAAAATCGTAGAAATCATTCTATAGACATTGTTTATCTATTATTATGATATTTGGAAACTGGAAAAGAAAATCGGAACTGTGCATGCGTCTATAGCACATACGCATGGAGAATATTTATCGTCTACGCTTTGTATATTTTTTGACTTTATAACTTCCCTCGGATAATTGAAAAAATTGTGCTGTTTTTGAAACAGGACTGAAATCACATCAATAAAGCAACGATAAATAAGTTTTTCCAGTCAAACTTGATTTGGTAGAAATATCCAATTCTCGTGCAGTAATTACAGAACCTTCAAGACTGAAAATGTTTTTTGCGGTTTAGTTCTTACTACATAATTGCGATATTTCCAAAAATTGTCGGCAAAACTTCCATACAATTACTGTAATTGATCATCTGTTACCGCACATTATCTAATTAAATTGACAAAAAGCTTTCGAACATAGCTGCACAACCTGAATAATAATTTTTAACTGCAACAAATTTTTGTTGTCTTGGATAGCTACAATTTGTGGTCATGCTTTCTAACGATCAACACGTATGTCGCACTTATTTTCCTTTTTATCTTTTCAAAGAATTAACAACGTTTGTGAACTCTACTTCTCACAAGCAGGAAATTTGATACAAATATTTCTTAGCATATGTCATTAAGTAAACCTATTTGAATTAACGCAAACACGGGTATAATTACAATTAAAATTCCAAGAAGTTATGAAAATGAAAAATTCAGGTTTTATCTAAAAAACTGCCATTTACTTTTATAGATTGAGCGACATTTACAGGTGATGGAATGGAAAGAAGATAAAAAATTCAAAACAAGGTTTAATGATGATTCCGTTTTGGTTTTGTACACTCAAATTTAGAGCAGCGTTCAGAACTGTTATTTCTTATTTCTAAATCATCCCACAGAAGATATTATAACACTAATTTAACACTTGGCGGCTGAAAGGCCATTTGTTATAGTCATCATAAACAACAAAGATTTCTGAATAACACATTTCCTAATGTTATCACATTATTAAAGCAACAGAAAAGTTTGAGAAATTTTATTACATTAATAAGATTATAAAATAATGAGCTTTTTTCCTTTTTAAGCTTTTAAGATTCAACTAGAAATTGTCATTGCGTACGATTTTCTTCAAAAACTTACCAACAATTCATCGAAAATAATCCGAATTCTTGTCTAAAAATCACAAAGAAAATTTCCAAGCACAGCCGTCACGATTTGCATACCACTCGGAAAACACAAACAAACCCAACCCAAGACCGTGAAAACCGAAGGAACATTCCAATCAAACAACAAATATTTGTAATTCACTCATCACATGTTATTTGATTACTTTTTCTTTCTCTCTTTATTCACTTTGATAAAAGTAAGTTGCACCCGGAATTAACAGCGCGTCTGAGAGCATAACAGTACTCACTTCTTATGCGGCTGAAGCCCAACTGCTGCTCGCCTGAAACACTCCAAAGCGGATGCGTCCGTTTCCCCACCACATCAATATGTCTTTTACCTGTATACTCCAAACTTGATTCCTATTGGTCGTGATCACAGGGGCGCATAATAATTATTATTCTTAAAGACCGGAAACTACCAAAACTGTCAAAGCTTTTCGAAAGTTGACGATTATTGCACAGAAGCTTCGATCAAGGGACAAACAATGACCATCAAAAATAAAAGTGAGGGTTTCTAAAGCACCTGACTTTTCAGAAAAGAAAGTGGGCCTTTCGGAAATGGAAATAACAAAGAATTTGTCAACTTTTTTCCCAAGTTTCTCTAAACCAGTTTCCCTGAAAATACATTTCAATTTAATGTTGAATAACAATGATTATCAATTTATCAGTACATGATAGGCTTGTTATCTATATATATTATAGGAAATTGTTCAGTGATCTTTTTCATTAACTGAAAGTGAATTATATTATTCAATTCTGTATTGAATTTTCGACTTTAGATTACTGTAACAATTATACCTACATTTTACAAAATAAATTAATTATTATTGAATTAATTAAATATTATATCTTTATTAATTATGGAATCAATCATTTCCAAACAATGCATTAGTAATTATAATAAATTAATATAAATCTTTCACGTCAACAAATGAAATAAACATTACTTTCCAAGCTTTATCTGTAATTCCTTGTTATATAATAAAATGTTGAAAACTCATATACCTGTAATAATTTTAATTATAACTGGTTAAAATTTAATTCCAATTCTCACACACTATTGTCGCTAATAAACAAACATTCTTTGTAAAACAATATATTTATTTTATAGATAGCTTTGTCCAGCTTTTTCCAATTAAATAAACTCAAACGTTAGCAAAATATTTAAATTTCAAGACAGTTACAGGTAATCAAAAAAGATTGTAAGAATTGCTGATTGGAAAAGCCGCCACGAAAACGTCTTATAAATAAATAAAGCACTGGAATTTATTCAATGGAAACATCAGAAATCAATAATGATCTTTTGCGTCACAGCAGTATAATTATAATGATTTTATTTTTCCCTTCTCATAAACGCTTTCTTCAAAAACCTATTAATTTTAATTTATTATACTAAAATGATGAGATAAAAGTGTAATAAAAGCGTTTCACATTACAAGAATAAATCCTCCATCACACAAAGAGATGCCGTAAGAAAAGTTTTTTGAATTGCATGCGTCAGAATCCCAAGTTGCAGTAGTTTCAAATATTTATTTATCTGTGAATTATTAAATAACATCATTTATTGCAAACATTTTCACGTATAAGTAATGTTTTGTCTCATAAATCGTTTCAATCGCAGCTTTGAATAAAAAGTTAATTAGTTTGTAACTTTAAGACTTGTTAATATCATCGTTTAGCCATTAACAGAATCTAAGTAAACGATTTAATTATTTCTTAAAAGAAGATTTATAATTGAACTCAAGATTCAAGGCAGCAATAAAAACAATTTGTTAAATATGATGCCAAGTTTTCATCCATTTTAAAATTTAAAATGCGCAAGGGTAGAAGTGAAAAAAGAAATAATGTCCATTTCAAAGTATTAAAATGCATAACTGTATACTGAAAATAAATTTAATTGCGAGAATGCCATGAATACAATGCTGTTTTATCGCGTTGTTATTATTTCTATTAATATAAGTGCATTATTGATAAAATGTTAATGTCAATATTTTGTAGATGACTAATATTCCGCGACACATTCAATGCATAATTTTTTTAGAGCTTTGGATAAAAAATCAAATAATTTTTATTCTCACATTCGAACACTATGTATAATATTCAATGAATTTTTGATAAATGGCAGCATTGATATATGCGTGAATATCATTTCTGACGCTTTTGAAACTAGAATGAATGAATTATTTACGTGCTATCACTTGTACTATCGAGTTTAAATTAATTAAAAATTCAAACGTTTTTTGCCATTTTTTCAAGAATCTAAAATTTTTAGAAAACAGTGCTAACATATCTCTCTTTCCAAGAAAGATAAATAAATAAAACAATATGTTTATTTTCTTTGAAGTTATTATCTGAAAGGTCATTGCAACAATATTCTATCAATCTAATTTTATTGGAAATATGAATTTGTCTTTAATATATTTTCTCTATTAGACTCGTAGTGAATTGCATTTTAGATTTAGTTCTATTTCATGAAATATTTATTCGTTTAATATTTCTTGAGTGGAACATTAATAATCCTTAATATGAATATGATAGAATAACTTTTAAACAACAATATAAGTTTAGCTTGAATTTAATTAATATCTAGCTTAAAGTTTCCACAAATGTGATTTATTATAAGCGCATCATCAGCATCTCATGTAAATTTTGGTGTAAAACTACTTAAAACCACTTGTAAGTAGGTCATAAAGTTTGGTTTCTTAAATGGTACAAAGGCTCAGTAGGACCAGTGGTAGCTTTTACAATTTTATGGATATTTATGACGACAATTTCTCAACGGTAATTTTTGAAATATTTATGAACTCTTTGAAAAACCGAACATTTTAATATCTTTTTCAAGCAAACACACAGAAAAAAAAAGTTCATTGTGTATGGGCAGTTGACGGATGTATTGTTGTTGCAGGCATTTTATATTGGGTTGACGTTGCGGTTTGCTGACGGACAGTAGAACTTTGTGGGATGAGATCTATTGTCTAGGTAGGGAGTAAATTGCTTTATGACAAAATTTTGTAATAAAAACATCAGTGTGATTTATTGGCCAAATGGGTGATCTCTAAACGCATTAGGCTAGTATTGGAAATGATTTGAATCATTGAAAGGAAATTCTATAATTTACAATTTATGAAATTTCATCCCACAGAATTTATTAGTGCTGATTAGAGCACAATTGTGGACTAATTAGCACTTAATCACAACCGCAAATGAGGGCGAAAGATGAGAAAAGGGAAATTAGATCAAACCGCTAAAACCTTATTTTTTATTTGAATTAAAAAAAAATATATAAGAAAAATTGAATTTAAAAACAGTCAAAAAATATGATTAATCGCAGTAACAGTAACTTTTTATTTTTCGAAAATTTTCCTTTCATTTCTTAAAAAATAGATTTTATTTACAAGTTTCTACAGTTCCTCTTGATAAAAAAATATTTGCGATGTTTAACTATTTTGCAATTCTAAATCGTTTAAACGAAAAAAATAAAAAATATATATGATATGTTGTTATTATTATACTTTTTTACTTTTTGAATAAATGAGAACCAAATCATAATTTTAGCCTAAAAACACTAAAAACTTAACAATTTTTCCCCAATACTGACATAGACTCTATTTGGTATGATAGCTAGTTCAATTAAGAATTTGTGAAAAAAACATTTTCCAGTAAAATCTGTTAAATACCTCTGCTAAATACAACCTTTCACCTTCTAGCTGAATCAGGCTAACAGGATTTGTCATTTTTTGTACAGAACATTTTTCAATTTTATCCATGATGATGTTTTTCCGTCGTTTATCTTAGATTTTTTTTTTAATTTATAGTCATTATCCTGTTCGATATACCCAACGTGAATTATTCACAGATGGTAGGACTTAGTGAACCTATGAGGCTTAGCCCGTTGTACACCTGAGTCAACATATACGATCGGATGGATAAGCATTCACATAGTCAGTTTCCAACCACATTGGGATGAAATCAGCAGCAGAATGTGATCCAGTTCACATTCATACAAAACATTTCATTCGGAAAATATAAGTTGTTGCTTGGTTAGTTTTGGTTTTAAGCTGAGGAAACTTTAAGCTTTTCCCATGACGTGAAGAAAATTCAAATCAACAATTTATTAATCATTACATTGCCATGTAAAAATAATACATGTTAAATCAATTAACTTTTCACCAGAATGTTAGATTATTATGTAAATGCAGCCATGATATAAGAAAATTAATTTAACAGTCACTCCCATATTTACTGCATTATATAAGCACCTCATTACACGAAAAAAATCTGCTAAAAGAAAAATAGCTTAATTACCGACAACCGCCTTGTAATATTTTATTTTCAGAGTTGGTGTAAAAATCTATTAAAAAGAGATTATCAAGGTATTACAACGTTTGACAATTTTTTCTCGATAAGGGTTGTCTATTCAGACGACCAGTGTCAACATATCTTTGTTCTGAGCAACCACTCATATGAATCTTGCCGAGGGAGTATTTATTTTTGAGTCGAACAATGGTATATTTCTCCTCGAGAAACCGAAACCGCCTCTGACCGCCTTTTAAACCGAGGATCATTTTACACGAAATATATCCAAGACATGCTTTGACAGCTTCAGGCACGTTTGTACAATACGATACTTATTATTTGAGATCCATTCAAACAGCCATCTGCTGGTGGATGATATGATGTGTGTGCAAACAATTTTATTTGTTTCCATCTTTAGGTTGTCTTTGCTCTTATTACAAAAACACTGGAGGTGTTAAGAATAAGGAATGACTGAAGGCAATTGTACAAAGTTGAAAAAGATAAACATAATATTTAGTTGGTAAAGTTCTTTTAGTGGAAGTTTTGACATGCAAATTAGAAGTCGTATGAATGGTGTGCTATTTCAAGTGGAATATAAATGACTGAATGCAAACCTAAACAACAATAAGAGATTATTATTTAAAACTGCCTAAAGCAATTTGTTAAATTTTGTTGGATATGTATGCAAAAGCCCTGCCACATGTAAGATGCATGGATCGAAGTTCATGCCTTTTATACTAAGCTTGAGATAAGCTGCTCCATTTCCTAGGTATCTGAAAGAAAAACAGAAGCTGGGCAGTTGATTCTGAAGATCTGTTTGATTTTTATTGAATGATGACAAAACTGTTTCAAAATAATCGTATATAAACAAATTGTAAAAATAAATAAAACTAAATTAATACCATAATTTGTTAGAAGAGAGAAGCTGGAAAACTCCTTAAAATTCTTCAAAAAGTGACATACATTTATTCTTTTCAGTTTTAAGTAACGTCAGAGTGAAGATTTGGATTTTTCTTCATTATACATATTTATTCTTTGACAATTTTTTTCGAATAGTTTATGAAATAAATTAAAGCATAACCTTAGTGTTGATTTTATTAAAGATAGATCGTTTGTTCTATTTTGCTTCTATTTTGCTTTTGCTTTTGGGATATCTACAATTGTGTTTAGTTAATCAAAACCACTGTCCTCTAGTACAAGCTTAACAATAATTTTAAGTGCATTAGATATGAAAAAATTGAGCATTCTCTATTTTAAGAGTTTGTTAGCTTTTAAAATGTTTTTGCAAGCTCTTTGAAACAGCTGAATTAAAATGATTGTATTCTAACAAAGCTATTAAGTACCTTTTTTAGTTAAAAGTTAAATATCTTACCTTAAATAGCAAACATCATTAGTCCAAATTTCAATCCAAAGAATTCTTTATATTAATATTACAAAAGACAAAAATCAGATACTAATTATTCTCTACTTTGAGATTATAATATATTTAGTATGGACAGAATTTTAAAACAATTTTGTACTGGAACATAGTTTAACATGAATTTGATTGAATATTCCAAAACTGATGTAAAATATGATAACAACAGATGAAATTTAAAAAAATGAATAATAGAGTTTTTAATTTCGCTGGTTTAAACACACAGTTATTTGTAATTTATCTCAATTGGAAAATATTGTAAACTTTTAATAAATCCGAAATTCGTAAATTTGTTTTACAGACTTAGAATTTGCACTAATAATAAACAACAGTTAGTCATATGGATTCGATTTGATAAGACCTTATGCCGCAAATTGAGAATACAATTTTTGTGTTGTTATACATCTTCATTATTATTCGACACGTTTTTGTAGTAGCTGTCACTATCTAGAATATATAATAAAATATTGTAATTCATTTTTGTAGAATTGGAAGGCTGGGTTAAAAGGATAATAATACATGTTAGGATAAGTTGACAGAATAATTGTATAAGGCTCAAAATGCCCAAAAATGCACTAAAGAAGCTAACAGTCTATCACAATCAAGAACATTTTTCTTAGTATGTAGTACAATAGATTAGATAGATTAGAAAATTGCAAAAATAAGTACCTAGAGGTTTATTTGTTGACTACACAGCTTTGCTTATGGGAAATTAATAAAAAATAAATAATTATGTTTGTTGTCTTCTCTCGGTTTCCTTTCATGTTAATTTTAACAGCTACTTTTAGTATTCATAAGGAATCATCTTTCTTGTATTCTAGAGGCGTCACATCGTCGGTTTTTTAATCCTTCCGGTGTACACAGAGAGCTGCATTATAAAAATCTCCACTATTGTCGGAAGCTTTATTTGAATTCGGAAATTTGAGAAATGACGGTGTAGTGTATCAGCAATTGTTCTTTTCATATGGCAAAGCACACATTGAGACAGTGAAATGAAAACACGAACTTTTCAGAAGCTTTTCGTTTGGTTTCCTTATCGAAATTAAGTAGAAAACTGTGTCGATGGTTTTTCGAGCAGAAAAATTACAAATAAAGATGTAAATGTATGAAGTTGAAACTTTTTAAATTTCTCTACTTTGTGATTTTTAATTTAGAATTTTAATATGAAAACTTTTCCGTCACTTTAACGTTTTGCTTGCTGAGAGAGAAATTCAAGTGTTCAGGCGTTATGTGTTCAAGTTGCTTCCAAAGCGTTGGGCGAATTAACCATCTAATTTATTACAAGTCGACGGCGTTGCTTTTTCTGTTAATAACAGAGTTCTAGACATTTATATTACAACCTCACTTACGCTACTGTTTTAAATATTCATTTAGCCAAAGACGCAATCTATTTTTTTCTTTAATAGCGTCAACTTTTTTCTTCCTCTGATGTTCATGTATATTTGAGTGAGCATTCCAGTGAAATGAGCATCAAACCGAATTTGAGACGCAGGTAGAAATACTATTGTTGTCAAGAACCTCCTTTCTTAAGAATTCATAAAAATTTAAAAACTGTATTAAATATGTTTTGATGTTTTGAAAAAAAAGGTCTATACAAGTCTCACCCATTGCAAAAACTCAGAGGACTAGCAAAATATTCTAAATACGAAGCAAAAACAGTAAAAAATAACTCAACATGACGGTAATTGGCGAACACCCTTAAAAACTTGGAGACAGTAGAAACATTTCAGCATGATGAATACGTCTCGTTTGTCTTGAATATTTCTCCGGCGATTTCTCGACCATTAGGCTGACTTGTTTTTACCCACAAGTTTTAAATCTTTACTTTGTATTACCGCAAATTTTTCAGATATTTTCAATTTATTTTAAAGATTAAAAATCCTTCGAAAAGATATGCATTATTTAATTGAAAACGTTTTTCGGTCAAGCGGAAAACGTGGTTTTGCTCGATTTTAACTCAACTTGAAAAATTGGTGCTGAACATGTCTTTTGCTGGGGGTTTTAAGCACGGTTGTGGCCCAATCTGTACTATCGATCTTCGGATGTCATTCGACGGCACGTATATTTCCTTTAATCTTCTGAGTCACAGCTGCGTTTTTATTTAGAAAATAAAAACCTTCAACAAAAGTGAAAATGTCGAGTTTTAATTTGACGCCAGACGTATTACCAAAAATAGATACAAAACAAAAGTAATTGTTAATGATAGTTTTGTCTGAAAAATAAATCTTGCATTGACTGAAAATAAAAAAAAGCTAAAGAGCGAAGTTTGCCTTACTATCCTATAAGTGGAGTTCCTCATTAAATCGTTGCGGCTAATTTGATTAAAACTTTAGACAGTTCAGTTTAAAGTGGGTATTAATATTTTAATGAATGCTCCTTCTGTATGACGTTAAAATATTCTTCATATTTATAAACCTCAACCAAAATAAGAGACAACTAGTTATGCAGACTCAATTTTTTGTATTCTGAAGCCACAAAATAAAAAAAGTTGCATAAACATAAAACACTCTGTGCTTATAGTTCCTTATAATTCTATTTTAAAGTAAGTTTTCTATTTGATTAAGAAGTTCTGCTGTTCCAACAGATTTAAGTACATTACGGTTTAAGATCTAAGCCTGTTCCTCCTACTATGGAATCCTGCACTGATAGTTCTAACTTGACTTGACTAAGTTGATTGATTATCAGTCTGTTAGTCTGAAGACCCATTAGGTCAGTGGAACGAAGCTGTGCAGACTTACGCGGTGCAGACTAAAAGATGGTATTCCATTACAGAAATCTTTCAAACCATCAGAAAACGCGCTTTATCGTTCCACAGTCATTATGCTAATCTTTGTCACTCTAAATTGCATTACTCCGATTGTACTCGTAAATACAATGAAAGTTCAGTTTTAATCGATACCAACCCCACCAATAGGGTAAATTATTCTGAACATTATTTTGATTTCCCGTGGTTTTAAAATTGCATTTGTTAACAGTTATAATCCATATGAGTGTAACTCATAAATAAAAATGCTAACGTCAAGTACCAGATGCAAAGCTGAAATTAAAAAAAGAAATTTTAATATAAAAATTAGACATCTATAGTTTTAATAACATTCAAATAACGACTAGACTCAAACTTTTTAATTTATTGTATATTAGTGATGGAATAAATTCAATAAAACACGTCTGAAACTGTTTGAAAACTAAACAAAACTTTTCGTTTGTATTATAGATTAAGTCGTCGTAAAATACGCTCTCTAACTTGTAAACCACTAAATTTTAATCAAAGTGGAAGCAAACAGTTAATTATTACAATAAATTCTTTAACAAAAACCAGAAAATAAAAGAAATAACTTCTTAATGAATTTAGAAGCTTTGTAATTATTTACCCACTAAAATAAAAAAGAGTATCTTTACTTAAAGCAAAAACTTTTGTTAATAAATTAAAACTTATTTGCTTAAAAAGTTGAATATACGCTCTATAATATCAGAGAAAGATTAAGTTCCTTTGAATCAGTGAGATTATAATTAAAATACGGTACAAATTAGAAAAAGTAAAAAAAGAACAAAGCAAGAATCTCTTTACTGCAGCTCTTCAAATAAAAGAGTAAACCTGAAGCTGACGTTAAATTATCTCGTATGTGATCATAAAAAGCGAATCTATTTCCTGAAACGGAAAGATTTATTTTTGCTGTCCACTATCACGTCATCAGTGTATGAAAAACATCGAATTAAAGAGATATATGACGACAAATGGAAAATGTGTGGAGATTAATCCGAAATTATTTAACACATCATATTCTCATGTAGAGCTTAACATAAACATGACATCGCAGCAAATACATACATTGATAGTAAATTAGTCAAGTATTAGCTTTGTCAACATTGAACTTCACTGAACAAAATCATTCCCTAAAAATAACAATAATATTTTAGCTTACGATTTATTACAGTTTTTCAAAGAATTTCCTATGAATTTCCTAACCCCCCTAAGCCCCTTTATCATTAATTTCTTAGCTCTTGAAATTTCTCTTATTAACTTGAAGAAAAATTTGCAAGCTATTCTATTTGAAACTTTACAAGACTTTTTTGCTGGATGAATTTATTAATAAGCTCAATTTTTCTTGGTTCTTACGTAAAGAATCGAGTGAAGAAAAGAGAGAAAAAAAGAGGTTAATCGATGAGTGGTAGTGTGGTGGTAAAGCTTTGGCTGTGAAAATCTCTTTTTAGCTGTGCGGCTTCAGGATATAGTGGATCATCCTGGGTGATTCCGCCGTGATTGTGAACATAAATCATTTGAAACTGTATCTTTCAAGTTGACAGAAATTCACCAAAAGTTCGCTTTGTGAAATGCGTCATGGAGATGTTTTCGTCGTTTTGTTCCGGTACGTTTCTAATTTTATACGTTATACTGAGTCACTTGGAATTTAACAACCACGAAAAAGAGCTTTCGAAGAGGAAAATATAAAAAGTTATGAAATTATTTTTGATATTTTTTTACTAGTCAAAATAAAAGCAAAAATCCCACGACACGCATTAATGACGAATAGAAAAATTAATAAGGGGGTCATAACTGTGACAAAAAAATCTTGAAAAATATTTTTTAAATTTCAGCAGATCTAACAAAAATTAATAAAAGGAAATTTTTTGCTGTCAAAGTTAGAAGATTTTATTAAATTACACAATTAAAACTACGTTTCAGTGTCTGTTTATGGTGTTATATTATGTTACAAATTGATATTGATGAGCCAAATGCAGAACAGAAATGGATTACTCCTTTTTAAATTTTGTGTCGTTACTATTTTTTCACCGAATATCACTCAAGCATTAATTCATATCCTGAAACTGTTTTTCATGCATTCCAAAAACTTTACAATATTTCCGAAAAGAATTGATGCTCTCATGAAATTACAAGTGAAAATTGTTTTTTATTGACTAAGAAATTCATTTATACTTTTTTTAGATTTTGAATTAACCCAAAAGTTGTATTAGGGGTTTGAAATATATTTTCTATATACCCAACAATGAATTTCATTCCAAACTTGATGAAACATTTGCCACTACTAATGCAAAAATTATATAGAAATTATTGCTTTTGAAACTGGCCACAAACATTTTGTTGTACAGTTCGGCTAAAGCCGGAACAGTTTTCACAATTTGAATATTCGAAAACATTTATATCTGCATTCAAAGTTCTCTAATATTAAAAAATTAATAATGGCATCAAACAAAAATTCAAATGCCGAATTTTATATTAAAAATTTAAAGAAAAATAATTTATTTTTTTATGAAATAATTGAATATTATCAGAAAAAGTTTTGTAGTAATTCTTCTATTGTTAGGTTGTTCATATTATTTACAGCTTATGTCTGATATTTTTTGTAGCAAAAGCCATTCAAATAAAAGTCAGAGATATAAAAATACCTTCTAAAGTTTATGTTTACTAAATGGCAATAAAATAAAACGTTAGCAGACAAAATGTGCTTTGTCTGGCCAACACTAATTAATTCCTGTTAATAAGATAGTAACAATTTGAAATATTTGATAACAGATAACAAAGTGAACGGTTCAATAATTAGTGAAAGAATTCCAGAAGTAACAAACGCATTCCAACTACCTGTCATATCAGTAAGTCCTCAGAGGCAATGCCGGCTACTGACAACATTCTTCTCGTTTCACGAATTCAATTCAGTCTAATGGTCTACCTGTATGGTCCTTGTTAAGCCGACACATAAATTGGATTAACCATCGGTTGAAACAAATACTTGCTTTTATTAGTAAAGCTAAAGTTTATTTTCAATGGATAGGCAATCAAATTATCTTCAAGAGAAATACATTCACGTACGCTGTAAACTAATAGACATGCTTTGATTTTTTTTCCTTCCTTTTTTTTCTGGTTAGTTCTTTCGCAACTTGATTGCGAAGCCAGGTGTACCTTCCCGAATAAAGTTTGATAGAAAAGTAAAAACCTCCGGGATAGGAGAGGTAATGCAAACAAAAGCAGATTTAGACGAGGCGGACGTGAAATAACCGTAGTCAAGCTGCTCGACTTCGCATCATATCACGTACTCAACTCAATTGGGAGTGATGGGACGACTGGCTGGGTTCTGCAAATAAATTGGAAAGTTTCCCTTTTTTAGTCGTTTATTTACTCGGCCGGCGCGAAATTAAGCAATGAAGCACTGATTATATACAAAAGCGCCCAGGTCATAGCATTTTAATGTTATTTATAGTTGACTTTATTTACTCATTTGGTATGTTTTTTAATTCATAAGTTGGACACATTGTTGACTTCAATGTGTAAATTAATTAGTTAATTAAGTGCATTCTAGGTTGTTACAAAAAAGGCAAAATAGAATATTTATCTCAAAAAATATAAATATTCATAAGATATTCATTTAATAATTAAAAATGATTTATAGAACTTATAAGTCACATGTGTTTTATATACCGTAACATGCTGGTGTTTCATAATTTATAGCATTCGAGGAAATTAATCTTCGCGTACCATTCTTGGTTAAAAGCTGTGCCATTATCTTAACGTTGATTTAGGTAAATAAAGTGTGTTTCCATCTGTTGATGTAAATCTTAGTCCTTCTAAAATAAATCTAGGTTATATCTACTCTTCCTAAATGTGAAATAGTACAGACAAATTGATTGAAGAACCCAAAAAAACTTTATTAGAATAAGTATTTAAGCGTTGAAAATCTGAGTCATCCAAACTAACAAATCGAAAAAACAAAATCAAATAAGTACAAATAAATGTTAAGACAATTTGATTTAATGATTCATCATTTGAACCGGTATTCCCAGCACACATGTAAAGACTTCATTTAGCATTTTACATTACTTCTATGAAACAAGCAGTGTTGATTTGAATAGTTACAATAGCAATTATATTCAAATTTTTATAAACAATGGTTGAAAAAACAAACTTGAATTGAATAGAATTTGTGAGCGAAATTTTATACACAATTAATTTACCATATAAGTTTTCTTGTGTAATAAAAAATAAACATTAGCATGCAGCAGTTTAATGTTCTGCAAGAAAACCAAAATTCTCATTTATCTTTACCATTTCTTGTATGAGACTTTGATAACACTTTTAAACTCATTTTAATTCTAGACAAGAACTTAATCTTTGTATTTAAGCACGTATGGAGATTTCTCTCTTGTGAAGTTGCTTCACTTACACTTTGTCTTCAAAATAAAACGATTCTGATAGTCGTAGGAGACTTGCAATGAAATATCTTACGAATAAGTCATCAGTAATGCCGTTCATTTTTATAAATTATTAATACAGTAAGGAAAACGAATGATATAAAAGAAATTCGTAAAGACGTGAACGTAACTTATAAAATATTTAACCGTTTCAAGGGAGAACTTGACCATTTTCTTCGGTTATATAATGGCTATGAAGTGGTCTTTTCCTTTTTCGTGCGTGCTACAGTTCATTGTACAAAACATAAAGAAAAAATTAGGAAATAATAGATCTAAATAAATTGGCAATCAGAAACAAAAGCTTCGATTATTTTTGTATTGAACTGAATAAGTTAATTTTTGAATTTAGCTGGAGACAGTAGTAATATAAAGTTGTAAAGTTGTAACAAGTTTATGGAGGTAATTTAACGGAAATTCATTCATTCATTCATTAGAATGGTAGAAGGTTCCCGCTGGAGTTTTAGCAATTTCACAAGCTATTACCGTATATTCCGGGTGCTATTTTTAAGAGCAATACTCTTCAATGGGCACTTACAAAGTGCCATCAACAACTTTCAAGGGTCCAGAACGAATTGTCTACAATATTGATTAATTTTTATCAGTTGGAAAAAAGAGCTAATGGGTTTGGTTTATAATAATTTTAAAGATGATTCTTTGGTACAAGAAAATACTATCCTGATGACTATTTTGTTTGATCGTTTGGTCTAATAAGCTGATTTCGCCAGAAGCAATTTAAATAATTATTTAAGGCTCTTGATATAAACATTGGTTATCAAAATCTTGTATTTTATATATAGTAATCAAACTGACCTATTATAGTGTAGGAGTGTTTTAAAGGTAAAAGCCTGCGGGTATTAATGTTCCCTTCTGATATGACAGTTGAACACGCTATTAAACCACTAAATAACATCTGAAAGAAACGACTTAATTTATTTTCTAAAATAAAATCCAGTCAATATCCGCAGAGAGAAAGCAAAACATTTTTCGTGAAGTTTTAATAACAAAAATATTTAAAACATACACCTGTCAGTTAATTATACATAATGAATGTGATTGGCTGTTGATGTTTTTGTTCAAAAATTTGAAACAAACTTCCAAAATACAAAGGATTTCATTTGTTAAACTGAAGGATAATTTAAAACGAATGGCAGATGTAATTATTTATGTAGCCTCAAGACAAGTGCTGTTACAAAGGCGAAAATTATGCATAGAAATAATTACGGAGAAAACAAAGTGGTAATGTAACCTAACGTTACATTTGTGGTCTTGGTAAATACAAAGACAAATTGAAACTTGATATTCGTTGTTTATTTATGTGGCAGTTTTTAATTTTTTTCACAAAAAGTTAACATCAATCAAAATTATTGTAAATGTGACGTAAATCATTATTTTAAATAAATTAAACATTTTAAAAGTGTGGCTCAAGATGAAACTGATTTTTAATCATCTCTTAAGTGATGGGATTATAAATGAGCTATATTGTATTTTTAAACTTATGAAAAATAATAATTATTATAAATTTTATTTTTAATCTGATGGTTTCCTCAACATCTGAAAGCATAATATCAACAGTTTCTTTACGTTAATTTTTCTCAATTAATTAGAACTGTAGGTAATTGAGAATTTTGTCTTCACTTTTACTTTAATTTAAAACTAATAGGGACCATGAATATTTTACAGAAGTTTGGGACGATATTGATCAATAATAAAGTAAAACAAGTCATTTAAGCTCTCAAAGCAAAAACCATAAAAATGTTTAATACAAACCATTTTGTACTTTCAATGATTACACAAACAAAATTTTTATTTTTTGCATAAAATATTTTCAATTCTGATTTTCTTAGTTATGAATAACATTAAAAATTTAATTTTTTCGGTGATAATTGTGAATTTTTATAAAATAATTTCCAACTGCTTCCTTCAGGTGAATAAAAAAACTATAAAAGATCTAATTTTTTTATTTTTTACCAAGTTTTAACAACATATTCTGATATAGTTTTAGATAAAGTAAGGCCAGTCCTGTATGTTAGAGTACATGTTAACGACTTTAAACATTTAATTTTAATAGAATCTTATAACATTTTGTTTGTTTTCAATAACATTAACGGCTACAAACTTTAAAACATGATTTATTTGTAATAGATCTTTGTCTATAGATAAAGATTTGGCGCTGAACATGTCTATTTAAATAATTAAACAATCTTCGTGGATTTCAATGTAATGTCATGTATACAAGGGCTGCTGCAAAAGTTTCCGGAAAGAGTTGGATAAGACACAAATTAGTGGGTACAGAGCTATTAATTGATCCTTAGAATATCCTCTTTTAGTTGACACACTTTTGCTTACGATCAATTCATTTATTGTAACATTTTCTCCACTTAAAAGACATGACCGCAGAAACATGTCTTGTGGAAGCTTTGACAGCTGTTTAGGCGTTAAACTTACTGTTCGCGCATTTTTTGTTTTATGTAGAGAAACAGTAAGAGAATATAGACAATGACTCATATAAATGGATGTTTTGTGCCCAAATTCTGACAAGCATTTTTTTGGTTTGGTTGTTAGACAATATTCAAAATCGTAAAAAAATTGTGTACGAAACTTTCTACGTGTAATTTCCATTTGAAATTCTGACCTTTTAGAAAAACTTATACATACAGTGTCACCATTAAAGTAGACTCCATATGTGAAATGTTTTTATTATGAGGTTTAGTTAAAATTTGATATAGAGATAGTTTGTACTTCAAATTAAATGAAAAATGACAACAACAAACATGATTAAGCGGCGTTCGTTTGTTAGCAATTCAACATTTCTTTAAGTGAACGGCTGGAACTAGCATTTCTAGGCTGAATATGAAAAAGTTATTTCTAATGCAATTTTATGCATGTGTGCAATATTTGAAAAACTTAGCGTAAAGTTAAAATTTTAGGGATTTTTGTTAAATGATTCTTTTTTTACAAATTCAAAGTTTACTCAACTAGTATAAGTTAGTTTATTTTTGGAATATTCAACGTTCTAAGTCATTTTCATAATAAATATTCTTTTCTAGATTTAATAATTTTAAAAATTCAAATCTCGTCATAAAAAAAATAATATGAGCGGTGCAACGTTCTTTCAAAAACAGTATGTAAAATTATGAAAAAACTGATCTGAGCTTTGATCCAATATTGTCTTAGTTTCAAGATCATATCTGAAAACAAATTTTTGGGAATGGTAATTACTCAGAAAAAGTCTGAAAACTGAGACCTAATTGAATTAGTGCCGTATCTGACAATCTCCGTACAATCTTACATAAATTTGATGTTGGAAAAAGTCTTACATTTAAATATCATTGAAAGAACGTTAAAGTTATGATACCTTTGCAAAGTTCATGTCAATTTTTTTTTTGTGACTAAAATCGAGTAAAAGTAAAAGAATAGATACTTTAAAAATAAATCAATTTATGCCAGTTTGTTTAATTTTGATACTGTTAGAAAAGAATTATTTGCCAAAAATGTCTAAAATGTCAACTTCACGCTAGACTTTTAAAATTTTGTACACATCCATAAAATCACATTGGAAACAACTTTTTCAAATAAAATTTTCCGAAATTCTGTCTAGAAATGCCATTTTCAGCCATTCATTGTAAGAAATGTTAAATTTGCTCACAAACGAACGTTTGTTTTCCATCTAATTTGAAGCAAAAACTAATCCCTATATAAAATTTCAACTAAACCTCATAATAAAATTTTTTTCCATATGGAGCCGACTATAATGGTGACACTATATAATAAGTGTCACACTTTTCAAAAATATTCATAACAACATATTTAGAACATTCTTCTGTCACCAACTAGTATACCTACTCTATACCGAAAACTTTATCAGCAACCTTTGTAAAAAGATAAGCAGAGGAATATGTCAATGCTTATGTAAGAACTATTCCAATTTTGATGTTCTACACGTAATAAAATTTTAAGCTTTTTTAAGTAGAATCTACGGGTTGTTTCAACGATATCTTCCACTATCAAAAAACTTCATACAAATTAACCAAAAAATCTGAAAAAGTGTGATTATTTTTTTTTTAATTAGGCAATAATTATTTATTAAATTCCGATGAATTTTTTAATGTATCGTATATGAATATTGGTGCATCTGATTATGTTGATATAATCTTTATAAAATATTCGCTATTAATTTAATTTTAACTTTGATATTGTAGATTTTCTTCTGTAAGATTTATGGTAAGAACAACTTTGTCGGACTGTGGTTTTAAAATTTATGACACCCATAATAAAAAGTATTAGGAAAGGATCTAAGCTTTATCTTATTTAGTTCAGGGTTACAGATAGTCAAGTGCACCAAATCCACAACAACCGCAAGTCAATTGGTCATAAATAAAAGCATAATAAAAAAGTACTATGGGTATTTAGTACGTCCTACAAATTTTGAAAGTTTATTCCGAGTACAACTCTCAATTATGCAGGTTGAAGCTATCGATGAAACATTTATGTATATTAACATAAAGTATAATTTATTCAAAACTCTTTTACCAAGTGTTTTAGCCAGTTTTAGGATTATTCTGGACAAATTTAACCAGAACAAATTGGAAAAAATGAAAAAAAATCTATGGAAAGCCATTCGAGTAACAAAATTGTTTTCAAAAATAGTTCATTTCTTGCAAAATTCATAAGCATAATCTTATAACTTTGCACGTGGTTAATAAAACAAAAATTCTGAATATTCTCAATTAGATCGACAGTTTTTTTTGCTATATTCTAAAGTTGCAATAACTAATTTAAATTCAAAACTTCATCCAAGTATAAAAAATATCCTATAAATATGTATAGTAAGAATAATTTTATAAAATTTAGCTCATTTACTCATTTTTAACTTACAGAATGCCAACTTGTCTATAGTATATGTGATCTGATCGATGATGAATAATTCTAAAACACTCTGTAATGATAATGAGTACAATACACACAATTCTAAAATGATCAGGCAATGTAACCACCTCCATAATTTGGAATTTATCACGTGGCATATCGGTGTTAAGTCTACATTAATATCTGTTTGGGAATATTCTGTTTTTGTACATTTTATGTATACATTGTATACATATAATTATATGCAGTTTGTCCCCCGGACAGGTGAAACAAGTTTTTTCAAATTTCCAAGGCAAACTTGATTTTCCAAAACTAAAATTATATGATAAATTAGCCTTTAACCAAGCAGGGCTAAAGGCCCAAAAAAGATAATTCAAATCATTTTTTTTTTAATTTTTACAAGAGTCGATTCACCTACCCGGAGAAACACTGAATGATAAAGATATATTCATCTGCCAATAAATTTATGTATAATTAATTGATTTGATATTTCAAATTGATTTTTTTAATTCTTGGGCTCACTAATTGGTAAAAAATAGTAACATAGTCACTTTTAATATTTGTATTAATCTGATCAAAATCACAACATAAATGTCAACTGATACTCGAAATCTTCAAACCTGATTGATGTCAGATACATCAGATAAGTTGACCATTAAAAATTAACTCTAGTCAGATATGATATTTTATTTTTTTAAAACAAAAAAAATCATATGAAACTCCATGTATATTTTTTATTTTTTTTATCGCACCGATCTCAGGTTACTCTGCTGATATTTATATCAAAATTAACACTTCCAAAAATAAATCCTACCACTTAAGAGGTGAAACCAGTAATCCCTTTCATATAATATAGTGTCCCTATTTCCCTACCCAAAAAAACATCTATGGTTGGTTGCGTGTAGAACAAAAACAATTTGCATTAATTTAAGTTCATTGCGTCAGCAAAAGGCTGCCATGAATAAATTCGAAATGCATTAAGATGTTTAAGACAAAGATGGATTCCTGGCAATGACTTATTAACGTAGAACGGTTAAAAGTGACCGTTACTATTTTTATCAAAGATTCCAAGTGGGGCTAAAACTGTTTCTGTTGGACTCTGAAATAGGCGGAGTTTCAAATGAAGATTTTTTTCCGGACTTTAGATACATGAATATTAATGCTTTACTATCTAAATAATAGAATTCATTGCCACCATTGAAATTGTAGCAGTGAAGAGGTGTGGACTACAAAAAAAAGGCTGGCTGACCAAATATAAACATAAATTAATATTAATTCAATAGGCGCATGACTTTACATTATAATTAATTATAATTAGATTAGATTGATTAGAATCCAAGATGGAGTGGGCTCTAGACTATATTGAAAAATAGGAAAATAAGTGAAAAGTTTGTATTTGTAGATGTTGTAATAATGAAATATAAATAAATTGATGAATTACAGTTGAAAACAAAAAGTACAAAATACATCGTAAATACAAAGGCAATAATTAAAAAAATGTAATGCTCTAGTTTTTATTATATTCGATATTGGTGCTAGATTGGTGTTGCGTTGCACAGCAACAGCAACAGCTTCATTATTTTTGCATATTTATTAATTAGTGAATCGGTTCACGAAATAATACGTTCAGTCATAAACGATGACAAAATCTGCAGTTTGAGTGAATTAATTGCATATTCTATTTCAAAATTTATAATGTATATGCATAAGTTATGCAGTGATTATTCTTTTTAAATTTTGAATAAAAATTAAAGTGTGAATGTTTAATGTCTATTTAAAAATTTTATACTGCAAACCATATTTAAAAAGTTAAGGTTTGTCGCATTTTTAGATTATCTCACTTGGGAAATAATTCATTCATCATTTTTAATTAAGAAGAAAGAAATGTCAGTACATTTATAATTATCAAAATTAATTTTATAGAAGATGGCATTTTAAATCACACATCATCCAAAACATTAAAGCATTATATAAACATTTCTGCGAACTCAACTAAAAAGCCGCAATTGTGAATGTACTGTTAACTTTTTAATATTTCACTTCAAAATGAATGATGGATAACCACCTTTGCCCGGGCACTGACGATACTTCATATATTACCTCTATGTGTATGCGCAGCACAAAATGTCTGTTAGAATCTGTTTACCTTTGTAAATTTAATAATTTTGGATAAATCAGCGAAATACAGGAGTAGAGAGAATATCACATCGTGTATAATTGAATTCATTATGCCCAGATATGGAAAATACGAGCCTTATTTACTGGAAAAAGTATCACGTCGACAATTTTAATTTGATCGAAATGTGTGCAAAGCAGCTGCTGGACAGTTGCGATTACAGTCTGAAGCTTAATAATACTCTGGGATTGTGATATTCTTATTTGACAATGAAAAAAAATGAATACAAAGTTTTGTGAATGTAATTTCAGTTTAAGTTTTTTGTTGGTTTTTAATGAAGTTTTTTTAACCTAGAAAAGTCTCGATTTTGAAAAATTCAATTCTCATAAATGTTACAGAACTACTCACAGAAACTTTAAACTTGATTAAGGTGAGATATAATAGGATCACAAAACTCTAAAATATGATTAAATTATAAAATAAAACAAAATTAATTCGGTTTTACATAAAATAGAATCCAAAACTTTAGAAAACTTTTTTTATATCAAATGTACTTGAAGTTTTCCTCCAACAATTAAAAAACTCTTTAAATAATTAAGAATAATGTCCTCAGAATTGTCTTTGCTCTAGTTTTTATCAACATCACAAGCGTCTTTCAGCAGATGTCAGATTCATTTGATGGTCGATTGAATTAAGATTTAATTTGGCATGAATCAGATCGATTGATCATACATGCCAATAGCATAAGCTAAACCAAAGCTAATTCTAAGGACGTTCACATTATTACATTAATATTGTATTTATCAATTAAATAAAATACTCATCAGAATGGTAAGCTGATCACATTCGAATGAGATTATCTGATTAAGTGAAAGACTGGAAACTCAAACGTTAGATAAAGTTTGAACAAAAATAAAAAAAAGTTGTACTCTTGAAAGATATTTCTTCTGCTAGTCTTCCTTTGTAAAATGCTTTTACTTTTCGTCAAATAAATTCCCCATAAGCTAGTGAAGCATCGGTAATGGCAGTATCTGGTTACCGAATTTATTCCTTGTGGTAGGCAAATAAATTTATCAAAGTTGTCATTGTCAAAAAATGTGTTTAGAATTTGAAAAAGAAAAATGATTAAAAAATAATTGCAAAATGGTAGAAAAAAAAAGTGGAATCTCTTTCAGCAGTGTTGTAACGTGTTTTTCGAAATATTGTGTCACTACCGCTAACGTCAAAACTGCCATAAGGTCGCGTGTGTTGTAAAATCCTGATGCCTCACCATCGTCTACTAAAAATGACATAGCTAACGCTGTAAATACAACAACTCAAAAAAAAGAAAAGCCAAAAGAAACACTGTAGAACAGTTTTGCGTTCAAAGGTGAAAAAAAAATAGGAAGATAGTTGGACCTTGGTTGAGAGGATTAAAACTCTTCAAGAATGTTTAACTGTCAGGAAGTGTTTGAAAAAAGTTTTGATGCCGTAGGAAGAGACTATGAATTTTTGTCGCTTGTTCAGATCTTGGCATAATTAATAACGGCTGGCTGACTAGTGTGAGATACATTGGAGACTCAACACCACATGTTTTCTCTTCCGTTCCTTATGCCGGTGAGAATTTCTTACTAATGCTTGTAACGCCAAAACTTCCTCTACGAATCTTGTTAAAGTTAATTCAACTTGATCTGATGACTTTACTCAGTTTGAAAACAGCACCCAAATAAGATTAATCAGAAAAACAAAAATCAAATTTCATTTATTTTCCTGTTAAATTGGCTGGATTATTGTAATTTTAAAAGTTAATTTTTGAAGATTCAAAAATCAAAAATTCGTTTGTTTACTATTAATAAATTAGGTTCTCAACATCCTCATAACATTTTGTTATAATTTCATACCTCTTGGCGAATTATTCCGTAAAGTAAATTTTTTATAATTGGAAGCAACATTACTCAAATTTAACCTGAACGCTCTAAGGCTTGAAGTACACTCTAAACTTCACTTGATATTTTCTAAGGGTTTTGTTTGCATTATCCGACTCAACAAAAGAGTGCAAACGAGAACCTATAATATTAAGGTTCTGTTGATCTAATTTACTCCGAGTATGTTCGCAAACTCCAAAATTAATCATAAAGTAAGTGTTATTTTTACAAACAGAGTATACAAAATCTACCAATAGTAATCAATATTTTTTGTAAACGGGCGTTGCGTTATTGTAATTGTTGAAGAAATTATTTTGGGTACAAAATAAGATTTCAAAACATAAACTATGCTCTTTATAACTGTCTGATAACGGAATATTATTTGTTTCTGTTTGAATTGTGCACTTTTATTAAAAATGACCAGCTATAAATTTTATACAAATGTTTTATAATAGAAACAAAACCGAAAAACAATACATGCTGTCGACAAAAACAGTTAGACATTAAATGAGAATTGATTTTATATCAAAATAGTTGTTAATGTCAACATATAAATCTTTCAATTTTCATTTTTAATTAAAAATTTTATTTTCAAAACAGTAAAAAAAGAAAAGTTTTATAGTGTTTAGTTATTGCCTAAACAGTCGTAAAATTGAAGACTTAATAGAGATGTACGTTTTTTGTAATTAAAAAAAAAAATAAATAACGATTTTTAATGGTAAGATATTCTTATCAGTCTTTGCTTTTAAACTAAAACCTGGTTTTGTTACACGTTAAAGGATTAAGACACATTAAATTAAATTCTGACCAATCTATAAAAGAATCGTTCAGGTGTTCAGAAGGCAGTCAAACAGCTACCGTACAGGAAAAGATAATCTTACTCGATAGAGTCATTTCAACTTGACCAAAGTCGTAATTATAATGACTGGCTTCTCAGTGAACTAATGGAGATCTACAGTTGCGGTCTCCGTTTACGGCTACCGACCGCAGTCTTGTCCACAGAATACTTCTAATTAAATTTATGAGGAGGGATACGGCAGGCATAAATATACACTTTTCAAATTCAGAGTATATAATGTTTCTATAGAAAATTTCATTTAAATAATGATTCATTCTAATTTTATTACATTTAATTTTTTATAAGTGTTTTAACATTTTATAATTTATTGTTTTAATGTTTATAGAAAATTAATAAATTGTCGGTAATTGGATGGAAGAAAAACCTAATTATGTTTCATTCAAATTTATAAGTGCATAATAAAATTATGTATTTATACAGTGAGTGTTTTCAAAGATAAGTGATTTAGTTCCAGCACTTTTTCGAAGAATTCTATTTTTTCACACCCTGTCAAAGAACAATTTTTAGTGCAATCCCAACCTAAATTTTGCGTAATGAAACTATAAAAACTAATTACAAATCAAATGACGTCTAACTAAGTTTTTATATAAACAGATGATTTATTTGCAGTTGTACTAAGTACATTAATTACCAAAAATACTTTATTAATTAACTTAATTAATAATTTGCTTTTGCTATATCTGCTTAACAATAATAAAACATAACTAACGATGACATAAAATTAGCATCAGGATGACGTTATTTTCTAATTAAAACTTTACAGCTGAAGTTCTGGTTCCAAATATCATTTATTACATCCACAACGAATTAAAATACCCATATTTGAATTGACGTCTTTATCAGAAAAATTTGGTTTGATATCGCGTCCACTTTGTGGATTAATCTTGATAACGCTAACGCTAAAACTTTGAGCACTAAATAAACAAACACTGAAACAGCGCGCTTTATTTGATTATTCTGTAAAGGTTAATTGTCGTTAAGTCAGTCAAAAAGAGGATATAATTAAGCAATATAGCAAAACAAGTAAAACTGCTTTTGCCAAAAAAAATGTTATCCAGATCAGGGTAGCAGATATAAACAGTTATTTTAAGAGTAAAAGCAATTATTTACCACTCTAGATCGAGAGCGGTTTTGTGCCCGAGCAAGCGAGGACGGCAACAGAGTTTGAGGTTAGTTAAAACCACCTACTGCATTGTTCATAACATTTTTTTATGATTTAATTTCACACATAAAACATAAAATTGTAACTTACTCATTGTTACTGACAACATTAGTATTTAGGTGAAAGTTACTTAGATCAATAACTTCTCCTTAGAAAAAAAAAACATTTATCTATTATCCTTCATTAGGAACTAACTTAATTTATGAAAATATCTTCAATATTCCCGTCTGTTCATTTGAATCTATAGTAAATTTTCCCAAATTCCAAATATCAGCATTCTTTTTAAAATGTTGAAAACATTTATGAATACAACTGAAGTATGATTTGGAAGTAATTTATACTTAATTATTTAATGAAAGCGGCTCAAATTCTTGAAACAACTTTTATATTATTTCAACCTTCAGCCAAATGAAAATCAGTGACTAATGAAGATTTAAAATGAAATAAGCTTTAGAAACAGTGCAAAAAGGAGCAGCGTAAAAGTGGTTTTTAAATAATTCTGTAAAAGAAATTTTCTATAGAAAAGACTTACAAAATATTATACGAAACCTACCATTAACGAAAGTCTACTTACTTTTATTTAAAATTAACACTTTCTCCGAGAAGCTTTCGCACCTTTTAATTTGTAATCATTGCAGTTAACTACATAGTTGTCGTAGCAATGTTACAGTTGTGTGACACCATTCAACATTTACAACTTATGTTGCACAAAGTTAGACACTTTTATTGAAGTTGATCTTGAATTGTCTCACACTTTAATTAAATGTAATTAATGCAAGCTCTTTACCTACTAGGAAAATTTCCGGGACTACCTTTCTCCCGCTTGACAAGACATTCCTATCACAACCAATTACTTACCTCTTGAGTAAACTTTATCAAGACTTCAAGTTTATAACTGGAGACAATTTTTCGTGAAAGCTGCAATCAATTTCAAAGTTTTAATATCAACATATTGATGGTTATAAAAAAGAAATAACGAAATATCTAGGCATTTTTTAACAAATTCCTGATCGTTTCTGTAATCTGATATTTGAAGTGATTTTGTTGGAGAAAGAGCGATAAAGGACAGCTTGAGATAAAATCATTACGGCCTGTTTGTAGATATGTTTCTCTGGAGTACGTACATCAGATTTTTTCCAAATTGCTTAAATCCCAAACAAATAAAATTCAGCTGAAAAACTGACGATACGGAAGTTTTAAGTAGCTAAAAGTTACTTAACATCGTGTTAAAGATTCGACATTGACAAATATGAATTGTACAAGTTTTGTTGACTATTGACATTTGAATTATTTCATGGCTGCACAAATGTATGGTGGTATTCAGAATAAAGCATAAATTATACTTGAAGAATGATTGTCTGTTTGTTATACATTGTCTAACAATTTTACCGAAAAAACTCACCTATTTAAAGTCAGCGCTTCTGTTTGATTGTCTTTTGGTTTCAATGGGCACAGCTTTGTAATTTGTTTCTTTTGTGATTCTGTGTTTCAACGTTGTAGAAATTTCCTGTGTGGCACATTGTTATTCATTTGAGTTCTTGCGTTATACGTATCTAAGCCAGCTTCTTTCTTTCATCAGTGAAAACATCTAACGAATTTTATATTTCTCTCATAGCATTTCCAACGTAATCAAAATGGTTAAGCTCGCTTGGGTAGTGAGCGAAAAATGTTATTTACCAAAATATTTTACGTGAATTTTCTTCAGCCAATCTAACAAAATTAAATACTCTTTGATATAATTTTCTTGTACTTAAAGTTAACAGACATTTTAATAATCAAAATTCAACATAGTTATAATTTAAAAAATGTATTTTTATGAGTTGTCTTGAAATTGATTTAGAGTAGCATCTTCTGCACATTATGCTTACTTGATTTTTTGCAATTAAAAATAAGAGCGATTGGAACAGATTAACACATGATTTCAACTTCCGCTCTCAGCGAAAGCTATAAATGAATCCGAATATTTTAAGATGCTTAAAACACGCTTAGGACATTAGAGTGTAAAAGTAAATCCAGATGTGAATTTTAACATTTTTATTGTACTTATTTTTACACCATATAGTATTGATAGGCAAATAAGTTTTATTTTTATATAAATTTCATCATGCTGTCTAATTACTCAGTCATCAGACATTGACACTCAGTGGTATAAAAATTTAAATACAGCAAATGGCCTTTTGTTGACCGGAATTAGAAAATTGCGGAAATGTCCAAAAGCTGACACATAATTTAATACTTTGAGTTTAAGGTCTCTCATTCAATTTCCTATGTCTTTACCTGTTATTCGAAACAAGATAAATTGATCCAATGTATTTATAAATCATAAAAGTGTTTCCAAAATGCAGTTTGTGTATTCTGTTTCAAATATAGAAGTTGCCTACTCTACTGCTCAGAATTTTTGTAAAATATTCATACCAAACAAGCAGGTGAAATCAATAAATATCTGATTTTTTTACAAATTGACTGATATTTGTGTGTGTTTGAAAATGTTTTAGATACTTTTCTGCATAACAATAAGCATCAAACAGTTTCCTCTTATCTACATAAATTTATATTTTCACGCATCAAAATAAAGCTTTTTTGAAAAAGTGTTTATTTTATTTCCGGCTATAAATAGGTATGAATATAAGTTTTGGACAATGTCTGCATTAAGAGAAATATTATTCATTATTAGACAAAAGCTTTAAAATTACTGGATATGATTAAATGAAAAAAATATATGAAAAGAACGTTGCTTGTAATCTGCTTTCTTACGTATTAGTGTCTTCTGAAATACCGCACATGTCTGAGAAAAAATATAAAAATATTCTTTTCAACGAGACAAATCTTGACAATCCTAATTATTTTTTTGCAAAAACCCTAATTTGACAAAGCTTCTAACAATTTTAAATTATATTTTTTTTATATTTGGTATATATTATCTACTTACGTTTATTGATTATTCAAATTTATATTGTTTGAATATTTATTTTCAGTAATTGATGCATCAGTTATTATAAATACACTATTCGATAGATATTTTTTACAATGTTTTTAGACAAAGTACCCAATCTCAGAAATATAGAGAGATTATGTTAAGCCAAATATAATTGAGACCGGAACAAAACCGAACCTAACTGAACCGAACAAGTACCAGACGAAGTTAGACCAATACCAAACCGACAGTGTTTATCAAACTTAATTTATGAATTATTTTAAAGAGTGGAAAAATAGTCTAATAAAACACCCTATTACACCAAGGATTCGATCTTGGTTCAATCTTGATCTGGTCTGGCATCCATCTTGCTTTGTGTTTAATCATCGTTTTATGACAGTGGAAATTTGCCTAATAAATATGTCAATGTTATTAAGTTTTTCAATTGAAGAGCTAGTTATCATAGCTAGATTTTAACCAAGCGCCAGCTAGGTGAGATGGCATAGAAATCGAACATTTTTTTTAATTTTATCCTAAAGCCATAAAACTATGTTGTCTTTCTCGCTTTTCAAGAGCGTTGGTAAGAGCAAATAAGATAAGCGTTTTCGCTACCTGCTTATTCTATTTCATTTATTTGTAAATTTGTATAGTAACAACAAAGACAAAACTAGTGGCGTATGGAAGTATTATTTGACATAAAGTTCATACGGAATTAAAATGAATTGTCAAAGTGTTTTAAGGTTGGTAAAACATGTCTAGTTACAATATACCAATCAATGTTGGTTTGATTGCATTTCAAATTTGACAGTTGATTGTCAATTGTGACAACGGTGAGACTTCTTCTTTATTCCTCGCTTTATTCAAACTGACACTTCACCAATTTTACAAATAATCGTTGTATTTTCACATACTTACATTTTTTAATTATTTTTTTCATGTCAAAATATGCTCAAAATAACCTCACTTAATTAGGTTACTAGGTTTGGGAATATTCTATATACAGCTGTTCCGTAAATCTACATTTTAGGGTGGTACAGGTCGGATTTCCAAGGAAATTATCATCATATTAATAAATGGAGAATATTTAGATATGTAACGCATGCAAATGTTAAATTATCTAATTATCACTGATCTAAGTTATTATGCCAAATAGCGTTTTTTCAATTACATGGATCAGTAAGTTTTAATAAGGTATACTCTAAATCAAATATAATTCCATTAATTAAAAATGTAATGTTCAACTTATTAAAGAGACACTGAATAGTTGATCGTTTAATTAATAACATACCTTTTCCAAATATAGAGAAAATCTTAAGTTAATTAAAATCTGAAACTACTAAATATATTTAATCCTCCATTTAAATGAAAAGTTGAAAAACGGATATTATGGTGATTGCCGGTATAACTGAAACTAATTAAACATCACTTAAAATTTTATTAATTTAATTGGATACTGATTCTATAGAAAAGTAAAGATATTACCAATAAGTTCAATTTGAAATTTAATTATGATTGATACTTGTTCTATTAGATAAATACGAAAGAGTATTTTATTCCAACTGTAAGTATTTTTTTATTCTAATCCAAGTATGCATAAAATCTCCCACGCAGGATTATGTTAAGACCTCCCATATTCTCATTACCAGCACCAATAATCAAAATATCTGATTCTCACACGTAAATATCCATATGTATATCGAACGTCTTCAATAGTGTTGAAGAAATGTGACTGACCGGAAAGCTTGACCCCGCGGCGCCATCCAACGTTAAAATTTACCATACTTGCTCTTCTCATTCGACCCACTCACAACCTCATATGAGAGTACAAACAACGGCAATATCTTCTGCAATATACCCACGATCTTTGTAATAAGTACCGTAAAGATATACATAGCAATTTAAATAAATGCTTTCTAGAAATATAATCATAAATTTTTTTCACTTTTTTTGTATATAACGAAGCTTTTTCCGCAAAATTCATATCAGGATGTTTTTGTTCGGATATTTTTGTTACATGCAAAATTGGCTTCGTTTTAATACTGTCCAAAAGTTTTATGCTGATCTATAGTTTCAAACAAAGTATGGTCATTATTTGAAAAAATCTAGTTAGAGAGGATGAAATATCACTGAAACTATTATATTTGTAGAGGTTTAACAAACAAAAAAAATCCCAAATGAATCGTAAAAAATAAATAAAAATAAATCTTAGAGAATTATTATTTTTATTAAGGTCCCAGATTTATTTTTATTAAGGTCAGGTGGGGTAATTGTGTTTTTGAACAGTTTTCAAATTCAATACTTTTTTTACATTTAACATTTCATTCAATTTTGATATCTTGGACCTAAAATGTGTTCATGGGATTTACATTATCATAATCATAAAATACCCCTTTGTTTGAGGGTAGTTGTGAACAAGTTCTATCCAAAGGCATAGAGCTCTTCCAGCTTTTAATTTATTAATGATAATATCGCGCTCTTCCGTTCTATGAAAAATGACAGATCTAAATTTCATAAAATTCTTCAGCTTGACAAAAGGTCTTGTTTCAGTTTTTGACATCTGATTTTGCTTTAACTAATTTTTCTAGACAATACGACGAGTCAAATGTCTTCTTTTCTAATCATATAAAGTTAAAAAGGCTATTATCTAAATTATTGCAGCTAAAGAAAGAAATATGTAACGTTTCCAATTACCCCAAGTTTACAATGACCTCAATTAACACTGATATATAATAAAAAAAATTCTATTTTATAGATAAGAAATGATGCACTATATTAAATTTTCTTAACTCTTATTTTAGAAGGAAAATATTACCGCTTCCGCTATAAAACAATCCAAGAACTAGTTTTATTTTTTCATAAAAGCTTTATAACTCCGCCAAGAAATTTATCGGTATTTTCACTCGTTTTATTGCACAAACTTTGTCTATGGATCATACAAGATAAACTATAACAATGTCAAAGAATACTTTTTTGAAAAAACAAAAATACTCAACAATTTTTTTCCATATTTTTCTGAAGAGTTTTTTGAATATAATTTGGTTAACTAGTTATAAATTACAAATTATAATAAAACCACCTTTTATGATCAAGCAATACTAATTAATTTCACTCACAGTATGTGGTTGAGTATATTAGATAAATTGCAATTTTTAGCATAGACATTTATTATTATTGCTTGCAGCTATTAAAAGACAAAAAATGGGTACACATTTGCGTTCACTACCGGTTTGTAGCACTTGCCGCGAACAGAATAATAAAGGTTGGTTGTAAATACTACAATTTGAAATCTTATTCCAATACTAACGTGTTGTTAATTGCATCACTCAATAGAAACTAAACTTTGAGTCAAAAAGTAAAAAATTACGCTTTTACGCTTTCCTGTTTTATCACGCTCCATTCAAACATGACATAAAGCACATCTTTAGAGAGAAGCTGTGAAACTGTGTAAAGGATCATTAGAAGATTTATCTTGTTGAATATATGGCATTTGAAACTATTTATATACTTAGTCTTCTGTAAATTTGAAAAAAATGTAACGCATAAAATAACGTATTAATTGATGAAACAATTAAATAAAATATCTTACCTCAAGAAACATTTCGTTTACATCGTGTAGTGTCAATTCATTCTTAGAAGGATTTATTACCAGGACTCAGATTTCCCGAAGTCGATTTTCCTATGATTCATCCATGATTTATGTTGTAATTGAAAAAAAACAATATTTTCTTTTTAGATTTTTAAATTTGATCTATTTAACATTGTACTTTTTTTTTCTTCCGATGTTATCAGCATGTGTTCAATCTACGTAACGAACAAGCACAAATAAAAGTACAAGAGTCGGCAACCATCATCACCTCAACTCGCACGGTGGTTGGAATATAACTGGTCACGGTTATCTTGAGCGCTGTCGCGTTGCCAGCTGACCTCTTTACTTCATGTGCGCAACTCCAAAGGAAGAAAAGAAGTTTGAGGTCCATGGCCTCAGCTCAGCTACCTACAAGAACTTCTCGCCGAAAAGAAATCTGGGATTCTGGGGGTCTTCGTAAACCAACAAGTGGATTATAACGCATTGTATATTATTTCTTTTCTTTTCGCTATTCTTTCATTTCTCGCGTTAATAGAATTTGGGGATGAATTACGAAATACACACCAACATATAAGAGCCATCTGCGTTGGTGTTCTGAAGGACATGGCGTGTAATGCATGTCTGCAAAAAAGGGCAAGGAAGGAAAATGGTTTAACCGCTAAGATTTTAGTTTTTTATTTTCTCATTCATTAGGTACCTAATACACAATTTGTTGTATTTTTTTAGATATTTATATTCAATTCCAGTGTAATAAAGATGGCAGTTCAATCGTTAAAAGGACTTACACTTTCTCCCTTGACAATGCTTAATATTTATTATTCATTGTCTTTAAGCTCAAGAAACGTTAATGATGGACAGTTCAACAATAATATTCCGTCTAATAATTTTTGCATAAGATAAAATGTTTAGCTTTCCCCCTCATTTTTGTTAAAACTGTTGTAATAACAAACGTACTAGATGCTCAGAAAAGTTCATTTGTAGCAATGGAAAAATCCGGTTGGTTTTCTGTAACATTTAATTGAAAGCATCAAAAACTTTAGTGAAGTGAAGAAACGTAACATATTATTAACACCATTCCTGAATATTAACTAGTCCTTTGACAGGGTTTATATTAAGTGTAGTAAGTACGAGCTTCGAGAAATTAGCTTTCTAGATTACAAACTAAGATTATTACTGCAGGAAATGTACGAAAATGGTTTTGGCAAGGCTACTAAAAAGTTGAATGCTTGGACAATGTTAGTGTAAAAAGTGTTTTTACTAACATTTCAAAGCATCTTTTTTTTATGATCTTGAGATGGTTTAAGTAGACAGATATACAAACTTATGCTTTGAGATTTTTTTTTCCTATTTGCTGTAGACAGTAAGTTATGTTATTATAATGACGCAACACTAATGACTGCTACTGCAGAGCAGTTGAGCTTTAACGGCGAAGATATGTATTGATATTCCATAACTCAGAATAAATGGTCAGGAACATAAGGATAATTTGATATTGTTTTTTTTTCTCAGATAACTCTTACAATATTTTTTTAGGTAATAAAATTTTTGTAAATGATATATATTTTTGTAAGTAGTTGTAGATAAAATACACGGAATTAGAATTTTTTAGAATTTATATTGTAGAGAATGATAGGTGTTGACATTTTGACGTAGTATTTTTTATGCTCAACGTTTGATGGTATTTTAATAAAGCTTATTATCAACAATAATATTATGATGGATGGAAGAAATTAACTCCAAAAATCTGCTCAGCACCGTAAGAATGTTCTGATGTTCTACTAGATAATCAAAGTATGATAATTTTGGTATGAAATAGACAAATTTTGATAATTTAAATGTCTTCAAAGAATATTTAGAAAAATAATTCAAGCTATTGAATAACAATGCTAATAAAGGTAAAAGGTAAAAAATCCAAGTTCAGACACCCTAAGGAATTCATAATACATTTTGTTTAATACAATATGCCTGTATTTGTTTTGACTTTTTAGAATGAATAACCACTTCTGAATGAGTTTGAATAAATATTTCATATAAAATTTTGCAAAAAAAATTATACTTTTATGTGGCTAGCCTCACTTTCACCTAACTCAGACAACATAAATGATTTTTTATTCTGTAACTGCATATTAGTCAACTGTATAAAGGAATTAGTATGTGCCAAGAGAGGGTTAACAATAAATCTAGATATTGAAAACTCGTTGATTTCAATTTATCAGATTTTATATCGTGCAATGTCATTTGATCCTCAAAGAGACTGGAAAGTGCATTCATTCAATGTTTCAAAGTTTTTTAAGAAAAAAAAATCAATTTTTGGTACCGGGTTTAGAGGATGCCAAATTTGTAATTCAAAAACTGTAGGAATAAGTAAGAAAATAACAGTAAAAAAAATAAGTTAAATAATTTTTACATGTTCTTTAATAGCTTCCAATAAGAAGCTGTTCCACGAATTTTGGGACATTTTGTATATCCGGCATTTTTGCAGTGTTTCTGTTATTAATACAGTTTGTTCAAAAAAGATGGTAAAATATTGATGATTGAAAGCTGTCAAGGCACAGTCAACGAAAATCAAGAGAGAAAAAGTAGGCAACTTCAAACACACCGATTAGTTTTGCTCTCTCGTGTATCTTCCCCCCTTAAGGGGTAATAATATGGATCAAAACAAGCAGAAGAGTCTTAATAAACATGGGTCCGCAAAACAATGGTTTTGGAGATACGATCGATTTTTTTTATGTGTGTCGTCTAGACTTGACGGACTCTCACTTCCTCCATTTGAAAATGAAAACTTCATTCCGAACCTTTTTTTAATTCCTCATCTTCGAATTTTTGGTTGAAAACGTATGTTGACTAAGCTGACTGACACACCAAAACAAATTCAATAGATATCAGAAGTAGGTAAAAATAGAAATGCCAAGTACTTATGTTTATAATAATCGGACTAATTTTTTACATTCTCTCTTTTTCTCTTTCATTCCATAATAAACATAATCAATTTTAGATGGTTTGAATTTGAAGTTTTGAATTGAATGCCCTTATGAGATTTCTTTGTAATGCTCAGTATTATAGTAATAAAGCATAAATATAGACATTATGATAGAATTTCTAAAAAATGAAAGCGATTCAAATATTTAACCAGTTAAAAATATCTTTTAATTGTTGTTGGTCCAGTTGTTAGAATACAATTTGTATAGTACCATAAATTCTATTAAACGTCAGCAAAATGTTAGTGAATTGATAATGGATACATTTTACATGCTTATTTAATACTACTGTAATCTGACCGAAAAACAAATTAAAGATTTTGACTTTATGAAACTTTGAAATGACTCGGTTAACGTAAAATTTGCTCGTCACGAGAAGAAGCCATTAGAATTTAAATTTAACATCAATATCCACTATTATCTCAATAACAATCTATTATATAAAGTTAACAGAACCGCCCAAACAAGAGAAAAAGCAGATAAAAAACGAATTGTCTTTTATTTGACTTCAAACAATGTCACTTTAAATCATAAAAAGTTTTTTGGATTTTAGTTGACTGAATTAATCATTGTGTATGGAATAGAATTATATCACTATTGTTTTTCTTTACTTTATGTCATCATTAAAATGCGTATTTTCATTCTGAAGGGCAATTCAAATTGCTTAATGTTTGTCTATTGGAAAAGTGCCACAAATTTGTTGAAGAATCCGGCATTGTAATGTTGCTTTTATTCCTAATTCCGGGATAAATCTAAGCGAATGGTGCATAGTCGTAAACAAAGATGTGTTCATCATATTGTGCGGAGGCGCACGCGGTCAGACTGCAGCTTTGTAGTGGAGGGACGCAGGGTGCCAAGAAGACCGACGCTTGGAGAGCGTCCAGACGTCGGTGCAGCGACAGTCCGACACGAGATCGTCGTTTTCGACTTTCCGTTGCTTTTGCAACAATTTTGTAAAACTACAATGTAATCTACAATTATTAAAATCTTTTTCGACGTGATGGACACTAAATAGCAACTGAGAAGAGGTGGAGGAATATCGTTTATGGTGAGTGGGTTTAAAGTACTATTTATATGCAGTTTTGACATTTTATCTTGCTGCTTTCATCGTAAACAAAATATTAACAGTAAAGTTTAAGTTGAACTATTCTCCTGATGTGATTTTAATTTGGATTTACGTTTTTGAAGAAGTGTAATAATAGAACAAAACTACATTATGACGACACTCGGTAATGGCGCATTGCAAGGACTCCATAATTTCGTAAGGAGTAAACGTTTCGTTACATTTACAATGGAACTAACATGCAATCACTTTATAGTTTTTTTCTCTAACAAATAAAACCAATATTCAATTCTTATATATATTTTTATTTCTATCATGGCTTTGCAGACAATAAAATACTGTATCACTATTTACTTTTACTACTCAGGATCTTTATTTATACTTAAAATACGAACCTTGTAGAAGTATCGTTGAACACCTCTCCAAGTTCAAAAACACAATAATTGACTTAATACTACAACCTTTTATTTTTTTGGGTAGTTAAGCAAAACTGACTAGACAAAATTTTTAGTCTTCTCATAAATTCCATTCTAGTTGAGATTTTTTATATTAGATCGTATATTCATAACTACGAGTTAATAACTTTTATTCTTTCTTATTTGGACATTTCTTATTTATAATTTTATATTTTAAGTAAAGGATCATGACTTGCAGACAAACTTCTTTGCTTTTTTTATTTTTCAATAACAATAAGTGTTTATTAGAGTAAAATAGAAGTAGAAGTATTATAGTGACAATCTAACTTGAAAAATCTTAACCAATCATTTTTCTTCTTTCTTTCACATCAACCAAGTCCTAAGTAAGCTTTAGATTTTTGTCCCAACAAGAATTATGCCAAATTCTTGATAAGCGAGAAGATTTATGTCAAAAAATTTTACAAAACTGTCATATAATGTAAAAAGTTGAAGAACTGAAAGAACGAAAGTACAGATCGATGTACAGAACCCGATTCATTTAATATTTCTTCAGTTTTATTTGTTTATTGGTAAGTAGCAACTCGTAGCGATTTTTGTTGCAACAGCTGCTCGTGAAAAGCAACGAATATTGTTGGCAAGAATCTTAAATTCAACGTAAATCATATTATCAAAAAATGCTTAGTTGCGGAAATAAAACTCTTCAAAGATGGCAAACCAACAACGGTTCAATTCAAATAACTTTACAACGGATTCCTATTAAATGATGAAAATTTGCACAGTAGCTGATTGGAAAATGAGTTAGGTTTATTCAATATTAGTACTCATAACTATTTTGTATTTGGCAGTTTCCCTGTTTTTACTTGACATTAGACAAATTTCTGCATTTTTACAAAAAAATTCGTCTCTGTTTGAATTTACAACTTTTTTTGAAGAGCGTTCATGGACACCTGTATTCAAAAAGTATTTACAAGGTGATTCGAAAGGATCGGACCAAAAGTCGAGTAATCTTAATATCTATTCAGTTTTTTACAAAAATGCATACAAAAATTTTCTGCAAGCTTTATTTAGGTTAATAATTGACTCTACGACAACTAATTTGATGTCGATTTTTTCTATCAAGATTACACTTTAGGTTCAGACTTTTATTAATTAAAGGCAGAAAATAGTCTTCTCTGAAAAAACACAAAATTCGAATATGGCGGGCGTCTATCCATAACTCAAAAAATTCTGATAGTATATTATTGAAAAGTTGGTAACGTATTTTCTTTGACATGCTCTATTTGACTAAAATATTTTAAAAAATCTGACACTTACTGTTATACCGGAAGTAGACCTCAACTTTTTATTTTAAATGGAACACTTTATATTATTCCACTTTTCTGAATTCTGCGACATATTTTAGGTCACATTTATACCAACAATTTTTTCCTTAAACTCAACCGTTTTAATGATCTCTGCAACTTTAATTGAAAAATGACACATGCAGATTGCAGAGTTAGAGGTAATCAGTAAATAATTACGGCTAAACGGCTATTTATTTTAAAATAATCTTTTGGCATTTTATAAATCAACATTTTAGACAGTGACCTCTTTACAAAATTATACCCATCTTCTGCAGGATGTTCAAAAAAGATATTTGAAATCAAAACTCAAAATTTTCAAATGGTAATCCCTATTTATTTTATCAAATAATAATTTTTATCGAATAAAAGCGCTTTATGGTAAAGTGTCTTGAACGCGTGACTGAAAAGCGCTTCATCAATTGACTAAGCGCATCTTTCTGCTGGAATTTGCTGAAAGTTTTAGCCGTATACATTATATTTAATTTAAGAATAAATGTTTTTGTTGAATAAGATGAAATCATATTTAAGATTAAGATTTTCATTAACATTTCTTTCCAGCATATTTTCAATTGATTAATTGACTAAAACCGATAAAATCTTGAAAACACCGCGGATATATAACATTGTCATACCATCCTTAGAAGTCTCAGAATCTTGTTATATGTTAATAACTATTATATTGGAGAGACGTAGTGCTAAAAAATTAAAAATTTATTATAATCTTCTCACTCTGGCAGTGCAATTACAACATTTTTCTTATTACAATTTTACAATTTAGGTAGAAGTAGAATAGAATCAGAAACAAAAATCATTCTATATGTTTAATGAGTTGTTTTATCTACTACGTAAATGATTATATGAAGATGACGTTAGTTTTACTGAAAGTGTAAAATTTTAATACGAAATAAATTACTAACACGCCACCGGCAAAACATACTTAGAAACCAATTTTTTAAACTATAAATAGAATTGATCTTGATTAAAACTAGTTTAATTTAATATTACAGATTCAGACAAATTTGCCCTTAAAATAAAATAAATAACATTTTGCACCGTTTTAACACGGGATAATGCTTTGAGTATAACAAAAAGTATCATGAGTTAGGTTTTTCTAGTTAGTTTTTTTAAGTCAAAAGTTTTTGAAGTTATTGAATATTTGAGAGATAATTTGTGCCGTTTCGAATAAGAAAAGTATAAAAAAAACATGAAATTAAAATCTTTAAAATTATAGCTCTATCTCTCATTTCATTAGTTTTTTTTTCAATAAAATCAACCAAAAGTTAAAAAAAAAAATAATCGGCCAGATTTCCGAACACATATCTTATGAACTCATGTTTATCAAAACTTTTCTGCTTATTATGATCAATATTATTAACTTTTTAGATATTTCATAAAATATCTTTCCATTATCCTTTATAGAGTACCGAATAAAAAACACCGTAAGCCATAATTTTATTCTTTACAATCAGACTTCAATCAATAATGGGATACACTCGTTGCTGATTGACATAATTATTACCAATAGAACTACACTGATTTTTTTATTGGTTAATTTACGGTGGGCAATAAACCAACTATTTTGAATTATAAAATTTTCATATTTTTTAACACCCTGTAAAAAGAATCGTTCTCACTCTAGAACTGACGCTGCAGAGGTCCCACCATTCTGTAGTCGTTTTGAAAATAATTACAAAAAAGGCTATTTTGCGTTCACAGAACCGTCTCATTGACCTATAGTTCGTGTGCTAGACTTTCTTTCCGAGCAGAATAAATCTTCTTCAGGGTCAGCTGTTTTGACGGTCTTACTTCGTTGAGGAATGTACCTTATTTAAAAAAATAATGTACTGTTGAGGCTATATTTATTTATTTGACAATTATTATTCAGGCAACTTTTTCGAAACTCTGTCAAAATCTCTCGGAGTAGGCTTGACAAAAATACTTAGTCATAACTTTAATACTGCGTCCATACAGCAACATAGCACTAAGAACTAGCAATTTGAAAATCAACAACTACAAAGATGAATATACAGTTTCAAATGGGAGCGTTCGTACAGCTGTTAACTAAAAACTAAAAGGGCAAACAGTTACCAATTTTCTTAATTGAATTCCTAGTTGAATCAAGATTTCGCATGTCTTAAAATAATTCTGACCTTTCGACATGCTTTGACTGTCATTAATTTTAGGACACACCAATAAAGCGCACGCGTAATTTTAAATTTGTAGTGTTTATCAACTCTTGCTTTACTTTAATTGCTAATTCTTAGTTCTATGTTGCTGTATGAACGCGGCATTTTGCCGTTAACAAAGTTTTAAAAAATTAAAATTTCTATTATTTCGGGAATTAAAGACTTCAAAAAATTGCAATATTTAAGTAACCGAAAAAATGTCATTAGATATACATCATTTTGCTATAAATTTTAATTAAATAAACAATATTTTGTATCCTTCATATGAAAATAATAATAGCGTATAATATGATTTTTGCTATACTGTACTTAGTTATTTATTATTTGGAATTATTTTTGAATAGAATAATTTCTACCAAATATAAGTTTTTAATAATTCAAAATTGTATTTTAAGTTCTTATCATCTGATTGAATAAGATAAGCTATTATTAAAAACTACTTCGTTCCACATCTTTTATTTTGTTTATTGTTTCTATGGACGTAGATTAACTTTACCTGAATAATTATGTTGCATTAAAGACGGGATTGTAAGCTCCAAGATACATAAGTGAAAAGTGTCTGGCAAACTGGATTTGTAAGTATCAAATAGATTTACATTTTCATTTATTCAGAATGCAAAAATAATCATTAATGGACTGTTAAAACGACTTTAGAAGTGAAAATAACTTTATAAACAATTCGAGAAGCAGTCCTTGAGAGTTGAATACTTTTTACTTCAATTGTTTATCTAAATAATTATTCGTTTGAAATCATTTCTTAATTATATCTATAGTGATAACGAAGTAATTGAATTTCAAAACAATAATCAAAACTTTCACAATTCAAAGTTTTAACACTTAATTTTAATTATAACTATCTGTGACATGTGCAATTATTAATATTCTACAAATGTGGCAATAATTTAATTAGAAAATAAATAAAATTGATTGTTTTAATATTTTCTACTAATTGTTTGTGAGAATAATAAAATAATAACTATTATAAGTTTACATATAGGTGATAACTATATGCTGATGTATTTGTTTCAGCTGACTTGTCGCACATACCCAGGATATAATAAGGATACTAGTTTCTGGTGACCTGGAGAAACTATTTCCTCGTGCAAATCATGCTTTTCCCTGTCTATGTTCGACAATACATTTGAAATTCACTATTGTGTCAAGTTGGATTTCCCAAGACAATTCGATATTCCTCCATACTTTCTTTTTATGTATTTGTAAAATACAAGCTGACTTACATATGTATATAGAATAAAACTGTATTACTTAAATTGATTCATTCCCTCTAAAATCGGTTGCATTTTAACGTCCTGGATAAATTCTAATGTAATACTTATTAAATTTATGACATTTTCAATAGTAGCTTAATAAACCCTCTGATTATAAACATAGTTTCTAGATTTAATAAATAAATAATTAACAATTAGTAAAAAATCTAGTAGGGAAACATTAACCTATTTTCAATACAACTATCTTTAATAAAACGCATGCTATTTTATAATATATTTATACGTTTTTGAGTACCTTCTTATACTATTAGATATTAGCATTATTATCCATGTAATGTGAGAGTTAGGTCATCTTTTCACCCAGGGAACACTTGTAATACTTGTAGTAAAAAGCTTGTTAATTAATGTAGGCATAGATTCATAGTATTGTTATGCCTTTACAGGTAATTTTTTGCTTCTACATATTATATTATAATAACAGCATACATATTGTGCATTATTTCGAAATCCCGATCTTTCTGTTCAAGATTGTAATATTCACTTTAAGTTAGCCAATTGATACAAATATATAATGTACTGTATACATATGAGACATGTGAAAGCAGTAAGTATCATATGTTTATTATTTTTGATAAGCGATGGCCGTGAAATTGAAAATTTCTGAAACATATAGCCTGAATTGATTCATTATACATATTTGGTAAGATCAACTAAATTCGAATAAATTCGATAATTAATAGACTGTTAAAACCTAAGTGAAGTAATGAAAGGACAGCAAATACTGATGTTTTTTATACCAAAGCGTGAAATTGGTCATTGAGGCGTATGGTAAGTGATAAAACTGCATTACTTTATTATAGAATGCAGTTTTTCTCCAATTTAGTATGTTTTTGCAGATTTTTTACGTATACTTTTTGCAAACCAAATTCTAATATCAAAGTTGTTAGCTTAATAACTAAATTTTTATTTACATCCCAAACCTTTATAAAAGTATTCAGCAAAGCATAGATTTACGACTTCTTAGTCAAGTGCTTTTTTCTGTTTTTTGTTTCTATGCTACATGTACTTGTGGAATATATAAAATAGTAGATGTTGAACATTTACAGTGGATGTACAATGGACGCATAAAATAATACTGTACTTACTTTATAGGCTATTTATGGACTAAATATGCAGTTGAAAGCCTTCTGAACTCTAAGTTATTTTATGCCGTTTTATCAAAATTAGAATTATAAATAAAAACGATTTTTTTCACAGCTTCATAGATGTAAACAGAAATTAATTAGATATTCCGGTATTTGACCCAATCTACCACAAACAAACTGAAGAATATATATATAGTGTATTTTTTTTTTAATTATTTGTGTATTATGTGATGTAAAAAACCTTATTTTTTGCGACCTTTAGCGTTTTTGTGTGAATCTAATCGTAATGACAGAATAAGATATAATGAAAGATAATTGTCGAAATATTAATATGACCATTTTATCTCATTTTCCCTACAAGGGTGTTTTGATTTTATGTTTTCAGAAAGCATATTCGTTTTTGTTTTATAATATCAGATCTACGCTGACAATTTAATAAAATTCCAACGATTTTTCTCAAGTGGTTACTAAACTTCTCAAGTTAAGAAAAATAACAAGTAAAATATTCAATTATTGATAGACACAAATGATTCTCAATATTTTCTTTGATTTAGAAATATTCAATTCATCAAACATAACAGCAGTCATTAAAAATTATTAACTGTTAAAAAGATAATTACAAACCATAACCTCTTGATATAATGTTAGCGGAATAAAACAAAGCAGAAGTTACAATTAGTCAATTTTGGTTTTTGTTCTTATTAATCACTTGACTCTACAGATCATTTTGGAACAAAGATATCAAGCGAACTTTCACTAATCCCTCCACTTAACGAAATCGCGAAACAGCGATCCACTGAGGAAAGCTCCCGCTTCATTTTGTTTTGTTGTTTGAAGAGTGTTTATTTAAAGCATTTTGAGAATAGCGTTCAAAGGAGGGGATTATCTATATGACATCGCTTATAATGAAAAGTTACCACATACTATTGTTTATATTCAACGAAAACGTTTAGTATTCCATATAATCAATAACTGTTTTATAAACAATGTAATTAAATCTGTATTGTGTTTTGTGTTTGGTGACTTCAAATAAAATTTTAGGTGAGTTTGGACACTTCAGCGCCTCGAAATTTCAATGGAAATTCTAAATTAGTAAACAAATAGTATGGACAATTATGTACAATTGACCTTGTTGCTGTTATCACAGATATATTATCAGCGCGACTATTCTTAATTTGAGAAACCGAAACGTGACTGAATGTTTAATTTCAGAAATCTGTTTCACTTAAATAAGCATGATTTTAGCAATTAAATAAAAATTAATTACTTACTTCTCTTAATTTTGAGGCTTTTAAATTTTTGTTTGAAGAAAGTCGGTAAATATAGACACATGTGAATCTTAATGTTTGGAGGTCAAGTGCAATTCATTTATGATGGTGTCTGGGAACAATATGAAAAATAATGTGAGGGAAAAGGAAAATCTGAGTTCTAAAGTTTCAGTTAAAAAGTAAAAAAATGTTTCAAATTTAAAAAAAAATGTTAAAGTATGAAAATTGATTCTAGAATTTAAGTAGTGCAAGTTAGAAGTTTGAAACAAGTGAAAAGTTTCAAGACTTAATGTCGACACTCGAAGAATATCAAGCTTATTTATACATATATTCATGGAGATGCATGTAGTAAATGTATAATTCGCTATACATAAATAATGCCTGTCATAAGAGACCTCACGATATGCTAACTGATATTTTATGAATAATACATTTACAAATTTTGAAAGCACTTACAAAATAAAATATGTCATTTGTTATTTACATTGAAAATTTTCTAAAAATTCATTATTTAAATATCATGAAGAATACTTTAAAGTTTACTCTAAGCAAACGGCAGAAAATTACGTTCCTTATTCCATGTTTGACATTATCATTCCAACAGCATATAGTTACTGAGTCAACTGAGTGTTAATGAATTGTTTTATTTTCTATGGAGCTTAATTTTGAACTTAAAACACTAAAACTTAAAATAATGAAATAATAAATAACCAAAAACTAGTAGATACCTCCTTAAGAAAAGTACTCAGCCACTTACAATAATTTTATTAATTTGTTTATCTTGTTGATGATGATGATGACTGTACTGAATTTTATTTGACATGCTCTAAAATATTTTCGAAAATCTGACAATTCCGGTTATACCGGAATTGGATCTCATTTTTTTGTATGCTATCATTTTTTTTTGATAGACGCTGACGTCGTGAGAAACCTGTGTTTTATGGCATTTAAGAATTGTTCATAAAATTACATAAATACTCTTTTTGAAATTTTTGACATTTGACTAACTAAACTAATTAAAAAATCAATTTCCCAAAATTATTTTGAGACAGATTAATACATCTTAATCGTAAATAAAATGCATGTAGTTATCCATTATTTGCAATTAAGTGACTATCTTGTAGATACTATGATTGCATTTATTAATAAAAAAAATGATAGTAAAAATGTTTCGGGAATGATTTTGGAACTAAAATAGCAAATGCCGTTAATGTACCACCAAGCACCAAGAACACAGAGACTTCTATCTGGTGTTAATTTGGAATATTTTTTTCAAGTAATCATGATTATGAGAAAGACGTCATTAGAACAATATCTTAGAATTTGAGACAGGAAGAAAGCTAATCTGGTAGTTAAAATAAATTGTTTGAATTTTGTCTAATGTATTAATCTTTCCAAAATACACTCACGCTCAATTTCTTAGTAAGTTACAATGTTTTTGATTACCTCAAGTCTGACTGTCATAAGGCAATTACTTTCGAATTAAAGGTATTGGGCAAAATCACTTCAGCTTCGCTGTCGTGATTTTTTCATATCTTTAATTCTCGAGTAATTTTCATATAAACAAGACTTTCGATCAAAAACATTCTATCCGCTAAAAATTTTGCTCTTGCGTATTTATCTCCGATAAATAATTTTTGGCATACTTTTTGTCAAAGTATTAGCTGATACACAGATCACAAAGTCTTTTCAAAATATTGTGCAGGGTGCTACAGAATTCGCACCAAACATTGACAAAACTTAATTTTCTCAAACGTACATCCTTTTTATGTCAGCAAAGAAATCTTTGTTTTTGAGGTATTCTATAATTTTCGTAATTTCCATTCAGTTCCTATAGTAAGCAATGCAGCTGCACTGGTTTACCACAGTAAGCCGCAAAAATGTATAAAAATTCTTTTTTTGCCATCACAGAAACAAAGCGGCGTTTTAGGCGGATAAGACATTTAGTAGAATATTGAAATATAAATGTTGACTTTTTTTGGTTTTTATAATGATTGGCATAAATTATCAAAATTTGCGATTATTTCAAAAACTATTACAAATATAAGATAGTCGTATTGGCAAAATGTTACTGAAATTCGACTAGATCTTGACTGGTAGCATAAAAAATAGAGTTTCTATTTAAAAAAAAAAATGAGATTTGCTATAATTTTGAAGCCAGTGTTTGATAAGAATTCTGTTACTTACTGTATAATATTCTACCATGTTTTTTTCAACCTACTATTCTGCTTAAATTTATTTGTTTGAATTGTAGATATACTACGATTTTAACTAAGAGAGTCAGCTGTCAAATATAACAAGCAATAAATATCCAAAACAATAAATTAATTCTCAAAAACATTTTTTTCACTGGGAATAAAAGATGGCAATATGCATCGATTTTGCATAATCAGTCAATAATACAAAAATTGTGTTGAAAAAGTAATATTTAAGTATTTAGAATAAAATTACTTAGCTATATTAATAATACTGTCAAAACCCATAGGTACTTAATAACAATAGAGTATTATCTGCTAAATTTCGCTGTTGTTTGTAGCAAAAAACATGACTGTTAATTAGGCTTTCACTCTTTTGTCAGAACGTTATTTTTGGCAAATCAGATCCTGCGGTCAATACGAATTAAACAGATTTCCTCATTAAAAAATTGCATCATCATTTAAAGCGTTTTTAACCAAACAATGGATTTCATGACTTACTTAACTCTAATTTACGACTCATTTCCTTTCAATATTGATGTCTATCCCCATGATGAAAACGGTAAATAGAAATGCACTATAGAAAATTATCATTATATCCACAAATAATCATTATACGATTCGAGGCCAATAGATCCGCCATAATGCGTACATATTTTTTTTAAATTATTGAAAATTTCGCTATCATCATAAGTGAAACTTTTAATTAAACTAATTTTTTTGGATTAGCGATAAAGATTAAAAAAATGATTATTTTATTTTTACATTTATACCTCTGACATTCTTACAACACATTTCAATAAAATGTGATTTTGAATAATTGTTTCCTTATTCTGCTTTGGTTGAATACTTTCTTAAGGACATACTGTGAAAGCTAATTCATTGTGTCAATAATATACAATATGATGTACCAAATTTTCTCTTCAAGTTAAAAGCAATTAAGAACAAGTGAAATTTTGTAGCGTATATGATATTTAAAAAAGTTTGCATAAACGTGAATGATAAAGTCAAATAATGAATGTTCTCGTTATCGTTATCTAAATTTTTCTACACCTACGAACTTCGGCTTGAGCTTAAGTAGATCCCACATTAGAAAGTTTTAAATCGTTTATACTTATTATATCAGATGATTTACATACTATATATGTATAACAATAGAAGCAGTCATAACAAAAGGTCAGTAGGTGAAGATGATAATGTAACTATAAAATATTCAAGTGTCACATTTTAAGAAAATGGGTGTGGCTGAAAAATGTAAGAAGCAATGGAGAAAGCGGATATCTTCATAAGATATTAACATGCACTTTTCTTGAAACAGTTGAAGATAATCCCGCAACACTAAATAGTCTAAGCAAATTGGCTTAGACACATAAATAGACACTGAGATTGAAAAAAAAATATTCAGTAGACAGTAGTGCCCAACCCAAATAAAGTCTGATATGAAAATTTAATTTATAACAAAAATTGAACTCTTTTAATAATTTTGGAAAAGCAGCCTACAATTTTTTCTAGGTTTGTCAGTCTTTTTTGACACAATTGCTAGCTGGTAGTTTTTTCCCAACTTGCAATTTTTCATATCCGAGTTGTAATGTCATTTATGTCTTTCAGAATACGAAAATTTATTGAATTCTGTTTTAATTCCGACATTATGTAGTCAGCAAACTTGAATATGTTCACATTTTAAATTAGTCGTCTTGCCAAATTTTTTTACCCAAAAAGAATTATATATAGGTGTTCGGTAAAAAACGCCGCAAGCAATAACTCTAAAATTTTTATTGTCAGATTTCAATAAATGATACATCAAATAGAAAAGTTGTCAAAAGACTACAAATTAGGTGAAAATAATAATTTTTTTACACATTAGTTTAACGTGGAAACAGTCAACTTTGTTTTTACAAATAGCACTCTATGGTATTTTCTAGTTATTTGAAGATGAATTTTGGGAACATAATTTTTTTCTTAGTTAGATATCAAATTTTTTCAAAAATCAGTATTAAAATTTTTTAATTTTCTAAACAAACAACTACGCATAAGACAGCTACAATAGTTTACTGTCACTAAAAGTTCAAAAAAATGTCATTACCTTAATTTTGAATATTGATTTTTACAAAAATTTACTCAATAAATCAAATATCATTTAAGTGGTCAAACTTGGAATAGTTGCATTTTTGCGAAGAAATCAAAAAAATTATGCAGTACCATTAAAAAAAAAAGAAAGTTGACGAGTATCAACATTAGACTGACAAAGGTAAAAAATTGTAGAATAGTCCAGTTTATAGTCCTTTAGCAGCCTTATCATCTGTAGGTGTGTGTTGTTCATATGAACTTGCTAAAAAGTTTATAAGTCAAAGCAGTCGACCAGATTTCTAAACAGAGTAGAACATATTTTCGAAAAAAAAATCATTACTTTCGCTGCCGATTTTATCAAGTTTAATTTAATTTATTATAAACTAATTGAAATTAGTTTTTACATTATTAAAAATTTAATTAAATTAACATTTATATTATTCATCAAAATCATTTACCTGTTTGAAAAAGTAAAGACGTATCCAAGCCTGAGAATAATTTTGACAAAATTCTTGATCTTAACGAATTATTGACACTCAATTATAATATTTAGTTCTTTGCACTTGAGAATAAGGAAATAATTTAATTTTGTTTGCATACTCGAAATATTCAGTTACCGGAATAAGATAATTTGACTGTAAATAACAGGATCATTATAGATAACTGTAGTCGAAGCCTGCCGTGCACATGTATTTACAAATTTGTGGCTCTATAGAAAAGTACTCTCTAGATTGACATTTCTTAATTTGACAAAAACGTCAACTTTAATTTTGATAGATTTCTATCTACATAATTTTATCCCGTATTTATTGAAGCGGCAACAAAAAATTTTGCATGTGATTTTCCAGCCAACTTTGACTACAGTTACTTACAATGACTGTAGAACCACATGAATCTCTATAAATTTGTAATTACTATTCAGAAAATATGAAAATTTGCCAAAGATCTGATTACTTCAAGCTTTGGAAAACTTTCATTTAATTATTATTATATCGATTGTTATCTTTTAATGTGAAAATAGAAGTTCAAAGTAGGGGATGTTGATGTTTTAGTTTATATTTCGACATTTGAATGCTTGGAATAGAAACAAAAACAGTGTCAAACAAGTGATGTAAAGAGAATGCAATAAATTGTGAGCAGTTGAGTTGAGTTGAGTTGGGTTGAGTAGTGAAGTCATATTTAGGTGCTCTTTTCTTTGTGTCTTTATGTTTCATCCAGGTAAATTGTATTAATATTAAAAAAATCCAAATTACTTTAGTCTATAAAACAAAAGTTTATAATTAAATGAACATTTGGTTAATCCCATTTTCTTATATACACTATTATAACATCTTTATAACTATAAAGTGTCACTATTATACTTTTATTAGTTTTTAAAGTTTTCAAACATAATAAACATTTCCCTTGTTATTTATTAAAATTAGTAACAAAAAACAATTTCAATTATTACATTTCATAGTATGCAGTATTTAAATACCAGAAATAACTTATTTATTATAAAAATAAAATCTTTTTGATTAAAATTTTATAAATATTATATTTAAAATTCTAAAAATTTATTGAAACACGAGTGATCATAAATCAATATTTATGCAAGTGCATCAAAAACTTTCAGCTTGAATTTGAATTTGAATTTCATAAGTTTTTGTAAGAAAATAACTAATAATTGTATAACTAATCGTAAGTATTCCGATTGTGCACCAGTTAATTTAAAAGAGAACAGATGTATAGATTAAAATTATTATTCATATTAGGATTTCACAAATCTAATTTTTTGGCCTTATTTGCTTATTTAAAAAATAAAATGTCAAAACAAAATTGGGACGACATTATTTAACAAGTGATTCTGTAAAACGTATATAGAAAAGTGAATAACATACTTCCTAACTTTGATCCAAATATTTACAAATTTCACTACCCGTTTCCAAAAAATATCAGAAAAAGAAATATCAATTTTAGAGTTGTCCTTCGAATTTGCATTTAGTGTAAATGTAAACTAGAGAAAGGAACCTTCACCTAAAGAACAATTTTTGCGTTGATTTAATTGTAAATAAATCGGATTTATGAATTAATTTTTGACTACATTTTATTGTAAGTATATTCAACATTTGACGATGTGTTAATTTTTGAGACAGCAATTTAACAGAAAAAAAATCTTTTTTTGTTTTCAAAATGCTGCATATATTATTGTTCATATCAAGTGTGTGAAACTACTATTTTCAATTTTGAATTAAAACTTTGCAATCATTGCAATATGATTAAAACAAAAAAAAAACTATATAAATTGAAGCCCAACACTAAAACCGTGGAATCTTGCATTTTGAACCAGCTGAATAAGATTTAGAAATTATTTAGATAAACATAAACACAGAGTTCACAATAAATATTCGTTTACATAAAAGGAAATTACGTTATACTCTCGGCATCTTTAATTTTCATGAGCAAGTACTTTTAATTCAAGTTCATTCCCAATAAATTAATGGCAAGGCAGGCAACCAAAAATACGTTAATAATTAGTCATCAGCTCATTTAAACTAGAATGAATATATTTTTAATCAAATCTAAAGTTTCAATTTAATTAATTATTCGTTTGGAAAAATCTCAGTATTCAAATCAATTCTAATTTATCTTGCTGACCTTAGATTATATTGCTTTAGCTTTATTCTATTGAAATTAAAAATACATTCTCTTCGCACATTATGTTTTAAACTTCCTGAAAAGTGTTTTTTTGCTTTGGAATTTTTCAAAGTAAACAGCTAAGTACTATGATAATTCAAACCAGTTTTGACATAGATGAGCGAAAATCTAACAGTATTTACTGCAAAATGATCCATGTAATAACGAATTGATCGTTGTGTTATTTTTTATTGTGCCAAATGATTTCCAAATTTGTAACAGTAAAAGCTATTTTATTAGTAGACTTCGGATGAGATAGACCAGCGTAAGTAGTGTAACCATTTGTGCGACGTGTTTAGTAACTACTGACTTGGTCTAATTCAATGACAAAATTTCAGTAGCGCGAAGTAAAGCTGAAAAATTTTCACGCGTAATGTCCCCCCTCTTATATTCTTCGCATGGTTTTGCTCACGACTATCTACTATTTCCTCCTAACTCTATTTATAAGCAAACTGACTAGATGTTGAATCGTGAGATCACAGCATTAGTTGTTTTTAATCTTCGTTAATTTTTTATTTGCCATTATAGCAAAGACCTTATGGAACTGTGATTGGTTTTTCTTGAATAAATCCAGGTTTGTAGCACAATTATAATCTCATCTCAAACAGGCAAATATCAATTTTGTTGGATGAATCTGAAAACTGTAGGAATATCATAGTTTTTGATGATTTCAGAGAAACAAACTAAAATTTTCGGACAACAACCACTCTTAAAATTATATATGTTCATGTTTATCAATCGCGCTCATAAAATTGAAAATAAGGACCGGTCCTATTGAAGTATGAAATTTCTTTCTGGCTATACCCAAATAGTTAACATGAACTTATAATCAAAAATCACGTATTATTAAGGATGAGCATGCAATAGTTTGTTTCTTTGTTTGTCACATTTAACTTATACCTTCAAGAATCATACTTTGCATTTTTGAGAAGACTTGAATTTTCAGAAATAATATTTTTTGCTTGAAGTCATTCACAACTAGTAATTATACTCAAAGTTATTAACATTTTCGTAAATAACAACTATTAATTATTGGAAATAATTGTAATGAAGATTAACTATTGTACTCATTTCCTGTTTTGTGACGAATTGAAAGCTTGACATTTGTATGTTCAATTATCTAAATTATTTCACAATTTTTATTGTTATTTGCTAACATCCAAATCGAAAAAATGTTTAATAATAGGGAGATGACAAAATCTTCACCTTAACTCACAAATTTCTAAATATTAATAACTTAAAATAACTTTAAATTTTACAAATATTATAAAACAAATAATTATTCTTCTTGTTTTTCTCCATCAAAGTAAAAAAGCACCTTGAATGTTAAGTGTTCTGTAAATATTTCAAAATGAAAACAAAATTAAATTTTGTTCAAAATTCAAATTTACTTATTTAATACTATGTATTTGTTTTACTAGAACTTCAATGTTTTACAATTTCACACAACAACAAATTATTAAATGATATGATTTATTTCAAAACAAATTAATTATTTTGGTTAATTCTCTATAGTATGATTGATATATTAAATTAAATACAAATCAGTTGCACTTAATCAACAAATATATGTTTAATAATTGGTTTTTGTTTCAGAACAGAATGTTATATTATTATAACAATTATATTTTGTTTTTGACTCTTCTGGGTGGAATAGTCTTTTTTTTCTTTCTGATTAACACATTCTGGGGCTTAATCCAGGCAATACGAGCGCTGTTAGCTCCATTTTTCATACCACACGAAGAAACGTCATTAGTGAAAAAGTATGGTACATGGGCGTGTAAGTACACCAATGATTTTATTTTACTTTGTTTTGAATTGATGGGAATTAAAAAAAAAAAGATTTGTTTTATTAATTTGAGATTCTAAATTAACTCAATAGCTTGATTTCATTTTATTCATTTTAGAGATTTTCGTGAAAATAAGTACCTAAACTTAAAAAAGGTAAGCATAAAAGTTAGTTTTGTTTGAGTAAAGAGTGGTTTTTTGCATTCATATTTAAAAGAGTCCAGCTATACCGATGCTAACTTTTGAATTAATATTTATAAACTGGTAACTATTGAGTGAACAATGAATATAATAAATACAATTTGGGAAATAATTAAACGTTGGCTGTAAAATTCATTGTGTCAAAGTACTCTAATAAATTAAAGTGATAAATATAAGCAAATGTATATTTTTGAACTTTAATGACAAAAATTGTAATGTAGATATTCAGTAAAAAAAAAAACAAGAAAATTTTTATTATGATGAAGTGAAAACTCACAAAAATGGTAAAAGACAGAAAAGCTAGTTTTAACCGAATTTCACGGCCAAATTTTGTAGTTGCATTTCATAAAAAAATATTTCTATAAATAATAAAATTATTTCAAACATTGTCTGTGATCGGAAAACTATCTTATCAATCTTGAATGTGACAACCAATATACATATTCGTATGACAAAATTACAAAACAAAGTTCATAAAAAAAATGCTTTTCTTAGTTTAAATATCCTTAAAGTATTAAACTTAAAACAACCAGGTATAAACCTAACAAAATTCTTATGTTACCATATCTATGTTAGTAGTTACTTTTTTCTAGAAAGTCTGCAGACTTGAAAATACCAAAAAAAAACCTGAAAGAAATACTCTGTATAATTTGAATCTCCTTTTTTCTTAATTTTTGTGAATTTATTTTTCTGCAGTGGTCACCGGTTGCACTGATGGTATTGGAAAACAATATGTCTGTGAGTTAGCAAAGCGAGGCTTAAATATTGTTCTTGTGAGCCGCAACGAAGAAAAACTCCAAAAGACTGCAAAACTTTTAGGTATTTTCTTCATAAAACCAACCACAAAGTGACAAATTTAATTAACCATTTACCTTGTAGAAAATGAATTTTCTGTTAAAACAAAAATAGTAGTAGCAGATTTTTCATCAGGACCTAAGGCTATTAACATTATCCAAGATGAAATAGGACAACTGGATATAGGAATTTTAGGTATTTATCCTCCATTTTTATCAACTGTTTTCTTCAGTCGTTTCAACGCAAATTAATATTATTCTTGTTATTTTCTAATTCTTATGTAGACTTATAAAAAAATATTTACATTTTAGTTAACAATGTGGGAAAACAGTATGAATATCCGATGTATTTAGGTGAAGTTCCCGAGAAGGATTTATGGGACATCATTAGTATTAACATAGGAGCTCTTACCTTGTTATGCCGGTTTTTTGTTGATAAAATGAAGAAAAAAGGACGAGGTGCCATAGTAAATGTCTCATCTGGATCAGAATTACAGCCTTTGCCATTCATGACAGTGTATGCAGCTAGTAAAGTAAAACAGACTTCCACATCCTTTTTTGTTGATTCTAATATTAATCAACGCAATTTACAGGCTTATGTAAAAAGTTTTACAGCTGCTCTTCGTTACGAATACTCAAAATATGGTTTAACCATTCAACACTTATCACCTATGTTTATTAATACTAAAATGAATCAGTTCAGTAAAAGACTGCAGAAAACTAGTATTTTTGTTCCTAATGCTGCCACTTACGCTAAACATGCTGTTAGTACTTTGGGAAAAATGGATGAGTCTACAGGATATTGGGCTCATGGAGTGCAGGTGTGTATTTATTAGAATCACAATAAAGTTTATATATTTTTTTAGTACGTCCTCACCAGCATTGCTCCAGTTTGCGTAAGAACTCAAATTGGTGGATGGATGAACAAATCATTCCGAAGAGAGTATTTGAAATTACAAAAAAAATAATATTCTCTTATTGTTGTTGAATAAATTTTTTTACAATTGTTTCAATTTTGATTAATTTGGTTACTCTCAAAGAAAATTAAAATATGGGTAGTTAAAAGGAATTTATTTTTGATTTGATATATTCACAACAGTTTGAATATGTCACCTAAACTTTAAAATGAAGTTTGGGAAGTTTACACTCAAGTCAATCGATCAGAATAAACAAATTATTCACACTTGGTTGTTTCTCCGACATTCGCAAAGTGTGAAGTAGACTACCAAAAATCAATAGGATAAAGAGCACAGTGAAGTCATCTAAAAAATAAATCGAATTTTCTCACATATACTTACAAAATTTTTAGTTTCCTCAATTAAAAAAAAAATGGACAAAATATCCAATACCGAAAGCACCGCTTGGTGTATTGTAAGTTGTCTTAAGAATAGGCGCCGATTGCGTTCAGTGTGGAACAAATCCGCACAACCTTGATTGCATTTCAAACGATTTCCTAGGTCTTTGGTCTTGGAGGTCTTCAGCAGGAGAGAGCACACCTTCCACAAGACATTCACCTAACTATACGCTTGCGCAGTAAAAAGGTAAAAGGAATTCAACTTCTTGGATTGTCAGTTCTTGGCCAATATTTTGTGAGTCATAAACGAAATAATCGAATGATTAAAGTCGAATTAAATGTATTATTTAAACACAGTTAAATTTAAAAAATAAAAATGTAAAAAAGTGGAAGTGCCCGTTATTTTTCCGAATACAGTGACCAACTATAATTTCAAAAGGCAGACTTCGTGTAACAATCTGGTACGTATAAAATATTGTTAAATTTTTTCTTATTTCTAAATCAAAGCATTTGTACTTACGTATAAAAATTCACAACAATAACCGTTATGAAATCATCGAAAAAGAAATCCGTCGAACAGTTAATTGAGAAAGTTTTATTTAAGGATCTGTCATCAATACGCTCATCATTAATTCATAAGTTTATATTGAGAAACAGTATTTAATGTAATTTTTTAATTATTGACTGAAGTAAAGACATTTTTGAATGAATGACATCGCGGAATATTTTCCAGATGAATAAGATTCGGTTTACGAATGACGCCATGAATTGGCAAACATTTGGTGAAAGTTGTTGAGAAAAAAGAAGATACTAGGAAAAGTGTTCTTTAATTAAAATATATTATCAATTAACACTTATTTATAACAGTTTAAAAGCAACGCACTAGTTGTTACATTAAAGCACTAACGAAAAAGCATATACAAAAAATACTGTTAGCGTTACTTAATTATTGTTACTGTATCATATTTAGTTCTGCTATGTCGTCATAACACCGAAACACAATTATTGGATCAGAGCTGTGTAAATGATGAATTAAATTGATAATAGTAACCCAAATAGTCACTAAGAAAATAATAAGAATAATTTAGTAATTTCATGTAAACACAAAAAATACAGTGATACAAACATTAAATCCTCTATGAAAACCCAACCATTACAATTATTCGCAATTAAGAAAAAAAGTATATTTCCCCACGCTTATACAATTCCGAAGCAATTTTTGCGTTTGATAGAAATGTAATTGCAAAAACATTGGCCACTGTTTATTTATAATTAAAAGTGGTATGTGTATATAAATACAGAATTATTTTGATTGTAGGTACAAAAGTTACTACTCTGAAAAGTGATTGTTTATTCAAGTGCATCACGTCAAAATTTCCCAAATATTTGAAGTTTTAAATGTAGTCGTTAATGAAATATTTCAGCAATTAACAGTTGATTGCAAATGGAGATTTTTACAAAAATATTAATTATTCAATTATTGTCCAACCTCAAATATAAAATTTGAAATTACCAATAGTCTCTACAATTAACCTTTTCGTTCAAAATTCATATAAACATCAGTTTCATTTATGTAATAAATTATACATCGATTGAATATAACTTAAAAAAAAATTATTAATAGAATGTTACTACAAACAATCAAAAAATTGAAAAAAGAGACGAGGATAAGTAGAGAGCTCAGAATTTGTGTAAATTGAATACGTGGGAAAAAAAGTAACCAAGGATGGTAATTATCTTTGTTCACAAAAGAATAAGTTTTCATATAAAAGAACTAGAAGACTTTGAAAGAAATTACATTTTTAAAATGTCATGAATTTTCTCAAAATAAAAATACGTGCGGAAAATATACACCGCAATGAGTAATTTATAGTGACTTTTGCAAAATGTGGACAAGACACCCACATTTTTCGCCATATTTACATTATTAGATAAATCCGAAAGGTTAAAAATGAGAAGTGTAGTGGTTTCCGATACTGTAATAAAAAATATCGGTGTTTAGGGCTTGTCAGAGTCAGACTTTAATAACGATTAACTTTAGAATTTATTTTCTAGTAAATACGTATTCGTAGGATCACATACCAAAATTGCAATTTTATGTTTTTTAAATTAAAATTCCTTCAATAATAATTCTTTCTTTCCATTGCTTGAATTTTTGATGATGTGTCCATTATTAGAATATTCTGATAGACAGGTAACTGTCTTCTTTATAAAAACGGAAACATTTTAGACAATGAATGCACAACTGAGTCCGGGCAAAACCATTCAGTCCTAAATGTTTTAAGAAATATTTTTTGTCCAAATGTCATTTTATAATATTTTATTTATGTGCAAAGAATGGCGATTAGTGATAATAAAAAAATGTGTATTAATAAATAATTATACGCTTGATATTCGTTTATAATTTATACAGAGTGTCGCACTACAGCGTAATTCTTCCATAGATAATTCATTATTTTGATTTTGAACTGGATAATTCAGAAAAGTGATGTTTTGTTAAGGAATGATTTTGGTTCTGTCATCTGGCCAAAAGATAAATTCCAAATCATATCTCACATCGTAAATCTTCCTTAGCGTAGTAGCCGTTAGAAATATAAAATTTCTTTCTGAATAGAAGTTGTTGGAATCTTTCTTTGGGATTGTTTTTAAAATATACACTAAGTTTGTTATTTTAAATGTAACTCCCTATAAATTTTTTTATTTTTGAACCATGTTCAATTTTAGGCATCATTTTATTTACCATATGTGCACTTTGAGTAAACCATTTTCCAGAAAATAAACATTTAAAGAAAAAAATATGGCTCTACAGAGATCGCCATTATTTTGGATATCTCGAACACAAAAGCATTTGGAGAAAAGCGGTTTTACACGTTCATTTTAGACATAACCGTCTATCACTTATATTTGATTATTTCATCAAATTTGAAAAACTCTCTTTTGATGTCTTAAACATGAGGAAGTTCAAACCTAAATAACACGATTTTTTCAAATGAAACATGATGATGATATTGAATCTTTTGCTGAGTTTTAAATGTCAAGATTTTTGTATTTTCTCAAACTATACTCAAAACAGTATTTTTTCTATTACCACAAATTTATCTAAACCTTTATTCAAAAAATGGTGAATGGATAGCTGATTTTCATATTGTTCTTACAGAAGCCTCTCATAAAAGTTTTTGCGTTTTTCATTTGAGGAAAGTTTTGCATAAATTTACAATGTCAGAATAAAAATTTGTCCGAATTGTCAAAAAACATTAATCATATTTACTAATTTCATTTAATAACTTTCTATTAAATATTTGTATTAATCAATAACAATCAAGGCTAACGTGATAATGTAGTTTTTTTTGTAAGTGGGTACAACCTGACATCAATCGAAAGGTAATAAGTTCTATTCGAAACTACAACAAAAAGTATAGCATTTCATTTGAAAAAATCGGTTTATTTAGGGGGTTATTTAGGTTTGAAATTCCTCTAGTATAAAACTCCTATCAAAAGAGAGTTTTTCAAATTTGGAAAGATGAATAGGTCTTGGAGGTAGACTGTTATTTCTAAAATAAAGCTTCTTCTCTATAAATAATTTCATGTTCAACATATTTAAAATAATAGCGATCTCTACACGGCCATGTCTTTTCTTAAAATGTTAAATTTTTGGAAAACGGTTTGCTCGGAGTGTTGCATATGGTACATATAGTGATGCTTAAATTGAACAAAGAATTCAAAAATGTAAAAATATATAGGCTGCTTCTCAAAATAACAAAGTTAGTGTCCATTTTCGGTATAAGCGGAAGTGCGCCATCTTTGAAAATATTTTTAAAACAAACCCGAGAAAGATTCAAACAAATAATATTTAGAAAAAATTTTATATTTCTAACTGTTATTACGCTTTGGAAGAATTGCTATGTGGTGAGACATCCTGTATAATGATAAATACCCAACACCAATCAATGAGCTATCATTTCTGATTTGTCTTTTGGCCAGAAGACAGAACCAAAATCATTCCTCAATAAAAAAATACTTTTCTTAATTATCCAGTTCAAAATCAAAATAATATCAGGAATTGAATGAATGATGTAATTTATACAATTATCAAAAAACTTCAAAGACAGAAAAGAACTGTAGACAAGAAAAGCTTTGGACTTTTGAAATTTCGAAAAACAACTTCGTCATCCACAATTGACAGTGCGTATACAAAGGTCAGTACCGGTTTTGAAGTTGTAATATGATCCGGGAATATTTGCAAAAAGATTAGAAACATATATAAAGAGCAAAACAACTATGTTTCAAAATGAATTTTAATTGTTTCCTTATTTCAATTGCACCGGAATATAAATATCTAAGTTCTAGGTGATTGACATTTTGTAAAAATAAATATAATAAAAATAAAGTTGAAAGCTCAAGCTTAAATTTATCAATAAAAAACGAAGCTTGAAACCACTCAATGCATTTCGCCGACACATAACTCAAGGTCAATAAATTATATTTTTTCGCATTTTAATTTCAAGCGTCTGTAAATTTACAGCGTGCTGTCTTTTATATCCTGCTGAGAGTGACTCAAAGTAGGAATATGTGAAACAAAGTAGCTAATTATAAAAAAAATATTTAGTTTTATTACTTTTAAAAATGTTTACTGATTTGAAATATTCTAGATAAAAAATGTAAACGAAAGTTAGCAAATTCTATTGAGCATAGATAGTTATAAACAGAATATCAAATTAAATACTTATTTGCATAGTATTGACAAAGTGCTTTTTCTTAAAAAATTATAAGACACAAAATTGTCTTTCTTACAAATTCTAACAAATACAGTCACATTAAGTCAATAATACTGTTTACTATTCTTAAGACAAATATAAATTATTATAATGTCTCTAGCTGAATTAATATACTTACAGTATTTTGCCCTACTTTCACTTTGATACAAATCAGCTGCAATTTTGAAGTGAACTATTGTTTAAGACTTTCATTGATTGAAGAAAAACTTGATAGTTAAGAACTAAGAAAGTAAATCATCTGGCAAATCTGCATAAAAACGTCAGCTGGCAATTCAGGTTGATCTCTGTATATTTATTAAATTGTGCCAAAAATTTCTCCAGTAAAGTTATATCAAACAGAATTCAATTCTCCCTTTTTTTCATTTTTATCAAAGGAGAATATAAATATGTAATTGTAAGATACTGTTAAATAGCTGTTGTTTACAATTTGCATTTACTTTAGCTTTTAACCAATTATAATAAGAGAATTGTCACAGTTGGACATATTCTTTTCAATTATTAAATATGCTGAAAGGTAAATACCATTAAAACTAATTTTATAAATATGTTTTTAAATGATTTTAAATGTGGTGTTTACATATTTAATAAAATAAAGAAACAAAACGGAAAATTTCAATATAAAATTTAACACATTTTTATCACGTATTGAGAAATCAATACTATGCAAATTTAATTAAAAGTGTCGTCTTAAATCAGATATGTATTCTTATTCCATTCAGAACAATTATTGCATTTTACCTCCGCAATGTTGAATTGGGTGCGGCGATACAGTTCACCTTGATTAATTTCCTACAAAAATTTAATTCAGATATTTATTGAAATTTTGTACAAAGAAAATCACAAAGAAAATGGTTTTAGCTGAAGAATCATGCTACAACTGCTACTGTTATATAGATATTAAATTAGATTTGAAAGTTTTAGAGCAAGCAAGTCAAAAACCGGATATAGCAGTTATTCATAACACTCAAATGAATTTCCAACATATGGGAACAATGTTACATTTTATAAAAATAATTTTATTACAGACATCATGACCTCCAATGGCTTAAGAAATGACAACTACAGCGACGATAATTTCTCCGATGACGAAAGCTCCCCTCTTACAGAAAACATCTATGGAGGAAGGTAATATTACAAAATCAAGACTGTCAGATAATATCCGCTTATTAAAAAAAAGTTCTTTCTTTAAATATCATTTTGATTAAATTGGTTTTAGAATATCATATGTGCCTAAATATTTAAGTGAAATGCCAAGGAGAACAACTAGTTTAACGACATAAGAAAATGCTAACGTGCTAAACAAAGATAACACTCTAGTTACAGTTAAACTTGACTGTAAAAATTATGAAAGTAAAACATTCACCTTTGTTATGTCAAAAGTAGATCTATAATCGGCCTTGCCGTTGTCTTGATTATATTCTGCCCTATTGTTTTCTCATATCTCATTGGATCAAAAATATTTTTTAAACATTCTTTGCTAATGTTTTAGTTTCTAAACTAAAATTTAATTACTAAGTTAAAGCAGCGGGAGTAAATTAATAAAACGCTCAACTATCTAATATCTGTCATATTTTCATACCAACAAACAAATAAAAACATAATTTGAATTGAAATATTGAAATTCTAATACGAATTAAATTATCATTTTTAGTACAAGAACTGAGCACGAAACAAAAGGATGGGACGTCTTTCGGGATCCTCCAATCAAGGAGGAATCCGGGTCTATGGCAAATCAAAAATGTTTGGAAATAACAGTGAAAATTCTAAAAGTTGTAGCATATCTTGTAACATTTGTGATAGTCCTAGGATCAGGCGTTATATCAAAAGGAACTCTTCTATTTATGACTTCACAATTAAAACCTGATAAAGTAACAATTTATTGTAATAGAGATTTAGGTTTGTCCTTTGCAACAAAATTATTGTTTTTACAGCATTTTTGAATTTTAGGTAGAGAAAAACAATTTATTGTTAAGTTACCTTCAGAAGAAAGAGTAGCCTGGATGTGGTGTCTGATATTTGCATTTTGTATTCCACAATTAGGTACCCTTTTTCGTTCATCGCGTATGTGTTTTTTTAAATCATCAAAAAAGCCACAGTTTTCCCATTTTTTAATAATTTTTTTAATGGAAACTGCACATACTATCGGTCTTGCTCTTTTAATATTTTATATTCTTCCGGATCTTGATGTTGTGAAAGGAGCGATGCTGACAAATTGTGTGTGCTTTGTACCAGGAGTGTTAGGTTTATTATCTCGAAGCAACAAAGAATCTCAGAGATTCTTAAAAGTCATTATTGATTTATTTGCAATTGCTGCGCAAGCTACAGGATTCGTAGTTTGGCCAATTATTGAGCACAGAGCAGATCTTTGGATAATTCCAGTGGCAATATTTCTAGTGTCATTGGGTTGGTGGGAAAATTACATATCTAAACATTCTCCGATCCCATTTGTTAAGAAATTAGGTAAAATCAGAGAACAATTGGAGCATTCCAGATACTTTACTTATATGTTTATTTCTGTATGGAAATGTTTATGTTTCTTCGTTGCTGTTCTTTTTATTGTTTTAATTAAAGAAGGAGAAGTTGCTTTTTTCTTTACACAATTTTCGGAAGGTTTCGGAGTACATCAGATACAAGTTTTAGAAATAAAACCAGTCTTAGGTGGCACTTCCCTTCCTGATATTTCTGAAATTATTCCTACAGGAGACGATGTAGTAATTCCCGCTGAAAACATGACTTCTATGTATGTGCTCCTAATTAATATTTTTGCCTCTTATCTTGCCTACATTTTCGGTAAATTCGCTTGTAAAATTATGATTCAAGGATTCTCGTATGCCTTTCCTGTAAATTTAACAATTCCGGTTTCTATTTCTATGCTGATAGCAGCGTGTGGCTTACGCAGTGGCGATCCATGTTTCTTCCACGACACTATTCCTTCTTATCTTTTCTTTGAAAGTCCACCAGTTTTATTCTTGAACGATTTTATTTCCCATCAACATGCTTGGATTTGGCTGCTTTGGCTCTTATCTCAAACATGGATCACGATTCATATTTGGACTCCAAAATGTGAACGTTTGGCCAGAACTGAGAAACTTTTTGTAACTCCAATATATGAGGGACTTCTTATCGATCAAAGTTTGGGAATGAATCGAAGACGCGATGATGAAGCTGACGTAAAAACCGAAGATTTAGACGAAATTCAAAAAGAAAAAGGAGACGAATATTACGAAACGATATCTAATCATACAGATGCTTCCTCTTCAAAAACAGTAAAGAGCTCTGATCATATCACAAGAATCTATGCTTGTGCAACCATGTGGCACGAAAACAAAGAAGAAATGATGGAGTTCTTAAAATCTATCTTAAGACTTGATGAAGATCAATCTGCTAGAAGGGTTGCTCAGAAATATCTTCGAGTAGTTGACCCTGACTATTATGAGTTTGAAAGTAAAGCTTCATTTATACGATTGCGTTATATTACATTTTCATTTTTCAGCACACATTTTCTTTGATGATGCTTTTGAAATTTCCGATCATAACGATGACGAAACGCAAGTTAATCGATTCGTCAAACTATTAGTTGCTACAATTGACGAAGCAGCGTCTGACGTGCATCAAACCCATATGAGGATAAGGCCACCTAAGAAGATTCCAACGCCTTATGGTGGGCGTCTAATATGGACTCTTCCTGGAAAAACGAAAATGATCGCGCACTTGAAAGACAAAATGAAAATTCGACACAGAAAAAGATGGTCTCAAGTTATGTACATGTACTATCTTTTGGGTCATCGCCTTATGGAACTCCCTATTTCTGTCGATCGAAAAGCTGTGATTGCTGAAAACACATATCTATTAACTTTAGATGGGGATATCGATTTCCAACCTTCCGCAGTTTTACTTTTAATAGATTTAATGAAAAAGAATAGAAATTTAGGAGCGGCTTGTGGTCGTATTCATCCTGTTGGTTCTGGACCGATGGTTTGGTATCAGATGTTTGAATACGCTATTGGGCATTGGCTGCAAAAAGCTACAGAACACGTCATTGGTTGTGTACTTTGTAGTCCAGGATGCTTTTCACTTTTCAGAGGCAAAGCTTTGATGGATGATAATGTTATGAAAAAATATACGACTAGGTAAAAAAAAAACAAAGTCATATTGAAATAAAGTTACTATTTTATTTACAGTTCTTCAGAAGCAAGACATTATGTACAGTACGATCAAGGAGAAGATCGTTGGCTTTGCACACTTCTTCTACAAAGAGGATATCGTGTTGAATATTCAGCTGCATCAGATGCCTACACGCATGCTCCAGAAGGTTTTAATGAGTTTTATAACCAACGTAGGCGTTGGGTACCATCTACTATTGCAAACATTATGGATCTACTAATGGATTCGAAACGAACTATTGAAATTAACGATAATATTTCTATGCCCTACATAGGATATCAAGTAAAAATATCCAAAATTTCTGTACATTATTATACTAACGATATCATTCCAGATTCTTCTTATGGGTGGTACAATTCTGGGACCAGGAACTATATTTCTTATGTTGGTAGGAGCCTTTGTAGCTGCTTTTCAAATCGATAATTGGACGAGTTTTTACTACAACATTATCCCAATTCTCTTCTTCATGCTAGTTTGCTTTACTTGCAAATCTAATATTCAGTTAATAGTAGCCCAAATATTATCCACTGGATATGCGTTGATTATGATGGCGGTTATAGTCGGTACGGCTCTTCAATTGCGAGAGGACGGTGTTGGTTCTCCTTCTGCAATATTTTTAATAGCCATGACAGGCTCTTTTTTCATCGCTGCATGTCTACATCCTCAAGAATTTTGGTGTATTGTCCCAGGAATCATCTATTTGTTATCAATACCGTCTATGTACTTACTTCTGATTTTGTATTCAATCATCAATCTAAACGTTGTATCATGGGGTACTCGAGAAGTTGCCGTTAAGAAAACAAAGAAAGAATTAGAAGAAGAGAAAAAACAAGCTGAAGAAGCTAAACGAAAAGCTAAACAAAAATCACTTCTCGGATTTTTGCAAAGCGGTGGTACTAGCGATGATGATGAAGGAAGCATTGAAATTTCTCTAGCTGGACTATTCAAATGTATGCTTTGCACGCATCAGAAAGCAGCAGATGAGAAAGCTTCTTTAATAAATATTGCTGATTCTTTGGAAATGCTGAATAAACGCTTAGATCATATTGAAAAGTAATAATTACAAATTTAGTGAAAAAAAAAATGATAAAAATGTTTCAGAACAATCGATCCAACTGGACATATATCACGGAAGAGGAGTATGTCTGCATCTTCTAGAGGCGATCATTTGGGCGCTGTCACTGAAGAAGGGGATGAAGATTCTAATAACGAAACAGATTCCGAAACTACCTCCACTGTTCCTCAAAACAAGAGAGATGACTTAATTAATCCTTATTGGATTGAAGATCCTGATGTCAGAAAAGGCGAAGTTGAATTTTTGAGTAGCACTGAAATACAATTTTGGAAGGATCTTCTGGATAAGTACTTGTATCCTATTGACGAAAACAAAGAGGAAAAGGTAAATTGGAATAATTCAGACCCTATTATTGTTGATTTATTTATGATAAACCCATGCACATAATGATTACAAAAATTATAGGCACGTATAGCGGCAGACTTGAAGGAATTACGTGATCAATCAGTGTTTGCTTTCTTTATGATGAACGCTTTATTCGTGCTGATAGTTTTCCTGCTGACTCTGAAAAAGGACTATTTGCATATTAAGTGGCCATTCGGTGTAAAGACCAACATAACCTATGACGAAAGCACACAAGAGGTAATTATAAGGGCATCACATGACTTCCTTCTTTTTTCGCGCTTTGTAGAATCCCAATGGAAATCATGTGAGCCCTCCACCACTGCTTTACTAATATATTTTTAACGTTTACAGGCCAGGATAGCAAAGGAGTTAATTGAACTCCGAAATAAATCGGTATTTGCATTCTTCATGTTCAATGCTCTCTTTGTATTAGTCGTCTTCCTATTGCAACTTAATAAGGATCAAATCCACGTTAAGTGGCCACTTGGTGTACGCACCAATATTACATACATTGAGGAAACTTCTGAGGTATTTAAAGGTTTATTGAGTGTCTTCTATCTGGATTTTGGATTACTAATCGTCTTTTGGTCTGGGAATTCTGGGGAATGTGTATCATAATTGATGTCAACTACAATAATGCACTCTACATGTAATTAATACACTATTATATGTGTTTTATTTTTCTTCTTACAATGGTTTATGCAGTAATAACACAAATACATACATGTACAGAATTTAAGGTAAAGGTATCTTATTCAGTTTTCTATTCCCTTTTAATCTGACTTAAAGGGTATCACATGCACAGTATCTACATATTTAATACAAATATTAACATTTTACTAATTTTGTCCTTTATGTACTTAAACGTTTGCGAATCATAACAGCAGGAAATGAATCAACATTCAAGGATAGTGGAACTATCCATTTCATTAACTGCTCTTTCTTTTTGTGTTTTTCATATGTAATTTTTTATTTGTTCCATCCTATCTACCCTTTTACATTAACATGATATAAGTAATTAAATACTTATTCCTTTCATTAAATCGTCCTACTTCCAAATTAGTTTTTTTCGACACACTATCTAAATAAAAGCAAATAACTGCTATTTAATCAATTAAAAAAAAAAAAAAAAACAGTTTAACCACCTCAACATTTTTGAAGTAGAATAATCAAATATTACCAACATAGACTGTTTTTTTTTTTGAAACAATTAAATAAATATTCAAATAGTAGTTTGAAGATGGCTCTTGTCGTAAACACAATTAATTTCAAAATGGCGATTTGCACACATTATTTCCACTGAAAACACAGTTCTGTTTCCATCGGATAGGTAAGACTGTACCTATTCAAACTCGAAAAATACTGCTAAGATCAAAAGCAAAAAAACCCTTGCAACTGTGAAATTCCTTTTTTTTAGAAACATCTAGATACTTCTTTGAAATGTCCATTCCTATCGTTTTTTTCTTTCTTGAAATCTTCCGTGGATAATACAATAACATCTAATAAGTTATTATTAATAGGTAGATGTGAGTCGTAAATGCACAAGATGTTAATTTTATTGTATTTGAATGGATTTCTTGTTCATTTACAGACAATTTTTTGATTAGAGATTGAAGGGAAATGTACTTATTTTGAATGGTATTGTACATACATATAAAATAATATTAACTGTTGCAAAAATCAAATTGAAGAAATGTACTTTACTCCAAAGGAATCTATTACGTTTCTTTAATTCCACATCGTACTGAAGATATTGAGTTAAATATAATAATTTATAAAAAATAATGATTAACTAGTACACTCACCTTCTATATAATAAATCATTTTATTTTCATCCAGGTTCACATTACCAAAGAATACTTGCAACTAGAACCCATCGGTTTAGTCTTCGTCTTTTTCTTCGCCCTAATTTTGGTCATCCAATTCGTTGCCATGTTATTCCACAGATTTGGAACAATCGCGCACATTTTAGCATCAACTGAACTGAACTTCTGTTGTACAAAGAAAGTAAGTTGAAAGCACTGTTTTTACAAAATTCACATATTATTTAATTATCGTAGAAGGAAGAAATGTCTCCCAACGCGCTTTTGGATAAACAAGCAGTAGAAATCGTCAAACAGCTGCAAAAACTCCAAGGCTTAGACGATGGAGATTACGAGAACGATTCAGGATCAGGTCCGGACCGAATCGGTCGTCGTAAAACAATCCACAACCTTGAAAGAGCTGCACAGAAGAAGAGACAAATTGGAACGTTAGATGTTGCGTTCAAAAAACGATTTGCTAAATTGAATGCGAATGGAACTAACGCAGGAACGCCGGTACTGAGCCGAAGATTAACGATGCGAAGGGAAACTATGAAAGCTCTTGAAGTGAGGATCAATTCTGTGATGGCTGAAAGACGAAAATCACATATGCAGACTTTGGGGGCGAAGAATGAATATGGAAATAATAATGTGGTTATGAGAAACCACCGGAATAGTGTTAGTAGTAGTATTCCAGCAAAAGATGTTTTTGAAAATGGACATATAAATAAAGCGTTTGAAGACGACCATCAATATGACGGTAGAAATTCGTTACAGTTACAACCAAGGAACAATGTTACGTGGAAAAGTAACAGAAAGTAAAAACAACTGCCAATTATCACAAGTACCTATTCAAATCACCCACTGCCAGGTACTGCCTTTGACTTATCCGTTTTAAGTCTGCTTTATTTTTATTTTATTTTTTGTCTGAAAGACATAAGCTCAAAAATTTAAATAGACAATACAATTACCAATATATTTAATAATTGTAAGGTATATAATGTGATAAATAAAAACGGTTTTGAAAATTATTAAAATTTATTCAATGGAGAGTGGAATGAAGAAAAAACTCACACTTTATTTACCTCGTCTTCTTCTCTTCTTAGGTGCAGGACAAACAACTTCAGTAGACTGCACTGTCTTGGATTTCACTACATTTCCATCAGAATCAACATCGTTTATAGTTATTAAAACCTTCTTTCTTCTTTTAAGTTCATTTTTCTTTAAAACAACTTCGAAAGTATCAATTGAAGTACTATCACGATCCTTGCTCTTCAAAAGACTAACTTTATAAGACTCCTTTATTGTAGGTTCTTGTATTTTTTTCCCGCTTATAATTTCTTGAGTAACATCAAGAGTTTCATAACGTACAGTCTGCAGACGGTGAATTCCGTCTGGATCTTCTTTGTATCGGAATCTAGAATGTCCAGATGGCCAATGATAATTGTGAACTTTCATTAAATGTCTTGTAAGATGACCACCTCGGATAAACTGTTTTTTGCAGTTGTGACATTCAAAAATGTTAGCCCACTCCTAAAAAATAAAAATATTTTTATTGTTAATTGTGGAATGAAAAAGTACTCACTTTTCCATGAGCTTTCTGACAATGTCTTTCTAAACCAAACGATGACCGACATTTAAAATCACAATCAGAGCATTTAAATTGATCTTCAGCGTCATGAGTTTTCAAATGAAGCTCTAAATTTTGTTTTGATACACATCTGTAAAATAAACAACTTAAGTTTCAAATTTTCTAACAAATTTAGCAACTAACTTGTAATTGCAGACAGTGCATTTAAATGGTTTTTCATTCAAATGTTTACATCTGATATGTTTAGCAAGAATAGAAGGTTTGGGGCAAGTCATTTCACACATTGAACACTTATAATGATTAATATGTAAACGCATATGATCTCTTAGTAATCTTTCGCTCGGAAAATATTTCAAACATTGTGAGCATAAATAGCTCTGCACTAAAAATCAAGATTCATTAACTTGTTTTGGTCAAGTAAATTAAAGACATACTATCTATTGGTAGTTGCCTTCGTCGATGATCGCAAAATTTTGTTTTGCACGTAAACAAATTACCACATGTTGGACAAGCAAGAAGTTTTTCCTTAGTATGTTTCCTTAAATGTTCAGCTAGTTTATATTGCCAACTAAATTTGGTTGTGGAAGTACAGCCTTTCCAACAACATCGGATTATTCCTTCTTTACTTCCTTTAGGATTATGGAATACATGGATTTTCATGTGTTCGTGAAAATCATAAATTAAATTGAAAACTTTATCACAATATTCCCATTCGCATTGATATCCACCAGGCACAACTGGTATTGTAAAATGTTCAGTCTGAGTACATTTTGGCAAAGTTGTGTGATTTTCTACATTTTTGCCTACTGATTTTAATTTGGTATGGTACCCATGAAAACAAACATGTTGATTTAAATCCGGGATAGAAAAAGCTATGTAAGAGCAATCTGTCCAAAAACATTTCAGTGTTCCTGGGAAATAATTGAGCATGAAAAAAATGCTACTCGAGAAAAATGAATTCTACCTTTATCATAAAGAGCATCAAAGTCTTCCAAATGTTTCTTCAAGTGAGAAATATAAACATCATAATCTGAAAAATCCTCATAACATGCATTCCACTCACATATTAGCACTAATGTTACTTCTCCAAATCTGAGAGAGCGCTCTCTTCGTCTGTGTTTCTTTATAAAAGGTATGTAATATTTCAACGAACATATGTAAAATACCACTTACGTAAGTATCGTCACCTAGACCCCAGTCACTGACCGACAGGGAGTCATCCAAATCATCTTTCTTGAAAATACCCTTAACAGTTTTACCTATTTCTAGAGCACTATCATGTAGTTTTCTTTTCTTTCTAGTGTTCTCAGTCATTTTGTTTATTGTTATCTATCAAAAAGTTTATAATAAAATAGCAAATTATTTATTTATGAATGTTGGACGTAAATTTCCATATTAACCAGATCTGTTTCAATATTATGAATTGGAATTATTTTAGAAGATAACGAATTATCACCTTCAGTTACATTAATCCAAGGAAACTCCTAGAAATCACACATTCCATTAGAATAAACTTATAATTATTTTCATACCTCGTTAGTTGGTGTTTGAGAAAATTCTGTATAAGCAAATTCTGTAACTTGTAGTTGAATAGAGAAATTGCATTTAGATGGCAACTTATCTAGACAAATCACAGTCGATTGCAGTTTTAAATAGAAATTGTTAATTGTCTCCTCAAATTTTACCAAAAACGGATCACTTAAAAATAAATAATAATATAACAACCACAAACAAATTAAATCTTACCTTTCAAAATTAGAACTAACACTCAAAACTTTAAAATTATATTTTTCTATCTTATCCCCAGAATAGAAACTCAAAATTATTCCCCCTAATTGTTTTTTTTTGAAATGTTGTCGAATGCAATTAACACAGTTTAAAATATACTCGTTCACACCTGGGTGGATAGAATGATGAACAACAACGCCGTATTTACGTGCAGCTTCAAATATAGATTCGGGATAATATTTTCTCAAGAACAATATCTCGTGGAAAGCAATTTCAATAAATTCACAGAAGATATCAATTACACACAAGCCTGAAATGTAAATTTAAGATTTTTTTTAATTTTTGAAATAAACCTTCATCAAACATATCAAACAAGACAATTCAAATGGACACCAACTACCAATAACAGAGACCAACAACGGTTTGGTTTTCATATTTGGTAGGTTATGTCAATCAAAGTTGACCAACATAAAAAAATAATTTAACTAAACTTAACCTTAATTTTGACATTTTTGCAATTAATTTGATAAACTGGATATTTGATTTAGTTAGCTTAATTATGTTGTTCAGTGATAAAATTCCAGAATGTATTGCGTCTGAAGTTGAAAAAATGTTTCAAATGTAACAATCAACTTTGCAACCAGCTGTATAAACAATTCAATTGCTGACGTCATTAAAGTGAAAGATGTGTGTCACGTTTTTACGTCATACATTGAGTTTTCTATTGTGAATGTGAGTTGCTACTTCTGGTTGTTAAATAGTTGATTTCTTTATAAAACAAATCAGAATGGTGCTGTAATGATGATTTATAGTGAAGTTTTCAAGGAGTTTTGTTTCTGTGTTCAGAGAATCTGTCGTGTGTCCCTCAACCTCAATGAAAAACTTAATTAATAGTTAAACGTATGTTAACAAGAAGTTTCAGCTATCGAATATTTAATTAACTACTTCAGTTACTTATGTGATAACATTTCAATCAACTTTCTTTTTAATTCTAAAAATGGGCTTATTATTTTCGAAATTATGGAGCTTATTTGGCAATGAAGGTAGAATTTTTTAATGTAATCGACTTTTATGTTAGATTATTGTTCTAGAACACAAAATTGTAATTGTTGGATTAGACAATGCAGGTAAAACTACCATTCTATATCAGTTCTTAATGAATGAAGTTGTTCATACTAGCCCAACAATTGGCTCAAATGTTGAGGAAGTTGTATGGAGAAATATTCATTTTATAATGTGGGATTTAGGGGGTCAACAGTCATTAAGAGCAGCATGGAGTACTTATTATACAAACACAGAAGTAACATATTTAAAATAGTCTAGTACAAAAGATATATTTTTTTAATTTTAGTTTGTGATATTAGTCATAGATTCAACGGATAAAGAAAGGTTAAGTGTTATAAGAGAAGAATTGTACAAAATGTTATCAAACGAAGAACTTTCAAAAGCTGGTGTCCTTATTTATGCCAATAAACAAGACGTAAAAGGGTCGATGAGTGCGTCTGAAATTTCCAAAGAATTAGACTTAACTTCAATTAAGCAACAGCAGTGGCACATACAGTCATGTTGTGCCTTGACGGGAGAAGGGTAATTATTATTTTTAAAGAAATATAAAGGTTTATATTTTTTTTTCTTGTAGATTGTATCAAGGACTAGAGTGGATAGTTAGCAGATTAAAGAAAAAATGACACTGAGTCTTTGTCCGCTCCTACAGTTGTATAATACAATAACGAAAAAATAACTTCCATGATTTCTTCTCACATTGAGAAACAAGGTTGTGTGATTATCTTTTAGTTTTCCTTAATTTAGTTGAAAAAATTACAACCAAAAATTTAATTTTGAGTACGTACGAGACTACTAACTTAAAGTACAATTCTATGTATTTTAAAGATGATACTTTTAAGTTGTTTTTCTTTAATACCTCATTGTAATTGTATATATCTGGATGTGTTTTGATAATAGCTGTTTTAACTGTATAACTGTAAAAAAATTTCAGGTATTTTGCGTTTTATTCACCTTTTATTAATTTTATAACAAAATTTAACAGTTTACATTACGTAATTCATAATAACTGTAGTAAAGTTTTTATCAATTACATAAAAATTGAATCATAAAAAGAATAATTTTATTTAAATCTGTATCTCAAGTATACAATTTGACCAGAAAAATGTTGCAGTACTTTTGTTAAAATAGTATCACACAAAAACACTTTCCAATTTTTACTTTTACGACTAATACATTTATTTTTTTTATCAGTATAATAAAGTAGACACCTATAAAATTTCAGTAGTTATCTGCTGCTACTCAACTGCTAAATTCAATGGTGCATTATCAGTTTCTTGAATTCGTTGTTCTGAAGAAACGCTTAAATCTGTTGCAACTTCTTTGCTTTCATTTGAACATTTAGGCGTAGTTAAATCTAATGAATTTAAAGTACTATTACCATTAGACTGCTCATCAGAACTTTTAATATTTGCGCTATAATCAATTACATTAAAATCTTGTTTTCCAGAATTTGGAGAGATTGTGGTTGCATCCTTTGAAAAATTAAAATCTGGAGCTAGAAATTCTGTTTTATTTTTATAATTAACTAAATCAGTTGGGAAATCAGTTTTGCTTTTGATATCTGTCGGAATTTTTAATGATGCATGTTTTTGATCACTTTTTGTAGCTGTTGATGGTATTGGATTTAACAGATCTTGAATTTTGAAAATATTAGATGATAGAAACATATTATTTGCGGCTAAAGTACTGTGAGCTAATGGATCAGAAAGGCCTAAAACGCTACTAACTGACGGGAGCTTTCCAGCATTAAATAAGATATTTGATAAATCTGTCGGCAACATTCGGTTCGAGGCTATAGAAGTGTTGAAATTTGACAATAGTGAGGATTTTGAAATTGAAGGAATTGAAAGTAAGTAATCATTTTCTTCACTGTGATATCCCAAAGCATCTTTGATAAAACGCCAGACAATCGTTTCGCTCTCATCTCTAGGAAATTTCGGAAGCAGAGTTGTTTTCAATTTATCAATGTATAAATTATTATGGACGTATCTCTCACTAAAATTTATAAAATCACTTTCTTTCTTATAATAATCAACGCATTTTTTAATTTCTTCTTTTACGTTAGTTGTTAATACTGAGTCTTGTATAATACTGTAAGACATTAGCATGGGACGTCCATATTCATTTGGCTTTGTTTCCGGAGGTGGTATTACCCAATAGGCTATAATACTCGATTCTAAAGAATTATTATCATAATTATATGGCGCTACAACAACCAATATTAATTTTTAAATCTCATAACAAAATAAAAACCTTACAATTAATAATACCAACGCATGGAATGTAACTGTTGTCAGAAGTTCCTTTCATTTTAATTTGATAATCTAATTGAGCGTCAACATCTCTAAGAGTGGGAGCTGCAGCTGCAAACGGATGGGAATGATACCACCCAATTAAATGAAGTTTCTCTCTTTCAATAGATTTAGCTATTTCAGCTTCAATTTGCGATGAATTTTCTCGGTCTGATTTTGTGCAACGACATGGGAAAGCGTGAGTTATTTGTAAATCTTTAATGAAAAGAGATTACATTACAATTTCAATCATAATTATCAACTTACTATGTGTATTTACGTCCCAATGGCCAGCGAGATATCCAGAAACTTCGGATTTAGTCAAATGACAATGAAAATCCATCAAAAGCGCGGCATTTGTTGAGAGAGATATTAAAAATGGTTGGATTTTGCCCAAATTTGAAAAAGGTACACATTCAATCATGGTGTTAGCATCGCTAAAATGAAAACATTTACTTTAGAAAAACAGAAAATTGGAAACTCACTGAGTTAACGTGCGATTAGCAATAGTATTATGCTTCACCACGATTTTATGATACTGCATGTTGCTCTGCAATGCTTTCCACATCAAATTTCCAAACTCAGTAGAATTATCGATTTCTTGATTTCTTTTCTCATTCCTTTTTCGATACCATATATTTTTATAAACATCTAATTTCTTTCCACAGTACTTGACAGACGCCCATCCACATCCTGATTTCTTGTCGGGATTTATGAACCGTTTACATGCTATTGCCCATGCACTAGGAGATGCAAAAACAACGTCAGTTTCTTGGCTTCTAATTTTACCGTCTTCTAATAAGTCTCCAGTAAATTTCTGTCCCTAGTGAAAGGTACTAATAGTACTAATTAAGTCATTGAAAAACTTACCAAATACTCTATTGTCATAGTTCCTTTGCCAGGCTGTAAGATATCAGCAGCCAATAGCATTTGAAGTGTTACAGTACGGGAATTTGTAGCACTTCCAATTGACAATTTAGTACCAACTGGGGAGCCATTCTCTCCCTCTAAATCCTACACCGAGAGAAATATATGCTCATAAATGTAACAAACGAATAATACATATAAAAAGGTGAAATAAGCATTTGTCATGCAATTTATCGTTAGATATCGAAATTAGTGAATTTGTATAAAGAAATTCTATCTAAGTCCATTGAATATTTTACAAGAAATATTAGTGGTATTAAGAGAATAAGTGCTGTCATAAAGCGGTAAGATTGTGCAAGAAAACGAAAAGAGACCTCATCAATATAATCTTCAATGTCTTCTCCATCGTCTTCGTGGAAATTAGTTTCATCTTCTGCATTCGCAGAAGTATTTACGTTAGATACGTCGACGTGAGACTGCATCTTAAGCAGAAAATTGTTAATCAAAATATGATCTATTTCCAACACCATTATGAAAAAACTAGCAAAGTACATATAATCAACTTGAAAATAATTCAGATTTCTTATAATGAAACATAACATGTATAACATAAACTCACCTGTATTTAAGTGGCTACAATGTTTTGAGAATAGAACAGACAATATATTCTGAGAAATAGGAATTAAACACCCATTCTAAAAATTAAACTGTTACATATATTAACAAAATAAATTTCCAAGTGAAGTCTAGACCGTACTGGTTGTTTGTTTTTTTTTACCTGAAAAACATTTTTGTTTTGCTGTCAAACATGTCAAGGGGATAGTTCGATCTCTGTTTTACTAACATTACAGCTGCCTGTAATTCCGTTTGATTTATTTGTGGATTTAGAATTATTTTAAACAATTTTTTTATTAGTTATTATCGTAATTGAATAAACGGTCAATATATATTTATTTTTGAGTTGACGGGCTGGTTTTAAATAGAATCCTATGTTCTTTTTTAAGATAACTTTTAGATGGCAGCATATTCGCAACTGCGTATTTACCTAGATGTCTCTTCGTTCGTTTCAAAACGAGTTTGTCAGGAAGTGTCCTTGGTTCTTAATGAATTGCACATCGTACAGGAGTTTGCAAAACAGATCGCACTTCCTCGTCAGCTGATGGTCAAATTACGTTTTGGCCAAAATGTCTGTTAACGGACGCAGACGCTCATTTCAAGTAGTGTAACGTTTCGTTAAAATGTGTGTGAAAATTATCAGTGTTTGTCATGATCAGCTGTGAAAATGTCAGATAGCTGTTGAGACAGCTATGGACGAAAAATCATTGGAAAATCATCGTAAATTCCATGTCAGCACGTATGTATTATTTCTATGATAACATTTGCATCAATTGTTGAAAATAAGTCAACAATTCTGTATGGTGGTTGGTTGATTGACGTTTTTCTACCCAAAGTTCTTTGTTTACCCATTTGCAAACGTAAACATGCAGCTCTGATGATAATGACGTTCACTTGACTTTATTTTTAACTGTGACTGCTTTAAGATGCACCTATTGTAGGTGTTGACCTTAGTTAAATAATGCACTGGGTTCTAAATTTTCAATAGATTTCCAAAAAATATATGATTTTTGATGATAACAATAATCAAAACAATTGCTAGTGTCTGCAATATCATAGTGTTCTTTCTGTTTCAGGTATCTCTGATTCTGGATTTTTTTTTCACCGTTGTTCCTAAATTTTCCCTAAAATGTTGTTTGTATTCCAAGTGGATACCGGCCGAATGTTGACCTTTGATATGAGTCTCGCTCTCGAAAGGTTAGTCTTTTTTTTTTCAATTTGCAGAGGTTATGTTTACACCATGATACAAGGCCCCAAAGCAAGGTTTATTTACACCAGTCTGGTGTTAATAAGCTTTTTTTACCAATACGCTGAAACTTTGCCAAACAAAGACTTCCAGAATGTGCTATTTTTAAAGAGGCACCATTTTTCCATTAATGGATTAAAAATAGATTGATAACATGTGCACATATTGCAGAGTTCAAATAGAAAACAATATTTAAATACAAACGTTATTAATTGATCCAAATACAAATTCTAATTTTAATTCATACATAAATGGATTTTTTGTTGCTAGGAAAATAAATAATCTTGAGTCACCTGCGCTGTTTATTATTCTATTTTACATGAAATCTTTCTAATCCAAGAAGTAATTGCACGCGTTCGAAATGTGAAAATTGATAACTCAAGCAGAAATATGTACATCCGTTTTTTGAGATGAAAAAATGGAAGAAATCCGTTTGCTCACAACCAATTTACTGTTGCTGCGCTAACCACATGCAGTCTTTTTTTATGTATTTTGTAGATGACTGCAATAAATTGTGCATTGTTTAGATAGGTTTGGAATGCTACTACTTAGTGCTATCAATTTTTATCAAAACTAGGGAGTTGAATATTAATGACAGTTCGTTTTGAATTTATTCACTCGCAAATTTCTCAATTGGATATGCAAATACTGTCGATACATATAAAGTTTTATTATGAATGGGATCTCTGTCAAATTAAATAATTCAAATTGCATTTAAATTCGTTAAGATTTATTAGCGAAAACAAACTTTATTTATTCCTTTGTTTTTAGATCTTAAGCTGATTAATTTCGCAAATAAAGCTGTAATCGAGCCATTTGAGACAGCAAACTGAGGACAATTGTTGGTTTATAAAACAGTGATAAATATTTCTATTACGAAATATTTTTCAATTAAATACGAGTTGATTTATTAAGGATAATATCTACATGATATTTTATTTTAATGCAAAAGAATAATGCACATTAATTCTATGTTGCATTGTTTTGTGATAAGTATATTAACTAATTTAGAATCAAGAGGGAAATAGAGAATTAGATAATGACCATATAATATATTTAATTAAATCAACTGCTTTTTGAAGATCAGGGTGATTTGGCAAGGACAGAATAATGTAAAGTTGAATTTCTTCTAGAATGCTAATTACACACTTACTCTTTTTGAACTTTTCTTTAAAATTTTTCTCGGATCTTTCTCATAATGAACTTTGTGCAATGAACTTGATATTTGGATTTCAAAGTTCTTCTAGTTTCTAGAGTTTCGATATTAACGCATGATTTTGCGATATACTTAATCAATTATTTTAGACAAAACAACAACAAAGTAGTGCGAATGTGTGTCAAAACGCATAAAAACATATAGTAGTAGTAGTATAAAAAAGAATAAATGATTTCTTATCAAACATTTGTATTTGCGGTAGGGTAGATAAAAACGAGTCTTTATTCAAATAATAAAAGTTGCTTCAGTAAAATAGTTTTCGTAATAATAATAATAAAAAAAAAAACAAGATAAATCTAAAAAGCAAATACAATGTTCTATATATGCCTACCCATTCAATTACAAACCCCTTTTTTCCCATATTTTATGTAGGAGTAATCAATACTCATATTTATTCGAGTTATGTTAATTGCATATTCCCAGGAGATTAATTCTAAGCTTCAAATACAGCGAATACATGTTCAATTTGATTGTAGTTTATTAAGTCCTTTATAAATGGTTATTTCATCGAAGTAAAAAATGGATTATTGCCAATTTCGTGAAAAAAAATAGTCAATCGTGTTGAAGCTTTTATATAAGGTGATGTTTAAAATTGGCAATATCGCGGTTGTTGACCCTGTCAGCATACAACTCATAATTATCCCGGTCTATTACGTATTTTTATTCTAACTCGGATAACGTAAAACGAATGATCACATTTAAAGTTTTTTTTATTATTCATAAAGTGTTCAAAAATCGTTTTTATATAAATAGAAGTTTAATAATCGATCGAAACATCTTGATAGATATTCCTTTGCTGTTAGTGAATCAGAAAGAAATAGGCTGGTGTAATCCCACACGTGTAATCGTGTAAATATTATCAGGAAGCTGTTATTTGTTTACATTTAAGGTGATAAGAAAATATAATAAAATCTGTCAGATTTTAATTGATTGTTCAAAGTTATCGCAAATTAACTTTCTCGTGTTCTAGAAACAGAAAATTACTGTTTTTAAGAAAAGAGAAATAAAGATAATTTCAAAATTGTGCTTATACTTTCACTTCTATAAACAAAAAAAAAAATAATCACATACAGCAAGTAAAATCTTTAACTGTTACAAGGTTAAAACTCAGTGCATTCGTAACTTAATTATCAGCTTTCTTAGTAAAACGTTGACAGGGAAAGGTGGTAAAAGGAGCTTAAAATTACATTATAGAGGAAAATTGAAGATGGTGGAATGACTTGATGGGGTGATAAATTAAAAAAAAGTGAAATTATAGTTATTTCGTGTTGAAGAAATTGAAATTTAGCTGCAAGAGAAACGTCTACGTGGTTATATAGATTTCATAACTGATTTTGTAGTGTAGAATTAATAATTCATGTAGACCTGCTATTCAATTCATATATTTTATTATATTTGCTTTCAGATCTAAACTTTTTATTCCTGTAACATTAGATTAGACGGATTTATAAACAGAATGTTTCATTTATTTATTTGATCACTATATGAGATCAAGGGATAAAAGTAGGTTTGTAAAATTTTACATTGATACTGAAAAGAACGTTGTGATTCCCTAAGGTGTATAAAAATTTAAAGAAAGTTCGTGAATTTTTCCGCTTGGAAAAGATGTTTTGAAGGTTTAAGTTGGAAAAAAAAATCATAAACTTACTTTCATATAAGTATATTGCTATTGCAAGGTCTATGAATTTTCTAACCGAGTACCATAAAAAAATCAACTTAACATACATATAGAATTTTTGCACTCTTTGGAGTAAAAATGTTATTTCAGTATTATTTGTCGAAGATAAAAACGGTGTTTTCAAGTTGATTGGTACAAAATATAAGTCCATCCCCTAACAAAGTAGAAATAAATAAGATTTTCTTAATAGATACACATTCAATGAAAATATACACTTATGTATTGCACTAAAAGCCAATTGTGTATTATTCAAATTTTATGATTTATTAAATAGAGCTGAATTAGATTCTAAATAATTAATAAATTGACTCGGAAGGATAATATTTAATTTTTGAACAGAATTGAATAAAGAATTTTGTTTTTGTTTTTCATTCTCGATCAGTTATAAAAATTAACCAAATAGCTATTTATGGTACAACTGAATAAAGTTAAATTTCATTCACGATAAAACAGTTTAGAGCACAAGTTGAAGCCGAATGCGATAATGTTTTTTCACGTCTGCCATACAATATTCTTTCTGTTTTGCCGTTTCAAGAACGATATTTCCATACGCCTTTGTTTGTAGTAATATTTAGGAATCTTTCTAGCAATCTAGTAATTTTGAGTTATTGAACCTTTTTCTTATGATTTTTGTCTTATTTATTGCTTTATTATCTATCTGGTTCTGTTCTCCTTTGGTTTTGAGTTTTTTTCGTCTTTCATTCTTATTAAATAACTCAAACAGTGTATTGCTACGATTCTTATATCTAAACGTTTCGAGTATGAAAGACTCCTTGGGAACTTGTTTTATTTAAATAAATAAATAAATAGCTTCAGTATTTCCTAATTATTTCATTACTAAATGCCGGTGATTTGCAGACTTGAATGAAAATTATAAACGGCATTGACCCTTTTACATGTCGATTAACGGATGCATCATTTATTCAAAAAATGAAATGAAATCCGAAAAAATGGAACATTGACTATTTCACTTGCATGAATATTTTAGAATCTTTGAATTTACAGATGTAGGTACCAGGTCCAAATTGGTTTTTGCATAATTTGTATGAAAAGCTTTGTTGTAAATTATTATTACAATAGGAATAGTTGAAAGAAATTTTTACTTGAGGGCTTGTGGTGGTCGAGGCAGGTGAACTTTTTTCGCTTTACTTATATTCCACTAAACATTTGCTATTATTTTTCTACAAAAATAGTTAAGTGTTTCTAAGGTATTTGTTTATATCTTTGCATCCAGTGTAATGTTTATAAGCTTTTAACTGAAGCAATAAAAAAATTATATACCGAATGCAAAACTCCAGGATTTACACAAATCTCATGTCACTGAGTTATTTTTGCCTGAAAAATTTACCGGCTTCTCCTCTGTAAAAATTATTAAAGAGTACAAGAAAGACACAAGGAATGTCACCATTTATACTTTCTGAGAAAATGACGTACTTTGTTTCCAGTAATCTTATTCCATTGAGGTGGCTAAAACAAAACTTCTGCTTTCCGATGATTTATAGATCCAAAAAAACAATAAATACAAACGCAGTTGAAAAATTCGAATTCAGTTTGAACAGTTTTAAATACTGTAATTGCCTGTCTTCCAAATGAAAGAACATTAAATATATCCTATAAATTATTATTGATTTTTCTTTCATTAAACAAAAATCATGATGATCTGTTTTATGAAAACAATATTCGAAAACAGAATTATTTATAAAGTAAAAAAATCTTATTATTTATTATTAATAATATTGTACACTTATTTATGTCATGAAACTCATCACAATAAAATTCAATTTTAGGAAATAATGGAAAAAATATTCATACAAATTAAATTGTGGATCGTAAAGGTGATTTTTCCCATTCGGTAGTTTTTATTTGCGAGAATAACTAAAGATAACGTGATGTTTTTAATATAAATCAAATAAAAATAAACAATCGTTTACGTTCCAAAAGACAAAAACAAGGACAAGGTTTTTTTGCAAAATGCTTGATAGTAATAAATTATAGATTCATTTTTGTTAATTTTAAAAATTAATTTGCACTTAACATCAATATTAATCCGTCTGGAAAAACATATTTGTGTTGTAATCTCACGATAAACAAATATTTCTGTTGGAATAATTAGCTGTTGCAATGTTTTTGGAAAAGAAACAAAGCGACAATGCTAGAGATAAGTCTTTGCTATGTCCGTATTTTGTTATGAGTTACGACAAATGTGTCTCATTGTTTTTTTATGCTACCTTGTTTAGATTTTTTTTTAACATCACCCACTCCAAGGCTAATTAAACACAACACAATTGAAGCATTAATTTGTATAGCGAAGGAAGCATACCTATGGTCCTCTGCTTCCACGTTTTCGTCAGTCATTTTTATAATTAGAAAAATTTTAATTTCTCATGAGAAATGAGGTTGATTTACGATCTGGCTTCTTTGTTTTCAGTTCAATCACGTATCTAAATTGCAAGGTTTCAGCCAAATAAAAACAGTAGGTATATATCGACCTTGATAACATTAACAAATTTACAACATGTAAACATTGTTTCAGCATTGTGTCTAAATATTAAAAATTTTACTGAATTAATTTTTTTTCTCTTACATATTGCAGCGTACAAAATCTCAAAAGTCATGTCGAGCTGGCTTTCAAAATTCCGATAGATAAACAAGTCCTTCTGATCAGTGGAGGTGAACATTTACGTCCTGATGATAGGGTTTGTTCGTATCCGGCTGGGACAGATACGAATCCCATTTTTCTTTTTAGTAAAGCTGTCATCGAATGTGATCAACCTCCAGCGGCTAGTGTCGATTATGGATCTGAACAGGGTAAGAATAATAATTAAAAACAATGTTAAAAGCGAGACAGCTGAGGATTCAAAAGTTCATTGCTATATACCAGGTGCACTTTATTCGTCGTACATTAAATAAACAAGAAAGTTTTAAGAAAGAATAAAGTAGAGATTTTATTACTAGAGGATTACCGTGGAGAATAATATTCAAAAGTCACTTCTGTAAACTTTCCATAAATAAAATTTTTATGTTATTTGGTTAAACTCAAGACAATAATTCAATTCAATTATTTTGAAGATTGCAAATTTTGTTATAATCTTGATTAAATAAAACTTTGTATTTTTTGAATATCAAACTCATTAATTAGATATTTTTAGTTTTCTATGTTAAGCATTTAATGTTAATACGAAGACCTCATTTCCTGCTCTATCAAATTAGATTTCTTATTGCGCATAATATTATTTTGTTCTAAATTTATCTCAACAGATCTCTCTGCTAAAGTAAAGAAATCCGGCGACCTCCCAGCTACGTATCAAACAGTACAAAAAAGGGCTCAATTGGCACGACAATTTTGCGAAATTAGCAAAAATCAGTTATCAACATGCGAGAAGCTGGTTCACGAACAACATTTACAACAACAAGGTTGGTCAGCTGTAGTAGCTAATTTAGAAGATTTAAATGCCGATTTAAAAGTCCGCTGGAAACTCTATCAGGAGGCTTTTAACGAATATATTATAAAACGTGACTCGTATTTAGAATTTTTAAACCAGTGAGTGTTGAGAATAATGTCGATTGAATTTGAATAATCTTAATTTTTACAGTTTCAAGAATGATCTCCAAATATTACAAAAAATTCCTGTGTTACCTGCCCTTTTAGAATCACAAAAGTTACTAGTACCTGAGCAAGAGGAGGAATTCTCTGTAGATAAACAGTCTGAAAGTGTGAAAACGGAAATGACGTTATTAGAATGGATATCTCAGCGGGACGACTTTATGGATAGTTTATTTGAAATTTGTTCAAAAGGTTTAATTCAGACCGATGAAGCTGAGTTCCTTGCATTGAAAGAAGAGGTGGAGTCAAAATTAGCAATGACAGAAAACATGAACATGAAAGAAATTAAAGGATTAGGTGATAGACTTTTTGGGTTAGAAAAATTAATGCAGGATGCTAGACGCCATGTCAACGACCAAATGAAACTGGCTGAGTCGTTTCAACGGGTAATTAGAATTTATCCTTTAAGATAGAAATTCAAAATTTTATTTTCAGTTAATTCAAAACCAAAACCGCGGAGGTCAATTCAAAGAAACTTCAGTGTTGCCAGATCTATGCGCCACTCACTTCCAACAGTTACAAGTTCTTTTAGAAAATCATAATCGTTTAAGAGACATCACGCGAAGGTGTATACGTGCAAAAGATGAACTTAGTAGTAATTTATACCACAGACTCAAATGGATTGTGTTCATGGAAGATAATTTATGTGAACTAGACAATAAATTAGTGTTTCATTTTGAAAATCTGTTGAGTTTACAAAGGCAGTTGGAAATTTTGCAGCAAGTGCACACTGCACCAGAAACTTATTTTTCTTCTATAATCGAAGTTGTTAGAAGAAGAAAAATATCACAAGCTTTTTTACTTGTAATTTAGTCTTTCTAAAATTTTTAAATGTTCTTATGGTGTTTTTTTATTGTAGTGGGCTTCTGATGTTGCTTGTCATTTGTTAACCATTTACAATGAAGAAATTGCGCGTCGAAAGGATTTTCAAGCTCAAATTGAAGGCCATTTTCTTAGTTCATTGTTTCCAGGGATGGATGACTTTCCACCAAGTTTCGCAACACAAGCACCATCTATTTTTGATTCTAGTTTACCTAAACTTACTGAAGAGGATGTAGAAAGGTTGAAACAGGAGCTACCGGAAATGGCTGAGAATTTACAACTACCGGACACTTCAACAGTAACAAGTTACTTTATGCTAAAAGATGCTAAAGACGAAAATGATAGAACTGCGAATAAAACAGTCGAAGATAAATTAATTGAAGTTGTTGCTGAAGTTGGTTTAGCTAGTAATTTAGATCAGAATATTTTGAAAGCTATAGAAAATGAACCAACACAAAGCACACCTCACGGACTTCCACACTTGAAAGATTTAGATAGGTAAGAATATCCTTTCATTTTTTACATCAAAGTGCACTAAAGAAATGAAGACTTTTTTTTTATTACTCTTCTTTGAATTTAAAGCTGTGCATTTTGATGAGTCTTGTTCCAATCGATAATTTTTGTATGACTTAGGGGGTGTGTCCTTAGGGGTTGTGAATCAGAAACGGACACAGAAGAGTTTGAAAAGGTCGGTCAAAGTCCTTTTGATTTACATTTCGATAAAGGAATCCCATCTCCGCGGCCTGGCACTCAAGACGCCTCCACTCTAACCGAGGTTGGTGAACGTACTCCTTTACCTCCTAAAAAACCTCCTCGCACTTTCCAAAAACCTCATATACAAACCCAAGATGAAATAATTTCTAACATTACAACATCATCACTTCAACGTACTTTAAGTATTAGTGGAAGTCAAAGCAACACAGAAAGCTTTACAAACTTGAAAAATCCCTCTCTTGAATCAATAGATGAACTGTCATCGTTGAAAAACTTCAGTTCAAATACAGAGAGTTGTTTTAATTCTCATTATCAACAAACAGCAACATTTACATCTCGATCTAAATCGATTTCCCCTCATACACCGCAAAGTCCAAAAGATATCCAAGGAGAATCACCTAATTCACCTGTAATGGGCCACCAACAAAATGATTTCGTTAATGATGAATTTTATATTGACGAAAGTCTACCATCGAGCTTGAGTATTGAAACTGGACAGAGCCAAGGCGAATTTGTTAAACAGCTCGATACTGCAAATAATGTCGTGGCCTTGCTACAGGTACTTGAGTCATTGGATATAAGTTAATCATTTTATTTGATTATAAATATTTTAGTTTTTTTTTTAGTTCGCTATTTTATCGTCGCTATAAATCAAACACATCTATGGATTAATTTTTCTTACTTTGCATGCTCCCATTCAATTCATTTTAGCAATTTTCTTTAGAATCGTTCAGACTTTAGAAAATGATGATGATGAGCTGTTTGCAAAAGAGAATGAATAAAAATTATTGATAAACCACAAGTTCATGGGAAATCTTCAAAGAAAGTTAATACAAATTCGGTTACATGATTTTGTTTGGGGATTTTTTTTTATTACAAATTAAATAAATACAAAGCTCAGTCAGTTGCTGACTCATTCTCGTTTGCAAGTGGGTACACAATTTTTTTTTATGTTGGTGGTCCAGATTTATTCCTTTACCATGCATGTCCTTCATAACCTGTTAGTTTCATTTTTACTAAGTATTAGATTTTTTTAAAATTTTAGGATAATTTGCAAATCTCAAGATCAGAATATGAACAACTAAGAAGCGTTTTAGTAAAACTGTTCCAACTCGGTCGACAAGCTTATAATCAGTTGAAATCCGAATTGAAAGAAACTAAAAATAATTTAATAAAAGAACAACTGTTTTTAAATGAGGCTTGCAATGATTTGAAAACGAAACTGAACAATCTCATAATAGAAAAAGATAATAAAGAAAGAGAAGTCATTCAACGATTAACAGTGGATCACGAATTAGAAATTAGCGATTTCAGAAAAATAGCTCAATCAAAAAATGAAGAAATAAAAGGTTTGCGGGATGAAAATGCGATGCTAAATAGCAAATTGACAACAATTTCTCAGCAAAGTCTTGAACTTAAACATAGAATGGACGAAAGCAATGAAGAATCTTCAAAAGTAATTGATGAATTGACGAAAAGAATTGATGAAATCGTTGCCGAAAAGGAAAAAAGTATAAAAGAAGTAACAGAAAAGTTGAAGAATGAACATAAGAGTGAATTGGAAAACATTAGGGCACGTTTTAAATTAATGACAATGGAACGAAGTCCTTCAGAGAATAGTTTAGAAAAGATTGAACGAGGGGATTATCCTAGTATTACGAATCATGAAGCGCTTTTGCTTCAAATGAAAGAGAATTTTGAATCAGAGAAAGAAGTGGCTGTGAGTGATGCTGTTACTAAAGAATGCCAAAAGTGGCAAAAGATTTTAGACGATAGAGTAAGACAAATGGAGTATGATTTTCAACAAGAAAAGGCTTTTCTTATACAAGATATTCAAAACAGGATACAGCAAGACCAAGAAAAACAAATCAATCAGTTACGGGAACAGATTAATAATTTAAATTTAGAGTGTATTAAATATAAGGATACGATACAGCAGTTGGCTGAATATAGAGATGATAGTGAGAAGAATGACTTAATGAAAAGAATTGAAGATATGGAGCAAGAAAATGAATGTTTGAGAAATGAATTAGGAAAGTACAAAACAGATGCGACACGTATGGCTGTATCCGTTGCTGTTTGTGAAGGTGATTGAGTGATTTTTCTTTATTCATTGATTAAAATTTGTTTTCTAGGTGCCGCCACTGCTGATGCTGCAACTAGTCCTGTAAAAATGCGAAAAAGAAGCGAAATTTCTTCTCCCAGGACTGGAAAGTTGAATATAGATTCTTGTAAACCTGGTGACCTAGTACTTGTAGTTTGGGATTTGGCCCATCAGAATTTTAAAATTTTACAAGAAAGTAGTTGTTTGTATTTTCTAAATGCTGAATGTTTAGATTCTTTGGGTTTAAAAATTGTTGATGGACAACCTAACAAATTATATTGTTACGCCGAAGTTGTCGACAAAGAATACTGCCATGCAAGAAAGGTAATTATAGGATAATTGAAATAGAAGTGCATGTTGTAAATCACCAGCTTTTATTTTTGTAACAAAATTGCTAGTCATTTCCAGAATGATGGTCTTACTAACTTCTTTTAATCAATTTCCTTTCTATTATTCAATATATTCGCGTTTTTTTTAGGATGAAAACTGTAGTGTCGTGTTTCAGCCTGTCAACCGATTTCGGGTACCCCAAGGCACGAAATTTTTCCGTGTTAAAGCGAAACCGCCTTCTTCGAGAGAGATACAACCAACACATTACCAACCAAGTGCTTTACATTCAAGTCATATGTCACAGAGTCAAACAACAACTTCGCAAGTCTCCGATGTTGTTACGACTTCGGGTCCATCACATTCTTTGCCTTCCAGTCCTTCGAAAATTAATTGGGAGAAGTCAGAATCACAAGAGACTACAATACCAGAAGAGAAAGGCGAAGATTTAGCAACTACAAATGATGAAGATGTAGAAAAAGGAACTGAGTTAACGGAGAATTTTAATATTGATAATCAATCCAGTATTGATCGGTAGGTCTCGATTGTTTTCTAGTTAATTTAATTTCACTGTGCATTATTTTAAGTTATTTCTAATGTACATAATTATTCGAAATGGGAAATTTTGTGAGATTTAATTTGAGTTTTTCTGTTGCGCGATTTTTTAAGTTATCAGGTGGAGAGTTGTAAGCAGAAAAGCAAGTTTTAACGGTTTTTAATCACGGTAAAATGTTCCTTACTTTACTCATAATTTGATGAGAAATAGAAATTTAAGTTGCAAAATTATAAAGTTCATGATTTGTAAATATATTTATATTTCTTACAGATCACAAATTTGTGTAGTAGTATAGTAATCGGAGGTACTTCATAGGTGATAGGTAAGGTGGAAATGAGTGGCTTTTAGAGTTTTGTCAGCCTATAAGCATCAATATTACAGATGTAATCACTTAAATCAATTCAATAGTTTACTAACAATCATTCATGTAACTAATCTAAAGCTCATCACATTTATGTATTTTAATTTCAGAATTCCAAAGTTTTACTGCTTACTACTCTCTGTTGAAAGTAAGAAGTGTTTCTTAAGTTACGTTTTCTTAAAAAAATATTTTTGTGATACTTTTAATATTGTATATAAAGCGATTAGTCCATCACAACTATATATGTGATCTGTGGTTGTTTACAAATGGGTTATGGTTCAGGTTACCAATCTATATATGTATACAATTGCAATTGATTTCTGGGTAAACTTAAAATTGTGAAAAAATTGTGTTGTTGACAGAATAATTATTTTAATTATCATTCAATAATATTTTTGAAACTTTACAATAAAATAAATATTCTGTCTCGGTATTATGGCCTTACAGATTATTAAATCAAAAAATAGATATTACTTTCAATCATAGAATTAGTCTAGTTTTGATATTTATAAATAATTTATTTAAATCCAATATGCATCTCACTACTTTTTAAAGATTTCAATCGCATAAATTGTAGATTAAGGAATTAGCAGAATGTTGCAAACCCATTTATTAAATTCAAATACTGTTAGAGCGAATCGACGTTCATTATTATTTTATGGTGTGTTCAGGAGCAAGTATGAGTATTGACTTTTTAGCTTGAATTAAAAGTTAAAACTTTCATTTTGTTACTATTTAGGATTTTTCTTTTCGTAAATTAGAAACTAGTGTATGTGTTTTTTAAGCTTGTGTAAGTGATTTTCTGAACATTAGTGAAATTAACGTAATATTTACAAATTTTTTATAAGAACCGCAGTGTGCAATAAAAGTTACAAATTTATTTTGCATTTTTTGTAAAACTTCAAGACACTTCAATAATTGCTCTCAAAATCAAACTTGCGTCTTTTAACCTAAGTATTCTCTTTAACTTTAGATGTTTTCAGCAAGAGAGATAAAGTCTGAATTAAAAGTTCTTCTATAGGGCACACAGTAATATCACAAATCTATGTTTATTTTTACATAATATTTACAAAGTTTACAACAAGAATAATCTCTAACATTGAAGATCATAGAAAGCAATTAGTGTACAAGGCACTCGAAAAACCGTGAAAGTACAGTAATTAAGGATGTGGAATAAGATCAAAATTTTCATGATTGTAATGTAAACCACTTGCACCCGAGACTCCATTATTGATTCTAAAATCCAAATCGCCGAACATGGCACTATCACTGATTTTGTTAGTATCATAAACCGACATAAAATTGTTATATTCAGTATACTGCGCCACATCAATATATTTTTCTTGATAATTTGGCTTGTAAGTCTTGGCGCTTTGGAAATTATCAAAAGTGTGCATATTCTCATCAAAATAAATCCTATTTTCTAGACTCATATCGAAATTATGTTGCGATTTGTAATCAGTTTCCATAGCTTGTTGGTAATAATTATGGGACGTTTTATGCACATTGTAGGAGGAAAGTTCTTCTATTTTAGCGGATTCCATATACTGGTTTTGGTTAATCGCAGGAACTAAATTATTATTAAGACTTAGATTATTATCAGGCGACTGACTTAGATTAAATCGACTACTGCCACTGTTATTGCTGTCATCATTCATCATGGTACTCATATTTTGGCTCCAGTATTCTTCCGACTTGAATTCTCGATGTATGGTCCCACTGCCAAGATCCAGAAGAGTGGATGGTGACTTATTTAACTCATTTTGAGCACTTGTTACGTAGTCCGGCTTGATAGGTTGATCCAACTGGAAGATTTCTTCAGGCTGGAACAAATCCGCAGGTATATTGGTAAAGTCGTATTGTTGATTTAAAGCTGCAACTTCAGTAGGGTAGGACTGTGCTTGTGCCGGCTCTTGCGTCCAGTAAGAATCTAATACTTGTGGTTGCTGATATGTTGGCGAGTGAGGGTTGTACTGTTGCAAAGTTGTAGGAAGAACCGGCTGATAATTACAAATACACTCAAAAGGCGGGCAAGAACAATAACCTGCAACAGCACCGTTTTAATCACTTAGCTTAGAGTTGTAATTAAAATTCTTGTACCTTTGTCTTGGTCGGCGATCAAAGGAGGAGGGTTGACGTTGCGCACACCGGAGGTCAAATCGCGACACTGACGTTTCGGCTCTCGCAGCGACATCAGCTGGAACAATTCGATCTCAATCGTCTAAACTCCAAATGTAATAAATCGAAGCTTGAGAGGATAATAAGTGGTTTGTCTAACACATGATTAAGCATCAGCAATCACCAATATTTTGATACAAATAGAGTTGCGACTGATAAGCGACCACACGTGTGTAATTATATGGTGAAGAGGACGATTTAACCAGAACTAACCCGTAATTAATACTGTAATCCACTTTGAAATGTAGTATTGACAGAAACATATGTCTTCGACGTTTTACATACTAATTTCATTAAATATACATTTCCGACTGCCTCGTGACTATATTTCTTCGGATGATGTCATTGTTTACAACTCACCTTATTTCCAAGAGCTGCTTCTTTTGCTAACAACACTGCCAATCCTCGAACTCTCCGTCCGCTTCCTAAACTTCTCCGCGCTTCGGAAGTGCTCTTAGCTTCTGGCCGCGGATGATCATGAACACCTTTTGCTTGAAAAAAAATTGCATGGTCTGTATGTCTCCAAAAGTGAGTTACAGGATAGCCACAGTGTCCTCTACATGCTAAGATTTCTAACCTTCCGGTGCATTGTCGATTGGGACAAGGCTTACCTGCAAAAATCTCTTCTATTTAAATCTACTTTAGATCAGAACTTTTATTAATACCTTGTTGCTTTTTCCTAGCTTTATCACAAATAGCTGGTCTTAAATGGACTCGGTCTCCATTGGGTAAAGTACAACGCAGAGAACAGACTAGGACTCCTAAACAACTTTTTTTCAAAATATGAACATTGTGATTGTTGGTATTTCGCATTGCCCAGCCTGAAGAATGTCTTTTAGCGTCTTCATTGTCCGCTCTATAAACTAAGCGACAATGACCATCAGCCCATTCCGAAAATGTATCGAATTCGTTGATTCGTGGTATAGAACTATCGTTTATATCCCAATCAGATGAAGAAGATGATGAGTACACCCGGCACGACATGCCAGGGGAGGAGGGCGTATGCCTGAAAATAGAGAGAAATGCTGTCAAAATAATGAGACTTGAGTTAAAAAAGAAAAATATCTACTGCGGCTGGAAGAATCAAAATTTGTGACATCGATAAAAATTTTACAATGTTCACTGTCTTAAGAGGATAGAAAAATAATAATTTATATAATTTACGCGTCTAATCGCTCGTTGGAATCTCTAGTATTTTTCGTGTATTTTGAATTTGAATGGGAACAGTTTTTTAAAATTTAAAAAAAAATATTTTTTGTGGAATCTGAATCTGGGAAAGGTTGTCAATCTGATAAGGAAGTGGTTCAGAAGAAAGTTAGCGGCAAACGTGGGCCTTCAGTAATGAATAGATAATGAGTGTACAACCCACGCAAGATTTGCAGTGTAAAATTAAAGCGTGTAAAATCAACTAGTAATAAATCTAATCTTACCAAGTTATCGACTTCTTGGTGAATCGGTCGTAAAGTAGCCTTAAGGCTTTGGTTATTAAACAATCGTAATTTACCGTTGTCAATGGGCCAGTAATTATCATGTTCGATTAATTATAAGATATCTGATTTTACACTCGTAAATAATTCACTAGTCAAGAATAGTACTGGATATACGGCTCTATAATCGAGTTCTCATCAAAAAGAAGAAAAAAATGTTAAAATAAATTGATGGCAAAAAAAATTACTAAATTTTTGGTTAAAATATTAACGCTTGAGAATGATTGATGTGACCAATCTTAGCTAATTAAAGTACACTTACAGAATTACCATATCTCCTGGAAACGTGCGTTTAGGTCCAAAACTTAGTCATGAACTACCACTTGTTACACATTCACTAATTCTTCGTAAGTAGCTGAAGATACCAAACACACCCTATCGTTAGAAAGGTGTAAGGACGACTGACCCTGTAAACGCATGTTCATCCCTGGCAATAGAAAGCCACACCTTTTCTCCCTTCCACGCGTTTCTAACGCCTAGACGGCCAATAGGAATATCATCTATTCATATAAACTCCGCCTACGTTTAGGTATCTAACACCTGATGCCAGTGCGTAGGATGATTGGCGGATGACTTAATGAGAGTGGGTGTAGCGTGAAGATTTGATTAGAAGAAGAAGAGTCGCGATTTATGTACAGGTGGGCTGTAATGTGAATTTAATAGTGTAAAAACGCCAAAATTCTGTTAATGTCAGAAAATTGTGATTTAATGACTATAGAAGTAGTGGCATTGTTGTCTTTAATTGGCATTTTAATGAAGCAAAAAAGAACAAGTCTAATTAAGAAAATGGTAAAATTTGCAGTTTATGAAAAATAAAAAACAAATAAGAATCAAGCTGAAAGTACCATTGATTTTAAAAGTAGTAGAGTATGTTTGAGATCCGGTTGGTTAGCTCATGTTAATCCATCGTTGAGTGAAAACTGGTGGAATGCTATCAAAAAGCAATAGACTTTACTAAGTATCTCACTCTGATTGCAAATATTTTCATTGAATGGACTTAAATGGAGACTTGTTAGAACTCTGAGAATAATTTAATTAGAGATGCATGCCGTTAATGGTTTCAAAATTTTATTCATCTATTGATATTTGTACTTGTAAAGTAATTTATTTTCTTTTTGCTTATGTTAAAAGCGATTAAGCAAATCAACGAAATGCGGGAGGATCGGCAAAAGTGAATATCCATAAAATATTGGCTTTATTGCATATTGGTGTTTATCTTATTGATCGTAAAAAATTTTTGTCAATTATTATTTTTTTTTTAATTACTTCATTAATTACTAAACTACAGCAAGGAGCTTATTTACCTTAATAATATAATCGCCGATCTTATCTAAACCGTAAACCGGTGTTCAAAACCATCTTCCATAATGAGATTGTGTTTTATTTACTGCAAAATATCTCTCCTCTTCACAAATTTCTTTAGTCAAAAAACTTTTTAAAAAATATGAAGCTTGACGGTGTTCGTGTTGACAACACGAATGATCTTATATAAAATCGATTAAAGATCAAAGCGGTTCGGTTGATATAAAAGCTATAAATTTTAAATACACTGCTAATAGTTGCTTGCAATAAACTTTTTACATTAAAACAACAAATTTTAAGAGAAATCGAATTTTGAGAGAAATTATATTTCCATGCATGATGACTTTAATTTTATAAGACGTTTTTATTGCTTCTATTTTAATTCCAATTTCTTCAGTTCACAAAGCGTATATTATGAGAAAATTACTGCGATTAAATTTTGGTGTTAAAGGTTAATTTCATTTGCAGCTAGAGAAAAATATATGAAGATGAATGAATGGATCTAGCAATATGATAATAATATTTATATTATAATTATTTTGTGTAAAATAATTAAAATATTATAGACCTGCGTTTGCCATTTTTTCAAAATAACAAAGGAAATAATTTCATAGTGTTTTTGCCTGAAACCATGAAATACTAACAACTTCAAAGTGATAAAATGGTCACATATATAATTACATATCACAAACCTGCGAATTAAATAGTTGAAACTAATAATTACCACTGCCAAGAATACTTAATATGTAACGTTGACACAAACATAAATAATTAAAATTTTTGTAATCTGAAAGCAAGAAGTCAACGGAGCAAAATAACAAGATAAAATCTGATCACAAAACCTGTCACCTGAAGCAGTTTTTGAATTCTCATGGACACTGACATTAGCAAACCGCATAAACCGACAGGAGTGCTTCTAAACTTGTTCTTTACAACTAATTTAATAATAAATTAACTTATTCCAAACCTCATTTAAAGGTTTTTACCACGCGGGAGCGCCAGTTACAACTTCATTTTAGAAGAAGAAAATCTGAATATTTACACTTTTAGTTTATTTATAGAAAATCATTTTTAGAATGTAGAAATTATCCAAAATTGTTTCTGTACTTATTCTGTTTATAAGATTCTAACAATTTTAAAAAATAAATTACTAGAGCTTGAGGTAAGTTGTATATTGAGGAATATGATTAATCGGTGCCGCTCTAGATTGCAGACTCCGATCAAACCCTCAAACCCCGCTTCAGTCTAAACAACAATACATCACAGTTAAAAAGAACAACAAACAGTATTTCCACCTCCAATCACGTTCACCCGCCAAGACCTATTAATCTGGTGTTGTTGCAATGGCCTTCCGCAACTAATCTCTCTCTGAAAATTACTCTTTCGCCTGAAATCTTTAAATAAACACCGTCTTTTCATGCAACAGCGTCATTATATTTCACACTCATTTATCAAGAACGTTCTATCTTCTATCAGATGCACGAAAAAAATTAAATTTTATAGAATTTGCGATTCATATTCTAGTTGAACTAATCATTAATTGTTACTATAAGTATGTAAATTTCTGATAGAGGCAAAAATCTTCATATACCTAAAATTTACAGGTAGAATAGATCCGTGTAAGGTTGCACACTTTTTGATAAACTATGAATAAAATATTAATATAATTATCAGTCAAAAATTGTTCTAATTATTATGATTCTTTAGTGATCTGGTAACAAGTTACTACACTCTGTTCCGACATAAAACTATTGAAGTGAATCATAAAAGAAATCAGAAAGGTAAGTACGCAATTTTATACACCCTAGTGTGAAAATAAAATCTAAATAATACAAAATTCATGTAATTACAAAATTCTTATCAGTATGATAAGAACATCTTGTTTATGGTAGAAAGTGAACTAATTTGGCAATCAGTTTCTTGCGGTCTTCTAATTTACATTACAAAAAAAGTTAAATTCTTAAATAACTCCTAGAGATCTTGTATCATAAAAAACTTCTGGAATTATTTTGATATGGAACGTTAGGAAAATTGTATGGCTGGTCATACACAACCACAAATAATCACAGGGTGCGCAATTTTACACACATCCACAACACTGAAAAGATAGTTCTGCTATTGTTTTCTCTTAGGGAATGAGTATGCTTTTTCTCAAATTTCAAAACTATGAAAACTAGTTAAAGCTAATATCAAAATACTATGATTCCAGCAGTTTCTGGAAAAGTCGTCAAATTAGTCAAGTTAGTTAAAGATCAAAACTGGAAATAAACTTTTAATTTATTCAGACGTTTTAATTTTAATTGTACCGAATTGTTTCTCTAGCAATATTTTTTACTTTTGATGGTTAACAGGAATAATTGAAATTGGCAAAAAACTTTCTCTGGTTGTCCAATTATGATGTGTGCGCGATCTTATCGCCTGCACAATCTTACACGGATCTGAAATCATTCTCAGTTTTATAGAGTATGTTAAAATGAGACCTAATTCAAACTTTTGTCTTTTTCACTGGAATATCTAATATTTTTTAGAGCACCTAAAAGATTATTAATTTTTAAAACCTAAAAACTGCGAGTTCCAATTATTAAAATTTAAAAACTAAAATATTTATATTCATTCTTAACTTAAAAAGCCAACGCTGTTTTATGGTAGTAATTGTTAAAGTAAAAATCAACTGCTTAAAAGTTTTGAAATTATTCATAGTTTAGTTTAGGTTCAGAAATAAAAATACACGGAACTGTAGATGTATTTTTTGTGAGCTAGAAAATGAATCATAATTTTCTCACTTTTCCGTCGCTTATTTACGTATAGATTTTATTGGAGACCAGACAAAAACGCAGTCGATAAAAGCGCCATGAAAATACTGCACTGTGATAAAACTTCACAAAAAAAATGCACTCTGACAATTACACACAAATGCTCAGACAGACAAAAGCGCATCGAGACAAATTCCCACATAGAAAAAAGCACACTAGGACACATACATATGCTCACAGAATTTTCGATTAATTCTTTTCTAGTATTAAAAGTTTAATTATTACCTTACTAAGTTTTTGTTTTGTAAAATCATATTGAATTAATTGTTGAATTAAAATACTTTTAATATTTATGGAATGATGTATCGTCAAAAGTTGTCTATTATGTTTATTCTATTAATACCACAATAATTGGTTGAATATATTTCAACCAATTTTGTCATAAACATCTATGCTAAAAAAAAAATAATAATCAAAAACTCGTCAAGTTAATGAAGTTAAAAAGTTAAAACATTCAATTTATAAAATATACTCCTACTTATGAATAAACTTTCTTTTAGTTTCTCATTGAACCTAATTGTATTTATTGTTAGTATACAACTAAATCAATCTTTTTTTTTTAGTTATATGATGAACCCATTTGAGCATTTACCATTCAATTTTATCCTTGTGAGCTACCATAACTGTGAGTATTCGCCGTTGTGTTCTTTTGTCTTTGTGAGCATTTTGTGAGTAGTTATCACTATGCGCTTTTATCGATGTGAGTATTTATCTTCGTTCGGAATTATCGGTGTGCGGTTTATTCGTGCCTTCTTTTTGTCATAATCAGTTAATTTCTGTGCGTTTTTGTCGAATGCGCTTTTGTCATAGAATAGATTTTATTTTCACGTATTAGTTCCCTATTTCTCCATCGTCAACGCCGTGTCTTATGTAATTATTGGAAAAATAATAGACAAAATAACCTAAGTATACAGTGTGCATTTGTTTATTGAGTATTCATAGTGGTTAGCTTTTGTCACCTTCAAAGCACTTAGACTATTTAGCTTCCAAGACATTTACTCAATCCACACATTCACGTTCCAGAAGATCGACTAAAACATATTTTTCAGCTTTTCGACAATACTACAATAAGTAAATTTTTTAGAGAGGCATTAGCTTGTTTGCAACTTTCTTGATTTTAAAAGTATGGATGCAACTGTAACTGCAGATTTCTTATCAAAAATGTATAATCATAAACCTCTTATTGAAAAAAGGGACGTTTATAGTTGTGGAACAGATCTTATTTTTAAAATACTTTTGAAATAAATCAATTTTGGATTTAATTAGGTGTGAAGGCATAATTAGGTACACAATAAACGGTTTAAAAAGTAACCAAACACAGGAATTTTTCGGGATCCTAAACATAAGAGAAAAACTTTTTTGGCGGATAAATTGTTTTTTGAACTAAAGTCTAATAGTCATGTAAATTAGTCGAGAGTTAAAGACCGCATTGTACGTTGTAGTGATTTTGTCTAATACCTTGAATTTGAAACTAATTACCTTAATCTAAATTCACACGAGTAAGTAACTTTAACAAGTACTTGCTAGAATAACTTGTTCACTCGGGAAAAAAATATTCACCAGTAGTAGTATTTCTGACTAATTTTCTTAGTGATCTAGTAATTTTCAGTAGAATCTAGTTAGCTCCAGAGGCGGTATTTGGTGTCTTCTTACTTTAGATCAAAAATCATGTAACTGCTAACACAATGAGTTAGTCTTTTTCTCGGAGCGTACAAATCTACAAATAATTTCAGCAATAGCTTTAAATCTAGAGTAAGCTTTTGTCCGCAAGATTTTGCTGCAAGTTGTTCAACTTCTGCAAGTGCATTCTCAATACATATCTACATGGGCAAATAATATGGAAGTAGCTTTCACCAGGCAACTTGCTCGTGTAGGTAGACTTAACTTTAGCTTTACGGCACTCTTAATTAAGTATTTTGTAAAAGTAAATACATGAATAGGTACATTATACAAAATTTAAATAATTTATTTTAATCACATGATGTTTTCTTATTAGTTTGCACCCTTTTTTATTGACAGATTTATTTTGAACTAAAGATTTGAATACTCAATAATTTGAAGTGAAATTAAGTCGCATTATGGTTTTATTCTGCAAGAAACTATCACTGTAACACTGAAAACTTACTATAGATGAAACACAGATTTAAAGCAATAAAACAATTATCTGTCACTTTTATAACGTGAATCAACACACGACACGGTTTCAAAGTCTACTATAATTCCTTTTTCTCTTGATCACCCGATAGTACGTCGCTTGAATTGCCTTGGCTGTACTGTTTCACATCGTCCTAATAACGTCCTTTTCATTGTCATAATTATTGGTATTTTATCCTTACAATATTTCAGACTAACATCAGATAAAAAACTTTGTGATTTGGGGGCTTAGTGGTATACTTTCACTAACAGCATTTGCTATTTTAGTACAGTCCTCCAAAAAAAAATACGTTTTATTATTTTGCTGTTGTAAAATAAGTTAAATACTTGCAATGAGCATTTATTTGGGATCATAAACTTTTAACTTAAGACGGTCTTGGTAAAAGCAATGGTTTGTATACAAATATCTGTTGGTTTATGTAAATTAGGGGATTTCTTGAGGTTTAGGATTCATTGTCAGTAAACAAGCAATTATCGAAGTCAAAAACTTTGTGAGTGCAATAAAACGTATTTTCTTTTGGTCTACTATACCAGAATAATTATGGAAACTTTTTTTTATTAACTTTTTTCACAAATTAAAGCAATGACAGTATCTATATGATAGCTAATTGACTGGAAACCCTGGAAACCAGCATGCATTTAATTCATTTTCAAAAGTTTTTGATTTGCTAAAATTTTAGATCTCACTGATTTTTTTCAAATAGAAATATATTAATCAGTTATAATATCATAAGAGTTCAGTTCTTGTAGAATGAGAAGAAAATTTTCTTCAGTTTCCTACCAGCAAATTGTATTTGGCTAGACAATTAAATGAACAAAAAAAGAAGAAATTTCTGTTGGAAATTTTAATGGAAATATCATTAGTGAAAACTGTCGCTTAATACACACGTGATTGGCCTATTTCAAAAAAGTGAGTGAAGTTAATTTGATGAGAAAGTATATGTTGAATTGTCATAAGCTTCCGCAATCGGTTGTCTTTTCGAGCAAAATCTGAATTCGAATGATATTTTTCACTACTATTTGTCGAATGAAGTTCACATCTAAACAGGTATGACTCTCAATTGTATTTTGCTTAACTATTCTATTCATAACATTATAACTTTGCACTTTAAAATGTGATTAAAATTTGTTACAATTGTTTGTAACACCTATTTTAAGATAAGATCATTCCTTCATAATTTCATGGTTCTAATAGTTTTATTCAGTGTTTCCATATTGGTTTACACTTTTGAAACACTCCGTATAGCATATCTACATAATTTTTGTATGAATAATATACAACTGAAATTGTGCGTTCATCTTCGGAAAGATTTTGTATACAAAGCTTTATTTCAAATAAATCTTGAAAGTGATATGGGATTTGTTTCTCTTGTTGTCTTTTCTTATTCATATTTACATTTATTTAAAAAAGCTGATTTTTCTGTCTGAACGATCTTGTATATGGAGATAGTAAAATGTCAGAATCCAGGTGCTGTTGATGGGCAGGTACGAAGTCGACTGGCCGGGTGCATGTGAGTGTAGTAGACGTGTGGTCATGGGCACGAGCTAACAGTTACTTACTGAACGGTAACGCTGAGGCAGACACCCGTATCGGTGTCCACGTGCCAAATACTGGATAATGCGACTCGGTTTCCGACTAGATACGCCATCTTCGACGTGAATCCTTAATGGGTGGGCTTAAAATTAATGGATTAATGAGAGGGGACGATGACACTAAATCAACGACTTTACCAGATTCTGCTATTAAAGGTTAAAGGTTTCAGGACTGCCGCAAGACATTTCAAGAAATATATCTATCATTCTAATTCTTCCACATTCTTTTACAAAATAAAATCTCGAGAATAAGAGAGTAGTAAGAGACTTAAGTTTGAGTTTGATACCATCTAATCGATAGTAATCTCATTTTCCTCTCTGATAATTAAAAAGATCTTTTTTAGAACTTAACACATATTAAGATAAATCTTCTTTCTTGTACGAGCTTTACGAACTAATTTGCATTACCTCTCGACTAGCTTCCAATTCGCTTCTGTAAATAACACTGCTTGACCATCCCGCCTTCAGCAACAATCTGCGATTGTTCCATCCAGCTGTCTGTTTGCCAAAGGACGTTCTCATAAGTAGCTTTCGCCTGAAACAAGCACGTTTATTTGAAAACAGCAAGAATGTTAATTATTCTTGCGAGAATAGAATCTGATTGTTAATTTCAAGTATGCGGTTGGCATAATTCACTTGTCGAAATTGCTCTTCTCCACACTTTCAATGCCTGACTGCTCATTCTTCCGTCAGCTCGACAAATAACAGCAGTATCTCTGCTCTTTAATTAACTCAAAATATTTGCCAAGCTGAGACAGTGTTAGAAAATCTGCGAGACCAGAGATTCTCAAAAGTTTCATAAAGATTATTTTAAAAATAATTAAGAGATAAATTTAAAGCTGCTGATACAAATTTAATTTTTATAATTGCTTATTGGTAGTACTGATTAAAATTCCACCACGTCATTGATTGGTCGAAAATGACATTAGTACACAGCTTCTTCTGCAGCTACCGATATAATTAAACTTTTACAACTATAATTTCGGTTTCATCGTGTTCTTCACGTTGATCCACTCACCACACCATCAGTATACAATGTAATTAATACCAGTACACGTCTCATAAATTTTTCTTGTGTTGTGTTTTTACAATAACTCTCCTATCTCTTATGCTCGCTATCCACGCTGTAATTAGGTCTGCGATGACTACACGTGTAATACTTACAATGTATTTTGATTTTTAATAATGCGCCGCCGATCAGATCAGTCGCACCTGCTGTTAAATTAAAAAAAGGCTTTTTCATAGAAATTTAAGAGTAGTGAATGATGTTGATAAAAGACATGTTGAGAACTGCCGATCGTGAGAAAAGCAAAGGATGCGATTAAAGGAAAGGAATCAAAGGTTACTCCTCAAGCTTCGTTGGATTTACAACTGTTAGTTCTCATGTTTACGCCACGCTTCTTCTGTTTCCTACACACACATACATTCTAAACTAAATACGAGAAAACTCAAAGCTTCAGAAAGAGAATTATGCGTGTTTCCGGTTTAAATTTAAATCGAGGAGACGAGAGGGTGCGTGTGTATTTGCTGAGGTAGGTTAAATGTCACAGAGAAAAGTAGACAAAAATTCAATTAACTTGACAAAAAAGAAAATTAAGCAGAAAAGAAGCTATGTCTTTAGGAAATACATAATATACTAAATTTTCAATGACTAAAATGTTGGATCTTATGTTCTATTAACCTGGAAACCAGATTTCAAGTTGGTAACACTGGTGACATTGATTCATAGATTATCATAGGTATTTTCTTTACTGTTAGCAGTCAATCCAAGTGAAGCTGCAAATTGCAAACTTCAGACATGTTGACACTTAATTCATCTAAATTTAGAAATTAGAAATATAGCGCCGTTTACGCTTAATGACTTTTTTTAGTGACTAAGTCAAAGCCGCATTTAGAGTTACCCAGTCACCTTGATGCACAATAATAAAAAGTGGAGTATGGTATCGAGTAAAAATTATTTAACAGTCTGTTTTGAGTTTTACTTATTGTTTTTTTGCATTCATATAAAGTAGTTTGATTGATTTTCATCAAAAATTTTTAACTAAAGCAGTGTCGACAGAAGCAATGACAACTTTAATCAAAATGTAAACTTCTGTGAAAAATGTTTCAAAAGTTTAATAATTTACCTTTTGTTTAAAGCTTTGTGTAGTATATGTTTGTTTTGAAATTTATATGACATTTACTGTAGCGTTTCGAAAAGTCTCTAAAAACGCTCCGTGTCGTGGAGTGGCTGTGTGTGAACACGTTCTTAGACAGAACTTCAATAATTATGCCGCTTAAGTTGCTTGGTTTTAAATCGTAATCATAATTGCTACGATTGAAGTTGCTTCGATTTACAAATAAAATGAAGTAAATTTTGTTTCATTCAAAAAGATGAAGAATTATTTATAAAAGTTATTTTGGATTTTAGAATATTAAAATGTTCAAACTGTAATGAAAAATAAAAAATTCACAACTTTGTAATAATGCATGTTTGCTTTTGGAACTTAAGTTATTATACAGGTTGATTCAAAATGCTGTGGCATATTTTAAACCTCAAATAACTTTAATTAACCTGTATTTACAACACAAAAAATGAATAAAAATGTCATGTTTCTGTTCTCAGGACCGTTTCATTAATTTTTTATGCATGCATCAAAAATTATCTAGGCAACTAGGTGTAAGAGCCTGTGAAAATCAAAACAACGCTCTCCGCCCCAGTTTAAAAAAACCATCCCGCCTTCTAAATTAACGTCACATTAATCAATCTTTGGTCACAATGTTGCTAAATCAAACCACCCTAAATACAGACACTCCCTCTGCATTTGTAAAAGAAAAAACTACCAGTGTCATTTTAATAGATGAACCCTCATTAGGTTTTTTTTCCTTTCGACAATTGAACATCAGATTTGAGCGTGTGAACGATTGAGATTATCAAGTATGCTCTGTTATATTTATTATCAGTGACAATTAAAATATGGAAATGCGCACACTTGATTTAGAACGGTGGTGACTTTATAGACACTCTATGAACAATAAACAGAGACGTCAATTTAGGGTGTGTATTTATATGTGTGTGTAATCTAAACGACGCATGTTTTGTCATGACTACTGCATTCCAACTGTCTTCAGCAATGTCAGTTATTTTAAAAGCTCGCTGATAATTTTAGTAAAACTTCGTTATTAAAAATAAGCTTTCATTAGGTTTAACAACGTGAAGAAAACAAAAATGTGAGCGACTATGGGAACACGCTTTAACTATCATTACTTGATTGCAGCGATAAGTCAAGAAAAATCGAAAAGACTGAGTAAAGCTATTAAAGGGTAAAATATTTCTCTAATTAAGCTGAAAATAAACGTAAAATGAAGGATTTCGCACAGTTTTTTTTCCATTTCATAAGACGGAAGAACGTCCTTGATGAGTAGACCAGTTTTAAAATGCAATCACTCTCGGTTGGATACTTTTTAATGTACTTCACTAGTCATTAATGGCTTTTGATGGACATGGGAGATCTTTGAAGAGAAATCTATTATATTATCTAATCTTTTTAGTTTTGCTTTATTTTGTATCTGTGCATCAGATATTGACGTTGTAATTATTTGGTCTTGAGTCTGTGAGTACTTCAGTTATAGATCTATAATTAAAATTACATCAGATCATTATAATTTATCTCTACTAAGTGGATGAACGATTTAGTCTTCAACGAACTGAAGAGAATCGTGTACAATAGATAGATGTTTTTGATTTTTTTTCGATTTATTTATACCTACAGATAGATTACCATTTTACCTTATCTATTTAGTGATTAAAGTAAGAGTAAATAAGGAGAAGCGATTTAATCTTGCTGTAATGAAAAGTACTTATTACTAGTAAATACAGAGGAAGCATAATTATACCCGAGCATGAATTGGAAATATACACCAAAGTGAAAACTTCACACTTTCTGTTGAATTTTAATCGGGATTAAGTCATATAAAAACAAATTAAAGTGATTATTATTACTGCCTAGTAGAACATTATTTTGCATAAGTAAGTTATTAGGAATCATTATTCACTGTCTAGACGTCGAATAATAATGTTTTTTTATAAGAAATAAAATTGAATTTTAAACGGTAATTGCATTTTTTTTTTATTCTGATGCTGATTCTTAGTCAGATGTTCCAAAAAAGTAAAATGAACTTCTCAGTCAACTAGGTGATGGAAAAGGAAAATTCCTTAGCAATCAAGTCAAAATCAGCTTTGATCATTTTACCAGTACAGGTTTATTTTTAAAGAAGTTCGATAGACTACTTTACGGTTTAATTTTAAGCTCTAAAGGCCAGTTTACAGAAATTGAATTAAATATTTATTACAATTAACTATTTGATTGCGATTAACTGGATGAATTTGAGAAGTCCATTGGTTTGATTTGATCACCTGATCAAATTTGATTGTAATTAACTTAATGGCGCTTCTATAAACTGGCCCTAAAAGTAATTAAATAATTTTTGAATTTGTTATCTCTAGATTTAATTTGAGAGTGAATAGTATAAGCACACAAGTTTAAAATAAAATAATTTCTTTTGATTATAATCTGTCTCGCAAAGTGAGTGCAAAGGGTATACAGGATATAAGTAGTCAAGTTTTTCTGGAGAAGTTGCAATAGTGCAAGCACACATCCATACATGGAAATGTCGCATTAGGTTGCAGAAAATCGCAGAACGTAAGAAGAAAGATGTTAAGTTGTTGTATGCTAGATATTTAGACAATCTAAATAAACTTTTTAAGCTGTAACTAGTTCCAGGCGTTGTTAACAAGCATCAGGTTTTGACATTCAAAATGTGAACTTAATATTGCTGCTTATGGAAATAGCTAAAAATCTAGGATTTTTATTAAACGACGGAAATTGTAGTGTGGCAATAACCAACTGTCTGTAAGAAAAAAATCGGACTACAAAAAGATACTAATCATCTACTAAAAAAATAACTGCATGGGTTTGAACTTCAAAAGCAGTAAACGTTTGCAGACTGTGCCTAAAACAAGAAAAAAATTCCTTTTATATAATTTTTGGCAACTCTAAGAAAGTCAAGAAAATGAGGCTACGCTTTAAACTATTATTGAATTCAGTAAAACGGAAAGAATTTTGACTGAAGATTTATGTTTTGAGTCAAACTGAGTGAGGACGATCTTAAAAAAACTGAAGAAAACTTTTACTTTATATTTGAAACAGACTGACTTTAACATCTAGATATTTGACTCTATACAGAAAAAAGCCGTTTGTAATAGGTGGGCAATTATTTTTGTTTGTAAAAATAGTTAGGTACTACTACACTTGTTTATGGTTTACGGTTAATAATTCAAAGAATACAATACGAATAAAACCTTCACTGTCATGCTGGACAGACTAGAAAACTGAGATATTGTTTTTGAAAATTCAAAAAAGTTTATTAGGTCAAAATCTTCTGTAGAAAAGAGAATTTCACTTTTTTACAAAACCATAAGCTGACTTATTTTTTACAAATCTCTTTAGCTTAAACAAAACAGCTTGATTCCGTATACAGAAAAGTTAAGCAATACATTTTAGTAAGTATACCAAAGAACTGTTCTTCTAGGAACAAATTCGGTTCATCTTTATATATCAGTCAGTTATTTTTTATATAAAACTGCCATTATCTCAAAAATGGTTGGTTTTAGAAATAATATAAAAACTCCACGCTACAGCTGCAGGTGTATTCACTTTTGAAACAGTGTGTATACTCGCTCTATACACTAACAGATTTTTTTTAATAGGAAGTTGGCATTGTTAAACTGAAAAACACAAAATTTTAAATTAACTTAATATCAGATAATTTGAGAGAAGAATTATTATACGTTCGTATTATACGTTCATAAATGTAAAGACAATTTTTCAAATTGCTTCATTAATGTTTGCAGTGGTATTAAGTATAAAAAACTCAAGTTCATTATGAAAGAAAGAATGTTTTAGCAATGAGACGATTATTCTTCCATCAATTATATGTTATAATTTGTCTTTTAATTTACATTCTTCAGTTCTATTTATGGACTGGTTGTAATCTTGTACCAGTCATCAATGATCTTCATTGTAGAAATCCGACACGCGTCAAATGTCAATAATCATCTAAACTGCAAGATGGATGGTTTATAGATAGTCCTAAATGTAGTAAAACTGATTCATGCACGTTTCTCTACATTGTAAAGAAATGAATAGCAACTGAGACCACAACAATGACCTTAACAAGCTCGGACCGTCTGTTAGCTAGCAAAAATTACAAATAATTTTTGGGGATGAAACATCAAACCTACACAATAAGGAATATTTATTACCAATTCATAAACGCAGAGAACGCCGTTAAAATTATTAGAAATAAAAATTAGTAAAATAAATAATTTTGATAGAAGAATTATGCAGAAAATTATGAGATTTACTGACAGTTTAATGTTGATTAGTAAAAATTAATGAAGCGAAGACTTGAGTAATTGAGAAGTTTCAGCTTTGCTTATTACCTGGGAAAGATATATTTTTCAAATAAACATAAATTCAGAAAAATTTTGTATATTAAGAAATGAATTGAAACTAACGGTAGTTTGACTTATGTTAAAAAAATACCTTTTCTTATTGTAGCCATGTAATTACTACTCATTTTATACAAACCTTCATTATTTATGCGTACACGAGAGGATCAGCTGCCTTTATTATCTCGAAGATTTTTTTAGTGAATTATTTCTATAAAAAAGTCTATCAGTTTCAATTTCTTCAATTGGTAACAAGGGTTTTCTCAACAACGACGACTTTTACAAGCGTGTTTAGATTTATAGTCTAAAAATAAACCAGAAGGATTTAACACAATCGCACGCTTCTTAAAGACATTATTTATTGTTTCGGTTTAAATGCATCATTAATTTACCTGTTGCTAAAAGAAAAGAAACTTAATAAGTTGGCTCTTAAAGACTGTTTTTGCATAGATTAAGCTAATTATAGAGCTAGCAGTAATCTGCCAAGGATGTATTAACGATCTGAAAATTTCTTATGATGAAGGACATATCGAATCGTGTAGCGAAATTATTTCATAAATTATTAATAAGCTTTTATTTATTTTGACCGATAATTTGAAGTAATTATTGGCGGGTGTGTGGGAATAAACTTTGCATTTCTACTGTAATTACGTCATTGTCACATTTAACATTGTTACCAGACGTTTTACGCTGTTTTTAGTTTTTTTCAATAAGCTTGAAATTGTGGTTTTAGAGTGTCTTTAAGATGCAAACCACAACAACGATACCTTATATAGGGAAGACAACAAATGATAGTGTCACAAAGCAATTGCCATTTTATGTTCGCAAGTAAGCATTTAGGTACACATCCCGCAGCTTATTTGTAAGTCAGAAGTTAAAAATTTGGCAGATGATTTTACTTGTTTCTGAGAAATATTCTCACACCTATACAATGAGCTACTCAATGAATTTTTTTATGCATTTACTACTTAGCTATAATTTTGAACAATTTTATTTGGAAAAAGCTCAAAAAATATTTACCACGTTATTTTTCATTTATTTGCTTTCTACTTTTTATTTTTCAAACTTAGCTAACGGTAAATTTAGACTTTAGACTTGTTTGAACAAGGTGATTGAAAAAAACCCGCCAAACATTAACTAATGAACGAAAGCTTAAATGGATATACGATATGAACCCCAAAAAGACAAAAGTCCTGACAGGTGAACAAATTAAAAACTTTCTCAGGTAAAACTAAGATAAAAAGTATTTTATGCTGAATGAAGTTGGCCACAATTTTGGATATATTTGGACTAGTAGCAAGTCGTCAAGAAGGACTGTATATTTATAAATAATATGTCATATGGAATCAGTATCGACATTAAAATTTAGAGTACTTGAATGTTTTATTTGAAATAAAGAATTCGTGATACATTCAATCAAAATTAAACACCCTGTATATTGCAAATCAATAATATTCTAAAATGCAACTATTAATCTTGTCCTTGTAAAGAATTTGAATACGCCACAACTAGTGTTCGTTAAACTTAACGCTTTTTTTATCAGTACAAATTTCCATAAACACGCAACCGTAAAGAACTTATCATTTCTTCACTATAGCTTCCTCTCGTCATAAACGAGTAATTATTAAAAGCCTACAATGACCACGTGTGTGATGTTATGCGAGGGTAGATTCAACCGAACCCTCTAACCATGAGTCATTCAATTAAGCTTAACAAGTCTATGCATTCACTGATTGGTTGATAATACTAAAATTAACTTTTATTAAAATAGAGAAGGTGCCTAGCAACTTCAACAATCCAGACAATATGTTCGTTTCAATTTTTTATTCTTTTACTCACGAGTATTGCAGTGATGTTTACGAGCAAACACGACAACAAAGCTTGTCAAAGAAATAACCATCAAAGCAAATTATTCAATACGTCGTGGGTGAGTATTAAATGATGAAACGTGCGTTGATCCAAGAATTAAAACGGGAGAATAATAAAGAGACATCTGATACGAAACAGAGGCTGATGTTCCGGTAGACAGAAGCAGCAGTTTATGTCGGGAAAGACCTCGAAAGCTTCGAGCTTCACAATGTGTAATATACATACACCTCACAAACATAGAAGTTATTTTGTCTCAGATGATTTATGAACCATTCAGATTTGGCAATAATAAAACTTTTTTTTAATTTTATGTTTCGCGTTTTATTCTTGTCCTTTTTCTGTCAATAAATGTTTTATGATTTTTGTTAAAATGATTTATAATAAATAATAACCTCTATCCATTCTGATAAAAAAATGCTAAACTATAATAGTTTTGAATGTATTAAGGATGTAAAAAAATTTAACAATCGAACAAATAAAATTATTTTCAAATGAGTAAATACCTAGTTATAATTTAAACTTTGTTTGATTTAAACTGCGGTATGAAATGATATTGCTCTCAGTTGTGCTTTACTATGGTTCAGACTTTAAGCACGCAAAAACTCATCTCTTCTGTTGTGCAATTTGAATATCAGCTGTACTCTCGTGCCAATTTCGGAATTCTCATACGTAGATAATTACGGACATTGTGTGTGGCAAGTTTATCGTTTCACCCTTACTTTAGGGGCGAATGCGCTATTATATTCCATAAACACATATTGTCGAATATGCATTGAACCTCTTCACCACGTTACAACATGTTTGTCCCTAAACTAAATCCAATCAGTATTTTATTTACTTCGTTTAGAAATCCGTTGCTGTTTTGATGTTATGTGAGGGTGGTTTCTGACGCAAGCAAGCAACGTGTGAAATTAACAGAAAAGTCATTCAAATATTGGTCTCTGCACAAAACAATATTATGTAAATTGAATGGCCATCAGCACGTGACTTTTGAGTGGACTTGAACTATTAAACCCTTTAATTCAAATGCAAATGAAAATTCAAAGAGGGTAGAAAAAATTATCAAGTGGATAGATTTTGAATTAAAATTTGTTCGTTTGAAAACTGGAAATATTAAGCTATTGTCACGTGGATGTTGTAATACAAACTCGACAATATTATCCAATTTACTCACCATTATCATAAAAAAGCTTTGGCTTTTTTTATAAACCTCATGGAGTGTGCAACCCACAATTTAATGCAATAATACCAATTATATACAAAAGGCAACTGCCAAAATTATCAGGCCATATCGGAACTGACGTTCAATCATCCCAGCCACCCTCTCTGACGGGTGTTAAACCAAATTCCCACCAAAGTGGGCCTTAGGGGCTAAACAATTGAGCATCCCTTGACTTCAAGTGTAACAAAATAAGGTAAGCTTATAGGAAATACATGAAATTAATACTTTGTTGCTCTTTACTTTTAAATATTTGTGATTCTGATTTCTTCCCAAAATAATTGGTCTTTAGATGAAGCTAAAATACTTTTTAATTTTTGAAAATAGAACAGATTAAGTTCACCTTCTTTTCAAGTTTTTGGAGTATATTATTGACATCGTCAATCAATCACTGTCATTGATATTCATCTATTTGTGCTTGTAATTTTGTTGTTACTTGATGTACTTTATGGGTAAGTGATACTTGAATTTTGGCATGACATGCATTTTGTGTGAGAAATTTGAATATTTTTATCATTAATTGGAGAAAACGAGGTTGTTTGAGGACAAACTATTAGTGAATAAACTGTTGGTGAATAACTGTCCTTTTATCAGTACTCTCCTAGAATTTCTCATTTTATGTTACAGTACTAGTTTTAAATTCATTAAAAATTAATGGTTTATCAAAATAATTTTCTTTAATTCATACAGCAGATTTCTCAAAACAGAAGTAATAATTTTGGTGGAAAAGTTTCAAAAATTCAATTCGTTTTTTCTGAACTAATGTCATCTGACAAAATTTTATTGATAACTTTTGATAATTGAAAAACAAATACACAAATATGCAAATCAGGTAAGCTAATATTAGTGATACACATTATTAGCCATTTATAGTACTAGTCCAATAAAAAATCTCGTACTATGCTGTTATTTTTTTTTTTAACATGCACTTATGCTATAGAGTCAGTATTATTAACCGTTTTTGAAAATATGGAATAAACGACTTAGTAAAATTTTAACAGCTGAGAAATTTTAGAAGAAATAAATCTAAAAATCAGCGTTATGTATTTTATGGCCTTTTAACATTTTTTATTTGAGAAGTTGATAATATCTTAAAAATTTAATATCTAGTTTGATACAGCAGATTGGAATCTTTCAGTATGAAAAAAAGGTCTTAATCTATCTTCTAATAACTTTCACGCAACAAATTTACTTTATAGTATTAATTTAATTTGTAATATTTCATTACTACATTTTCTTTATCTATACTTGTTTATGTAATTAAAGATGTTAAAATTTTCTAATAATAATGCTTCTCAAGTTTTTGCAGAATTATTCTAGCCAAGAGTCTTACAACATTTTATTAGAAACGAAACAAAACTTAAGAGGTTGATCAAATTCTTATGTTATTGGTTTTATCGAAATTTGTTAATAGAAAAGGGTGCATAAATACTCCAGTACAAGTCTTTAAAAAGGAAAGAATAATAATCTCTTCAAACTTTTTCTAGTCATAATAAAGGTAATAACTTTTATCTTTTTTGTGTAGTTTTTTGAAAACTTTCAGTTTTCTGTCATTCTACATTTTTAAGTATAGGTAAAGCTTGTTTTTTCTCTCAAATTTATGATGTAGAACAGTGTTTCAGTTACTATTTCAACTAATATTTTAATGCTCAATGTTGAATGGGTTTTGGAAAATCTGCAAGTTTTTGTCGGAGTTTACACCCAATATTTCACCGCTCATTTTTTTATTTTGGAAATTCTTAAGTATTATTCAAATTTGCCAAAAGTAATCTGAACTGAACTGGAGCGGATTTTTAACAGTTTTTTTTAAAGGTTGTGTTTCAGCAGATTTTCAATTAATATCGAGCCGATCAACTGAATTTTATGGAACTAACAGAACTGAATGTGCTATTTATAAATTTCACCTTATCTCACAATAATTGGCGTTAGTAATTTAATGTAATGAGAAAACCTTTAACTTGTAGATTCAAACATAACATTTTTTGTCAACTTTCGTTTTTAATTTATTTTATGTTTTACGATAAATTTACTCTCAAACTTTCTCTAGAAATTTTCACAAATCAGTCAACAGTTATTTAAAACACTTTGGGGTTAATAATTCATAACTGTGCCAAGGGTGAATTTATCTTTCTGTCAAAGCACGCACTATACGGGTACTCTCTATCCAAAAATTATTTTTAAATTGTGTAAATTCCACCAACTCATAAATATTCATCGTAAACCATATTGCACAATAAAAACTAGTAGCGTGTAAATTTAATTGCCGCAGCAATTAAGGCCGACTCTGTACATCCCAGACTCGTGCGTCATTCTTTATTATCACACCATTTTATCTAAAATAGATGCGTTTTAGATCAGTTCTAGATTAAATGATGTTCTGTTGTTTTTAGTCATATGGCAGCGGTACTACAATGGAAAGTAACTCGTTGATTTTATGTTTGACATTTTTCTTGTTTTTCAGAAGAAATGCTTTGAGAGTTAAACAGGTTTTATCGTTGTTTTTACTATTTTTCAGATATTATTCATTTATGATTGATTATGATTTATTGATACTTTTTTGAAATCTGTGTTAATAGATATTTTGATATTTTTTCAATACGTGGTATTTCAAACACTTAATTCTTTAAACAGCCTACATAAGCAGCCTAACAACATTATGCAGCTTGCTTCAGAAAGCATCACCGTCACATAAATAAGGCGCTTATAGATAAAAAACAATAAAAATAAAGAAGACAGGTGTATTCGCGTACTTACACTTCTAATAAAAGCAGCATAATTCTATCATCTTTTTCTTTACTTTCGCATAATTACCAGAAAGAGTAAATGCTTGAACAACCCATTCCTTTGAATTAAATGAATTTACCAGCATTAAAGCTGATTTAGTACTGCTGATCTCTTTCACCGTGTACAATATGTGCTTATGTATATGTAAATGATAAGAGGACGAGGACATGTGCTATGTTCAACAATCTCCCTGCTAGTGTTTAGGAACGCGCCATCTAGATCCTGCAGCTGACGCACAATTATGTTGCTCCCTGAAACTGGATTCTCTTGTCTTTTTCAGTTGCATTATATTAAAGGGTAGTAGAAATGAGAAAGACAATGTCGAATACGCCTGATTGATCTGAAATAGAAAATTACGCATCTGACACCGTATTCAAATTGCTCAATTAAATTAGTCATTTGTGTTTTACTATACGAGGACTAGTGGGTTAATTAGTTCGGCTTTGATCTGATCTGTTTTTGAGCGGGGTTATAGAGAGGCGGTTGATGAAGAGGAGATTCATAAACAGAAGAACAATTTATTTTTTATTCATAAATTGGCAGTTCTATAACATATTTGCCTTTTATAGAGCACTTGGTTGAATTTTGCAAAAAAACTTCCTGGTCTGCACTTGTGTCTATTTAGAGATATCAATAAATACTTGAGTATGGTCATTAAACAAGCTCTTCTTTTTAGCTTTAATAGAACATGAAACAAGGTATACTCGTGTAAGTTTATTATGACTGTTACCCTAGCCAGAACAATATTTGAAATATAGAATTTTTGGATGATGTAGTATTTTTTTGAGAAATTAATGATAGGCCGTCTAAGCAGGACTATTAAATGGTCAATTTAATATTTTACCTTATACTCATGCGAAAAATTTTCATTTCAAATCAATTTCCATAATTAAGTTTGTAATGTACAAACATAAAATAGTATTTCTGAAAATTTTTAATGAATGAATGAATGAATGAATGAATGAATAGTGCTAAGATTCTAGTATTTAGTAATTTTTATAGTTTATTTTTAGAAGAGCAACTTGAGATCTCAATAGGTTCTTATCGGAATTGACAGAGAGTGGCAAAATTATGGATTAAATTCAATAAAACTAACTAATAAAACTAAACAATATTTTATTTTGTTAATATTGTTTGAACAGGTAAACTTGAGCTATCAATTGTACTTTTTACTGCTCAACTTATTATGCAAAAGTAATAACATCAATAATGCTTTTTTCACTAGATTTTATTATTCAGGAAATTCTGAACAAATTATTATATGCTAGAGTGATAAATGAAAAAAAAAAGATAAATTTGAATTTTTAAACGGTATTTTCTTGTCTGCAAAACCGTAGGTGTGTGTTACCTTTGACCAAATAAGAAAATTTTTTATCAATTTAAACATTGATTATACTGAATTTAAATTTTTGAATTATTGGCATCATAAGTCTTTTTACATTCATTATTGTAAAAAAATGCACAATTTTCAATAAAAATTTATCTCTTCATGCATTTTAAGCAAATTGAGATATTCATGGTGGACCAGTTTCATCAATTTGCAGCAGGAAACATTATAAAAGCTAACGATTGAGTCAAACAGGAGGTACAGAAGCAAGTTTCAAATTTGAATTTGACATTGACATCTTTTGAAATTCTTGAAAACAACTGGACTATCGACAATGGATGCATGAGTTAGTAGAAAAATGGTCTAAAATGCTCTGATTGGTAAAATTAAAAAGTTCTTTTTCGAATACCGGTCCAGCAATGAAATTTTTTTTATGACGGTTTATTTATTTATTTATGTATTTTCAATATAATATATTTATGCAAAAAATAAGAGATGTATATTTGCTACATACTAAACATTTTTTACAGTACGATCAAAATAATTTTTAGTTATCAAATTTTTAAAACGTTTGAAGTAAATAACAATTTTTACAAATTTTTAACATATACTGAGGGAATAGCAAAACTTAACAGGAATATGAATATAGTAGTCATTTTGTATTTTAGTGATTTCAGCATCTACAAAATTAATAAACTTTAAGACAATTTTATTTCAATCACTGATTAAATACAAAATTGTATGTATTTATATTTTATAATAAGATGCAATCGAAAAATTAATGCTTTTTTAAATAAATTTAGGAAAACTAATCCATCATAATGATATTTTTGCAAATTTGCATCTTTTAAGGTAATCATCAATATTTATACAGCATCACTACGTCCTGCATATGAAGACTTTTATTAAAGCATAATAAGTATTACATTTACATAGTTTTCTCGTTAAATAAAGCATACTGATGATATGTTTGATGGCAAAGAAAATTCTCATTTATTTAATTCTCATCAAATTAAGATCGATAATTTTATGACCTAGTATAATAATTTTTTTTTGTTTTAAATGACTAAGCGTGAGCATCAAAAAACTTTCTAAAGGCGTATATAATTGTACATTTTTTAGATTATCAGATACAGCATTGCAACTTCCAAGCAGCTGAACAACGTTGTAATAATTCATTTCCTAAAAAATTTCAAATTCCTGAAACAACTACAAGTAATATCAATTCGAGTCCTTGAATACTTAGATCAACTGTATTTATTATTTAGTTTTATACAAACTCCGACTCAATTAATTCCTTTACCTAATTTTTTCAGCTTAATACTAGAGTTTGTGGTATTTAATAATCGCAAAATGATGTAAATAAAAATTTTAGAGAGTTGCTTTTACTAAGTGGACGAATTTCTTCATTAAATTCTTTCAAGTTTTTATTAGGTCTTGATCTTGGTATCAGCAAAGCGTGTGAAAATGTGTATCAAATCAAGTTTTCGATTTCAAGTTTTGTTGTGTGTACAATAAAACAAAGCAGGTGAGTGATATGAGGTTCAATAGATTTATATATAGTGATGCAGAAGATTAAACTAGAACAAACTTTAAATTAAAGTTCTAGCTGAGGTTGATGATTTTCCATATCTGTGGTTGTTTTAAAATAAACTCTTTTTTGATCTTAAAGTTGCTGACAAAGTGATATTGAATGAGCCTTGTATACGGCCTGGTCGTCGATATCGTCCAACGTCTCTCCTAATCAGATATCAACCCTCAAAGTGGTGCCGATTCCGGTAATTAGTGGATATCGCAGAGGGCGCTGATATCGCGCTAGTTAGGTGCTCTACAAACTGAGCGTCTCTTTGTGAGCCAATTACAGCAGGCCTTTAACGATAAACAGCGCGGATAATCTATCAAATTAATGTTTATCCAGAACAATTTGTTATCGCGCTCTCGATGGATAATGCTGTAGTTTCTGCTTCTGACAATTATATTTGCTACGACTGCTCCTGCTGTTGTTGCTGCTGCTGCAGGTGCGAGGACACCGATTTCCGTTACAGAAAGAATTTGTTGTAATTACGTTAGTAACATTAAGACGAGATCTGATGGCAGATTTTTAATGGTTGTGAGTTATAGTTCACGAAACTTATTTCGAATGGAGAGATTATTGGAGATATATAGCAAGGGTGAAATATGGCGCGGATACTATGCCGAGATTTAATGGCGGTTATTATGGGTTTAATATTGGACGTTAAAGATGGGTTTGTTGGAATTATTCATTATTCACTGCCTAACAATTGCTCGTTTTAAGGCGACATTTATTGCAAGTGAAAGATGTTAATCCCGAAGAAGCTTTTCCAGGCTTGGGAAATTGTCAACTCAAAAATCAACTTTTTCTAATTTCCTAATTGCTATAAAAGGGTACAGATTCTCAGCTCGTGAGAAACTTCTGACTTCATTTAAAATCAATTAGTCAAGCCACGTGTGGCAGCCATTAACAAATGACCGTTGGTGCGAACTAGACTCATCAAATCCTCTAATTCCCTCAGATCACGCAGGTCTCTCAAAACTAAGAAACAACACACACTAAATGCGTTTTCAGAATCATTTTCAAATTTCATTCATGAACTTGTTCTTGGGTAATTTATTTTTGTTGGTTGATGACATAAGAAGTCGATTCTTTTTACTTTGATTTTCAAGACGGGTTTTTCGATCAATTGGCGAAGTGGCCTTCGTATACAGCGGTTAAAGTACATATCAAACGGTCATTACTCAGCTACTGTTTAAAAAACGATCTTAATAATTAATAGTTACAGTAATTGATTGAGATGAGGTTGTGAATTTTTGTTTTAATGAACTAGTTGTTAATTTGCTGGATGGCTGTCACGCATGCCAGAAAGAAGTGCTAACTAGTAAATCTTAGAAACTAGATTATTCTATATTTTTTATTATTAAAATGTCTTTTTAGAGTTTTATTGCCACCTTTCGTTTTACAAGACGACAAGTTTCTTAGTGGATTATACTTTTAGTATTGTTAGTGCGTGTCCAGGTTCCTTACTGAACGTTAGCTGTAAATTTAGGGATTAATTAGGTATTGAGATTAGTTAGTCAAAACATATTCTGTTGAAACTCTTTGAACTCTTAGAATAAAAAAGACAAGAACTAGATTTTGAATTTATAGTCAAAATATACAATCTGTATAAGTAGCCATTTTTATTGCAGTTACGAGATATTGTTGAATTTATTACTTTTGAAACAGCCAATTTCCTTGACGACTAATCTGTGACTCCATTGTCACTAAAGTATTGATGAATATTTTTGCACGATGTTATTCACATTGTTACACAGAATCTATGCCTGAAAACTGAATGAGAAAGTTACTATTCTGTGGTAGTTTAAAAAAAAACAATTTTTAAAGACATTTGTGAAAATACATAAATAGCAATATTCGAGAATTTAATTCTCTTCGTAAATTTAAGAGCAATTGTGGGATAGCTGATAATTGTTCTAAAATTTAAATAAAATTATGATATTGTGAAATACGTTAAAAGAATAGAGTTTTTATATATTTTTTTCTACTCACGTAGAGACAGCAGTTGCCTATTGGAGATTTTATAGTAGATAAGATGGTCCTTCCACACTATTCGTTTAGGGTCGAGAATAAAGAAAACTTCCCCTAATATTATAATTCCATTGTCGGCTACGTAGCCTTGTGGCCACATTGTAATATGACCTAATCCTATTTGTACATGTTTTGTATGTTGAGTGTCAGTCAATAAATATTTATTTGGACATCCTCTATACATTTGCATGCATATGTGTATATTCAACATTTTTTTATACTAATGATAAAAAAGTGCTTTCGTCCATAAATTGCAATTTGAATCTATTGTTCAAAATAATATCATAATGAAAAGTATATATTTAGTCAAAATTTGTGAAAACTGTTCATTTGCTTGAATCGTGCTAAACTACAAGTGAATATCAAATATAATAAATGGTTTTAGAATTTTCTGCAAATGTGTTCTTCTCTGACCATGATCAGTGTTGAATTAGTACGTTCAAGCTTCGCTAAAGCAATAAAAATTAACTTGATGTAGGAGTTTTTAATTAATTCTAAGAGGTTGTGTCAAATTTTGTTTTGCTATCATTTTTTTTTATGATAAATGTTTGATGAGTTAAGTAATTGTAAGTTTGGCGAACTGAAACAAATAGAAAGTTTTTTCTTTGTTAGAAATTACTGACGGATAAATACGACAAAACAGACATCCCTTTATCCCAATCAGTGGTAGCAATCAGTCCGATTGCGTGCTTACCAGTTGAGGGGTTAGCTACCCTTAATATGTGTGGGAACCTGTAGATTAGTGAAGATCCTGACTTCCGTCTGATCAGTATAAGATAACGGATGTTACGTCACGCTTTGTCACAAGTGATGTACTTAATTCACATATTAAACGATCGATTTCTTCAGGAAACTTATTTTTTCACATACATCATATATCTTCATAAGCTTCGACTGATTTAAATCTTTGCAAGGGAAATGACATCAATGCAAAGGATTTATCTCTTTAATTAATCTCAAATTTCAAGTACATGCACATCAACACACACAAAAAGCATGTCCTTTGTTAATTAATTTTCAGACGAATATATGTTATAAGTTGAGAGAGAGAGGTCGTTTTGGTTTTGACATTTCTTCGAAATGTAATGTTAAAGTAACGAGCTTTTTCCATTGTTGAAAACTAACGTAGTGGACGAATTCGAGAATTGTTTCAGGGATCTAGTAGAGAAGAGAATACAAAACGTATCAAAGAGTCACCCGCTGATTTCGACAAGTCGAACAATAAAGGATACCAAATTCTATATGTTAGACAGGAGGGGTGAGTTTCAAAGTGGCGAGCTCTTAGCTCAAAACTATAGGGAGTGTGGTTCAAAATACAACGTTTATGCTAATCTTTCCATGCAAAATGTATACACAGTTTGACAAAAAAATCAATCAACTAACTACAACTAACTTTAGTATGAATAAAAATCGTCAATCGTAGTAACTAAATTTTCAACGGTAATGCAGATTCTTATTTTTTTTTATTTTATTCACTGTTTTGGTTTATTTCATCCATTCTTTTGATTAAAATGTCATTTTAATAGTAAGATTTGATAGACAAAATGAGCATTTAAATAATTGAAATTGGAAAAAAAATTACGAATAGCAACCATTCTCTTTTTTGCTAATCTGAAGGTGATCTTTACAGACACCAGCAAAACATCATTTTTTTCTTAAATCAAGCCACTCCGCCCAACTTGAGAGACCTGAAAGACCAGACTGATGTTTTTTCAGATCTTTAATAAAAACAAAAATCTATACCTACTTAAATTTTATGTTAGATTATGCCATTATTTCAAGACATGTCTGTAAAAATCTCACGCCTATTAGAATTAATAGATTTAACCCTTATATGTATATAAATATTAGCAACTCATCAGTAACCTTTTTCAACCCCACGCAAGAAACACCTGGCTGAAATACGGCCTATGCCAGCGGTATCTAGTAGACAGCAGCGGGTCACGTGACCCCCAGATCCAGCACGTGACCTACACTAATTTTTTATTCAAGCCGAAAGCCTACACCAATTGTTAAAGTCATCATAAAATCTTTGTAGGCGTATAGGGTTTTCTCGCTCCTTTACTCTGTTTATTGGTTAATTATAGTTTAAATCGAAAAACCGATTTTTCTTATGTTGGTATTAAAGAATCTAGACGATTTTAGCAATGCATAACAACCTCAGTGTATTACATTACAAGCAATAAGTTTTCCTTTCAAAATGCAAATATCATTCAGAGTATATCTGAAGACAAAAAACAGAAGTGTGTTTTAGGATCAAAAGACCACCTGTGCTCTTATATCAATTTTCGTCTGTTCTTCTGTCTTAAACAAGTGCCACTTGATGAAGACGCTTTCAACAGGTTCGGTTTACCTTTTCAAACAAGACATCAGCAAAGAAAAAAATATCATCTTAATACAAACATTCCTTTTACGGGGTATACAAAGCACAGCATTAAAGCATCATGAAATTTATTCACCCTAGAGTGCCACTAATTTAAATAAATAGAAGTACTCATGAAAGCATCGAGCACTAAAAATTGGTAGCGTCAATCTACCAAGCGTGAAGAACGATCAACACATTTAAATAATTTTTAATTTATAGGGAGACGCGAGACACGACATGTACGTTGTTCTCTTTTACTTTATTTCTGGTTCATCGGTGCGACAAAGACAGAATATTTGGTACATATATCGTGTAATAAATTAAGTCAAGTTCGACAATTCGACATATGCTACCAAACTAATCGTATGTAGGTGATAAATTAGTATCGTCGCACGCGACCCTCTTACATACATGTGTCTCACCCCTTCGTCGAAACATATTTAACATTGCATTAAAAGCTTTTAGTTTTTTCTTTAGGGGATGAGTAAATTTATTTTGCGAATTGATTACTATAGTTAATAGCTTGTTACAGTAAAACTTCCAACTCGAGACCAGACTTCAATCTGTGAGTCTATTGAAAAGCTCTAATGAAAATGACCTCGACTAGATGATTCCAGTGTTGTGAGACACCCTTCGTTTAACTCATTTACTTTGTATTTCCGACTTTAATTGAAGCTATTTGGATGACGAATAGATGACAAAAGTAATGTTTTATTTGGAATTTATATTAAAATTAAATAGAAATGAAGCAGTTTAAAATAGGTATATTCATATTGAAAACAAAATAAAAAAATTAATTGAATAATAAAATCACAAGATAGATTAATCAAGTACACATAATTAATAATTGAATAAGAATGCGGTGACAGGAACTGAAACTGATTGACATTATTTCGGAAAGCAAATATGTGGTTCAGTCAGAATTGAATTAGGTAGAAGATCTAAAAACAGTGATTATAAATACCTTTATGTTATTTCTCAACACTAAATAGTAAGTATTTACGATAAAAAGAATATGCAAGACACTAGAATATTATAATGAAAAAACTGGACTATACAACTATTTATAAAAATCAGAAACTGCAGTGTGAAAATGTTTGCCAGTAGAATGAGGAAGACATTTTTTTCAAAATCATACTCACATTTAATGAACAAAAAATGGTGAATATTTCTATCGGAAATTTTTAGTGGTACAAACGTGATTGGTCCATGTTGTGAAAATCAGTGAATCTGATTCGTCGAGAAAATGCGTTTTGAATTGTCGTCTGTATTAGTCATTTTTATTCTGAAAATTTCAAAATTGTGGGTTTCCATGTTGAGCGTGATATGTGTTGGGTGGAATAGATCTAGTAAAGAATACTGAAAATGAAATAATCTAGTGATTTTATAACTTCTATAAATTAACAGTTAATTCCGTGTAGCAAAAAACATTTCTCGCAATTGGTGCTGAAAACAAAAAAAAATTTGTAGGTGAAATTTTACTGTGAATGTGATACCTACATTTTTACCCTCAGCATTTGTCTTGTTGACGAGAGTTTAGTAAAATGATTTAGAGATTTGTTCATATACATTACTTCTAATAAGAGTTCTGCGGTAGTCGGCTTAGTGCGAGAATTGGAAATTATTTCAGTTGTATTCCTTCCCGACTTATTTTTTGTTGGAAAAGTTTCTAATAATCAGTTTATTTGTAAATTTATAAAAGTGAAAAATTTGAATAAAACGAGAAAAAATTTTCTCTTGAAGATTATACGGCATAAATATTTTACAAAAAAAAAAAACAACGAAACACCATAACAGTATTTGTGAGGAACAACTTGTCTAAGTCTTGTCATTTTGTTTCTTTCGTAAGCAAAATTGCAATTTAAAAAACAGTCCGATGAAACTGATCGACTATTATGAAAAACCATAATTTTAGGTAATTGTGGCTCATTAAGGATTATATCATAGTTAGGCGAATATTATTTAAGCATGTCATTATAATGTAGATCTCCGTTTGCATGACTAAAGATTAGATTAAAAATTGCTATGTATGTTAAGGTAAATTGTCAATGTCGCCAGACATTACCACAGTTTGTTCGCATCGACAGGAACAAGTATAACAGCAATAATTTTACTCACTAATGTATCACAAAGTAACCATAAACAATTATGCTCGAAGTTGCTTGAAAAATCACTTTTGATTTTTTTTCTTTTGATCCACGGAAAACACACAAACTATCTATTTATAACAAAATATTTCCAGAACCAGAAGGTAAATGAACCTAGCTTTCAAAAAATCAATATCCATTATCCTATCTTAACCCCCATGTATAAATTAAAATAATCGAAATAATTATATCAAAATAGGATTAAGATTAGTGGCATTATCTCAATTTTCTCTTTTAAAAAATTTGCCGTGAAAAAACTTAATGTATGCTAACACTGCGATAAGTAGATTGTAATAAATACACTAGACAGTAAAACAATGTGCTCCATTTATTTGCAACTGTTATCTCTTTTATTACACAGTTTCTCGGACTGTATTTATTTTTGCCAAATCAAATCAGCTTTATTTATGAAAAAACGATCAACAGCTAGCAAACAGAAACTTGAATAGCGACACGCATCGTTACTAAAGAAATGAGTGAAATTGAAAGGTTTTAATTCTTTGTCATATTCCCATAACAGTTTATACTGAGTGTGATTGTACAGCAGTCGCTTAAGTGGTTTAACAATAGTGTAATTTAACCCTTGTTATTCGGCGTTTATCCATAATGAAGGGTTTAGTTGAAAGAGAGACCACCCTTTCAGTGACCCTTTGACTTTCTCGATACCTGGTTCCATCTGATTTTTCAGGAAACATTCTTCACTATCTGATAAGGCGCTACCGTTAGGTTTGACGCTAACCCTTTTGCACCTTTTTTTACGCACCCTACGTCCTATTGAGACGTCAGATTTGACGCTGATTAGATTCTTAAGAATAATAAAGTGATAATATTTCACAGCTTGAACAGAGGCCGAGGTGCGGTTTTTTTTACATACTCGAAACAAACAGTCAAGGTGTGAAAGAAAAAAAGAAACAATGAAGAACCTTCTATTCAAGTTTTGTTTTTAGAAGACTTATGCAATTCTCCTCTTTTGCAACGACGATATCAATCAATACTGTCAACCGTTAAACAGGTTAGAGCGCACGTTACAAACTTGAAAAAATATTATCACCTGTACCCTCATGCTAGGCACACGCCTGTAATTACTCTAACATTAAAGGTATCTGGAATATATGCACATAGGTAGTTGTTAGAAAGGTGCGCATAGTAAAGTAAATGAAGCATTTTTTCTAATTTATTAAATAATTCATTTGGAATTTCTTCAAGAACAATTCTATTGTGCGCTTTGACTCTTTTGAACCTTATATAGAAGAGGAACGCACGAAATTCTCTTCTAATAAGGAAAAACAAACTGATTGCTTTACATTCTCGAAGTTTTTCCAACCCTATTTATTTTGTTTAGTTCATAATTTGACAAAGATAACGTGCGCTGCTTTAAAAGGAAACTTGTAAGCTATTAATAATAAACCAAATTAGAATTCTCTATTTATTTGCTCGATATCTACACTTATTATAGATACAGAGAAGAGATTTAAAGCTTCTGTCAAATGCCAACGCGTATGAGACGCGTAGGTTTAGAATGTATTAATTTTATTGTAACAACTTTCGCTCTAGATAAAAATTATAACAATTATTGAGATCATGATTTATTACTAAAGATGCATCTTCAGAATGCTAATAGATCCATAAAGAAGTATTGGTGTGCTTCTTTCTTTTTTTATAAATAACAATAGAATAATAAGAGAATAAAAAATCGAACTAATAATTTAACACGCATACTGAGAAAGATAATAAATCAAGTTTTCCTATCAGAAGAAAAAATGTTTTTTTTGTTAAGCTATAATATAAAACTCACTCAGTTGTATTTTCTCTAAGAATTTATGTGTTCCAGGTCTGACAAAGTACAGCAACAGTCCAATAATTTTGCCAAAGTAAAAATAGGAATAGTTTATTACAAAGGATAAGCAATGGCAAGCAGTAAAAATATATGTGACATTTCAATCTAAGACAGCTTTTATGTGTTTGCGCCAACTAACGAATAAAAAAATAATTTTTACTGTTGTAGATCAAGAGCACGCCTATGGATGATGCTGAAAGTGTGTACTAGTAACGGAGACAACTGTTAGACTCACGCTAGACATCGACTCTAGGTTTTTAGGTTAGTGCACTCTTCCTGTCTGAAGCTGTAATAGACTTAACAACCTGCAGGATCCACGCTTCGCGCACAGAGATGTACTGAATTAGAATTAGTAAGAAGATTCTCGGGATGTAATGAATGATTTACGCGGCCTATTTAAGCTGTCAATGAAATAAATTGGAAATTTAGCGGGAAAATTAGCGTTAAATTATCGCTATAACTCACCTACTGTATAATTGCTCCTGAGACAACAGGTGTAAAAACACAAAAGCTTATTTACTGTCGACTTACTGGAGAAATATTTGGTCTTCTTAACATCAATTTCCATTGCAAATTGTATTTAGCTTTAAGACAATTTCAACGCATCTGTCTGCAATTGCGTGATTACAGGTAAAGAGAAGTGTTGAATCCTGCCCTGTAACGCTCGCTATTAGTTCTGGCGTTAGAATTTCATGTCTTGTGCTGATGGTAAAAATTGTGCAACAGCTGACCAGCTTACCTTGACCATGGTTACATCTCGGCAGTTGTGGTAGGACAAGTGCAAAAGTGAGCACGACGAAGAGAGAATATAAAAATAATTGCGGATAAATGTAATAAAACTTGTATTAAAATAAGACGAAGTGTCTACATCTGCTCATTTTTCTAAAATGTTGGATTTACTGCAATTAGATAGGTTCAATTTCATGTGCTTCACTTTAACCTATATTATCTTAAAGTTAAATCATTAAAATCGAATAAAATAAATTTGTTCAGAAAATAATATCATTTGGCGAGTTTTACGATGTTGTGCTTTTATTATAATTAAACAAACCACTTACTTGCTCAGTGGTAAATAACTAAATCAGGGAATTATGGTATGAGGTTTGACAATTTACCTAACAAATATGCGGATTATTCACTTCAGCTGCTTGCTTATTGAAAATAATGGAGTTCGTATAAAGCAAAGGCAGTAGATTTATTAAAAGTACTAAATGCGAAGAGTTGAATTTTTTTGCTTTGGAATGTATGAATCTGATTGCCCAGTCGAAGAAATTTTTCAGTAGTTAAGAATGTATGTATATGTAATGTACGATTATTATCTTTAGTATTTATACATTGTAATTACAACAATAAGTAAGCCAAAGGGTAAGGTTTTTGCTCTAAAGAACTGATAGCATCGAATGGATGGAAATAGCTCTACACATGATAAAAATCCTTATTTGTTGGTATGCTAGAAAATGAAGAAAAAGTTGAAACGATCTGATTGGTATGCAAACGATAAAAGTTCTTTTGTAAGAACTGTATGGAGACATCGTAAACTCATTGAAGCATCTACATACCTACTTATTCCCATTTATTCATTCACATTTAAGTATAAAATAGATACTCAATAGAATTATAAACACTAACAATGAAATAAATCTGTTTTTTAAGTGAGTTTATTTTTTAATATAGGAAGTCAGCGTTCTTGCAAGTTTTGTATACGTAAATACAGGTGTTTCATAACGGTGGGCGTCTATCCATAACTAATGGATAGATTGTCATGGGACATCCTGTATAAGAAAGTGAACTCAAAAAATCACTACATTTTTACTTTTAATTATCATTACCAATATGAAAGAAAACTTTCTATTAGACCTGCCTAGTTATACCACCAAATTTATTTCAACTTAAAGCAAAACTAAACTTGGATCAGAAAAATGGAATACACTGGAAAAAATCTCTGGCGGCGCAAATGTCTTTTTAATTTAAAAAAATGGGTTATAGTTACTTATTGCAGAGATGGATGTCCGTATCCATAAAACAACACTCGTTGTGATTATTTCTCAGACTTGGCAAGTTTTGTGAACACTGGATTTGTCATAAACCATTATAATGTTTTGATCACTGTTGTGGAGTCTTTTTTGCTAAATAACAACTTTCAACTATTTGTTCTTATTTTAATCTCTAGTGTCTGTCTCTGCAATATATGTATGCAAGCAATCAAAGTTCCTCCGAATTTTTTTTCTCGCCATTAGTTTATCTCAAGATTTATCGGGCTAATTTAGCAGTTTTATTTTTGATAATATGAAATCTTGTAAACTCACCGCTTGAGTTCTTGTTTCACTTGTTTTGTCACCTTATTTTATTATATCTTTTGCTTTTTCAAACATTTTGACTTGATATAATATTTTTTTTTGTATATTAGAAAGCGTTTCATCCATATAATAAGAATGTTCAAAATTGAAAATAATATTTCGCTCAGGCAAATTTATATAATGTTTGTAGATCGCACTGAACAAAATTTTCAGAAAGAATTCATTTACATTACCTAATAGTCGTCATCGACATTATAAATTTATTGTCATAAGTAATAACACGAGAGGGTATGAAATTGCCGGAAATTTTCGATCTAAGATACGAATATTTGTTTTGGCGACAATTAAATTTTCAAGAGTAAGCGTTAGCGGACGAAATTTGTAGTGGAATTACCACTAGAGCAAATTTCCGCTTAATACAAACGTAACTGGTTTATTTTAGAAAAATGATTGTCATTAATTAAAATAACAAACTCGTTTGCATTTATTTCTAAAAATAAATAATATCTAATAATATAGAATCTATCTTTGAATATACTGATTTGATACATTTTTTTTGTATTTGCCTATTTATTAGGCTTATACGCACATCATTTCTCTCTTGTCCTGCTAATGCAGAAAATAAGTGGTACTTCTATTTATGAATGAAGAGTCGTATTCTGTTAGTAAAAACCAAAGTGAGATTATATCTGTTCGTAATAAATTATGAAAATTACATACATAAAGTGACTGCAATAGCAGCAAATGAAACATTCAGTTATTATTTTTGTCACTTATAAAATTTATAACTGCAATTGGAGCTAGACATTATAAATTACTTTCAATTACTATTGAAATATAAAACATATTAATTTTTATATTTTTATTCAAAATTGAACTTTGTTTGTTACGCCACTGTTTAAACATAAGAGGTGAATTAACAGTTTCACCCTGTTTTAATTAAAACCCATAAGTCAAGTGTTCTCCATTAGACTAATAAAAGAATACGATCGTGGTAAGATTACAATTTGCGAGCAAAAAGAATCTGACGTGTTGATGTTAATATATAGTCGAAGTCGTAGCAAGAGTAAAATTTTTATGGTTCGATATTATTAATTAATAAACAGAGCTTGAAATGATTCATCTAATTAGTAGCAACAGAGAGTGTGCGTTACACGTAAAAATAGAGTAAAAACTGAAAATAAACTGTGACACGTGCCCGCATGTACATTGTAGAAATTGCATTTTGATAAGCTCGTACAGGTGGTTTCTATTACAACTCGTCTCTTCACGAAGGGGAAAATTTAATGTTTTACATACCGGTAAAAAGACTCTTATAAATTCAAAGCAAATTGAATGTTAGAATTTATATCACTTTTCTTTCGTTTGCTTCTTCTATTGGAATGATGGAACTCGTTATATTTTTCATGGAAATTTCAACCACGTCAGTGGAATACGAGATGAAAAGGTGCCTGCTGCAAGTATCTAAGAAAAAATGCTTTTCGCAGTATTTCATATAGCTGTCTCATACCAACATTACTCGAACAAAATATTTATTTTTGTCTAGTTGATCATCGTGGTGTTGCATAAATGGATTTTAGCCGAGTGGTTGAAGATCATATCTTCATCCGTCAGAATTCAAACTGAGAGATCACTTGGTGTTAAGTTAATACATGCTACAACCCTTTACGCTTTTGCTAGCTTGGACGATGGTATCTACACAACTGATATGTGATTTATACTTTAAATTTCTACGTTGATGGTGTTGGATTAATCACCTTTCGTAACGAATTTTTTAACAGATAAGCAATAAGATTGATGGAGTAAATTTGATGTCATCTTATTTGATATTTATTAGGTACTTTACTGGTAAGAAAGAGCAGATGGCTTTTTGTAGAGGCAGCTGAGATGTCAAAGTCAATAAATATAAATGTTATTGCTCATTGACATCAATAATTACATTTCAAAAACATCAATACTTTTCTCTATAGGTACCTACTTTTTACCAGTGAATAATTCAACTTACTTTTTTCAAATACTAATGATGATCTGTTACTATAGCAAAACTACTTAAGTAATGTATTATGTCTTCTAATGCAGCTGTGCTTTTTTGTTTCTCTATTTGTTTTTATTTCTTCCTAGGAGGCGAAGCATCTTGTTCGCAATGATACAAAGCATAATTTATTAACAACATAATTAAACAAGTTAGGTTTTCATCAATAATGAGTCATATTCTTTTTTGTTTACCAGAATAAGACATTAAATTTACACTAAATTTCCATAAAATTTCTATATTCTTATTACTGCCTTAACCTGACTTTGCTTTAATAAGTATATGCTTTTTGATCAATTTAATAATAAAACCGTCCAAATTTAAATGATAAATTTGATTTTACAGTTCACAAAAATATGAATTTTTGACGCTTTCAATTTATTTTTTTCAATAAAAGCAAAGGCGGCTTTTTTTTCATATAGTTTGAGTTTCGTGTAGTTTTCCCCAAAAAATATCTACACAGTATATCTGAAGAAGGGCTCAATTTATATAAAGTTTCAAATCTTTTTCTATTCAAATTCAAATTTCAAATTTTTTTTCTAAGTTGGAATGTGAGTACTTTCAACATCAAAAATCTTTGTTCGAGTGTTTTTTTTTTCGTCAAAAATTTTGAGGTTATGTAACAAATATTTTTTCAGCGTCAAAATGGTACGTCATAATAATGCGATCCCAAATGGGCATTTTCATAAAATGTGGCAAAAACGTATCAAAACTTGGTTCGATCAGCCAATGAAAAAAGTGCATCGTAAGACTAAGCGTTCTAAAAGATTGATTCAACTAGCTCCAAAACCTACTCAGCTGCTTAGACCAATAGTACAGTGTCCGAGTGTGAGATACAATAGTAAGCTTCGTAAAGGACGTGGATTTACTTTACAAGAATTGAAACATGCTGGTTTGCATAGACATTACGCACGTACCATTGGTATAGCAGTAGATTACAGACGTAGAAATGTATGTCTGGAATCACTTGCTAGAAATGTGCAAAGACTCAAGGAGTATAAGGAGAGATTAATCCTGTTTCCGTTGCAAGAAGTGGTAAAGACCGATAATGGAAAGAATTTGAACGTAATAAAGAGAAAGATAAGTAGGATACAAACAAGAAAAGTTACTGAAGAAGAAAAAAAGCTTGAAGCTTTCGCTACATTACGTCGGGCTAGATGCGAAGCGAATTATGGAGGGGTGCGATTCAAGAGGAAAATGAAGAAGAACGAAGGTATCGATGCAAGCAAAGTTTAAAGTTTTGTTGTAAGCTAATTTTGTTTGCGATTAATAAAAAATTTCCGCTTTATGCTTTTGTAACTGTACTCTTCTCATAAGTGACGACCCCCATCTATTTCCTGCTAAACGGTCAGCGTTATCAGCTTTTTGATAAGCCACTTACTTTATCCACAATTAGTCGAATTGGACTATCCTGCAATAATTGGCCTCTTATCGTACTTTTCTTACACATTTTCGCCGTTTCTTACTACCTTTTCTTATCTCTATTCGCTTACTTTGGATTGATGAACATAATTAACTTTCAGGGATTACTGAATCTCTTGATTTATTCCTCGCCACCCTTCATATTGATTCAAATGAATGGATAATCTTTCGCAAATGTTACTTTATTTAGACCTATTTAAAAATGGATTCAATTAAAGTTTGTAGATCTGTCGAATGATAAATTCACAGTTAACACCACCATAACATAATAACAATAAGTTCACCAATAAAGTTTAAACTTTATCGCTTGTAACAATCTTCGAATGTATTGTGTACAATATTGGTTAAAAATAATTACCACCATACATACTATATGTTACGTTTTAAAATTAAGATGTTGATTTTAGATAAGTAAATCTTTGAAAAAAAAAACTTGGCAAATGTAAGACATCCACGCGTTGATCAGATTTTTATAATTATATTCTCGCGCTGAAAATGATACTAACATCGAAAGTTTATCTCAACGATGGATAATTTTTATCAGGTGTAACAATAAAATTACATTCCATGGAATGGAATTTCATTGTCAGTCGCAATACTCAAGTTTTTTTTAATAGCAAAATGAAGACTTTTATAGCAATAATTTTGCTTGAAAATGTATTCTGATTCGTAAAATCACAACATTATTGCTTGGAATACAGATGGATATGCTGCGTGTGAACGGGGTGGTCTCTATATTTTTATCTACCATCGGCTCTCCAGGAGTCCACTTCGGATACGCAATTTGAGGGTAGGCAGATTGGTTTTGTTTCGGTGAGAAATGGCTACTTCAGGACCTCATTGTGGCATCGTCAAAATAGCGGGAAACAACACAACCACGTTTCCTTTTGCACAAGAAACAATTTCTCTTCTGATTCATCTTGTGTTTATTTATGATTCTCTTATTTTATAAATTCTAATCCTTGTTGTATCTTGCAATTTGAATACTCGCTGAGTGATCAAAGGAAAAATCTACCATGCTGTTTAATCTAACTGATACGTGGGAGCAAATTCAATAGTTACTTTTAATTATTTCTCTTACTAGTTTAAAGTTTAACGACTTTCATGATACTTTAATATACCATACCTGAAGTTGTTTCGGTAGAAGATGTTTTTATACGGAACATTTTACTTTATAATATATTATCAACCTACTTGCGTTTTGATCATAAATTCGGGACCGCGATGAAGTCATGAGAACTTATTATCAGCGTTGATCATTATGGCACGAGTGGTCATTCGAAAAAAATCACCCTTGGCTAACACGCATAGCACTGCAGGAGCTCAAACCAGCATATTTCACTGGTCCAGAGGGGGTTGAAATATTACCAATGAATAAAGCAATGACGATTATCGACCTTAAAAATACCATGGTTAAAGTTCAGTAATTGAACATCCCGTCACCCTAATAAGTATAATAGACAAAACATTGTAAATGATTCACTTTGTTTCTTGAGTGCCATAAACAATGAGTAACACTAAACCACTGTTTAGTATAATGTGCAATAAATAAAAGACGCTTTAATCCGTGGGAATAGGGTTCGTTGCCGTTGGTTGATTTGATCATTTTATGGTTACTCTAATGAGACAAAATTCAATTAAAGTATAAGTCGAAAAACCCTTGTGTTGATGATATGAAATTTTTTGTGAGCTGCAGACATAAGTTTACTTTTAGAATAGAGTGGTGAAGCGCATAAAGCTGCGGTCTAAAACATTATAATACAGACAATGCGATCATTCCGTCAGACACATAACTAATTTTTATTCATGCTGCATAATCGCAGCTGCGATACAATAAACTTACAAACTACAATCGTATAAACCACTTAGTATTGTTCCTACTGTCTCACCGCATTGCCCTAAAACGACCGTTTGAAGAACATAGAATAACCAACCTCTGTGAAGTGGTGCTCAAAGCACAAGTGGTCTTTACAATATCAATATTAAAATTGTGACAAATTTATTGTATTTGCGGGAACCTTGTATGACAATAGCCCTCAGCTATCAGACATTAAAGTCACTTTTACGGCAAACTCAACTAACAAAAGCTGGAGATTTTCGGAAATGATAAAGTCACAATTTATAAGAGCTTTTTGTTCGGATCAATTGCGTTTCCAAGTTTCTGGCCAACTAGTTCCATTAATAAAATAAAATCGTTATATCGTTAACTGATTTTTTTCCTGATTTTGATACCTACCCACTTATAAAAGCGGCACAGTTTGATCCGAAAGATCTACAAAATTGGTTTTAGTATTAAATAACGACGATTACGCAAATGCCCTTTCTCACATAAATAACGAAGTTGTGACGTGGTTTTTGCATGGAGAAAATAGAACAACCCTTTAAGTAATAAAAATTTATGGTTCCATTTATGAGGTGCGATGATTCCGGTTCGCATTCGAGGAATAAAAGTCTTTTCCATTTCACTAACAAAAACTGATATGTTTTGAGAAGCAAATTTATTGAGTCATAAAGGTGTTTTATAAAAGATGGTTCAACTCCAATCATTGGGATTGACAGAGTGTTATGTTAATTTTTCGACCACCCTTTGTGATTTTATCTTTAAACGAGTTTGTCTTTAAAAGTGTGTTTCAACAGATAAGCGACTGACATGAACAATCTTGGTACAGGATTGTTAATAAAGAAGCCTTGGCCTTTCAATAAATAAAGCTTTTGAAGTATGTAAATTCAATTTACAACTTTTATGGGCGTGTTTTCAAAATTTTTTATGTTCTGTATCATAAAAAAAGATAAAAATTGGCAAAATATATTTTACAATTGATGTAAAATTCAAAATTGTTGAAATTATCATCCTAAATAGTAATATGTTAAATTTAATTTATAAAAAAAATCGATTTTTTGACAATAAACTTTAATTTTATTGTTGTGTTTTGAACTAAGTTGTTTGAATATCATAAATTATTTTTGTAATTTGGTATCAAATATAAAGTAACAATTCTCATTTTGAAATTGATGTGTTAACTTGTGCATGATAGGCGTGTAAGATATGCAATTAATTATACAGATATACTTATTTACGTTTCAATCAGTGAACAGTTTGTATAATTTTTAGTTCTAGTAGTTAATTTAGTGATTTTATTTATAATAATTTAATTTGGTTTTAACATGAATTAATAAGTATTTCTCAATAAAAATTACTCATGTTAAATTGAAATTGTGTGTGAGGTATGCAACTAATTATACACACGTTTGCTCAAAGCTACGAAGTGTGCTTTGAACAGATTGTTATGATATCCTGACAAGTATTAATTAACACATGGTTACATTAATTATCAGAATTGTTATCAAAATTGTTTTAATTAAACAATAAACATGTTTAAAAATAATTTATATAACGCAAATTTTAATTCAAATGAAAAAAATCTTGATACGAAAAACAAACTACTTGTTGGAAAACGGGAAAATTTTAATTCTAGGTGAGTACAATTTTTATAAATTAAATTTGCTATTTGAATTTTAGAGAAACAAAGGAAGCGATAAGTTTTGAACAATTATTAACTTCAATGGCTACTCCTGACTGGTTTCCAACAGGTTCATTGCAAGCTAATCAAAAAGAAGTACAGGAAAGATTCTACAAGCAAAGTCAAAAAAGGACTATTTTATTCAGCGATAAATTTGATACAGATGCAAAATCTTCACTTGCTTCGCGCAACCAAAATGCGGGAGCTTTTCAAAATTTTCTAAATTCTTTTATAACTCCTTCGTTTAGTAATTCTAATCAAACCTCACAAAATAGCAAAGGAACTTCGCAATTATCGTATCCAAAAAACAGTCAAGATAAAAAATTGGCTATGAGCGGAAATATGCAATCTGAAATTTTTCCAAGTTTATTTATGAGCTCTAACTTCAACAGTAAAAACGAAAATCCCAAGATAGATTTAGTAAAAAAAGAGACGTTCCATAAAATACTAGAAACAACAATGTCTGAAGTGGAAGCTGAACTGCAAGAAAATAAAATAATACAAATAGAAAAATTTCGAAATAATAATCACTATATTGAAAGAAACAGTCAAACAAACATTTCATATGATAAGCTTTCTCAACAGGAAACAATCTGTATGCAAAAACTGCCCAAATGTGACACTGAAACTGATTTACACTCTGCTGAAATTATTTCCATAAATAATTCCAAAAGATATCGTCCTACCGAATCTTCAAACTTGTTAAACAACTGTTATGAATTGTCAGTTCAAAATAAATCACACTATTGTAATTTACAAAATACTGATAATTTTCACAGTAACCAAGAAATCGCATCCAGTTTCATTGAAACATCATTGGAGAAAGATAAAAATCTACTTGATAATAATTTTGATTTGTTTTCAACGCGACAAGCATTTTACTCGGACCAGCAAACTTTCAATAAGGCACTGAAAATAATGTTTACAACCAACTCAAAAACCCATGCAACAAATAAAATTTATCAAGAGACTAGTCAAAATATTAGCGAAAAGTGTGAGAAAAGAATTCCATGTGATCAACAAAAACCAAATTCATCTAAAGAAGATTCTAAAACTTCGCAATCTACTCCAAGTGGCGTTGTTTCTAGTAATAAATCACAAGAAAATTGTTTCAACATTTCTTCAGAAATTTTGGAGAACAAAGCAAATAAATTAGTTTCTAAACAAATCAATTATTTTGAATTAAAGAAAGCAGACGATTACAAGAAGCGGTTTTCTGATGATAGTTGCTCACAATGTAATCAAAATTCCGTGGAAAACTTATCAGTCAGTCAATCAAGTGAAACTCCAGCCAAAAATTTGTTTAACAGCAGTTCTGATTTGTTTTTAACTCCAAACTCTTCAAACATAAATGAGCAAAGTTTTGACGATACACTCAAAATGATATTTGATTGTAAGGATGACGAGCAGAATAAAGATCAAAGTAAGGGCAGTTCAAATAAATCAGTTATCGAAAGGGAACAAGAATACTGTGCTAGAAGTCCTGATATTGAATCTGCGTCTCGAATATCTCCAGTTTTAACTAGCTATCCAAATACGAAAAATTCGTTACGAAATTTTAGAAAAAAGAGAACAAATGAAATAAGTACTCAGACTTCTGACGATATTTTTTATTTGTCAAATACCCAATGTGCTACTTTGAATATGAGTAATGCCTCTCTATTAGACATTTCATGCGTATTATCAAAAAGAAATACGCAATCTTTTGATACCTCTCATGTTCAGGTTTTACAGGAGCAAACTGAACCAGGTCGTCACATTTTGGAAGAACTTTCCGACGATATAACTATCTTACCTGATGGTCGTAAAATTTTCAATAATATTACTAAAATTGGTACTCATGAATGGTTCAAGATCGCATTGGAAAAATTGAAGCTAATCGAATTCACAACAAAACAAAAAAAAATTGATATTTTAGCGTCTAATTACAGTTCTATTAAATATGCAAACTTTTTTGAAACATTACGTCTGAGACGATACAGCGAAGGAAAGACAAAAATATGTAAGATAAAATGTGATAAATCAAGATTGTTACGATCTGATAGTGTGGAACTTGATTGTTCGTTATCTTGGACAAAAGATATTATCAAATTTTTTAAACAAAAACCAAATAAATTAGGAGAAAAAATTGATAAACTTTGCACAAGAAAAGATCTTATACGAAATGACATCATTGAACATAAAATCGCCAAAGAAAAAATTCAAATTGAAATCCATAATATTTTTGCAATGTTATATGATGCATTTGAAAGTGGTTTTATTCCTAATATAGCAACAAGAGCAATGCACAAGAAGAATTGCATTTTCAAGGATGGAAGGTCTGAAAAACTTTAAGTTCAGTATTAGTTGATCATTTCTTTAAATGCAGATTGATGAGAACACCTTTTAAACAAGCAATTCTAAAGCGGACTAGTTTTAAAAACAAGCGTAGCCAGTCTTTGTTCATTGGAATACTCTATACTTTGAGCAAAATCTACTATTTGCTACAAACTAATACTAAAATTACCAAAAGGTATATTATATTTTCAGCTTACGTATAATTAGACAATTTTTGCAGAGAATTTTTCTATCAAATTAAGCACATTGTGAGAACACAAAGTAAAAGTGATAGATGTATCAATGAAGTGTCTTGTTTGTTAGACGTTGGACCCTGGCATTTGAATATAATTTGTCAAACAGGATTAGTTTATGGTAATTTGAAACTGTTCTGGAGCTCTGGAGAAATAACAAACTGTGGCACAGTTGGTAAGTTATTTCTTTCAAATATACAAATTTCATTTTTTACTGTTCTCAGCATCTTTAATACCTAATGATCTAGATGACGTGGTTGAAGTACATTCGGAAGCTTTTTTTGTTCTGGTTGTAGAAAAAGAATCGATTTTTCGCAAGTTGCTAGAAGAAGATCTGCCAAATAAACTGGAGCGTCCTTTTATTATGGTGACTGTAAGTTTATTTTCATTTATTGACTTTTATTTTCATAAAAACTGTAGGGTAAAGGAGTCCCAAGTTTGAACACTCGGCTCTTTCTCAATAAAATCACAAAATTATTAACATTACCAATTTTCATTCTTGTTGACGCCGATATTTATGGTATTAGAATAATGCTAACTTACAGATTTGGAGCTGCCGTGAGTATTTTCTGAGAAAATTAGATTTTTTTTTATAAAAATGTTAATTTCAGACTTTTTGTCATTTATCCGATGAAGTAACTCTACCAAATGCACGGTGGTTAGGTGTACTTCCGTCCGAAATTACAAAGTATGGGATGAAGTACGAAAAACTGAATAAGAGAGATAAACAAATAATTAAATCAACTATGGATTATAATTACTTAAAAAACTACCCGAAAATATTGGAGGAAATATCGTATCTACAAGAAATGGATATGAAAGCTTCAATCGAAGATTTGATGAAAAGTAAAACCTTTTTAAGCGATACATATTTACCAACAAAATTATTTAACGAAGACTTTTTATAATTCACAGTTACAATGAATTACATTGTACCAAATCAGACACAGATTTACAAGTAGGTTGTAAAAGTCTCTTTTCATCTGAAAGACATTTTTCTAAATGTAGTGTAGTTAAAACTTCGTTGTCTGCTCCAGTCGACGTATTTTCATTATTGATGTAAGTTTCTATATTAGGAATTGTGAGCTTTGCATTTTTCGGTTTTCTGTGTGTATGAGCTGGTATTAATGTTGTTGAACTTTTGGTTAAATCTATAATCGAGTTTTTGTAGCATGTTCCAACATAAATTACCGATTCCTCTGAAGATTTTTCCCTTAATTTTGACAGCTTCCGATTTTGTCTGGAAGTCCTTTTGCTTTTCTTACGTATCTGTTTTTTTCTTTTAATACTTTTGAACTGAAACTTTTAATATAGGATTGGATTTTTCTGTTGATTTTGCTTACAATTTGGTACATTATCAATACTAATTTTGATTTTTGATAGCTTCCTTCACATTTAAATGACAGATAATAAAATATTATTGTACTTATTAACGATTTATTGTAAACATTGTTGTATCATTTTGATTTTAATATAATACAAAAACGAAACATTTAACATTCCATTATCTAACATTGCTGTCTAATAAAAATTAATTTAATTGGTGTTCTGCACATTATTTTTTTAATTTACAAACACTGATGTGTACAACAATTATTAGGCAACATTTGCAACAAATTAGTATTGCTAGAAAATTAACACACCAAGAAATATAGTCGAGACTGTAAAAAAAATAGATTTGATAAGTCGACAGCTTAGTTATGTACCCAGAAAAAATTGATTGAAATTTTTCAACAGAAATTTCAGCGTAAAAGGATTGTCTTCGCTGTGACACAAACACAGCTCCTACTAAGAAATCTATGCGAATTTACACTATATAATATAGTTAAATGGAAAGTATTTTTTTTTTTAATATTTCACAACCATTTTATTGATTACTTTAAAATATTGAAGCTCCATTTTAAGTCGTGTTATTTTGATTCATTTTCGTCATATTTCAAAAATTTAAAAATATTTTCAATAATTGACATCATCTGTAATGTTATTTTACAAAATAACCGAAAGGAAGAAAGAAGAACTTGTAGAAACACATAGAAATAGGTAAAATTTCAACTTGATTTTCAGCATGGAAAGTATTTAATGTCATTTGAAAGAATAATAATAATCAAATAAATGTGCTATAATAACTAGTGCTGTTTCAGAATGGTACTTGTAGAGATTGTAGTGGATTTGGTGACAATAAATTTTGTATCACAAAACATTAGTTTTTAATCCAATGGATAACCTATTAGGAAGCTTGAAGCAACAGTTGCTGGTAAGATATTTTACAAAATCAGTCTTATTCTAATTAATCAAGCTATTTACAATAGTTCTACATCTATGGAAGATTTTCAATACTAACAAATTTTAAAATGATTTTCTAAATCACAATGCTAAGTTTTAATACTTTATATTATTTGGAAAAAAGTATTTGATATAACATTAGTGAACGTTTAAGATTGAATCAAATGACATTAATTACTTTTCACATAAACACCTTTTCACTAAAAGTCGTTGATTGAATTGATTCAAGAAGAAGAAAGGTCACAACTTGCATCTAATTTTAAAAAACATGATATCCGCCCGAACGTTTAACAAGAAATCTCAGAAAAGAATCACTAAATCGTTTATCGTTTCTACACTGCCAACTCACTAAAAGTCCTATGATATAAACATGTTGATTATTGGTAGAATTGACCCTCTTTAAGTGTCGGTCTTCGCTCGTGGAATGTCTGCTGATGGGTGTAGGACTACAACAAGGCTGTGACGTGATGGTAAACGTATCAAATTTGAAACCAATCTTCAGGTATCTGTATCACTGTCTTTCTCGTCTAAATCTAGACTAAGGCACTCTTCGAAGAAGCTTTGCATCGAGCTGTACACGTGTTCCAAAACGTTTTGCAATTCATGACCCTCATCGGCGTAGCTCTGAGCAAAATTGTATTTTCAATTTTTACCAGTGACAAAATCTACGCACCTGATATCGGAAGAGAACGCCCGCTTCCGTCATGGCACGTGCCAAGGCAATTCCGTGTTGATAAGGTGCCGTTAGGTCTGCCAAACCGTGCAAGAGGAAGAAAGAGTTTTGAGGAATGTTTTTCGCCCGTTGCGTTGCATCTGCTTTAACGTACCCTTTGTAGTTTTCAGTCGGGAGGCCAAGGATTTTTTCCGTGAACGCGGAATCTAAAAATAATCATTCTTTATTCCAAATATTTGACTGTAATATAATTCTTACTGTAATATAACCAATCAGAAATAGGACTGACCGCTATTCCACATTTGTAAACTTTCTGTTGATTACCTAGACCTAGCACCATGGACGTTACATAACCTCCATACCCCCAACCCCAAATTCCTATTCGGTTTTTATCTAGATATTTATGAGTGTTAAGAAGAAGTTCTAAAACTGCTACTTGATCTTGCACTTCCACGCCTCCTAACTGGCGATAGAGAGCGCGATCATATTGACCACTTGCACCTCGAACGTCCAAACGGACATAAACGACGTCGCAGTGACTTGACATGTAAGTACCCCAATCTATTCTAAATTTTTCCGTCACTGCTTTGCTACCCGGTCTGCCATTACTGGAAAAAAGTTATTCGGAAATAATGAGATAAAATTTTGACTTACACTTCAACAAGGACAGGATAGGCAGCATCTCTTAACTCCTCCCTCCAGCTGGGAGGCAGAAGTAGTTGAACTTGCGCCCGACTACCATGGGGCAAAGGCACCTCGAAAGACTTTTGCTTAGGCAACGCTAGCTTCTCAAGCATTCGCATTTTTTGTGGTCTTGTGTCGTAGATAATTTTCAAAAGCTTATGCGTTGTCGCGTTATGCATGCCTGCTAATGGAAGACCGGGTCCTTCGCATTGAAGGACGTAATATGACGAGTTAGATGATTCCGAATGCGGACTTATCTAGAACACAGTGTGATCCTTCCAATATAAAGTGGCAGTTTTAACGGAAGAGAACTCACCAAAGCGTTGAAATGCGTACAGTTGCCGTAAAGATAACGGCTGCTCCATAGGAACTTGCCTATCTCGCACGTTATACAGATAGATTCGAGACGACGAGGATCTTCAGTAGATGGGTCACGTACTACGTACAGATGTCTCTGGCCCGCCTTGTGCTCCTCAGTCGCCAAATAGTATCTGTGGAAATTATCGACAATGCAATTCTTCGATATGAAAGTATGACTAGAATTCAAAATCCGAGTTTTATTTTAATGCTCACAGTCTAGACAACGTTTGGAGATCGTAACGTCAATAAAACACATATGTACTTTAAGTAAACAAGTTTGGTATTCAATTTTTCAAACAAAAAATTAATTAAAGAAAATATTTTGTCAGTGCCAAAAATTTAATGAAGCCGGAAATATCAAAGACGATAAAGATGGAGGTTGGTATATGTGGAAAAAAATGTTTTTTCTTACATGAGATGTCTGGTATTGTCCCAGCTCAAGATTCGGTCGACTTCGTGGCGACCATGGCTAAGAACAGCGATGTGTTGCTGAGTGAGTGTAACGTGTTTAATGTGCGTGTAAGTTTCTCTGCTTCCCTCTTGGACTGCAGCGAGCATCAGGAAGCTGTCTCCATCCGATGAAAATACCGGATGCTCGTGAATGTCAAGCCAAGCTCGTTCAGCAGCGCGTTCAGCGTGAGTCTGGAGAGAAAAAAAATTGCTTGAAATGTTTTACGATAGGCAGATGAGATGAGTTTACAAGTGCTTTCGGATATAGGAATTATTGATAACAGTAGTTATGCAAAGCTAATGTCCATACAATGGTACTATTGATATAGCAAAAAAACTTATATATTTTATCTGTCAACAAAATTTGTGTTACAAGATGCTGATATTTTTGTCGACTGGTATCCAGAAACAATATATTTTTGAAGATCAAAGGAAACCCCTGTCAAATTAGTTGTCACGTTGAAGATACTGACCTCTACACATGTCCAGTTGGGAGCTAGACAGGCCGAAATGATGCTGAGGTTTTGCGCCCGATTCATCCAGACCACCGATACTTGCGTGTTCTTGTGTCCGATCCACCCAGCCGATGTCAAATAGTAATCCCTGAAAATCACCGGATTACTGCGTTTACACATGTGGTTCAACGATGGTCGTTTGACTGACAATTGCTAAACGTTCTGATTGCTACCCGCTCTAAATATCTACATTCATTAAGTTAATCTAAATGCAACATTTTCTATGCTAAACATCTCCTATAAAAACCACAGTTCTATTAAAACTCTAGTTCATAAACTCTTCGAATAGAAATGGGGTAATTACGTGTACTTAAATCCTTGAAAACCTAACAATTTTGTCGAAAATGTCACGAAAGTAATCTGTAATGCAATTCGTTGAGTTCCGTTGCGAAGAAGTCGGATACTTACTGTCCTACTAAAGCTTCAGGAGGTTTAACCAAGTGACTCTGTAAGTCAGTCAGATTTGATATATCTAAAACCCACAATTGCACCGTTGGATTTGCAGAGCCAGGCTGAAACGTTCCAATACTGAAAAATGAACGCTTAAAATTTGTGCAACTCACCGTCGGATATCGAACTGTTTTTGAAGCTGGAAATGAAGGAGTTCGATTCGCCGCCTTGTTGGCAGCTAATCCTGATTCGGTTTTGAACCACGGAAAATTTAATATTCCCACTTCACTGTCGTTAAACGTTGCATACAACAGGTGAGTGCTGTCGTGCGAACTCCATAAGGCCTGAGGATTTTTCAACACGTCTTCTAAAAATAAATTACCGTTTAATCACACTCGGAAATATAACAACTTCTAACAATAACAACTTCTGTTTAAAAATCATTAAAAAATAGGTTCTGTCTTTATTTGAGTATCTGTTTTCAATAGTACTGCGTCAAAAAAATACTGAATAAGAATTTTGTTGATTCAATTTATTAAAAAATTCGTGACAAACTCTCCACAAGAAATTTCGTGTATCAACTCTGTAATATTTTATGAGTGGGTAGTAGTCGAATCTATTAGCTTGCATTATACTATTTCTGGTTAAATTAATTTTGTAAAAAATAAATCAAGAGATTTATGTAGCTGCAATAATCTTTTTAAAACTATGCTGCTGCAACTTGCTTCTTTCAATCTTTATCAGTATTTGCGAGAATCAATATAATATCGACACAATTACTAGAGAAGCAGTTTAAAATTTATTTGGAAGACAAATACAACTTGGTACCAATACGTTGAATTAAATCGTTGCCGTATAAAGCAGATAGTTTTAGAAACATCGAACTGAATTTGCAGGAACCAAAAGAGAAATCGAATAAATTCTTGCGACAATCGTAACGCTTTGCGTGATTTTAAATTGTGTAAAAAATATGTAGGTATATATAAACAGGTACCAACATTTAACAAATTGCCAATTTTTACTTTTATTTATGCAAGATTTTCATATGTGTTTCACTCATAATACAATTTTCCAAATTATGAATTACAATAAAACAGAATTTAAAAAAACAAACTATACATTCTCATGACATGTACTAGAAATTTTATTACAATTGTAGTTAATATTGCTAAGCAAATTGCGGTAGTTCAGTATTGATATACATACATATTTGTAATATTCTGTGCATGAGCAATGAACGCATTAAATTTATGTATAAATTGAACTACTCATGGAGTCATAATCTGAATCGTAAACAGCATATTTAGCTTTGAAAATGCTTTTCCATGTTAACTACCCTAATTATATTTTTAATAACATAGGTGTTTTTCTAGAGGACATTATATGATTCAATAAATGATGTAAATTGAGTTAATTTTTATTTCTGTTTCTATTTCTAGAGAAGATTTATTCATTGTAAAAAACCAAGCTATAAATTAGCAAAGACACTGATTATCCAACAAATTGTTTACACGTTACAATAGCTAAATTTAAATATAGAAAATCTGATGATTCGTATCATGGCGGGACATTCCAAAAAAAAACATTTTGTATGCTTTTTCAGTAAAAAAAAATTCAACTGAAATCAGCAATGTTTCAGAATATTATTCACTGCATACCTTGATATAGCCAGTCCGGAATCCCATTGTAAACTACTTCAGGACGTCCGGAAAATGTTAACCTCGTGTCAGTTTCGTCAGTCGGCGATTGACGTAAATAAATATCATTATTATACACCATCAAAAGTGAATTAGTGTCTCCTAACCAACTAACGTATTGAAGAGTTTCAGGCCGAGCTTTTGAAGATGATTCAAGCCGTACCGGAATATGATGACTGCAGAAAAAAGAAAAGAATCGATCTTAGTGATACAAACTCAAAAAATAGACCACAAAATTGTGTCATAAAATTTCAAAAAAAACACAACATTGACTCATCTTAGATACTATAGTGAATTGATTATCTGTTTGTGAAAAAATAATCTACTGAAGCCAATATTGGCTTCCAAAATATTGCGGCTACAGATGTTACGACTTCGTGTAACAAATGGATAAGAAGGAAGGAGAGGAGAAAACAGAAAATAGTTTCCTGTTCTTATTAAAAATATTGAACTTTTGGCAAGAAGTTTGAAAGTGATTGATGTGATTGGTTAATAGACACAATAGATAAGATATTGAACTTAAACTCATTTATATTTTCGTTCAAACTTTTATGAAATAAAATTTAAAAAAGATAGAATATGTTGTGTTGAAAAATCAATCATTTGTGGCAACCACAAATTGTATAATGCTTCGTTTTCGATCTAAAACAGCAAAGCTTTTGTGAGAGTAATTAAATTGTAGTTTCGGGTATGTAAACGAAGGAATAGCATAATAGTAGATCGACATTATATGTGTATGTTGCGGGACTGCCGTGCTATCATCGTCTTGTTCCAATAAAGCTTGCCGAACATATTTCTCCGCTTGTTGAACCCAACATTTTAACATCATAGAACAATTATTTGCCGTAATTATATTGTTACATGCTTCCTTCATACAATTAAAAATTATCAAACGCTTCAGTAACAAATAAATAATAGAAACAATAGTTAAAATCCAATTGTATTTTTTTTCTTCAAGTTGGAATACTAGGATCAATACAGAAAGAAATTTACATCCACAAAAACCCAAATGTAAAAGAGAGGATTTAATTCGTATTTTCCTTCATTTTTATTGGATCATAAATTCCAATAATTGGTGAAACTGTAATTCTGTGATTCCTCCGGGGAAACTCTAATGGGTGTTTTTCTTCAACTGAATACGTGTGAATTTTTCAAAATAAAAGTTTAACAAAGTTTGAAAGATAAAATAAAAGTGTGGTGAACTACCCAATGGCATAAAATAAAATTTAAAAAAAGGGTGTTTTCAAACATCCAAAAAAAGATGTTTACAAGAACGGAAAGAAAAATAAATACTAGAAGTCTTTAAAATGCTTCTCTCTTTTGAAATTGCAAACATTGTTGGATTTTGATTATATACTCTTGTTAGAACTGTTTTAATCAGAATAGATTTATAGGAAAAGCTTGAATGTAAAAACAAACAGAAAACGAAAGCAACGAAAAATAAATATGATGTGAAACCTTAATGCAGAGAATATGCAGTATTTAGAACTTCCTTCTGAAGACAAATGCTACATTGTCGTTCAAAATGTCATTTTCAGTAGTGGTGGCTTAGTTGCACCAAGAAATGCACGCGATTTCCCTCAGTCATTAATTAGGTAGATAAGTCTTACCTGTCTGCTGTGTAACAACTTCCTGCAATATTTTATCAAGTTATAGAAAGATTTAAGTTGAAATTTGAACGAAAATGTATTGTTAGAAACGTATTAATTAATTTAGAACATCTCGCGAATTATTTTCCATCGGAAATGAAGTAGATTAGTCAAAGCTACAAAGTTTAAGAGGTTATGAAAACTGAGAGAAAATGAAAAGATATTATTCAATTTAAAAACTTTTCTTTAATCGTAATGCATGAATTAGAATACTTACTCTTTGCTGACGTCATAGATGGTATACTGCGCCGTGAACGATTGTCTAAATACCTGAAATTACCACCGTTATGATTAAAACATAAGTAATTAAAATTCTCTGTTGAATTTCAGTCAACTGTTAAAATAATAAGAACTTTCATAGTTATTTTTTATTGCTGTTTGAGACATAAAAGGATATATCCTGTTGGCAGAAACCCTACTGGTGATCAATTACATTGCCACAGCCCCGTGTCATTCTCGCAGACATTGCAGGAAAGTCCTGCGGCTCTGTGCCAAAATTTGTTAAGCGTCGACTTGTCTCCAATTTTCTATCAGTCACAATGAAGTGCTTTGAAGCGCGGATTACCTCGCAATTCACTCAAATCTAATTGACCACATTAAGCGTAAAGGCTAGATTTGGATTTACTTCGAGATTGTGTTAAGTCTTTCAACAGACAAAAACTTGAGCTTTGGATTCTATGCGTGACTTCCAGCTGTTTATTGGGGTGCGAGAAGCAACCATAACTCTTCAGATCTGATCGGAATACTTAAATGTAACCTTTACTCTATCTTAATACCATCACCTTAAAGTCCACGTATTGCACTCATGGCTTTGTGTTGGACTTGCACGCGAAAATAGTGGAATGAATTTTAAAAATTAAATAAATTTTGGTTGTGAAGTTTATGGTTGCTGATTAGGTACACTTTAAATCGAGGAGATATCCGAAATGTTTTTTTTTTGCTTCAGTTTGTGAGGGTCGTAAAATGTAGACTTGCCGAGGCTACAAAGTGCTTGATTTCAATGACAAACTAACACGAACCATTTGCATGTTCACTATCACAAAAATTAATTGTTTGGAATTTACTAATTTTATAATATCCTTAGTTCACTGAGAAGGTGGCACGGATTTAAAAGTATCAACCGGAAGGACATATTTAATTTTGAATGAAAATTGCACTTACTTATAATTTTTTTTTACATTCTCACCTGCTTGACATCATGCTGGAAGAGCACATACTTGAGATCTTTAGAACACTGATATCCTTTAACATTCAGTTGCCTCTGTAAGCAGAAAAGAATTTTCTTTATTGAAACTGTGGAAAATGTAAGTATCTCACCAGAGTGTGATTCGTAACCAAGACCGTAACGCTGAAATTTTGAGTGGTATCGAGAATAGCCAAGCTTCCGTCGTCAGCTTGAAAGACGAAATGAGAGTGCGAAATCCAGGAAGGAGGCAATCTTCTTGGAGTCAGCTCGCCCTGAAATTGTGACAAATGTAATTGAAACCAACAGGAAATAAAGGACAAGAAGGAACACTCATTTGAGAGCAATATTAGGCGCTCATAAAGACTATTAAAGAGAAGTCAAGCGGCAAAATTCCAAGGGAGTTTTGACCACTTCTACTCGAACTATGCAATTTTCATTAGAATTTATCGTAATTTAGTTGGTGGTGTCGTAAACAATAATAATTCTCGAAGGTTAATACGAAGAACTCGTGCCAGAAGTAGTCACAGAACTTTCCAAGATAAATCAAAAACATTGCGGCGTGAAGCAAGTGAATGAATCGTTTGCTGTTTGAGTTCTACACGAAAAGTTTGCGTTTTGGGGGTTGATACTACGACTCAGGGGGTAGTTGAAAGGAGAAAATTGTTATTGGGAATGGTGAATTTTTCAAGAAGGATTTAGATTTCTGTAGTTTAGAGTATTTTCAGAATACTGTTTAGTTTTAAGTTTCAGAGCATCAAAATCAATACATTCCAAGAAGGAAAATAAATAGTGGCGCAACATAAAAAATTTCAGATTTTCTTTTAAAATAAAAACTAGAATTAGGAATTTGAAATAAATAAGAATAATATAATCAAAATATCTATTAAGACAAAAATTGCCATTTACTCCTATTTATTTCTTGTCATTAAAGATTTTATTTTAGCTTCCCTTATTTAGAAAATAAAAGAATGTGACCGGTAGAATTTGAATAGATATCTTCAAAAAAATTACACTTTAAAATATTCAGTTCAACCCCCTCAAGAGACAACTCTGAAAATAGTTGCATAAATGGAGGTAAGGTGTTATTCAAAAAAACACAATTAATATTCACTTGTTTTTATACAACCAAAAGTGGAAGAATGAAACAGATATTCACTAAGTTGAAATAAATAGGTAGATTTGAATATTGTCTTTGTGGACCATGCAACTATGAATTTGAGTCATTAAGTTTTTTAATTCTCTAAATATTCCAGCTAAAATACCGCATAACTAAATTTTATCTTTCTTAACCACACAACTTTAGCATACAGAAGCTATTTGATTTATTATGTAATAAATAATGAACTTCTTAAATCAGTAACAAAGTGTAAATTGGTGTAATTAGTTAGGTAAACGGTTAAAGGATAATTTGTAATTTCTAAATTGTACTTAAATTAGTAAGGCATAGTGGAAACTAACTCTATAAAGTCTGTTATAGAGTCTATAAGGTTCCAGTTAAATTTAAGGTATATATGTTCAGCAAACAATTCTTTTTAAAATAATATCAAGATGGGATAAAATGAGAGAAATTTTAAAACATAAAATTGGCACTTCGTTCATGACTAAACTCTATTTGTTTAAAAAGTTTAGAATTTTTTCATTAAAAAAGTATAACTTAAATACCATTTTTTTATATATTTAGATACTTGAAAATAGTTTAATTGAAAAACCATATTTTTTTGTGAATGTTTCATTGACTCCCAGGCGATTATAATTTGACTCTTCATCTGCCAATTTTCACATAAATCGCCTTAATTAACTCCCATTAACAATCAGTTTATTTATACAAAGTTCATCTGGTTTTCAGTTATTTTAATACCGCAGAGGTAAACATGCCACGTCACTGTCATTACCTGCAAATATTCATCAAGTTGCATCCGCGTCCCATGCCAATAAAGTAACTCATCTACATATCCTACCAAGAAGATCGCCGCCACAATTCCCGAGATGACAAGTCCGATGACAAGCAACGAGAAGATAATCGACCACCAGTTATGTCCTTCATCTTCCTGTAATGCTAGCTCCTAAACAGAAGGAGAATTTATCTTTTATTACCACACTCTTATCGACTATATTAAAATTAAGCTGTTCGTGACGTAAATAAATGTGTGAATTTTCAGTGTACTACAGTTGATGTATAAATGAACGTGGTTAATTCTCACATGGTTTCGGTTTAATAAAAGATATGTACTTCGCACACTCCTTCATGAGGCGCACCGCATTGCCTGCAACTAATTTTTCTCTTGCTGCTGACACCGAGAGGATTCTTATCTGCTCCTCCGGTGTTCAGAAGTTCCAACATTTCACTGTCACTGCTTCTAGTACGACCTTTTTCTGATGCACCTTCCATGGTTAAACACGTCAAACTAACTCAAGAACAAGCAATCATGCGTGCGAGTTATTTTTGAACTTCAATGATTTGTATACGTAGACTAGCAGTAGGATGATCCAATTAATTGAATACCGCCGCTCAGTTATAAATCGAATACTAAATGTAATAAAAAAGTAAGTGTATTTTGAACTCAAATGTGTAATGGAGATTTGAGAAAATTTATATTTTCTGAAGTGTGGAATGTATTTTATTTACGTTGCGATCGGTATCAAAATATAACAAACTGCTTGTTCTGGGAGATCACAAATTGGCGATAAGACAGTTCGTGATGTAGCAAATTTAGCAACAATTTGGTGAAAATGAAAAAATGCTTATTTTCGTGTCAGTAGTGATTATTTTCTTGTATGTTGTTTACTTCAGTCTTCACTATAATTTTGAGAGTTTAAGTATCCATCTGAAATTTTCGATAAAATCGAAACGACCAGTTTAATTGCTTTACAGTCATATAAATTATATTGTTGTGGTGAAAGTGTAGGGTGTGCTTTATTGTCTACAACTACCAATTACTAAAAATAGGTTGCAGCATTCAAAAAATTTACTACTTCAAACTAGGAAATGATACAATCTGAATTCAATTGAATTCATCTTAAACTTTATTCTAACTGTCTTTCAATAGGTAACAAAATTATTAATTTATTGCAAACATTGTTATTCAAAAACTCAAATAAGCTAAAATCTCGAGTTTCGAGCACCAGACTGATTGAAATAGCAATTCATTTGAAAAGCATTTACATCAAACTTTCAAGCTTATCTTGTTTATAGAAGATACACAAGAAATGGTTTTTGTCCAAATAAATGTCCACTTTTTCTAAAGCATTTAACTGGAGATAAACTGTTCGCGACAAAAAAGTAGCACAGAGGACAGTATGACGTTTTTTCATTCTTTAAAAGTTGATACCGCATCACATTCTAATAACATTTTAAAACAATTGTGCTTTGAATTTGTTTACAATTTTTCAACTTTCAGTTCAGCTACCACTATTTACCATCATCCTTAACATTTATTTTTTTTTTAATAAAATCTTGAAACCAAGAATAAAATTTGCTAAATTGAATGAACCAAGTTTATTTAAATATAACAGAGTGAACTTCCTCATCTTTCTCGGCATTATTGACCTACCGGATATTGGTATCAGTTATCGCATCATCAGATTAATTATATGTCTATAGATATATGTAATATACAGCACAGCACTAAGGGTGGGAATGCGGCAAAATCTAGCCCCAATATACCAGTTATGTCTTTCTCAACGCTTTGTGAAAATTGCCAGAGATCAATTCATTCTCTGGCAACTATAAAAGAAGGCATAGAGACGTAGAAAGTGAGTAAAAATGTCAACCTAAGAAGGCACTAAACTTTTGATTGTGTTTACAACAATAAAGCGAAACTTCTGAATGCATCTACAGTCGATTTAGTCTATCTAGGAAAGATATTCGAATGCAGTTAAAACCGGAGCACGTTTCCGGTTCAGTAACTTCCTGAAAATTCACTAGATTTAGTTGTGAAGTTATTAATTGGGTTTACTATTGAAAGACAGTAATATATCAATTCTACTTTTTAATGCAAAAAATGTTAGCTAACTCTAAAGTAAAATAGTATATTGTGCGAATTATCTCACCATGTGCAAGTGCAGTAAATACGTATATTATTAACCTAATGCAGAAACTTTTCAAAAGCTAAAATGCTGGAAAATTGATATTTGAAATTTTTAGTTAATTGAGAATTCACACTTTTTTTGAAATAACAAAACAAAAGTGTAAATTCTGCTAAGATTTCTAGTCTAATTCAAAAATACTAAAATGCTAAGTCAGTACTCATTCCTCAATTACATACCACTAATCCATTCCGAATGCACTATTTAAATTTATCAATGCAAGCCATCAACCTCTAAAAAACATTCTAAATCTAGAGAAGTGAATTCTTAATAGAATAAAAGACATATTCTAAGATAAAGCGAGCACATGATAAATGTGTCCTATAGAAAATGAAATTTTCATAGGAATCGATTGCTATGTTTACAGACTCTTATTTTTCTTCTGCGTATAAAGTCCTCGACAAAATTTGCATTCCTGGAAAAATTTCCCTTTCATTGCTGCTGAAAATAGTCTGTAAAATACTTTAGTTTTATAGATCTTTATAAATATATAGTTACAACTGTAATCAATACATATACTTAATTATACGTCATGAAAGTTACAATGTTTCTGTTTTAAACCAAATCATAAAAAAAATCACAACCATCTTTGTTTTTGAAAAAACAAAGTCACCAAAATATTATGCACAGAGTATAGTTATTTTAATTCTTTTTACATCAAATTAAAAAAATCCGAACCGTTATCGCAACTATTAAGCTTAACTTTCCAAAATTCATCCCGATTGAAGAACATAATATGTTCAGCCTTGCATATGTCTTACATCAAATTTTGCTAAATAATTCTGGGAATACTGAATAGGTGTCACGGAAATTGAGCACTTGCATTCAATTCTTTATATTTTTTGTTAATTAAATAGGAAATAAGCACTTATTTTTTCATATTCTAATACTTGGTTTTTATTTCTTTTAATTCGAAAGTAACCATCATTTTCCCTTTAGCTGATTTGAACTATTTTTTTTTTCTATGGAAATAATAATACAGCAATTCATCAAATTCTGATTAAAACTGATCACAGTTTTAAGCACTCTTCTGAAACTACTAACTTGATTTTAAACGTTTCGTACCGTGGGAACAGAAATCTAAGTTTTAATTACTGTAGATATCCAAGACTATAAATTTTCTTATGCTGACTGTTTAGCTGAGTAACTAAAGGCCAGTTGCACAAACGCTGATCAGCGCTAATCCGTTAATACTATGGTAATGATATTTATCAACAGGTTTGATCCTGGATCACCAACATCTAAGTAATGTAGAACACTGTATATATATATAATACGTGTCACAACTTCTTTATACAATGAACGACTATTTTTAAAGTATTTGGTAAGTTATAAGGTACAATCAAGTTGTCAATTAATATTTAAAACGCAACTAGGCCAATTTTACAAAAAGAATTGCAACAATGTGATGTAAAATTTTTAAAATGGAACGTGAAAAACTGTAATAGAAAATATGCATGCTATCAATATGAATAATATTCAAAAACCATCTAAAAATAAAAAATAATAATATTCACCTTAAATTTTTATTATCTCATTGTTTCCAGTGCTCTTTTATTTTATTGATTAGAGAAGAACTACCTATTTCGCTTCGTACAATTTTTATAAATACTCCTTTTAATAATTTTTTCTTTTGGTCAACACAAAATAATCAAATCAAAACATAATTAAAAAATAAGTATATTGTACACCAAGGTGGCGAAGACTATTATTATTGACCGAGCAAGATTATATCGCTATTATTTTGCCCCGAGCGGAATAAGGTGAAAGGCCTATAAATATCTTCCCCACCGTGGTGTACATACTATTTTTTCCCCTACTAGCCAAATTTAAGGTAAAAGCTAAAATTTTGCACATAGGGTGCAACAATTATTAATACCTACTTGTTTAAATAGAGTTTTGTTCTTTTATTAAAGTTCTAGTTCTAACAACCAAACTCCGATTCCCACATTCCATCATTCGAGATGTCTAGTCATTTAGAGAATTTAGACATTTATTGGGTGAGCGCGAATTTTAAGCTGGTGGTAATTTTATTCAAATAATTTTATCGTGTTAGGTTATTTCAAGCTGCAAATACGTTAAGGACAATCTTCTTGGTATACAAAATCACGCTGCACAAGTTTTTTTAAAACAATTATCTTTGGATTCTCAAAATATTTGAATTTATTCATTATTAACCTAGGTTAACAATTGAAAAAATATTAACTACTAATAAAAAAATTCAACTTCTCATTTGTCTAGAAGACGCAATAATTGTCAACTTCATAGTTAGTAGTAGAAAAAAGAAATTTCGTTGCATTTTATAGAATCAAACTTTGTGCGATTCACAGGCGTCCCGATCAGATAGGCCAATTTCCTATATTTATCATAAGCAGTGGCTATAGAGTACAAAAATTCTGAAAACGTATTCATATTATAAATGTCAATAATGTCACTATGATAAGTAAAATTAAAATTAAGCAAAATTGTAGAGTTTAACACGAAGTACAAAATTTTCTACTCGGCAGTCGACTTTAAAACTTATTTGAATAGGACTTTTACATATGACTATGATCAAAGATTCATGACACTGATAGTAGTGACATTTTTTAATCTATCAACCATATCAATCTAGGCGCTACGTTTTTTAAATTTTTGTATTCCAGGGCCACCGCTTATGAAAATTTATAATAAACATACGGTAATTTCAAAGCGTAATTAATAATCTATATTTATTAATAGTTCCAAGATATAGCAAAATATATTTTATGTTGGTTGTATTATAATGTCAAATTTTTACATTAAAAATCGTATATAATCGGGTCTTATTAGTTTATAGCCTATAAAACGTGGTTACTAAGCAATGAGCAGCAAGGTTCACTATGATAAAGTTCCTATATTGGAAAGTTGGGAGTCTGAACCTAGCCGATTTTGTATTATGTGAATAAGGTATAAACGTCAATAAATTGAAATAACTTTAGATCAAATTTAGTCAAGAGCCTATAAAGTGAATTCCAGTCAAACCAAAAAATGTGCACAATTTTTATCTTGGTCTTCAAAATTATCAACTTTAAATTCGAAGTATTCAAAATTTTGGTGTAAAACTCCCAACAAATTAAATATGATTAAATTTTCTCGTTAAGTTTTATGAATGTGACAACGGAAAATTTTAAGATCTTATAAAATTCTATTCTGATGGTTTGCAAACAAATTTAATTTTGATTAATTTCTCTATTGTTTTCACACTATATACACTCGAATTCAGATTTATAAAAATACCTACGCCATTGAAATAGTTTGAGAAAATAAAAATCTAAATGTCATACAATTAGTTTACTTCTGCCTATCAAAATTATAACTGATGAATATGGAAGAACTTGTCTACATTTTATTAAACTGACATGTCAGGTTATGTTTACGCAAATGCCAAAACTTTCATTAATTTTCTCAATGAATGAATACTATCAACTTTAAATTTTCTGAAGAATCAAATTTTTAATGCTTATTTTCATTTAGTTATCCATTTACAGATCGATTTAATGACTGATGTTCATTTTTTCCAACCGTAAGAGTGCCTATTTATGTATATTTCTTACCAAAAAAATTTTTAAAAATAGAAGTAAAATATTCAAAATACGAAGAACCAAGCTGCAAATCATTCTTTCATTTAAACTGAAGGATCAATTATCAATTTCAAAAAAACCCTCATACTACCACTAAAGTTATTAGATTTATTTGTTGTAAACGCTCACTGGAGACTTCATGAACTAACTGAAACGACCAAGTAATCCTTTTAAAATAATTTTAACATAAAATATTTAACTTTAGACCAAGAATGTACCACAATATTTATCAATTACTGACTCTAGCCTTAATTGTCACACCAATGACATCGTCATTAAAAAAAAATTTCGATCTGCAAACTTAATGAAAAAAAAAATCACTTTGAGATACGGTCATTGTATCAATTTTTGTTTATAAACGTAGTACAGTCTCAAATCCCACAATATTAGTGACTTTTAATTTTTCCGTAGATCTGAATCCGACTGTATTTTCTTGTTCTCCTCTTTTCTAAATTTTTAGTTTGGTCTTTGTCCAAGAAAAAACGTTCAATTTTGATTTTAAAACTTTATAGTTTTCTGGACTGGTTAATTTTATCTGTAAATTTTGAAAGTTCTTCTTTTAATGACAAATTTTCGATAAAATGTTGTCTTTGAATGTAAAGGTTTTGGCCGAAATTCTGGTTGATGAAATATTTCGTAATCACGCAGACATAATTTTGAAATTTACGATTTTCCGTGAAGTAAAGTTTGGAGAAAAGACTAGACTTGAGAACTAAAGATCACGTTAGTAGTAATCTGAAAGCAGCCTTAACTTTTGATTATTTACCAACTTAACAAATTCTACTTTAGGGACCCACTCTTCAATTTGGTAGTATTAGAGGTGCCTTCCACTTATTCAGTGCATCAGATGCAACACGAATCAGCTCGGAATTCTGTTCTAATTTTATACAATAAGACATAGCACAATCACTCATACTGCCACAGAACAATGTTCACTTTATTTGATCGATTTGATTTTATATTAAATTTAAATGTAACGCCACTGATTTCTATACAATTGTTAAATTTTAAAAATTAAATTTTGATATTCAGTGTCTCAATTCTTCAATAAAGGAACCTTACACTATAAAAGTCCTTATAGGTGTTATCTCCATAACAACGTGCCTACTGGAATTTTTGGATTTCAAAAGAATTGAATTTGTACCAGGTTTTAATTCAATTTTTGCAACCAACATAAAAAGTATCGTATGATATTTGAATATTATCGAGTCTTTCTAGCACTTGCAGCTTTAAGGAACACTCGGCAAGCCTCCTTGAATCCTTATATCCTTAAATCTCTTATCTTTTATCTTATATTTCTCTCTTATTTTAATTTCTTATATTTCAATATACTATTGTATATCTATCTAATTTCATAAATTTTAAAAAAGCATGCAGAAAAGGAGGTTGATGGCTATCTAATTTAACTGTTCAAATACATACAGTGCAGTGGTTTTGTCCTTGGAGTACTGACCTCTTCGTCACCTACCTCGGCCTTTTTGGCCTTTGGATCGGCAACTTGTAAAGTCTCATCGGGAGGCAATCGCCACTCGTTCCGATCTGTATGCACATTAGCGTGCATTCCGCTATCCGCCCCGTGTTATCACCCTTACGTGCCGCCACTGTCTCGACACTGCGTCACCTCCTCTTCTGGAAGTGGGCTGCTAAGAGTAAACTCAACAGTTTTGACCTGCAACAAAAAAAGTAAATAAAAAATTATGTTACTTTTAAAAGCACTTCGTTTTACAACAAGAGTACTTAATTTATGTGTATTCACTACAGAACTTGTTTGGAATCAACACGAGACAGATAATTCGAATTCAGTTACCAATGAAATTGCTAGAGTAACAGTATTCATTTGTAATGACAAAGAGCTTGTAATTGTTATTCAGCTTCTAGAACTAGTAATGTTCTACAATTTTACATTCTTGGTTTATAGAACTAGAAATGAAATTGCCAACATAAAAGACACAAGCTTTAATTAGATACGTATAATCTTGAACAAATTAAAAACAATCTTATTTAAGCGATTGTTAGTGAAGAATGTTTTTTTATTACTAACAACACAAAAGGATCTAGAAACTTTTAACATCTAAAAGGTTTACAACCCTCTTAACTAAACTTTCTTGACACTGTAATTTCGACCCGCATTTTAATAATTTAAGGATAGGTCTAAGAAATTTTCTTGTAAAATTGCAATTTGTTATGTTTAAATATTTACAAATCTGATCCTTTGAAAATTTACGTCAGATTAACCAATATTTAGAACTTTCGCATTTTGTGCTTTTCAACTTCCGTCACTAATATTAGATAAGTCTTCCTTAAAAAAAAACAGATAATATAAAAGCTAGCATTCAAGTAGAGGTCTCAATACAAAGAGAAAAATTTGTATACCTATAGATTATTCAAAAGAAGTCTATATAAATTTCAGAATCTGGCAAGTTTCATCTTTGCGCATATTTCACTATTTTTGTTTTGAAAAAATGTAAGGAAAACAAAACCAAGATAAACACTCAGTATATTTTAGTTTGGTTAACATTTAAAATAAAATGTAACAATAAATGATTTTACTAAATGTGTTGTTGAATTCATTAAACTCAGATATGAAAACTGATCGGTAAACTTATTTCAAAAAATATTTTTACATAATATTCAGCCAACTTTATTCAAAATTATAGTAATTATTATTATACAATTTAGGAATTTGATTGGATAAAGAAATTCTGAGCAATTTTCCTAATAGCCAACGACTCTAATTTCTTCCAATGTAAATATTTACATAGTTAAAATTTAAAGCTTTAGTAATTTATAAATATGTCGATAATAATTTTTAAAAATAGTTTGAAGGTGTCGGTTCCGCTTATTGCAAAAACTGCATATACAGTCCCCGGATAGGTGAAACGACTCTCGTAAAAGATAAAAAAAATTGATTCAAATTGCCATTTTTTGAGGTTTTACCCTACTTGATTCAAAACTAGATTGTAACATAATTTTAGTTTTGAAAAATCAAGTATGCTTGGAAATGGAAGACTTATTTTACTGTTTTATTTATATGACAGATACAACAAAAAATTATTGAGAAAAGTTGTTTAGAATCAACATCTGGACTCATATACCAAATTTCAAAATTGTCGCAACTATGAATTTTACAGGAAAACAGGTTTTTTCTAAATTTTTAAAACATACTTCATTTTTCAAATCTAAAATTATATCACAAATAGATCTTCAAAAAAGCAGGGCTAAACCCCAAAAATGATAATCCAAATCAGTTTTTTTTTATATTTTACAAGAGTCGTTTCGCCTTTCCGAAGATACACTGTATACAAAATTTTTTTCAATAATTTAATATTAATTAATCAATATTTGTTACAAAGAGTTATCAAAAAATTCTCGACAAATTCACATGCATTGGGAAAAAAATATAGTTTATAATGACGAAAGTTGATTTTTGTATTACTATTACTTTTTGATATAAAATAAGAATATACTTTTAAAAAACCACTCTGTATAAACATGCAGACGTTTAATAAATTTCTAACAAGCTTTCATTCATATTTATAATACAAACGTTAACATATCTTTATATTTGTATTTGTCACATTTTTTCTTATTCTTAGAGCTTATCTTGACTGCTGTTTTTCATTCTTAGCATTATTATCTCTTTTCAAATTATTTAAATATGGAAAAACCGACCATAATGTATTTGTGAACTTCAAATGAAGAGTTCATAAATATTAAAGTCACTTTTACGCTGAAACCTGTCAGTTCAAAACGGAAATACTCGAAAAGATATTGCGTATAGCGATCTGAAAAATTCGATTCCTTAAATTTATTAGATCTATAGCAGAAAACTGAGATTTATGACAGCTTAAGAACAAATACAAAAACACTAAATATTTGTCTGCACTTTATTGTTGAATTTCAGAACGATGGAAATGATAAGGATGTAGTAATGATTTTTTTATGCGGTAATTTATCAAAGTCTTTCATCAAGCTCCAATTCACGCTTTACTCAAACTAACAAAAGTTGAAATTTTGAATACCTGTTTAAAATTCTTAGGCTAAGCTTCTTGACGATATTAAAGTGTGATTGTCGTTTAGTCTCTTGGAGAGTCAACAAGAGCTGAAAGTTTTTCATAAAAACTTTTTTACCTATATTATATCCAGCTGGTGTCACAAGTTTTAATCGAAGAAATGAAGCTACTGAGCTAAAGTCCCATATGTTAATAATCGAAAATATAGATTTTCATTTAGTGTAAATTTTCCAGTCGTTTGGAAAGAATTCGTTGCATCAATATTCGACCGTTTATATCTTCTTTTTTTTTATGTAATGGACGTGTAAAAGTTTAGTTCTACTTTTGCTAAATTAAAATGAACTGCATTCTTTTGGAATAATAGCGAAATAGCTGGACGAAATTCGATTGTTTCTGAAACTTTGAAGAAAGCTTCTAATTAAAACGATGATCTCTAGAGTTTGATTAGAACATTTATATTGTGGTTAAAGTCTTAAAAATTGTACAAAGATAAATTAACAAAATTTTTGTTTTAATTGAATCATTTATTTTGCAAGAAGCGGTATGCTACTTACAAAACATTGCACATATTTTAGCGCTTAGCGTATGCAACATATTTCACACTGCAAACTGAAAATTTGTGTACGAAATCAGCAGTATTGGTTGCCTACCGCTCAACTTTCAACATAAATTTGCGCATTTTTCACTACAAAAAAAAACAGCTGCACATTCCATTAATTTATAACTCTGAAAACAAATTTGTGAAACTAACGTAGACACTGAAAATATAAACAGGAACTACTACTAAATATGTAGAGAGGTTTAAGAAAAATAGATACTTCGGTTTAATAAAACCGCAAGAATTTCACATTTTAAATAGCATTTTCTGGATTCAAATTTTTTTATGCATCAAATTAAATTGTATGGCAAAGTGATAAGCGATAGACGCTTGTAATGTATTACATGACTTCAGCAAAGTTCAAGATTTTTGAATTTTATTTATTTTTATGTGAGTTATAAAAGAGGTATTTTCGTAAACATTTCAGAACTCACGATGAGACAGGTTTAGTGATGAAATAAATCTCTGAAATGAGAAGAAGTTTTTGTTGCCATTGCAAGAAGAGTTGTGATGAATTTCTTTTAAATTATCTGTGGTTACGGGTTTCAGTGGTTCCTAAAATTTACTGGATATTTTTTAACTTCCAACTTTGCAAAATATGGCTGGAGAAACACAAGTTACATAAAAACTACTATCAAAATATATAAGACACAAGAAATATTACTATTTCAATTCCTTATTAACTTTATGAAACGTAAATTAAACTTAAAATTTTTGAATCTAATTTTTCAAGCTTAACTAATTCTGCAAAATGACAATTTGGCAGTTGTTCAAACACTCTTTAAATAATCACTTTATGACTCTCAGCATAATATTCAAATTTTCACAATTATTTCAGTTGTAATCAAAAACATTATTGATTGTATTTACAATTTTCTATTTATTCAAAGCATGGTTTAATTTTGATATAAGTTATAACTTCACGTTAATTAAAAGTAAAAGGTTTAATCCTCACACCATTTCCTCACCGGTGTTCTACTATTATTTCGTTCTATATCTATTCTATTTGAGGAAATTGCACTTCAGCCTCTCAACATAAATCCCAGAAATTTACGTATATTTAGTAAACTTTATCTGAAATTTTTACCCTAGTTGAACATTTCTGAGATAATAAGACAGATGTGAACTAAAGCATCTGTAATAATTACATTTATCTATTTTCAGCTTTGAATGAGTAGCTTTTACAGTCTGAAAACTTTGTTGATTTAATGTGCTTTCTTCAGCTATATGGAAACTACGTAAATTATATCTAAATGAACACAAAGCTGTGAATTTTCGAAAGACTTTGTAAGCAACTACAAATTCAATTAATTTGCAAATATAAAATATCGTTAGTTTCTGCTATTTTTTTTGTATTAGATTAAATTAAAAAATATGAAACAGATATTTACGTAACAAGGGTGGAAAGTAAAGGCTATCGTGCGAGTGAGAGTTTGGCGAACGAAGTGCAGGCCGAATGAGAAAAACGACCACAGATAGATACTTTCCAATTTTAGAAATCATTGGGAATTCACTTGTGTGGGATGACATTTGACAGCCATATCTTACTAGGTGCGGATATATTTTACATAATATCTGTTACAGATACTTGTGCTACTTTAAGGTCATTTAGTGCTTACATTTTAGGACTATACACACAAAATTTTGTCAGAGAAGGTATTTTAGGGGAATTTTTTTGAAGAGACAATTTTTAATACTCAGTTAACGGCAATTGAAGAACTGTCAAAATGACATTTTTAAACGTTTACGTTATGGTTCTCTTGGGTTCTTAACTGCACCGTATTGAAAAATATGTAATTCTTTGAACATTGTGACTGAATCATATTATTTTCACTCCATCTTCAGTATTATAATTATTGCACTTAAGATCTCGACCGAGACCTGATCCATACCTTAATGTCTTTAATAAAATTTGTTAATTTCAAAACAACTTTCAAACGGTCACTATCATCATCTGTCGCAATGCACCTAAGTCATTATAAAATAATTTGAACATCTGATTAAGGTTTTTTTATTTAGCCAACCTTCTGTCAAAAAGACGATGGCACAACCATCTGCAACATACTATATAGGAACAGTTTTAATATTGCTAATTTTCTGAAGTAGGCTGATCTTATGATACTAACAATTTTACGTAGAGGTCGTGTAAAAAACAAATTAACATATCTATAAAAAACGTGAATTATGTCTGTCGTTGCTATTACAGACGAACGAGAATGTAATTTAAGAGATGACATAGATATGGAATTTAGAGACCCAAATATATTATAATGATTTTTATTGTTCACATATCACACGTACATCAACAAAAATCTGTTTCTTAAAGTCAACCACTGAAATAGAGAATTTTTTTAGAGTTACATTAATCTTCTTATTATTGTCATCAAGTAAAACCACAATCCTATATTTCAAATAAAATACTTCCCGAATCAGCTACGCTTTGAGATGTAAAAACAAAATTTCTCTTTTAGGTGAATCATTAGAGGTATTTAGAGAATCAGAAAATATAATAAAGTAGAATTTTGATCATTTACATTTCATAACAATAGTATATTATACACCAAGGTGGTTAAGACTATTATTATTGACCGAGCACCAAGATTATTTCGCGAGCGGAATAAGGTACGAGGCTTATAAATGTCTTCCCCACCCTGGTGTATATACTATTTTTTCCACTACTATTCAAATTTAAGGCAAAAGCTAAAATTAAAAAAAAATCTTGTAAAAATCAGATAGCACAGGAATGCAAATTTACCCTTCCACTAATAATACATCTTTTATTTTCACGTCTGTTATTATCCTGTTTGGGTGTTGTTTTAATTGATTGGATGATTGGGGGTTAGGGGTTGGAAATCTGCAAAGGTAGCAAGTTACATTGACAAGTCACTGGTACTCAAAATATATAGATATGCTCCAAGGGCTTTCTACATCTTCAACTTCTGTGGCTTTATCAACTGAATCACATCGTTCACCCTCATAGGCTGCAGTTCCACTAACCTCATCTTCACCGCTAAGAGTTCCACCAAAAAACTTTAATGAAACCAGTACTCTACATAATACTGTTATCAATTTACTAACCACATCGGGTACAACAATCACTAAAACCTACTTGTTTAAATAAAGTTTTGTTCTTTTGATAAAGTTCTAGTTCTAACAACCAAACTCCGGTTCCCACATTCCGTCATTCGAGATGTCATTTAGAGAATTTAGACATTTCTTGGGTGAGCGCGAATTTTAAACTGGTAGTAATTTTATTCCAAAAAATTTATCGTGTTAGGTTATTTCAAGCTGCAAAGTAGTAAAGGACAATCTCTTTGGTATACAAAATCACGCTGCATAAGTTTTTTTGAATTTATTCATTATTAACCTAGGTTAAAAATTGATAAAATTATTAACCTCTAATAGAGAAATTCAATTTCTCAGTTGTCTAAGAGACGCAATAATTGTCAACTTCATAGCTAGTAGTGGAAAAAATCTATTTATTTAAATTATTTTCAACTTTAAAGCTTTTCCGGCTATATTGGAATTTTATTTTTGAAAATACAAAATGGTGTTTTCTTAGAGTTTTGAGGATATTTCAATTTTAAAAGGAAAGAGGAAATTTTCTACACCAATTTCGTATTTCTTTATGAATAAGTTATTAATATTGTCAATTGGATTGCTTCTTTTTCTATAAATATATTTAGTCTTCTTTTTTTGAAAACTATCAACATTTAAGTTTACTCTTTACAGTTCGGTCAATTTGAACTTTCTTGCCCCTCCAGTTCGCACTTTCGCAGGTTAAATTTGAGTACAAGAGATCATCAAAACCTTCCGTTCGATAAATATTCTGACGCGTACTTTTAGGTATAACATAATTTTATTCTCTTAATTTTCTTCCTTTTTTCGGACACATTTGTGTCGCAAAACTGTTAGTCGACCACTCGACTGATTAACCTATATGTACATTTATGCAAACACTACTATAGATTTTCCTGTGATTTTATATTTTAGTATTTCTTTGATAATAATAATAACATGCCCCCTACTGCTAAAAGTAATATGATTTTATACACTCTACCTTGCCTACCGCTCTAATACTGCCAAAATTAAAAGATATATCTTGAATGTCTTCATTTATTATTATTATTTATCAACATTTTTTTTTATTTTAAATAGAAATTTAAAAGTCTAACAAGCTTTACTGCACATAAGGAATAATTTATTCACGCTAGTTTCGTGAAGTTTTCGACAAAGTACGATTCTCTTAATTATAAATTGAGAAGAAAGTATAATTTAAATAAAAATAATTTTTTTTTGGTTTTAGTGAGTTAATTGAAACTACTTTCAGTAGAGTTTATAAAGTGTTAGTAATAGAATCAACACATAAAGTCTTTGTATAAATATTTTAATCTTGGTTAAAGTAATTCGTACCTAAAAAAGAAACTAAGACGTATCCGTTTATACCTACAATTTACATAAACCAAAAATAAACCTTATTTTAACGTGTGTTTTAGATGGTTTTTTGGCACACCTGAATTGAGTCAATAATACATCAATAAATGATACTTTTCAAAGTTTTAATCAAAAATAAATATAGTGTAGCTAAGCATAGAGGTTTTATCGTTGCAGAGTTTGCCCTTTTTATAAGTTATTCTTGAAAATGCTCTTTACACATCTGTGGTAACCTTTTTATGTTTAGTAAATGGTATACAATTTAGGTCTACTTGTAATAAAACGGAATATTAATAAGTACATGCGTTTATAAGCAATTTTGGTTTATTTTATTAACTGAATGTTTTCGTTTCTTTCTTATTGGTCTAAGACTTCAAAATTACTAAATATAACAACGATAAAATCTGCAGAGTTTTGAAAAAAGTTTTCTATTTGTCTACTTATTTTAAACACTATATAAATATAACAGTAAATTTTTTTTCTTTGCATGAAGCTTAAAAATTGAACAAAAATTAAATCACTCAAAAATTACGTTAGCGAGGAAAAACATAAAACTAAAACTGCTAGACTAAAGAGGAGACTTTCTGAAATTGAAATTGTGAAGTTTCCGATTGAGTTAACATGTCAAGGCAAAGTCAATATTCAAGAAAGACAGAAAAAATCGAAAAAACAAAAAAACTTGTTTAAATTCTATTACTAAATTTTTCCTCAATATTCTACTGTAGGTAAAAACTGTTAAGCACTTAAGGAAAGTTAAGAGTGTGCCAGAAATAGCTATTTTTAGTACATCTATAGCGTTTTTCAATTGTGCCACATTATTACTGAAAATGATTATAATCTTGATGACTGATAACTTAAACCTCAATACACAGAATTGTCTTTACGACTTACATAACATTATCTTACATAAAAAAACTAAAAAAATCGCTGGATGAAAAAATTAATAATATGAAACAATGTTTTTTTTCTTTGTGGCCGTTTAAATTAAACTGAGCAGACAATTAGATTACACAATGACATAACAGGATATAGGTGAATCTATGCAATCAAGTAATAATCTTGTTCACTATTCTAGAAAGAGTGAATCAAATGTTTATCAGTTTAAAGCAGCTCAAAACAAGACCTCCTAAATAAAGGTTCTGTTGAATTTCTGTTCACGAAAATTATTCTTGTGTCAAGAGTTATGGGTGTGTGAAAAAACTGTAAATCTCTAAAGGAAAATGTTGTAGTGGTTCAGATATAACACACTGTGTAAAATTTGTGTAGAATTTCGCGGCACAGTACTTGAAAATCATTGGTTTAAAACTAAGTACGCACTCTGATAAAAAAACAGCAGAAATATACATATAATAACGTAGATATGTGGTCATTATATCAAAAATGCCCAATTTTTAGGTATAAAAAATAACTGAGATCCAAATAGTTGGGAAACGGAAAAATGTCAGTAGAAGTAACAGTGGTAACCAAGCTACAAAAAAACTAGTTACGGTATTTTGTAAATCTAATTATCTTAAGGAAAACCAAACAACAAATTTATAAAATTACTCCTTATAGAATTTTTTTATTATTACAGTACTTGTTTTGAAACTAAATGAGAATTTTTTTACAATTAATAGTGGTAGCAACATGCGGCAAAATCCTTGTTTAATCTAATGAAATCTTAAACTACGAGATGTTGGCACATTATTACCGAGACCTACTAAAATAGTAAACTTGACACGAATATTCTTAGTTAAATAGAAATAGGTGACATGTGTTGTAATGAAGGTGATGCTGCCAATTTGCTTCAGTTTGAAAATTTGTTGTTTTGATAATTAAAAAATTTTCATTACATGTTCTGCACGCTGAATTTAGCGTTGATTATAACTTATTTGTAATATTCCCCGAATGCAAATTTTCAGCTCAATTAAGCTTTCAATATCGAACAATGCAACAGAACCCTCATTGATTCCAAACAATCACAAAGTAAATAATCCATATTTAAACATCATCCTATTATACGTTCACAATTCTGACTGACTTTAATCCCTTGCCATCAGCGATTCCACTTCTTTGCCTCTAATATTTGAACATTCGCTCAAAGATACATTTAATTTTAGGAAAAGAACAAGAACGTTGCTGTAGGCATTTAACTCTACACCGAATTCCGGAAAACTAATTAAAACAACTCTATTTTGTATAATTTTAGCTCTTGCTTAAAGCTTTGTCAATAATCGAAACTAGAACAAGGTCTAAACTTGATAAACGCCGATGTAATCAGAGCACGTCCACCTGTTCAATTCTGTATTTCGATTAATTTTGCAAATCTCTAAAAGTTACATTCATAGGATTTTTCTTAAAAAGTTTGTTAACCTTGGAAGATTAGATGACGCGAGTAGAACAAATCTTGGGTATTAGGTGCTAAAAAGTTTATACGTGCCTCAAGACATAAACAGCAAGTGCAAAGTGTCGTTCTAAGGGAAAATGGAAAGCGTTAAGGGTGAAAGAGAATCCTTGCCAACCAGACTGACTTATAGGCTGTATGGCTCCAAGCATCCAAATAACAAACAACGATCTTTATAGTTTAATCATTATTCACAATTCGTCATAAAAAAACTACACCTTCTAGAGAAACCTTGAAGTTCTCATAAAAACGATTATAAGTATTATGTTAAGAAATAGTGCAATTAAATGAACTGGATTTATTTAGTTCTAATACATTTTCTAAATCTAATTTAAATCCTAATGGGATTCAGTCACGAAGAAGAATTTATGGACAAATATTTAGTAGCTTTGATTTGTTTTATTTATAGTCCTAATAAGTAGTTATTTGGTTGAACCTCCAACCACGAATTAAATGTTTTAAGACGCAACAACTCCATTTCAAACTGCAACAAGTACATTAATAACCGAAGGCTTTATTTTGTGAAATTGTCAGCTGTCCAATGGAATCGATGTCAAATTTCCGCTTTGTTATCCTAACCCAATTTCAAATTCAAAACTACATTTTCAATTTATTAAATGAAAGTATTTTTCTAAACACTTTATACACATTACTTTTTTAATTGATTGAATCGAATTAACAATAGCGATAAATTTCCTGCTAGAAAGTGACGTTTTCATTTCGTGACAAAGCTTTTACGCTGAACAAAACGAAAGCAAATTAAGCTCCATATTTATTCTGATCACAATGAAAGATTTTTTTAATTAAAAATTAAAATATTACGGAAAATGTAAGTTATGATTTAATGTGCTAAAAATATTAAGTTTGTACAGCTATTAAAGCTTTTATCAAGGCTATAATTATCATAACAAGACTGAATACGGAATAAAAAAAAAATTCAAGTCACTAATTTGAATTAATTTAGGAGGAAAATCTCAGATTTCGAAAATATGAAAATTGTGAGAGGATTTATGGTACTTCAATGTGATATTCTATACAAAAAATGGATTTGCTTTTCTGTATCTTATCAGTCATTGTGTTTCCTTGAAATTTTATGCTGACTATTATTCCACGTTTCAGTTCGTTGTTTGAGGAATGAGTTTGGTTTAGGTGTACCTGATGATTACCCAACCACTTCAGTTAATGCAATTTACCTTGTATTAGATTAACTAAGGGATAAGTTCCATTACACGCCAGATCCAAGAAGATACTGTTAATAGTCTCCACTTTCTATAGCTTCTCAAATAATTGAAGAAAGTGAGGGAGTGATTAATGAACCGTTTGTAGCAAACAATTCAACTCTCCTATATGCAATGGCAAACATGAAAAAACAACTTCAATGTTTAGTCACTGATTAATTGCTTAAAAATAATTGAAGTTGCAGCAAGATAACACAGCTAGTCTGATCTTATCGAGATGAAATGGATTACACTTCCTCTGGAAATGCCAATGAGTAAAACGCTTTGAAAAAATCCGACATCTTCGTGTTATGATAACATATGACCTCTCGGGGTATTGAGCTTTTTGCTAGCTTTTTTCTGGACGCATCTTGAAGGCTGCGTATGTCTTTACTCCAAAAAATTACTTCACATTCAAAGAAATGATCAGAGTGCAATTGGATCTTTTCCAAATTATTTTTTTTTATGCTTTTAAGTATTCATTTATCGTTGAATAAAAATGGAGAGAACAATTAATCACTTCATACACGGAAATTAACTTCGTTTAACTTAAGGAATATTCACGGAACGACTAATTACTCAAGCTTTTGGTAGGAGTTAATGGTGGTTATTTTATTTTAATTTGTGTTGACAGCTTATTTATTATTTCAAGTAGGTACATAGTTTCTGGGAAATTCAATCTAGAAACAAAGTTGTTAACTGCTAACATTATGAAACAAAAAAACAACAATCCGTTTGTAGAAAATTTTTTTGAATAAAAATCTGTAAACAAAAAAAATGTTGAAATTATCATCATGATGTTTATGAAATATTTAAACTTACAAATCCAGCGAGAATCAAATTTTTCTAACAGGATACATTCCAGGATAGCCTCTATTCCCTTCACTGACTGAACGTGAAATGGGAGAGTTGAATTTCCTGGAGTCGATAGACGGATGTTTCCTCTGAATAAGGGCTTTTGTTAGTTAGAATTGTGGTTATTTTGTCTTTTTTAGAGCTGAAGTATATTAATATCTTAATGTATCAGTGCAACTGAAGAATTTGGATTTATGAACTGATCGAACATTTTCGACATGCTGATTATCTATCCAATCTCATCTAGTCTCCATCAAAACTACGCTTTTTGAGCATTAAACTTTTCTCAAACTAACTATCATGACCCCGCTAACTTGCATATACAGCTATAATATCTCGCTTTTGAATTTTCCACTTCAACGAACCGAACAACTGCCCAGATTAAAGTGGTGATCCTAATGTGTTGACGGTTTAGGGTACGGCCTAGAAACTAGATCACCAAGCTACTCTAACCGAGTTACTTTATGGAGAGCCTCTACGACTACCTGGAGAGTTTTTGGTTATGCGAATTACTACGTCCAACAAATATTGTTCAACGAAGTTTCTAGAGTCTTTAGACTCTTTATCTACGGAATAGATTTTTACTGTATATACATATATATAAATTTTTAATAATAAGCTGAGTAATAAGACTTGTAAATCGCTAAAAACGTTCTAGTAAAACCTGTAGATCGCCCACATATGAAAATTTTATTTACAACTGTTGTCTCTAAAATCTCATGCAATCTGAAAATTAATTCTTTTCGTTACTATAAATCCATATAAAACATTTTTCCTATATAATAGAACTTTATCTTTGTAATTTATTCCAAGAAAATACCTGCTATTAATTTTATTGAAAGATAATAAATTATAATTTCTTTCAATCTGCATTTTAAATTATACTATCCATAACTTAAACTTTATTTTTAACTACTGATGGTTTATAGCTGGTTTTGAAACATAAATGCCATGAAACAAAAATATAAGTCACATTTTCAACTAAATTTACACGCAAGCTGTATCGAAATAAATAGAGTGTCAAAATGAATAATGAAACTATTTTTATTTTGTTTTATTTATTCAGAAAAAAATGTTATGAAAACAAACAAAAGATATGAAATGATATTCCACATTTTTGTTTATTTTTTTTTAACATTATGTGTACTATTTAACTGTGCTCCTAGCGCAGTTATACCTGATTGCAACTTCAAAGGATGTGTAAACGCTAAAATTGAATGTGATACACTACAACGAATGCTGTAACAAACTCGTATCACGTAACTATGAAATTCCAATAACATTTTGCATTTAGAAAATCCACCTGATAAAGGTGAGAAAATAGAAACAAAAAATAATTTTAAATGAGAGCAATATAAAACGATTCCTCTTGTTATATTTAACAGTATTTTGCTTCTACCTAGTTGAAACAACATTGTTGTTCTAAATTATAGAAGTAAAATTTCAACGAGGTGCTTCCACAGACACGTATCGGTGGGTCGGTATAATAATCCTCTATTTTCCAAGGATGTTATTATAGGTGATGAAATGAGGCATTTTTTATTATATCTCTTCACAGAAATAGACTACACAGAATTGAAGTCAACAACATACGAAGAGGTACGGAAAAAAAGTGATAAATAGTTTTCAGGATACTTAATAAGAGTCTTTGCGCGGTAAATTAAATTGAAGCTGACTTTTAGCATAGAGAGTCGAGCGTCAATGCGGAAAAGGGTGCTTTATCATCGAATCAAATTCATTATGTGTTAAACTTTATACCTGATGTTGAAATCATTTCACTAAAAGTCATTTTTTTACTTATTAATGATGAATCGTCCTTTTCTTACTAATTGCCAGTTTACAAATAGTATCAAGTTGTACTAACTAAATAGAGTGTATGTACGTGTACTTAAACTACTTGTTTAGTTCTAATCTAAAAACAATTACTCAAGACTTTAGGCCAAATAAATTTGATTACTGCTCTAATGTGACAATTGTGTTTGTTCCAAAACAATAATTTACCGACTCTTCGTGTTAATATTTTAAAAAACAAACAGATTTTTCATGACGATAAACTTTACTCATTTTTTTATTTGACTAAAATATTTTTCAAAATAAGACACTTCTAATGATGCTGATGTTTTCTCATTTTCAATGGAACACCTTACATTTTATTACTTTTTTAATTATATAACTTAGCTAATATTAAGGGATTTAAAATATTTATTCAAAGATGACAGATGCAGATCTAAAGATAATTTTCTATAAGTAGACTTCTTCATCGTTTTTTATTTATTTATTTAGGAAAAACTGCTCTCAGCTACTATATTATATGGAATCAGATAATTGAGTTGATGTGTGCTGAACTATTAGAACACGCTGTATATACGAGTGAAGATTATACGTTATATCAGGCTTACGTCAAATCGTTAAATCTTTTTTTTTAAGTACTTCAGACTACAGACAGACGTAAGGTGGTAATTCTTTCATAGTTTTGAAAAAAATCGATTAGAATCTATGCTAGTGGATCTAAAAAATAAAATTAATACCCAAAAAAACACCAATATTAAATAAAATAAAACTGTTTTATTCTCATACACCTGAGGATAAGTACTTAGTACTCGAAACGCGTTGTGTGTTTTAGTGTAAAACAAGGTGTTTTTTGGGTATTAATTCTAATTTTTGGATTCAATATCAAGCACTAAAAGATCCACATTTGCTAGTGGTAATAAAAAGAAGTCTAAAATTGATATGCGGCTGTTACAGATACACGATACGCCGGGAGAATCAGTTTCTATCAAATCGACCTTGATAAATAGAGGCACCTGTTCTTCCGCTGACAATCACTACAGATTTTATTACAAAAGAGCTATCATCATCATTAGTAAAACTGAGCCACCTGATGTATAAAATATAAATAATTTTATGTAAAATTGTCACGTCTATGTTTAAATTATTACAAGTTTACAAATGCTAGGGTATATGCTAATGTAAGATATTTTTCCTAATTTCAATTATCAAAATCCTCATTTTGTCTATCAAATCTCATTATTAAAATGAGATTTTTATCAAAAGGATGAATAAAATAAACCAAAACATTATCGCTTTCAGCTTTACCTCTTGCACTAAACTGTTTTATCGTGAATAAAATTTGCCTTTATACCATAAACAGCTATTTCATAATTAATTTACAACTGAAAAAAATGTTTCTAAAAACTAACAAAAGTGAGAACAATCAAATAAAATCTTTTATAAATTAAGTAGCCATGTAAAAATTAACACTTTGCACAAAACTTAATAACAGTCTGTATATCATACATCAAGAGACTAAAGTAGGTCTTTTAATCCCCTGTGTAAAATTTATTGCTCGAGACAAAGTGGAGTGTATTAGTCACACATGGTATTAAAAGACATTTCAGTCTCTTGGTATGTGCACTATTTTTTTATAAGATAAAACAATTGGGGAAAGGACAAAATATAAAATCTGAACCCAATCGCCGTATATGATAAAAAAGCCATTAACGAAATTATGTTTATTTTTATGGTAAACTGAAACGAATAAAAAAAATGATGCAGTTACGAGTAAAATAATCAATTCTTTAAGTTCATGAGCTCTGAAAAACACCCTATCGTATGATATAAGTGTTTTTAATATAGATTGAGTTTTCTTCTACGAAGTGTCAAAGAAAAAAAATGTCAAAATAAATTTTCTATAGCAGTGAAATTTATCTTCAATCACAACCATTTCACTTTTGAACATCCTCATCTGTTTTGATCGTCACTCTAACAGTCTTCTTGTGCGTAAGAAGTGCGTTTTTTGCTGGGTCTCGCATTCAGGGATGAGGACTCTATCGATCCAAACGCGTATCCCGGCAACTCTACCCGCACCTTGGGCTCTTGAACGCCAGGTAGACATGCGACCTCCTTCGGCCGCTACTCTACAGGTTAATGTGTTCGCCACGTTCAAAAATTAATAACGAAGATTAGAAAGCAGTGTTTGTAAATGTCATCAGAATGTAGATGTAGATGGAAGCTTTAAATTGCTGAGATAAGATGAGGAATTTTAAAGCTGGAAATCGATTTAGGGTAGGTCAATGCAGCTAGAGAGCAAAGTGCTACATAGTATATATTATGCAGTTGGTTTTCGTATTTTCATAATTAATTGAGCTATAAAACAGAGTATTACTATTAACCATTAACATTTTTAATGGTTATGGCGTATAAAGATAACATAAATTTTAATAGAGTACTTTTGTGTTCCTAACATGAAACTCCTTTATTATTTTTTGCGATCGATATGACAAATTTTGTTAAATGATTTATAACTGATGAAAACTAATAATAAAAAATACGCAAAAACATTTACTTGTTACACAAACGGTTAAAATGATATTTCAACGAAAGAATAGTTTGAAGGCTCAAACAGTCAAAGGCGGGCATTTTAATATCCGTGAAACTCACTCGTTCAAGCCAAAATTTTTCATTAATATTTTTGCTTATTGTGGAGTATCCTAAATGCACTAAGAACAGGCTGTAGAAAAAATTTCGTATAGAACATGTGTGTGAAGCTTCTTTTTATATTTCAAAGATGCTTCTCTCTTTTCCTTGCTTTACACACTTGTTATAAAATATATTCATAATCTTAATCGATTGAATCAAATTTTAATGAGTAATTAAACATTTACTATGTATAGCATCATCTTCATTGAACCAATACAAAACATTTGATAACAGAAACAATTGCTCCTAAGTAACTATTACTACTCAAAACAAAAAATACTATCAGATTCTGATTAATTTTGTTCAGCGATTTTGTTTCTAAAAACAAACGCAAAATATATGTTGTAATCCTGAGCGGTTATCAACGCGAAAAACTAAATTCAAGACCCTTTTTTTTATTTAGAGTCAATGTAATTCTTGTGATACAAATAACTACTACTTTTACTTTTGAGACTTTTTTCCAATCAACTGAAAAATCCTCCTCTTTTTAATTGAAGATGTAAAAGTTGGTAATTTAAAACTTTTCCTTTGATTTATTTATTCGCATAAAGAAACTGTCGAACTTTTCCGATTTCTGTAGACAATTCTAATCACAGTTTTAGTTTACAGGTCAAAAGTCTGTATTATTCTTCCAGTGATTATTGTATATTTAATCTGTTTCTAACGGATCTAACAGACTTGAAGAAAAAAAGTTTTTTCAACAGGAACAATTTTTGTTTAGGGTTACAAAGGTTTTAGCATTTTGACAAACAGTTACAGTTAATGACCAAATAGAGATAAAGTACAGTGCAATTTCAACTTTTATTTTTTATTTCTCAATTCGACTCGATTGCACGTAAACGTCGCGTGAAAATAATTAAGCTGATAGTGCAAGAAACTTATTTGTCTATCGTTTTAAAAAACTTTGGAAATTAAAAATCTTTAACTCTCCAAAGAATGCTGCAATTTTTAAAGATTTTTATCTATAATTTTACTAAAAAATATTAAACTGTAATATTAATATATCAAGAAGATAGTCGTATGAAAAAAGTCCTTACTTTCTTTGATCTAATTGAGTTTAGTTCCGTATACCTCAAATAAACAGTCATTTTTTTTCTTCCTACAAGAATAAAACATAAAATGGCTCTGTGAACGCACTGTTACTAACATTCTTTGTTTATTTATTTATCCTAAATAAATATAATTTTACAAAGGTTTCAGGGTTAACCATTCAATGGCGTCAAAAATAATTTACTCCCTCATTTATTCGTGTTTCGATTATGTAATACGGGGATTCCCGCTGGGATATTAATTGTAAAGAAGGAGCGGAATTGACTTGCAATTTATTAAAAAATATATCTGAAGTTAGATTAGCAAAAGTCAATAAACTGAAATTATGTTTCTCTTTGTTTTAATTTACTGATGTTCTTTTTCAGTTAGAAAAATAACACAAAGCCACAACTGCGATTTCAATTAGCTGCATTTGTGCCGAGTTGGCAAACTAACTCTGTAACTAACTAACTACAAGACATTTTTTAAAACGAAAGTCAAAATTCGAACTTTGTAATTTAATTAAAAATCAGAAGAATTAGAGAAAAATAGTTTGATACTTAATTGTACACTTAAATTGCGTGACTTTTTTTTCTAAGATTGTAGGTAAATACTTCACTGAACAATGTTTATAAGACTCTACTTTATATGACTAATTCAACGAACACGCGATTAAATCTTTTTTACATGGAAGAAAATGTTAACTTTCAGATTGCGTAGATAAAAATTACGAAATTGTGAGTATTTATGTCTTAATTTCAAATTGAGCTAATTTAAGAGAAAAATTATGTTCACATTATTATGAAAATGATTTTTTGAATTAATTTAGTTAGAAATCTTAAAGCTAATCTTCATTTTTCATTTGGTATGTCTTCTTATTTTTTCACCGTTTCATCTACTTTCGTCTTTCTAATTTCAATTATCTCAATCTAAAATTCAGCCGAAGATTATGATAATGAGTTGGGAATTAATAAAAATGATAAGAAACCTTCGGAATCAAGCTTCAAAGCAAAAGTGTGAATAAAATTTAAAATGACTTTAGGTCGAATCGAGCAAAACGTTCTGATCTTAAAAGTTGTTGATGCGAGATACTTCTGCTACCGATAGCGTCACTGGCTGCAACACAAGGATCCTATCTAACATATCACTGAAATTTTATTAGGAAATACCATTTTGCCAAAAAAATTTCTATTATAACTAAATACTAAACAATGTCCAGAATTCTCCAAAAATATTTTATACTGAACAAAATGAAATGTGATGACGATGTAGAAAACCAGTTCTGCAAATACCAATAGACCGAAATGCTAATTCTCACATCATTATGCACTATTTAAAGAATCGAATAGGACTAATGGTGGATTTAAAGCCGATTTATTACCACTTTATCGGATTTGTAATTGCTTTTATGTTCGTTGGCAATTTCGGAGATTCACCGGAAATGATCAAAGTTACGTCGTAAAAGTTTACTTGTGCAAGTCAAAAATGGAGTAATCAAAATTTTTTGGCAAAAAATCTAGGTCAATATAAAATCGAAAATTATGATAGTACAAAAATATATAAAATATATATAAAATATATAATATATATAAAAAAAGTGATTAGAGAAAAATCTTTTTTAATTAAAGAAAATATAGAAGTGCAAAGTTGAAAATTGAATAGATGTTTCTAGAAATAAAAAAATCACGAGAATATCGTGCTGTCACCGGAAAACAACAACTTCCTTACATCATCAAGTCCAAAATCGATTCCGGTGAAACCTTTAAACAAGATCTATTGATTTTAATTTGTTAAATGGGCACCACCCTCTAATAATACAAATTATGACTCTAAAAATAAAGGCTTCAAATCACGCGTTTTTCTTCTGAAGTCCTTTGGTCAGTAATTACCCTCCGGAAGCTCGCTGTAACAACTTATCAACCACACATTTTTCCCAAGAGTGCCATCACCGGAATTCTTTGTATCAAAAGTAAGATAACGTAGAGCTTGATCAAAAAAGTAAGTTTATCCTTTGAATCTTCCGAGGCATCCATGCCAAAGCACTAAAGGATTCATTATCTGTCACTTTGTTTCGATTTGTTTTCGGTTCGTTGCTTGATATCTCTCAGAACGTTTTCACAATTTGCATTTTTCACTTTTTTCTTAAATTTTATCCTACTTTCTATTGTTAGATTTTTAGGTAATCCTTTCTTATATGTATAAATTGGTTCTAAGACAGGAAAGTCCTAAATTGTTTTTTTGGTGCATTGAATAAACGAAACCATTATTCCTTGGCAGTCTTAATATATTGTTTCTTGTACTAGACGCCCTCCCTTAATACTCGTTCTTAAATTTATAGTTCAGATAGAATGAAAATTTGTACAAACATCAATCTTTAAGGCTTAATTGCAAGTCTTTAAATATTTTTTTACCAAGTTTACAAACTTAGATTGCCTGACTGAACTCATTTAATTGCTAAACACGAAATTTACTCAACTTGATTTTTAATTTACGAACCAAAAAAAATTGAATTTTATCTATCTAATCCTGATTAAATATTAGTAGAGTATCAAAGAAACCGATTTCAGAGATGTTTTTTACGACATCACGTAACTTCAAATAGGGAAGACGATCTTCTTATTTGCTATGATATGAGTCTATGAGCTTTACCCTCACTTTTCCAAAGACGTTACATTTTTCTGACTGACTCCCAAGAGACCAATTCGCAGCTCATAATGTGTCGATCAATATTTATCGAATCAAAAAAGCTTTTTCGCTGTGATAATACTATTAGGTTTACTTTGTGTATGTCATACGAAAAAGTTCTATTTCAAGATGACTGTGCTAATTTTAGAGCGATATGAATTAATGGCTCTATTTACCGATGCTGAAGATCGATTCAGTTCTGAATTTAGAAAATCGCTTTGAATTCTTGCATGCAACTTACATTTTAAGAGAAATAGCTAAAACGATTGTTCGGGATAGATGTAATAATATCACAAAAACTAATAGAAAAAAGTCTAAATTTGTGTCATCTAAATTGTCTTATAAAATAAAATTCAGGTGTGGATTTTACAGGGAACACAAAATTCACTTCCGGTCTAACCATAAAATTTTATATCGTTAGAAACCTATGAAAATAAAATCTATTCACTATAAAAGGTTTTTTATATGATCGTAAAAGCTGCATTTTTGAACAAAAAATTAAAAATAAATTAAACGAATTCATTCGAGTTTTGTAATCTATTTTTCAAGCCACTCTTCTTTCTAATAAAATTCTTATTATTTGATATCTATGATTATGATAATGTATGGAATTTCTTTATTACATAAAAAAGTTCAGAAACAGAGAGTATCCCGCAACAAATTATCACGCCAGTAATATGCTTCTGGAATTGTTTTCTTCTCTTATTAAAAACTTCGAATAACTGTTGCTAAATTAATAATTCAGTTTGACAATGTTGAGATGAAAATGATATTTCCGGACGGAAATTCAATAAATTTTTATGTAAAAATTAGATTGTACATAGCACGTACAGAAAAATATTGTGTTTTTCTGTTCTATTCAATTCAGAACTCAATTTAAGTCTGCTTACAACAAATTCCTATTAACAGTTGCAAAATATTTTTTTTAATTTTCCGCATATCAAAAATACTTCGTTTTGTATCCGATAGCTCAATTTTAGTTGACACCATTTTGAAGCAAGTCTCCAATTTATGACTGCAAACTTTCTAATTTCGACTGTTTACCAACAAAACTGTGCCAAATTACTCTCCAAACGAACAAACAAAACATTGACAATCTGAACCTTTTTTTAATTTATTTATTTCAAACCTTTTCAGTTTTTTAATTATGCTGAAAGAAGAAGCGCTCTACCTTTTTGAAAATCCCAGCGGAGTTTCATAAGCTGAAGACCGCTCGCTCTAAAGAGTAAGTTGTAAGCAATTTCTCCAGCAGAGTTGAATGAAGAAGTATTGGAAAACTATCACCAATAAGCATAACGATGGTGAGGAAGCACTGTCACTAGAGATAAAGTGATGCCGATTTTAGACGTCGCGACGCCGTGCATCATGTTTGGGTTCCGGCCGACTACTGCATCAGGGTTTGCCGGGACGCCAGAGCGACAGCGCTCCCTGCGGATGTTTTCTCAACCTGCCGTATATATGTGTTAGAAGGGACACAGCCAGGATAATAGGGACTGATATTTGTAATTATTTCTTATACAGAAAAGTGTATTTTTCTTCGTTCGTGTGTCTGTCCGTTTTTTTTTTAGTAATTAAAATTGGAATGCAACAGTTTTGGGTGAGGATGACAGTAGGGAGAATTAAAACTGCAGAAAAAAATTCGTTCCGGTTAATGCGTCTTGTTTGAAGAGAATTCATAAACGTTGATAAAACTAAATGCGAACAAAGTTTTGCGTTTATCTCGACGAGGATTGTTTCTAGATGATATCTATTGCATGTTTTGTTGCTATTTCAAACTATTTGAATAGGCTTTTGTTTTAAAATGTTTTTAGAACTAAAATAACAGATAAACTGAAATTTTTGTTGATTTACTTGTCATGTTAATTTCCTGTGAGCTTGCAAAATTGCATTGGATTTGATTCTCATATCGCGTGGTTGCTACACATATTTATATAATACGTTCCTGCTGATGCCTAATTGTCTAGAAAATAGAAGACCATTTCATCTTGAAGATTCCTTGTTTATTCAATAAATAGTCGGCCTTCTGTATGATTTATAACTGCGTGTGTTTTCAAGGGCTTTTCTACACAAATACATTTATTATTTTTCAGCAAAATCATCGACATATTTTTTATTTAAATTTTTATACTATATACGAACATAGTAGGAGATTGATGACCACATTTTTCTCAGCCATTCTAATTACTTAACTCTAACTGTGCGACAAAAAATATCCATTTTGTTCGTGTTATTTATTTGTGATCGTGTTGTAGGCGAATTTACCCAATTCGAGCTTTTTCAGTTTAAGTAAGGTGTCATCGAGCTTTCGCGTGACTCGAATGGGGAGTGCCAAGCTGTAAATTTTTAATGCTTCTTAAAACACTTTTAATAGTACAATCATTTTATTGAACTAATTTTTGTCTTGAGTTATTAGTCGTGGAGCTGGAGGATCAGGCAAGTTGAAACTTCTAGCCCAGAAACGATCAATAGTGTGGTACAAATGAGGGTACACTCCGTTTAGACCGTGATTTTGGTCAGGGTAGCTCTAGAATTGATTAAAATAAAATAACATAAAAGAGAATGAAAAATTCACGAACTTGTTGCGTAAAAGGAATGTCAGCTTCTTCCAACGCTTTCGATAAAAGCATAGATTGCTGGTAATGAACGTTATCGTCCGCATTTCCGTGAATTAAAAAGAATAATTTGCCTCGTAACGACTCCACTTTTCTTGTAACATCTGTGTTGTTGTAACCTTCAGAGTTATTTTCTGGAAGGTCCATATAACGTTCAGTGTAAATGGAATCTATAACATAATTTAAAGTTTTGATTTCACATTCCAAGCTTGTAATTTTACCGTAGTAAATAAAACTAGTCACTGGTGCTACTGACAGACCAAACTTGAACACGTTTTCAATGTCTTTCACCAACGTCCACGCTGTGGCAAATCCTCCGTAACTCCAGCCCCAAATTCCCGTTCTGTTGGCGTCAATATAAGACAAATTGTCTTGTAGCCACCTTAAATAATAGTTAAATAATCATTTAAAAATATTTTTCTTTAATTCAAATACTTTGTAACTGCTATTTGATCTTCTATCTCAACAGTCGCTAATTTTTTATAAATCTGAAACATTTTATTTTGTCCGTCTTTACCGCTTCCTCGACCATCAATATAAATGTAAATATATTTCCGATTAGTAACAATATAATTCTGAAATCCTGCGGAATAAGCGTCAATGATTTGATTGCTATTTGGTCCAGCGTAACTAAAATTTCCCAACAGTCAGATTTAGGTTTTTCTATTAATTTGCGTTTCTTAATTACACATTAACTACAGCAGGATACTTCTCATTAGAATTTTCATCAAGATCAGGCGGGAGTAGCAAACGAACGTTAGCTTGAAACTTGCCTTCACCAACAGGTACTTTCAAATCTTTAACAACCGGAACTTCCTTTATTGATAGTTTCTCAACTAAAGCTGAATTATCTTCCCATAAATAAAGATCAGATTCCTGAATAAATTTCAATAAAATTTGATAATTTTAAGTACGGTTATTTTACATTTTTTGTGTTTTGGATTTCAACTACAAACGGTCCAGGGCCTTGACAAACTTTTGTAACATATCTAAAAGTTTTACTAAAAGAGGCGGCTGCATATTTACAAACTCCTCGGGAAGTATTCATGTCACAAGTTAAACATTTACTCCCAGCAGTTTTTAAATTATAAACATAAACGTGTCTTTGTGATGGCTGCTCTTCTCCGGACCGAACAAAGTAGCTAGAAAATTGCAAATTATTTAAACATTTTCAATATTTACGTCCTGAGTGACTTTCAAAGTTTGTACAGCAGCTAACAAACGTGTACAGAACATTGGCTGGTATGAATAAAAATGAAGTAAATGCTAACACTTCCAAAACGGAGCAAATGTTTCACAAAAATCTACATTTTAAAAATTTAACTTTTACTCGAAGCATAGGCTTTGCTAACAAAAATGAAGTACTTTCTACAAAAAGGTAGCATTTACTTTATCCATGGAATATTTACTATTATGTACTACAGTTATAGTAGTTTTATTCATACCAACCATTGTCTTCACTTTTGAAGCTAGAAATTAATTATAACAAAGTAAAAAAAATTTAAATTCATAAATACTTCCTCTTTCTTGGCCCGATTTCACTATCTATCTTGGAAGCAAAATTTGTTTGTTTTTGTATATATTTTATAGGCATTCTGAATACTAACATTAGACTGTTTTCTTCATCCCAACCATACACCGCCAAGACATAGAATTCTCCATTTGTTAAACGCTTTGAAACGTTAGATTTAACATCTGTAAGTACTAGATGATCAAATTTATCTTTGTTTTCTTGTTGTGGTAAAATTTCAATTCTTTGACTACCATCTTTATTGTACCAAGGAATTATAGGTTCTAACCATCCATTTTCTTCACGATATGTAGATTCTGGTTTCGAACTGCAAGTCGCGTTCTTATTGCATCGAATTAATTCAGCTTCGTTTTGAATTCTATTTGTATAAAAAACTACAAATTCGTCGTTAGTTATCCATTTCAAGTCATAGAGAATAAAATCATTGTTATTGATCCATTTTTCTGGAATTACTTCAAGTTCTGTTGGATTTTTTAATACGATATTTCTGTCCAAACTAACAATATAAACTTTAACATCCGGATTCCTAGTGCCGACCTTTATAAAAACAAACACTTGAATTTTTATTTCACTTGTAGATACTTACTTTTGGATAGCGAATTTTCACTTTCGTTGGGTACTGATTATCTAAAAGTCCCGGTGTGCCGTAGATAAAATATAAAAATTCGTTAACGTCGGTATCATTGAAAGAAGCAAACGCGAGTTGTTTTCCATTGGGTGAGAACCAAAGAGCGGAACCGGTACCCAAAACCTCCTCTAACATTCACTTATTAAGTAAGTACTTTGTCTTTTTTTTCTTTACAATTTTACCTTCATAAACCCAATCAGGTACTCCATTGTATATAACTCCAGGAACTCCATTAGAGGTGATAGCTTGAGGCGACGATGATGGTGCTTCCAAATAGTAAATGTTATTTAAATAGACATAAACAAAACCATGGCCTTCAGGTGTCCATTGAGCATACTGAATATGGTTTTTATCAGCTATATCGTAATATTCACTGGAATGTTTGCAAAATCAATAAGTTGAAAAAAATTTGGAAACTGGTTTACTTGTTGCGGATATCGTATATGGTGTAAAGAGCAGTGGTTGAATGGCGAAATACCTAATTTAATAATTAGATTTTAATAGCACTAACCCAATAAGTACTTACAGCTGACACACTATATCTAATTAAAACATAATTTAGATCTGGGGAAAGAACAATTGACGCTCCTTTATAACCATCCTGAAATGATCACACAAAAATAAAACTTGCAATCAAACTAAAAAATTATTTACAAATAGGGTTTTGTTGAATAATTTAGTCGATTCTTTATTATCTGCATTGAACACATTATAATCACCACTTGTGTCTCTATACAAGATTGAATCCTCTAAAAACACTCAATTTAATTCTGAAATTAAATAAGGAAACCAACCTGATATCCAAGTCCCATTAAAGCTTCTAGCCGTAAATGTCCCCAGTAAAAATTCATTAAGCTCAAATGGCTCTTTTGCTGTTTTTTTGTGCAAAGATTTTCCTCCCACTGTCCAGAACAAAAATATAAATAAAAACTAAAAAAAATTGAAATAGTAAACAAAAGCACTATACAAACAGGTAATGAGTAGTATTCACCTGGCAAAGATTCATGTTGCAATGAACAGAATTCGCCTACACGGTGCTGTAAAACTTATCTTATATCTTATCGTAGCAAGTTTTAAAAGTAATAACAATATTAATCCTATCCTAAGCTGTAAAAACGCGGGGATGGAAATATCTCATTAATGAGATTAATGATGCTTATTGTTATAAAACAATACGTTGTTTATTTTTTCGAGAATTCAAAAAGAATTTTGCATTCAAGAAACGATTTGTATGCTGTATTACTAAATTAATAAATAGAAAGTTATCAAAGTGGGATATATAAAATGATAAACATAAAAATAATTCAAAAAGTTTGAAAAATTTTACTAATTTATTTAACTCACATTGTAAATAAATTACTAAAGATTTAAGTTTTAAGTGAACAAAGCGTTTACTTTCACTACATAATTAATAATATTTGAATTGGGGACAATGTCTATGTTAACTCTGTATCTTGAGACATTGACATCCAGAAACATTTTTTTTTATGATAAAGTGACTGTAATTTGACACAATTACAACTAATTATCAATGAGTGAATGCATTAATGTTCCTATCAGTTCCGGAGATTAATTTTATTATAATTTGTTTAAAACGCTGGTAATCGATTGAATGAGATTGCGTTTTTATTCTTAAATTGTATTTTCACTTATATTAAAACTATTATAATAAAAATGTCTCTTTTATTTAATTATGCGAATAAATTATGAAGATGTTCTAATCTATGAACAATTTTAACGTAAGTATTTTTATATTAACACGGAAATTTATTCAATAAGAAAAAATAAATGATGTAATGTCTGGTAAAAATTGTGAATAATAAATATCTCTAAATTGTACAATTGTAGAAGATAATTTTAATACAGTTGTTGAGTTATTTTACTACATAGCAAATATTTTGAGAATCCGTATTTGAAAATAACTTTAGTCATAAAATTAAAAAAGTTGTGGGCTATTTACTGTTAGCTATAATAATTATCTTCTAAAGTTTAATCGAAAAGGATTAGTGTGAAATAATAGGGTATCGATTTTAAGCCAATATTGCTATAAACCAGTTTCTTAATCACTCCAAACAATTAAAAAAATAACTGAGGATAGAAAATTGATATTTTTATTTATTTGTTTAAGCAAAATAACATTGTGTCATAAGACTCTGTGTAATTGTCCGTGACTTAGATCACGAAGAAGCTTTTACATCCTAATGAAAAAAATTACATTCATGCATTATTATACAATCAGAAAAATTGTATATTTTTGTGATTTCATCAAAATGGTATAAAATTTAATATTATTTTGGCTTTGCTTTTTTACTAGTTTGTAACGATTTATTAGATTTAACTTCTTATGTGGTTTGGAGAACAAGCTAATAATAAGAAAAGTTGAAGTTGAATCAACTTGTTTGCTAAAATATTTATTTATTTCAATATTAAGAACAAGATAATAGAGTCAGTTAAATGTATTTCACGAAAAAAATTCTAGGTTGAGGCAGGCCACTTCCAATATATTCCTACAGTTTATCCCATATAATTTAGCTTAATCAAAATAACACAGAAGTTAGAATTATCATCTACTTTCGAAAAATGCAGTAATTATACAGAGTGTTCGATAAAAAACGCTGCAAGCGATAACTACATACATCAAATAAAAAGGTTAGCAAAAGACTACAAATTGGGCAAAATAGTAATTTTTGTATTAAGTGCGCGAAATGAGTGTTTTTTTAATGGCGCCTGAGAATGTTATTTTAGTCGAGACCGCCAGGTCGAGACCTAAAAGACATTCGAAAGACATGAATTTCGCCACGAAATACAAACAACGTTTTTTCTACAGCCTCCAGATGAAGAAAAAAGTAACAGAAATTAGTTGGAACAAAATGGTCTGATAAATCGAGTTGCTTGCATGGTTACGATGATAAATAAAAGTGATAGTTGCGAAAAATTTGTTACAATAGGTATTTTTGTTGAAGAAGTGTGATGGATTTTAGCAGCGAAAACGAAATAGATGCAATTGCAAGCGCGGCAGTGTCGAATCTTTTGCCTGCTAAATCAAGACCGCAGTACGAAAAAACGTATCTTCAGTTTCGGCAGTGGTGTTCTATGAAAAAGATTGATCAAGTAACGGAAAATGTTTTGTTGGCGTATTTGGAAGAAAAGTCTACCACCTTAAAGCCACCAACACTCTGGGCCCTTTATGCGATGTTGAAAGCCACCTTAAACGTTAAAGAGAATATCGATACACGTAAGTTTCCGAAGTTAGTGCCCTACCTGAAAAGCAAAAGCGTAGGTTACAGAAGCAAGAAGTCGCAAATTTTAGACAAAGAAGACATTAGCAAGTTTATTAATGAAGCAGATGACAAGATATATTTACTGATGAAGGTAAACTTATCATATTAGTGTAATACAAATCAAAACAACTCGTTTTATTTATAGACTGTGCTAATTTTGGGTATATCGGGAGCCCTTCGACGTGAAGAATTAGTTAAAATGAAGCTAACTGACATAGAAGATAAACAGTCTGTCTTAATTGTGAAGGTGCCTGATACAAAAACCCACTGCGAACGAATATTTACTGTTTCAAATTTAGAAAATATAGAAATTGTCAGAAAATATAGAGCTTTGCGGCCTCCACGGGCGACTAGTGACCGTTTATTTTTAAAGTATACCAACGGAAAATGTGTGAATCAAAATGTTGGAATTAACAAAATCGGAGAGATACCAAGTTTGATTGCAAAGTGGCTTAACAAAGACGAACCTAAAAAATATACTGGTCACTGCTTCAGAAGAAGCTCTGCCACTCTTTTGGCGAATGCTGGAGGTGATCTAATTTCAATTAAACGTCATGGGGGCTGGAGAAGCAGCACAGTGGCAGAAAGTTACATCGAGGACTCTTTGAATAATAAAATTGAAATTGCCAATAAAATTCAACCTTCTTCCTCCACAGAAGAAAACAAAATCACTCAACCTTCTACATCGGCTTCTTTTAATGGCGAAAATAACTTTCATTTACAAGCGTCTTCACTCAGGCCTCTGGGGATAAACGGGGGCACGTTTTCGTCATGCACATTTAATTTTCATATGTCAAAGTAAATATCTATTATTATTGTTTTGTAATATTGTTCTGTATAATTATAAAACCTTTAAAACTACCTCTCATTATCGATCCGTCTCTTCATTTCGGTTGCTGTTGATGTCTTTTCGTGTTACTAAAATTGTAACAGAAATAAGTTGGAACAAAATGATCTGAAAAATCGAGTTGCCTGCACAGTTAAAAAATATTATTTTTTCACTGTGAAACCGTGAAAAAATAATATTTTTTCACAGTGAAAAAACGTCAAACTTCGCGCATAGGTAACCATGCATAAATGTCACGATTTTTTGACGGCTGTAGAAAAATAATATTTTTTCCACTCATTAGTTTACCATAGGCGTCAGTCAACTTTGTTTTTTCAAATAACACTCTATGATATTTTCTAATTGTTCAAGAATGATTAAGATTACCAACATAAGGCGAACAAAGGCAAAACATTTTAGAATAGTCCAGTTTATAGTCCTTTAGCAGCCTTATCACTTGATGGAACCTAATTATAAAAAACGGAGCTACCGCTTGCGGCGTTTTTTACCGAACATCCTGTATCTGTGAAGACATAATTGAATTTTATCCACCGCAATGTCACAAAAGTGATAACATTTTTAACTAAATGTCACAGCTAAATGTTTTACTTTCGTGCTTAAAAGTAAAAGTTCTACTTTTAAGCCTAAGCATTTCTGCTTTGTCTTAATTTGTAACACATTAACAGATGTTGTTGGCACTATACTTTGGATTGCTTTTAAGTCGTTTTCTAGAGAGTGCATGAGCGCCTGGTGCATTGAAGACTATCAACATCCGATTTTTGCATCATTTGTTGCCACGGATTAGTAATTAGCCAGATTGATAAACACTATCAAATATATCACCACAAATTTCGAAAGAGTTGCGTGACGTTAAACATTGAATAATTATTTGAAAATAAATTGGATTATTATTTTTACTAATTATGTGATGTTACAATAATTTTTTATTATTCTCAATTTCCAATGCAGAATATGTCTGTTAATGTGTAATATACAATATAGAACTGCTGAAACGTTCAGCATAAGCTTCCGTTTTTACTTCTAATAACAAAAAATATTACTGTATGATTATCATAATTTTTGATAAACGGTGGCCATGGAATACAAAAATTCAAAAACCGTAGCGCCTAAATAGATACAATTGATAAATTAATAATTGTCATTACCGTCAGTGTCACGAAATTAAAATGATAGTCATACGAAAAATCTTGGTTGAAGGGTGTTTTGGGATGTACAACAAAACAGCAAATGTTTACCTCCGTAGGCAATTCCGCTTAATTCAGAATTTCTTATGATGTGGCAGTATTAATTTTTATCAAATGAATCAACTTAGGCCCTACGTTTTCAGAAATTTTGAATTCCGTGGCCATCGCTTATCAAAAATTATAGTAAACATACGGTATTTGTTAATTATATGGTTAAAAACATGTTTTGGAATCTATTATGCCGCTAACAAACTAAACAAATTGATATTTAAGTTTTTGTTGGTATTATACATGTATATCAGATTACCGCACAATTTTTGCAGGATTATATCGGGGCTCTCACTACAAATTTTCAAAATATACGCACTGGAATAAGCAGCATAGTAAATTTGCATTTTTTTATTAAATATTCAGATTTTTTATTTATATTTTGTTAACGTGATTCTTGTTAAATGAGTTATGCTTCTTTTTGTCAAAATTGTACAAGTATGAAGTAAGAAATTCAAAGATTCTGCCCAAAACTTTACATTTTATTGAATTTTATTCGGAGATGAAGTGAATCTTTGCGCGTCGGCTATATTAACTACTTCTCCACATTCAGAAGTCAATCTACAGCCTCTGCACAAAAAGATTTACTTAGACCCCTTATAAAATAATGTAAGAATATACAGTGTGTATCAGCTACATGGAATGATTTCAATAACGAATAAGTTCGAAAAAACGCTAGGACACGTTGAATGTCAAAAACTCAAGACTATGCAGCGTGTTGCGTTTGAATCAAGAAAGTTGGTATTAGCAACTGTTACATGACAAAACCTGTATAAAAATGCGCAATTAAAAATACTTATCAAACGTTTTTACTTATTTATTACTAAATTTATTCTATATGGCGGTTACATTCTATTGATTTAACTTTTGGCATAAATATTTAACTGTGCAGTTACTTTGTTGAATCATAATTATAAAACAATGAATCATAGTAATTTACACCTGTGTTGCCATTATCTAGAGATGTGTATGCAACTTATCTTGTTACTTAAATCAATATAAGATTGCTCTATCTTCAATGGCGCAGCTATAGGATCGCAAGTGACCGCAGTGCGGTCGGGCCCCGGTCTCAAAAGGGCCCCCTCTAAATTCCTAATACCTTTTTTCCACACTGATTTATTGTTTTATAATAATAATCAATAAAATTGAAAGAGGTAATGCAGTTATCCGATATAGTGATGTGTTTACTATATCGTTTATTAGATGAAAATTGCTTAGTTGTCATAATTCAGGGACTAACGGCTCCTTCGGTAAGTACCAATTTAATTTCTTAACATTCAAACATAAATTTAATTTGATAAAAGCTACTGGAATCAGATTTCACTCAGTCAGTCTGTCAACATACGTCATACTCATGTTTTCAATAGTCAATATCTTTCTGGTTTCAATTTTTAACTAAGGGTTCACTTATGTTTTGTTTCAAATTCCTAGCCTTATTTTTTCCTATACAAACTTTAACAATTTTTTTCCCATATTTTTGGTTGTAAATGAAATATTGATTGTTTTTATAGCGGTTTTAGTTTTTCCACAAAAGAGAACTAAGAGAATACATATACATATAAAGAAAGTAATATAGTAGAGTTTTGTTAGTATTAGGTTATTTTCCAAAATGAGTAAAAGAATTTATCTCAGTGGTGCTGAAAAAAAGGAACTTAGAAGAACAATTAGAAGAAAAGCAAAAAAATTGCCAAAATAGACACATTTTTTTCTAAATCGGAACCATCTACTCCCAAAAAACTATAGAGAAATCCATAGACCCCAGTTATTCCAACAACATTTACACCAGTGTCAGAAAATTTGATAGAAAATGATCCAGGCAAATTCATTATATACCTGTACATATTTATGTATATTTATTTAAATCTATATTTTCTAATTTTTTATGTTTTTAGTCTTATTTTTGTCAATTTATTATTTTATTTTTACTAAAAGAAACTGTGATATTTTTCTATAATATCAGGGGCATTTAAGGTCATCAAAAAATTTTTGGGAAAGTGGCAAAGTTTCCAAGCTACTGTCTATGTTCCTAATTACTCAAATTGTTCATAAAACAAAAACTTGCTTGACTGATACGATTACTTTCTTTATTATTAGTTGTATCGCTTTACGTCATCACTGATCATTGGTAATCGCAACCAATCAGCATCTGGGCTTTTGTTTTTCCAATACTGTTACTTTGAAGCTATTTACTTGATTTTTTTCTGTAATTCAGTTACATAAATGTTCAGGGGCTCGATTCTTGAAACGCGTACGATAAGCCTTGGATACCGCTTGATTTTGGCCAGTTGCTGCGGTGATTCCGTATACTAATCTAAATGAATTTCAAGAATCGAACCCCAGCTGTTTTTGGTTTAATTGCATATCCTTGAATTTCTCCTCAATTTTGTCGCTCGAAAAACTCTTGAGCTGTTTTAATCTTCACTTTCTTGATGAAGAAATGCGACTACAGATGTCAATATAAATATAATCTAATTTATGATACATTTTATTACATTGAATAAAAATTCACGAAAGTTTAAGAGTTTTGATTTTTAAAAAGGATAACCGTTTTTGATTAAGATTAACTCGAGGATTAACTGTTGTACATTAAATTTTACAGAAACATTATTTATTTATATTTTTATATGATAAAACCCTTTTCTCACCTAATTCAGACTACTACTATTTGATTTTTTACTCTGTAATTGCGTCACCAGTGAATTAAGAAATAAGGAATTGGTATGTTAAAAAACACGGCTAACCACAAATCTAGATAATGTAAAATTTTTATTTTTCCTAGACAGCAGTAAATAGAAGGGTCTCTAAATTTTGGACAGTGTCTGAATTTGGGTATTTTACTTTACAAGTTAAAAGTCTATATTTTTTGGTATGTTAAAGTTATTATTCTGAATTTATAATTGATTTTACAATTCGATTGATGTTTTTTCCACCAATGTTAATAGATAACTGGGTGTTAGATAAATTTTTCAAATTTGTAGAAGCGTATTTATGTAGAAAGAGTCTGACAAAAACGGCAAATCTAATTGCAGTAAATTTTTGAAAAATTGAAGATTATTAGTTAAAAAATTTGAATTTTTAAGCAATTATGATCTGTCTGTTTCTTATAAATTATGAAGAAATTCATCTAAAGTTATTGTAGATACTTCCTCTAAGTAAAACTTTTAAATATACCACTGGTCATTGCTATTATCATTAACAATGTTATTACTTGTAGTATAAACCGTAAGGCTAATTCAAAAGTTATCAGCTCATAAATTTGATAATCCCGTTTTGGAGAATTTCAAAACTAAAATTAAGAGTTTTTGCAGGTTACTGCATTATCGAGTACAGATTTCTAAAAGTGTGGAAAACTTCACGAGTAAATTTGATTCTCTGTGATTGTTTATTTTCAAATGTCAAATTAATTTCATAAAAGATAATAAATTATTCACTAATTCCCACTTTTTCAATTCATTCAAATTACTTCCAACTGATAATCTGCACAATAATAAGAAATATACATAATGCTGTTTAATCTCAAGTATCTCCCAAAGCTGATTGTTAAAGTGTCAAAATAACACTATTAAGTAACAAAAAAAATTGCAAATTGTTATTGATATAACAATTGAGTTTATTTTAAGAGTATCATGGAAGAACAAGAAAGTTTAAAACTTAGTGTTTCCGAATACGTACAGCGACTATCTAAAGAACTGAGTGAGTTTCAAATTTATAACCTCAAAAACGCCAAAATTTGATTATCCATGAAATTATGTATTAATTTATTTCAGATATTGAAGGGAGTAAAGGTCTATTCGGAAATGAATTAGAATTAATATCTTTAGTCAGAAATTGTCAATTTTTGTATGATAAAAGTCTTCCGGATTTTAAGAATATACAAAAAAAGAATGAGGCATGGGAAGCAATTGCTTCAGTTTTCGGTGTTTCTGGTAAGTATTACGAACAAAATGCAAAAACACAATTTTCTTATAATTTTCTTATTTCTATCTTTTAAAGTTGGGGAAGTACAGCAACGATGGAAAGGCATGAGAGACCTTTTCAGCAAACATAGGAATAAAAATGATGGTAATGGCCCAAGTAACAAAAATGTAGTTTGTCCTTATTTTGATTATATGAAGTTTTTAGAACCTTATATTGTGGGCAGAAGATCAAGGTATATTATAAGTTATTATCGACTCAAATAATATATTTTTTTAAGGTTGGGTGTGAATAATACTTTGACTGAACAATTTAACAGTGATGAAGAAACGAGAGAAAAAGGTTTCTTTATGGTATCATGGACATATGTATTTATTCTAATTTTGTAGAAATTTCACCGTCCTTTGATGATTTGAAACAATTTATTGAGCGCATCAAAAATTCACCAATTTTATATCAGCATAAATATTCGGGTGCTTCCTATGGAAAACAAAAATTAGATTGTTGGATAGAAATCGCTAGAACTTATGGAGTGCCTGGTTTGTTCGTAATAACCGATCAATTTTTCGTTTAATAAATATTTTTCTAGTAAAGGAATGCTTAGCTAGATGGAGAACACTAAGAGAAAGATATTCCAGAGAGAGAAGAATGCAAAAAGCTGGTGTGGCAGTAAAAAAATGGGAATTTTTCGATGAACTGTCTTTTCTAGATCAACATGTTAAAGCCAGAAGGTTTACAAAAATATTCGTGATTTCAAAAACTGAATTGGAATACTTTCAGGAGATATACTAGAGTTGTTCCCACAAGTCTTTCATCAAATGATCAAAAATTATGTTTTGTTGTTACATCTCCAAATTCTTCCTCAGTAACAATTGATTCGTCAAGTTTTCTAAGTGAAATGTCTTCAACTAAAAAAGAAATTCCTTTAGAATTTTTTGATGTTTCTAGTGACATTACTTCATCACCAACACCTCTGTTCAATGAGGAAACTAGTATTCCAGAGATTGTTTCACAGTCGGATACTACAGTCAATGGACAGAGCGAAAATTCACAAAATAAAGCTGGTCCAGATGAAGATGATTTATTTGGACAGACCATTGCTGCAGAATTAAAAAGATTGTCTTGTCCAAGGAAAAAAATTAAATTAAAAGCGGATATTTATAGACTTTTATATGAACAAACCTGTGAATAGAATGTCAAATTGTACAAAACATTAAATGTTGAATATATTTGTAGAAACTACCAACTACTTTCTAAATAACAACTACTATCAACGAATTATATTGGGATTTATTATCGTAAATAACAGTCAATTGTACATTTCACAATGGCTTCCATTTAATACCTACAATAAATACTACAATTTTTGGCATACAATTATAATACTTTTTTTCAGTCCAATACTGACAAATGGTATGAATAAAAATCTTTCCAAGGTTAGCTTTCTTCCATTCCTTTGAATGTATGTGTTTTGGTATGCCTATTGAGATCATTAGCTCTCGAGTATTTTTTATCACAAATATTACAAGTAAAAGGTTTTTCGCCAGTATGAGTTATTAAGTGTTCTTTCAAATCAGCATTAGTCACAAACGACTTATCACAAGAATTACATGGGAAGTTTTTTTCACCATTGTGGCGCTTCATGTGCACAGCTAAACAACTTGATTGGGCAAAACCCTTGTTACAAATTGAGCAAACATAAGGACGTTCACCTGTATGGGATCTTCTGTGGACGATCAGTGTGCTTGAACCATTGAAACCTTAAAAAACTTATTTGTTAGTGCTCGAATTAAAAATTGCACTCTAAAATGAATAAGTAATAAATTTTCCATTTGGTCGTACCAATCAAAATTTAAGTGTAAATAGTGAAGTTGGTATATAGGTATTTGAAAAATATGAGCTTTTTTCTCCATTAGAAAGTTGTTTGTGATTATTTTTATTTGCCGTTTTACTAAAACTAAGACAGTTTCTAGCTTTAGATAACACAAAACTTTAATAATACTTAAAATATTTAATTTTTAATCTTTCTAATTGCATATTAAAAAAAAAACAATAAATATAACACCACCTTACCATTTTTTTTAATTTTGATTATGACAAACAGAAAAATTGTCGCGATTCTCAAATTTGAAGTTTTTCTTCAAAGTAATAAAAATGATAGTTTTAAATTTTTTTCTATCTTTATCTTCTGTGAAAAATGTTAATTTTTGGCGACAATTTTCGTCAAAGTGAAACTACTTAAAAAGTTTTCAATTTATTAAAATTTAAAAAGTATTTGCATTTGAAAGAAAAAGCAGATATATAGCCTGTTAAGGTGCAATCTTTTGACTTTGAAAATAATTTTAGATAATACAGAAGATTCATATCATATCGACAACTTTTGGTAATTTTTTTTACTTTGTAAGTGTCAAAGCTTTTGAACATTGTCAAGCTTTGGGGCACTGTGCATAATGCCTAAAATTTAGAATCTGAATAATTGATGTTCATCTCTGTATAAGATGGGATATGCATATCTGAGAAAAAAATTTCCAAAGAGTTAAAAATGGCCATCACCTACTCATACCTCCATTCCAAAAAATTAATTTTATTTCTGATAGTAATAACGCTAACAACCAAATTTAAGCCCTTGCTAGATATGCTAACAATGTTTAAATTTTCCAAAATTGTTACCTTTATGACAGATATCACAAATATGAGATTTTTCTCCAGTGTGCGTTCTCATATGTTTTGTTAGTTCATTAGATTGACAAAAGGCTTTCTGGCATACACAACAAACGTAAGGGCGCTCTCCAGTGTGGGTACGAATGTGCGCTATTAAATTAGAACTAGTTGAAAAAGCACGTGTGCATAAATTACATTTATGAGGCCTTTCACCTGAAATCAATGTAACTGAGATAAATCAATGAATAAATAGAAAGAAAATTACCAGTGTGAGTCCTCATGTGTTTTTCTAAATCCTGAGCCTGTCGGCAGCCTTTTCCACAGACCGTACAAATAAAAGGTCGTTCATCTGTATGCATCCTAAGATGGATTTTATAATTCCCACTATGTGAAAAAGCTTTATTACACACTCTACATTTATATGGCATATCAGTAGAATGAGTTTTCATATGTCTACTTAATTTTGTTGTAGTACTAAAAATTTTGTTACAAGTTGGACATTGTTTATTTACTTCATTTCCTTTCCCATCTTTTTTCACTTTTCCATTTTTCTTTGCTTTATCTTTATCTTCTTCAGTGAGTTGTGAAACTTGCTGTTGCATTACTGGTTGCAAAGGAGGTAGCTGCTGTTGATGCTGTATTTGCATTGGGGGTACTATGACTTGATTATGTAAAATATTTGCAGGTTGCATTGTTTGTAGTGGCATAGTATAAGTACCATTATAAACCTGCACTTGTCCTACGTTCTGTAAATTGTAACCGTTCAGCTGTAAATGATTTTGAGATTGTACGTTGTAATTAATCTGAGCTAGAGAAGGTTGTTGAGGTTGCGTAGCTGGCACAAACACTGGATCGAATTTTTGTTCTTGTTGGATTTCCAATAAGGGAGCACATTCAATATACACACAATTGTTTGGATTTATTTGTTGGTTCATCTCTAATTCATCTAATTTATTCATTTGTTGTTGCTGCTGTTGTTGCGAGACTTGAGTCATTTGTTGCTGATGTTCTACATGTTGCTGAGGTTGTTGCTGCTGTATATTATCTTGTGTCATATTTGATAAATACTGTCTTAACTTAGCATCAGACTTTTCACATTGTTTCTTAAACTGGAAGGAAATGTGTAGTTTTGCTGAACATTTATTGCAGATTTGTGAGGGCAGCCCGTCGTTTTGCCAAACCTGATGAAAATAATTCAATAAACGGCTTGTTTAAAGAACAACTGTTTTGTTTACCTGTACTGAGGCACATGCCATCATTTTTTTTGAAACATTTACTTTGAAAATTGACATCATTATACCTTCATTCAAACACACTCGGCAAATTTTTGTGAAATCTAATTCCATTTTACAAAAAAAAACTAGCGTGAAAATTACATTAAAGTGTTTATATTCTCCAACGTTCTTGTTACAAATCTAACCTCAAAATCTGCTTGTAAACATAATTTGCTACCAACATAACAACATCAAAATTTGAAATAGGACATTTCCTGAGCACAATTTTTTATTGTTCTCTCTTTTACAATGATAAGAGATTCCCAACTGTATACTGTATAATGAAATTATAGAATCATTTCTAGATTTAAATTATTAAATAAGAAACAACAGAAAAATACTCACTGTTTAAATATTAAATTTAGTCATAAAAATTTAGATCAAAAAATCTAAATAATTATAATTGGATAAAAAGTTATCAAGTTTTGAAAACTGTTTTTTCTTTTGTTGTTTAATCCAGTACGGAATTATTAAACAATGTGTACTTAAATAACAAATCTGTAAAACTAATAGAAGTCTATACCCTCTTAAATTTTGAAAAATTACTCCAATTTGTTCCGTTTTGTAGAATATGATTTAAACTTCAACCGTTAAGGCAGTGATTCACCACAAGGTCAAAGAAATGTGTTTGTGTTCTCTATAAGGAAAGACAAGATTATTCCAAAACCGTTGCTCAGTGTCGCCCACTTAAAAACCGTCAATTTCTATATGCGTTTTGCAAAAATATAACGTAGCACTTCGCCGTCTAATTAATTCAATCAATCATCTTAATTCTAAATTTAACTGAAGAAGGTTGATTACAACCCAGTCACTAAAGCCCGTAGGTGTGGGTAAATGAACCTTCAGTTTAATACAGCTTTCTTATTTACAGATAATTAGGTAATAACAATGACGACAATTTACTTCGTTGAATTCCTATCGAAGATATTAGGTTTTAAGAACAGATTTAACCAATACATTTTTTCACTTTCACTAGTGATCATAATATTATTAGATAATTATAAAATAATCAGGTAAATTGTCAGCTGATTCATATATTAAAATAGGCACAAAACAAGAAGTTAAACTATTTCTTTGTGTATGTGAATTCAAGAATTCAAAATTTAAATTTGGAACTAATGTTTCTTTTGTTTATAAATGACTTTCAACCAATGAAATCAAAGAATTTAAACTTGGTCAACCAATAGAGTGCAGGCATTCCCCACATTGAAAATTCAGTTGCTGGTTCTGTCAGATGTTATAAAAGCTTCAAAGCTGTTTAATTTCTCATCATCTTCTTGTGTTGCCTTTGTAGCTTAACAGTTGAAGTGGTATTTTCTTGAGTCATTCGTTTGCTATAAAAGGTAAGATTTATTTCGAATTTGTTGTTTTTTTCTATACTTCATTTTGGTGTTCGAACATGCAGTTGATAATGCATCTTCTTGTAGTCGTTTTTGTAACTTTTTTCTTTCTTTTTTAGCTAATTTCATTCATTTAACTTAGTGAAAATTTCACCAATATTTTATTTCATTGAACTGCTTTCTTATTGTGGAACTAACTTTTGACATAATGACAACTATTGAAATTTATTTGTTTACTTTCACAACTTTAGTTTAACATTTGTTGATATTAAATATAGTTTATTAAAATTCTATATAAATTCACAGGTGCTGCTTAAATCTTCTTGAAAATGGCCGAAGTTGAAGTCGTTATGTCACCTGACCGTAAGTTTTCAGAACTGTTTATAAATTCTAGATCTAATATCTACCACCTGTTGCTCTTCAATGATGAACTGTTACCCTAAATCATTAGATTCTCTGATTTTATATTTATATGTTTACAAATGTAATTCATGTTTCACTGAAATGGTTCTACAATATAGGCTATTACAGTTTTTTTTTTTAATTTAAGGAGAAACATCTTGAAACGATCAGAATTCAATTTTTGTTTTTTCTTATTTTTTATTGTTAGCGAATATTGAACTCCTGAGTCTGTTGAGTGTTTGTATAAAGTGACCTTGATGTAGGCCAGTAGTGATTAGCTATGTCTTATCTCAGGCCAGGGTGTTTTTGCTTTATGTTCGGAAAGAACATATTGAAAATACATTCATAAAATCCAAAAAATGATTAAAAAATATTTTTTAATTAATCTAAGCAACTTATTGAACCATTCTGACTAGCACATTGAAATTTTGGGTAAGAGATCTAGAATTTGATTCTTATAAAATAGGTCCTAATTAATCGTTCAATTATCGTTCTCCTTCGATGAAAGGCTTGTTGTTTGAAGACCAACCCTTTTATGAATTAACATAATGTGCATATTGAGAACAAGAGAACAATGAAAGGTGATTAATATATCATTCAACATCTATGGGCGTTGTTTATATAAAAAGTTCTCTTCCTGAAAGTACACATATGGTATAAACCTTCTCAACGTCACAAAATTTCACTTTTTCATTGTCCTTTGGGACTTCCGGAAACGGATAGAATAGAAAATAACGATAATTGATTCAATGGCAAATTTTTTATTCTACCAAATAAGCTTATATTGTGAGGATATTGGATGAATGCACTTCAAGTGTGTATTGTCATTGAAAAATTACCGATGATTCATATAGTATCCTCAACGGTGTAATTTTTTTGTATTAGCGTGTCGTTGACACGGTAGATTTTGAAATTCACCATTGTCATCAAGTACGGATTTTATAAATAATGAGTAGAATGTGATGAAAGTAAGAAAGTGTCGATGTTAAAATTAATTTCACCCCACGCTTGGGCATACTATAAACAGATGAAAAAATGCGGGACCGGATCGTCAAGATTCTCATCCTTTCCTTATGTGGTACTAACTTCGCGGTCAGATTATCTAAAGAAATTTTTCCAGGTTGGTTTGTGGTATGACATTAGTTGATTTTTTAATGTAGCGTGATTTTGGATCCAAAAACAGATAGAAGTGGGTGAATCACATTTGTTTGTAAATAAGCGGAAAAGGTTTTGGGAACATAGTGCTTTTTAATTACAACCTGGGTCATGTTACAGACGCTAAATGTAGGAGTTTTCCTATTTTGGAAGGATTTAATTGTTGATAAATATTTGAAAGTTAATTTGATTCTAAACGGGATATTAGAAAATTTTTGATAACTGGTTTAACAGTTTTTTATTGAAACTAATTGACATGTTTTAATTTTTTTAAATAGAATTTCAGTCTTATATGTTTTTACCATTCTGTGTATTTAGACCCTCACTGAGTCGCTTCATTTTTTATTCATAGGCGTCTCGTCTACAATTCGATCAGATCGTGACAAAGGAACCACTTAGTCACTGTAGGAAGTCCAATTTCGCACGTAGTACATCAAACAATGAATGCTGTTGAGCGTTGTCGTTCTTCCATTAATTTTGTCTCAACTCTTGAGTCTCAAGAGTCCTTTTTTTGCACTGTATTTCTCGGTTGAATTAAAGAATTAGGATACCAGACATTGGTCTAGTGACTTCGTACGCCATTGGGGCTGTTGTCCTAAAGGCTTTCACGCATATGTACGGAAGAAGTTGGCGTCGCAACGGCGGTAGCGGTGGCGGCGACGCGATATCGACCGGAACAGGCGCAAAGCAATGCCGCCACCACACCTGCTCTGCCTTCTCACGTTTTCATAGTGTGTCGGTCACTCGACCCGCGTACACCGGAAACTGATTTTCGCAAGAAAATCATCGTCGACTTTGCATTTGAAGCGGTAGTGCTCAAATTTAGTGAAGAAGAAAGAAACAATAAAGTACCAAAATGTTGATTGGTCTTGTCAGAGAGTCAGTGATGCAGTGCTTCTGCCATACGTGCAGGGCACCAATACCGGCTGCCGGTAAGTATTATTGGTAATTTTGACTATTCTGAAAATTAAGCTATTGATTCAGATTAACTTTGATTGTCAGAATCGATACTTTTGAATATTGTCATGGGAAAGTTTTTCCTTTGATGAGTTGATGAGTCTCGTGTAGTATCAAGTATATTAAAGTAATTTATTAACTAAGGCTGAACGCTGACAGACAGTAGAACTTATTCTTCGCGCATTTAATAAAATGTTTTGTTTTACACTGTAGTTGTGGAAAGGACTTTCTTCTGTAAAATTGACTTACATAAATCATCTGTTTTATTTGTGGCGTTACAACAAAAGTCGCTGCTATAAATAGTATTTCAGTTTATTGATCAACTGTCTTAACAATTATTTCTTGACAGATATGGTACTTTCTTACTGAATTTTTCCAACTATTAGAAATCAAGTAAGAAAGTTAAAGACGATGACTTTTCGGCACGCACAATATTTATCCTCCACAAACTGCCTCTCACTCATTTTATTGTGACTTTTTCGGAATTTTTATCGAAAGCCCATTAAACGGTCTTTATATTTCAATGAATAATGAACGTCTGGTGTGTTCTCACTGCTTTTTATCTCATATTAGGTACATTCTATTATGCATCAGAATAATCGAATTTAGTACATATATAACAAGTAACAAGTGCATTTTTCGTTTCGATTCCAACATTCAATGTGAATGTGAAAACATTTGCTCCTTAAACTGTAGATTTAGCAAACACCGGTAGATTCGTGGAGGCGGCGGTTTATTGCCCGATTAATGGAACCACAGCCCGGTAACCCGGAATTCCCTCGGTCTGCATCGGTTGAGTCATCGTTCTCCCACTAGTCCCACTGTTGCTGGGGAGAACGTGAAACGGGAGTATTGGAAGAGGGAGTACTGTCGGTAGGGATGCGGGAGGCTTGAGGAAAAGGGCATACGCCCGACGCGTCGGTCCGTCCTGTGCGTGTGTATTGTTGGAATGAAATGAAAACTAGACGTTCCGGAGATAATTCGTATTACAGAGGGTAGTACAGGTGTTTTGATAAGGAAGAAGCGGGAGACTGTTCACTTTAATTGCACGGCATATTTTGTGTAATAAAACAACGAACATACATTTTGAGGAATTTTATTTAGCATTCGCGTTTTTATTGTCCTGGAAGAAAATCAATTTGGAAAGATGCAAATACATTTGAGCATTCATACAGAATAGACACTTATTCAAAAGTTGTCAGAAAATACATATATGTATTTTTTTTTTGTTGATTCTGAATGGCCTAATATTTTAAACTATATCAATTATTGTACATAGAGGAATCATGTTCACTTCAACACATAATTCAGTGATTTCTAAGTAAAAAAATTGATGCTTCTTTTTTTTGTACTATTCTGCTTTATACATCATTTGAATTTAGTTTTTTTGCATCTAAAAACTGAAATGTCTGGCTTATTATTTGAAATGTCTCCTTAATTTTTGTGAGGTTTCAGTGACTATTGTTTAACATATTAAACATATGTTTGACATTCAAAACAAGTTGAACTTATTTATTATGGCTTCTTTGCAAAGTGATCTTGTTTGCGGTTTCAAGTTTTGAATTTCGTAAATAAAGACGTATTTTCTTTGATAGAAAATACTATTTCTAAAGTTTTTTTTTGATGTTGCATTTTATTGTTATCCTTCCCATCTAGATTAAATAGGAGACCAGAAACTTGGTGAAGCTTCATCCTTTGCGGTTGAAATCATGATTGACTTTTTTGATTGATTGTTGGAAGTGGTAAAAGCCAATTTGATGGAGTGATAAATCAATGTCGACATCTAACTTCTTGAGGGATTTTTATTTTCATCTTTGAAATAAAAAGATCTACTTTTGAAAACTACACGAGACTTAATAATATTGAATCATTATTAACCTTTAAGATTTTTTTCACAGTACACAGAAGACAATTACCAATTACTAAGGTTAAAACGAAGCCAAGGACTAACCAACCAAAACGTGTGCAATTTGTCAGTAAGTTTGTTGTCTTATATGATTTAGACGTGTATTTTTAATAATAAACGCTTGTTTTCTTTTTTTTTAGTTGTTATTTAGTTTATGATAATTTGACTTGATTATCGTGCACGCTTTTTTAGCAAACCTTTTAAAACCATAAACATGCGAAATTGGAATTAGGTAACTAAATCTAGTTCGCATCGATTTTGGTCCCCACGCAAAGAATTTCATTGATTTCGATTTTGAATAACATCTTTAATTAAAAAAAAAACTTTTTTTATTTACACTATGTTTCGTGTCGATGCATGTGGCGCCTTGCCATTTCAAATCGTGAAACCCGTCGATAAGTATATAATCTCATTTGGTGCATTGCGGATAGTTTTAGAGAATTTTTTTCGTGAAAACGAATGACGCCAATGTCACAGATGTAGTAAAGTGATTTATTTTCATCCTTCAAGAAAAATTTTAAAAATGATTTGTTCCAATTCCTATTATTAAAATGCTCATTCTGCCTAATCTTGCTATTAAAATGACACTTAATTAAAAGGATGAATAAAATAAACCAAAACAGTGAATAAAATGTTTATAGCAACATTTTCTTCACACTGTTATTGACGACGCGAATAAAATAAAAAAATAAGAATCTGTACTACCGTTGAAAATGTCGTTACTATGGTTGATAATTTTTATTCATGTTAATAGTACATTAACATTTCGTAAATAAATTACTTAAAAAGTCATTTTTTTTTATGAAATTGAAATGAAATATTGTATGGTACCTACACCTGAATAAAGACATTTTATTCATTCGAAAACATTATCACGATCGGCTTCGCCTGGTGCGCTAAATTGTTTTATCTTGAATAAAATTTGTCTTTATTTACTAATACCATAAATAGCTATTCATTTAACTCCTCTGTCGGCTGTTATTCCTAACTTTTTTTTTGAAGTCATGTTATCAGGGTTGAGGGTTTTTCAGGGTTGTTGAACAGTGGTTTGGAAAGGATTGTTTCCGTTGGAAAAAGTAGAGCGAAAGAATTATCTTGATTGTCTTTTATTGTTTGTTCAAAACTAACGTTGCAGAAATACAGAAAAAGATCAAAAGTTTAAGACTACCTTTATCTGTACAAATGACATCAAGTTCTGCAATGTTTTAGTCGTGTAATATATATTGGCCTGTTGAGTTAATACTTCACTTGGTGTTAAGTCCAGTAAACTGAGAATATGAGCTATGTAATTCTCAGAGTGACAAGTTTGTATTAGTTAAGGGTATTAGGAGTTTAATTAATTACAGAGAAGGATTAAGCTTTTGGGGTGGTGTTTGAAAATGGCGATACGGGTGTTGGTAATTGTATTTAGACTTGTTTATTTCTTAATTAGCTCTGTGTTGAGTTATAAATGAATGGATTTGTTTCCATTTGCTTTTTTTGGAATTGTACAGCGACGCTCGAAATGTAATTGCATTGAAAGCTGAAAAATACTAAAATTTAAAAAACGATTGTTTCAAGTCGAATGAAGTGTAATTCATTCTGTAAATTGCATGCTTTGCATTTAGAAATTCGTTGTGAGTAGGAACTATTTGTTTTGTCTGACCTAATGCAGATGTCCTTTTGAGTTCAGTTACCTCACTGTGTATAAAATAGATATCAGAACATAATAAGGTTATGCAAAGCAAAACTCCAAAAACTAGTTTCGTTTTTTAGTTTGAAACTAAGTGATTAAATTTATATTGGTTTACCTGGAACTTTCTATTCTCTAGATAATTTTTTTTTTTGCTATTTGTTACTTATTAAACAAACTGATCAGTATTTGTGGATTTCAAATCTTTATGATTAAAGAAAATTTAAGGTACTTTACGTTTTCATTTCAATCTTCCATCTATGCTTCATTTAACATTCTAAATAAGTGTTAATTTTCTAAGAACTTTTCAAATTTCACTGAGTGTAATCAATATCTAAGTAGGAGTTTAGATTTCAAGAAAGCTATTTAGAGAATTGCTGTGATATATATTGCTTACATTATAGTATTGGTTGTGGAATTTCCAATAAAAATTGTCAAACTAATAAAATCTAGCATATCCTTGAAACTGAACTCAAAGGACTTTTGCTGTTGAAAGAGATGAATGTTTGTTAGGTTGTTATTATTAATTTCATTTAACATATCATAAAAAAGAATTATTTGGTAAGTTCGCATGATGGAATTGATTATTGATTACGTCGCCACGCACAAAAACGAAATCGATTTAATTTATTGTTGTGTTCATGAAAAAAAAGAAAACTTATAAACAGTGTAGTTGTTTTTCTATAAATCATACATGCAAACGGAAAATGTGGTTAATTTTTGGTTCACTTATTTTATCTTCAAATAAGTTACTGGGATGAGTTTGATGAACTTGGTGCTTTAGTCTTTGATAGGGTGATTTTGACGAAAGCTTAAAAGCACGAAAAAAAAAATAATTCACTCTACATCATTACTCACCATGTTACAAAACATAACAGCGCTTTGTGGCTTTTATCCCTTTTGTGCTATTTATCCAAAGTATAAATTATATGGAGGGTTAACTTCGCCTGAAAGCTCTTTAAACTGAATCGATACTATTGTAATAAATTAGTTATTAACAGCCTAATTAAGTTCAAACAGGGAGATGTGTTAGTTTGTTTGGTTCGTAATTTTAATCTGCATAAAACATATTTTAATTGGACTAATCATATTAGTAACTTCAAAACAAAATTGATATCAGTTTCCTTTTTTATTAAGATCTGTTTAAACAATGCAATTACCATCTTTAGCTTGGTCTAGCGCTCCTGTTATTTTTCATAAGTCCTCATCAACAATTGATAACCGTGCGGACGGCTCGTTGCCTAGGTCTTATCGATCCTCGTCGTCGGCGGCGCCCCAAAGTCTGTCTTGACGCCACCATATATACACACACACACACACACAAATCTACTCTCTTAAACAGCAGACGCCTTCAACGTCGCGTCTCTGACGTCATCCCGGGAAAAAGGAAAGAGAAAGGACTCTTTCCTGTCATCTGCAGCATCCGCATCACCTCTCACCTCGCTGTCTGAAACTTTAGGGGGGTTAGAATTTCAGAGAGTATCGTCTCCGGCCGCAGAAGTAATCGATTTTTTAAAAATTGCTATTGAAACACAAATTCGTAATTTGATGAAAAAAAGTGTTGGCACTATTAATGGATATACTTCTGTTGACTGACTTTTTACTGTTGAAAGTAAATAAAAAAGAAATGCGAAAAACAACTGTATTTAGTAATAAATTTTGAAAAGGATCAAGAAAAACGAAATTTTTTTCTGACTTGGACCGAGTAGAATTTGTTTTTTGTTTTTGGCTACCAGCCAAGCATGTCTTAACAATGAAAAAGATATATCTTGTATTTAAGCTGGGCAAAGGATTGAAATTATTTACAGTATTTTATTTGCATTCTGAAAGTAGCATGATGGTTGTTTATAATATAAGTGATCATGATCAGTTTTGATAAGGATATGTGAAAGATGTTGAATTCTTGAGAAAGTACTGTTTAAAAAAGGTTCAATGTCTTTAATCAACTTACGATACCAGGTCTCACGAAATTGTCGTTTTGTGGATCGTTTGCCAAGAATTACAATTTACTTTTTGATAAGAAACTAATGAAAACGACCTCTGATTTATAAGATGTGATTTGCTGGGAAATGGAACGCAGTTATTCCGAACAATGTTAATTTTAACTGTCGTCGTCTATTTGGGAAGGAGGGAAGAAAATAAGCCGCCATCTCATTATCGTCATTTTTTGCGCTTTTTACTTCTATGAAATTACATTACTTACTTTTTCCATTAGTTTCTCAAGCTTTCCTTTTATAAAGATTTTTTTTTGTTTGTTGATTAAATTGAATGCTTAATTAGTTTTCACTATAGGTCTACAGAATTTAAAGACTTTTGTTCTTTTTTTTAGCTACTGAAGTACGTTGTCAAGAAAAAACCCGAGGAGGTCTGCGTTACGAGGTCATTTTGAGCGAACCGGAAGTCAAGGCCACCCCTCCCAAAAAGGCTGCTTCTCCAAAGAACAGCATGTCTGTTCAGGATATCGAGGATAAGCTCAAAGCAGCTGAGGAACGTAGACAGGTAATCGATGGAGCAATGATAAGTTTTCGTGTTTCATAAGTCTTTTATTTCAATTTATCTGCATACTTTGATATTTTGCAGCAGAAGTCTTGACGCTTTTTTTAAAACTGGATTAAGCTATTAATTTTTCAGAAATGACTTCGAAGTTTTCGCTGTGTCAATTTTTTTTCTTTTTGATTTTCGTAATTTGATTGCTTTCTGTTAAATGAAAGCTTGAATTGAAGTACAACTCAAGTTGAAGCATTTGGTTTTAATTACAGCAATTAGAATCAAATAAAATCGCAGCTTTGGCAGCGAAAATGCAGAAGATAGAAGAGGCGTCCCGGAAGAAGGATGAACAAACTAGTCAATTTATTTCAGCCACTCGTGATGCTCTCGAACAGAAAATGGAGAATCATACAGAAAAACGCGAAGCATACATAACGGACTTGAAAATGAAATTAAAGGTATTAATCGCATATATTTTTTCATCCTCGAACAAACACTATTTAATCCGCATCAGGATCACATCGAAAACGTAGAGAAAACCCGATTATCAATTGAACAACAGACCGATGAAGTAAGATCGGCTATCGAGGAGAAACTCAAGACGGCGTCAGTTCAACGCGATGAGAATATCAAGAAGATGTTGGAACGTCTAAAGGAACACGTAAGTAATTTGTCTTATTTGAAAACACTTTGATAATTATCATCACACAAATCATAATCATTCACCAAATGCTTGCATGTTTATGTGCATCATATAGGAGGAACAAGTGCAAAAAGTGCGAGGAAGCAATACTTTCAAATTTCAACAATTAGAAGCTGCCATTCAGGAAAAGTTAGACCAAGCACAAACGAGACGCGAGCAGATAGAACAAGAACAGAAAGAGAAATTACGTAATTATGTAAGTAATTTTAGAGGAAGGGACAGAAATAAATAGTTTTTGTGAGCAGCTTGTACATGTATTTTCTTTTTCATTTTTATTTTTTTGGGACTTTAATTAATGTCGCTGTAGAACTCACGTCCTTTGGAAATTAAACAAAGCGCCGAAGTCCGCAAATGTGAAGTTTCGACTCAGCTGGAAACTAAATTAACAATTGCCGAACAAAAACGTGAACAAGAAATACAGCGAAAACTTGAAGCAGCTAAAAAACACGTAATAATTTTTTTATTTTTAGTTTGCAAATTATTTTATTTTCAATTATTCTATTATTTTTATTATTTGCTTTTTTATTTTTTTATATTTAGAATGAGCATTTGATGGAGGTTAAACATTCTATCGAGTCGACGGAAGAGAATCGAAAAAGTGAAAATATCACAAAAATTGAGAGTAAGTTGACTACAGCTGAACAAAACAGAGAAAAGGAAATACAGCGTAAATTGGAAAACATCAAAAAGAATGTACGTATTTTCTATTTGCATTTGGTTTTCATATATTTTCATCATTTTCATTGCGAATACTTTGAATAAATTAATCTTGAACAGGTTTAAGAATAAGTATTGAAACAAGTTTTATTTACTAAAATAATCATTGAATTTGCATGTTATTATTATGTTATTGTGTTTCAGGAGAAACGAGCCGAAACAGTGCGCCAAAACAAAGCGAATCTTCTGGCTCAAGGCACTCCTTCATCTGGTTAAGCATCAGAAAATGTAGTTATATTTTAAATTCATAATCATCTGCTTTTATCAACAAGTCTTGGGTTTTTAGCTCAAGACTAATATCATATTACCGAGAAGATTATCAATAGTTCTGTTCTTCTCAAGTATTGCTTTTAGACTGAAAGATTTGTGATTTTTTTTTTCTAATTATATTTCATTTGTATTTGTTTTTAATAATGTATATTGTATTACTAAATGCTCATTGTTTCTAAATGGAAGTGCTTTTTTTTCTCGTGTTTATTTATTTTTACAAAGTCCAATGTAATTGATAATAAGGCAAATTCAACAAGATATTTTGTTATGTTGAAACTGACCAGCTAGCTTAGCCACGTGGACAATTATTCTAGAGCTTTAAGATGTGTTTTGCGCACTTTTTCACTAGTAGCTAGTTTTGATGAAAATGTAAATGAAAGTTTTATTTTTATGTAAGAAGTGAGGTAAATTAAAATTTTCAAGTAGCTCGATAATGCGTAGTATATTTCTTATAGAAATTTTTCCAGAGATTTTTTGCATTTCAATGCCATTAAGTAGATGGGGCTGGTTACTTGAAAATTTCAATCTGCACAAAATTAGGGGTAAGGTTTTATTGAGTAGTTGAAAAGCATACATTTTTATGTATACTTTTTATAATATTCAATAATAATTGAATGAGTAATCGTTTAAGTGTTTATATCACAACAACCGCCTAGTGCTGCCTTGTGTATGAACGACAGGAGTGATTGGAAATCCAGATTGTGCTTTTTGCTGTAGTTATTTTAGTTTAGTTTAGTTCAAGTAATTATGATATAAGATTATTTGGACAAATTAAACAAAAATATCACTACTGCTTCTGTGATGAGTTGTTTTTCAAATATAAATTTATAGCAAAGAAAAATATTTAGCTAAAACGTAGCATTTGTGTAGTGTCCAGCAGCTATCAATTTACAATGTTTCATACGCTTTCAAAATGTATAAATATCGTTTGTTCAAATCATTCACGTAATATATCAGTTGTGGGGAGTATTTGTAACCTGAATAAAGCTACATTTTAACGTGTTATTTGTAACATTTTTGAAAATTAGTTTTAGTTTTGTTCTATTTTATTTTGTAAGTCTAATGTTGCTTAACAAATATTAACAATTACATTCACATGTTTTATTCCATCATCCATTCCCTCTTCACTGTACACTACCTAGAGTTTTACTACTCAAATCATCAATTACAAACACATAGCTCCATCTTCAGTATAAATCATTTACTACAGAAAAAAAAAACAGGACATTTACAAAAAAATGTGAGTTTCATAGAATGACTCAATATAATTTTGCATATTTATTAGAAAACTTGTAAGGCGTGTTTATACTTTGCCTGCATAATAAAGGGATAGCTTAAAAAAATTATTCTATTAGTTTATTTTTTTGTTTTAAACTTTGTGTATTTGTCAAAGCTGCTGATTTTGGGAGAAAAGGACATTTTCATGTTAGTATTCAACAGATTTCTTCATAAATTACAATGTCGTTACAACAAAACTGCAGTGTTTCTGGAAATAAAATATGACTGTAACTTCCAAACACATTGGTTTATTAGAAATCTACTTCAGAGTACGAAGCACATGTCAACTGTTTCAATTCTTTTCTATAAATGTTTTAGGTTACAGCATAAGTAAAGCAGTCCTACTTTAGGCACTACTGTAGGTATACAAAATTTTTCAGAGGTGTTATGTTTAAAAGGGAAAAATCATAGTCTTCTGATAATTTTTAAGTTTGATAACTATGAATATTTTTTTCATGTATTTTTGTCAAATCAACTAATTTTATTTTTGAATGTAAAATATTGTGGTTGGCCGATGCTTTTGAAATTTGGTATATGGGCTTAGATATTGATTTTAGACAACTTTTTGTCATATCTGTTACACAAAAGGAACTTTACAGGATAACGGGTCTTTACTAAATTTCCAAGGCATACTTGATTTTTCCAAACCAAAATTATGTAACAAATTAGTCTTTAACCAAGCGGGGCTAAACCCCAAAAAATGACAATTTGAATCAATTTTTTTTACAAGAGTCGTTTCACTTATCCGGGGACACTCTGTATATAATAATGAATCCACTGGACTTCTTTTCGGGTTCATTCTCTTACTGTGAAGAAGTAAATGGTGTTGACTTGGGACATTCAATAATTGAACTAAAATACTGTTAAATTATTTATTACCTTTAAATTTTTCAATATTCTGTTTAAACATAGTTTTTTCAAATTTTTTTGCTTTCATGTAAAAATGTCAAATCTCATATTTTTCTAATAGTGGTAATAATTGAAAATTGAAGTAATATACAGAGTGCCCTATTTGTGAAATTCAATTTTGGTTAAACAGAAGATGTTTAAATTTGTCAAAAATATCAAAAGTATATACACACTTTGATGCTACCTATATCTATTTACCAAATATTAACCAAATTTTTTTGGGCCCATATATTTTTGCCCTTCACTTTAATATGTTGGTTCTTTTGGACCATTAGTATCCCATATTCAGACAAAAAAGAAATTGCAAATATTCACCAACATTTTTATTTTAAATTGTATTTAACACAGTTTTTGTTTTCTATATCATATAAATAAAATTTTATAAGATTAAACCGAACGAAGGCTGTTCAAAAGCTATTAAGCTCATTGAGAAAGAGAAATTTGTGTTCCGCCAAATTTTGAATTTCTCTGACTGCAGTTTGAGTTCAGTGATCATTATGAATCGAGAATCGCACTATATGTAATTTCAACAGTTTTTTATTTTTTATTTTTTGATCTGAAACAGTAGTTTACCGTTTTGACTAAACTTCAACATGAAATATCTAAAATAATTGGAATTAACTAACTGACTGCATTTACGAAATTGTTAGTGATTTCTCATCAGAGCAACTACCTTCTGTTTCATGTGAATTACTACCTACCTATTACCATAATGATTTGTAAAAAGCATCCTGAAACCTGACACATAAGCTACTAATTCTACTAAAAAATTTCAACAGTACTGAGTGACAACATGACAATTATTTGCCTTTAGCGAAAACCTTGGTAACATGATATTCTCTTCAGTTAATAACTTTTCCATCGGAATTTATTGCAGTTTTTAAACGACAAAGTCCAGTTGGCTTTTTGTACTTAATTTGTAATGTAATTTAAGAAGATTTTAAAAATTACTAAATACACACTAAAAATATTTGTTCAAGAACGCTTCGTAAACATTAAAAAGAAAAAAACTACAACTGATGTCATTGATAATTTACATTTTAAAGTTTGGACGTGAGTGATAATAAGATCCGTGATGAAATAGGATCATTAGCGTTACAACATTTATATCAAATGATGCTCCACTTATGACTGTTTAAGTATTTTGTAATAAAAATGATCAAATTTAAAAATTATAAATTAAGCGATGGTTTAAAGCACAGTGGATTAGGTTTATTTTCATTCAATTACTGAATGGCTCAACAAAAAATAAATTAATTAAAACACACATAAAGTAGAACAAAATTTAGTTTATTTATTTCTCAGTCTCCTTGGAAAAATTGTATCTATGTAATCAATTCGTTGATAAACAGATTTATTGCTGTTAAACTCACAAAAATGTGAAAATAATTTATTGCTACGAATAATCTTCAATCAACAATTTATAGTTTCAAATTTTTCTAATAGGTATGTAAAATAAATAAATAAATGTATTATTTTATTCACAATTAAAGTGAAGGACCAATTGAACATAAAAAGTAAATCCGCATCGTCAGTGTATAAAATAGACAAAAAAGATGTTTGGGGGATTTTGCCGAAAACCATTGAATCTTTGGTATAAATATCCTTCAGTTGGTACGTTTTTCTTCAGTTGTGAGAAGATTGATGCTGGAGTTGAAATGTTGACATTATTAGTAAGCTATCTTATAATTTATGTTTTTCACAGATTAAGTGAATTTGACTTTTAGTTATTTTCTTGTTTGGTGCTACTTGTTAGTACCGACGCACGCGATTTTTACCAGGATGCTTTAGGAAATATTAAACCAGTCGTCCCTTCAAGGACTAATCCTGATTACAGATATCGAAATTTACCTAAAAGATTAATTCCGATTCTTCGTCAGAACCAAAATATCGATCCTGACGGTACTTACGGATGGGAGTAAGTTGATTTTTTATTTTTTAGTGTAATCTTTCTCATTTTATTTTATTTTTCGTTTAGATATTTAACTGGGAATGGCATTTATGCTAAAGAACGAGGCGGTCTTCGGTTTCAGAAAAGCGGCACACGTTCATTATCTGTTCAGGGATCTTTTTCTTACATATCTCCAGAAGGAATACCAATTTCTTTGACTTATGTTGCTGATGAGAATGGGTTCCAACCAAGAGGGAATCATTTACCAACACCTCCACCAATTCCTCCTGCTATTCTCAAATCACTAGAGTTTAATGCTCTAGAAGAGCAGGAACAGGGAAATAGTGAAAATACGGATGATATATTTCCTTAAAATTCTATTGACTTTGTAAACCAGATAGCACATTTTCAATGTAAAATAAAAATAGTAGCAGCAAACTTTTCTATTTACTTATATATTCAATGATAAACACTTTTTTCAGAATATGATTGCTTTGAAAGAATAGGTTTGCCAACCATCTAATCCTGTCCTGTAATTACTTATAATCTTATACTTATATACTGGGTGTTTCATTAGTATCGGGACGGAAGATTATGGCGTTATAGTAGAATTTTGAGATAATGTAACTAGTGATCGTTAATCTATTAACCGGAAGTCTATCCAATTTTGTTTCTTTGGAGTATCACGGATTTTATCTCTGAATATTTTAATTCTACTCTAAATTGCTAATTAAAGTGATATATTTGTTTTCAAATTGGTCTTGAATTGTTTGAGTTATTGATATTTTTTTCAAAAAAAGTTTTATTTGCATCTTTTCAGAAAAAATTGATATCTTTTGTATTTCCTTCGAGAATAAAGTGGAATTTTGCCCACACAAAGCTAGAGCAACGATTCATAATATCCTTTAAAAAAAATTGAAAATATCTCAAAAAACATTTTGTTTTCTTATGCCAATTTCTACATATTTCAAACATTAAAAACTTATTTTTTTCAAACGAAATGCTTTATATTTTATACGCACTTGATATAGGTTTTTAATTTTCTTTTTTTTTAATATATCACAAGCTAGATTTATTTGTTTTGATTTTTGAGTTTTTTGCTGTTTTTTTTGAATAATTATTCAATTACCTGAATTTTTTCAATAAGACTTGTCCAATGACTGAAACCTTTGTTGTCAACTTTATTGTCAAACTGTCTGTCACGGGATAAGTAGTCATAGTCATAGTCCAGATGAAATTGATTACTTTTTCAAAAAAATGTGAATATTTGGAAAACTGAAAAAAACAGGTAGGCCTTATGCATCATCAAAAGTAAGCAATTTAATTAGCGAATAAAACTGCGTATTAAAATATGGAACATTCCATTTGAAAAAAAAAACAAGTTTCAGGTGTTTGAAATTTGTCGAAAGTAAAATAAGTAAAATTATTCTTTTTTCGGACGTTTATTAATTTTCCTTATAGAATAGTGTAGAAACTTGTTTCATCTAAGTGTCATTATGATAACACAATGACCAGCTGTAAGCTTTCTTTTTTTGAAGACTTGCATATGAAATTTGATTGAATAACTAATTTTCAGCATATTTCAGATAAATAACAGACAATTGACATTCCTTATTTACCTTTTTTTCAAATTCATTTATAACGCTGAACATCCTGTATAATTACTTATAATAAATATATATTAACATTTATAACGCGGTAGGCTGCAGGTATAATTTCAAGAAAAGTTGATATTGTCATTTCACTTGAAAGCATCTGGTAGAAATATACTAGTATGTAATAGTATGTATATATGTAACGTGCGGTCAATAAATTTAAAAGACAAAAATTCGTTAAAAGTACATAAGCAGTTATATGTCTCAACTATGGAACAACAAAGTACATTTTATGGATGATGTTGTACAAATTTAGAAAAAAAAATGGACAAAAGTAGTGAATATCAATCTTCTGCATTATATAAAAGTAGGTATTTTCAATCATACAGTGATGTTTACTGACCTGACCGTGTTTCAGTGTTTGACACTTCGAATAATAATTATGTATTTCGAAAAATTGCAGTAACTAAGACCTAAATTACAGTTAGATTTATAAAAAACACTTTCAATTTTATAAATTCTAAAAAATTCAGTTAATTAATTCGACCTTAACTAAAATTTTGCTGTAATACAACGTTTGAAAATGAGCCAGTTAAAAAATCGCTCAAATTGCTAAGATTTTTGTTGAAGTAGATGTAGATAAGAACTAGTAAGTGTATAAATATACAATGTATATACTAAATTATCAACTGCATTCGATTACTTGTCAGCTTTGAATAACAGTTGAGAATGCACAAAAAAAATTGGGCGGTCAAATACTGGGACAGGTTACACTCCGACGAAAATTTACTGATTGTTCAAAACCGATTCAACATTAGGCAAGTTCAAAATATTAGTTAAAATAACAACTAAAACAGTGTTCCACTGATAACTTTGGGAAAAAAATCTTTAAAAATAAGTCAGCTATAAACCTTTTTTGCTTAAGGTGTCAATAATTGGTACTTTTTAGTAGTAGTTTTTGACATAATCTGATTTTTTTTTTCAAAAACCTCACTTTTCAAAAATTTATAACACATAAACAAGACAAATTAGAAGAACAGAATTAAAATCACTTCAAAGAAGAAGGTTCAAATATTTCGACTCTGCTGCTGAAAAACAGTGAAGAGATTTCTTAAAAGTTCAAAAATTTAAATAGAACACCCTGTTTTAGGCTTTTGTGTATAAAAGAACTTTGAATTTACTTCCTAAAAACTATAACTTTAGGTATCTAATGTAATAATATTAGCAATTTTTTGATATTTTTTAATTTCGAGTAGCTTGATTATGCTTGCCCTTAGCATTAGAATTGATAGATGAGAGATTTTAAAATGAAAAAAGTTGTAACAAAAAACAATTAAGTTTTTTACTGCCAGTAACGTTCGATATCCTAAAAATCACTATACTAAAATGAATAATTAAAAAGATTTAAAGCCATTAACTTTTAGATATCGAACTATTGGCTTATGGCCAATTTCATAGTAAAAATAAAGTCTCCTGTAATGTAAGTAGAGCTAGGACAGTGACTTTGCACTATTTTTCAAGTAAAGACAGATTCAGTATAAACGTTATTTAAGTTAAAAGAGACTTTAATTTTATTATGAAGTTATGGCTTAGTGTAGTAATTACTATAGAAACAATTAGTAGTATCAGAATCATGAATCAAAATACATAAAACTTATTTGTATTTAGAATTGTTAGAATGGCGGTTGAATTTTTCCCATGTTCAAAATTGAATATCATTATTGTTACTGATGGTAGATACCTAAAAAGTAATGTTTTTAAAAGACGCAAAAACTAAAAACAGTGTTTCATTTAAACGTTTAAAGTTATTCAAATTTTGACAAACTTCATTATTTATTTTGCAATGAGCAAGAAATATGTTATTATCCCAAGGTTTTTTCTTCATAGTAATAATTATTTTTTTCTTTGATTTAATAATTTTTGTATAATAGATTTCTAAATAAAGCGTGTTTTGTCAAAAAAGTTATATTGTTTTAAAAACTAAGAAGAATCGCTGAATAAGATTTTAGTTTAAATTAGCCAAAATTCATCCAAAAATGCAAAAATAATCATAATTTTATACTGTAGCTTGTACTGTTCAATTAAAAATAAGTCTAGATGATACAGGAGATTGATATCTACAACTTTTGTCCAAAAATTTTTTTTAAATTCTTTGTTACATCGTTGGTAGGATATATTCTGTATATTGTATTTTGTTCAATATTGAATCGAAAATATGCTTCGTCGTAGTTTTTTATTTGATTTTTTTGTCAAAAATCAAAACTGATTAAATAAATGCATTGAACTTATAGAATAGAGATACTGTTATGGTGTTATGTTATACAAATAAAGTTCGGTTGAAAAATTTCTTTTGACTCATAGCAGCTTAAAACATATTTTATTATGCAACTTTCTATACACTTTGCAAGGAAGAGCGCACTAAGTAAAGATAAATACAGATTTCTATATATTAAGCGACAAGTGTGCACTCTAATATTGATCGACGATTCAATTTTAAATTCAAAGTTTTAAGGCTTACTAGTTTTCTTAGTGAATCAATATTTTTTAATTCTAAATTCTACCTTATTGAAAAATAGTGGAAATTTAGGCAAAATCGGTGCTTGTCAAAATCCCAAATTAATTGACGATTTAACAAAGTTTACTTTTTGTGTAGATCCTGGAATTTTAAAATTTTTCAAAATGAATATAAATGATATTTTTTTCTGGTATCGGTCTTGTTTTGATTATTAAATCATTGAAGTCGTTATAACTCTCTTCATTTGGAAACAACACTAAGCATTTTTTGAAAACACTTCCCTCTCAATAACATAAATTATAATCAACCTAAATTTAAAAGTCTGTTTCAGTTTATTGCTGTTATTAAAAAAAAACACACACAAATACAAGCAGGTACTTAATAGAAAACAGCATCTTCTAATTTGAATAAATATAAAGTTAAAAAATTATAAGCAATCGTTGTTAGCATGATACAATTTTACATAATTAAATCCACTTTTTATAAATGTCACATACTTTATATATTGTAATATCATCTTTGAAGAGGTCACTGTGAAATAGTGACCGACCTTGATGAAGGTTTATTCTTAATGTATATATTATTATGAAACAGTTGCAAAGAAAGAAGAACAAATTGATTATTGATCTGAACCAAAAACAAATTAGGCTCCAGTATGTTTTTTTTTATTGTGTGATTTGTAAGCAAATTGCAGACACAAAGATACAATTTATTCAATTTACGTAATAACTTATGAAACTGATCATTTTTAGAGACAAGTAGTCCAGTACATCACATAACACCTTCACAATTTCCATTATTTATGAGTCTTTTTATTATCACAATTCATGGACGAGTCGCACTTGAATGGGGGAAGATTCATTCTACTGTTCAGCTAATTAACATTTGCTATAAATATGTGGAATCTTTCAAACTATATTATTATAACGCGATTCTTCAACAGCAGAAAACATGTTCCGATTGGTAAGTCCCAAATTAGGAAGATCATATAAATACTTACTACAGTTTAAATTTTAGATTTTTGTGTGTGCGTTAGCACTTGTAGTTTCCGCTGATGTTTCGCATTTATTACGAAACCAACAATCTTTTGGTGCTCCTATTCGAACAATATCAGCTCCTGCAGCTGGCCATCCAGTAGCTATTTTGAAACAAAATCAAGATGTTGAGCCTGATGGTAGCTACCAATACAGGTAAAAACACTTAATAAAATTGTATCTTTTGTGAAATTAGTGTTTTTAAGTTTTGAAACTGAAAATGGTATTGCGGTTGAAGAGCGCGCACAAGTAAGAGCTATTGGTAACGAATTAGAAAAAGTCGCACAAGGGACCTTTTACTGGACTTCTCCTGAAGGAGAGCAAGTGTCAATTTCGTATATTGCTGACGGAAATGGATATCAACCCCAGGGAAGCCATTTACCTGTTGCTCCTCCAATTCCACCGGCTATTCAAAGAGCTTTAGATTGGATTGCTTCACATCCGGAACCTACTGAACAACAGTCGTATTACAGCGGACAAAAAAGATTTTGAATGACTTAAGTCGTTATGTACACAGTGATGTAAAATAGAAATATAGTTTTGATTTTTTTTGAAGATTTTCTATTCTCAACTTTCGGGTCGCCTAAATTTTTTCATTTACATATTTGCGCAACTTTTTTATATATTGGTGCTTGAAAAAAAATGTCAAGATCTTTTCTATTTTACTGAAAAAACTTCAATAAATTTTAGGATTAATGTCAATTTATGAATAATTTGTGGCTAGAATAAGGAAGTGTATTTTGTAAAAAAAGTGGCGCTTAATATTGTGTTGTTCATTTTTATACGAATTATCTAACAGGTTATTTAAAATGACGAAACTTGATCAATAAACTATTTTCTATATAGTTTATTATTTCTGTTCATGGTTTGTTGTGTTTTTCACTAAAGAAAGGTGATTTATTTTCAAAAGTCAAGGACTCTATTATCAGCCTGAACATTTTAATAAAGATCCGCAAAATAATTATTAAAACATAAACTTTCAATTTGTTATTATTGAAAATATTTGAAGAATTTTTTGTTGCAATTTGTGGTAGGTTGTGGCGTGAAACTAAGGGTTTACTGAATTAATATTCCAGTGTAAACTGTTTTTCGAACTCACCATCTTCAAAATGACATTTTTTCGAACGGAGCAGTCAACTGGGAACGTAGAATTCCCACACGAGTGCGCGAATTTTTGCAAAAAACACTGGCCTTTCTGGCCATTCCAGAAATAATATAACTTAATAATAATGAAATCTGGTTAACAAACTGCCATTTTACCAATTCAGGTGTCGCAAATACTGAAGAAATAAAAAGAAATTCGTATTTAAAAACCTTCTTTGAAAACTGTCAAATGAAAAACTGTCAGTTGACTCACTTGATATTTTCAGATTTTTTTGTGTGTACTAATGACGCAACGCAAATTTTTTAATAAAACAAAAATAAATGTTCGTTTCAAAAAATATTATTCAATCCTCGATGTGCGAAGACGTATTCGGCGCATTCGCGCATATCAATCACTTCCTCGTTCCTCGCTCGTGCTTCAACTTTGCGTTTATGCGCGAATAATGTCTTCGCACACTAGGTTCGAAAATTACTATTTCAAACGCTTATGATTACGAACTCAACTGAAAATATTGATAATATTGATTGAATTGAAAAAAAAAAATTAGGTCATTTTCATAATGATATTTATATAAAATATTATAAGCATTCTGTATTCAGTTGATAGATACAAAGGGAGGTCCAAATATTCGCAAATTGGGCACTATAGAACACGAAAAGAAATTCCTAATTAAGGTAAAATACCCAAATTTGGACACTTTTCTGTTTATTGCTATGCTATTTAGGAAAAATAAGAATTCTACTATAGAATATGGTTAGCTGTTCATTTTAGCATACCAATTACTTAATTCTAACATTACTGACAACGCAACTACAGATTAAAAAAGTCAAATATAGTATCGGAATTAAGTAAAGTGAGGTTTGTCATACAAAAATACAGGATGTTTCATTAGTATCGGGACGGAAGTTTATGGCGTTATAGTAGAATTTTGAGAAAATGTAACTAGTGATCGTTAATCTATGTCATAAACTCTACCTTTAAAAAATATTCTTCAATTTATTCTACTTTTGGTTTAACCGAAAGTCTATCGAATTTTGTTTCATTGAAGCAACACTGATTTTATCTCTGAATATTTGAATTCTACTCGTAATTGCTTATAAAAGGATAACAGTTTTTTGAAATTGGTCTTGAATTGTTTGAGTTATTAATTTTTTTTTTTCAAAAAAAAGTTTCATTTGCAACTCTTCAGAAAAAAAATGATATCTTTTGTATTTCCTTCTAGAATAAAGTGGAATTTTGCCCACACAAAGCTAGAGTAAAGATTCATAATATCCTTGAAAAAAATTTGAAAAGATGTCAAAAAAACATTTTGTTTTCTTATGCCAATTTCTACATATTTCAAACATCAAAAACTTATTTTTATTAAATGGAATGCCCAAATTTTATTACGCAGTTGATTTTGGTTTTTTATTTTCTTTCTTTTAATATATCACAAGCTATACTTATTTGTTTTGATTTTTGAGTTTTTGGCTGTTTTTTTTTGAATAATGATTCAATTACCTGAATTTTCTCAATAAGACGTTGTTTCTATAACTACTTGTCCAATGACTGCAACCTTTGTGGTCCAAACTGTTTGTCACGGGATAAGTAGTCATAGAAACAGTACTTCTATCAAGAAAATCCAGATGAAATTGATCACTTCTTCAAAAATACGTGAATATTTGGAAAACTGAAATAAACAGGTAGGTTTATGCTACATCAAAAGTAAGCAATTTAAATAGCGGAAACAATTGCGTATTAGAATATGGGACATTCCTCTTGAAAAAAACAAGTTTCAGGTACTTGAAATTTGTCGAAAGTAAAACAAGAAAACTTCAAATTCTGTTTTAGGCAAATCTAACTTGCTAAGACTAGAAATTAATGAATTAATTTCAGGTGCCAACTAAAATAATGAAATAATAAAATTAAAAACTCAAATAAAAAAATGTTTAAAATATATCAAAAAAAATAAATAAAATAGAAAAACATAAACATCTGCGTAATCAAATATTGGGCATTCCTTTTGAAAAAAGTTTCAAATGGGTTAGATATGTGGAAATTGGTATGAGAAAATACATTATCCTTTGAGATATTTTTGAATATTCTAGCTTTGTGCGGGTAAAATTCAATTTCCTTCTAGAAGATATCAATTTTGTTCTGAAAAGCTGCAAGTGAACATTAAATGAAAAATCAAAAACTCAGCAATTTAGGATCAATTTGAAAAAATAAATAACCAATCAATAAGCAATTCAGAGTAGAATTGAAATAATTAAAGCAAAACATGTAAACCGGAAGTAGAATAAATTTCAAAATATTTTTGGAAAGTAGAGTCTACAACACATATTAGCGTTCACAAATTGCATTTTGATAAAATTTATCTATAACGCCAAACATCTTTTGTGCCGATACTAATGGAACACATTGTATAAATAAGTGAACCCACCTTCCGCCAACCTCTTTTTTCTGTAAATATTTTGACCTCGCCTCGTATCATTAAACTCTATTTTAGGATAATTAAAATCTTTAACAGGTTTTTTATAATAAAATTTACGAGAAATGCATACAGCTGTATCACTAGTGTTTGATTTCATTAAACACACATCTCAAAACTTTTTGTCTATTCTATTTTGAAGCAGAGGCTTTTTCTATTTTCAGGGAAAGCTGAGATGGTGAGCAATGATTAATTGATGGAAAGCCGGCATTAAATTTGTCATATTCACCGTTGAATATTTTGAGTAAATATTTGCAAAGTATCTACTGCCAAAGTTAGGTACGTAGAATGGATATATTATTATTCTTGAAGAACATTTATCGTTGTACGCACATATATTAGTCATCTGTTTAACATATACATTTTATCATCGTTTCCTTTCCGTTTCATAATCGTCATGATGTTGCCTCTAACAACATCAGTATTATTATTACTATTTATATTGAAACAAATTTCCACTGATGTTTTAAATAATTGTAAATCAAAAGAGACCTGTAGCGAATGTGTACAAAATTTGGGTTGCATTTGGTGCATAAACCCGGTAAGTCTTTAACATAATTTTTCATTTTTTCACATAAAATTTCCAGAAGTCAGAATTTCATTGTCTTTATAAAAGTGAGATTCCAAATGGTTGGTGTGAGAATAGTGCGATAATAAATCCAAAAACAAAATTTGAAATTCTGCAAAATGATGTTTTTTCAAGTGATCAAGATGAAGCTGTGCAACTTCGACCACAAAAAATTAAACTCAGTCTACGTAAAGGAGAAGAATACAAATTTTCTTTTCAGTACGCTCAAGCTGAAAATTATCCAGTTGATTTATATTATATTATGGATTTATCAGCTTCTATGGAAGAACATCGAGAGAAATTAGCTAAACTCGGCGATAAATTAGCTAGAACTATGAGAAACATCACCAATAATTTCCGCTTAGGTTTTGGAAGTTTTGTTGATAAGGTCGATTTACCATTCGTCAGTACTGTACCGGAAAAGTTGGTTTTTCAAATGACGTCAATTTCTTTATAAGCTTATCTTTATTTGCAGACTGAAGAGTCCGTGTACTTTGACTAAAAAAAATGGAAAGAAAGTTACTTGTGTCGCACCTTACAGTTTCAAAAACCATATGGCCTTAACAAACGATTACAATCGATTTTCACGTCAAGTTTCTCAAGCTCAAGTTTCAGGAAATTTAGATGCTCCTGAAGGAGGGTTTGATGGTTTAATGCAGGCAATTGTATGCAAAGATGTAATTGGATGGCGAGCTCAAGCAAGACATATGATTGTATTTTCTACTGATGCCGAATTTCATATCGCTGGAGATGGGAAATTAGCTGGAGTTGTCGACTCTAACGATGGCCAATGTCACATGGAAAATGATAAATATACTCATGATTTGAAACTTGACTATCCATCAATATCTCATATTAATTATGTGGCAAAAGAAAATAATATAAATATTGTTTTTGCTATCGTGAATAAGCCAAAAGCTGTTGACTCTTATCGAAAACTATCCGAAGTAATTGAAAATTCAAATATGGGAGCTTTAGACGAAAGATCTGAAAATGTCATTAAATTAGTTGTAGAAAATTACAACGTAAGTCGAAATAATAACAAGTAAATTATTAGTGAAATTTTAGAAAATTGTAGATTCTGTTACAATGTCATCAAATTCGTCGAGTGATGTTGAAGTAAAAATTTCCGCAGAATGTGGTAATCCAAAACAAAATGGCTGTACTAACATTCATATTGGAGAAATTGTTAATTTCACAGCAACAATTAAACCATTAGAATGCAATCAAAACTCTAAAAAACTAATATCAATTAAACCTGAAGCTTTAGATGAAAGCATTCTCATAGAATTAGACGTCTTATGTGAATGTGACTGTGAATCTTCGTCTAGTGAATTCTTTATTTCTCATTCTGATAAATGCTCTAATAAAGGAACCTTGAAATGCGGAGTTTGTGATTGTGATTCTGGCTATTTTGGAGAATCATGTGAATGCAGCAGCGAAAGCTCCCAATCAAACGATGTAACAAACTGTAAAGCAGATAAAAACGATACAACAGTATGTTCAGGACTTGGTATTTGCAAATGTGGTCAATGTCAATGTAACAAAAGAAACAATCCTGAAGAAAAAATTTTTGGCAAATACTGCGACTGTGATAACTACTCTTGTAAAAGAATAAATGGTAAATTATGCTCTGAAAGAGGTACTTGTGAGTGTGGTGGAATATGCAACTGTGAAGCTGGATGGACTGGAGATGCTTGTCAGTGTCCAGACAGTAATAACACGTGCATCAAACCTGATGGTGAAAATTTGATTTGCAACAATCATGGCACATGCAGTTGTGGTAAATGTGAATGCTACGATGAAGAAGTTAGGTATTCAGGGAAGTACTGTGACGAGTGTCCAACTTGTGAAGGACAAAGATGTGAAGAATTACGACATTGTGTTGAATGTCAAGTACATAAAAGCGGAAGATACGACAAAGAAGACTGTAATACTAACTGTACTTCTTTTACTACAAGTGTTGTAGACAAAATTAGTAATGAACTAGACAGTACAAACAAAACATGTACTATAGTCGACGACAAAGTTTGTACTTTTGTTTTCCAATACGAATATCTCAATGATAAACAACTGAACGTAGTGGCTGAAAAAAACAAGGTATGTCCAGGACCACCCAATATTATAGGTGAGATTTTAACAACAAAAAATGTACAGAGTTTATCTATTTGTTTAAAGCTTGGGTTGCTGGTGTTATTGGTTCTATAATCCTTGCGGGAATTATTTTTCTATTGATGTGGAAAATTTTCACTACTATTCATGATCGAAGAGAATATGCCAAGTTTGAAAATGAGAAGGCAAAGATGAAATGGCATCGAAATGAAAACCCATTATATAAAGGAGCAACATCAACATTTTCTAATCCTCTATACCCATCAGCACGAAATCGCGGAAAGAAATAAAACTTCATGCATTATTTATATTTGTTTTTGAATTTTCCTACTAATTTATTACAGGAATTTCTTGACATTTTTATTATCTCACTACATGTATGTTTGAATATTTTAGAGGTTGTTAGATTAAAAATTTCAGGACAAACTACAACTTAGATAAATTTGCATTGTAGTAAATTTGAATAATAGATAACAAGGTTACCCACATGGCTCATTACAAAATTGATCAGTTAAACATATCTTATCTTATCTTCCTAAAAGCAAAATGCTTTTCTTAAATTTGAAGTTAGTTCTAAACATGACACAAATTGTAGCTCTTGCATTTTTATATTTATTAAGTGGTTTGAAATTTTATAAAGGAGAAGTAATGAAGGTATCTATTTACACAAAGCATCAAACTTAAAATAGAACTACATTTTAGGTGTATCAGAAATCTAATAACTTTGATAAAATGGAAGGTAAATATTTAGTTATAAAAAACATTTTTTTTAAATGATCTATATATTACATCTGATCTATTTTATGATGGTGGTTGCATCATAATATTCATAATTATTCATAATGTCAAATTGTGATACTAATGGGAGTGTAAAGTCAGGTCTAATTAGTACATATGCTCATAAAACAAGGTTACTAAGCTATGGGCAGCAATGTTCAGCATAGAAGACCTTCTACGTATATTATCTTCATGACAACGTGCTTACTGATTTCAAAGAAAGGAAATTTGTTACAGATTTTAATTTAATTTTTGCAACCAACTAAAAAAATGGCTTATCATATTTGAGGATAATCGTCTTTCTAGCACTTGCAGTATTAAGGAGCACTTGGCAAACCTCGTGTCCTTAAACCTGCGCATGTCAGAAAGACTCGATTATAATTATATATCATAATATACTATTTTTACTCTCTTTATTCCAAAAAAAAAAATGTTTACTCCTTTTCTTTCAAGCAAATTAATGAAATAGTATAATCTGCAACAACACGAGCCTTATAGACATTCTGTCCGTGTTGAGCTATGTAAATATTTTTTTATCTGATAAATAGGATAATGCAAATACCATTGTACACTATTTTGTTCTTAAACGTCTAAAAAATCTTTGGGATTCGGAAAAAACTCGTTCACTTCTCGATTTTTCAAACTTTCCCTGTTATCAGCCACTTACCAGCCTAGAGTCTATGTATAATATCTATTATTATAAATATTATGGACTTTCAGTTAAACATTTAATAATAATTATTGGATAAATAAAAAATTATTCCAGACCTGGAAAATGAAGACTTAATCTTAGCGAACAGAGAAAATTTTCAGCAACTTGACTCATTTCAAGAAAGTGGCAGTGCTGAAGGTGAAGACAACGGAATTTTCGTAAACATTTTATCAAGAGGTTTAAATGAATTCGAATGAAATAACAAATTATCAAACCTAAATTGCTTATTTCAGAAAACAATAGTTGCAAGCAGACACCTGATAGTCTTCTATGCTCCGGTCGGGGTAAATGTATAGACTATGAATGCATTTGTGACATTTATGAATTGAATGTAAATGGAACGTTAATTTATTATAGTTATTTTGGAAAATATTGCGAGGATTGTCCGTATTGCCAAAGAGATAAGTGCCAGCAACTTCTACCATGCATCGAATGTCACTCATTTCAACAAGATAAAGAATGCAGTTCTTATTGCCAGTATAAATACGAAATTGTTAAAAATTTAAGTGGTAGACAACAAGAAAAGGAAAAAATTTGTGACATTGAAAATAGCATTGGATGCTATTTTAAATTCAAATACTATTACGATGAAAATGCCATATTAATGGTAGAATATCAAGAAGAATTTTCTTGTTTTCACGGGCTTAAAAGTAAAGAATCAATTTATATCCAAGAACACATTTTATTTTTTATATTATTTTGTAGTTTTGATTTTTACATTTTGGAGTGTGATTATTTATATTTTCGCACTTGCTTTTATAGTATCAAGATTAGGACTTTTATCAAAGCAAAACAGTATAACTGAAAGCAGGAATTCTCTTTCAACAGGAAATGATGTGATACGATATAACTTTCCTAACAATACTTGAATAAAAATTTAAATTTGAACTTCTATGCCTTCTAATATTACGCCTGGTGCCAATTCAACTCTGACTTCTTTCCCTAATAAACAATCCTCTTCAATGTATCCATTCATTTTGTTATCATAATCTTTCTTTCTTTCTTTATTTTTTGAATTCTTTTCATTCACTCTATCAATAGAATCATTTTCATTGTACAAAGTTACATTTTCTTGTCTTTTCTTAAGTGAATAAAATGGTTTTTGTTCAACTTCCTTCATTGGCTCTTTCTTGAAATTAGTTTTCCTCAGCATACCTTGAAAATTGAATGGAGGATCATCATCTGAAGAATTTCTTTGAGCGTTTTTAGTTAACTCTGCAACGGGATCAGCTGACTTTGGTTTAGGCTTTGTTGCAGGTCTGATATAATCAAAATCTTTATTAGCAGGTTTTGTATTTGAATTAACTTTTACTTCGATGTCTTTTTTTGGAATTTTAGATGGTATATTTATTTTCTCTTCAGTGATTTTTCTTACTTCGTTTTCGTCATTTTTTTCTTTTTTTGTTACGATTTCTTCTACAACTATTTTAACAAAATGTTTGCTTGTGTCTTCGGATTCATCAATGTCTAGCAACTCTCTGACTGGTGTTGATGGATCTCGGGTATAAGGTGTGTTAATAAGATTCTCTTCAACTCTTGTTAGATTTCCCGGTGGAACCGTTTTAGAAGAGACCAACTCTCTCCAACGGTAGGGTGTGTCCCAAGTTTCAGATTTTTCCACAGATACTCTAAAACATTTGTTAACAATTTGCAAATGTATGTTGTGAATAGTACCCTGGATTAAGGAGTGAATTACACATTTCAAAAGTATCATAATACGGAATTTCATCCAAACGGAATGGAATTTTTCTTGTAGGAATTGACACTTGTTGCAACCACTGAGAAGCAAGAGCTCTTGAATCAATAGACTCCAGTGGAATTTCTTTATTGATAGTGTGCAACTCATAAAAAACTCCAATGTTATAAAAATGGACCTAAAATAAAACAAAACTATAATTTTTCTATACAAAATTTTATTACTTGTTGAGAAAAGTTGAATAAATCTTGGAAATTCATTGCTCGATATAGAACTAACACATGAAAGAGACTATTCTTCCTCCATTTGTCAGCATAACTTCTTATGAATTCACAAGTCTCTTCATCTAAAATTTTATAATCTTTTGCAAAGTCTGCATATGATTTTTTAATAGTCGACTCTCGATAAGCTGAAATAAAAAATAAGCTCGAAATTTCAAAGTATTCTAGTACCTCGTTGAATAATAAAAGCTGCTTCCTCCTCAGTCATTCTTCGCCGCAATTTTTTCTTTCCAAGTGTTGAAACTATAAACTTTCAGTTGTATAATAATAGTCAAATATTCACTCATTGCTTACCACACGTTACTTTTTTTTGTGACATCTCTTTAGCCACCAAACACTTGGCCAGAAACCTTCTTAAGATACTTTGAATTTTGATAACTTTTTTCACATGCGTTTCGTACAGTCTTGCTAAATATTCTTCGTTATAGTACTTCAGAAACACTTTTGACTTCCCTATATCCCAACCTTCCATTTGTAATCTAATCAAAAGCAATCGACAATTTTCCTTATTCATGTCAACGTTTTCATCAAAATCAAACGCCAAAAACCGGTATCTTCTCAAAAACTCTTGGAAAGAGATTCTATGAGGATAGCCTTTTTGACGAGTCTTAGCAGTTTCAGTCACAGCTAAAGCTCTAACTTGTTGTTTAACTAAACGATAATCAAACTTTCCTGGTTCTCCTTTAAGATTAGTTCGAACGCAGCGAACGAAATGAGTACCTCCAGAACCACTACCTACTGATAACTCTTTCAGCAGCTCTAAACTTATGGCTTTAAAAGTGTGAATTGCTGTTCTTATTCGTTTTATTTGTGAGTACTGGAATTCTAATTTCTCAGTCTGTAATCTATATCGTCTTTTTTCTTCATTTTTCTCAAAATCAACAATCAAATTTCCAGTTTTGTTGAGTTTGTTAGTAAAAAGCATTTTAATAAGAGAGTTATCTGATAATCGTATTGTTTCAATCACTTCAGGTGGTAAAAAGTCGCGATTTTTTTCTGCCATTTCTGTCACACAATAATATACTTTTCCTGTATAATGAGCTACTGAAAATTCTGAAGTTCTTGTGACATCCACGTATTCTTTTTCAGTTTTGTGTAGAAAATTTATTATGTATTGGCCCCCATGGCCAGTTTTAGATGCGTCATCTATTACAGAAAACAGTCCTTCTGATTTGCTAAGCAATTCATTTAGAGTGCTTTTATTATCATAGTAACTAAATGGTTGATAGTCGATTTCTTCTTCAATGATGTCTAGGTACTCCCATGCAAATACTCGTTGTAAATAGTGATAATGAAGCTGTTCGTTGAAACAATTGACAAATAGTTCAGGTAGATGATTAGTTTTAATACATTCAAAGCCAAAATAATCGAAGACTTGGACTGAGTACTTATCACCACTTAATTTCAAATAACAAAAAAAGATAAGTACATATTGGAAATTATACAAAAAAAACTTACAAAATTTTCCTTCCTGAACTTAATTTGTAATTAATAACCGCAACTAAATAATCCACTAATCTTGCGTAAAGATTATTTGCAAGAACATCACGAGCGTCTCTTGCTTCATCTGCAGTAGTTTTTCTTCTTACTACTGCACCTTTACGAACCAAGCAATAATTTGTAAGACTCCAACTTAATTTACTTGCTTCGATTTTCAACAAGTATGCAATCTTTTCAATATTTTCAATGTTTTCAATAATGGCACCTTCTGATTCAGACTCTTCAAAACGTATCTCCCCAATTATTAAAATAGCTGCTACTATAGAAAATATAGTATCTATTTGCTCATCATTCATTCCAAAATCTTCAAAAATTTTGAGAATTTTTTTGAATTTTGTTAAATTCTGTCCAATGTTGCATTTTGGACTTTCAGTTGAATCTGCAACACTAATGCGTAAATATCTATACTGACGATCACCGTTAAGTTGGTATTGCTCCAGTTTTTTATTCTTATATAGACCATCGTAAATGTAGTAAAGAAAGTGATAATTTCCTTGAAACCTAAACAGAATGATCAAAATAATAAAAATAAAATAAAACTTACATATCAACTGAAGATATTCTCCATTTTTCCAGTTGGTAAATGTTGAAAACAGCAGCAGTAACTTTACCAGTACTACCGTATTTTATATCTGTCTTGAAAATACATCTGGTGGAGTAATTATTGATAGGAGTTGAAGCGTGAGTTAGAGAGTGAATAAGTTTAATAGCGTCTTTGATTCTTTCAAAATTAATACATGTGTTTTGTCCTAGATAAAGCAAATGATTTACTAAATGGAGATAGTTTGTTGTTTTGCCAGAGCCGCTTTCTCCTGATAGAATTATCCTTTGTGGTATTTGATGATGAAGAGCGTATTGGTAAGCACTATCGGCTACTGCATAAATATGAGGAGCATTTTCGGAACGCGATTTGGAGCGATAATTCTCATGGTACTAAAAATAACTTGCATATTTTATAATCTGATGAATCAATGCAAAATATTTTTTGCTTATCAAATCAAAGAAATATATTGAAAATTTTGGGTTAAAATAAAATCATAATATAAGACTTTTTCCAAAGACTTTACATGCGAGTTCTAAAAAATTGTACTTATTTACAGATATACATAAAAAAAATCAATCTATTTGATCTTTTCACCCACTGTTGTTTTATACTTACAACTTCTCCAAAATTCTCCATTTTCTCATTTGGATTAAGAACCAACAGTGCGTCTCCAACATAAGTTTGAAAAAGATTTTTTTCCATGCGAGCTTCCAACAATTTTAACACGTTTTGCTCATTAATTTGATCCAAAGCTGCTAAATCTTCAAGAAGCATTAACTCTAAATCACCTTCAAATCCGCGTTTTAGATAATTGTTAACTACCGCTACTTCACATTCTGCTTTAGGCAAATCTAACTTGCTAAGACTAGAGATTAATAATTTAATTTCAAGTGCCAACTAAAATAATGGTATTATTATTTTGAAAAATTTAGATTGAAAGTATTTTACATGGTAATTATTTTCAGGAATTTGATTCAAAAATGGATGATCTAATAACTCGGAGGCGTAAGGACGATGTTCAGGTTTTTTAACCAAACATCTATAAACAAAAAATGAGATGTGTAATTTTTAGAGAATTTGATTACTCATTGACAAAATCGACATAGTTTTCTGTCCAGTTTTGAGGTCTGTATAGTTTAGGTGGTGGATTTGCAACAATTTGGAATAAAATTCTAGTAGGATGCATCGAATAATACGGAACTTTTCCATCTCCAAGCTCAATCGAAGTTATACCTATAGACCACACGTCGATTCTGTTATCATATTTTTCTTTATTTCTACCGCAAGTGATAACTTCTGGAGCCATCCAATTGGGAGATCCTACCGAGCCATTAATTTTTTCAAGAACATTATTTAAATTTGCGCTAAAACCAAAATCTACCAATTTCACTTCACCATTTTTTGTTAACAATATATTTTTTGCTTTAATATCTCTATGGATGATGCAGTTTTCATGAAGAAATATCACAGCCTGAAACAATGCAGATATAAAAAGAAAATATTTTATTATTAATTTATAAAATTGATCACCATTTTACACATTTCTGACAAGAAAAAGCTTGGTTTTAAGTTGAAGAACGTCGTCGTATATTACATTTATTTGAGTGAGTAGCACTTAAATATTCCTTTTATCGTTATAAATTGCTTGTAATTGCAGTAATAAAAGCAAAGCTTTTTGAGTTATTTATAGTTTACGCTTACTTGTTCAGGTCAGAAAGAATGCAGATAATTGATGGACATTTTTGAAATGAACTTTATTGAGTGTAAATTTACCTTCACTGTTTCTTTCAAAATGTAAGCAATTTGCTCTTCATTCATGCGTCGATTGTCTATTTGTAGACCATGAATTAAGTCTAAAACGCTGTTGCCTTCACAAATCTTAAAATATTGAACAACTTTTTAATTATAATTTATATTATTTCATTAATTTTACCTCCATGACAAACCATATTTCTTCATTTTTTTGGTAAATCCCATAAAAGTCGGGTAAGTTGGAATGGCTTGTAGCGTCTCTAAGAATTTTATATTCTTGTTCAATGTACCTTCTGGTATTCTTTGTGATTTTTTGTATTTTAATTGCCACATTTTTACAATTGACTTCATTATCAATGGCTGCGTATACTTTACCAAATGCGCCACTTCCTATACAATCTTCTAAACCATATCGCTCTTTAGGATTTGGAAAATCTTCCAATTTAATTTCTTTCATTGTATTGTGTGTTGACTATACGTTGTCTTTAAATCCTATAACTCTCACGACAACTGCTTGAAAAAGGTGTTATGTGGTCTGGACTGTCGACACGGAATGTCTTGTAATTAAGAAATCTCTTCTTTTAATTGTAAGCACGTAATGCACATTGGGGAATTCAAACCTGACCGTCTACATAATAATATGTTAAACATAACAAATTAGTTGCTAATTAAATCTCTTAAATGGTACCTCTGCTACGAGAAACTTAGTAATTAAGATAATTAAAATTTATTGTTGATTGCCATTTATACCAACATAACGACATTAGATTCAAGCACTGACTATTCTAAAGGAATTACAAGAACAAGTCTTCTTGTGTTGTTAGTGGAAATCTTACAACGTTTATTGGATTAAAATAAACCGTCCTCGACCTGTTATGTCTAGCATTTAAATTAAATTAAAGTTGAAAAGTCGATGTTAAATTGAAAATTATAATCTAATAAATCGGCTTTTTATTGTTTCGATTTTTATTCATCAAGGTTTAAGTTATGAGTTTTTGACTTTCTCTCTTGTACCGCTCTTCGTTTGTCGGCTTGTATTCAAGATAATTTTGCTATTTGTCGTCGAAGCGTTCACAAACAACTTTCAAAGAGGTACTTCCAATAAATCCGTGGAAATACCTACGAAGAAAAGTGATGAATTTCATTTCTGGTACTGTTTTATTGTACTCCAAGTACTGTAAAGAACTATTTGCAATAGCAGGAAAGATGTTGTCATGTTTTACAACAATCATTGAAAAAACTAAGTTATAGAGGCGAAATGAAGTTTAAACTGTATTCCAGCTTCTTCGGAATTTTTTTATTTTTGAAAAAACTTCATTTTCTATTTATGGAAATATAAATAAAACTCTATATAACATGTCAACATTTTGGTTTATTTTGAGATTACATTGACTAATACTAAATAATACTGTCGCGTCTTACACATCTACTCTAGATTTACATCAGTTCATTGAATATGTTAGAATAAGAAACGCATCCAATCCTGAGTGTTAATTACAAATAAAATTATATTTTTATTTACAAGTACTGATCCATTCTTCTACTGTACAATTTTGGCATTCCACTTTGCAACACCAATGAAATCTACAGTTACAAGCGTAAGTTCTTTTTTGTTTAACTAAGTCATAGCCTCTTCCACAACATAAAGAAAAACAACTTCCTTCATTCATATGAGTCCGATTACAGTATCTTCCACTTGTACCCAAACTATCTAAATCTAATTTATCTTCGCAAAAATTCGGTGATTTTTCATAATACAGAAGATTAGTTCTTATACCTCGTTTCTGCTTTCTTTTATGAGGAACCCATTGTTTCAGTCTTGTACCTTTCTTCATTTTTTTCTGTTTAGAACTAAAAAAAAAAAATTATTCTGTCAATTTTCATTTGTAAAGAGTACTTACATGTTATTTTGCATGTTTCTATTAGCTAAATTAGACTGATCGACTAAAACTGCTGATTTGTATTTTTCCTTCAGGGCTCGTCCAACTAGGCGTAGATCTGGAGTTTCTTTCCAACAAGTCTTCAACTGACAGCTTCCGGACAAACCGTGACATTTACATTTAACTTGCATGTTTTCAGCCACTGTCTGGAACATTTCTTTGGATAAAGGTAAGACCATGCAAAAGTTAGATAGATAGTTAGTGTGATATTTGTAAGGAAACAGCACGAGTCCTCTTGTTTGTAATTAAATTAATTTTTTCTTTTTTTCGTCAACACACGTGTTCCTGTGTTGCGTGTCATTTCGAAATTGTTTTTCTTTTGGAGGTTGGGAACAATGGTCAAGAATGTGGAATAGAGATATAGTGACCGTCCATCAAAGCGGCAACAAAACAGTTAATGAGAAGATCGGCGCGTGTGGTCCATAATAATCATAATAACACAAGAAACAGCGATGGCGGCCCTTTGTCAAGGGGCTATAGGCGGGGTTTCAGACGTCACGCCGTCATTTAGAATCTACAGCATCTTCAAGCGCGAGCTTTGTTGCTGAGCTACTGAAGAAATGGTGTGAAGTAGGCCTCACTGTTGTGGGTAACATATCTTAAAATTGATGGCTTTTGGGACGTGTCAGACGGTGTATACATATTATATATAGTTTAAGAAAGATATTCTTATATTATTACTGCAACCTCATGACTTATAACAATAGGTATTTCGAAGACTACAAGATGATCATAAAAATGTCGAAATGTCAAGACGATGGTTTGAATCGTAAACATGATTTTAATATTCCGGTTTTCTTGACAATGAGACATGCAATATTGATGCCAAAACCAGAGGTAATAGATAAAGATCAAGAATAAAATAAAATAGAACACTACATCAAACAGTAAAGTTTGATATTTAATGTCTATTTCAGAAAGAATACCTATAGTCGACAGTTTAGGTATTAATTCGTAGATGTCTCTAGAGGTATCACTCAGCTCTCAGTTAGATATAAATTTGAAGCATTAAAGTAATGAGATAGTCGAGGCAGAATCACAATTCGTAAAAAAAGTTTATAAAAATAATTGATGCAATCAATTTTTAAAGATAAAAATTATTGACTTTACGACCTATTACTAAAATTAAAGTCAGTCGTTGAAGGAACCAAAGTGCCTATTCCAAACTAATTTGTAAAAAAAAAAGATAAAAATTGTTTTGTAGAACAATTTACCATTCGCCCAACGTTATTATTATGCAGAGTGATTTCTGAATGTATATCTTCTCCATCTTCTCTTGAATCTAAAAACTTTTTTGCAAATTTAACACCAAAATGTAAATAATGCGAACATCCAACCCATTTCCATGCATTATTTTGCTGTTTTGAACCTCTGACTTTATACTTATGCTTATCACAGCCACAATTTATCAATAATCCTTGACTACAAGCTTTAGCTACTGCAATGACGACGCCAGCTGATGATATAGCGTGGGCGAAAGCAGTTTCCTTGTAACCTAAAACAGAGAATGATTTTTAATGTTAGAAGATATTTAAAGGAGCTGACAAGACAAGCAGTGCTCACAAATAAACTGAGAATACATCGGTAATAAATCGTAAAAGACGCACGTAAGGCAGCTACAAACAAGGTATGAAGGAGAGATAAAAATTTTGAGGACAAGTACTATATAGGGTATTGGCTACTGTTTTATAATGCAGCATTGAGAAATGTTGACAATCGTAAATCTTGAGCAGCGGGCCGCTCTCTTAAGAGTTGTACAGTTCGCGATTACGCATGCCGAAGGAAGATGGATTGGTCTCTGTCTCGGCTAAGAAAAAAATTGGACATTTTCTCAAGACCTACCTAGAATTTATTCAAATCTTGCAAAATATGGCACTCAATACGTTATAGAAAATAAAGCACCAAAAGCTAAGGACCTTGCAATGTAACAAAAAGTTCTCCCTTTTCTTTTGGTTTTTCCTTCGATTTTATCTCTCTAAATACGTAAAACTGCATTTTGAATGCCTCTTTTGCAGCAAGCTGTTTAATATTATTCCTGAAATAAGGAAAATCTGATAATTCTAATTACCAGTCATTGCATCTACTAATTATTTAGCAATGTTCGTTTATATCGCCTTCCTATGAAAACTTATCTTTCGTGAAAGCCAGACGTTAACCAAAGCTTGAACATCTTTGATTCATTATTATCAAAATTGATGGCTAGAGACAAATTATTAGAGTAAGTAAAATGTTTTGATTAAATAATTAATTAATATTAACTTTCTGGTTGATTCCAGGATTTTAGTTAAATTAGGTCGGAAACACTGTTTCCAGACTAAGTGAATACCGACAGATAGTTGAATAAATTCAACTAGGTAGGTGATTTCATTCCTAACTTTAAGAAAAAGGTATTTTTTCAATTTTGTACAAGATTTTCTTTGATTTCTTCTAGATTTTCCCTAATGGTTCAGAATGATTTCTCAAAATTTAAACAATTCTAAGTTTTCTGAAAACTTTTATTATAAGTATATAGGGTGAGTCATTAATAATGGTACATAGTTGAGTGAAAGCTGGCCGTATAAGAATACGATTTAACACAACATACCTTATCCGAAAGTTACTCCCTTTCATTGTACAGGGCGTTAACGTTGATTTTTTTATTTCAATTTTTGACAAAATCTCAAAAAATACTGAATGAATAAATTTGAAAACTTGTACATATAGTCTTTATGAAACAAGAATCATCATTTTTTAAATTATGAAATAGAGGTAGTTAGGTAGTAGATTTTTTATGATAGTTGGCTTAGAAATTCGAAATGACTGAAATTATGAAAACTGATTTGATAAATAATCAGCTTTGTCTTCATCGTTTTTGAGTATCAGTACTAAGGAATCCAAAAATGAGAAAATTAGTTGTTCTGATGCCAGTTTTGTCTTAGTGATTTCAGACAACCAATATAACAAATTAGCGTTACCAGTTTCAGTAATTTTAATTATCTGAGCCTACCACGACCGTAATTTGTCAAACTGATGTCAGGTATCGGCAAAATTCAATGCCATTTATTTTGAAAACGGTGTGGTTCTTTGAAATTTGACAATTATACCATTTTCATTAAAAATCAAACATAGTTTCATAATCTGTAGAAAAAATGGCAGATCAAAAGAACAATAAGTTGTAATTTTCTAATCATAAGACAAAAAAAGTGTAGTTGAGTAGGTGTAACTAGCGCCCTTTATGTAAAAATTTGAGTGTGAAATTCTTGATTCTTGCACAAAAAACACAAAATTGCCAATTGTTGACGTAATTGACTGAACCATTCTCAAAATTCGAACAAAAATTTAAAAAAATGTTCAACTTTAACACCCTGTAGGCCGATTAAGAGCCACGTTTGGAGAAAGCATTTTAAGCTCAATCGCATTTTTTTAAGTTGAGGTATTAGGTACCTCTTAAGCAATGTACCATTATTAATGACTGTATATAGAAAATTGGCAAAGTAGCAACGTGCAACAAGACAATTAGAATAAAAAGAGAAAAAAAAGATCTATTCACATTTCAGAATAAAAAGATTAATATTTAGTTACCTAATAATACTCATTGCTAAATATTCTTTTAAGTTTAAAATTTCTATACTAATACCTTTTGAGAAATTAACTAAGCGCATACCTAGGTGGCACAGTAATTTGTATGTCAGCTCCTTACTGTGATAATTTCGGCAATATAGCCAACGATTATAATCATGATGTTATACTTCTAAGAAAAATAAAGTTTTTTATTTAGAACTGTATTATTTGTTTTGATTATTGGATATATTCTCGATTTCTATAACAGGCATTTTCAGTTATAATTTAGTCTTCTGTAACATGTTTCAAGTAACAAACGAAAAAAAATCCGAATAAGGATGTTAAACGTATCACAAACCGTCCTGAGGGAGTAACAGATTTATAGCCTTTGGAATCACGTCGCATCAGTGGCTCTGGTAACGTCAAGCGTTGACAGCGGCGTTGAAGAGTCGTCCGTCACAAGAAGACGTGTCTGCATCTAGAAGAAGTCGGCAGCTGGAGGCCATCCGCATTGTCGTGATTCAATTTATATGGAAATGGTGGACAGTATACGTGCCGACAATTATACCATTCCTGGCAATATTAGATAATCAGTGCCGGTGGTCGAGACAGACGACGTCAATGCATTGCTGTCTTAAACTGGACCGATTCAAATGATATTGGTTGCCATAAGAGTCGTCGGTTGTTGTATGGCGGCAACGTAATATGCGAAATGTTGGGTCGATGGTTAATTCCGATTTACTTACACGTCACGAGCATGCCGACTTTGCACAAAAACACAACAAAGACAACCAAGAGCAGACGCGCCAACTGTTTGCGAATTGCTAGCATTAGGAATGAGAAATTGTTAAAGAGCTTCCAGAGGGTGGAAGTGAATTTTTTGTACTATATATTAATAAGCATTATTCTTTCTTTGGTGCAAGTTATAAAAAATCTTCAATTAGACAAATAAACTCGAGAAATATTATAATCTGAAATTTATGTCTCGGCAAGTTTCGCATCTTTAAACCTGCAAGCGTTAAAAAAACTCGTTTATTCTCTTATATTATAACACGAAGTGTCCAGAGATGCTCTTTGAATAAAAGAGGGATACATTCTAGAGCTGATTTTATGTTGATTAAACATAAATCACCTTATTGAAAATTGTTTGGTTACGGAGCTGAGACCTCTTTAAGTATAGCGCACCAACAACGGTTAAATTCAAATAACTTCAAAATAGATTCCAATTGAAAGATGTCATTTTGAAAATTTAGTTCTTGTATTATTTACAATCAAATGACGTGAATGATTTTTTTTCATTGTAATCATTACTCATTTTGGTATTTAAAATTTTAAATTGCAGCATTCTCATTTAGGCAATTTAAGTTAAATCCACATGCTCTAGAATTTGTCCCTTTTTTCTTTTAACGGCGTTTGTAGACACCCTGCATCAAGAAATTATTAACGTTCGTAATTTTCACAATTTTTTTGATATTTTTTCGTAAAAATTGCCTCTAAGTACTTTAAAGTTTTATGTATGGTAATAACTGATTTTCACTTGTAGTATCTACCATTATGGTTTAATGCTAAATGGCTTCAATATTATATGTAAAAAATAACACTTCATTTAATTAATTCTCAAATCAGCTACCTACTACTCATTAAATTGCAGCCTTGGAAAATAAGAATTTTACGATTTTTATTAAGACTATATTATTAATCTGCTCTGTATGTTATAAAATTTTAATTTATAACTCTATTTATTTCCAGAATCTGAAAAATTGCTAACTGTTTGTCAAACAGTGCATTAAATAGAAACGTCCACCTATTAATAAAGCCAATAAAATATTAATGAATAAATTATAAACTCGTGTTGAGATAATTACATTCTGAACTATTATTAAGCAAATATAATAACATCCGGAACAAGCGTGTACAGTAGAATTAATCACTTCTAACCATATGATTTACATATCAACTAGTGATCTCTTAACTTGAAGAAAAACCCGAAAACCGACAAATGACTTGAAGTATAAAATTATCAATTTCAATAAATAAGTAAATAATTACTTCCTGTAAAACATTCTGCATATTTTACATTACATTAATGAAAAAAAATCTTTTTGACAAAAATCCAGTCGGTATGTTAGTATTTCCCGGAACAATTCCACACACGTTCTATAAAGTTCCTTTCTTAAAGAATTTTGATTGGTGTCCGTCCATTTTAAACCTGATGGTGTTTAATTTCACGAAGCGATTATTTACTAATTTCAGCAGATTTTTTTGTAACCAGTTCAAAAAAGTGTTAAATTTGCTGAATAGTTTCTTGAATTGGACCACCTAACAATAAGTGTCGATTAGCAATTTCACTTTAATTGTATCAAAGTATTTAAGTGCTAATAATAAAACATAATTGGATGGAAGCTGATAGACGTTCTTCATTGGAGGTTTCCTTCCTTATCGGAACATTAAAGCTACATCTTCGAGTTACTAATTTAATGAATTAACTAAAAGCAATATGCGATGCTTTTAACACCGCATAATTTTACATAATTTACCAGGTTTCACTTTTACGACCGAATGCAGTGTCAGTCGACAAAAAAATGATGCATTTTCTCAAGCAGTAAGATGCATATCGAAAAATTTTTTAACTTTATAATTTATTACAAAATCTTAAGTTTTTAACCAATTTTTATTTGGATTAATGAATGTAATCTCTGAAGATAGATGGAGAAATGCGTATCAATAAAAAATCAAAATTATTAACATTCTTGGATCAATTAGAATTTTTTCAAAAATTTCAACTCTTATTTTATTAACGACGCTCTTCGAGTGCTAAATAGTCAAGTTAAAAATTTTTCTGGGATCACCAGAAAATTTGTAAATTGGATTTAACTTACAAATTTTCAATTCAAGACAAATCTGAAAATTGTAATGCTTTGCTTGAAAGAAATCATACCAATCTGATTATAATTTTGACTGACTGAATATTTTAAACTTTATAATTCATAATTACTAACTGATACAAGTTTGAAACTTTTTAATAATATTTTTTTCTTTTTACAAATTATATTATGATCCAATCAGCAAATAAAGACAAAAACGCCAACAGATCACTCAAAACTTTGTCTACATTATTTACATTACACGAGACATTCCTTATCCATTTTTTTTTTTAGATATTTATAACACCTTGAGAAAAAAATGAGTAAGTCCAAGACCTGTACCCAATAATTTGGTATATTTTAATGTAAGTAAAATAAAGGTTTTACACTTGTTATACTTCTTTGGCTTTTCATTAATGAATGCCCATATTTACACTTATATATGGATTTATTAGTTGGGCATTATAAATCTGTTTAAATTTGTGCATTTTATAAACTCATTTCAAATTAACTATTTTGTGAATTTGTATTGTTTTTTGAGACAGCATTATAGGCACTAAATGTGGGTAGTCTTTCAATCTTTTAGTATAAAAAACTGTCAATTATGAGGAATAAATAACAAGAATAAGAACAAACATTCAAGAAATTTAGTTTTAAATCCACCACGTTTGTCATCTTAACCAAAAAAATTTACCAACAAAATTAACATTTTTTTTTAATAGAGGTTGAAATTGACAACTGATAATAATCAAAAAGTCTATATTCTAGTGTAGAATTGAAAGAAAAATGTATTATTATTATTACCGAAATTATTGGCTCACTAAAACCGCAAGTAAAACTGTTAACATTTCATATATCTACATTTGCGGGCGTAGGTTCATTGTCGCAAGCCGGTCTCCATGCTGTTGCGATTCTGTCTAAAAGGTGACTTGCAAGAAAAAACCGTATCTGCAGTGTGAGACACAAATGTATGCATATTATGGGATGGGATTCAGATATTCTGTTTTGCGATATCGAAGATGCAAGATTTATTGAATCATATGCTACTGAGTTGCAGACCAGGCGCAAATGAGATTCTACCTGCGACCTTCGACAAATAATTCATTCAAAGATTTTTAGTGTGTACTAGTCTTTAATTAAACGTTCTTTAAATTAAAAAAAAAGTTCTGCCTTTGACGAGTTTTGGAGATTATTCTCAAGTGCAATTTGATATTTTGTGTGCTTTCTGAACATGAACGAAGACAAAAATGCATTAAATAAAAAAGTTATTATTGAAATGTTCATGTTTTATGTATGTTCTGAAAAAATGAATCAAATTCCTTAGTATCCATCTAATTATTGAAGGCAAAGTACCTACAGAAAATTGTATACGTAGTTTTTGTCTCAACGATTGATTTAACTAATCATCGAAATAACGAAATTATATTTTCAGTCTTTACTAATTTGACAACAGAAAAACTGTGATTAATTATCATTTTGATAATTTCATAACAATGAAGTAAACTTTAATGAAATCTTTTAAGCCATTCAATACAATGTAAAATGGCAGATTTAATTACCTCCAGTTGTATTGAACACATCAAAGTCAATGTAAATAGAGTAAAAGTATCCCACTAATTATTGCTCTTTTTAATTAAACCTATAAAAGGCCAATAGAAAATAACTCATGTTTCTCTTTACGCTCTGTAATTTTATAACAAAATAATTAGTCATTATAAAACAATTGACTTAGAGCTTCGCCTCCGTTTTGTAACAGACAAGATGACGGTTGTAATTAAATGCAATAGCTGTGGCAAATTTTATGTTGCTAATCGACAATAATGGGTTGTAAAAGTATTCGCCTTTAGTGGTTAAAAGATTAAATTTACATTGGCCGCAAGTGCAGTTGTAAGACCACAACTATGCGCAGCTATTAGACATCTTTTTTACTATTTTTCGCTGGATGTAATTAAGATTCAATCGTAAGGCTGGTTGCCTATACGTTAGTTTTCTATTAAAGAGCAAAACCCGACTGTAAAGGTATGATAATGGACCGTGGCGTCTTCCTGGCAAGCTACCCTAATAATGTCATTAATGTATTGTCAGCCCCTGTTAAGCTCCAAGGGTGTATCGTTGTTCAGTGACAGCTTCACTGTTTGCTATGAATGAAGCTGTCATCGAGATACCTACAGCGTTGGCACCTGGACACTGCTAAGAGACTATTGTTTGTAAATATATTGCTACTTATATTTTTCTCCAAAAAATGCTAATTGTGTGATTGAAGCGTTGAGAATTGTTGGCAACTGTGAAGTATATTCCATTATGTAAAGTGTAGAATGATTTGTTGCACAATTTCATCATGTTAACACATAAATAAAATTAATGCAACGTTGTTTACTTCGATATGTTTATTTTTTCTAAATATTTTGAGGTGGGTGACCATCAAACTGTTGACTGGACTTTATAAGACAACATTTTTGCGGGTATACTTGGGTGGGTGTTGATTTAAAAGTGGAATTTTAAGACTGTCTACAATTTTTTTATGATCATAAATTCATATTAAAAGTTTATAATGTCTAGACGATTCGACGTTTACAAGATTTAATCAATACGAAGACATCTCTAAATTATAGTTTGTTTATTTGGGCTTTAAACAATAATTTATCTTCCAGGCATTGGCCTGGGTCTTTGCAAATATTTTTATAACTTACCTTTCCGAAAGATGGTGCTTGTGTACGGATTGTTTTTTCTCGCCACCAACGATGAACAATTCCATCGATGCTGATGAAATTGATGCTGGCACTCTTTAACCGCCTGTTGAATTCCCCGAAGAGCCGCCGCTGTAACGTCAGGTTTTCTCAAACAAAGTTCCATTTGAGAACGAATTAATCCAGGCGTCTCTCTACAAACTGTAGTTTCAGCATGAAAATTAGGCCTCATCAGCATGCTTCTCTGACGATTTGAATGTTTCCCCAGTACGGTACTGTAAACACAAAACTAAAATTTACAAGAATTCCTAAAGAAAAATGTTGAAAAAAGAGTTACATTCGAATTTCGACTAATCATCAGATTTTCTTTGTCGCACTAATTGGGTTAAGATAGTAGTGTTTTTGTCTGGCAGACCTTGATGAGAAATGTTTAAGTTATGTTGATAAAAGATTTGATAGCGACTGAGGATATGCAACATTTGTCAGGTGTTATCTTCAGTCGAATGGATAGGACAACGATAAATGAAAAGCAATTATTTTGTAGAAATTTAATTTGGTTGCTCGTTTATAAATTAGGGAAAAGTAATTGAAAATAGCTCAAAATATGTTGTTTTAATAAGAATTGATTTGAATCTGTCGTATATTAAGCACCTCCAAAAGCGTATATTGATTCTATTTCACTGCCTATTATTGCTCCCAGTAGAGTTGTCTATCAAAAAACAAGAAAAGCTTTGATGGTTATAAGATTCCGCAGTGCTCAAGTATTCCATTCCCGATTGAAAGTCATCCTGTCAATACCCACTTCAATTTCGCCCCATCTAGATTGATTAGCATTCAATTGCGTCAAGTGCAATCAATCCAAGCAACGTATCTTTATCTCAACTGATCAATCTTTTACGATGCTATCCAATAAAATTAAAGCCTTCTTTTAAACGTTGACGTTTCAGATTCAAGTTTATGGAGAGCGATTTAGACAAAGTCGGTTTTAATGTATGTCACGTCACTCCGAAAACATTCAAATGACACTCAGTAAATAAAATTCAAAACAAACTTACTGACACAAATTTTTTATTGGTTTTTGAATTAGAGAGATATACGGGTTTTGTCTCTTTAGAACAATAGTCAGAATTGTTTTTGAAAGACGTTCAAATCAACACTTATTTTTAATTAATCAACTGTACAATAAACTACAAGTTTGGCACTAAAAAAATTAACGACTTGCTATTATTCCTCCACTTTTTAAGCAAAGAAGCAGAGGCAAACCGTTGTAATTGCTCACAAAGTGAACTGTTCTGTCATTAATAAAAAAAATTAATTTTCAAGATGAATGGAGATGGATTAGTAGACAAAAACTTTTTTTCGTTTTGTATTTGCACTGTGTATTGCTTAAGCATTATCTTGTTAGCGAAATGATGCAAATATTTTCTCACCATTTGATTTCTACAGTATGTAATGACGATTCTCATTACAGACTCTGCACTATTATAAAGATAATAGCTATCATAATAATTAACCGCATACTCCTAAGAACGTAATCATTATTACTGCTGATGATAATTTTACTGATTTATAAAGTAGCTGTATGTTTACCCAACACTGTAAAATTTTTCAAGTGTCGACCTGGTTCATTAAAATATTAGAAAATTATTGAAAGTGGTATAATAATAGTGCCTTTTCAGAAGGTGAACTTTCTCTGCGGCTAGTGGATACGTTCACTTTTCGGATTATGCCATTATTTCAACAAATAGTAATTGAGAGCATTGGATAATGTAGTTGTTGAATAATAGGAATAATAAATTAAATCAAAATCTTTCAAAAAATAATTCTAAGAAGAAATCCCCAAATAAGCAACGCTGAAATAGAAAAATTTTAATTCCAGATGAACAAGATTTAACAAATAAGCTAACGAAATTTTATAATTTACCAAGGATCGAATAGGCACCTATATGGATACAAAAACAATCCTAAAATGTACGCATTTTGACATATAAATATGTGTTTAATTGTATCATAAAATTTCCTGCTTGGACGCTGATCGAATAATTTTTTTTATGGGGGGTGAAATCAATCAAATATTATATTTCTGCAAAGATCAACTTGGATATTGTCATCTTTCTTGATAAAATCTCTAGTAATTTTGATTCAATTAAATTTTTGAAGTTTACAATTTCCACACATATTTAACTCTTTGTTATAGAAGCTCTTACGGGATTTGGCCGCCTAAGCGCTTAAATTTATTACTCTCTATTAACCGCTTCCAAAGTCTCCAAAAATAAATGTAGTCGATACTGCTTGAAAGAATTTTATTGTCGCTTTGATAAACAACATATAGACCAAAATCTATCAAATTTCAATTAACGTTTCGAAAAACATTAAGAACCGCAACTATGGAGTGTGTCTTTTTGTAGATTGATATTACATTTTGTGAGCTTCAACTATACAATCATTATTTTGGAATGACTGTACTTACATATAATTCCATATTTTATAACATAAAATTTTTACTAGTGTATTAAAACTGAAAAAAAGCAATGTTTTTCATAAATATAAGTCTTAGTTGTTTTTCATAAAAACACTCAAAAACTTATACTAATTAGATACAGAACCCAATTTTTTTAAATTAATCATCTCAATAGAGAATAAAGAAGAATCACATACTTAAGAAAAAAAAATTACATTTTTAAAAATTTAAAAAAAAATGTTGACAGCGTTTTTTTATAAAAAGAGCGCGAAGGCAAATCCTTATTCTTTTCATAAAAATGAATCCAAATCTGTTAAATTAAACCTCTTTGTTGATGACTATGCCAAAACATAAATTTTTTTCCCAATTATAATTATAACAAAGACAAATTGGTGTTTGATGAAAATTTGCAAAAAATTAATTATAATTGAATAAAAAAATATACAAAATGGAACATCTAAATAGATGATTGATAATCACATTTTTTTTTCTGATAGTTTTGATGTAGTTGAACAGTTGAACTCACCAGGATAAGAGTCCCGTAAGAACGGCCAGCACTGCCGGTAAAAGCCTCGCCATCCTTGCAGCATCTCGTCCGGAATTATCCTTCAATTTATAAACCTCTTCTGTCGTTCATATTTAGTATATACAGTTCGTTCTTCGAACCCGGAAGTCTTACGCGACTAACACTTTGCCATCACTGACATAACAAGAACAAGCGGCTCTTTGATAATAATCAGATGGGGTAGAAGAGACTCGCGCAGACTGTGGGGTGCCACGGAGGGGATATCGGGTACCTCAAAGCGAATGTTGAGAGAAGGAGGATACCTCTTACCTCTCTAATTACCGCTACCTCTGCCGCTAGCACTTGATTGTCACCGATGCTACTTGTTTATGATGTCTTTGTATTAGACGAAGTACATGAGTTAGAATATGCACAACGACATTTGCATGCATTTTTTTCCATGGATTTAACACTTCACAGGATTTCGATTCGATGGCTGGGTTGATTTTATTCTGCTCGCTGGTTTTAACGACTCAACCGAGAAATCACTGTAAAACTGTCAGCGTGGTCTTAATTAATATTTAAATTAGCGAGGTGATAGACGGCGGAAAAATGCACAGTCAGTTGGAAAAACGGAAAGTACACTTGACTTGAAGAAACAATAAATTTTAAATAATAAAAATGAATCAAATTTATGCTTTATATGAAAAATTAACAATACACGACTCTTGTTTTATTTTAATTCATTGATTACTCAATTTCAAAAGAAAAACTTTTGTTTATTCCAATTAATAAATAGGTTTATTTTTTTGTCAAAGAGTTTGATGTTTTTTATGCACTAATTATTTTAGATGTACAAGCGTCCATGCCATTTTTATCTGTGAAAACTGAAATTGCAGAAATCGTCTTTCATGAATTATTCTGAAAATCAACAAATACTTCGGAAAAATTAATAAATCGTAAATTCAGAAAGAACAAACTTTGTGAAATTAAAAAAAAAGATTCAGGCTTTATATAAAAACCTGGAGAAACCTGCATGTGCTACTTATATGTATATAAAGCAGTTTAAATTTTTGTGCTTTGAACAAAATAATATTTGAATTCAACCTGAATATTGATTATCTATATGTTTGGATATTGGATATAACAAAAAAATCTAAAAGTTTCAACAATATCTAACACCTAGTTTTAATTTACAAAAGTTCTTGATTGTAAAACAAAATTATTTTTCAGATATTCATAACCGTAAAAATAAATATTTAGTTATGTACCTAATAGGGTGAAAGTCAGTATTTTATTTTTATAATCATCAGAATAGTTAAACGCAAAATGTTGGTTATAAAATAGAGAACCATGTCATCGCTAATGACATCGCAATGATTTTAAAAGAAAAAAAGCATATAACACAAAATAAATCTATCACAATATATTTTCACTCTTGTCACGCCATAATGAGAAGATCAATCATTCTTGGCACGTTTATTTTGACATAAAATGGCATCAGTGTGAAGAAACGATTAAACATCTCCGACCCCCTTTTAAGGAATCGCAATGTTTGTTATTTCATTAAATTAATCGCACTTTTACCCGTACAGATTGTTTATTTATACTAAGTGCGACACCTGGAATTTCAGTGAGAATGGAAGTCAAAAAAATATATATATATCTACGTGGTGGTTCTAAAAGGCAAACAATAGGTGTTATAAAAATGGAAAGATTTCGGGGTTATTTGTGAGTTATAAACCATGAATATTGGGTTTAGGATGGGCATATTAGGCATGGTAGTGATTTTTTATACAAGTACCATCGGGAGTCAGTCCAGTGAGCATTGTGAGCTTCAAGACCCCACACAATACAATTTCATTAGAGGTCTACTGTTGAATTTCGCAACGGTCCAGTGCGTCGGATTTTCGACAACAATTCGATAATTGTTGCGAGAAAATTCTTTTTATGTTAACAGAGAGTAAACGCAAGAATTCGGACGAATTATCCAGATTATTATGAAATTCTGAAGAGTTAATCTCTGTAATATATTTCTACGGTTTTTTACACGCTAATGGTCACAGATCCATGAAAAATATTCGTGTAATTATCCACTCACATTATTCTTCCAAACGCAATTATCTTCAACATACTTCGCCTTGTCAATAATAATAAGCTGGACCTTGATCTTGGAGATGGGCGGGCGTAGACGCCAAGGCGGAGCCTTACTCCTACAACCTCCCAACAACTTGCTACAACAACGACATGGACTTGATTGATTTGCTTTTGCTGCCAAAATATTAAATACATGTTCCCACGACCAATCGTACAAAATCAAGATTGGATTGTGAAAGGAATCCCCACTCGTCGCATCTTTCACCATGGCAGACCAATTAGGATGTTTTTTTCCAACCAGTTGACAGCAATAAAACTAAAATTTCACATTATCACGATCAACACATATAATTGATAGTATACTATAAATACCCAAATATGTGCCGACATCAAAAATTAATGTGCTCCATGAAACAGAAAACAAAATGAAATTTAACCTAAGTTTTATCATTTCAGCTAAAACTGAAAAATTAATTTAATTTATTTTTATTGTGGAATGGATTTATCGAAAGAGAGGTATGCACTAGCTTTTAAAAAGTTCATACAATCGCTGCCAATGCAATTTAATCTACAGAAGCCCAACATTTTTAAATAAATTCCATAGACTTTGAACAACATTCCATTGGGGAAAGACTGAAAGAAAATGGAATGCAATCATTTAAAAAATGCAGATTAATTTTGAAAGGACTATGTTGAAACGAAAATTATTTGAATACTTTTACAAACAAAATAAAACACAGATCAAATTTATTCAGTTTTATTAAAATAAAAACAATATGCTCTATTTACATTTTCAATTACAAAAACTCAACAATTTGTAAAATTTGTCGAAACATTACATTTATTTCAACACTTCAACTCCGTTTATAATAACAATTACAAAAATGTTGAATTGGCATAATAACCATTATTCTGTAAAGCGTCTTTTAATAGATAATAAAATTGGACTTTACTGTCATCATTTAATTGCATAATTTTTTCAAAAAGCAGTTGAACACTGGGACTTCTAACAAAAGTAAAAACATAGACATTAACAAAAGTTGCCATTAGAAATTGACAATCAAATCGATCCATAATTCCACCATGTCCAGGAATTGTACCTCCAAAATGTTTGAGATTGAAAGCTCTCTTAAAACCTGATGCACAAAAACCTCCAAAAGGCGCTATAATACTTGCAAAGAGAGCTAGAGATAAGAAATGTATCATAAAAGGATACATTTTCGTTGAAATAGGTCCCACTGAATAAGTTTTAAGAGTGAACAAATAATTTGGAATGCATTCCGTAGACATCCTGATTCCATACCCAGTGTCGTGATATTCTATAGGACAAATAAAATATTTCAGCTGGCACATCCAATTTGCTAATACGTATCCTGTAACAAATGTTCCAATAATGCCTCCAACAAAACCTTCCCAAGTTTTTTTCGGAGACAATTTAATTAATGGATTTTTCCCACAGAGTCGTCCAAAAACATAAGCGAATATATCGTTAATAATCACTAAAGATACTGGAAGAATTAACCAAATCAAGCCGTTAAAAATATTTTCAATAATCATGTAAGACTGTAAGACGATGATAATTAGAAGAGTATGAGTCCACGCTAAAATCTTGAACTGCTTCAAATCATGCTTCCGTACTAATTTTACAACGAAAAGAATAATTCCAACAAAATAAATACAAAAAGATATAAAACGATGATACTTAACCATAATACTTAAGTAATAGTTCTTCTTGTAGATATCTTGAAAGTGTGGAGCTATTGTTTCGATAGAGAAAAAATAATTAGCTGCTAAATGAAAGTACCAACTCAAACATCGAAAAAAAGGAACACTTGGAGGAATCTTGTTATGATCGTAACCAATTTTAAGAATCTCATTGAAACATAATACTTGAATTATGAAAGCTAATAGCATAAGCATCAAAGGACCCAAATAAATTATTGTAAGAAATCCTGAAATCATCAGAATACCAAAGATGACACGTTTAACCACATTGCTTAAATTTTGGAATGGTGCTTGACTTGATTTAACATCATCTTCTTCTTCTAACGTTTTCATTTTCTGAAACAAAAGTTTAGTATTACTTTAATTCGCTCACTTTGTCGATTAAAAATTACCATAACAGCTAAACCTGAGCTTGTGGTTGACATTTTTATGACAAATACAAAAGTGCTAATTGTTTGGTTGATGTGGTTACTGGGGAAACAAAATTATCAAACAACGCAACTAGATGAATCAATTAAATTAAACTTAAAGAAATCTAATAATGATGTCATTCTTATCACAGAAAAAAAGTTGTTAAAGTAAAAGTAGCAGTGATTGACCATGTACCAGTGCTTTACATTTCAAATAATAAATATGTTTTTCAAAACCTGACAGCAACTAACACACAAATTACAGTCAAATTAATGAAAAACAAAAGTGTTTAGAGAATTTCATAAATGCTATAGAATTTAGTTGATTAGTTCGATCTTAACTGAAATTTTGCTAAAATAAAACGTTTTAAACTAAGCCAAAAAATCCGTTTTAGTTGCTAAGATTTTTATTGAAGTAAATGACGATTGGTACTTTGACCTTAGGCATCTTTCATAGTTCATTAGATATCTGTTCTTAAAACTGTCCAAAAACAGTGCTTTTTCTATAGCGCCAATTTAATACCGCCAGTTCATTTCCACTGAACTTACATTTGATACTGTAAAAACTAAAATCCGGAAAACAACAAAAGTCTTAACATTAATTATTAATTATTTGTATCGTGGAGTTAAATGAGACGAATTGAAAACATTAGTCAGCAGACATGAAAAAATAAAAATGTATGCACCACCAGGCATCTTCACATGAACACGTTTCTTACTAATGCAAAATGCAGTTCATTTGAGAATCAAGGTTGTTGGAAAATATACCCAAAGCATAAGTAAAGTCCATGCAACATAAGAAATATCTATTACGCCGAATACGAAGATGAGTACGTTGAGGAAAATCTTTGAATTCGAAGGATAATTGTCTGTCCGCAGTTAGCTGTGAGGTTAAGGAATTAATCGTGTAAAAACTTACGACGCCTTTCAGTAATAATGCTAAGTAAATATAATGAAATTGAACGGAGCTTACGGCAGTTTGCACCGTGACAAACTTAAAATTAAGTTCTACTTAAAAACAATTATTGCTACCTATGTTTTCACAATTGTGAGTATCGACTTAAGCAATGCTCAAGCTCGACCTAAAAACGGGCATAAGTAGAGGTTAAGTGAAGTTTAATTTTGATAATCAAATTCACTTAAATTTAAGATTGTAATGTAACAGTCGACAAAGATAACAGTCTGATGAGCATTTTTTCAAGATTAAACAAATTCCAAACATTTTTTATTTATAATACAGATGATACAAATAAAAAAGCTAAATATTTTTTTATCAATTATTGATCTCATTTCAAGATTCTACATTAGGCGTATGTCGATTCGACCATGCCGGTTGGGGGTTCGCAAATCTTACCGGTCAATTCGACCACGGATTTTAATCCGAAGGATTAACACTCAGAGACGCAAGTACATTGCAAGGGAGATTAATGCATGCCCAAAATTTGAATCTAAAGTCTTTTTTCTGAAGGTCAAAACAAAAAAAACATTAAATACTATTTACAGCAGTTCCGGCTTCCGTCAAAGTGAATTTCAAGACTAAAATCTTACTAAATGATTGCAGATACACCTTTTTTACAGCTTAGAAATTAGTTTTTAATAAGTTTCTTTCTAGATAATGACAGTTAAACAAAAATAATATCAATAAAAATAATATATAAACGTAATACTTGCTAACGTCATCCTAATTAAATTACCGTACAATTCAAAATAGTACCAGGGGATTGTTATAAATTTATAAAAAATACTTCATTACTAAGTTACTAAGTTCACTACTAACTTAAAAAAATGTAACTGACGGAAATTACGAATTTCAAGTAGCTAATTCATTTTGCCATCAAAACGTATATAGTACGTTGTAGATAGTTGTGCCAAATGTGCCATCGTCTTTTTGACAGAAGGTTGGCTACGTAAAAAAAACACAAGCAAATGTTCTAGGTTTTTTGGACTATTATAATAATATTTTACAAATAATAAGTTTTTGATAAATTTTTTTTTTCAATAGTTATTCCTACCTACTATGTGAAAAGTTTTAAAAATCAAGTTTTACAGGGAATCGGGAAGTTGACTCAAAATCTTAGAAGTTAGTTATGACTTAAGTCTACACTGTCAATTACTGTCCAGGGTGTAAGCGTGTGCGTGAAGAATTTATTAGAGAAGTGCTATAAGAATACGAAAACAAAAAACCCATATGTCATTCTGTTTAACCAGAAAACACCGGAATATTCGAAAAAAGATTTTTTTAAAATATTTTATTTTCTTGTATAGCTAGCAAATTTGCTTATGTATTTTTTTCAATTTTCAAAACAACGTTTTTGAGAGGGTAATTAATTTTGATCAGAATTATCTGCCGGACAGTGTTTTCTGATACTAAATCATCATCTATTGCTAAAATAAATCAGATTATTTAGAAGAAAAAAATGTTTGCAAACATTCTGTTCTATGATTAAACAAAATGACCCTTTTGTTTTCTGTTCTTACATTTTTATAAAGCTCCAAATGGAGATGGCATGCGTCAATTTTCTTTCTTTTGATTGCTACCATAATGTTGGAAAATCCACTATGCGTAAACGATCCTACGAAGAAGATCCTACGACAGAGGAACTGGTTTCAACAATTCAAACAGAAAGAAAAAAATGAACAAAATAAGAAATAAGCTTACCCACCATTGGAAAATTTAACACTGTTAAATTTAGACAGTTTCGAAAAAGTGAAAAAAAAACACAAAAGTTATTTAAGCTGACTATTTTTTGTTATTTGTCTTTTCTGTAATGTATAATGATTATTATAATTTTTATGCAACAATAATTATTTTGAATGTAGAAATTAAAATTTTGATTCAAAATCTTGTTTTGAATCTTATTCGTTTTGTGACTTTCTGTACCTAATTAGGTCTTTTTTATTATAATTCTACTCCTTTGGCAAGCAGAGCGTTTATAACTGTAAAGAATGAACCTTTTTCGTATTATTATTAGTGAAGATATGCACTTCAGAACTTTTCTCTGAAAATGTTTAAATGTATCAATCATAAAATTATATCCTTATTTTTTTCCCATATTCCTTTAAATGATTATAATAATAATCATCATTTCTAATCTTAAATTATAAGGTAAAGTATCCAAATTCAGGCACTCTTCCGTTTTTGGCTATTTGGAAAAAATAAGAATTTTACAATATCTAGAATTATGGTAAGCAGTCTTCTTTCAAACCCTCAATTCAAAGATTACTGGCAACTTAATTACAGAAGAAAAAGTCAAATATGGTGTCGGAATTAGGTGAACGTAGGATTTGTCATACAAAAAAAATAAATAAATAAAGATTCTACAAAATACAATGTAAAAAAATTATCAGTTAGTTTTGATCAGGAATGGTTATTTTTTTCTAAAAACCAAAACTCATAAACATCTGTGAATTATTGTCAGTTACATTGAATAAAATTTAACATGATTTCCTTAAGGTGTTTAAATTTGGGTGTTTTACCTTACATAACGCATTTCTATTGTTTTCAAAACAGAAAAATTTATTAAGTGTGCATTTAAAACTTTCCTTAAAATAAATATCAACTGGATAACGTTTAGATTTAGCGGAATCTGATAAGCTATAAAATCTTACTTAATTGATTCATAAAAAAACTAATAAAAATTCAAACAATAAAGGAGAATAAGACATTAAAAAGAAACTGAATAAACAAGCAATGCAATTAATACTTATATATCACTTTTTTAAACAGTGAAGGTAATCATATTTAAGCGGTAAGAATTATCTCAATTATCTCTGACTACGTCAATAAACCGTCAGTCAGGTTGACCAACCTTGCACCAAAACATTTTTTTTTAAATTGAATTTAACGAGTTTGTGATGTCACTATGTACACATTATGTATGTCAAAGATAAATTAAAGACTATTTTCCTCATTGTTATAATTTCACAGAAAGTTATAAAACAATCGAAATTAAGGTCTTTTTTTAACTTCTATCAGTTTGTTTGCTTATCGAAGGTGTGTGAAACGTGTACACACACCTTGATAATTATTATTAATTCACACCTATACAAACCTGTAAGATTGCAGTATTACCAATATTAGATAAGTAAACAAAATAGCAAGTTTGTGTAAAAAAAGACACTCCTCATTGCATAATCTGCTATAGTTATTGGAAACAGCCAGTTATGAGTCATTTTTGTGTACCTACTTTGATAATTTTTCAACAATTTTTTTGTACAATTAGTTGGGAGCTATAGTTGTCAAGCTTTCATCAGCTGAATCTATGAACGCAAATAATAACAAATAGTCAGCTACGTACTTGATCGTTTGGTATATTTTCTTCCGCTTATACGTTCCAACAGTTAAACATCCTTGAGTAATGGCCTTGACACTAGGCTATTTCACAAAATCAAGCTGTTTTTGTTCATTATAATCACTTTTGAGTAAATTTACTACTCAGCAAAGAAATACCTCAACAAAACGAAACAATTTCACGTATATTCACGTTTATTATCAACATTCTGAACAAAAATGATAACATTTTTTTAAAGTAGGCAACCCATTATACAAGCAGTTGTATACAGATCGGCCCGCTTTCTACTTAATTGTAAATTAGAGTTAAGCCTATTCATACATAACAAAAAGCATTGTTAAACGTTTACCTTTGATTTGTTATCAATCGCGCTGATTTCCCACGGTCATCCACATCTACAGAGTGTAACAATGGCGTATTTTTGACACTTCCACGCCCGAATTTTGGACGATTCCATTAGCAGATACAGCTGATATCATCGACCTTCTAAATTACCTTGCAGTTTCTGTGTATGGGAAAATTGATTGGAGGCCAGTTTCCCACTTCGATGAGAATATGGAGGTATAATTTAATGAATTCGAGGTGCCATCATCTACCACGAGGTGTTGAGGGCGGTACCATCACATCTCTCTGAATTCCGGACCTCACACGCAGAAACCGTAAATTAGGTTTTTTAAAGTGCCCTCGGGTTTTATGCAAGAATTAACATTTATTGAAAATTACCACTTGCTATTAAAAAGCTTGGAATGATGATCTTTCTTTTTTTTTTCCATTTTAATATTAGGCATCTGTTGGGGTTACGTGTCACAAACGGTGTGAGGAATTTCCTATCCTGATGAATGGGCTAAAGCTTTTGATGGTGTAATTATAGAATGACCAATCTAGATTACTAAGCGGAAATTTATAACCAACTATCATCTTAGGTTACTGCTATTTTCGTGAAGATTTTAAGCAGATTCAATGGTATATAACGCTAAATAATAAAAACTGCCTCTATTGAACTGATAAAAGTTGTTTGTTCCTTCACATTTTATTTCCATGACTACACAACTGAGGAAATAAGGAAATTATCTTACAATTAGAATGAATCAACACTTTCCATCAATTGAAATTCATAAAGTTTTTGGTAATCATGAAATTCTAAAAAACAATTCTATAGAGAAAAATCTATATATTTTTTTTATATCTAATTCTTTTAAATTTTTGTTGACTTCAATGGATTGTAACACAAATAACTGAGGTACCTACAGAAGTAAGTACTAACAAAATGGAGTTCCAGCTCCATTGAAATCACTTTTTAAAAAACTGTTGCGATCCTTCATAAGATACGATTTGATTGAAGAAAATATGAACAGAATTCTATAAGAAGTCTTTTGAACTTAAAAGGTTTGAAGTTGAAAACACATTTTTCAAAAAATACTTATCCAATTTATTAATTTAATAAGGAACGTTTTGCACTTTTCTAAAGTACATTACAAAAAACATAAAATTGAAAAATTCTCTAGGTAAGTAAATATTTTCTTGTTGCATCAACATCAGCAAATAAGGACTCTTAAAAAAACGATTATAAACAATTAGGACATATTTCTCTGATAAAGGATTACTTTCTAATGATTGTTTAAGAAGAGCATGCAAAACATTTTTGTACATAATGAAGAAATGAAGTTATACTGAAAAGTCACTTCAAGTAAAGTTGTGTACGGTTAAGTAAAATCAAAATTAACTGTTATTAGATTCAATTAAGAAGATATATAAAATAATACCTATTATTCAAAATAAACCACACCACTTCAAAAGAGAAGTAACTATCTCATCATTATAAGATTCTTAAACATGGTCTTAAACTGAAAAGTAGAAAAGTTGTAGATGAAAAATGTATAAAGTTTACAGTATATTAAAAAATATAACTTCTAGCTTTTTTTTTTGGTGTTTAGGGTTATTTAGGTGAATAATGCGAATGGGCTCAAAGTGGGTCATTTATTGTAGATGTCATAATGAAGCGATCAGCGTCAGCAGTAGGTCTCGAAGTCTGGGTGTGAGAAACCACATAATGCGAGGATATTACTCAAAAAGATCAGGCTCTGCGGTCAGAAGAGTTAATTAAGAGTGTGATGCTGCTTGTCTAGACCGTCGACTATAAAAGTATAGTAGACGTGCTTAGCACTCTTCTCTAAATAACTCCACCCTAGCCGCTTGGTTACAATTAAAAAACAAATTAAACTAAGAGAGTGAGCGAGCTAAGCTAAAAAACTAACATAATGGAAACTGAAAGATTCGAGATGACTATTTACAAATTCTCAGGTGTTAGATGTGTGGGATAAACTAACGCAATAACTACTAGTCGTTCGTTTTTATTAATTGCAAGTGACAGCGTCTATCAAAGATAATTAGTGTAGTCTTTTTAACACGACAAGGTCGAAGCTACAACTATAATTATTAACTACTTACCAAGAAATTGAAACACGTAATTAATATTTCTGACGTTTTTGAAATGGAGGTGGAATTGGTTTTCTTAATTATCTTCATGTGATAAATATCACTTATTGTACTCAATCTACAAGAGGAGTCTGAAAAATAGTATTTCTGCGAATTCATTCACTAAATTCTTATCTGTGTTTGTAGAACAAAACAAAGCAATGTACTCATCTTGGAGCTTTTGATTAGTCAGTAGATTCAATTATTCCAAACACGTTCTCTTTGTTCATTTTTTCGTCTCTTGACCATAATAATGGTCTCTATTTATTGTGAGTCATCTGATTCTTTGATTCATTACGTTATTGGTATTTTGTTGAGTGTGCTTTTAACAACGCATTTATCAAAAGAGTAAAAAATTGATGTGTAAATTTCTTCAGAACTGTTGAGAAATCAAAGCAAATTATTAACCGTTAAATGAAGATTTAATAAAATGGAAAGCTAATAATAGGCATTCATTACTAACTGTTAACAACTTTATTTTAAACTGAACATTTACAAGCCTTAATGACTTGCAAAGATAATAACATATCAATAAGCAGCGCAGCGCGGCATAAAAATTAATTACCAGAAAACTGTTATTTACAAAATTTATTGAAGAATAACAAAACTAAAAAAAACTTAATTTATTTTCATTTTGTTTGATAGTATTTGTGAAAGAATTTTATCTTTAATTTAGCCGCAAATTATTAAAAGTTGATATAATCAAATAATTTCAAAAGCTTGTTAGAAAATGGTCAAGTACAGTTGTTCGTTTTTCAGTTAAAAAGTTTTCCAGTATAGAATTGTTATTGTGTTTTTACTTGAATTTTCTATGGTTAATTTTTCTTCAATATAGCCGGAACCTTCACTGTTGCCAATCTTGGCGAATATCTCTACGTCATAAAAACTAACTGAAAATTTTCTGGTCAATTAGGTCTGGATGAAGGTTAAAAATAATAAGTGCTTGTGGTTGCATGTTGGTGGCACGGTACATTTTTTGGCATAAGAGAGCGCGAGAGATTCTGGGAGGGCCAAACCGCAGGGCCGGCATCTTGATTATAGGCCTTCTGATAGCTTCATTATCTCGATGCTTTTGCTTACCGGATGACCTCTCTTCAAAACTTCGTAGCGACGGTTCGTTGCAATAACGATACGAACTAGAACACTGGATGAGGTCAGTGCAGACGACTAATTAGGGTTTATAGTGCCACATTCTAGTGATTTATGCCTTTTAGACGCTTTTGAATTGTAACTAAATGTTGCTGATGTTGCTTTGATGATTAATGCAAAACGGGTGAAGTATATGACTAACAAAGATACAAGTTATAAAATCAAGAAAGATATGAAGTTAAAAATAGACTTGTTGGATATTTTAAGAAGAAAACTCTATTAACGTTCGTCTTGAATTATTGGAATAAAATTCACTGAAGCGGAATTTATAGTCGAACGTTGAAAGTCTCAGTTTTATTTACTTAAATTAAGTTGATAAAATTTTATGACCTCATTTAGGACAAGAGACTTTTGTAGAATGTTTGATGAATATTGAGTTTTTTCTTAAACATATTGCGCAAGTCAGAATTTGAAAATTATTGTTTTTAAATGTTTAAGTGTTTTGAGGAGTAAGAATAAAAAGTCTAATTTATCATAGCTTTGGCTCTTTTCCAGCACATCTATTTATTTGAATTATTTATTTTAAAAACATCTAATGCTGCACTTTTCCTAAATTATAATTTATTTTCTCAGTTGACGAGTTTAAAATGAATGCCAATTAATTGCCGGATCTAGTAAAAGAAAATTTATTATGCTGAAAAGATGATTCATTACTAAGAATTAAGTTTGTAAAAATACAAATTTAAAATTAATTAATACAAAGTCAAATGGAATTTTTTTTAAGTTAGTTGAAGATCAGTCGATGGAAAAGACCTTGATTCAAGTGAATCAAACAAAAGTAAATCGCTGATTGACGATGCCAATTATCACCAATCAAAGCTGGGTAAAACTCTTCGTCCTTGGAAAAACAAGGCTTGAAGATAGATTTCATCCGCTTTTGTTTATGCTTTAGCACAAACAAACTGGAATTATGCGACTCAGTACTCGATTATTTATTATTTTTTTACTCAGCAGCATGAAGTTTTTTAAATTTTGCTAAAATCGGGTGGTGATGGCCGTTTTTAACATTATGCAGGAGTTTGACGTTATTCGGCTATAAACAAATCATTAAAAATGTTTCCCAGTTATGAAATTATGAAATTATTTACTCACATGTTACTGTTCCGTCATTAACACTTCATTTCGGGATTGTTTACATGACCGAATTTTCCAAAATTTCATTCAATTTATTTTCATAAGTTGGTAAGTTTTTTTCTGATAACAGATAAGTAATAGCAAATCTATCTGAAAATAAATTGTAAATTTGTTTCGACAGAAATTGTGTGATTCTTCGCTTTGCAATTGCTCTTCAACTCTATAAACATCAACAATACTCAAATAAACATTACGGAATTTCGAAAGATTTATTTTAGTGATTATTTAACTATTTCTGTTTTAATTACGGATTTCTCACAAAAAAATTGATTTCCTAGAGAATTAGAGATGGAAATTTTTATGTTACTACTACTTATCGCACTTCTCAGTCAAATAAATAAGACCTGTCAATTATTTTACAATATAATCAGCACTAGATTCACAATCGGTAAGAATTATAATCGCGTACAGACGTATCTTCGCCTACTGTAATTTCTGATAAGGCAACATTTTTAAAATAACCGAAACGAGTTTTCGAACAGATCCCCAGCCGACTGAGATATTTATGATTACATTTGTAGCCGTTCACTTGTTTCACTATGTGAGGAGAATCGAGAATGTGGTATTGTCAGTCAGATTTGCTAAAAGCTGATTCTGCAACCACTTTGGGCCAGCAGGAAAAACTCTAGATTTGATTCTTATCTTTACTGCACATTTTTTACGATTCTGCTACTCCAGATATTTACAACTCTGCAAGGATAATGCAAATTCTTCTTTTGGCTCGGAAAACCAGATATTATTTAAACCAGTTAAATGGAGTTATTTGCGTAAAATTTAATTGAAATTCCTCTAGTGGTCGATTATTTCAATAATGGTTATCGTGTTTTTAAACTGAAAGTTGGAGGAAATGAGTTCAATTTGCTTTTTGAATGTTTTAATTTAGATATCATTTATTGCTTAATACTTTTCTGGTTACCCTCATATAGTTTTTTTGAATATTGTTTTACAGCTTTTGGTTCCTACATCGAAGATATATCTTCTCAGTTATTTTACTTAATAGTGTATAAAAATTTATTGAATATTCAGCGAACTGTAATTACCTATTCAAGACAGACTTATGTGACAGTTCATGAATTGCATAATTATGCATTGAAAGAATACGTATTTCAACGCTATAGTTTTAGTTGGAGACAAGCATACAGGCATAAATATCCTTCCAGTGATTTAATGCTGCATAATAGTGAGTGCGTGCTTATGCGTATAGCTGATGCTACTCGCTTAGACTAATGCAGCATAGCAATATATTTCACTCTTTGAATATTTAATATTAGCGGCTAACAATTCTCAAGAAGCTGAGCTTAGATAGAAATCATTAGGAATTAATAAAACATTGAAATACCAACAGTAACATTTTCTCATTTGTATTCGCTTTTGACATTGTTGCTGAAGTTTTAAATATACCTATTATCATAAGAATCACTAATTATTCTATTTGGTAGTTAGATTTTGCAGAAATGAAGAAATGAAACAAAAAATACTTTAAATAGAATAACAGAGCTTATATGGATGATGAGATAAATTATGCTATGAGATCATGAAAGCAATTTACAGATTAAACTCCAATTTTATTCAGTTACCAGAAGAGTTTAATTCTGAATGTTTAATGTTTGAATTTGACATTTACCTTCTAATTATAACTGACTGCAAAAGATTTAATTAACAAGTTTTGATAAATAAGTAAAATCTTTTTTCTTGTTCATTTTCATAGCTATAGGTTGATGTTTTTTCTAATGCCAGAGTTAGGCACTGTAATTTATAAAACATACTTTAGATCTGCAAAGTAATAAGAGATCTTCTTCTGAGTTTGCTTTAACTCACATATTTGTTCTTTGTGTGTTTTCTTTTACAATTTTTTTTAATTGGTTACACAGTAAGCTACCTGTCTGGAGTCTAAATGAAACTTAGGCTTATTGGATTAGACGATTAAACCGCGTTAATTTGAGAAAACAAATTCACTTTCAAACTTTCAAACTTTTCACATTATCAGAAATATGACAGTGTGCAGTCTTTATACAAAAGTCTTGCGTATCATCTAGAAACATTGATGCAAGTTAGCTTGATTTACAGTCTTTTTTCTTTATCGTTGATACGATATACATATTTTGATCCTTCACTCATTTAAATTTTCTGTAGAAGATATCATTCTACAAGTATTTTCTATGTACAAACTTATTTACGGCTTCAGCCCAAATGAAAGGAAACTAGGTTCAATAGAAAAATAAGTTCAATTTTTGTATTCTGCTCCGGTTCTAGCAATGTTATGATTAAATTGTTGCGTACAATTTCGAAAATCAGGAGTTTTTTGACCTAATAGAAAAATAAATATAAGTTTATCATTGGTATAAATATTATTCTCCTGAAGCCTAGTCCGGCTCCAGCAACTTTTCAGCTAATACAACTGATGCAAAAACTGTTCTTTATTCTTTCTCCGGCTAATTATAGGCCTAATAAAATATCGATAACAAAATTTTTTGAAATTTATCAAAACTTAGTTATCCGCTTATAAAAACAATATTCTTATTATGAGTTTAGAATTGTGTTCACACAGCGTGATCGAAAGTTGGTTTATTGTTAAATTATCATATGTAATATAATAAGTAGTCGGTGTTATGCCGATTATTTTTGTGATGAATGTCAACGGCGCTGGGACATGAATCTGACGAGTGCTTGCACGAGTCGAATTCTAAAGCGCTGTTGTTCTAAAGCGCTGTTGCACGGGAAAAATGATTTGCAAAACATTGACTAAGAATCGTATTCGGTGGACTATTTGATGGATCAAATCAAACCCAAATGAAATAAATTATAAATCAAGCTAATTATGATTGCGCTATTTCGACAATTATTTGATAACCGTCATAAGTGTCAGGAAGAGTTCCACACAAATTGTTTTCAATACATTTATTAATTGTTAAGACTCTCAAAATATTGTTGAATTACGATGTTAAGTGAAGTGAGATGATTTGGCAATAAAAATTATGGGGCTTATTATAAGTAACATTTCAATAATTCTTTTCATTTGTTAAAATATTCACTTTTAGGACTAGTACAATGGAATGGACCTGTTTTTCCTTAATTGTTTTAAATCAATCTACATTAAAAGACATGTATTTTTTATTTTCATCCAAATCTTTTTCCAAATATGCAAAATATTCAATTAAAAGGGACTGAAATAAATGACCGTTTTCAACAATAAATTTGTCCCGCCAACGATGACGTAGATAAACTTCACCAATAAGCACAAAGTACGTCTCAATAAGTTGCTTTGGCTACTGCTCATATTAATCTGATTGGCTTCGGTTTATTACTCCAGAAACGGCGGCAAAACCGCTCCTTTTGTTTTGGCAAACAGTTTATTTTAAAATATTGGTCTTTTTCAGAGACTTAATTGCATTCAAATGTTCATTTGTAGGTACAAAATCATGTACACATACAATTTTGAAAAATTTTTTTTCACTGTACGGGTCCATTACTAGTACAATATTCACTACAATTCTTTTGTAACCATAGAAATGTCTAAAATTTCGGTTTTTTATATAAACTTTAATATAATAATCAATAAGACAATAATATATCATTTATGATAGCATAAATCATTTTATGCCTCAGGTATTTTGCGTGGAATATTATAATTCGCTATCTCTAGCAATCAGTTCAAAAGTAAAGTTAACAAATGAAATCTTTTTAGATACAGATAATCTGGAAAAGAACATATAAAACAAAAATATAGATTACGCCATTATTCAAATCTGCAAACTGCTTTTACTTTATAAATATGCTATAAAAAGTTTTTTTTTTAATTTAATTATCATTAAATTTTTATCACTAGTATGATATTACTTTTTGTATTTAAAAATGATTAGGAAGGGCGTCTCTTTTTCTTTCTCACGCCTTTTAAGAAATAAATAAACTTTCTTTTTGTCCTGTCTAACAACGTGGTGCTGGCAATTGAAACCACCACGTACTTGCAATTCACGTCGAGGTGAAGACAGTTAATGGAGAAGCATTCAACATTGTCTCTGAACCGTCTCACAAATCTGTCCGTCTGCCCATTAGGATGCTGATATCGTGATAGATTATCAGACAGAGAGCTATATGTAAATCCGGCATGCGTATTGATGTATCTGTCGTAATACGTCTTGTGAATTTGTCAGACATGTCTGAGATGAATGCAGATCAACAATGAAACTCATTAGTACGAGAAGATGAACGTGAAAGTGTGATTTTATAGCGTTAGAACGAGAAAAAGGGTGAAATATATCGGTCTTAACTACTGCAAATGTATTTTTGAAAACATACTTCAAGCTGCTGATATATCTCTTTTATTTATATTTAGGTTGGCGAGCAAAAAGCTCTCAACCGAGCGGCGCTTTTCTGTAATCTGCTACTTTTACCTCTTTAAGTATCAGTTTAAGGAACACCTGGATTAGTAAGCTTACAGCTGGCGCACTTCCTCTCCTTCATTTTAAATGCTAGCTTCTACCCCTCGGAGATTAAGATAAACATTCTCAATGACAGGCATTACCTACCTTTGTTGTTAAACTGGTAAACTACTCCCGCTTTGACTAACTTTTCAATTTAATTGATACTGAAACAAGGTTCATTTCCGTAGTGTGTCACCTTTTAAAAAATGTCAGTCCATTTGTGAGCAATTTTCATGAATAATTCATACGTCTTAAAATCCGCAATTAAGCCAAAACAAATTGCGCTAATTACCGTTTAAAATGTTTGTCGAATGATTCCGGGTTTTTGCTGTGTCGAAATGGAAACCAGCTATGCCATGGGTTTCTTTCCCAAGGTACAAACACCGAAAAGAAAGGCTTGGGAACAAGACAAGTATTCAGTGATTGTGAATTCCTCGGTAGCAAGAGCTGACGGTTCAGACAGTCGCATTTTGCTGTCAGTCGACAAAAAAACGACAGAGTATTTTATTTTCCTGCCAAGGTTAATTCAGAGCATCTCCAAGTAAAATAATAGTGTATCTTACGTACTATCTGAGACGGTGCGGATTTCAGAAGGATTTAATGGTGGCGTACAATTGACGTTAAGAATGTACGGCCCGCTGAGACAGAACCGAAACGTTGCTGCTGCCGACTTCTTAAAGAAGATGTACAACTACTGAGAAAAATAAACTATCCTAAACTTCAAAGTTGATGATTTTTATACATCTAAATCACAATCAACAAGTCGCCAAGAAAAATAATCTATGATGAATTTTTGTTATGGCCTAAAGCATTTTGTGGTACGAAACAATCTGGTTTTTGAAAAGTTTTCTTTTGCTTTAGATATGTCACACCTAAGCTAACCATTTATGAATGGATTTATTCTATGGTATTTGATTTATAATTTATTAATGTAAAAACGCTGCATTGTCACGTACAGTAATAATTATTCGTAATAAAACAATAGAACAAGAAGTATATAAAATAAATAACTATGACAGCAGATGACAACTGCCACTCCTCAGAAGCTGATTAACACACTTAACCTGCATGATTATGTTAATTTATTTTATACCATTAATGTCGTGATAACTCAGTTAAATGCACACACCTGTACCTCAAGTAATAAGCAATAGGTATAATAATTTTCTTATATGTTAGGTAACTGTAGACTGTCAACAACTTAGATGTATTTAAAAATTTATTTTTCAAAAATGTATGTACTTACATTCACAGATAATTTTAAATGATGTTCATTAACTGTAAAATGGATTTGTCGGTAATAAATTTTAATTTCTTCATTGTTGGCATAATAGAATATCCGACGATTGATAAACTTGTTATAACTGTTGAACATTTTATACACTGTCAAATATTCTATTAAGTCATAATAGTTTGTTTAAACATATCATTTAAATACTAATTTAACAAAAATATTTAGATATTTATTCAATTAATTAATTTCTAACGGTCAGCATAATAATGTTTTCTTGTAGTTATTCGCAACAATAAAATCATTTTTATTTGCTTAAATAAACAATTAATTCCGCTAATTATAAACTGTGAGTTCTTAAGCTTTTCTATCATTTCCAGAAATTTTTGTTCCTGGGTTTAGGGTCAGTGGTACCTTCCAAGATTTCCGGATTAGGTGTAACTATAAATGTAATTTCTTCCACGTCTTCTCTTTATTACTTGTCTGTTGTTGTTTTATGTCGTATAAACTCAACTTTATTGCATGTTTTTCATATTAAACACTGTGTTTGTGAGTGTTAAACAATTAATTTCTCCTTCACTGCTAACAATATCACTGTCATAAAACTTTGTAAGGATGTAATGTAAAAAGTTGTCAGACGCCTCACCCTAGACATTACATGAGTGTAGCTTTTGCTCATATATGACAGTTGGTCATTTTTATTGACTTTAAAAGAAATGTGTGAAGAGCCGCAAGTTACACATCACATACAGATAGATTTTACATACCTATTCTTTCTTCTCAGTAAATTCTGCTAACTTTTCTTCTTGTGTACAATAAAATTAAGTAAGTTGTCAAGAAAGTTTATGATGGGAATAATAAAGTAAAGTCTTATCTCTACAAAATTGGAATTCTTTCTCAGCTATATCAATCATTTTCTTGATTAGTATATTACAAATATGAAGATTATTTAAAATAAATAAATGTAAGTATATGATGGTATAATCCCACACTTTATAAATTTTTTTGAAGCATCAAAAGTTGTTGACTAATAAGTTATATACATCAGTCAAGCGCTATTTGTCTTTTATTAACAGTTAGTGACGGAAGTAAAATAGCATAAAATGCAGAAATGGTATTAAACACCTTTTATGCATTACTGTAAGCGAACAGCTCCACATAATGTAAACAAATTGATAAGTATGTTTCCAAATTTAGGTTATATTCTCATCAGCTTTTTCTGGTATGTCTTCTTTTTTTTTAATTCTAGTTATAAATTAGTCAATCAAAAACTAAGAATTGTTTTAAGTTTCCAAGTTGTCTACTATACAGGATAGCTAGCTTAATTTCAAAATTAATAAGATGTACTAACCCATGTACTACCCATAATACTTTCCTAATATACACATACTTTGGATAAATAACTTTAATTACGGATATAAAGTCAAAAAAAACTTTTATTGTAAAGTTTTCACTGAATCAGCCGAAACTCTACAAACTTATTTAAATCAAATTTTAAATTTTGGATCGGAAAAAACATATTTATGACTTACGGTTGTTGTAAATTTGTGCACTTGACCATCTACGACCCTGAACTGGATTAAACTTAGATACGTTCCTAATAGTTTTTATGATGGGTGTCGTAAATTTCAAAACCACAAGTCGTCAAAATTATTTTTACCATAAATTCTACAAAGGAAACTCTTCAATATCAAGATTAAAATTAAAATAATACCAAACATTTTATAAATTTTATATAAATATTTAATATCATCAATAATTAGATGTGCCGATATTCGAATAGGCTCCATTCGAACAATCATCGAAATTTATTTAAAAAAAAAAAATAGAAGCGAAATAATTGACTAATTAACAAAACTAATTGAAAGTGAGGCAGTACGAGCTACTACAAAAAATAGTCACACGTAATTTTTTTCAGATTTACTGATTAATTTATTTGAGGTGTTTAAGTGATGGAAGCTGAAACACCCTGTATACAGTACAACATCGATAGTCCAGTCAGATGGAAAACTAAGATTTTTATTAGAAAAGAAAGATTTATTAAAATAATAACGTAGTACAAGCATATTTTAACTTTTCTTGAAAAAACATCCATTTTTCCTGAGTAAATCTTCACTAACATTTCTTTTTCTTCAACTTTATCGAAACTTTGTAGAATTGAACAATGAACATGTCACGCTTCCAAAAGATTCTTCAAATTACAAAATAAAACAAATAGCAAAAACACAGAAATCAAATCTCTAAATTTTGTTCGAACCGTGGAGTAAAAAAATTACGTATAAAATTTGAGAGTGTCTGAACTATTGGAGTGCTCGATGTCGAGTGTGTCCAAATTGTCAAAGTTGTCTTGTACTTTTTCTGAAGAATGTACTATCAGTATAAAAAATGATCTAAAAAATATTCACAAATATAAACTCAAATCACAGTCACAATTTTACTTATGTACTATGTAGTATGTTACGAGTAAACCACAGGCAATTCTTGATGTCTATATCCTTGGGCACTAAATTGTTTCTGACCGACCAGTTCTCGATCGTTTGAACATCTAGAATCATTTTCAGTTACAGAAAGTGAACATTCTATAACAAGTAATATGTAGAATGAATACATTCCTTAATTATGTTCAACGACCAGATTGCCAAGGTTTTGAAAACTGTCAGTGACAGATGTCAATGCGTCGTTCTAATTGTTTTAGTGAAAGCTTCAATTGAAATAATCTATTTCAAATAAGCAAAAATGATTGAAAAACTGAATGAATTAGATATGGAATTTAATCAAAATTGTCTCAATAGCATTTTTTGGTGATTTTATATGTATCAAAGAATAGAGCACTGAGAAATATTCTATAAAAAATGTGTATTCTGTATTAGAGTTACTAAATTATTTCATTGAATCTTTTTTTAAAAATCTAACATTTAATTCAACTCATGGTTGAATGTTTTTTAAGAAATTATAGAATCTAAAAGTGCTTATAGGGCTGATACTGTGAAAGATCGCCTAGTCTTTGGTGAAGTATAATAATCAATATTTATAAAAAAACAAAAAATACTAGAAGACTAACATAGTGCTTAATTTATTTATTCTTTCATTACTTTTTGATTGGATGTTTTTTATACATTATAACACTGAACGTCGGTTCTTCCGAATGAAACAGTTACTTTCTAGAGCTTTAATTCGATCAGTTGTTTCTACGTTCAGCATTTCTGGCGTTCGCTTACCCTAACCGCTTCAAGCCAGTTCTAGCAGCAGTTAGTTTTCTTTCTTAGTGAAAGCAACCCCATCAGAAGATCTTCGAAGACATCTCCACCAAGTCTATGGTGCGCATGCAATCGGCGCACTCACTTGAACTCACCTGAGAGAATCCGCGCTCATTCAGTCATGGGGCTCGCTTAGGTGAGTGAGCGCGTGGTCATGCACGCCGTGCTTGTGCCCGTTTACCTTCTGCTCGTCACCCCCATCACGTTATCCTGGTGGTGAGTTTCTTGAAATTTTTTGTCTCTCACTATCTCCCATTCTAATCCTCACTTCTGAAATAAATCAACCATTTCGAAAACGCATTACGTCCAATTAGCATAAATTATGCAGAACTGATAATGTATTGCTTTTCCACTCTTCATACAATTAACCTATGGGTTAATTAAGTTTGGATTTTTTCATTGGGACAATTGCCGGAATGAAAGTGAAAAGAGTGAAATCAAGCTTTTGAGCTATAGTTTAAATAAAAGTATTGACTTTATACAGTTCAATTAATTCATAAGATTGAAATTAATTAGCCGATTTATAAATATTTGGTTTTTAAGATTTAGCTTTTAGGTTATCATTGAACTAAAAAGTGATTGAGTTTTGAATTAGGGTACTACAGTCAAATATTTGGAATAATGTTGCTCGTAGTTTACCAATATTTACCACAGATTACGACTTTGCACAACTAAACTTTAATTACCAATAATTACGTATTTTTCTCTTATTTACATAAGACATTCTCTTAACGTTTTTACTGTTTAAGGCTTTTTCAGTTTATCAGAGCGAGCCTGGTTTCAGGCTCTATACAGCTTAACATTAAGAATGTTTAGTTTTAAAACAGGTAGGCATAAACTACCAACCAAGAAGTAAACAAAATCTTAATCCACATTATCTTTACGGTGTTTATTGTTCCCACCAAAATCAACAGGATGTATTTTTTTAGATACCCTAAGACAATGCTGCTACAACTAAATTGATATAAAATTTTATTCATAAAGTTAAGTCATATTTCATAATATTTTGAATGTTTTTGAATAGTATAAATTATTAAAGACTTTGTTCTATAAATATTCCGACATTAACAGCTGTCATTTTTTTATTTTTGATAGCACATAAGTCTTGTTCATAATTCTAATTATATTCGCCCAATTTATTATGACAATGCAATTAAAGATCAAAGCTCGGCATCTAACACTCATACACCAATAATGTGTAAAATTATTAATGACTTAATTTTAAATCACTGTTCAAATAAAGCAACATTTTTTTTTTTCATTAATGACAGTTTTATTCTTTTTTTTTCAAATTTGGTAAATATAATTAGATGACACATTTTAATTAATTCTGCCGCGGACTTATGAAGTGTGAAAAATAATTGTCTTTAAAGTTGTCTATGTTCTAATTCCATCAGTTGCAATGACTGAATCAATTCAGATTGTATTCATTCAATGATTGTTATTGTTTTTCTGCCATTTCAAGTCTATGGATCTCACCAGTTGTCTTGTGATTGGATATTACACGCTTTAATTTTACCTTTCGTATATACAAGGTGGAAAATTCGGTCTGATTGAGTTATTGTGAATCGTCAACTCAATGAAACAAAATAAGCGGAAAATAGACCTTTATGTGTTATTCTTGATTGCTTTATTCACAACTTAGATTCTTTATTAACATGTTTGAAAAATACAAATAATTGCCAACTATTCGATTACGATGTTTTAATGGAAACGTGGGTTTTATTACATCTTAGTGTAGCTTTTGTTTTCACCCTTTATTTCATCTCAATCACGATAATGTAAATAAAAATTTGTATGTATCTAACATCAATATATCGAAAGTTATAAGTTAAACAAAGATAGAAAATGAAAAAGTTATGCCTCAATGAATGATTCGACTAGGTTCGAGTTATGGTGCGTTCAGCCATTGTAAACCAGTTGTTGTAACAAGGGTTATTGTAAAGTGGTTATTTTTTGCAGAAATGTAATGAGCCTATTATTTTGTATGTGCGCTGCCAACTATAAAATATTCTTACTGGATAACTCAACTGACTAATAAATTGCTTTTAATTAATTTCATATTAATTCTGTTATTAACATTTGTGAAAAAATCAACAAAGCGTTTTAATTGGATTTTGATTTAAATCACTCTTATTAATTAGATAATAAAGATTTATTTGCGTCATTTGAATAATCATTTAAATTGACTTGCTTTATTTGAATCTGCATATTTTAGAATAATGAGCATTTAATAAGAACGATTTAATGGAATTTGTTTTTCAAAGTAAAATACTTTACAGTTTTGCACACTTTAAAATTTGAAATTTATCGTCTCTGTTTTTATTTTTTTTTATTTTATCAAAAAATTTATTGTGGCTGTAGAATTACCTACCTTTTCGGAAAAAAATTATATTGACAGAAACTGGATACGATTTTTAAATATATTCCATAAATTGATTGTTTTTTTATAAAACATAAAATCAGTGCCAATTTCGTCTACATAAAAACTACTTGGCTACATTAGTAAATTACAGTTATGACAGTAAAATATTTTTTGCCTAATCGTATAAACAGCTACACTAATGGATCAGCTGCATACAATTATAGAATGAAATAAATTAAAAAAAACAAAATCATAAAAATTACAAAATGCTTAAGATATATAAAAAGAACTGAATTACCTTTGCTATTGTCGAAACCCTGGAACTCATTTCAACCTTACTTCTCAAAGGGCAAGCTACAAGTTCATTTCTATGAATGGCACCTGTCCTTGACGCACTTCCACCTACATTTTCTCCATCTGACATTTAACGATCCAAGTTGATTGGCAATTAACCGACGCTTAGTTCATTAACGTTAACCTCTTTACCCGAATGAATGGACAAATGTATATTTAAAGCAGTCTTTCACAATGAAAAAGTCATATCTTTGTATATTTAGAATGTCAAAACATACTGATCTTTCTCAACTCAAACTTCGATTAAACAAATATTCAGACACTTGTTTATCACACTGACTTATTGTTATAAATGAAAGCACTACAAAACACGCAATATTAATAAATCTTAGGTATTATACAAGGGTAATAAATTTGAAATACGGGCAATTTGGCAAGATAGAGTTGGCATCACTCATTCACTGCCAAATTGGGAACGAATTGCACTTTCGATACGGATGGATGAAGATTCAAGCTAAAGATATAACACAAAAGCATTAAACACGTGCTATAAGGTTATTTGATATTGTTGAAGATGATTTTAACAATTTCAAGTTTGCGGAATTTGGCAACGACTTATAGAAAATGCTAGGCTCTAGGAAAGAATTATTTGTCTGCGGTCTATTTGTAACTTAGTAGTGCAATTATATGTGGTTATAGATCTTTCATAATTTCTGACATAATGTGGCAGACATATACCAAGTCATTTTTTATTCCGCTCTTATTTATTTATCTTGCAATAAATTATAAAGCGGAAAAACTATTGAATTGCAAGTATTGATTTTTATTTCTTTATCAATTTATTTTAATTTTTTTAAGATAGGTAGATATTTACTGTAATGGTCTTATTGTGGAGAGCTTCAACAGTCTTGGAAATGTAGGCAAACCTTGTCAATATAGCTGTTGAACTCTGTAACATTTTGATGTAAAAATTCAAAAGTAACATGTTAATTAACACCAACGTGCAAGTTAAAGGCTATTACAACAATACACTGTTAGTGAATGAGTATTTATCCAACAATTTACTTTCTCGTCTCGCTAAAAAGCGAGTAGGTCCAGATGCTTGCTTCAGTTCCAAATTTCCAAAAGACCACTCAAGTCTAAACGCCTATTAAGTCGTGTTTTTAGATATTGTTCACTAATTAAAAGAATCTACAAAATACAATACCGCTGTCAAATATTTAAGTTGATTTAACTTTGCATTAGATAACAGTTTTTTCTTTAATATTAGAATTCCTAGTAAGTAAGTATAGGACATTCCTTACGAAATGCGTTATCAAAATTTGATAAGCTCTTCTTCTATGGAAACAAACACACTAAATCTTGAACACGTTTTTTGAAGTTTCGTATGGAAAAACAACAGATGGGTGAAGAGTGAGCATATATTTACCTGGGCCAGTTTAACACACAACTAAATCAAGCCAAATATTTAAAACTATTTTCTGATATGTACTTTTCAAATTATACCTTCGACTCGAATGTTCAAACACAGGACAAAGAAATAAAATGGGATTTTTTCCGGGAACAAGTGGGTCATCTGTCTTCTTAGATCAATCAACTAATATAGATTCTAGAGCCTAGTGTAACTCGTGCTACGTTGAACAGATCCACAGATTGAAGTGTGAGAAATCATCTGTTGACAGAGCGGAAATAACACAGAGACTGTCAGTGCAAGGTGAAATTTTATTTATTTTAACTCGTCGCTTAGAATTGTTGCTATTTCTTGGATGTTGCCAAATTGGTTGGGATTTAAGTGTGGAGAAACGGACAGAGATAACTTCTTGATTGAGCTTTTTTTAGGATAATGCAATGACCCTGACTGTATGGATTAGATCTGTGTTTGTTAAATATGTCTTTTAGTTGATATGCATTCACTGAACCCTAAACAGATTTTGATACTTTTAAGACAAGGCGACGAATGAATAGGAATTTTCTATAAATACTTGGGTTATATTTAAAGAATAATTGACTCAAACATAACGCTTTTCAAATTTGATTCTCTCCTATTCTAAAAAAAGTCGAGCTATCTCTCCTATATTGTCTTAAATTCTGATAATTGTCGTCTTTTTATAGGTATTATTAATGGTCATTATATTTATATTTTATTTTTTTTCCTTCATAAAGAAAATTGTGAAAATAAATAGAAGATTCAATTTTCTGGTTTTTGCATAACGACTTTTCAATTAATAACACATCTAAAAATAGTTATGTAATAAATAATTCAAAATTAAATTGATAACGTTGTATATTTAAAAATTATTTTTTTTATAAATAATAATCTATGCGTCTATGACTGTGTCAGTTGAAGTCTCACAGTTTACAAAAAAGAAATCAACATATTGGCTTGAAAGTTTATTTTGGTCTCAGTACAGGTGATGGTGCGAATAAAGCATTTCCAGGTCTACTTGACTCCTGTTTATAAACATTCGGTTTAATGCTCAAACGCCATGATTAGTTAATGGACTCATTAGCTCTGAATTTAGAAGCGTAACGTAGTGGACTGTGGGTCATAGAATGAAGAGTCGTTGAGAAGTTGTTAGAAAAGATGACGTCATACAAGGTCGGTGAAATACCGGCCGAATGGACATACATAGTATACCCCATAGTGTTGAGGCACTCGACCAATGGGTACCCAGGGGACGTCCGTGCCACCTGATTGGAGAGGACGACCGATATCAATAGCTCACACCTCTGCCAAGGACACACAATCAGGAGCTGATAGCGATAAGCAATCGATGGTATTATTGGATGGTTTGGTTTGGAATGGGGCATTGTTGTGAGCCAATGGACACATTCAAACTTGCAACAACAATCGACTCCCAACACAAAAATTCATCAAAAGTCATTATAATGTTATTAAAATTTATTCTTTTGAATTAGTTTGTTAATTTTCTGTTCACCAAAGTAGGATGTAAAGGTTAATCAAATCAGTTATCTAATTTGTCATAAATTACAAATTTTTAATTGATGATGATGTTTTAATTGCCATCTCTAAATTAAAATAACTATAAATTTTCATCGCTTTATTTTCTTAAAACCATTAAAACGCATAATTAAAAATAACTTTCAAAATAATTGTGGGGAAATAATCTGATAGTGTAATCTAAATATACAGTATAATTTCGCTTTCCATTCATAAACTAACGTCGGTTTATTCAGTCCTATTATAAAATTGTTTCATGTCAAATTTTTGATTCCATTCTGCATGGCTCATTCAATTCATAGGATTAAAATAGCACCGAATTTTTAAAAATGTAACTGATATTTTTCTGCAGGGCCGCCGGTAGCCAGCTTGTAATGGACCCCCGTTCAATTTGCAAGAAAACTCGCTTACGTACACGTGGTAAAATGGCCGAAATATGCAACAAACCTGAATTGATGCATCAAATCTCTCTCGGTGTGCAATTGGGTCAAAAAGAATGCCAATACCAATTTAGGCACAGACGATGGAATTGTACATCAGCGAAAAGAAGTATTCGGAAGGTACTTTTGCGAGGTGAGTAAAGCATTTATTTTGGCAAAGAATCATCAGTTTGAAAATGACGACGTGGTTAAGTTGAGGACGAGAGGACAATGGACCGGGAGTAGATTTATAGCAAGCAGTCGCATACCTGATCAGGCCATTTCCAAATCTGTAAACATTTGCCCTTACCGTGGAATGTGAGTTTTTATCATCCTGCTTCGGGCTTCATCTCTATTGTCTCGAAGAAGTGATCGAGAAGATTAGTTCAGGGTCATGGAATGATAGATATCAAGATAGACGCGTAATTAAATCGATGATGCTGTTATTAAATCTGATAAAAGAAAATATAAAAAATTCAAAACAATTTATTTATTCATTACTCATTCTGATATTTTTTCTAAAATATTATCCCCAAAGCTAATAAGTTGTGAATTTAGTAAGTAACTCTAATGGGCACAATGTTTGTAGAAGAGTGTTTTTTGCGACAGGAAATGGCTGAGCTTCTTCGATAAAGTTGTAATTTTATTATCTTCCGATCGCATTAATATTATTTAAACATTATGAAAATCGAACTCAGCACTCATGTAGTTTCCGATATGCGTATAAAGCAAGTTCTTGCATTTATCTAAATCAGCGGAATAGCACGACACGGAAAACGGGCTGTATAAAACATCGGACTGGTCTGTACCCAGAAGACATCACCATAAATTTGCTACCAACCTGACAAACGGAATGCTTCGCGGAGATGCTATGCATCGAAGCAAATCCGTCGAAGATGGCACGCAATTATTAACGAACATTCCGTCTCACATTTACTTTTATATTTTTAATAAAAGGCATCGCATTCTTCGACTGATCGTTCTTTTTTTTTTTTTTTCTTACCAACGAATTTTTCGCATCGCTTAAAACTTGAACGTAATTTGACGAGACTTTTTCTCACGCTCAAGCTCGGAAGGATTGTCATCAATGATGATTTGCTAAAGTGATGCGTACATGAAGAGGTGTAAATTAATAGTTCGCTGCTTGATGGAGATGTGGATGGAGATAAGGGGCAGGTAGCTGACTTCAGATTGTACAGGGCTTGTCACTAAGCTTTTAAATCTTTTACTTTCTACCGGACTGTTAACCACTTAAGATAAAGGACCTGCTAAGATAACTAGCTTGACTTATTGACTTGAAGCGAGCTTCGAATACAGCCCAGAAAAACTCCAAAGGATTAACGTTTTTTTCTTTATACTGGTGCCATAATTGACTCGATGATGATGTATGATTAAAGTATTTATTGTTGATTAAAAAATTATTGATTTTTGCATACAACAAGTAATTTTTCTGATTTATAATGTGTATAATACTATTTACAAAGCAGTTGGAGCTGTAAGAGTTGCTTGTAAAAACAGAATACCTGTAAATTCTTTTCTGACCTGTTATTATTAATTTAAAACAGAATCATTGTTTCATTTATAAAAAAAATGCGTTTAAATGTTGTCATTCAAACTGCTGAATAGCCTTCAGTCCAATTAGCTGCATTAGTGCAAATATGCCCATGAGCAAGCTTTATCTAAATGACCGATCTAAGTGGATTTATTAGCGCAAAGCTTGATCCATCACGTGATTCAGGTCTCATCAATCGCACTTATATCTCAGTGTCTTAATCAGATTCCCGCAGTGATACCTCCAGTCGGGGTAATTGTCATTCACGGTCTCTCTAACCCGATAGTGATCTTCGCATAACTTGCTCGCTCATGGTAAATCACATTTGCAATTACTATTACTGCAGTCGGCGAGAAACGACAAGAACTGGCGCACACAAGATAAAAATCGATGTCGCATCAAAATTGGAATTGGCGGTTTTTTATGTCTTGTTACAGATACGAGAGAAACGGGCTTTGTGAACGCTGTCTTAGCAGCCGGAATCACTTACCAAGTCACAAGGGCCTGCACTAAGGGCGAGTTGTTGGGATGTTCGTGCGACAAAAAGATGAGAACTAAGAAGAATAAGAAGAAACTGAAGATGTCAATTGTGCCCGAAGGAGACTGGGAGTGGGAAGGATGTGGGGGTGAAAATGTTGAATATGGGGTAAAAAAATCTCGGGAGTTTTTAGATACACGCTACAGAAAAAGGAGTGATATGAAGATTTTAGTCACACTCCATAACTATGCAGCAGGCAGACTGGTAAGATTAAATTTTGAAATTTTTCAAACTCATCAAAAATTTTATTTAGGCCATAAAGAACAACATGCGTACTCAGTGCAAATGTCACGGTCTTTCCGGTTCTTGCACTCTGCAGACCTGCTGGCGTAAGATGCCTCCTTTTAGAGAAATTGGTAACCATCTAAAAGAAAGTTTTGATGGTGCTTATAAAGTAATTGCTGGTAATGATGGTCAAAGTTTCATGCCAGAAATTTCGAGCGTCAAACCAATTACAAGAAAGGATCTAGTGTACTCGGAAGATTCGCCAAGTTTCTGTCTTCCCAATAATACCTTAGGTTCTTTCGGTACGCAGGGCCGGATTTGCGTCGACTCCTCGCCGGCCGAGGAGGGCTGTGGTATTTTATGTTGTGGTAGAGGCTACGCTAGCCGTCAAGTTACTGAAGAAAAAAACTGCAGATGTAAATTTATTTGGTGCTGTGAAGTTAAGTGCGATAAATGCAATGAGACGCATATGATCAGTACTTGTATGTGATAGTGCATGTGTGTACAGACTGTGTATATAATTGTTATTTGTTGTAAATATATATTTTTGCAGATTAACGAACAAAGCCTGTTTATTTATCAATGTTGTCAATTCACATTTTGATTACTAATAAATTTTCTAAAAGAAAAAAATGCACTCGTCTTTTTTTATTCAACAGAAATAGTGATTGTCAATTATTAATTACATATATTCACTTTATTTTCTATTGGCAGGTGTGTTAATAAAAGCAAAAAGGAACTTAGCTGTAAACGTCAAATCATGCAGTTACCGGTTAATTGTTCACTCAAATACGTTCACATCTCAGTAATTATCTAAATAAAAATTAAAAAAACACACATACATTATATAAATAACTTTATCTGGGAATATCTTTAACATGCGATAAATTGTTGAAAGTGATTAAGAAATACATCAAACCGATTGCGTGCAAGATGAATTTTTATATTCACTGTTCCAGTCACGACAGGTCATAATATGAACAAATAGGTTTATTTATGTACGACAAAACCTGCCTGTAGATATTACCAAGCCACTTGTAAGTAAGTATTAATTCATTTAATTATACTGATAATTCTTCGCTATTATGAAAATGGAAATGTTGAAGTGAAAAAATATCAACGTAGTAGGAGGTAAAATGGTAATGCAAGTGTAATATTTAATTGGAGGTAATTACTGTCATTACTACTGTTGCAAAATAACTAAATTTAAAACAATTAGTTACATTTACTTGGTCAAAAAACTTTGAAATATTTTTTCTTGTTTAAGTTTTCAATTAACTACTGCTTTCATCGCAATAATTTTTTCATAGTGGAAAGAAATTATTTTAAATGTCAGGATAATAAAATGCAACTTGTAATCTCACAAATAAAATGCAACTAACGTCTGCATGATCGAGCAATAATAAAAAAGTTAGTTCAAGTCTAAAATATCACTTTATAGTTAGAGAAGACTTTCTTTATTACATTCTCTATAGAAGATCTCAAGATAATAAATCTTAGGCTTTGTTTTTTACTATGATTGATCAAGTTCTAAACGTATTTTTAGTTTAAGAGTGGATGAACCTCATCTATCTTTAAGAAGTTAAAGTATAAAGTCATTACATACTTGCTTCAAAAATAAAATATTTGTACAGTCAAAACTTCTTATAACAGAAAACTATCTCTTTAACGAACAATTTTTATTGTGTTACCTATTATTAATTGTATGTCTTTTTATGTATTATAACGAACAAAAATACTTGGTTCCTTTAATGTCGTTTATAATTTTGCTTCTGCTTTGACGTATATAAAACAGACATCTTTGAAACTATATACAATTAATTTTTTACGTTATAGTTGTAGAAAAAATATAATTTGCAGAGCGTTTTTAACAGCTTCTTGGTTTTATGAAACCGTTTTTCTAGTCTGCTGCTCGTGTGACAAACTATTTATTCTGGCGAAATATGCTTCATCCCAGACTTGTTTCAATATACCTAAATATACTATTTTGCAGTTTGTGAATGTTCTTTGCATTTTTCATTGACTTACATTACCTATTGTTTTCGAGAAATCTCTTTTTGTCCTACATCTTCTATATAAAAATGTTTAAAAGATAGATATGAATCAAATTTTTTTCAGTCAAAGTTAAATTGTCTTTTCAGCTTAATTTTTTATTTTATTATTTAATTTTGTTGTTGAAAAACGGTGTTTTGGGCATTTGATTTCGTGTTCATGGTTGTGGAAAGCTGTGAAATGTGCTCGTTTCTCATCAGTCTTCATTGAACATTTCAATCAAGACAAGCACGATGTGAAAAGTGTAAACTCATGGTACGTAATGCTATCTTTGTTATCCGTGACAGCCCTACAATACCGGCCGAACAAGAACAATAACTAAATGACTAGCATAATATATGCCACTTTTTTCGTATAGGCAGCCGAGCTCATAACATGCATATTTGTCTAATTAACTCCGATACTTCTCCTCCACCGAAAGGAGATGATTCGGTTGAAATCTCCAGAGGTTCATCTACCTGAATTATATCGCGATTTAATGAGAAATCGAGTCGTTTTCACGTTGACACCAGTTCGAATCGACACTACAACCTAAAATTTATAATAATAAAATACATACATTCATTCTAAGAGTTTTTTTTTTGTTTCATCACACTGAAATATAATTATAATAAGAAGATAAAACTAATCTAAATATAACCGTGACTTTAAATTTAAGTTCTCTTAATCAATCGGTTCATTCAGGTTGCGTGATCGGACCATGTCTACGGCAAATTTATGTCCCGGACCCATGAAGATGTCTTAACTGCCCCCCAGGAAGCGGCTGCTGTTTGGGTGGTCTTAGAAATACTGCAAAACCTTATCAACTACATTATGCGAGGTCGCTTCAATACGAACAACTTTATAATTATCACTTGGTTTGTCAACTGGATAAATTATGAGAGGAGGGAGACGTTCGCAACCTGGAATCTCGCTTGAAAGTCGACCAACTTCAACACAATCAAAGGACACTAATTTCTATCGTTCATTCAATAGAAAAACTTCAATTTAGATTTTATCCTATCATGTTTTTTGACTGATAACTATAAAAACTATTCTGGAATTTTTTCAGTTTTGTAAAGATAATCAGTAAGAAGTTCCAATCGAGTCAAAGCTAATCCGACAGAACTAGGCGTTTAAAACGTATCAGGATTATAGCTGCATATAAGAAATTATTTTTCCTATCGTGACGGATGTCTAACACTTTAATATTGTAATATGATAGCTTTCTCGTCTAGCCGCTTCACGGTAGGTAGAAAAAAGACGCAGTTATTAAGCTCATTATAATAGTAAATCAATGTCTACAGCTCGAATTTACAACGTGTCTAGTCTGCAACTTGAAACGATACACAGTTGCATAGACATAGATAGTGTCCAAATAAGTATGAATAGTCGCATTAATTTGTCAACTTTAAAGGTAATGCACAGTAATTATTACTGAAGTCGTGGGAAAAGACTGTTGAAAGAGAATTACCAATTATGTACTTGTAAGAGTAAGTGGTTGAGTGTTAAAAAAACACGAGAGGTAAGTATATATCTTCTGATGCCTTGAAAATCCTCATCTAATTTGTTACAGCTTTATAATTCATAAATAATTTCTTCCAATTCAATTGTTGTGCAATTATGGTCTCAGAATTGATATATTTAAATAATATAAATAGCTGGTCAAAATAGTCTTTATCGTAAATATTTAATTAATCTAAATTTGAGTCTGAAGAAAGAAGCATTCTCATTTTCAAAAAATTGAAACTGAAGTCATATAAATGTCATATAGAATATACAAATATATTTTTGTTTCGAATTTTGTTCTTTAAATTTGCCTTTAATTCATTAGTTGTCGCATTTAATCACCAGACTTCTTCCGAACTTACACAAGCTGTCCCAGCGAGTAGGCAAAGTCCATTATTGACCTTCAAATAAGAAATATTGATATATTTGTTAACAAAATTTGTAATTCTCTGTATCAACTAAAGGTATTTTCAAATATACAAAGTGTCTCATAAACGAGTTCTTATGTTTTTTTTTTAAAGGAATAACCAAAATTTTTTTGCGTTTTTAAACGTGGCTTGACATTTTGAGAATTTTGAATACCAATTTTATTAGACAGTTTTTTGTAGTTTTTGAAATAATCAAATTTTTTCGGTAAAAAACACATTTTTTTAAAAAATTTCACACAAAAATAAAAAAATTAGAAACATAGAATTTATACTAACTGAAAATAAAATGTTTAAATTTTATGACTATAAGATTTTTTTGACGCATTGGTGAAGGAAAGTTCTTTAAATAAAGACGTTTGTTAAAAGTTGAATAACATTAAAAATTTAATTGAAACACCCTATACTTTGTTGCATCATGTCAAAGACCTTGGAATTGTCTTTCTAAAAACATCAACTTTCAAGTATCTATGACCAATAATACAAAAAATATTCAACTTCGAATATTCGAAAAAAATTTCAAAGAATAAATTTTGCTGTCGCTTAAAAGCCAATGTTTGGTGCGCAATCGTGTAGCACTCCGTATAACATTTTGAAAATTTTTTGTAATTTGTATATCTGCTAAAATTTGTTCGTCTGTCTCAAAAGAATTTGATTTTTTAATAGAGTTAGTCAAATGTCAAAATTTTAAAAAAAGCAATTATTTCAAAAATGATTAGAAATAGTGATAACATGATAAATATAGAATGTGTTTAAAATTTTATAAGCAATCTCAAAGTACTATAAAATATAGGGTGTTCTATTTAAAATGACAAAATTAACATCAATTTTTAGTATAAGCAGAAGTTAAAACAAGCTGGAAATATTTTAAAAATGGTGTTTTTGATAAACCTTATTTTTCCTCTCTTTTCTCTTTGGAGACTCATTATATACCAATCTATTATCTCTATCCGATTGCTTCTAATCACAGGAGTAATTTCAGTTTCTCATATAGAAAAAGCAGCAATTATTTTCATATTTCACGGGAAATTGATGATAACTTTAGATGCTACTGGAACCACAATGAAGCAAGAAAAAAAAATCGAATACATATGGAAAACTTGTTTGTGAAATGTCTTCTGGAGCATTTTATCCTCTAACCTTATAGCCGTCTGTTGCAGAATTTTGCTTATAGATATAATTTTGAAAATATTATATTGTGCAACTTGTAAGATAATGTAAACTAGAATAATGAACCTTCACAGCTATATTCTTTTATTGCTAAAGTTCAAATGTTACTTGTTTTCTCATTAAATTACTCGTACAATATCTTGATTAAAAATATGTAAAATTCTGATAAAAATGGCTGCAAATGAACAGGAAACTACCAGTTTAACTGTTACTGCTACGAGTATTACATAAATTAATACATCGGAAAATCGGAAACAATCAAAAACATTGCTAGCAATTTCATTGACATTGCTACATCAGAATAATAAGCACCTACTTTATTACAAAAATTTAGAAAACATAAATCTATTAGAACTGTACACCACTAAATAGACTAAAACTTTTCTAAATACAATAAGTAAGATTATAAAAACACCAATCACTGGTATAACCAAAAGGTAGCTTTAATAAAAAATCTAACTTCTACAGAAAGCTGAAATGAGTTGAAATCGTATCGTGTAAAGCTTCTCATTATAAAAAATTCTCTTTGTAAAAGACACCGTCGATGAGTAAATAAAGTCGACGTTATAGCTCGAAGAGCATGTAAACGTTTCAAGAAAACGCACTGTATACATAGCAATAACTGCATACGCTATCTATAATTTATAAATTACCAGCAATAACCATATCAACGCTTATAACACATTACGAGCCGTACTTGATTCTACATTTCAACTGTATACATACATCGGTTGTATTCCATATTTTCAGTGGGGTGAGTTGCGGCGAGAGGCACAGAAAACACGCAGTTCTCTAATAGCCATTAATAACACGCCGCCAACGCTGTACCGTGCGAGACTTCTTAATAACCGATCTGTCTTGAGCAAAGCAGTTCTCGGTTACCCTTAGGCTACATACGTGCTGGACCTTGCCCGTGAACTAAAACTTGAAGCTGCTTCGGCACGATATGATTTATTACGTTCCACGAGATATTATACTAACATACATACGATCCAATGGCTTAATATGTACTACCCCAGTGGATAAGAAAAGAAGTTCATTAAGTGATTCTCCTTCTTTTTTTAAATTTCAAGAATAACTGAATATATACAAACTTAATATCTACTTATATAAAAACAGAAAAAAATCGTAAAACTATTGAAATGTTCCTAGAAGTTTTTGCTTCTGTCAAGGGAAAATTCGTCATAATCTGTAGCTACGGCCTAGTTCTATGGTATACAATTCTGAGACTCTTCTCTTTCAGGCGCAAGGAAAGAAAGATATAAAGCCACCTGTACGGCTACAGTTTTCAAAGCCTTTCTCTATATTTTACAGAAAATTGTAGTTCGAAATTTGAAAGTTTTGATTGGGATAATTTGCAGACCAAACTCTATTATTTAGCATGAATAACACCTTACTTGAAAGTACTTTTTTCGAGTTATTTAAGTATTGGATGAAACTTTTGAAAAAATGACCATAAGTTCTTCAATAATATTCAGTCTTTTATTATTGACAGAAGTCGATCTATTGAAGAATTTGATTTATTTGATTCTTCTGGAATCTTTTAGTTTTTGAGTGGATCAAAAAACAAAATAAACATAACTCAGAAAACCTAACACTTAGAGCTAGTTTACAGAAAGTGAATTGAATATTTAATTTGAGTTAATTATTCGATTGCGATATACTTCACAAATCTGAGGAGTTGATTGGTTCAATTTGATCATTAGATGAAATATGACTTAATAACGCTTCTGTAAACCGGCCCTTAGAATGTCTTTTACCCACTTTGCTGCAGTTATAAAGTTTTCACTTTTCTTCAGTATGAGCTTATGTTCAATGAATGAGTATGTATTCTAATTCTTGATAACATTCTAAATAGATTTGGATTTAGTTATCAAGTTAAGAAAAATTATACAATCATAATTTTCCTTCTGAAGAATCCAAAACACTTTTAGAAACCCGATTCTAATGAAACTGCTGTCTTTTTGCGTTTTATTAGAGATTTGCCAGGCGATTGGAGCTTGTTTCATATATTGTACAGGGTGTCCCACGAACAAGTGCAAGTATTTTAACTAGAACTAAACTAAGAATTGGAAATTATTCGGCACATATTTTTTGTTTTTTCAAGACAACTTTTCAATTTCATATTATTAGCTCTTAAATAGCTTCAAAAATGGGCATTTGTTTTTTATCTCTAAAAGTATGTACTTGACCAATTTGTATGAAAGTTGGTATACTGACGTTATTTTGGCCCGTCATTCAGCAATATAATTTGTAGTACTGTAGATTGTCTTAAAAGAGGGTTATAGGGATCTCTTGACATTAATTTCTTGATAACTTTCCAGCACAAATTAATTTATACTTGTCATTATAATTATTTGAAAGTCTGTTCAGTTTAGAAATTCTTTTAGTAAAAAGTAAAGTAAAATTAGCATAGAAAATGATTATCACTTACTGCGAATAGATGTTCATGTGTGATACATGATAATTCAATGCTAACAGCGATTGCACCAATATGCATTTTATTTTTTTACTCGAAAACGATTCGTTTTGGGAAAAAATGCTGAGAGATAAAAAAGTTTCTAAATTGGATAAAAGTTATCAAAAAATTAATTCCAAAGGATCTCCCTAACTTTACTTCAGAATAATCTACCACAAATCATGCTACTGAATTATAGACTAAAATAACGTAAATGCGCCTAATTTCACCCTATATAACAAGTGACAATATTGCAGCAAGAATCTTATTACGAGTTGTATTCAGCTAGACAATTCAACGCGAATGTCTAATTCATAACCAAATCTAATCTATTATAACGTTGTTTTGTACTTCACTTATCAATAACCAAACATTAAAATTGGTAAAGTAAAACAAAATAATTGCCATTTTGTTTATCGTTCTGTATTTTTGTTCTTGCAATTTCTAGAGTTTCTTAATTTTTTATTGAATCTGTGACAGCTTTGTCAAAGTTTCTGACATACATCTTCTTGCTTATGAAGAATTTTTTTGACATAATTCTTGAATCTAAAGCTTGTTTAGGATTGGTTGATTTGAAAAAAAAAGATTGGTTGCGTTTTTTAGAGTTGGACTGCCTCTCAACTATAATTTATCGGTTTTTGCTGGGCTCTAATTTCTGTATCGAAAGGTCTGAATTCTCAAACTCACTGGAATATTTTCTAAACTGAAATCTTTAGAAACTGCATGCTTATTGGTTCAAATAAAACTTTTCTAATAGCGTTTATTAATTTCTATGAAAATATTTTCCTTTAATTGTGAGTTTGAGAATCAGGTTCCTAGTCGAAAATATCTCTATCGAAATCTGAAAATCAAGTATCAAAGATACAGTGTTCTCTATAAAAAAAAATATTTTTTAAAAAAAAACTTTGTGGAACATTTTCTTTTTCAAAAATGTAAAAATTTGATTCTTTTTTGTTTGAGATGGTAGCATAACACTTTATTTCTGTTGCTGTTAAAAGACACACCTTTTTTCCTTTTCAATCTTTCATCGTCATAGCAATTATATATGTGGAAACTTTCTTGTATGTACCAATATGTATTTTTTGCTTGAAAAGATATTAATCCATCTTGATAATTTAAGCTAAGTTTTCTGTTTGACTGAACCTTTATCTAGTTTATAAAACGCTTTCAGTGAGTGATAGAAGGGGCCTTTTAATCAGTTCCCGATTTGTTATTTAATGTAATTTTTTTGTCCTTTTCATTAATTTCACAGTTCTAATGTTCTAAATGTGTTTGCTGTTTGATACTTCTAGAATTTTTATATCATATAAATAAGAAGCTGTATGTATAGAAAACTTTTTAAAAGTTTAGAAAAATCATTCTATTATAGCTTTTTGAAATCAAAATAAAATTGCGTAAAATAAACTGTAACGGTACTTTGCTTGGTGAATTGATACAAAATGTCTATTTTAAAGCTCAGATAAAGGATTCAATTTGTAAATTTGATTTTGATTATTAGATATGTAGTAATATTTGATATACCCCCAGGAAGCTACTTTTGACACACCTGTTTAATTTGTTATTATTCATTCAGTGAATTCTGAGGTTAATCAGCCACTTTTAATTTTCCAATCGCTAGTGTAACTGTCAAATTTATTAATTAGTAACATAAACAAGCCTACGAAGAATTCCCTTAAGATTCTATTCTATCACAACTGTCTGCAACATTCTTCCAAGTCTAATTAACTCAAACTAATAGGAAATACTTAGCAAATCATAGTTAATTTACAACGACAGCTTTTGCTTTATGGAGATTAAACCTGTGTCCAATGGATGCGAGTGTGGAATTGTTGCGGTTGGAAGAAGCGCCCAGGTGTCCCTCCAACATATTAAAATATGCAGAAATCATCGTCAAAGTGTATCCTTTGTTTTTTGCAAACTTGCCTGGAACACCAACGTTGATAATTGGCTGCCGCAGGATACATCGACACCTGTGCGACCTTCACTTGTTTATATACTTCTATACCCATATTATAAAAAATAAAAAACGAAAAGTTGGTACAAAAAAATTGTTGAAAACAGTGCTTATGTTCTATTTTATTATTTTAATTTGTTATAAATAATTGGATTAAGAACAAATTGATTGGAAGCCAATCTCCATTGATACGCATTGCTTTCGATTATGTTCAAATTAGCTGATCAAGAGCATCGGAATCTCTACCTGCTCCTAATTAGAGAACGATTAGTTGATATTAGTGAATCCGGATAACATTTAAAATTTTAAATGAGTCAGATAACACTTTCCGCTTCAGGAGCGTCTGGACAAATCTTTTCTTCGATTAATTTGCATAGCCGTAACGTTTAACGCCTTCGAATTTAATTCAAAGAATTTTAAATACATGAAAAGTCAATAACAAGACAGGATGAGGAGACGATTCGGAAGAATGGGGTTTTAATTGGAGCGATGTGTTGAAAATTGTAATCGGTAACTGATTTATTGGGCTTTTATTTATAAGAATGAACCATTTGCGATTAGTTCAACTACGTGTTCTAAGAAAGAGGATATTACGATGGGCGCACATAATTAACTCAAATTGTGATTGCTGATAGTAATGGTGGAATTTGAAAGTTTAATCGAAGCGGGGAAGAGTTTAATTGGGAAAAAAACAAAAACGAAGTGGCAGTAACGACGTTGGTATAATTACCGCAAAATCGACTAAAACAACACTTGGAACATTAATTACTAGTCATTCACACAGAATTACAAGGCAAAGAAGCCATACAGATGGATATCGGAAAACTTCCCTTCAGCACAAGCTATAAGTAGGTTTACAGACTAGAAAATTTTGATTCCACAGTAAAAAAAATTTTTATTAATTTTATTTATACAGAGAAAAGCTTCTTCTAGAAATATTCATTAGAATAAAAATTGTTAAAAATTATTATGAAGATAGCAATTATTTGGATTTTCAAAAACCTACATCAACACCCAAAAATTTCAATCACTTCTTAAGTATGCATAGAAGTTCACGCTTATTTGCTTTGTTAAATGTCAAATCTTGCAATAAATAACTACTATTCAGTTTGTTCACAAAATTAATTAATTACGAAGTATTTTATGATTTTGATAATTTTTATGGATTAGAAACGGTTATTGTGTTTGGTATAATTATGCCAGCTTAAACCGCTGTTGATTTTTTATATCTATTAATGAAATTTTAGTCTTTCCTCATCCAGTGGCGTCCCGGTGGGTTTAGGGTATTTGAATCAGCTGAGGGTCGGTCTCAGTCTATGATAAATGAGCGTCGATGACAAGCGGTATATCTGCAAGTCAGCGGGCATCTCCAGGTGGTTGATACGGAATCAAACCTTCAATGATATCTATATAATAATATAATAAAGAAGGCAGTGTGCGATCTCGGCTCGATGTTCACGGGGGCAGCAGAGATGATGATAGTACTGTGGTGATGCAGCTCTTGTCTGGGTGGTCCAACACGCGTGATGCCCCAAGCCCAGCGACCGCGTGACCCATCATTAGGCTATTGCAAAAGGCGTTCTAATTGCTCAGACGAACACCCAACGTCTCTATCTCTCACACCTCGCCGGCAAAAGACCTTTCTGACTTGCCGACTATCCAAACGCAAATACAAAATTTAATTGATTTTTTGAAGGCACGAACAAAACTTTTACAGACATCGGTTTTCAACTTTCAAAGTTGAATTCTTTGGGGTTATTAATAGCTTTTCAACCGCAATTTGAACTACCTGAGATTCTTCAAACTCTCACATTTTGGTTTGAGGAAAAATGATTAATATTTTTCAAAAATTGGAAAAATAAATTAAATTGAGTTTGATCATGTGTGTACTTACATTCCTTGAAAATTTGACTCTTTTGTTTATAATGACAGTTTCAAATCCAAGCTGTTGAGAATAATTGAATACGAATTATAATACTAAACCCCAGAAATTTCAAATATTTCATTAATCATCCAATACACATATCTGTATTAAGTAGCACGGAATGTTATTTTCCATCAAATGGAATTTTTTTAGTCTATTTAAAAGTGTGTAATGCAAGGTTATACTATAAAAATAAATTCTTTCTGTTAATAATAAAATATCAAACTAAAATTCATTTTATTGATCTGAAATATCTAACATACCTACGATTTCTCTGAAAACATTGTTATCAAATCTTATTAATGAAAATTAATGGTAATGTCATTTTGTGTACTTAATCATATTTAATCAGTCACTGTTAATATTCAGTAAGTATAGGTATTTAATAATCTACAGTTTATACATTGGCTGGTCATAAAATCTCAATCATTCGAAATGAAGCAATAAAGTCATAATCAATCGCTCCCACAAGTCAGGTGCGATCGATTTCGTAATAATGACGGCTCCAAAAAAGTGAATGAGTAATAAAATTTCAGTTAAAATGTTGGTATGACTGACATAGGTATGATACACAACAGTGATATCAAGTAGAGGAGCCGTGAAACAGCACCGAATCGTCGCTTAGTGCATGGGAACATCGCGCGCGCGCTGTTATCGCACACACGATCGCGCGCCGTGCGGCCAAGTAGCGAATTAACATTCATGTAACGAATCGGGATAAAATGTGCTTTACATCTCTTATAGAAGAGTTGATCAACGCGCATAAATCAAAGAAGATATAATGCTTCAAGCAAAGAGTGAACATACAAATATAAAATAAAACAAAAAATGCTATATAGAATTACAAAATCTTGCTAGAACTTCCACGTTATTGATTCTTCAGTTTTATTTATCTGAAACTGACTTAAATTGAGGCAAATTTGTGTGATGAACATATATACCGCATGTTTATTATAATTTTTAATAATCGATGGCCGTGGAAAGAAAAAAAATTGAAGACGTAGGATCTAAATTGATTTATCTGATAAATGTCAATACTATTATCATCATAAGTAAATTCTAAATTAAGCGAATTTGTTGAGGAAATTGCAGAGTTAAAAAGTAAAAAATTTTCTGCTTTGTAGTGAATACGAAAACTTCCTTTAACCAACATTCCTCGTATGACTATTATCATAATTTCATGTCAGTGACAGTAATAAAATTTAACGATTTATCAGTTGAATCAGTTTAGGTCCCATTATCTTTGAATTTTCGTAATTCACGGCTAGTTCTTATCAAAAAATATTCACTTGATATCAGAAATAGTTTGCTGGAAACGAGGAAGATTTGACGAATTTGAAGTTTTCTTTTAGATGCGTTAATAATTCTTTTGAACCTGTTCCGCAAAGCTGCCAAGTCTTTTTCGTCCGCTTTCTCAATTTTGTCGTTGCATCTCAGCTCTGTAAATTATCTATCCTCGACCGAAAACATTTAATGACCCAAATTGGCCCATCATCATGGGTTGTTGCCGGTCCGGTTTGTTGGTAACCCGAGAAGCTTGTGCGGTGGGTATCGGTGGCCCGGGGATTACCTAATGCCTGATTGATGAATTCATTAAATCTCTTAGTGACAAGTTAATTAGCTGCTATCACTTATCATTAGGCGCAATTAGTCAGATGCCAAATTTACATCATATCGTCCTTCTTCTCTTAAAGACTGATGACCGTAGATTTATTTAATTAACACTTTCTACCCCAACATTGAAGCACTCTTCAGGTTTATACAGCTATCATGACACGATCCACATTTTGATAGGTCCAGTTGAAGTTTGAAGAATGAAAAAACATTCCATCGCTACTACAACATTCCTCAAAATACTGAAGCTTGCATGAAGGTCATTAGTGGCTTCTGAAAATGCGGACGATTAAGGAAACTTCCAACGTGTGCGTCTATAAATCGTGCAAACACATCTATTCCATTGAGGATTTTTCAAATAGAAGCATTCGTAGCATAGTTGAAATTATTCCGGAACCAGAAAACCCGTGTTGTTTCCCTTCGATTCGACAGCAGCCATACTTCACAATTAATACGAATTATTTAAACAATGTTGAATGGATTTTGATAGAACGTTAAACCAACGGTCGTCGACGCAGACTTTCACACGCCCGAACAAATTTCTGTCCGGGTGGACCGGCTCCGGGCCGCATTCCAGACCCGGAGGAATTCGCAAGAAGCTGAGAAACAACCGTTCGTTAGTGCAGTTAACAATGAAAATCAATTTAAGAATGATTCGAATTAAGAGGAGCAAAATGGAACGAATTAGAGAAACACTTTATTGAAATGATGAAAAATAGCACTACCAATTACACATACAATAAACAAAAGCTTCGAGTAATCGATGCAGGATGAATCATTGTCTATTAACCAAAAACTGAAGTCATATTTTCTGAAAAATTCATTTACATCTTTCGCGGGTTTCAGCTCTGAATGATTCGAAATTACTTGGAATAAAAACGTATCAGTCACGGTAGACTAACCTGTGTTGATTCGATTTCTAAATTAATGTTGAACAAAAAGTGTTGATGAGTAAGAAAAGAAAAGAGCTATGAATTTTTGAAGCCCGAAAAGTTCAATAACTTAATCATTAATAAATCATAATGACGTTTGTTAGTTGTTTTAAGAAACAGAAAAATCTTTAATTCATTGTTAACATCTGCGTGTATTCCTGATGTCTCATTTCTAACAAATGGAATTTCAATTGAAGTAATTTCACTGCAAGTGGTGAATTTATTCGTCTTCAATACACCCATCTATATTAATAAGTCAATAAATAAGAATGAAATCTAAAAATGGTGACTTATTTATTATCACTGAGACTAATAAAATTGAAGACAAATAAGAAACGTTTGATGCATTGCTATAGCAAGTAGACATTTTTTCGTTGCAACCAGAAAAAGGTAAATTTATACTGTGCGAACGAGAATGAAAACAAATATAACATTTCTTTTACAACTCTCTTCGACACCGTGTAATTTCGATGGTAATTCTGTCCTTGCAAAAACTCTGAATTTTATACGAGAGTCCGGATCAACCGCAAGATCACACATCAACACGACAAAAAGAACGACAGTTGGATTTTTACTCTTCTTCTCCGTCGAGATTTTGATTTGCTTTTTTGACCACCTCCGACTTGAAGAATCTAAGTGCAGAATAAGATCGACATCAATGCCACTAGAGATACTATCGATGGAGTAATTAAGAGATGTGGAAAATTCTTGTTTGAAAGAGGTTTTTAATCAAGGTCATGGCATGTTGCTTGTCTCATTATATGCACTTTTTGATTTTACTGATCTTTCTAGCATAACACAAAATTGCTTGATAAAAAAATCTTTATAAACTGAAAATTCTAGAATTTTTTTGTTTTCGTTATAAAGTGACAAAAATTTAGTCGATCAGAATTACTGAATATTTGGAGTGGTGCTACCCAACTAATTAACGAATTCTTTCAATGCTAATTTGTTTAAATGCCGACGATTTTCACGTTCGATTTAATGTGACAAAACAGCAAATTTTATACTGATTATTTTTAGCCATACTATATGGCATTTCAAAAAGAAACTTGAGGCTCGAATGAACTAATTTTCTAAGATTCTTATTTTGTATCTTTAAATTTGTCTAACAATGTTGTATGATAAATCAAGCTGATTGTTGTTTTTTCTCTTCTCCTATCGACCTTCCAACAACCTTCATCATTGTATTCCTAGCGCAATGCGCTTTTTGCCCCATCAGCTAACGCAACCAGTCTTCGTCCTCCATGGAGGCGGCCTAACGAATCTGAGTTAATGACGGCCGCGTAGATGGAATCCGATGGTTCCTAAACGTCCGGAATATTTGTGACAATATTGAGCGTTCCCACGCTCGTGCATGGTCAAGCAAGATAGGTGCCTATAAACTCCCATTTGGAATTCTGATACTCACTAGCGATATATATCACTCACTAGACGAAACTTTCAAGAAAAACATACGCTGTTTTCAGTTAGTCGGATAATGAAAAATTTTGAAATTTCTGCATTCTAATTGTGTGAAAACGTCGAAAACTGAAGTCTGCGTTTTCAGCATTAAAGAAACTCTGTTAGCTTGACAGTAAGAAATGAAATTATAATTTCCTTCGCTTAAGTTGCATCCTGTCCGGCTGTAAATCGAAGAATTTGTTGGACATAACCGTCAGTACTCCAGCTAACGTGCCATAAATAAAATGATTTAGATAGGTGAAACAAAGCAGCGTAATTGATTTTAGTTAAATAGCTAAAGTCAGCTTCAGAAGTTATATGGGTCATTGTAATTTGTAATTTATGAACCAGTTAGTTGCCAGACTTGGCTCATTAGTGATATTTTTTAATGTCATGGCTCTCGCAGTGACATTCCGTTTAAATTTATACTCGTAAATTATTTAAGTTTCTTCGATGCTGCATTTTCCGGGTTATAAATTAATTCGATGTTGAAAGCACCATTCTAGATGTAAATTTCGGCTAATTTGTTGTTTAGTTAATTTGCTAGTAAACAAATCCGCAATTAAGAACTTGATGGAGATTCCAGTCATGAATAAAAAAGCGTTAAATTTGAATGCGATCAATTAATTTGAAGAATTGACTCTGCACGACCACGCGCTAAGAAAGCTCTTCACTTCACAATACAAGAATGCGTCAATAACGAATCGTGTTAAACCATTATTTAATGGTTGAGTTCTGGCCTTTATCGTCTTTGTAAAAGGCTAATATAATTTTACAGAATAAATAGTCAAGTTCTATGTGCGTTTCTCATGCACTTATGTCGAATTCGATTTTAATTTTTCTCATGAGAAAACCACTTTGGGAGATCAACAAATAATACATTGAGCGGCTTTCTATTTATTTATTTATTTATATGATGCACTTTTAGAAACTTCTTGGACAGTTTGTATCCTGATAACACTAATACATTGTCACTCTAATTTATTAAAAAACAGTTTTATTAATTAGTTTAATTAACGGATTATCTTTGAGATTATACACGTGTACAATAAACCCTCAACAACCGGTCTTCAAAAAAGAAGAAATCAATGCTACTTATAATTATTTCAAGCAGTTTATTATTAACTCTTTTAAGATTATAGCTGTCGTCAGAATAAAAAAGATACTAGCCTAACTTGTCAATAAAGCTGCTTCTAATAATTGTTGCCACTTAAGCCAAAAAACGTAACACTGACCCATTTTTATTGTCCCAAAAATTAAAATACACTTTTTGTATTCCACTTAAAACTGTTTTCATTTGATAAAATCTATTAGAAACATATGCTTTTGAAACCAACATCTGCAGGTACGAACAAATCAAACAATTATGATTCAAGATTCACTAATGATTACTATTAAATAACATTGGATGCTCTACCTGAGTAGATGATTTGATGCAAAGAACAGCAGTAAATATTAATACAGACATTAGAATACAATTCGGTAATTATTTCAATAGACTGGTAATAAGAGAAACAACAAAAGTTGGAAACCATCAATTTTCACTTATTTTCATTTGGCTCAAAGCACTACTTTTCCTTCACTAACAAATTAGTTAGTTAATAGTCACTTTAATTTTTTCAAAAAACTACAGGGTGATTTTTTGGAAACTAGATACTACTAGCTTTTAAAAATCCTTAAACATTCACGGAATAAGCAGCTCGATTAATATTTATTAAAATCGCATCATCCTTTTTATTGTACTTCGAAGGAAAGATATTTTGACCATTTGGAAATGCAATCTAATTAATTTCAAGTACTCCTGTAGTAAATTGTCCTGCTGGTCCTGCTGGATTTGAGAAATCGTAATTGAACATTATGCTGAAACCTCGGCTAAACTGAAACCATCCAGATTAAGACCAGTATACAAGACATATGCGATATGCATTTGTTATATAAAAACTGTTTTCAGTAACTACACAAACGAGAAAGAATTTTTAAGGCTGGTTCATAGAGTTGCATTAAGTTAATTGCAATCAAATTTGATCACGTGATCAAATTGAACCAATCAAATCCTCAGATTTGCCAAGTTAATCGCAATCAAATAGTTAATTGCAATCAAATATTTAATTCACTTTCTGTGAACTGGCTCTCAATCTTATAAACCATTATTAATTAACTGCACTTCTCAATTTCTGTTATTACCCAGTATTAGTTACAGTTTCTTTTGAAAACTCACATTTGTCTACAAAATCTGCAATTTTACAAGTAAACAAAAACTCTTAATTGTACTCTAGTTAATTTTTTTCTTATTTTGAAACCTTTTTGTGCTTTTTAGCAAATTACAAATAAACGAAAAATTGTGTATTGAACAAATTTCTAACATTCCAGAAATACGATATGTAAATGTTGATCTTATACTCAAAACCAAAAAGTAAATTTAAATAGTTCTCGGCTGATAACAAGTAGAGAGAAGTAAATATAAAATTCACCGGACTAGATATTGGAAGTATAAGAAAGAGAATTAAATAGTTTCTGTGTTTTATAAAATACAAATCAAATTCAAATATTCAAACACATTATACATTAGATTCTATAAAAATATATGTTTGGGAGCGGCAAATTGTCTGTACAATATAGAAATGGAATAACTCGCATAGTAATTTAAATTTTTGATAACATCAAAGAGCTTATTACATTTACTTACCAGAAAACAAAACAAGTGAAATAATCGAAAACCAATTTTTGTAGTGATTTTACGACGCTGGGTGCAGCTATGGTAGCTTTCGCTTCTTTTCAGGTCAATATATTTCTATAAAAAAAATATTTTTATATCCGATAATCAGCTCTATATTGCACCTAATATCGCACCTATGGTCATCATGTAAAAATCTCCTTCTTATTAAAAGCTTTACATTTTTTCTGTCTGGTAAATAGCAAGATGCGGGTTTGTCGAGTTCCCATGGCGTTGGTGAGCGTCAGTCACATTACCATTAATGAATATTTCGGTCGTATTTTATTGAAATGCATGTATGCAGGCTCAGAAATGATGGACCTGTTTTGCTCCATAAGGCCAACCTTACATATCAAGCTCGAGCTGTCAATCAAATGCGCGTTCCCGTAATACGTCCTCGTTTGACTGACCAACCGGTAAAACGAAACAAGTAAAAACTGCACGTATTTGTTTTACTAATTTCGGCGCTTTTTCTTGTTTTAATTAAAATATAATTTCATTTTTGTGACCGGTCGTGACGGCTGAGAATTGCATTTTATAATGAGTTATAAACACGTTTCTGAATGTTTAAAATTATTTTATAAAAAACATAATTGAATAAATTTTATACTGACCTCGTTTAATTCTGATTTTAAGAGCTCATAAAATTATGTAAAACAAATTTTATTATTCAACATGTTCAACTTATGGCAAAATTTTACGAAGAATTCTATACATTTTGTTTTATTTCGCAAAACTGATGACTCAAAAGATATTTCGATGACAAGGGCAGTCGTAAAACTAGATATTAGGTTAGACAAACTACAGTTTGAAAATTGTCAGTATGTTAAATTCATGAAAATGGACTTCACCATAAGTTGAATGTTTGAAAAAATCAGTAAAAAGTTTAGGCTTTATAGAATAGAAGCAAGGTTATTACCAAATATAAATTAAATGATGCATAAAGTGGAAGCTCTATACCAGAAAATAAAAACTGCCAATAATGCAAATCATTTTAAAATCTTCGTTCAATAATAACAAGAAAGTGAATTTGTTAACTTGAATGTTATTGCAGCAATCACATTAAACTATTGTAGAAAAAATAAACACATACCTAAGTGAATTTTTCAGAAATTCAGTCTTAATACTGAAACTGAATTTTTGCATCAAGCTTCGTTAGAAGTTAGTAATTTTTTTTCTAAGTTCGAGGCGGTGTTAGCTTTTTCATACATATTTAAAGATAAAATAAAAATAATCAATCAATTTTTAAATAGTAGAAACAAAAAAAATCAAAACATTGTCATCTGATTGTGAGTGTATAAATTAGAAACATTAAAAAAAAAAGAAACTGTTCCAACAATCAAAGTTGTATTCAGAAAGACTGATGATTAACAACTATTTTCAGTTGTAAGGTCAACTAAGTTTCTATATAAGCTTTTTTTCCAATCATTTATTAACCTAAAACAATTTTTTTACACTATAATTATAATTTTTTATTGAAATAAGTTAAACAATTTCATACTTTTTGTCTATAGTTGTTAACAATTATTATTTGTAAAAATTCCAATTTAATAAAAGCATTTCAGTCGCGCGAATTTTTACATGAGAAGAATTTAATAATGTCGATCAGTGTGTGGTCACCCCAGAATACAACAGCTGTGCATAACTTATAATATTGCTTCTTTGTGATGAAATAACTGGGGTATTATGAAGTTTTCAGAATCATCGAGTTGAGCTTCTATAGCAGGAGCAAAGAGCGTGAATAATCGACGACTATTTGGGGGTTCCACTCCTACATTAAACCAACGATTTCATTACAACTAAAGCTATTCAAATCTGGAATTCATAACAATTGTCGTAGCTAAAACAACAAATAAAATTTTGATTACAACTATACTGCTGTTGGATGTTTTTTGCTGCTCGGATTTCTTGAGCAAATAGCCGAGAAGCTAATATTCTTAATATAAAATAAGGGCGTTCAATATTTTCGTTTAGGTGCAGCTTTTGCCTCGAAATGCGCATAAATTCTAATTGTATATAAATCGTGTAGATTATAATCTATTGCTTGAAGAGAAAAAGTTCTCATTCAATTCATATCTTCTAGTCATAATTAAATATCTACCTGGTAATGATTTAGTAGCTGCATCTTAAAATATTGACCATAACCCGATATAAATCCAGTCCATTTTCAGTAAATCATCGCCAAGAGAGAGCTTCAGAATATGTAACTTAATTCCCGTCTCAACACAGGTTCTTTGAAAGAAACCTGTTGCTGAACATGCTTCTGAGTCCGACTAATTAATTTCATTGGCATGAGACCATCTTGAGAATTTAATAAATTTTAAATTGTATAACACGAAAATTGCGCTTAGTTCATGAATAATGTATAGGTGTAATGAAACAGCCGATAAATATTCTCAACTCAAGTTATTTATTAATAATTTTACAGTAATTGAGACATTTACAAGTACGTTTAATTATAAATAAAGTAATTAAAAAAATACTCCATAACTATCTACATAGACTACATGAGTATTTACAAATGCTAATGTACAACATTTAATGGTCAATAAATTAATGCGCAACTAAAGAATAATCTGTATAAATTATACGTACATATACACGAATTGAGATACACTACATGCTGATTTTTCTATATTTACATTCGATAAATAAATATAAGTTTAAAGATGTGGACGACTGGTCGTTACTCCCAACGTCAATTCCTTTCACAGAATGTTGAAAGCATTAAATATTGTAATATTTACAAATATGACTCAAAATAAATTCTGATTCAGTCTTTTCATGTCTACTTCACAATTTCTAATACTGATAAGAAGCGTTTGGCACCGGGTTCCCCTACGATTAACATTTTACTTATACGCCAAACTTCACTTTACACACACGTATGTATAGTCTTCTTTGTTCTGCAAACATCGCACTTAACTTCACAACACCAATGGAACGTACAATTACATCTTTCCCTCACTACCACTTCTTGAGTACGATACCCTCGACCGCAACACATTATATCGCATCCATCCACACCCATCGATGTATCATTACACAACCGGCCATGAGTGCCTTGAATTCCCAATTTTGGATTCCTTTCACAAAATCCAGGAGACATTTCATAATACACCAGATCTTTAACTCCGGGTGGCTTATGTTCTGGGTTGAAAGGTTTGAGTTGAAAACCATATTTATGCTTCCTTCTATTTTCTCTTTTACTATGAATACTATTACCATTAATTGAATTCAGTTTTGGATGCTTTGGAGGCCGATTTCTGTGTGCATTATTACTATTTCGATTATGTCCGGAAGTAGAAGCTGCCACATGAGAAGCTCCATCGAAACGGTCTTTGAGAAGATCGCCAATTACCCGGAATGGAGGAAGACGCATCCAACAAGTCTTGATAGTGCAAGAACCCGACATGCCATGGCATTTGCATTCTTGGCGCATTTGCGATTGTACATGCTGGAAGAAAAAAGTTGATTAAAAACATGGAATTAAGGATATTAAAAAAATAACAGTTTGATAAAAAAATAGTAAAGTGTAAAAAATGAATCTGCTTTGTTAAACCAATTGAGTGAAGAATAGGTGATAGATTCTCTTCAGATTTAAGCCTTTGACAGCTCAACTCGTAGTCGAATAAAGTATATGCTTATGTAAATCAGTTAGTGTCTCAATTTGTTCAAAGCGTAGCTCGTGATTAATAATCCTCCATCGAGTCAGTGTTAAGTAAAAGCTAAAGGCTTCTGGCACGTCATGTCTGGTGAGCACTTAGAATAGTAGCATTTATCAGCGCCCAAGTTGCACACATGTTAATAAAGTAAAATTAGTCGGTATAAGTCACCTCTGCTACTTTCCATATCACCAGAATTAATTGAAGCCGATAAAGCAGCTCTCTGTATCGGCTCTCATTAGTGGTATCGACTTCAAAGGAACGTATCATGGTCCAGAATTCGTGCAATCACATCCACCAACATAAACACAAGAACGTGATCTCAAAGCTGTCACATTGAGAAATGATGTCGGCTTTGCGATTTGTTACGAAGACATTTACGAGCACTAGACTAAATAGTGGAAACATCAATTCTTGAAATGATGCGCTATATCTAATGGACTTTGAAGACACACACAAAACACAAAGAAACTAAACGCAGTCAATCTTTCATCTAATTACATCAATTTACCACTGGCTTCTAGCCCAAAAAGATTTCTAATTACCGGAAACTCAAGCAGTTTAGTGTTGTAACTGAAATGTTGCGTGCATTTTTGTATGCGACTTAATAAAACTCATTTGAACGCCTTGAGCGAATGTCACTTTATTAGTAATGGGCGGTCTTTGCGGCCAGTAACAAGTTAATATGCATTTTAATAAAACTCAATACGACCACCCGGTAGTAATGACCACTTTCTGCATAAATCAAACCTTTTTCTCACACCAGTCATCATTAGAATGTTTTAATCGTGCATAAATATTTAATACACGAGTTGTATATTTTACACATCTTACGTAGATCTTTCATAAAATAGATTCTTATTGGCTCATGTCAATTTTTTTTTAATTACTCTATAAAGCTGTTTCTCAAACGCTGATTTATAATTATGCTTCCAATGCAAATAAAGTTTCGACATAGTTGTTAAATGGACTTGATTGGATTTTGCTAATTTATTTTCTGGATTTGATTCAATTAGAGTATTGTAAAGAGGAACATTATGCTCATGAGCCAAGTAAAAATCCGAACAGATCAAAGAACATATAACATTCCATTAAAGAGTAAAGTAGTCGTATTCAGCTTAATTGGTCATTTACTACGTGCTTAACTATACTTGCTAGGATGTAATGTAGGTAATTTTCCACGTTTAACATTTCCAAGAGCTGATTATATAATGTCCATGTTCCTGCACCAAATTGACATCTACAATTCCATATTTCTGTTCCAGATGAGTAACGTACAGTCTCGGCTGGCATCACTTCCTTAATCTCGACAATTAATGCAAAGCACCACATTTGATCCTTGCAAGTTTTGTAAAAAAAGTCAGTTTGCAGTTTCCTTAGATTGGAACACATGTTCTATCGGCGGCATTATCCGTGTAACACAGTGTCTCACCACGGGACGTCCGTTGCACATCTAAGAGACATCTGCACTCTACAGGGTGCCACATTACATGATATCGCACTGCTTCACAACTTACATGAACCGAATTTCAATTGAGGCCTAAGTGAAAAAACTTTTATCATCGAATCTATCATTGCTTAACACCCACAGTGGAACAAACTAAGTTCAAGGATTATCAACACCCACTCTTTTACATTCTGTGAAGCTATTAGTGATCATCAACGGATAATTTATAATGAGTGTTTTACAAGGAGGGCCAATCAAAATGATTCGATTAAATACAAAGTAACAAGTCATTAGAAGATAGAATTCATATAAGTGATTTTCTTTCAAAAAACTCAGTGTTTCTACTTTAACACCTTCATTAAAATATGACAAAAATATATACATATATAAAAAAATAGAAATAACAATTGGATTTAAGCATCAGTTTCAGTTTAGAAACGCAATATTTATCAATTCAAGTCCAAAACTATTTTTAAACGCAAATTAAGAGGCAACTCACCCATCGGCCGGCTTCATTGTTGTGCAAATTCATTTTCTCCCTTATAGTCTTGCCCCTTTCTCCTGTATCGACAAATTCGCGACTGACCGCAAGGCCGAATCCAATATTATCGGAGCATCCACCCCATTCAAAATCCCCAGCTCCGGCAACCGCCGAATTTCCAGTAACTTGCGGTCTTCCTTTGTAGTGTGTTTCACAGTTGCAAGTATCGATAGATCCTTCGCTGCAAGCCCTGGCTATGGCATGTGTGACCGCAGCGCTTGTTATTGCATAGATAAAAGCAGTCTCTCGACAGCCTGTAACAGAATTGACTTGTTAGAATGTTTGCTGAAGAAATAAGCTATCGACTGGTTATTTTAACCCTCTCTTTTCCGTAATTGGTCCACTCGATTTTTTTGATGTCCATCTCAACAAAAAGGGAACAAAGAATAGAGGGCTTGAGCAAACATCTGGACATATGAGTCTTTGTATTCAACCCTTTGACAAATTTTAATACGCCATAAAAATGTCGTTCGAACAGGCTAATGAATGTTGAGAGTACTACATCAAAAAGATCAAAACATGTAGGGTTTTAATCATAGAGATTGTCTTAGAGGTGAAGGATGACTCCCCGGGGATAAATTGCTACCTACGAGATCTCTTTCCGGTGTGCTAGTGAATATCCAAAACATCTGCATCGATGGGTGGAGACGTATTTTTATTTGCGGTTTACAATAAAAACACAAAGATCTGGGATCCAGATTGTATGTACGAATTCTCTTCATAAAACAGTTAATTAACATGTTTTAAAAATTTCAACAAACAGGACCTCACATAAAAATTATGTGTCAAAAATAAAATGATAAAATCTTTAATGGTCCATAAAGCCATCACCGAGACTATCAAATGGAATTTGTCAGTTGACTGAAACCACAAAACACAAGCACTGAACTTACCACAACATCGAGCTTCTTCGGTTTTATCGATTTTAAAATCATTCTGTAGAATAAATCCACATCTTTTTAAAATTATTCAACAGCAGTACGAGAAGTCAGACGTTCGATTCAAGTTATGTTTGAAAAAGGTTGTTTATTGACAATATGTCGTGTATCCGCCGAGCTTGCGATAATAAACTCGGTGATTATCCAGAAAAGCTAATTAGTGTAATAAATAAATCTGCTCCGTTTATTTATAGCGGATTTAATGATCTAAATCTGACTAATATTCGATCGAGATCTTGTAGTGATAAACTACAGTGTTTGTAACAATACCTGAGCATGTAGTCCAGGTACTTATATATCATAGCTCACAGCATGGATTCTCGATGATGACGTAATTACCCAGTCTTCCCTCAGGGGGGCAAAGATTAACGAAACGACGATAATTCATAACTTCCACGGCGGACCTACAGGAAGCAACCGCCGATTCCTGCATTTTAACACGTTCCACTCATTCATCAGCTTCACGAAAAATATCCAGCAATCAATTTTACTGTTGAGTTTTTAAATAGTTCATAAAAATAATTCATTAACTAAAAAACTTGTTGATTTTCAAAAATAACAAAAATAATAAAGACTTATTTCTAATTTCATTTATTATTATTTTTTACTAGTTTAAATATTGTTCCAGATTTTTCATCCTTTTTATGCTCCGACCCTTTCCTGTGACACAACGGGGTTAAGAATAAAGCACACAATACCTGGATTACTCGGTTGGTTTAGACAACACATGTTTGCTTATCAGCAGATGGGTTATGTCTGAGTTTAATGCCTATTGTCAATATTGAATCGTCCAGTCAGTCACACACCCAACGTCGTTTCACTTCCTATTAAAAGTTGTTTGAAATTTCCTAACTCTAATAAAATTTCCAATAAATTATTATATTGCACTTGCACATGTAAGTAATAAATTGATATTTTTTATAGAGAGAAAACAGGTTTGGTAGTCTTTTAATTAATTTAAGCAACACAGGAACGAAGCAACCAATAAAAATACTTGTCTCGGTTATTAAAGATGATTACGAAAATCCGGTCGAACGATGAGCAGTGATTGAATACTCAAATTACAGATCAATTGGGACTAATAGAGCGAGTTTATCGGTTTAAATAACAAATAGCAGGTCGAGTTTTGTAGATCCATCGATAAAAGACTACCCGAAATACCACTTTATTTTTTTTTCGGTCACTCATACCTGAATCTGTATCTAAATTGGAACAATTTTAGACTGTCCTTCGGTTTATTTCAATTAAATATCTGACAAATTGAGAAGATTTAAATAAGGATTGAACAAATAACTTTCTGCATATCAAAAACCTAAAACACAAAAAGACCCTGTTATGAGAATTTGAAATTTAAATTTCTACAGAAAAAATTCCAAGCCTAAATAAGTCAACCTTATTTTCTTTGCAAATAGATTTTCTGGATTTGTTAAATCAATTTTCTCTTTAATTGTAAAATATATATAAGTTTCGTTTTTATTTCTAATATATTTTTTTAATTTTAAGCATTCTACTGTGATTTACTAGAAGACAAAGAAACAATCAACCCGAATATCATAGTTTTTATTTTTCAGAAATAACCTTTTTTAGATCAGCAAACTTGTGGTTCATTAATACTTTAATTAAATTATCTACTAAATTTCTCGATAAAACATTGAATTTTGATTAAATTCTAACATATTTATGCAAATGAATTCTCAAAATGTCAATTTTGATGTTAGCATTTTATTTTTTGATCATAAAATTTTCTATAAATTTGAATGTAAGTTTTCACAGCTATTTTTCAGAGACAGTTAGAAATGCATTCAATAAAAATGAAATCTTAATAAAAACGATTATTAAGATGAAAATTTGCAATTTGCTAGGAAAAACTTTCTAACTCTACAGAAAGCTTTTGAAAAGAAAAAAGAAAAGAGAGGTAATAAAGATTTATTCTCCCTAAAAAAGATCCCCTAATTCTTATAAAAAAACCCTTTGAAAAAAGTTTATCAAATTTAGAGTTTTTTGAACAATATGGAATAAAATTTTCTATACCATAAGAGTTCTATTTTCGTAAAATTATTTACACGTTCTTGAACAGACACAGTAAATCTCCGAAGACTATGAAGATGTATTTTGTGCGGGAACATCTACCTGCCACCCGGCTAGAAAGTACAATGCTGGACACCTGTAGCGTCTTGGCCCACGCGATCTTTATACCTAGTGTCAGTCGTGGTTGTAAATGCTCCATTATCGGCTATATCCCGAACAAAAATTAAACAATAGCACCGACATTGAAATAAAGACGCGCCGGACATCGCCTTGAGTCACGCAATGTCGAATATGACAACCTACTTGTTTATGATCGTGTTGAAGAAAGGAATCTGTTGTCACGCGTCGTGAAATGCCAGCTATTGATCGTACGGCGATTTTTTACGCGGACACTTATCGAGCCGGATAAATCATAATCGAAGACGATGTTCAAGCCATAAATGCCTACGCGAAGAACTACAGCTTGTGATGCGACCACTCTTTACAACAAAAACAACCAATCATGGCTTTCAAATAAGAACATACAAGAATTTCAAATTACGAATGAAAACAATTTAAAAGAAAAAAAATTCAAGTTACAATCCCTTTATGTTTCTTTTTGCTTTGTTCAGTGTTCGTCTAAAAGTTGATTGTTTAGCTACTGAATTGATACAAGACATTTAAAAACCGTGAAGCATTTGCATTCATCCCAATTCTACTACCCATAATGATGGATGAGTGTTTCCTCTTTTCCAATAAAACCATCACTTTAAATTAAACCATAACGCAATTCGTACTTTACAATCTTCAAACACCTTTACACGTTTTTCAGGTGGACAAATGATGATTTATCACTGAGAATACCATCGATTACAACTTATAACAACTGCCAAACGTTCAACAGTAGTCCTTAAAACCCAAAAGTCGTAAATTTGTCAACAGTTCCAAAAAAATTTTCTCTAAAAGAAAACAGAAACTAAGTGAAAGTCTTACGCGAAAATGTAAATCTTAAAGAAAGTAGGTTAAGCCATTTTATCAATCAAAGATCTGCATTTGCTGTTCCTGTCAATCTACAGTATAATAAACCATTTAAACGTGATTGTAGTACCGTATTAGTCAACAAACATACACTTTCAAAATAATTTACTGACCTTTATCGACAATTTTTCCGAATAAGTTCTTTCCTCGGAGGAAGTTTCTCGTTGAACAGTTCCAACGTTGATTACGAAATTGATGCTGACATTCGTGAATTGCCATATTTGCACCTTTTGCTAGAGCTACCAACAAACCAGGGTTATCACGTGCTAACCGCCGCTGTTTACGACGAAGAGTTCCGTGCACGGAGGAGTCCATATATAGGACACCAGGAGATATAGGCGAGAGGTTGTTCGGTTCGCCTGCTTTGGCGATACCCCTAGAAAAAAAGTAGATAAGTATTAATCGGAATTCACCGATGTCGCTTTTGGTTTTAGTGCTGTGAATTTTTCTGTAACATTAGATTGATTTGATTTTAAAAAGAATAATTTTGCTGTCTAAAACCCTAAAGCGCAATGAATTATTCCTCCCTATAAACTTAGTTCGTCTTAAACGGTTATTAAGTTTAATGTGGCTGTAAATTACAACTAGCATACTAACACCATACTTATTGCACTCGTCGAAAAACAATTTGTATTAAAGGGCAGAATTTATGTGGAATAGTTTGAGCCAAGAATTGTGTAAATATGTTGCTTGTATACGGGCGAATAAACAATAAAAATTTAAATGGCCAGTTTACGATCTCATAAATTTAATGAGACTTTTTTAAAAATGAAGAGGCAAATATGCAACCAGTAAATGCAGACTTATTAATTGACTCATTTATCTTGGGAGAGAAACTCCAAAGTGGATTTTTTTAACGAATGTTGATTCAAACCAAACATAACGCAGATTTCTTATTTGCCGACAATTCTCACCCAAATATTAGCTCTTCTCTGTCGCCTCTTCCAAGCAATAAAGCGTGGAATGTATCAATAATAAATCGAGCGATAAGACGAAGAGCTTGAGGTTGTTCATTATAAGAATTTTAGAAGTATTTCTGGCCGATTCCGATTCCTTGCACGGTTCCACGGCAGCGCTGACATAACCTCAAGAATCTTTATATTAGTCCAGTGGCGTGTTTTTTGTCGGTGTTGGTGACATACCTTTGGCGGAGGAATCTCAAGATAAGGGGTTAACGTATGGCCGAGACAACAGCACTAGATAACAGTGGATGATCGCCGTTCTCACGCTCTCCGTTCTTATTTTCTTCTCGGTTCGTCATTTTTAGAATTGTGCGTTTTGCAATTAAGATTCAGATAGTGTTAAATCTTCACATTCCGAACCATAAAGGTTCATATCTCGTTCTCAAAATTTATAACCTCTGTAAAACCACCGACTCAGCAATTAGTTTCTTTCCAAAAGTAAACACAAAGAAAAAATTTAATTCCATTAATTGCAAAATCGTCACATTTACAGTCTCATAAACCCCAAAAGCTATTAACATTTCTCATTATAAAGACTACGCGAGTCAAAACAGCAGCGACGCGTTCATAAATCATCCGTTGCAACTTTAACTAATGTTCTTGTCATCCCTGAATCTCGATCAACCCTTTACCCGTCGACAGCTGAAATATTGCAGGGTCGTATTCAAACAAATGACGTGACTGAAAACGCATTTATCTATCGTGTTCTCGATACCTTAAACAAATCTCAATTCGATACTGACGCTGATAGTTTGCTCGAAATGACGACATTTCCATCACAATGCTGTTGAGTCGAATCTAAACAACAGCACTATGGTTAAAATGTCAGCAATTCAAACATTGGCAGTGAAGTAACCGCCGATTGTTCAAGAGACTTCAACGGTCGCATAGACGACTTACCGTCGCTCGCTCCAAATTATCGCAATTTTTTCCACATTTTCATTTGATATTTACTATCGCTTGATACCATCTAAAACACTACATCAAGTGTGAATAATTATCCATAATTTATGTGTATGTTCATACAAACGTGTTTTATTGTATGGCATAAGAAGAGACACTTGTGCGTATATATCTACATTGTAAATATATGCAAAGCAGTAGTAAATGACTCGGTAAATACCTCTGGCTTTGTAAAGATTCAGATACAACTGAAAACTCCTCACCACTTGCATACTGCCTCCGGAGAAATAAATAGATTCTCAAGGAACGCATTTGTGTGATTAATTATGCGTATTAGGAAGAGAATTTAAATGTTAACTTCGAACAGCATCTTTGCAATTCAGCCAATAAGAAAAACAAAGTCAGATAACAGATGAGAAAAGAGACTCAGATAAAAAAACGAGTTTTTAAACGCCACAGGTAAGTATATAATTTTTACTGTTATTTAATTATAGAAAACAAAGTGTTAAAGAATTATTGGTTGCATAGACACAATAGTCAATCTTAACAGAGATTACAATAATTAACAAAATAAAATAATTCTTTTTTTTTTCAACAAATTATCAATGTGTTCACTTTTAGCGGAACTTTTGTAGAATTATTTTTTTCATTCATTTAAAGTTTGATAATTTATTTCGTACGGTTTGCTTGAGAAAAAAATCAAAGACTTTGAAAATAGACGAAAAATGTAAAATGGGAATTCAAAAGTGCAACTATAGAAAAAGCTAAGTTATAAATAAAAAAGTTCCAATCACGTTCAAAGTTCTATTTTTTATTTTAATTTAACAATGAGACTCCTATAAAGCTTACCTTAAGAACCAATTTGCAATTTAAAAACTCCTACTTATAAATCATTTACGGTGCAAAAGATCCATTAAAATTTTAATCAACTCCACTCTAGTTAATCATTATTTATAAAAATAATAATTGATTAGACAAAAGCTGTTGTTAATTTTATTAAATTAGAGTCTTTTAAAAGATATAATTCTTTTCAGTATAATCACATCATGTTTTTGTAAGCTAATTTCAGCGTCTAGTCATTATTTGCAAAAACAAAACAACAAAACAGCATAGTTTTACATTCAGTTCTTTTTCTCAAATATTTGAATGTTTATTAATTTTATTATACTCTCATTAAAGTTTCTCAGATTCTTTGGAAAGATGGAAAAAGTGGATCAGTATTTTATGACTTTGACTGTTGAGAATTGCTTTTATAATTTGGTAAACAAAAGCTTCGTTCTCAAATTGTTTGAAAGGTTGATTAAAAGTCGACTCGCATACATGTCCTGACACCGAAGATTTACAGAACTGACTCGGTGCCCATGTGAGTCTGTATCACCGCCTATCCATCAAAAGTTGTCAGCTACTGAGCCAAATGATCTACGAGTGATCCGTCAAGAATCGCGAACCCAACCCTGTATAAACTACTCATAATTTAGAAATTTTGATACCTACCACCACATCGAGCCTTTCCCTCTATTCTTGTTTCTGGTGGAGGTGACATCCCCCAAAGCAGTAAGCACGAAAATGTTCATCACAAATATCACTGTCACATTCATAGTGTCCACCCGCGCACACGACACCACGAACGCAAAAAATAAACAATATCACCTGAACCGCACTATTTACTTAACTCGGGGGTAGAGTAGGGGTGGTTATGATGTCGAACATGACCGAGCGAGAACGAATTATCGCCGCAGGAGGAGCCAACCTGTATCCCGACCACCCACAGCAGAGTCCTTTGTGGCACTGAGAGTCGCAGACACCTGCACGTGTGGTCCTGGACACGTGGAACGACACTCCGCCCAATAAAGACTAGTCGACCAATCAAGATATAAAGACACGCCTACGGCCAGCCTCAGAGACGCGATCACCGCCATTGCGAACGGAAAAATGCACCGAACTGAGCCGGAAACAGCTGGAGAATGAACGAGAAACTGCAGCACCGAAGCTTCCCGAATAAATGATTTCTGGAATTACTAAATATTGAGAAATAGATAGACAAATATTTAAGTCATCTCACAGGAAAACAAATACAGCCAGAGATAAAATTCTGACACAAATTAAAACAAACTTTGTCAGAATTATTACGAACATAAATTAGAAGTGAGTTTCCGTAAATTTTAACAGGTGTTAAATAGAAACCATTATCAAAAAATTTTGGGACGTCATATAAATACAGTTTTTTTTTGAAAGCATAAATTATTTTTAAGATAATATTGGTTCATACTTTTATTATCTAGATGTTAGTCATCAGATTCATACATTTTAGCCAATTACTAACAAAATGATGCTTTACTATGACTTTTCAATCTAAATGTTTTCTTTGCTTTTGCAAGCAGCATTCAAGTGCGTCAGCGTGTTTTCCTCGTATCTCTTCTTCCTCCACTTGGGATATGTTTGTGGCATCGGATGCACTTAACTCTGTCGACAAGCATCTCTACTTAAAGAGTAGCTGAAAAATGTTAGCATCTCTGCCCACACATCTGTATCATTACTTTTGTTGGATTTATTTTCTAGTTCATAACTCAAGAATTTGATGAACGAAATCGAAATGTCTGCTGATTGCTATTCAATCATTTAATGTTAGAGCAGCTTCTCACAGTCAATTATAAATGGATTTATTAACAATATGCACTCCTAGCGAGCGCTGAAAGCAACATTAATATATCATCAATAGTTTTACAATTATAAAGTTGCGCGTCATGCGGTGACTTGGTACTTCACTTGACGAAACAAACGCTGGAAAATTATATGGAAACTTAACTACCTATCCATAACTTATTATATTAATAAAATCGCCGGTGGCCTTTTTACCATTCACTATAACGTCGATGGGAAATTGTAAGTCGTGACTCATGAGCTTTAAGCTTACGACCAAATACCTTCATGAGTGGAAAACTATTACTCTCTATTAGTATAATATTTATATGGTGCAGATGGTTGTAAATTTTACAGTGGAAAAATGTATAAACTGTTGTTAATTAAATATAATTGTCGGTAAAAATTCCAAAAACGCAGAAACGCTTCAACAAATAAAATTATTTCAAACAGTAATTTTAAAGCAAGAAATTACTTGGAAATGTTGAACTTGGCTCAAGTTATCAATAAATATTAAACTCATAAAACAAAAATTTTGTGTTTGTACACTTACTTATTTTCTTGTCACTGATGTAAGTATTTTTCATTACGAAATTTAACATACTGCACTACATTACATTAGGTATATGTAATTCGTCTTAAAATTCATTACTGCCTTGAGTATTTTCATTTGATAAATCAATTTTTTCTTCTTTGTATCACATAAATATTGTATTAAGAACAAGTTTAATTCAAGCTTCAACTAGCAATTGAACTTTGTTTTAATTTTTACTTGTAGTATCACAGTTAGGTATAATAAATTATGAATTCTTGAAATTTTTACACCATATACCTACATCAGAAATAATTTCTGAAATGTGATATATAATTGGCGGTAAACCATCATCAGCAGTCACGTAAGACTTGGGGGTAAATTACTTAGGTGTTGTATATTTAATGGCATAAGTCTGTCTTATAGAAGGTCAGTAATGTAACTCATAACAATTCAAAAAAGTGTAGTTTAGTGTAAAAAGTTGTTTTTGCAATGTAAATGTTGAAAGTTCTGTTGCAGAATAAAATTTAAGCTCTAGTGAATTTTTTTATATCTTATTCACTTATAATATTTATAAAAGTTGAAGATAGTTTATTTTTACTGTTCGATTAAGTCATCTTCGTTGACAGACGAAGTTGACAAATGCTAAGTCTTTTTAACACGGTGTATCTATTTTCACACGCGTTGAAAGACAGTATGATTGATGGTAGCTATCTTCTTCAGAGATGTCACCTTTTACTTTCCATTCATGTGTCAGACAAATCCGAGCATTTTCCCAGAGAGCCAATATTGGCACTACGTCATGGTATCTCTTTGCTAAGTCATTTCGTCCCTGATTTTATCAGGTGGTAATTGATAGCAACTATATTTATGTTGTCTATTAGTCTTAGAGTTAATTCCGTAATGATAGAGTGCTTTGTTGTTCGCCACTACCCTGATTGGTGCATTAAGCGTAAAATTTTAATTGATACTTGTTGGAATTCCTCAGTGATTGACAATTCTCACGCTTCTTATCCGGATTGAAATTTAGTATTTTATAGACTTTTCGTCATTAATTTTATATTAAATCCGCAGGATGTTTGTATACCAGAGAGCATTAACGAAATACGGAAATAATAAGTTATTCTGCGCAAAATGCTGTAAATACCTGCTGGTGCTATTTCTGCATTAATTTCAGTATTAACTTGACCCATTAGAGAAAATTATAGTGTGTTGTAATTTATACGGACATTAATGCTCGAGCTATGTGAGTACCTACTTCAGGAGTTATTTATAAAATAATTACTTTCACATTACATCAAAGCAAAAGAACTCTTTTCATTAAGATTATGACAAATGCTGAAAAACTCGACTGATATACTCTTCTAATTTTTTCTTCTTGCAGAAGCAATTAGCAACTAAAAACGAGTGCAGCTTACAGTTTTTGCAATCAGATGTTTTTGTTTCTACAGTTGTTGAAATTGCAAATTCCTGTTTAGTTATCAACATGTTACGACACGTTTTATATTGCTTTGTGCTAACATTGATAATATTGAATCTTTTTGGTATTGTATACCTAGACTACCGGTTTATGGTAAAGTATTTGGCAAACACGAGTAATCAGGTTAATTGCCTCCCAATGAATAGCACCCATTCACCCCCATTTCGGTACCTGTGCTGAGGGGTATAGACCCGGGTGCGAACAAGGATCAAAGCTGCCGCACGGCTAATATCTCTGGCGCCGAAAAAGGCCCATTCACGCTAGTGATGGAGGTGTCTTGGTTACTGCTTGGGTGGCGCTCGCGCCGTGACCAATGCCACTCAATGGAACTAACTCTTGTAATGACGACGTTTCGCCAAAAAATCCGTTACTGCATGAGTTTTTTTGTATTAACAACAAACATTTCAAATACAAGACTTTCAATCAAAATAAATTAAAACAATTTTTGTATTTATGATATAATTTTTTCGTTAATACATCAACATTTCGACATTTAAGAAGTCTTTTTTACCTGAACTAATAGAGTCATTACGAAAGAGAATGCTGAACACATCTGCATACGAATCGCCTCCGAGGGCCATAAACTCGCCCTTTGTCAACACCTGGCCGAGAGAGAATTCGGCGCTCGTAAAACGTTTTGTTTATTGTGTTTGTCCGATTTATTGTCTTCACCTTCTTCCTCGGTGGCGAGAATTTTTTCATTATTTCAAAGAATTTGACCGCCGGGAATTCATTCATGCACAGAAATAATGGACGCGTTTTTTCACCGTCGGGGAATTCATTAATGGAATCATCTGATTTTCCATCAACTGGAAATATTTACATAAAGCCATGACTTTTTTCAATCTGAACTGGTCGTGCACGAAATTATTTAATTAGTGTATTACTGGCTGCATAAACTTTATTTTTATAAAATATTTAGAAAAAAATCAGAACCGATATGCGTAAAAGGAAATCCATTTTGAATCCATTATAAAGCTATTAGCGCCCTCTTGAGGAATTTATGAACATGGGCCAGCTGTTCGCATGCATAGAGCACTTGAGCAAGTCATGAAGGATGTCTTCCTGTGCCACTTAGGGTGGCCTCTAATACATTGTCACCTTTTGTCAGAATATATGTTGAACTGTGTTTAGAGGGCTTTACTCGATACTTTCGCACAATAGTCAAAGGAACTACACTGATTTGTGGTTATTCACTAAGCAGTTTGTATTGTCTGCACGTCTTTCGACAAGAAAAATGACTCCGGTTGTGTACTTAAAAAAAAAGAAGGCAAACGAAGACCTAAGTAGATATAATTTTAAACTAATTGAGTAATTTTTTTTAAGACTAATTAAAACACTTTCATAAAAAAAAACTGTAACCTCACTTAACATAGGTCAGTTCTTCGCTCATTTAACACTGAAATAATTACCCAAAAATGCATTATATAAGAGTTTGCAAGTTTAGCCTTTGGATAAAACTAAAACATAGATGTTGCGGTTTTTAATTCGTTTATAAAAGTAAATGAATAAATTAAAATAATAGTTGGTTTCCAGTCCTTTCACTTTGCTAAAAGACAATTTTTTATGTTAATAATTTTTCCTGTCCATATAACTTTCATTTTACTTTTCATAGATTTGCATTTTTAAAAAATAAAATTCAAAAAAGAAGCAAATAGAAAATTGAATGAAAGCTAATCGAAAGTAGGTATAATAAATGTATTTATATTTGTGATGGTTGAGCATTATTGGCAGTTTCTTGATCAAATCATTAATCATGTTACTAATCATTCCGGATGTTAAACAATAAAAATTCCATCGTTTGTATTCGTTTTTCTATTGATATTTTAACCGTCATAACTCGCGTCGAATTTTTCCCATGCTGAGTAAAAAACGCCCAACCCAAAACATAATAAATCTCCTAAAAGCCTGCAATTTTCGAGCGTATCATCCTAAAAGCATTCGTGTGACCGTTCGGAATCTGTCGATTACTCTGGAACAATGGCCCAAATGACAGGGTTGGAGTCTGTGATTAGTAACGGCGTAAGTTATGATTAGCAACAGTGCAAGTGAGGAATATCACTCCTTGTTCCACTGACCGCAAGTTTGGGTGGCCGACAAGGACGTTTGCTTTTTTTATTCGCCTAATAATGTTGCTAATTTAGACGAGAAGGCCCGTCGAAAATGAAATGGATTTTCGGCAGTTTTTGTCCGGTAAGAGGATCAAAATGTTTGGGACGAAGGATGAAAGGTATTCTTGGTGCAACAAGTGTGTCTAACTAAATCGCTTTGTGCGCCTTTAAATTGAGGCAATTTGGAGATTTACAAAAAAAGATTCAATGATGCTAATGATCTTTAAGATGGGCCAATTTATACGCTTGATTTCGCACATAATGCCGACAGCTCGGAAGGGTTTGTTGCACGATGAAAAAGCAATGAACATCAAGCGTCCGGAAAGAGATACCACTTGACGTCTATGAAGAATTCGAAGAAATTAGGAAACTTACAATACAGATCGACCAGGTATAAAGATTAGAAGCATTGGCAAACAAACATTTACAAAGGATGTAAATAGCTTTAACTTGAATTAGAAAATATGCTAAAATCAATTCAATTTTACTCACTTAAATACATGCCTGTTTGAACATCATTACTTTATTCACAATTGCAGTAATAAAATCTTGTTTTTTATTATACATACTTATTGAACCCGCAAAAAACGTATTATTTCTGTGAAAGAATAAAAATAATTCCTAAGCTATAGTTTGCAGAATGAAATTAGGAGCTGTAAAATTGGCGAAAAAAATAATAAAAAATAATAAAAAGAAAATATAAAATTAATCATAACGAAAAGCTAACCTCCTCAAAAACTGTTGAACGAAAGACAAAACACGTTCTTTTATAATTGTAGCGGAACATTATTTCTTTCATTGAGAATAATAGTAAACCCAAAATAATTACTTACAAAAATGTTGCAAAGTCGATGTCAATATGAGTCTTGACATGAGATTTTGTAAAGTTATAAATTTTTGGTTACAGTGTAAATCTGACAAATCACACAGGCGGTAGGGTTTTGGCATATTTATTTGTAAATAAAATAACATAATCCATAATCATAAGGAAATCACAAATCCTGTAAAATGTACCTTCTAACAATGGTTTTTCTTAATTTTCGAGTTTTTATCGATGAATTTGTCATTAAGCAGTCGGTTTAGATTTGCTTAGAACTTCTATCGTCCCCTATCATTGTTTTTAATCTCACATTTATTAGCAACACTTTGTCCCCTCTAAAGCCCAAACGGTATAATAATAGCATGTCATTTTTGTTACCATCAAGAGAATAAATTGTTAAATAATTTATGAAGGCCATTAGTGCAACAAGTCCCTTGACGCATATTCATCATCATTACATAATGTAAATGACTCCTAACACAAACCAAGTGACAACATGTCATGTTCTACCAATTAAATACAATTATTATTCATGATCAAGTAAATATATGGTTAAAATTATCATAAGTTTGTTCGGATTATTAGGATTTGCTGAAAGTCTAACAGGATTATTTAGTTGTTGCCGACAAAGAAAATAGAAATAAATCATAGAGAAGAAAAATCGATCGTTTTCATCATGATCATCAGCATCGGATCATGGAATCAATTCATAAATAAAATTTCCCATTTGTTCGCTGTTTATAACGACCAGTTTCACTGTCGACCATTAACGCCCGATATACTATAACTCAGCCATTAGTCCTCATTACATAGGCAGCCGTACATGTTTATTATCTTAACATAACAACGTCTTTGTAGTTGGCGTTAACCGCATTATTACGGCTAATTGAAGTCGTGATTAATTTCTAAACTAATATTATACTTGCTGCGTTTTGTATGTGGTGGTCTTAAAAAAATTCCTTGTTCGTGTGTGGTATATCTAACACTAATCCAAATCAAAGAACATAATCAACTCTAATACCTGCCACTCTACGATTTTAACGTATACGTATGACAGATAATTTTTCACGCATGAACTTGACCAAGAGGAAGCGTCCGCGCGCTAAATTAATCAAATTTTGACCGAACCGATGTACCCTCTTCAGCTGTCAGTGCCCGTTGAGATCTAAAGAGAGATGATGGAATTAATTATTAGAAAAATTAAGAGATTTGTTAATAAGCTTAATCTGATTTAAGAGAGTCACGTGAACTGACAGATGTGTACTTGGCAAATGAATGAAACTGAATTCTTTAAGATACAGCACTCTTTTCTAATTAACAACTCACAATTTTTCCAAGAAGTTAAAAACTTAACAAAACATTATTACATTACATTACAGTGAAAAAACATTATCGAATTCATCTGTAGCCAACAAAATGTAGGTAACTATCGTTCATTCACCAAAAATATGTAGATATATAAGTGATCCCTAGAATATTAAGCCTAACAACTATACAGGTTAAATATTTAGAGAAAAAAAAATAGAAAACATAAAAAACATTTTATCTATTTTAATCTTAGAGATGTTTATGGTAGATGTTGAGAATACTACTACAGTCAAAACTTACAGAAAGGAAACAAGAATATACTGGAATTTAACTTCATGTACCTATAAAACAAATCTTCTCAATACGAATGACTTTAGTACGAGCTCAAAAATAATTGCAAGTTCAAATTCAACCTGATTAATTGTTTAGCGAAATCATAGCTGTTATTGTTGCCTAGTGTAAAAATAGCAAATATGAAAACAAAAAAAGTATATTATAAACACATCTGTTCTACTCCATTCCCAAATTTTTTGTTGCAAAATTTTCCTCAGGTATTTTATTATTAATTTCATAGACTGATTGCAGTTCATTTTTATTGATAATAAATCACTATTAATTTTACTATTTTACATTGTCTGAGTTGAAAATATTTCAGTTCACAAGAACTTTCTAGAAGTCTAGAATATAATATTGGTGAATGAAATCAGTTCCAAGAATGTTGTCAAAATCATGAAAGAAAAAGTATTCAAGAAAATTTTCCATCAACTCAAGCTTATAAACCTACAGTAATTTAAAATATAATTTCGTTTGTTGAGTGAAAAAAAAAACAAAATTTTTATGATTTAATCAGCGTGATGAAATTTCGTAGATTGTATTTTATTTCTAAAAGCTTGCACATCATTTTTAATAATTAAATCATTCTCAGCCATCGCCACACAACACAGTGTATCAAATCAGGAATGTGAAAAGATGTTCAGGTAAGCAGTCACTAATAGTGTAATGACAATTTGTTAACATTGTCGTATAATAATAAGAGGGTAGGTTACTGAAGGGTGTGAAAATGACTCTTGCAATGGCAGGAACATCTGTATCAGGTGAGGGCGCCGCCTCTTGGACCACACGCACGTTTACGCCAACACATTAATAAAGCCGTGCCGTTATTAATACTTATATACTTTTTCATACTTCGATCCTGCGGCTACAATAAACAAAGTAAATTTTGATGTAGATGAGTCGTTGTGGAAGAGTGAACTTGTTTTGGACGATTGGATTCCGGACTTTTTGTGACGTTGATTAATATTTGGGACGGACTTGCTCGCTCCTGCCTACCAACTACAATAGCGTCAAAACAATGCCCTCTATGAGCTCTCTTGAGAACCGAGAAAGAAGTAATTTGTGGCAGCGTGGTGGATATTAATGAGCCATAGTTCGGGCGAAGATAGAGTTATTCAAAGATATGATGTACGCTTTTGATTTTCATATTAAGTATTTCAATAAGAGAACGACTTTTGATATTATCGTTACTTGTAAATAATAAAAAATGGCATCGTTTTGGTCGATCACATCTTGGGCGGTACTGAAGCGGTACAATGGAAGAACGTAAACCGATAAAACCTCGATTAGTTGATTAGAAGATTGTTAAAAAAAATTGATGGCTTAACCACAAGCTTCCGAATTAGGTCTAATTATATTTTGACAAAGTAGTACTTATCTTATCTTTTTGAATAGACGATAGAATATTTTCTCGGTTTCTTAGAAGCATTTTACGACGTCAATGATGGAATGAATATCTTCCGGTAATAAAAGGTAACAACACCTCAATGAATAATTTTTTTCTGAATGTAACCTGAATGACTGTGGGAAATTTTGGCAATGAAGGAGGGTAGTAAATAAAGTGGCAACGATAAAATAACAATTTGAGGCGCTTTTGGTGCATTTTAAGTAAGATAACCGGCAGCTGAAGACAGGACAAAGAAAAGACAAGCATCACACTCCGATACATGCGAGAGATTATAACAAAACGAGCGGCCGAATACCGACAGCTAAGTCGACCATGATACACCTCCAGGGTCGGACAAAGCGAATTTTTATACATTGAGAGGAATATCACAGTTTTATTATTAATTAAAAAAATAATAAAGCTCATCGAACTCATCGAAAGTTTTGTTTTCGTTTTTGATACTGATGAGTTGCCTATCGGGAGTAATTAATTGGTACAAATGATCATAGCCGTTTATGGTACTGTGGGAACAGATAGTAGGCGTCGATACTGAGTAAATCCGGACTCATTACTCATATTGCATCCCGGCGGGTATCTAGATCAAGATCAGTCGAACGATATGATCAGTGGAATGATTGGCGTTTTTAATTACAAATATTTACAATACTAACAATTGTTTCTAGTCGTGAACAATGATTATTAACGGTGATGGTCGTCTTCTTGGGCGGCAGACGTACACATCAGCATCGCTCTTGTTACGGATTATTGCGGTTTATATAAAACGTCACTATAAACTTATTACAACATTCGAAACAGATGGTTTATTTCCTGGTACTTGATTATATTGCAAATGCGAACAGATTATTATTACTACGCAGTTAAATTATACAATTTAATAAGAAAACAAATAGTGGATTGATGCTCTTACTTTAAGTATATTTTTGCTATATAGTGGGTATGCATAATAGTCTCTAGTTAGGCACATAAAAAAATATAATTGATATACTTGCAAAACACACATATTTTTAATAATTATAAATTTTATCAAATGTCTTTTTTTTGTCGACAACTGTTCTAGTTCACATGGGAAAGACCCGAAAGAAGTTAAGACCGTTGATTGAATCAGATCTTAACGCAAAAGCTGCGAGAAAAATCGAATTTGATAAACACAACAGAAAATTACACCTAATGATCGTATCATATCGTTGACTGCCCCTATAGAAAAGTCGAAAAGAAAGATAGAAAAAAATCAAGATGTACAAATAAAATAACAAACAAAAGTAAAGTTTTTAAATGGTTCTCTCAAGTTGAAAGGCATAAGCAGCAAACATTTAACAAAAGGTCCCTAGTGAAGCAATAGTACGGCTAAGAGGGTATTCGGATATCTGTTACTAAAAAGAGGTATAATAGGACGACGGCATAATACATTCAGATAGCCATATCATGCCATCTTAATCCGAAGTTGTGAGCAGGCCTTTAGAAAACTTGAAGCGACAGAACTTTCAATTAGGTGCATTATAATGTATTTGTAACACATATAGACAGAGTCGGACTAGCCCTTAAACAAAAAATGCGATTAAAAATTATTGCATTTTTTGATTTATCATCTATTGTTAACAGTTGGCTGATTCAATTTCCGGGCGCCTCCCTTGCATCCTCTAAGATAACAAAAATTTCTTATCTAATCAACCCCAATTAAGCAAGTCTATTTCGTAATTAAACGCTGCTAATGTCCACAAAGGTATTCTTAAATGAGAATAGATAAGCTGTTATTAGGACCACCCCTTAAGCTTTGTGTTGGTGGTTAAGAAGCTTACGTCATCTCGCGATGACACTTTTTTCTTTAAGGAAATGAGTTTGTTGTATTCCTTCATGGATGAGTTGTTTTAAAGCTGTTTCGAAGAAGTATTTGATGCACATTAAGCTAAGTTTTCTTTAAGTAGATAACTCAGTATTATATTTGTTAAACATTGTCACTATACTAAGCTTTCGACTATTTGTCACGAAATAGAAGAAATAAGAGATTGTCTGTAGGAAGTTTGCGCTTTTAAAAACCAAGCAGTTTGATGCTGTCACTTGAGAATGTTTGCTCACTTTACAGGTTAAAGTGACATTTAGTAAATAGAATAAAACAACTATCCGTAAAGTACATATTTGCATAGGCTATTATTGACAATGGTCTAGTTGGCTATGCTTTTGTTTCTCTGTTGTTTTTGACAGCGCTTATTTGATTTTTTTGGTCAATAAACATTTAAGACTCTGACAGGTAGTATCGACCTGCGATTTAATTTTTACAAGTATTTCAAAAACGATTTTCGCAAGTATGTGAGACTTCAGACAGTAAAACATAAACACTTCTATTTGTAAATATTATCCCTTTTCAAAATAGTGTGAAAATGAATATAATAATAGTCACTGAACATTAAAAAAAAATCTACAATATTAACAAATTAATACAACAATAAATTTTTGACACTTTTCAGTCAGTTTGGTTATTTGTAGTTTTTTCCACATAAAATCATATAAAATTTTACCACTAACTTCTTCCTTAAGATTGGTGTACCAGACATTTTTGAATGTTTTTAGAATGCCATACTAAGGTATTCTTAAACGTAAAAAGATAAAATTTGGTAAAAAACAATTTTTTTATGAGGTTGAAATTTTACTACTGACTTCTTCCTTAAGATATGTATGACAGACATTTTTGGCAGTTTTTTAGTTGTCATACTAAGATATTTTTAGAGACAACATCAAAACGAATAAAATTTGAAGAGAAAAACAATTTTTCGTCATTGGAATGAAATTTTACCACTTACTTCTTCCTTAAGATTGGTATGACAGTTATTAGAACATCATATCAAGATAGTATCAAGATAACAATAAAAAAGAATAAAATTTAAGAAAAAAAAGAACCTTCTCCATAATAGTAAAATTTAACGGCTGACCTCTTTCTTAAGATTGGTATGACAGACTTTTCCGGCTGAATAAAGTTTGGCAGACCAAGTTTTTCAAAAAATACAATACAAAATCTCCTACCGAATGATCTAATAATCATCAATTTCCGCGATGACGGTAAAACATTATTTTTTTTGCATATTAGTTAATTTGATAACAAATACTTTCGACTAATTGAACTTACGGAGACCAAGCTTATTTTGTTTGAATAAGCTTTTACAGTCGATCTACACAGAAATTTTCCAATTTTTTGGTGACGGGACATATAGTGTTGCCGGCTTTCGGACTATTCAGGAGATCTTAGAAAAACGCATTGTTGCTGATTGAAGAACCAATATAAATATGTAGCTCACTTTTGAACTGAGAAGTGTATAGTTCGTCACGAAGTTAAATAATAGCCGGAACTCTAAGATATGATTTGTACATAATTAGTTAATTACACATCCTCCTAAAGTTGCATTGACAAAGTCAAATATTAAAGAAAGCACAGCACAAACTCAATAACACTTCTGTCCACAATCTTTCATAAGTTAAACGTGATGGTAGTGAAATCGTTTAATTATGGTTCTTTTTATTTTTTTCTTATTGTTAATAAGCGTTTTTAATACTGATCAACACGAAAGGTATGTTATTTATACATTCTAATAAAGAACTTTAAAATCAATGTAAACACCACGCCCAAAAGTCATTTCCGGTTCTTCAAGGATGTTGAAACGTTTTATTTTTACAGGTTTAACACTTCTCTTAAATTCCACCGTAAAAAACAGTCTTTTGCAGCTGTGATTTTTAGCAAAAAGACAAATTTTACACCATCAGACAAAGAATCATGCGAATGGTTGCGACGTCTTAAGCATCAAAATAAAATTTGCTGGAAACATAAAGGACTTGCGGGAGTTCTGTTAGAAGCTAGAAAAATAGCCATTTCACAGTGCGAAAAATTATTTGAGTAAAAGTAAATCTCTTATTTACCCAGAAATTTTGATTAAATTTTTGTAGATTTGAGCGATGGAACTGTTCGAAACGAGAATTTTTTTTTAAGAATTTTTACAGAGAAACAGCATTTATGTATTCTCTTACTTCTTCAGCTGTGATGTTCACAGTGGCTAAAGCCTGTGCAAATGATTCTCTGAAAATATGCAAATGTGGTGTTCTTGAAAAATGTCGAAATTTGTCCGAAAGAAAACAAAAAAGTGGATGTAGTGATAATACAATTTTTGCAAAAAAGTTCACAAAAAAATTTTTGCAAATGAAGAAAAAAGGTGATATATTTAACTCATTAGCTAAATTCAACACAGAAGTTGGGATTAAAGCTGTTTTAGACAATGAAGAAACAATATGCCAATGTTTGGGCATTACAAGTAAGGAACTAAACTTCTAGATTCTTTAGTTTTTATTGTTTTTTTTTGTAGAACCTTGTCCTTTAGAAGTCTGTGAAAAGCGACTTCGTCCTTTTGAAATAATAGCTAAACAATTGCAACATTTATATTATAATGCTACTGAAATAAAAACTAAAAATAATATTCGAGATTTGGATAGGAGCGAAAATGATAAGAGGCTCCTCTACTTAGAGAGTAGTCCAAACTTTTGCCCTTCTACTGTCGGTAGATACTGCAGTAGCAAAGAAAACTGCGCTACATTGTGTTGTGGTAGAGGCGACTACCCTACTAAAATTAAATTTGTAAATCATACCTGCGACTGTAGATGGAGCGAGGAGAAATTCAATGTGGATTGTCAGGCTTGCATTCAAAAGAAAACTGTACTCACATGCAAGTGAAATCAGTGAATTTTTTTTCTATTAAAATTTAAAATTCTGCTTTTCGCTTGAATAATAAATATTAAAGTTAGATAATGAGTTTTTATTAAAAAAAAGAGGAAGTTTCATTGATATCAGCTCGAGAAATAACTGATATTATTATTGCACTTTTGGAAATGATTTTGTTGCATTTTTGTATAATTGTTAAATTTGCATGTTTTGCAAATATATTATTCCAAGTCTGTATTCGATTTTTTTATTTAAATCTGCAACTTAAATAATATTTCTTTTTTATACATATATTTTTCTCACCATATGCTATACTGACATTTTTTATATTTGTCATTTGGTTACGGCAAAACTTTAGAAAATTTATATCATTATTGAAAGCGTTTTGAAATTATTAGTCATAATAGCAAAACAGTAATTGGTTTTTTGGTTTGGTTTTTTGTTTCATGGCCCTGGCTTTCGCCAATTAACCAGCTGACTCTTTTTACCCTATAGATTAGAATATAGATAATATTTAGCGATTCTAAACCAGAAATTAAAGAAGAAAAAATCCCTAACCGAACAGACAGGGTCACATATTTTCACGTCAAGGGGTCTTTCAAGACGATTTTTTGACAAACAGGGAAGACCACGGAAGTATACGTTTAGGGGATAACAAAGGAATAGAACGACGGTTACAAAAATTTAAACAGACCTAAAGTGAAAGACCAATTTCTTTAGTCCATATGTAGAGAGATTTATACATTTTAATGTTATTAATAGAGAACAAATCTAAATTTAGGATGGGGACGGTGTTGTTTTCTGTGAGTAAGGTTTTCAGACGATTAACGTTAAGTGAGGGGCATTCGAACAGAATATGTTTCAATGTTCCCAACGAACCACAGGAACAGTTGGGACTTTTCAAAACTCCAATTTTATTCTTGTAAACTGGGTATAAAGCATGATTGCTTCTAATGCGACACAGTGTTTAGAACGGATTTTTGGATGTATTTTTTTGAAGAACCTGCCAGATAAAGAGTTGGTATATTTATTTTGCCAAAGAGTTTTCATTTCTTGTTTAATTAAAGGGATAAAGTCAGTATAAAGTAATATTACATTCAAGATTTGCCCCTGGCTTGCAGCCTGTTTAGCCAACTTATCTACGGAGACGTTTTGTGAGATGCCACTGTGACCCTTAACCCACACAAATTCGATGTTTTTATGTTGATATACTAAGGAACTAGCTTTTTCAATAATATTAATGGCTATGTAATTACTTTTTACTTCAACGGAATCCACAGCTATTGCATGTAGGGCACTTTTGGAATTCGAAAATATCACAAAATTTGTATTATCTAAACTAGAACAGAGATTAACTGCTTTAAGAATTGCTAGCAGTTCTGCAGAAAAGATGGAAGCAAATTTTGGGAGCTTTAAAGAAACCACAGATTTGCTATTAACGTGGTAGACGGCAAATCCCACTTGGTTATTGTTTTTTGAACCGTCAGTGAAAAGAATTTCGTAGTTAGCCCAATTATCTTCCAATTCTTGTTGGAACAGTGCATTTTGCACATTTTTTTTTGGTGAATTATAATTTGAGTTTAAATGGATTTTTTTATTTAATTCTAGGATTTTGGTATGAGGTTCCTCGACATGGATAAATGGAGTAAAATCAGAGAGTTTAATAAAACTACTTATAAGACCAATATTTTTTTGTGAGCGAAGCAGATGTGAGTTTACTTATTTTGATCAATAATACATCTTTTTTTAAAATTAACTTAAGTAAATACTTATCAGCTAAACAGCTACGAAGCAGATACAGTGGAGGTTCTATCGTTTCTGCTTCTATAACCCAAAACAGTAAAAGTTTGTAGTTTTCCAAGTTAAGCTTTGACCTATCGTTCATATAGTTCTATAGTTCAACTTCCCAAATTTTCATACATAATTCTAATTTTTCGAATAAAACATCCTATATTTTCGATTTATTCTTATTCTACTAGTGATGCTGTTTGGATCATGTTTACATATTGTATACTTTTATTGTAGAAATCCGTAAATATTCAGTATACAACAAAGTATACTGTATAGTTGAAGAAAAGAGCATCAATATTATACTACAAATAAGGATAGGTAAAGCCATTTGAAAAATAAACTTTATGGTTGTTTGAAAATTGAATAGTTTAACAATTTAAAACAAAGGTTGTGTAGAGTATAATCATATAATAACAATATCAAACGATAGAATAAAGTTTTTTTTTAACTTTACAAATTTTGTGTCTTGCTGTTGATCTTAGACTCATTTTAGGAACCCAAATGATTACCTAAAATTGATATTTTTAAGAGAATACATAAAATAAACATTTTATTCAAAAATTATTATTAATTCTACTGTTTGATCAAACTCTCGCATTGTTTTAAAACAGTCCGGTCAAACTATCAAAATATGACATCACACTAATCACATCTCTTGTTTTATCAAATAGTTTGATAAAAATTTGATAATTTAATCAGAATCTTTATTGAGCAAAAGATAGTAGATGTCTTTTCAAAATTTTAAGCCATTATGTCAACTAAAGGGAGGGCGTGCACCGAAGTGGCGTTTCAATGATCTGGCAAGTTATCTATCAAACAGTTTGCATATGACATGCTACCTCTAATTGTATCAATAAAAGTAACAAACAGCATAATATATCTATTCAAATGGGCGGTAATTCAATCAATTTCATTAACTTAATCAGAATTAGGAAGCTAAATGTAAGCTATTTCACAGATAACTTACACTTAGGAAGGGCACTCACTGAAGTGGTGTGACAATTTAACACACGAGTTTCAATCAAATTAATGAAATTGATTGAATTTGAACGGATATAGTATTCTGCTTATCAATTTTGTTGTTTTAATTAGTGGTAGCATGCCATATGTAACCTGATTGACAGATAACTTGCCATATCATTGCCACATCACTTCGGTGGGCCCCCTCTTACAAGTTTTATTTTACAATTGAAAAGTCACCTATAGCGCTTTTCCTTAACGACCGCCAACCGTTGCAGAATAAATTAAAGATCGGCCACCGCGATTTTTCCGGTCAACCTGAGTTGCGGTAATGGTTAGAATCTTGACCTGCTTCTGGGAGGGTATGCTTAATCTTATGCATTAACTGCGGTGATTAAAAAAGCTAGAATTTTCATTTTGGTCATCCACTTAGCTTAGCTCTTCAAAAAATATTTTATTAAAGATTATTAAAATTGATGATGATATGTTATAAGGTTTGTAATGCTTGAGAATTTGAAAGTGTTCTGTGAAGTTTATAAATTACCTTTTATAATAAATATAAAGTTCCGTTTTCCACAATTGAATATAGCGCAATTACAATTGAATTTTTTTGTTTTTATTTCAGTTTTTGTATTATAATACATATACTTGTCAACTTAACTTCTAATTCTTGTTGGCAGAATGTATCTACTGTTAGGTATATAGAAAATTTTATTGAAATCTTGTTATTTAACAAGTTCAAACTACGTTTGAGAATTTTATTCAGATTTGTATCAGCTGTTAAAAAAAGAAAAAGCAAACTTGTACTTAGATGTTAGAAAATTTAAGGAAAAATAATTTACCTCAATTCATGCAAGAGATTAAAATTGTCCGATGCGACCGATGGTCTCCTACCGCAATTCAGACAATTCTATCTTGGCCGCTACCGTAACGTTTTTTGCAAAAATTCGGACTCTTTTGTGCGAATTCTACGTTCGCAGTTGACTGTTGCGTTGCCGAAATGTTATTTAAAGGTAGTGAGATCAAAAAACTTTGAACGACACTCGGCCAATATGCAAATAACTGACTCGGTTTATTATAAACCTCGGTTATTATTTGCTGCATATCGGTCTAATGACGTTAACAACTATAAACAAACTAGTCTGTTAAGGAACAACTTATTATCCTGAAATTGAGTTTCAACAGTTACATCCACTTTACTGCATTATCAGCTTCAAAATATGTTTATATTATTAATCTTATTTATCTGTTGCATATGTATATGTATATGTATTCAACAAACATTTCAACACCTTTTGAGTTATTTTTTAAACAATTTAAAAAAAATGAAAAAATTTACAATAATTAATGTACTAGTTTTTCCATTATCCAGGTTTTTTAAAACTCATAAAAAAATATAATATTCAACTTTATATTTTTGTTGCTATGTCACAGTGAATATAAACACACTCTCTTCGATTTGAGATTTAATGAGACTTCTATTATTATTGACCAAATAATAAATTATGCAAATTATAACCTACGAGTTACAAAAATACATGCTCAACATTGATATTTTCTATTACATTTACGTTTTTCGAGACAAACAGTTGAAAAATGATAGATTTTTCAGTATCACAAACTAGTCAGTTTTGGTTGAGTCCTTCGTTGAAAATTGGCCTTTATTTAGGCTATTTTCCTTCATTTACCAATAATTTTCAATGGAGATCCTGGAAAGTGTACTATTCCTTACTTATAGCGTTTATTTTAGGTTTATACAATTTTATTTCCTTTTTTTGGGCAATAGATCAAATACAAAACGAGGGGCTTTACAATGTATTTCTCATATCATTAAGTTTAACTGGACCAACTATAAATTTTTATATTCTTCATCGTATTGCACATAAATGGCCAATATTAATTAGAGAGTGGTACGAGATTGACGTAACTATGAATAAAACTTACGGATGTCCAAAACATGTTAAAAGAAAAATTATGACAATAACCGTAACTTTCATATTTCAAAGTATCAGTAAGTACTTAATTTTAATAATATAAAAATAAAAAAAAATGTTTTATTAGTTAATTTTGTCCTCAGACAAACTTCACAATATTTTAATTTACAACAAAAGCTTCAGACGTCAGTTTCTATGGATATGTTCCTAGAAAACTCATTTCCAAATATATTCTATCTTCTACCTTACAATACCATCACTGGTGTGCTTTCAATGTTATTGAGCTTGCAAATTTTTATATTGTTATCCTTCACCGATACTTTTATAATGGCTATTAGCATAGTTCTAGCTATTCGTTTTCATCAAATTACAAAAGCTATGAAACAACATCATTTACTTCAAAACGAAAAAAAATCGGAAAAATTATTGTTCTGGAAAAATCTTCGAAAAGATTACTGTAAACTAAGCGATTTTCTTTTCAATGTAGATGACAGCTTCTCACCTTTGATTATTTATTCGTATGGATTCAATTTTATTTCGCTGCTGCGGTTCTTGACGTTATTCTTAAGGTATTAAAATCTCATTTAATCACAGTTACATTTATCTATAATCTGTGCGAGTTGTAGATAGAATTTTTTTTTTGCACGACAACAAAAGAACATACATATACGGTGCGATCAAGTGAAGTGGGGTTCAATGTTGCCATGACTTCATGCATGCATGTCATGTATTTGAACCATAAACATCTGACGTATAATTGACAGAATAGGTGCATATGAGTATATAGTTCAAATACATGACATGCATGCACGGAGTCTCTTCACTTGATCGCATGGTATGTTAGGGAGAGAAATAAGTTTGACCACTGAAGAAAATATCGTCGTTTCAGTTGTATATTCATATTTTTACTGACTATTGTAACAAAAATATTTGTGTTTGCCATGATAAATTTCGAAAGATAAGATAATTTTTAAATTTTATCAAAAAATTACTTTCAATTTCTTGAAATTCTTAGGTTTTTAAACTGAAGTCGTGCAAAAAATATTTTTATATACCATTGGGATGAAATCCAGTTATTCCTTTGGTATATACTTAAAGAATAATCAAGCATTACAAAAAGTTTTCCAGAGGCTTACAGCCAAATATGTTTACCAAAATTTACTATTACGTAAATGCAATCAGTTTTATTGCACGAATATCTAGTTTAACATTGATTTCTGCAAAAATTAATGAACACAGTAAAGAACCGGTACTTATTTTGAATTCAGTAGAAACAAATGACTACAATGAAGAGGTATAGTTTTCCAATGATTGTGTTATTACTAACAAGGCATTCTAGGTAGGGCGTCTACTTCTTCAAATGAGCTTTGACGAAGTGGCATTAACAGGTTGTAATTTGTTTAAATTGAACAAAAGTCTTCTTCTCAATGTAAGCAATAATTCTTAGAAGTTTCAAAAGTTAAATATCTAAACTTTTCAGGTGATTAGTGCTATTGTGACTTACGAACTGATGATTATTCAATATCATAATGCTTAAAAAACATTATTGAAAAAAAATATTTTTCTAGACAGGAAACAAGTTATTGTTTTGATAAGTGCTGATTGATTGTTTATAAGTGTATCTTTTCGACATTGAAATGTAATCTTATAGAATTTATGATATCTTCAACTAATCAAAAACATAATAATTTTTACTGATCATTTGTTTTTATTGTTGAGAAAAATATTGTCTCATAACAATTATTATTGCAAAAACATTTTATCAATTACCTTACATGTGTCTATGTCATTAGCCACTGATATACAGGTGTCACTAAGTTAACACAAAACGAAAATTAAGAATGAATTTGTCTCTGTTATCGAGTTATTTAAAAAAAAATTAATAACAAATTGCCACTACAACTGCTCGATGATCTAACATAACGCTATATAGGCACCATATTATTGACTACAACTCAAAACGGTAAAAAATCTATTGAATAATGTTTTTCTGAGAGTTGGACCCATTCCATGGCCTCCTAGATCGTCAAATTTGAATCAGAAGATGTCCTTTCCTTGAACTATCTCAAAAAAAAGTTTACTGCTAACTTATTAAAAATCCTGTGTTAATCATTCTTTATTTTAATAAAGTTTAAATGTAAAATTATGGTTTTCTACCAATAAGTCGAAAACGGATAACAATCGGAAAAATTGCTACTCTTAATTTCCGATTTGTATGAGATCACTAAATCAATGCTCAATAGTTACGGGTGTCAATTTTGAAACATCCTCTATTTTTAAAAGCTTAAACTTGTCTTTATTTATAGCAGAGGCGTATTTCAATTTTAACAAAATATGAAAATTATTTCTTATCCACATAAAATTCTCTCAAAGATTCACCTAATAATGATAAAAAAAACTGAATTTCTCAAATCTTCTCTTCTCACCCTTTACAAAGTGGCGCTTTTCCCATAGAATTTTTTGTTCATAATCTGATCTAAAATACCAAAAAAACTTTTAACTCTATAGATTCCCTTATTCACTCTACTATATAAAAGATTGTGTCCTATCTACATAAATCTGTCATATTACTATTGCTTTTACTTCTAGACAAAACCGCAGACTCGGAATTACAAAATCAGAGATTTTATCAGGCAGACAACAAATAATTTTTAAAAATCTAAATAACTCTCTTAAACATTCCAAAGAATTACCCCTCCACCAATAAAAAATGTTTTTAAATTTTTTGTATAAAAAGCAGCAAGCTATTCTGAAAGAAGCAGATCAAATCAAAAAACAAAATGTTCAAAACAATAATAATAATAACTCTTTTTGCAACAATAACATTTGGTAAGTGTTTTCCATACTTTTGCATTTAAGATAATCAAAAGCTCTTTTAAATGCTTAGCAAATCCTGTTCAAGAATATTCAGGCACTGGCTGGAAAGTAGTTGGAGGTTCAAATGCAGCTCCTGGTCAATTTCCCTTCATTTTATCTTTAAGACTAAGAAGTGGCTCCCATATTTGCGGAGGTTCGATTTTGACAGAAACATGGGCAATAACTGCAGCACATTGTGTTGACGGGTAGGTGAGAATTATATAAATAAAAATTAAATAATAATATTTCAATAGAATGAGTGCTTCTTCTCTAATGGTTGTTGTGGGATCGAATCAACTAAACGCAACAGACTCCACAAAAGTGTTAGTCTCTCAATCAACCACACATCCAGACTGGAACCCAAGTACTATTGAAAATGATTTAGCTCTACTTAAACTAGCTGAACCATTAAAATTAACAAATTTAGTTCAAGCGATTCAACTAGAAGAAACTTATGTTGACAACAGCCGAAATTGCACCCTTGTCGGATGGGGAAGAACTGCAATTTCCGCTCCTATTCCAAACGATTTACAATATCTAAATTCAAAAACTGTAGATGTTTCTTTTTGTAAATCTATGTGGAATAGGATAAGTCCAGTTTTTGAAACACAGATTTGCACTTTAACTCATACTGGAGAAGGAGCTTGTTATGGTGATTCTGGGGGTCCTTTAGTTGTTGAAAATAATGGACAATTCAAACTTATTGCATTAGTTTCATGGGGATCTCCATGTGCAAAAGGGATGCCAGATGTATTTACAAGAGTGGCTTCATACTACACTTGGATCAACAGTATTATTAAAAATTAAAAACATTATCATTTACTTTATCTAAGCATATCATTGTTATACGATTGTAATCTTAAAGTACCTAATAAATCAGAACGATGACATTTCCCATTACTGAAAAACATCTCTTTCAGATAATTTTAATCAATAGAAAATCTAGTTAAATATCTATATAAGCTTTCTGAGACTCACTCACATGATTTTTGTAACAATGAAAAATATTAATTTCTTGATTTTTGCTGCTACTTTGGAAGCTGCTTGCAGTAAAAGTTAATAATTTTCAAATTCATTAACAAAACTTTTTTTTCAAGGCTTTAACTACAATGAGATCAACTGGCGAATAGTTGGCGGTTTAACAGCTGATCCTGGTCAATTCCCTTTCATCATTTCTCTTAGAAACTCTTCAAATTCACACGCATGTGGAGGATCCCTAATTGAAAATAATTGGGTAGTAACTGCAGCTCACTGCGTTTTCAAGTACTTCATACCACTTACCATAATCAAAATCTAATGATAATAATTTTCAGTACAAGCTCATCAGATTTTACTGTTGTTGTAGGAACGAATCAGTTAGATTCCAAAGAAGGAGTTACAGTTACAATAGATCAAATCATTGTTCATGAAAACTACAGCTCCGAAATTATAATCAATGACATAGCTCTTCTCAAATTGTCAACGCCTATTCAAGAAACTTCTCTGATTCAAATTATAGAATTAGAAACAAATTTAGACGATAGTTTAAGAAATTGTACTTTGATTGGTTGGGGACGCCTTTCTTATGGTGGGACTATCCCCAACGATCTTCAGTATTTACCGTCACAAACTATCAGTTTTGAAAGTTGTAATGAAGCTTATCCTATTCAACGTATTCGCAATTCCCATATTTGTACTTTAACGCGTGAAGGTCAAGGAGCTTGTAATGGTGATTCTGGAGGCCCTTTAGTGAGTGAAACTGATGGAAAACCTAAACTAATAGGCATCGTGTCTTGGGGTATTCCTTGTGCTGTTGGTCAACCGGATGTATACACAAGAGTGTCTTCTTTTGTTGACTGGATCAAAGCAAATACAGGACTCAAAATATAAATTCATTCGAATTTTTCAATATTAGAATAAAATAGGCTGTACAAATATGTATTTCCATTTATTATTAATATAGCCCTAAAATAAAATTTAACAATTCCTATTACATCAGTTTCTGCTCCTATTCCAAATATCTTAAATTGGAATCTGTGAATATTTGTAAATATAATTTAATACAAACTGTGGTATAAATTTAGCCTTCAAAACACAATGTTAAAATTGGGTCTGTTGGTGATTCTGAAAATCTTTTGATTTTAGAAGACATAAGGCCGGAAAGTAGTCGTTTGAAGCTTATTTCCTTTTTGTTTTCAAAAGTGTCTACAAAAAAGCTTCATACTACACATAAAGAAAAAAAATTCTCAATTTTATTACAATTATTATTATCTAAATTCACCTATAATTCTTGTTCTAAATTTAAAATCTTCATGTAATAAATCAAAAAATGACAGCTTTTCTTAGTGTTTCTATTTAAATTATCGTTATCAGATAATTGTAATCAATAGGAAACTCAATTTAATATAAAAGCTGTCTGGTCTTCACATTTTTACAATTTCTCTAGCTATGAAAAATCTATGTTTTTTGATTTTTGCATTTGCTTTGAGAGCCGCTTACGGTAAAAACAACTAATGTTTAGATTTATTATTGAGTAACTATTTCAGGCTTACCTAACTACAGCGACATCGGTTGGCGAGTGGTTGGAGGTTCAACAGCTGCTCCAGGTCAGTTTCCTTTTATCATTTCTCTTAGAACTTTATCGAATTCACACACATGTGGAGGATCTCTAATTGACAATAACTGGGTAGTGACCGCAGCTCACTGCGTAGTCAAGTACTTCTTAAAACTTACCATAAATGAATTCTGATAATAAATTTACAGTGGACGTCCATCAGCTTTTACTGTTGTTGCTGGAAGTAATCAGTTAGATTCCAACGAAGGTCTTAGAATTGGAGTTGATCAAATCATTGTTCATGCTAATTACAGCTCTGAACTTGTCGTCAATGATATTGCTCTCTTAAAACTATCAAAACCAATTGAAGAGACGTCTTCAATTAAAATTATAGATTTAGAGACGAATTTAGATGATAATCCAAGAAACTGCACTTTGATAGGTTGGGGACGCACGTCCTATCCTGGAGTTATCCCCAACGATCTTCAGTACTTACCATCACGAACTATAAGTTTTGAGACTTGCAAAAACGCTTGGAGTGTTGAATTTATTGTTAACTCTGAAATTTGTACATTCACACGTGAAGGTCAAGGTGCCTGTCATGGTGATTCTGGAGGTCCTTTAGTAAGTGGAAGTGATGGAAACTTTAAATTGATTGGATTGGTATCCTGGGGTGCTCCTTGTGCTATTGGAATGCCGGATGTATATACCAGAGTGTCTTCTTTTGCTGACTGGGTTAGAACAGTCACAGGACTCAAAATTTAAACATCATTAAATTCAGTTATATTCACTTCTATTTTCTGTTTTAATAAAACGATTTTTCAAATATTTCTTTTCATTATTGACATAGTCCCCTATTACTTCCACAGACCTGTAATTACTGTCGATTTGACATAGATTTAGTTGGTTCGACTCAAACTCTTTTAATCAATGCAACAGTCATGACTTCTTCCTTTGAAGACAAACATTTTCCAACAGAAAATAGATCGTTTCATAAATCTATAACATTTCTTCTAAGATTTGCCAACTGTTTGGGCTTATTACCTTTGAATAATTTATCAGTATCCAACGTAAGATCTGAATGGAAATCTTTGAAAGGGTTTTATGCCATATTTAATAGTATTATTTTTGCTTTGAATATTATTTCTTCCTTCCGTGAATTGAGTGCGACAAAATTTAATTTCAGTCTTTTAGGTAAAAGAAAATTTTATCTATTTTTATAAAGTTTGATTTTTAGTAAAAGTATTACATCAGTTCAATGCTTTTTTTTCAATAATTCTTTACTTTAAATTGGCAAAAAAATGGCCAAAATTTTTATACTTATGGAATAATTTAGATAAAATAATGAACGATAAATATGGATACTCCAACGGTGTTGACAAAAGAATTAAAATTACTACACTAATTGCAATTTTTGGAATCATAGGTAAACAGTCGTTTACATAAAAACTCTTAAATAATTTTTTTTAGGTGAAATCATATTGTTGGTAATTTACAAATGTGCTCAGATCCGTAAATTCAATGGTGAACTTAATATAGAAATCTATTACACAGTATTCTATTATGAATTCTTTTCTTTATTGCCATTTAACTTCTTTTCAGCGCTTTTTGTTTCAGTAAAATTAATAAACTCCAACATTTGTTTAACTGTTTTATAGTTCTTTGATGTTGTAGGAAAACTAATATGGTGTTTCAATGATTTATTTATTGTTGTACTTTCTACAATCTACGCTTTACGTTTTAGACAAATCAAAGACCGATTAAATGCGGATCAAAGAAAGGTATAAGCCAGATTATTGCTTTGCCTAAAACTAATTTTTCTCAGGCTAAGGCGAACTCTTACTGGATTGAGATTCGAGCAGACTATGACCGTCTAGTTCATTTAACTAAAAAATTTGATAGATATTTTTCATTCATCATTCTTCTTGCATATTCTACTAATGTATTATTTTTGCTGTTGCAACTGTCTAATGTCATACAGTACATGACTTCTGAATTTAGATAAATCTTAGAATGCATACAACAATATTTTAGGCATTTTCAATATCCGGAACAAATAGCTTACTACTCTTATGCTTTTTTCTTTCTTATTGTAAGAATGGTGTCTGTTTCCCTTTCTGGTGCTTGGATTATTGATGAGAGCAGAGAACCAGCTAATTGTTTACATTCAATACCATCAGCAACTTACAACTTAGAAGTATAAAATTTTACTGTTTTTTTTTAACTCTCAATGATTAAAATTATTAAAGATTCGCCGTTTACTTCTTCAAATTAGCTTTGATGATGTTGGTATTACTGGAAGCAAAATGTTCAAAGTCACACGCGGTCTTTTGCTAAATGTGAGTACTTATTCAATTTTTGTACGAAAAATATTTTTTTTTTAGATTGCTGGAGCTATAGTAACTTATGAACTTGTACTTATCCAGTTTGCAAGTACAGCAGGATTAAAATAAATTGTGGAATTTTTATATCAATAATTTGAATCGTTGATGTAATGTAATCTTACTTATAGAGAGAAGCTACATTTTTGTAATTAGTGTCATCAATCAGTATTAGTGACAGGCAACGTTCACTGTAAAAAAATAGTCTTAAATTTTGTTTTCATTGCACAATAAAAAATATGTCAAAACATTTTCCTTTCTACAAGTATTAATAGAAATTAAAGGAACAGTTATATAAATAACTAATCAGCAACTTGTAATTATCAAAACTATTTTTATTGACGCTTTCAATAGAAAATTACTACAGTCATAATACATTTAAAATTAAAAAGTTTTCATTATTAACGTATCTAATTATTTGTTTAGAATGTCGAATTCTAAGTTTAAAAAGTAGTTTGCATAAAAATTCGCAATTATTTGACTTTTACCTGCTCAAACTTTCAAACTGTAAAGTCAATAACGAACAAGACTGCAGATTAAATACCAAAGTATTCTACAAACACAAAATAAAAAAAATTTATTTTATATGAGATTTATAGCTGTAGGAAACTTTTCATGATATTTATTAATTTTTTTCATTTCAATAAATAATAAGACTTAGTTTGGTCTACTGGTCGAAAAAATACAAGTAAGTTACTCAAAATTAATGTAAACAATATCGATTTTTATCCCATGGCGTGGTCAAGCTATATAAATTTTAATATACTTTCTTTTCATCCCCTGACTGATATCCTAAGTGTTAGCTATAAATGACAGTACATCCCCTCTGCTGCCGTTGACGTCATCAGCATTCTTTTTTCCTTTTCGCAACGTAAACACTTTCCAGAGCACAACAAATGAATTATTCACGTATAAACTCCGACTAAGTAAATATTTTTTCTAATCCACGGTATAAATCATGGGTTCAAAATGAAAGAAAACAAATTATAAAGAAAGAATAACAACAAACCTACATTAAAAGTATATGATTGACGTTAGGAAAATTTCATCGAGTTTTCCAGCTTTTAGTGCTATGTGATAATTCACATAAAGTGATACAAAAAAATGACTAAATAATGATAAACAGATTTAAAAGTAATCTACTCATAGTACGATTAAGAATGTGGAAAAATTTCTGGAAGAAATCTTCGACAGCAAATCAAACAGCAAAAAAATTGCCAACCACACATAACTGTATGAAGTTGACGTTGATCCTTGCACAATGGATTGGTATTTTTCCTGTTTCTAATCTTGCAGGAGATGAAGTATGCAAAATTGAATTTCAAATGAAATCTTGGAAAATTGCATATACTTTTTTAATGTCTTTTGATTATATGTTTTGTACAATATTTTCTTTCCACAAATCAGTGACAACTGGAATTTTACTCAACCAATTAAGTAAGTTAATCTACAGTAATACAATAAACAAAATATTAAATTTGTAGTTACTCCTCTTTTTTATTTACATGCTTTTTTAACATCTGTGTGTTTTCTCCAACTTGCTTACAAATGGCCAAAATTTCTAAATCACTGGTTCAAGATTGAAGTTCATATTTTGAAAACCTACAAAACTACGACTGATTTATACAAAAAAGTTAACTATTTTGCATTATTAATGTTCATAGTGTCTTTACTAGAACACAGTTTGTCAATTTCGAATTTTTTGTACACAACTAATTGTCAAAATGATTCTGAAGGCGCAGAATATCTATTTAAGAAACAATTCCACTTCATCTTTACTTATATGCCTTATAATTTTTTCTGTGGTTTGTTGTTAATGGTAATCATGGTAAAAAAAATTAACAGATAGTTGAAATTGAGAATTTTAGTTTCTAAGCTGGCCAGCAACTTTAGCTTGGAATTTTGGTGATATTTTTATTATTTTGATAAGTATTATAATGACTGAAAGATTGAAACAGATAAATCAAAAGATTAAAACTACAACAGATGAAATAGCTATTAGTTATTCCAAGTCATTTAGTTCTGTTAAAAGTGGAAGACTTCAAAAAGTAAAATCAGAGGGTGATTATCACCTCAGTGATCCAAAACTTTGGAGACAAATTCGAGAAGATTTTGATAGTATTATCAACATAATTCGAATATTAGACAAACTTTTATCAAATTTGATTCTTCTGTCGTACTCTTGCAATTTAACTTTTATACTAATCCAATTATTCAACAGTTTGAGGTAGAAAAACATATAAGAAAACATTAATCACGATGAAATTGTAGACAAATGGGATCTGTCATCGAAGCTATTTATTTTTTCTATTCTTTTGGTTTTGTGATAATAAGAATCGTCTTTGTTTCAATTTTTGGCGCTTACATCAATGAGGAAAGTCAAGCTTGTTTGCCCTATCTTACTTCTTTGCCTACTGAATTTTTCAATGATGAGGTTTGTTAATTTATTTTGCAAATGGCTTTTGCTAAATCGTTTTGTAGATTCAAAGATTGATAACACAAATACATGTCGGTTCTGCTGCATTGACAGGTAGAAATTTTTTCAGGATAACAAAAGGACTCGTGTTAAGTGTATGAAGTAAAAATAACATTATGTCTTAAACTTTATTGAAATGTGTTTTCGTAGGTGGCAGCTGCTATAATAACATATGAATTAGTTTTGATCCAGTTCAATCAAGCAACGCTGAATAAGTTAATGGCTGCTAACGAAACGATTTGCTTTTAAAAATTTATGTTAGTCCATATTTATGTATAAATATTAATTATTAATAAATTTAATGTTTGCAAAATTAAGATTTGTCAATAGAAACGCAAGAATAAATCAACTTTAGTTTCAGTGACTTTTTTTAATTTTTGTCAATTGAGTTTCCATTTTTAAACATATCTTTTCTTTATGAATTATTATTTCTGAATTTATAAGTATTGACAGCTGCATTGTCGTTTCATGGATTGTTTACTGAAACTCGTCAATCTCAGTAACTATTATGTTATTGTTTAAAAATCAATTGAACAGTGTTTAGGAAAAAATTGATTTATCATTACAGAAACTTGACTTTCCGACATGTCAGCTGTGATGAAAATAGCACTCAAATATTATGTAACTAAATAATAGAAAAAAGTCCAATTCTAGATACCAACTCAATTATTTATTGACAAGTCACTTTTTTTGTGGAAATAAAAGAAAATTGTTAGAGCAAAATAGAATAAGATAAAATCAAAGAACTTGAAATGGTCAAAAAGCATAATTTTTCACCAAACGAAAACGTTATTCAATTATCGAAATGCTTCAGCAAGACATTAAGTATATTTTACTGTTAGCACAAGTTTTCGGTCTTCTGCCTGTCCAAGGAATTTTTGATGATAACAGTGACAACTTATCATTCACATGGTATTCGAAAAGATTCATAATGTCCTGGATTATAATTCTTGCTTCTGGTTTTATCACAATTATGTCATTTTGCAGACTTTGTCTTATGGGATTTTCTTTATATCGTTTAAGTAAGTAGAGAAGATTGTGACTTTTGAAGATACATTTTATTCTATTGAAGGCAGTTTTATCTTCAATGTAAATAGCGCCATTTGTGGGATTATTTTTATAAAACTTGCCAGAGAATGGCCGAAACTTATGAGAAAATGGAAACGGATTGAGTTATCGTTTTCTGATAAAACCAGTCAGCAGAAAAGTAATAGAAAGAGATATTTGGCAGTGTTTATAATAATATTATCAGCTGCAGCAAGTAATATTCATATTGATGTGATGATGAGTTTTGAAAATGTTTTTCTAGTTGAACATATTTTGTCAAAGATTGATAGTTTTTCTGTAATACCAAATGACACTCCAGATAAATTTAAAGAACATTATAGTAGAAATTATCCACATTTAGCGGACTTTTTCAGTTTTTCTACACCTTTACTTATTTTTGCTATGGTAAGTTTAGTATTTCTAATTTGATATACACATGAATTTATAGCAAAGACAACATAAAAATATAAAATGAAATTCATTTCAGTAAATTTAAAAATATTTCAATTTTAATTACACGTGTGAAACTCAAGCTTTTTTAATCACTTCGGTACATATTTCACGTTGAATGAAGAATATTTTCTCCTCTACTATTGAAACAAGCATCAACTGCAAAAATATTGTTATTCGATGTTATTCGCCGGAGAAAAATTTTAATTTATGACTGGATTTCTGTTTATACTTTGAATGAATCATGAAAGATATTCCCTACACAAAAATAAGTAAATATGCTCTTTAATTAAACTGAAAGCACTTCAAATTACAGATCATGAATATTTGTAATGTATTCACTTGGAACTTCATGGATACTTTTTTGATAATAATAAGCATCACTCTCGCCGAAAACTTTAAAGAAATTTCTACCAGAATTAAATATACTAATAAAATTCAAGTAAGAAAGCATGAATATTTCTCTCAAAAAAAATGAAATTTTAAGTTTGAACTTCATAGGATAATTCAAAATATCATTGGATAAAGCTAAGAGAAAATTACAACAGAGTGGTAATTTTTTGCAAAATAATGAACAATAAGTTATCTACTCTCATTCTTGTTTCGTTTACCACAAATATGTTTTTTATCACAACACAACTTTATTGGAGTTTCAAGTAAGTAAACAAAAGTAAATTTTTATGCTAATTTTATAAATTTCAGTCGTAAATCGTCATTTATTGAAAGCTTGTATCCAACGTTTTCGTTTACATTTTTAGTTCTAAGAACAGTTGCAGTTGTTATATTTGCATCAAGTGTAAACGAAGAAAGTAAGAAGTCTTTGGATTATTTGCTGACTTTAAAATCAGACATTTACAATTCAGAAGTATACAAAATGAATCGAATAATTTAAAAAAATATTAATTTGTTTATATTATAGATAGAAAGATTTGCATTTCAAATTCATTGCCAAGCTGTGGCTCTAACAGGACACGATTTTTTTGTCATAACAAAAAGTCTTTTGCTCAGTGTAAGATATCAAGAAAATTGTTTAACTATTGAATTAGTTACTTTTTAGATGATTGGAAGTATATTAACTTATGAAATATTTTTAATCCAATCTTCTGGCGCTACAACTTACTACAAATAAAAAAACTTCAGTCTGCAGTAATTATGTTCATCTTTTATTAAGTTGTTCCCAAAATTAACATACAAACAGAAAACATAGTTTTTATTAATAACACAAAAGACAAAATTAGTACTGATAGAAAATAAATGGTGAGAGTCACGCCACCAATGGGAATTAATACAAATCTCTGATTATAACTTTGGAAAAATATAGGTAATAAGGAAATACAAATTTAATAAATCATCAAAAAATAAGTGTGTATAATTTTCTTATAATTTCGGAAAACTTTTCTCTTTTGGTCATAAGTTCTATTTATAGATTTGAAAAATAATTTCTCAAACTACATAAATGAGATTTTAAACAACATTGTTTTTTTTTTAAGCAGTGGAATCAGAATTAGAAATTTTTTTCATAACAAGCTTCAGCTGTTTATACAACTCATTTGTCTGAATTTTTTAACTATAAACATGACAATTGCAAAATTATTATTTATTTATTTATTTATTTTTGGAGTGTACGCAACATGTAAGACCAATTTTAGTAGTCAGAAAAATGAGATACTTCGGCAATACTATGCAAATGTCAGTCAGCTGAACATAATGTCAGTTATGCTTATTAGATGCCAAAATAAAAATGGTAAATCTTATTGAATTCCAGTATGATACATACACCGATAAAAAAACTGGAGAAAATATATCCATAAAAGCATTTGTTTGGGAAAATAAGAACCATGTTTCAGTACAAGTAATCACTTACGGCGCGATAATTACATCAGTAAAAGTTCCTGACAAAAATGGGAATATAGCAGATATTGTAATGGGATTTAAAGATCTCAAAGGATTTCAAGAACCTAATAATCCATATTTTGGAGCAACTATTGGTCGCGTGGCTAACCGTATTGGTTCTGGCAAGTTCAAACTTTTAGATCAGACAATCCAAGTTTCTAAAAATTTAGCAAATAAACATCAACTGCATGGTGGCTTTGTGGGCTTTGATAAAGTCGTTTGGGAGCATTTCATTGAAGGGAACAAAGTGGTAATGAGTTATCATTCAGCTGATTTAGAAGAAGGCTATCCTGGTGATTTGGTTGTTTTTGCAATTTTCGAATTGACCGAAACCAATGAATTTCGTATTGAGTATAAAGCAACAAGCACTAAACCAACTTATGTTAATATGACAAGTCACTCTTATTTCAATTTAGCTGGCCACAGTAGTGGGCCAATTCATTTATATAAACATGTAATTTGTATCAATGCTGACCGGATTACTGATGTTGACAACGACAGTGTCCCTACGGGAAAATTGTTACCAGTCGCTGATACAGTTTTCGATTTAAGAGTACCCAAAGTTCTTGGAGAAATAATCAATCAAGTTCCAAACAGCCCTGGGTTCGATCATAACTTTTGTATCACAAGAGAACCAGAAGAAGGAATTGTTTTTAATGCTAGAGTATATCATCCTGATAGTGGAAGAGTATTAGAAATATACAGCAATCAAGCAGGAATTCAGTTTTACACTGCTAATTTTCTTCCAGAACATGATGAGAATGGACTTTCTGGAAAAGAAGGTGAATATTTTAAACACGGTTCATTTTGTTTGGAAACTCAAAATTGGCCAGATGCCCCAAATCACGAGAATTTTCCAAAAGCTGTGTTACTTCCAGGAGAAATGTATTACCATCATGTGTCTTACAAGTTTTCGGTAAAAAAATAAACAATAAATTAGTCAGAATTTATTTTCTATTCTACCTCTTGTTCTGTCTAATATCTTTGAAAGGCAAATGAAAAGCAAACTTTATGCTAAATGTAGCAACATCTCAAATATTATCAGTTTGCAGTTTTTTTATGTTCTAATTAAAAGAAGTGGCCTTGTTTCGTAGTTCCAAAAGATGAATTCACTTCAAGTGACTTTAATAAAAATGTGGGGCATGAATTTTTCAATTATTTTTCTTTTATATTTTAGAAAATCCTCTTCAATGTACTAAAATATGCAGAATATTCCTAATAATAACTAAAACTGATGCTGTAAATACATTATATACATGAAATTTTCAAAAATTTAAAAATACGGAAAAAGAGGAAGCGCATTTTTTTATATTTTCATTCAACTTTATTCAAGTGTTTCAATCTAATCACAATTATTTACAGTGAGTAGATTAATAGCAACAGTATTCAAATAATCAACAATATTATTAGTGATGTAAACGATAAGATGAGTAAATTTTCAGAAAATAAATGATCGATTGAATCGGGAACTAACAGGTGTCGAACTGTTTTCCATAAAGATTATCGCGTGAGGTCAATAATAAAACAAATAATTTGCTTATTATTGTTCAATTTATATCATTTATTTTATAAAAAATACTCAAGACAATACAAATAATATAATAATAATTTTATTTACAAATCGAAAGAAAAACATTTCAGATTTCCATGTTCATTTAGTAAATAGGACATAAATATTTATTATTAAAAACCAAGACAAGACAAGACAAATGTCGTCATTTTTTGCACCATTTACAAAATTACTTACTGCCTACGACTTTCATCTTCCACACCTTCGTCAATATTTACCTAACTTTTAATATTGATGAACAGAAGCGATATTACAAAACGGAATTATTTTGATTTTGACCGATAGGACGATAACATTAGTCAACAAACGAAGAGAAAAAGCGCCACATCACAATTCTAACACTCAGTTTTTTTAATTATGTGTTTCTGCGAAGATATCTGTAAAGACATAGTGTCATTATGCGTTTAATTCGGAAGATGAAGTCAGATCTGGCGCTTACTATTGAACCTGACACTGCTTTGGCATATCCACCATCTAGTTTTCATGAAAATTTTTCATTCGTTATAATTTTTGGACAATTTTTTGGAATCATGCCACTTCATGGTATCACTAGAAAAAATATACAAGAAGTCAGGTTTAAATGGAAGTCTTTTCGATTTCTTTATGCAATTTATAATTTTGTTGGAGCTTTTGTCATGGGAACATTTGGTATTGTTAAATTTGCATTGCATGGGTTAGAACTTGACCAAACAGGTATTTATAATCCATTTTAAATATTGCAAATTTTCAATTACTAATAACAGGTAAAACTTCCTTCTACATTCTCAACTTTTTTGGAACGCTACAATTTATAGCAATTGCTAGAAACTGGTCCACAATTTTAAAAGAATGGAATTTTATGGAAATGTCAATGCGAGGCTATGGGTCTGTAATTAATTTGAAAAGAAGATTTGTCTTGATGACTACTATAGTAATGACTTTAGCTTTAGGTAATTTTGCAACAACATCTGTGCAATTAAATCAAAGAATTTTTCTTCTGCAGCAGAGCATCTTCTTTTCGTAGCCAATTCTTTCACCCTGGGTAGAATTTGTGGCAATTATAAGTTATATACAGCTGATAAAAATTATTTCAACGTAGCGTTCCCCTTTGTTTTTACTCTTGTCGATTACTCTCTGTGGAAAGCTTGTTTTGTTGAGGTAAAAAATAATCAACACAACTCAAATTTATAAAATATTTTCCAGCTTGCTAATGTAATATCTACAGTTACCTGGAATTACACTGATCTATTCATAATTCTGATAAGTTGCTCTCTTGCTGCTCGTTTCGCTCAAATCAATCGTAGATTAGAAAGTAATAAAGTGATGCATGAAAAATTCTGGAAAGAAATTCGTGAAGACTACAATAAACTAGCTCATCTGACTCAAATCGTAGATCGGCATTTAGCTACTCTAGTGACTATTTCATTTTTCAACAATGCTTTTTTCATTTGTGTCCAGTTGTACAACAGTTTGAAGTAAATCTAACTTTTTGTAAAATTTTATAATAATTTTTATAATTTCAGGCAACGTTTCGGTACTGTTGAAACTGTGTATTATTTCTTTTCTTTTGGTTTTCTCGTAGCTAGAACAATTGCTGTGACACTTTATGGAGCATGGATTAATGATGAGAGTAGAAAACCACTTGAAATTCTTCATTCTGTACCTTCAGAACATTATTGTGCAGAGGTAGTTAATAACTGATTTGTGAGAAATAATTCAAAAATGTCATTGTAGATAACTCGATTGATTCAACAAATTAGTGCATCTCCTGTAGGAATCACCGGATCAAGATTTTTTATAATTACTAGAAGTTTTCTACTGAAAGTGAGTTCTATTTTAAATGAGCACGTAAAAATACAATGTTTTTATTTGCAGTTAGCTTCAACTATTGTTACTTTTGAGCTTATGTTTCTTCAGTTTGGACCTTATGTTAAACCAGCCGCTAACTCAAATTCAACAGAATGCGGTTTTTAATAACTTATTAACATTTTTAAACTGTTATTGTTTTATACTTTTGTAATTCCTTAATTTTAATAAAGGTGTATAGATGGTTGCCTATATTTTAATATGACATTATCTGTCTGAAAATGTCCTCCTGTCATAAAAGTAACCTAAAACTCTAAAATAAACAAAACTTAAGAAAAATGTCTTATGCTACCATCCATATAGATAAAATTTGCAGAACATGTCTCACAGAAGAAGGTGATATGAGATCCGTCTTTAGTATTGATGAATCCGTCGGAGAAACAATGCGTTTGTTTGAAATGTTGATGTCTTGTGCTGCTGTTCAAGTATGAATAGGAATTCTCATGAATTTGAATGTTTTCACCATTTTTTTAAGGTTTTAGAGAATGATGGTCTACCAACTCAAGTCTGTTTACAATGTGTTCATTATATAACCCGAGCTTACTCTTTTAAGCAACTTTGTGAGAGATCGGATGCTACTTTAAGACAGCTTTTAGGAAAACCAATTCAAGCAACGTTTATGGAATTAAAACCACTTCTATCGAATGAAAATCACGACCAAACTTTCAGTGACGTTATTAACACAGTCATAGAGAATAATCACGCGGTATCTGCTTCAGTAGCAGACGTTTTAGAACCTGTTCCCAATAATGTTCAAGTAAACGAGTCTTTTAAATCAGAAAATTCCAATACTTCACAAGAATTAAAAATGAAGTTAGAATTTGTAGATCCTGATTTATTAGGAAGTGAGTATTTATGTTTATTTTAGTGAATCAAAATTGATTATATTACAGTAGATCAAGATTCTTGTAATGATGAGGGAAGTAAAGCTGATTCAAAATGCCTGAAAGAGACTAAAAAGAAAAAAGTAAAAGACGATACAGAGCAGCCAATCTATCCTTGTGAAGAATGCACACAATGTTTTACCACAATGATAGACTTGAAGGTAGATTCAAACTGTTGAAATTCAATTAACTCATTAATTCATTCCAGACACACGCTAAAACACATCCAAAAATAAGCAAACACATTTGTAAAATTTGTAAACAGGGTTTTGCCAGCGCGAGTACGCTATGCAGACACATGAAATGCCACGATGGTGCTAAAAGACATTTATGCAGTGAGTGTGGCAAAGGTTTCTCTAGATCAGACGATTTAACTAGGCATATGAGGACTCATACCGGTGAAAAGCCATTTCCATGTAAATTATGCGGTAAATCATTTGCGCAATCATTTCGCTTATTAGAACATATGAGAGCCCACGCCAATGAAAAAAGTTTTGTTTGTTCGGTTTGTGGAAAAGCTTTTTCACGCTACACCAGTTTGGCTGCCCACAATAAAACCCATAGTGGTGTTAAAAGTCATGCGTGTGGTGTCTGTGGTAAAAGGTAATCAACTGACGTAAAACTAGCAGTTATTAAGGGTATGTTTCCAGGTTGTGTGGTTCCGGTTCACTAGCTATGCATATGAAAACACATACAGGTGTCAAAGACTTTATATGTCCATATTGTGGGAAGGGTTTCACAACACCAAGTAACTTAATTATACATAAACGGACCCATACAGGTGAGTTTAATTTTGGAAACTAAGTTTTTCTACTGACGTTCAATTACAGGCGAGCGCCCTTATGTATGTAATGAATGTGGAAAAGGTTTTCCTGATCCTTCTCGTCTAACAGTTCATGCGCGATCTCATAGTGGCGAAAAACCGTATCTCTGTAGTGACTGCGGTCGAGGTTGCGTTAGTTCATCACAGTTGAAAAAACATAGACGGATTCATACAGGCGAAAAACCGTACCAGTGCAATCTGTGTCCAAAAGCATTTCCGCGAAGCGAAGATTTACGAATTCATATTAAAACACATACAGGAGATAGAAATCATATTTGTAGTTTTTGTAAGAAAGGATTTTACCAAGCTTCCACTTTAAAAGTACATCTAAGGATCCATACGGGAGAAAAACCGTATAATTGTCCCATTTGTAATAAAGCCTTTTCACAAACAGGATCTTTATCCACGCATATGAAAACTCATGCATCATAGCAGTATAACAGGATTTTAAGATTTTAAGTTACTTAAATTGTTATTTATTTTATTCTCGAAATTTTTACATCATTAGTTGAGATCTGTTGTTATATATATTGAGAATTTATCTAATTTACTTTTTTATTTTTTGATCAAGTGTATTTATAAATTATTTTACGGCACGGCAGTTTTGTTATATATTAGAGCTTGTATTACTTTTATCGTAAAGCGTAAATAAACAGATTTTTTTACTATTTTCTTTATAAAAAAAAGTAAATAAGTAACATGACAGTTTTAACCTAAAACTTACCTAACTTAACCTCAATTTTGCTAAAATGATGCGACAATTTATAAATTTGTTGGTACCAAAACGAATGGCTGTTAGAAAGTTAAAATACCGATATTTTCTTTCAAATATTGTATTAATATTGTAATTTTCAGGCGACTTTTACATCTAGATAAAAAATTGAATACACCCGGGGCATATGAAGGTGAAGGCAAAACAACAGTGAATATTTTGAATAATGAAACTGAATTGGGTTTAATGATTAACGGTTTTAGTCAAGTAATATAAACTGTATTTAATAAAGAAAAAGATGAGTTGTTCAATTTTTAGGTAGGTTTTAGGTTAAATAATGATCTTACTATTTTGGGTTCCATGGTAATTTTCCCAAGGTATTTCATGATACATCACTAAGTTTTTATATTTTTATGAATGAATTTTAGGTCTGTTTTATCATGGACAGTCAATGATGTCAGTGAAATAACAGAAGAATCTCTTAGTTTACTGACAATTTTAGAACCAAAGTTGGACATAGTAGTTTTAGGTGTTGGAGATCCTCAAAAGGATCTTACGTTCTACAGAAAAGTTATTCCTTTCGCCCGTAAATACAAAATAGCATTCGAAATTCTTCCAACAGAAAGAGCGTGTTCAACATTTAATTTTCTAAGTTCAGAAGGAAGGAATATTGCTGGGGCTTTAATACCACCACAGTCTGTGGTTGTAAATGACGACGACTTACTTCAGACGAAATTAAGATACCAAAATCTGTATAAAAGGGAATAAAAGTGAAACTATCAGAAAATAAGTTGTTCTTGTAATACGCATCTCAGTTTTTAGGAATGATTGAAAATACTTTAGTTTAAAAAGATCAGAATTGAAAAAAAGTAGCTTCCGCATTACGAAATACGTTGTACAATTTTTTGAATTGAAAATAAAAGTAAAAAGAGTTTGCAATAATTTTGTAATTAGGGATTTTTGTTTGTGTATTGGTAGTGTTAATTCGCCTGTCACCGGAAACTTGTCGGCCATTTCTCTTTTACGCGTTCTGTGGCGTTTGACAGGTCATCCCAGAAGGAAAGTGGTTAGTTTTTCCATTTTTCTTCATTATTTATGTAACTATATCTTTTCCTTACTTAAAAAAAAGCATAGTCTAATCTGTTTGTTCCTTTTTAGTGAAAAATGGGTCGATACGCAAGAGAACCAGACAATGCGGCTAAGTCATGCAAAGCACGTGGATCTAACCTCCGCGTGCATTTTAAAAACACTTGTGAAACAGCTAACGCTATTAAAAAAATGCCGTTGAAACGGGCTGTAGCGTATCTGAAAAACGTTCTAGAAAAGAAGGAATGCGTTCCTTTTAGGAAATTCAATGGCGGTGTAGGACGTTGCGCCCAAGCTAAACAGTGGGGTACCACACAAGGACGTTGGCCGAAAAAATCTGCAGAATTTCTTTTGCAACTCTTGAGGAATGCTGAAAGTAATGCAGATTATAGCGGTTTGGATGTTGACAGACTTGTTGTGGAACATATTCAGGTCAATCGTGCTGCTTGTTTAAGGCGTAGGACCTACAGAGCTCATGGTAGAATCAATCCTTATATGTCTTCACCTTGCCACATTGAATTGTGGTTAACTGAAGGCGAAAGTGTGACTGAGGCTCCTAAGAAAGCAGGCAAGAAGAAGTCAGTGGAGAAGTCTAAGAAGAGCAAAGCTGCTACTACAGCACATTAATTTTATTGTACGGACTTCATCAAATATAAGTTTTTCTTTTTCACAACATATTAGTTATTCAATCCCTATTTCCTATTTTTAATCCAAATAAGCTCTAGGTGGACAAAAAAAGAAACTTTTTTACTTATGTATAATTGGTTGCATATATCATCCCAAAAATATCTATTTCTACAAGCTGCACCATAAGATAATAAATTATTTCTAAATTACAGAAATTTTTAATTTGTAAATTTGTCATAAATAATAATATATTTGAGTTAAATTTGTTATTAGAAATCAAAATATCTTTTTTAAGTTGAAACAAATATAACACTGTAAATCCGAGTTTAATTCTTAAAACTTACGAATTATTTGATGAAGATCTGACCTGATTTAATCCTCATCAGTGATGTAAAAATCATATACACGCTTAATGTCGTAAATAACAACAAAATTACTCAGCGCGGTGAATGGAAGACAACAAATAATAAAATTATTTTCGAATTTCTTCAAATTTTAAATTTTGAGCAAAATAACGAATAAAAACATAACTTTTTAAGCGTTTACTTTGCCTAACACAGATAATTGCCTTCTTCTAGAAACTCTTAATCTTTTCTGGCATTCAAAAACTTTCCGCAGTTATAGTGTGATTCAAAAATTTAAATCTTAAAAAATTACATTTTTTAGAAGTACTTAATAACCTGCTTAAAATTTCAAGTCTTTAGTTTTAACTAAAAGCAAATAATTTAGGAAGTTACGCATAAAACTCATTAAAACCGATGATGTATCTGGAAACGATGTCAGCTGGGTAGTATTACTGAATAATGAAGATATTTTACCTATACTAATTAACAAATTACGTAATTCACAAACAAAACAAGACACATGTGGAAAATTCCATCATACTTTAATTTTTTTATTATCATTGTATCATTCATTTAATTGCAACATAGTAACTAGCTAAGGTATTTTTTTATTTTGCTATGTAGAATATTTAATTAGAAATTTTATTTTGTTTTTTATAACAATAATTATAGCAGACTTCAAACTTAGATTGGAAACACGCAAATAAGTTCTTTGAATATTACTTACACAAATATCTATCTTCAACCTAGCCGTCCGTAACAAGTAGTCAAAAAACTGGTAATTTTTTTGATTTTTGGTTTGGTTTGGCGTTGTTTTTGATTGTTTTCACTCAGACTGCCGAGTTTAAATAAAGATTTCAAAATTTAGAGCCTAAAATACAAAATTGAATGTAATTTTGTATCACACTCGATGTTAAAATGAATGTTGGATTGATTCAGTAAAACTTATAAAATACGTATAATATGTAAACAGAAAAATTTGAATTTTTTGTTTTTTTTTTTAATATTTCTAGATTTAAAATGTTATGTATTGAAATTGAAAAATTCCTCCACACAATACAAATAACTTGTTGTGGAATGGTTTCCTATTCATTTGTAATTTTTATGCTAGCTACTTTTTTCTCCAATCTGATATAATCGTAACCCTATAATGTCAACTGTATAACAACCAAGACAAGAAATAATATAAAACAGAAAAAAACTTCATTTTCAATATCCGCATGTTTCCCGTTAAGCCCATTGACATCCAACATCCATCTAGCTTTGTTTAGACAGTATTCTCATCACACACGCTTCATTTGACACTCTTACTACAGACGCACACACTACACAGTTGGACGCAGACCTCTTTAATGTCGTTGAAGTCAACTTCTTTGCTGTTTACGTGTACACTTTACTAAAGGGTTGTAACAAAGATAATAATATAACAACCTAACGACTCATAATTTTCCCTCGTGTATTTGTGTATTTAGGGTCAAATTTCACCCTTTGTAGTTTCAGTAAAAAGTAGCTTGTCCATATGGAAAAATAGAACGGCAACAACGATTTCATAGGATAGATAATAGATGATTTCTGATGAAATAAAACAGAGAGGTCAAAGTTGAAGCTATAGATACCAGCAGAATGTCGAGATAAGATGTTCAAACACAACGGTTATTGTGAATTCAACTCTACTAAAGAACTACCTCCTCAATAAAAGAAAAAAATCGATTTTAATTCTAAATCAGATAAGTGTCATAGGTTATCGAAAAGCATTTTCTTAATCATAAGGACCTTTATCTAAGGTTGGGTCAAACATACATACATAGATTCGAGACAGTCGAAGGTGTGTAAGCTACTTAGTGTCCGTATTTAGTTTTCTTACGTGAAAGTTGAAGGTTTTTATTCCAATTGAATTTGAGTCGATGAAATCGATAAACTTTTGTAAACCAACAATAAATATCGCAAATGTCGCCATTAATAACAAGCGCGTTAAAAATTTCAGATATTGTCATAAAATACTGCAAGCACAGTTGTACTTGTAACGTTATACAGCTTTACTGTCATGCTGAAATTTATAAAGGTAATGTCATTTGTGTTTACCCATTAATGTGTTCCGTATATGGTATTTAAAACATATAGCATTATAAATCGATATTATACACCTTTATTATAAAATCGTGGATGCATCTAACATGCACTCGAGAATTATTACCGTAATAAACATTTCTAACTTGTTTGTAAATTGGCGGCTTTCATCGACGCTCATCTAACACGTTTTCATTCGAAATTAACAATTAGTGCAGAAATGATTCAACTTTTCTTTAATAATAAATTAAATCTCTGATTCAGATAAAAGATTAAAAACAAACTTAGTTGCGAGCTTAATTGAACGTGGTAGAGCTCAGTGATTTATGTTAGGTTAAGAGCTCCAACAGTTTTCTTTTGTATCTCTATAATAATAACTTTGATTGTTGTGTCGATACGAACGATTTACAATTAATAAAACCTATTAGTCACGATGTAAATCGTGTTGTAACTTTGGTACAATAGCTGCTGGGCACCTACCAGTAGTGGAGGTCGAAAATACGTTCAGTCAAGATAACTATGGACTATAGATTAAGTCTTCTCAATGCTTTTGAAGAATTGCTTTAATTAAAACAATGACAATTACAAGTATAACTGTAGTTAATCATTTGCTGTAAGTGAACGAGGGAAATGAAAGCAGATAAACTCTACTATACAATGACTTCATTCTTGAATGTTTATTAGGATTTCTGTTTTTTTTTTTTCTATAATTCCAAAATAGCAACGTAGAGGCATTCACCATACCGACACCGACATCTTTCAAATTTTAGTCTTATTTCATATATTTTATTCGCAGCGCAAAAACACTACAATTACGTTTGGAATGGCTGCTTCACCCTTATGAAACCATTCCACTCGCTTATGGCTCGTATATGATCCACTCAGGCCTCATTCCAATAATGTTGCAGATTATATTGTACTTGGTTTTGTAGTCTTTTTTTTTGCTAGGTATATGTATTTTAACTGTTTTGTCATAATAACAAACGTTATATCAAAAATGATAGAAGTCATTCATATATACATTCTCTCCTTTTCCATTAAAATTTTTCGTTGCAACTGATGTCAAGTTTATTTGAAAAATTATTTTGAAATTAAAAATTTTGCTTATTAGGGAGTTTTTGCATAACATAAAATCTATATGGTAAATACCATCGTCCATTTTGTGCTAAAATGTGCATACGTTCCTTACTCAGTTTACCTTATTTATTTTCACGTTAAACAAAAACTCTCCAATACTTAATTGACATAACTTTACGTCAAATTTAGTCAAAAACGCAAGAAGTAAATTTGAGTCAAATCAAAGAAAGTGCGCAATTTTTATCTCGGTCTTTAAAATTGACTATTTTAGATTGAAGACTGGGACAAATCAAATATTATTAAATTTTCTCGTCGAGGTTTTTGAATGTGACAACAAAAATTTTTAAGATCTTTTATATGGGAATGGTTATGGTAATAGTCTAGGTACTAGCAAAATCTTCTCTCAAATAATTACTGCTTGCTAAGTTCTCTTGTTGCAATTTTTTATTCTTTTTTCTACGACCGTTTGTACGCAACTCTTCTATTTGTACGTAATATGCTTTTTACAACTCATGTTACGTATTATAGTATTATCGTTTACTCATAATCATCATTACTCGATTGTTGTACGATCCTTACAGATATTTACATTTTGGAAAAAAATGTAGGGAATGCAAAAAAAATTATCTGCACCGTAATTTCTGCAAACTCTCATATCATGTTCAGAAGCTTGAGAAATTAAGCTGTCCAAAACAAATTCACCGAATTTGAACAGAAATATGAAATTTGTATGATTTTAAATCGTAACTGGTTACGATTGAATTTTGATAACTTCAAACCCCTTTTTTATGAGTTTTTCGAAAAATAACAAATTTGAACCCTCAGTTTTTAATTTTGGATAAATAAATACAACTTGTCCGATTTTAATTTGAACAACTTATAAAATAAATATTACATACAAATAAAAAATTTACTTATTATTGTTGTTGATAAACTGGCCATAGTTTAAAACAATTGTAGCATTCTGTTTATTTCATTTAGTTTTGTTTATGACAATAACATTAGTTTATTTTGATTACATTCACTTTCTTTTGAAATAAACCTGAATTCTGCTATTTTGCCAACACGTTATAGCGAAAGGTAATTAAAGTTAATACTTAATGAGATATTGCAAATACTAATTTTAAAACATTTTGTTTCACGTTATCGTTTGTACTCTTGATAGAATAATAGTCATTACTTGGACGTAGATCACACTATTTTTTCCATTACTTGCAAAATAAAAGTTATGTAGACATCAAATATAAATTAATAAATGAACTGGCTGGAAGACCAGAGTATCAAAACACTGGATTGAGTAAATGAATTTAAACATAAAAATTAAGATAATTTATCATTTGTTAAAAGTCGACCTAAGCGCAAGTGCCTCAGAATTTGAATAATCAAAAGTTTGAATAATAATATTTTCAGATTACATAAAATTACCTACTACAATATCTTAATTAGTAACAATTAGTAATTGGAACTTAAAATTGAATTGAAAAAATTAATTATCCAGATCTAAACGTTTTTCACAAAGTTAAATCAACATAAATTTAGATAAATAATCATCTATTCATTTACTGTAATTGCAGCTATTGATTAATATTTATTTCAGTCAAAACTGAATTAATCCTTTTACATATATGCGTTAGGTTACAATAAATGTTTACTATTGATTGAAAAAACATTTTATTATTAGTGAATATTGAATAAATCAACATAAATGCATATAGCGGATCAGTTTAAATACGATCTCCGCCACTGCTGCCACGACCTACCTGTACCTTTAATAAAACGAGTGTTTTTAAACTTCCTTTATAAGAATCCTATTTGGAAGGCTCAGTTAGTAATAAATCTTCAGCCAACTGTTCTGTCACTATTGAGTAAATGTTAATGAATTTAATAAATAACGAGTATTATTTATTGGACTTGTTTGCTTGCATTCTCCTCTCATTTTACGTAGACAATTATGTTGAATTTTATTCTTTTCATTTAGACACTTAATTAAAGTTGAGAGTGATAAATAGCTTTGATGTGTTTACTTTACCTGCGAAATGTTATAAAAATGTTACATGTTTTTTAAAAGGCAAATGACCTATATTTACTGGACAATAAATTTAATCGACACTACTAATGGTGTGTTTATTTGTAAAGTGGAGGAATAAAAATGTAAAGGTGATGGGTTAATATTACAATTGGACTTTTATTATTTCTAAACATTTAAATAGGAAAATACATAGCGTGTGAGTAGCTTTTCTATTTTAAAAGTTTGCCTATATAAAAAATTACTAAAACTTGACGTCAATTGTGAACAATACATTTAAGACAGTTTTCTTTTTGAAAAAAAAAATCATCTTAATGGTTGTTATATTGAAATGAATGAGGAAACAATTAAGACTATCATTAAATAAACCATTAATATTTAAATATGTGAAAATTTAAAAATGTGAATAATATGTTGTGGGGAGTTGCACGAACCTACATAAATATTTTCTTACAATAAAAGATTATTTACATTTGTTTTTAAAAACAAATTGCGGTAAATGTTAGAAAATGTAGGTTAAACACTCATTAAGCATATTTTCCAGCGTTAACCAAACAGGTCTTTTTTACAACAATTGGACACATGTTACGACTGGTATTGTTTTATTCACTGCTAGTTCATTCATTCAGAAGGTTGTATTGTTCGGGGTTACACGAGTGTTGAAGTGACAATTTTAGCGATTATTTTGATATTGTTGAATGCATGGGAGTGTTTAAAGAATATACCTATAATAATCTATGAACAATAATATGCTATTTGGTAGCATAACAATTTATAAAAGAAAGAACTATGTAGTTTTATAGATTTTTTTTATTGAATATTATGAGCAAATTACAACTCTAAAATTTAATCTTTAATATTTTCTCTGAAAAAAAGCATTCATGATCAATTACATTTTCATTAAATTTATGATTGAATTTACTTAAAAAAACTCAAACAATGGACATTCCAGCAACATTTCAAAAAACATAATGATTGTGTAAAAAAATGAACTTTTTCTTCAATCATAACTGTTTCCAAAATTGCACTGAACTGACAAAATTTTTCTTACAAATATTCACCATTCTTAGGAAACGGATTTTTGTCAACTTCAGATAATAATCTTGTCAAGTTTAATCACATATGGTTTTGATTATTATAAATTTGAGCAGTAATTGAAGAACATAATGAAAGAGGCTAGTGAGTGAATTAAATGATCCATTTTAATAGCGTACTACTAAAATCCTTATCGTCTAAATAAACTTTTTGACGAACTGAACAAGTTGCAAATATTGAAAACTCAGTAAAATCACTAGATATATTCTTCTACCATTTTGTTTATTTTAACCGACGTATGACTTTGAACTTCGAACAGATGATACATTTTTAGTTTTTGTATTCAAAAATAAAATTTTCTATTTTATACATAAAATAATAATTGTGCGTGCTAATTCAATATAACAAAGTTAAATATCATGTTGTTGGTTTTTGATTTTAGTATAACTCCACTAATTTGTGAGCTATTTACTGAAATTTAAATTGATTTTCTTTTTCTTCCAGTCGTTTTGTATACACCCTGTGCACATAAATACAAATATGAAAACTATGAAAGAAATGTTTCTGCTCGGCCTTTCACAACTGTACATACGTATATGTATATTTTTGATACCGTTTTCAATAAACCGTATATCGGTGTTTAGGCGTAGATTAAGAACAAAATATTTATCCAAGAGTTGCTATCTTGACCTGTTCAGAAGATAACACAGGGTGAGAAAACTTCCTTCACAAAAACTCAAGTTTGCATTAGAACAAAGCAATGATTAGACCTTTTTGAGTTGAAATACAATTTAAACTAAACAGAAAAACTGGCATGATAATTTCGATTCTCTTATCAAATTATTTTTATCATATGTTTCTATTGTGTTTTTTCTAAATAATCCAAAGTGAAGAAGACTTTTTTTTATATACAATAGAATAAATAGGTATTTTTTATTTTTTAGACTACATGTTAAAATAAAAATTTATTGAACGGATGTTTAAGTTATAGCGATGAAAACCGCGAGAGCTTAAAAAATTCGCGAGCTTAGTATTCAATTCAAATACAAGTGTAAAACTTTTTAGTTTTGCTATATAACCTCAGAATTTTAGAATTTTCATTTTAACGTGGCTTTTGAACCAAAAATCGATAAATGTCAAAAACAAGAACTGCTCAATAAAATTCTTATTAATGCAAAGATGTTCTAGATTTTTACTAGCACTAGAATAGTTATCTTTATATGAAGTAATAGCAATAACGACAACAGGATCTAAGACTCCTAAGTACTTACCCTTTCCAAATTGTTTATAATATGTTTTTACTCCCACAGTTGTTTTAAATAATATTTACAATTTTCATCCAACGTCCATTCATTAATAATAATATGTAAATGTTGTATTGAAAATCTAAAAAATCTATTAATGTATACTTAATCCATTTTACAATAAATTCCAAATCTTTTTTAAGTTACTGCAATCATCAATGTAAAATTATTGTCTAATGATGTACGAGTACAACAAAATAAAATTTTTATATCATAATGCAATACCTATACAAATTTTTCATTATTTCAATACGACAAATCTTCTAGATTTAATCCTTCAAGAAAGCATGTCTTGTCTTATTAGTTGAAGCTGGTTGATCTAAATGATTATGTGCAAACAACAGTCAACAATAAAACAAAATGAAAAATCTCTTGCAACCTTAATTTCTCCAAAAATTTATTCCAGCTATGATTGATTTAATACTATGCTATATTCCTCGTTTCCTATCCTGACGATGTCTCTCACAAAAACGAACAACTCTTTTCCCTAAATTGACACAGTCTAACCCAAAAAAATCCTAAATCTCACCTTGGCTAAAGTCATGAAAGCTTGCATTTTATCAATAATAAAATTACAAGTGATTTTTAGTCAAAACTTATAATTAGGCTAAACTTTCACAAAGGAATTAACTGCGTAAAAGTGAACATTACCGGCAATTAAAACAAGTAATTATTAGTACTTTTTTACAAATACTTGAATAAAGTTAAAAATTATTGTGTTTTTTACCCCTATTTTGCAAATTCAAACATTTTGTAATGTTACTGTTAAAGCCATAGAAATAATTGTTGGAACCAATAAACAATTGTTCCCAGAAAGATAAAATGTCAACAGAAGCATACAAATTTGAGACTAAACCCATTAATTAGTTTAATCAACATTTTTATCTTTAATTTTTATTTTCAATCATTAATAACCATAGAAAGTGGCATTAAATATTCAGCCAAGTATATGGCTTTTTCACTGCTCAATTACATCACGAAATTGTCTGTTTTTACTGTTCTTTGTGAAAGTTAACATAAGATTCTGTCAGCTGTTAGCAACATTAACATTAATTTGTTAACAATAGAAGAGACAAGCAGAATGTTGAGTATAACTAACTTACAGATATATTCACATCTGGTTATTTATCGGAGAAAATATTTGCAAATTAAGCTTAAGAATTTGTAACACAGTTCGAACAATAAAAAACCACATTATCGACATTGTTAAATCTGGTCGTAAATAATTTAATCAACAAATGGAAATAATCTGATTTTTAATTAACCGTTACGAAAATAGACAATATTGTTTTGGCTAAGCTGTAACCGCCAAGTTATATAATCAATAGTGTAATATCAAAATGGATCTGAAATTGAATAAATCGTGCATTTTTAATTATAATATAACTGTATGATGAACAGCATTTCTACGTATGAAAACGATATGCATAGAATAATTCCTAAAGACACATAAATATAATGGTTCAGATTGGAGTATTCCATATGATATCTTCATCTCCCTATCTTATATTCATGAAGCTTATTAAGTCTACAAGATGAAATATAACTTTATATTCAGCCACACTTATGTTGTAACGGTTTATCTAAGCGACACATTGCTTATTCTGCTTTAGTTTAAACGATAGATAATATGAAATTTACACGGTGTAACAGTACTAGGGTACATATTTATTACGATTAAATTTTCAATATAGAGCTCTAGCTTTAGGGTACAACATATACTACATATAGATAGATATAAAAAACGTGTTTACAGAATAATGGAAGTTTCTATTTGCATTCATTGCTAGCAAACAGTATCAGATTCAAAACATGTAATGATGAAAAAATTTCAAATTAAAGAAAAAGTTAGAAAATGTGCCTTATCTTAAAGTGAGTCTTAGAGAGTAGTTTTTATGTAAAGCGACAGATTTTTAACGCTAGAAAATGCAATTTTTTAGCCTATATCGAAGTTTACATCAACAATCAGATGCAATTTTGCTACAATCGAATAATGATGACATTGAGTAAAAAACCATTTATTTCAATTTCAAACAATTAATTTATGCCATAGTTAATTAAGATAAGATTTTATTTTACAGTTAAATTGATATTTTTTACATCTTAGTCAAATATTGGTCAAATCTAACTAAAAAATCCTTTGACGAAAACAATACTACTTTAGTACCTAAAGAAGACAACAAGAATAAAAATAAAATCAATGTCGTTGAAAAACATTGGGAAAAAATCGTTGAAAAACGTCGGGAACACATATTTTTTCTACACAAGCACAATTTATTCAAAATTACAATGCATGAAGAGTAGAGTAGAGTACTACTTTAGTCCATTAAAATGCGAATGCAAGAATAACAATATTCAAAGTAACATTATAGAAACATTATTGAATTATCGAAGTTTTGTAAAACTGTAGTTGCAATGTTATTTATATCAGATAGAAAAAAACTGAAACTGACTAACTCATAAAATGTTTTTATTTTATAAATTAATATAAAATTTAAAACTTTTGCTAAAAACTGGATGGTTTTGAAGTACAGGCAGTCCCGGCAAGTGAGTAATGTCTATTATGGATCTTTAAACTTTAAAACATCTAAAAACTTGTGTGCAAAATATTCTGGGAGTAAATTACAGAAGGTAAGGTGTCTCAGACATAAGTTGCCATTCAGAGTTATAAATCTTTCTATAAATTTAACGACTTACGATTTTTTACAATTTTAAGTGTGGCTTTTGATTTTTATAATTTCGAATTCAATTTTTATTAGATGGTTTTGCTCAGTTTCTAAAACAAATAAATTTCTTTACCTTAGCATAAACAAGAAAAATTACGAAGAAAGCCACAAAATAGTTTTTGAACAATAACAATTCGAGAAAAAAAACTAGAATACTAATCAAATAAGACAGAGCATGGCTTTATGGTTGAACGGATAAGCATATACGAAATATAATTAGATTTTCGAAGCAGTTTCGACTGAAGCTAAAACTGAAAGTAAACTAGTCGAAGGTGTATTCCTAGCCCATCGAGTAATACCATTTAAATTATTTAACGTTACTATCAAAATAAATCATTCTTTACTGGCTTTAGGAGAGTGATAACTGGCGAATGGATAGGCGTATTGAAGAGACACATAAGTTGCGTTTTAGAAGACGTAAAAAAATGTTGTTATTCCAAGCACTTCTTAGTGGGTATAATGTCAATAAATGTATATAATGTGTTTAATGGAACTTTTTTTATATGTATGGTGACTTCATTCTTCTAAAGAGGTAGATTGAATACTTACTTAGTGAAAGAATAATTGCACCTTTATTTAATCAAGCTTAGTGAAAGCAAAAAAAGTCAGGCGCTTGATATAGTGGCAGGTTGCGGTTGGGAGTTGATTTTTCAAGTACTTTTTTATCTGCTGAGTAAAAAAGTAAATTTTACCCCAAATTAAGAAGAAATCTTTAAATTTCTTTCACTTGGTGTATTAGGGATTCATGCAGTCGCCGCCCCGTCTGAAACTAAGAATCCGAATCCCTAAAAGCAAAGAATTAAAACTTTTTCATTATTTGCTGTTGCTTCGGAAAACCACTGTAATGATAATATATGGGGTATCGAGAAACCTTTTTCAAAGAAGAGACAAATTCTAGAGCTTATTCCATGTCAATTAAAATTAACTTGCCTAAATTAAAAATGCTTGGTTTAGAAGCTAGAGTTCTTTGAAGTTGAAAAGTTCAGTTTGTCGTAGAGATTTTTGACAACAGCTTTAATTCATCTAAATACAAATTAGTTATGGATAGAAATATCTAATAACCTCTTTTCTATTATTTCTATCTCAAGTCATTTGATTGTGAATAATCCATTCTTGGGCCACTTCCTTAACTATGCATTTTTTGGTGATTTACGTTTAATTACGATATACGTTTCTATATATTATTAAGCTATATTATATTATATTCCCACAAATCGAGCTAAAACGATTTCCTTTCCTAGATAAGATCAAACAAAGAAAGTTTGTATTTTTTATCAAAGTTTTCCATATATAAAACTTACCTAAAAGATTGAATCAATAACATAAAACCTTCTGAGGTGACAGTTTTTGAATTTAGTAGTATACACTCCAATACCTAAAATCTTCCATAAGTCAACTGAAAAAACTGAAAGACCTACCGAGAGGTATGGTTTTAACGTTTAGATACAAGTTGTTTCTTGTTGTACCAATGAGGTAGTAAACATTTACTTACTTCAAATTTATTATGTGATGAAAAATTCTTCGAATAATTTTTATTAAAGATTCATGTTAATTGTTTTTCTCATACTCTTTTCTGAGAAATGAATATTCTCCTATGTTAAATAAATTATATTGAGATATACGTTGATATCTAGTAGAAATTAACAACTTGTCAACAAAAGTAAAATAATATTCAAATTAATTGTAATTTTTTAAATTAAATTGGAAATAAAAGTTTCACATACAGTTTGCGCTTTGGTGTGTCAACGTATTATTGCAAAGTGAAAATTTTGTATATTTATAAATTTTTAACTATAGTTTCGGTTGAAACAAGAGTAATACTTACTTTTGAAAATAATTCCTTTAGAATTAGTTTTACAATAAAATTCATTTGTATCGGAATTTTTTCTAGTTCTGAATTTTCTTAAAACGCAGTGCTTATGGTAAACAGCAAGAGAAATCTAAAGGCCGCTTCTAATTAAAGCAGCATGTGATAAGAGAGTAACAAATCGAAAACAGCTTCTCTATTGTCGGTCAATATTGTGGTATAGTATAGTGAAATCTCGTCCGATTACTCTAGTCTTGCAGTCATCTTTGTCGAGTGAGTGAGAGTGGGGCAAATTTCATCATCAACACCATTCAGGGTGGTTTGTCGCGCACTCTTTGCATTCAGTAGCTTTCAGTTCATGTCCTGAAAAGCTCGCTTCTGAAACGGCATATCTACATATCCGCAAAGCTCGCGCGCGCATATTCTTTTCTAACTTTTTCAGAATGGCTCGTGTACAAAGTGTGATTACTTGGTGAAAATGACGAAACGAAGGGCTGTTGATGAAATGGGCGGTGAGTTTTAAAACGGAAAATTTCCATTCTTTTTGTCAAACCAACCGTAGCGAAATGTTTAACTAAACATGAATAAACAAAGCGGAAAATGTGCGATTTCATTTCTTGACGTTTCCAAAAGGAAAAATTCAATCAGTAAAATAAAAGCTTTTTTCTGCGAGGATTTGGAAATCGTTTGAACCGCACTTTTTTACGCTTTCATATTTCCGTTTTAGCTTTTCAAAGAACATTCCAAAGAGTCGTGCGTACCTACACAATTCTTTGTGTAGATTAAAGAACGATATCTTAAATTTTTAGTAAATAATCGTACTAGAAGTGTGATTTATTTAGTTGTCCTGTTGGCTGAGTAAAATAAGCTTCCGCTTGAAAAACCACGACTAATGATGAACGCGAGATGTATTGAAAACTTTCTTTTGAGTTTTATCCTTTTAAAAAGTCTAACCATGCGGTTGGTAATTATCGTAAAATGACCTCAAATGGACAACACAAATAATTTTACAGAAGATAATGAAGAACAAATAGATGCATGCCTAACAGTGTTTTATTGGTCTTCACTCCTTCTTTCAACTAATTAACTACTTAGCGAATATTACATATCTTTCAAAATGATTTGTGAAGCAATAATACCTTAACTACCTCTTACAAATGTTGCATAAATTACGCATCTGCTTAATGAAAATATTTTTTATTTCCGGCACAAATACACAAAGTCAAAATATCGCCACTCAATTAATAAGTATAGATTATCTCTTATCTAGATATATACAGAACAATCTTGTTTTGGAGTGATTATAACTACAATAAAGTATTATGTTTGTGAATTTTTGAAATTAAAAATATTTGTCACAACTATTCAACTATGCAGTTCCTATTAAACTGATATAGTGTGAAGGTGATGAAATGACAAGGACGATTATTATCCACCACTCAATTGTCAACTAAAAAAACTGATTTCACTACTCTTGTAGTGTGAAAACCAATCATTTGCAAAATGGAACAATTGTTCGAAAACGTTCATTGTGTACAATGCAATTTTTATATATATTTTTTTAATATTCACATTTTGCAAAAAGCGTAAAATTAGCTCTATTATACATTTTTATCCAGTTTATGTTATAATACTCAAAAGCAACTAAAATTGCATTGTTGACTAATACGAAGCTCCACGTTGTTATTTTACGGCAACAATGCCTTTCATTATTACGATAATAACCTCATTTTATATGAGTTTAGTTAGGCATAAAAATATGATTAAGTCTGCTAGTGGTTTATTATAATCTGCTCATAACAGATACACTTCTTACTGGTGGCCCTGATAAAAATACATATTTTAATATCTAGCAAATGCTTTTATAAATCTGTACCAGATTTCATAATCCAAATTAAGAAAAAAATAAATTATTTTAGTTACACTGATACTACGAATTATTGTCTAATCTGCTGCATTCCTAATGTTATTTTTCAAAGTAGAGATTTGGCAGCTAAGATATGAAGATATAAGTTTTGACGTAAATAAGGTTTTGGAATGAAGATGTCATCAAGTTTTAAGATTTTAAAGTTGTAAAGTCAAATTAATGTATAAGAATTCTCAGTTACAAAAATATTGAATATTCAAAATGTTTTCAGATGCTTCTGATTACTTAATTACTATTTGAAAAAAATCAAATAAATTCTGAGATACGCAACTTTATCAGTGACTAAAAATAACCAAATTTTTTCTGAGAGATATTGCAAAATCAACAAATTGTTGACTTTTCATTTACCTACATAAATGCTTTTATACGTTTTAAGCTCGAGGTAAAATATTCAATTTTGAAATGTCGATAGTTTTAGTAGTATAAATCTACAGAAAAATTTTATCACAAAATAATTGTCAATAAAATCGGTAATGGTTCCATTAAGGACATTTATTATGAACAAATATTTTTGTGCTGTGCATCGATTTCTAAAAATGCTTCTTTTTTCCACTGATGATTGAAATATCATAAGAGAATTCAAACTTCTACAATCAATAGAAATGTAAAAACTTTATCATAGCTCAACAATTTGTATTCCAACATGATTTAAACCATTGGATTTCAATTATAAACGAAACGAAGCGAATAATCAGACACGTGTTTAACACCATCAGAATCACGACGGGATAAAATTTAGGATAAACTATAAAAATTATGAAAATTTGTAAATGGTTGATAATACATTAATGACATAATAGTTGGATTAAAACACATTAGACCAGGTTAAATGTGTGATTATGGGCGAGATTCTTATAAATAATAAAACAACCAATTTCATTTTTTTTTGTAGCAGATGATTAATACCTACGGTTTATTAACAAAATTCATTTCTGTGTTTCAAAGTGGATATCGTTAATTTTTTGTGCTGTCTGGGACCTTAGATAATGCACTACAAGCAACAGGCGACTAATTAAGAGATCTTTTGGACGTTTCGGTTCTACTAGGTTTTAGCTTAATTATATCTAATAGATAGAAATGGACTTTTTTTGAATGTGTGGGATATAAAAGAAATCCTATAATTGTATCAGACATGTTTTATTACCTGGAAAAAAGTAAGAATGGAAGAGTGATGTAAATGTTGTAAACAATCTTTAGGAATTTGATTATTTTTCAATATTGAGAAGACAGAAAAATTATTTTGTTTTGTTAAGAATAGAACAACGAAAAATTGTTCGAGCTGTGTAAGTACCTGCCTGTATCGATTTAAAACTAATTTTCTTTCAAATTAGTACTGGACGTCAAGATGAAAGACTATAAATAACGCTAAAAAAATCATTAATAACCGGTTCAGTGTAATTCTCAAGTAAATTTTCAATGTGAGAAAACGACGTGATAACCATTTTATCGATGCAGTTGAATTTGACAGGTCGACATAATTTGCAGAACGAAGTTATGTTAAGAACTATATGATGTAAGTTTGCGTCATCGATACCGCTATAATGCCTACACAAAGCAGCACTAATCCTGCAATTAGCAGCAAGACGTTAACTAGGCATGGTCGTTCAAACATTTAAGATTAAATTCGTATTAATATACAAATTTACTAAAACGATTTTCTACAATCACATTTGTTATTCATGGACAAACATCCTGAGTAAACTCTTTGTCTATCTTATTTGCGGTTACATTATTGATAACGAATAATTTGCAAAAATGTTTGCTTAAAAAAGGGAACGAAGCGAAGAGAATCTGTTTCACTCAGCAAAAAACTATTTACTCATTAAATTTATTTATTTAATTCAAAATTTGTTATCGACATATGACTAAATTTATACATAAAAATTCAATGATTAATGCAAACAATTGAGTGTAATTTATACAAAAATCTATTAAATTTCAAGGGTTATCTACCAGATAGAGTGAACATATTGTCTGGAATATCCAATAAATGATTGATTTTTGACTGGGAGCATCTGTTCTTACCTGATATTTCCTGTTGCATTTAATTTATCCAAATCTAACTGCTTAATTAAATTTTCAAGGAATTATTCAAATTTTCAACTTGGAGTAGTTTAAAACTGATGCCATCAATAATCATCTAAATTCACATTTAACGACAACTCAAATTCTCATTATAATCTGAGATTGAATTTACAGATAAGCGAACACTAAAAGAGCTTTGTAAATTGTAATTTGTATTTAGTTAAATATACTAATGCATGAGATGATAGATAAAGAGACAGCTATAAATAATAAATAAAGTGTTGGTAAATTACTGCCTAAGAATCCATACACAGAGCAGATAAAATTAATGTCTGCAGTAAATAAGTGTTTATTGCAAAATGACAGAGATATGAAGATATGACATTGTATAGATTCTGGTTATTAAAATGAAAGGAAATGACAAATCAGTTAAATACTACAAAGTTATCAGAGAAACTGAATTCATAGAAGCTGGATTAAAATTTTTACTACATGCAAGTCGGGAATATTAAAATGTCTGCATACTATTAAACTAATTCATTCCAAAACTACATAGTTTGAACTACCTATTTTGTAATTAGTTTACACTTTAATTCACAACTTTTTAGACATTTAATCAATAAATTAGAAACGTTAATCGACATTTTCTATTTGCTCTTTTCGTCATCTAAACATTCAGAAAAGCACATTTGTAAATCGAAGAAAATAAAAATCAAGGAAAAAATTAATTAATCAACAATTATTATGTCAATGATGACGTAAGTGAGAAACTTAAAGTCCATTCGCAATTAAAATCAGTTGTCAATGTCAAATTTCTTTGGAAAACCGACCTGTACCACCCTAAAATGTTGATTTAAAGACCAGCTGTATATAAAATTTTCCCAAACCTAGTAACCTAATTAAATAAGGTTATGTCGAAGATATTTTGACATGAAAAAATTGATTAAAAGATGTAGATATGTAAAAATACAACGATTATTTGTAAATTTGGTGAAGTTTCAGTTTGGATAAAGCGAGGAATAAAGAACAAGATGTGTCACCGTTGTCACAATTGACAATCAACTGTCAAATTTGGAATGCATTCAAACCAACATTGATTGGTATATTGTAACTATACATATTTTACCAACCTCAAAACACTTTGACAATTGATTTCAATTACGAATGGGTTTTACACATTAACATCCAATGAAAACTACAGAAATAATCCATAAAACGACTTCGAAAGTGGAAAAAATGTCGTGAACAATTTGAACCCATTCTCGACGGGTAAATAAAAAATGATTAGACACAACATGCCTTATCCGAAAGTTGCTCCTTTCCATCACATAGGACGTCAAAGTTAATTTCTTTATTCTAATTTTTAACAATATTTCGAAAAATACTGAGTGAATCAAGTTGAAATTTGCAAATATAGGTTTTATGAAACGAAAAATAATTTTTTCATTAATTTCAAATTATAAAGTAAAGAGCGCGAGTTATGTTTATGTTCATACAAAAACTGTATCATGTCTTTTTTATCTTCAAAATTTCCAGAGATTCGTAATAATGGGAATGAAGTAAATTCATTTTTGAGTGAAAAAGCTTTATTAACCTAAAGTTAAAAATCTTGACCGTTTTAGAGATAAATCACATTCAATCAAGAAATCACTTTTCTTATTAGGCCTAGAAATTAGAAATCAGTGAAACTAAGAAAATTGATTTGATAAATATTCAGCTTTATTACGATTTTGTCCAGTTTAAGCCAAGTCTTGATCGTTTGTATTATTACTAAGGAATTGAAAACTGAGAAAATTAGCCGTTTTGAAGCAAATTCAAAAAAAAAACTTTTTTTGTAGAGCATTGATGCCAATTTTGTTTTTGTGATTCCACGCAACAAATGAAACAAATTAGAGTTACCAATTTCAGTAATGTCTAATATCTAAGCCTACTACTAACATCATTCGTCAAACTGATGTTACGTATCTGTAGATTCAGTGTCATTTATTTTGAAAACGGTGAGGTTTTTGTAAAATTTGACAAGTATACCTTCAACATTAAAAATTAAATATAAAATTAAATTATTTTATATTATTGTAAAAAATATGTTAAGCAAAAAAGCAAAAAAGTTGCAGCTCTCTATACTGTAGAAAATGTTGAGGCAGTCAAAAATTGAAATCAAAAAATTAACTTTAACGTCCTATAGAATGGAAAAGAGAAGCTTTCGGAGAAGGCATGTTATGTTTAATCGTATTCTTATATAGTTAGCTTTCACTTATTGAGCTATGTTCCATTATTAATGATTCACCCGTTAAGTAATTTTTATCTATCTTATTATTCAATAACCATATTTTAGAAACAACCAGTAAAAATAAAAAATATGAAAACTTACAAAAGTTAACTTTCCAGACGATTTTGACGAATGAAGAATCAATAGTTTTCTCCTGGAAATGACATAATAATAATAAATCATTGTATAGTGAGAACAATTTAATACTTTTAGTAACAAAAACAACATTTATGTGGAATACTAAATTTTGTCATTGTCCCCTGCTTGATGATGTTGACTCTTTGTCTTCTTAGTTAATTGACATTTTTTATACATACAGTCAGGTCTGTTGAGAAAGTCTAGCAAAGCTGATGTCATCCTCGTAAATGTGCAAATATTTTAAAGAAGTAATGAATATCAATAAAACCTAGAAAATGTTTTTCATTAAAAAGAAACAAGCTTCAGAAGAAGCTAGAAATTCATTAAAATATACCTATACAAACATGCGACGAGTTATCATTAAAGAAGTTAGAGACTATTGCAGGTTGTACTTTTGTGATTTTACGCTCAGGAATTTAATTTATTGAAGGTTTGAATTTGCTTTTTGAAGCTTATTCATCTTTTGGTATCTAAAAGAAATGATAAAATAAGTATTTTATTGAATTTCACAAGAAGGGCTTGAAAAATTGCGAAAATCACAATGATAGCCTTTAAACGCCTTGTGCAGAATTTCATTAAAAGGACAATTTGAATGTTATTTAACGCGACAATTTTCTGCATCGTAAACATTGCTACTTTGTGGTAATTGAAAATCCTCCTCGAGGCAAATAATATCAAAAGAATTCCATTAATTAATACTTGTGGATTTACGACTAACAAATCGACTACAACATGTAATTACGTTATTGGAAGCGTTTAAAGATTATAAATCTTCTTTCGATTCTTGTTTATTAAATGAGTCGGATTTTTGTTTAGTTAAAGCAAGAGAGAGACTAAGAATTGTGACAAAGTTTATTTTCAGCCATAAACATGGTGCTAACACAAATACGCTTAACTCTATGCTTCTTTTCAGCATTTTATTGCTTTACAGGTCATCTAACGGAGGAAATGTACGGAATGAATCCACTTGTTGTAACCACCACTGATAAGAAAATATTAACCGGAATTCAATAATGCTAGTATAAAAATATGGCGAGAATTGAGTTGAGAAAATTTAAGCTTACATTGCGCACTTTGTTAACATTCAAACGAATAGCTCAAATAAAATCTATAGTTAGAAACAATATGTTATAAAACTTAAGTACCTATCATTAGAACTGAGCTTTCAAATAAATACGAAACGTAACCGTGGAAAATAGATTTTTACCTTCGATTCTTCTAAACAGTTTATAAAGAGACAAGACATTTATTGCTTCGTTCACCATTTGATGAAATAAATAATTTATAACTTATTATTCAGAACACAAAGATTTATAGTTTCCAGTGACTTAACCATCAAATATAATCAACAACTTATTATTTTTTCCATTTAATAAAATAAACACTTTAAAAAGTCCACAAACCAGCACTAGTGCGAATACAATGAATTTTAATAAATCAATAAAAATTTAAATTAAAAAGTTCTTCCGTACAGTTTGTTCAAATAGCTGACAACTCCAGCCCCGAAAAATTCTATTGGAACTGATTTGCAGGAAGAAAAGTTTATGTTAGACTTTTTGGGAGCTTTTATTTGCTAAGAAGAGTAATCTGACGCTGATGAAAAGTATTTCTATGACGCACTTCGGTTCTTAGCAAATTTTTATTTGTGATTATTATTAAAAAAATTTGAATAATTCTTACACCAACTCATTTTCGTTGTTTGTTTTCTATAACTGTTGAGATGTTATGCTTTTAAAAGTTTGCTATTTATCGGAAATAATAGCACCTAAGTAAAGAATCGATCGCAAAATGCGATTTCACATTCATATTTACTCAATATTTCTAAATAAAATTCAAGAATTAGAGAAAAATGTGGTTTCTGAGAAGCGACAATAAAGAATTGTTCAGTTTTCAAGAATATGCACTTGTAAGTTTGAAAGAGTTGCAAGTATTAAATTTATTCTTAGTTATATTTGAAATCGGTTTGTTAGTGGAAGGTTTTTTACATCTTTTGTTAGAAATTTTCAAGATTTATTGAACTTGACATAACTGAGATTTTTATTGTACTAATTTAGAGATACCGCATTTCCAAACTGAACTATGTATTGGCAAACAAAGTATTTACATTCGGATTAAAATTATTGTCCTCAAATAAATATATTCACTTATTTGGTGTAAATTTAATTCTTATTGCAATAAGTTATAAATCATTTTAAATAGTTATTAGTAATCCATCTACTACATTTTTTGGAGAAATAGGCAGATAATTAAAAGCTTGTTTCTATGGATGTAGGTTGAATTACCTAATTACTTATTTTTGTCCATAGAGTCTTGAGTTGAATGTCCATGTTTCAAGTAAAAGTTACTCAATTCAACAGCTGAATTATCCATAGCAGGAAATTTTGGCGTTACGACAAAATTTTCCTCAGAAATTGCTTTAATAAAAAAGGTATCAACAAAAATTGTTCTTACTAATAATGTTAATATAATAAATACATATTTTTGATTATTATTTTTGATTTTTTTTATTAACGATTAAATTAAGTTTCAGATTTTTTTCTTATTTTTTTATTTTTATTTCATACAAATAGAAAACTTTGGATAGAATCCTTACTTTTCTGTGAGTTTGTTAAATAACTATTTCAGTTATACTAAATATATTTTATTAAAAATAAATACCCAAACTTTTTATTTAAATCGATAATTTTTTGAAATATGTTTGAACAATTCCTAATGCCTAAAACTTTCGAATATTTGATTGAAACAATATAGAATTTTGTTCTTACCTCTAAAATACTTCTTTCTATATTAGGTAGAAATTTATACTGTTACCTTTTCAGGTTTCATTCTCTAGCCTATATACAAATAGGAAAAAATATTTATCTACAATCAGCAACACAAAACAATATTCTTCTAACTGTGTATAATGACAAATAGCAAAATTACTCTTTTTTAGTGTGAAAAATGATATTTATTTATTTTCAAACATTCTGTTGCTCCCAAAACCATCAAAAACCATTTCATAACCATTTATCTTTATCTTGTCCTTAAACAAATTGTTGTTTGAACTTTTAACCCTAAATCTGATATGGGTCACCTCTAAGAAACTACACACAGGGACCGACCGTAACTGAAGACTTTTGATGCATTATTTATAATATGTCAATATTTAGAAAAACAAGAGAATTTGAATAGTAGATTATTGACAAAATAAAAAAATTCTTGATTATGCAAATGCACTGACAGTTTACAACTTTATTCAAAGAAACGAAATAAATAACTATACAAAGTGAGGAGTTTCACATTACCTACATATGCATTGTATTTAGGGAAAAATGAACTAACATTGTCTACTATCCTACATAAGCTTCTCTAAAAGGTGGGCGAGGTTCAACTTTATGTTATACGTATCTAATTGACGAATAAAAAATTTGTATTTTTATTTTGTTACGAAATTTAAAATTCTTCCGCTATAATAAACCTCTAAAATGTTTCATCTGTATAAATTATTATGGGAGCTTTTGAAATATGTGAAAATTGTTAAATTTATGATTATGAAATCTTAGTAAAATAATTAAATCAGAAAATCTCAAATATCTCTTATAATAAATTAATCACTGTTATGAGGAATTTTTATTGGTTTGAAATCCAAATCATTAGAAATATTTATATTAAATTTAAAAAAACTGTTGTTTATGGAATGGCTGAAATGTAAGAGAAAAATTTTGCTTTTATAGTGAAAGATATTATTTTACTGAAATTTAATAATAAGAAACATAAATGAGTTTGTATTAAAATATATTTACTTCTATTAAGAAAATTTAATTTAGCCAATAAAGTGTCATTTCAACTTAACTTAATAAAAGAATATCCAGGACGTTTTTCATCAAATGTCAACAGTATTTTCATATTTTTACAAATGTTGCTGACTATTTCATAATAGGCAATTCAGTCTTACTTGATTCATAATCAAGAACAGCTTTGGTTATGTCAAGATTTAAATTAATGTGATTCGCAAAGAATCTTCAATGTTAGAGAAACTATTAACTACATTTCTAACAATTTCTCTAACTGTAACTAAATTACTCCATTAATAAAATAGCTGCAACTTAAAGTACCTACATCCTTGCTATAATTAAAATAGTTGCAATTTTTGTTATTTTAGAAAGATTCAAAGGCAGTTTGAAAATAATTAAAATAGAATATCTGTTGTTGACAAGAATGTTGAAAAATCAATAAAAGGAAATATATTGAACGACAAAATTTCAATCACAAGCTCGGCGTTTAATTTTTGCACTTAATGGAAATTAATTAAACTACTAAAATTATAAAACTGTAGGTAATTATTTTTCAGGTAAAAAACCTCCAAAGCTAATGAAGAATAATTAGGTTTTTATTTTGTTCATATCAATTAATCTAAATGTATTTCAGGACATTTTATTGGTTTTTAAAGAGTTAATAGAATATAGTCTTGTTTGACAACCGTTCGGAATGCATAATTAATGATTGCGTCCTAAAAGATGAACTGTCCTCTATCAAACACACCTACGTTGTATTTTACGCTTTATTCAACGCAACACGATATCAGTTAAAGCAATGTCGTTACGATCCTATTCATAGACTTTAGATTATTTGATTAAGTGAGACAAGTAGGAAAGAACTTTTATTGATACTAATTCTGTACACTTTCAAATGACGTTTCAAGTTTATTCCACAAATTATATACTTTTTTGTTCTAGAATGCAGGTGCGAGATAAACTGTAAATATTTACTTTATCATTAACTATTCAAATATCAGGCTACTTGTTATGGTCACTGATATGGAGCAACTTTCGTCTCAACTGTAATACAGTTAAACGATATGCATAGATGTTCCCAAATTACTTGACACAACTATTACAGATCAAAGAAACGAAGAACATGCATTGCATTAGCTTAGAACTTTGTACAAAGCAGAAGTTTTCTAGCGCATTTATAAATTCTTAAATTAATTGACAATGCAACAGACAGGAAAAAATTACAAACTTAAAGAGAAGTTTGGAAAAATGAAAAAAAATTTGCTAAATAGAAAATTATTTTTTTCAACAAAAACTACCCAGTTTTTATTCAGGCTTTAAATAAATAATAATAAATTTTACAATCTACTTTTAGAAGTATTGCTTTGAACTGTACAACCAATTATTGAAAAATTATTCAAATTTAATAACTTATTGAACTGCCTCAATCAAAATAGGTACTTGAATTCATATAAAAGATATTGCACTTTGAAAACATTTTTTCGTCTGATTTGAGTGGATTTACTTTTGAGAAATTGAATTTTATATTCAATCTTAAAAAATTAAAAAAATCTGTTGCATTTACTTTAAATAACAAAAAATTCACAGCTTTGGTAGTCAATGATTTTCTGATTTCAGTTTTTAAAAAACCAAACATGAACTTGACGAATTGTGCGTGTATTTAAGTACTAGTTGTTTTATTTTTTAACGCACTTACATACTAAAAAAACTTTGTTTTAGTTGAAAAAGCAGCTAGTTTTTTGCAGCCATAGAAATTATAAAATTTATACAGGTGGCGGATATTTAATGTCAGCAGCCCAAGATTCTTCCAGGTGAAATTTTAAACTGATTACCTACGTTAAGTAAAAAAGTGACTAGTCACTAAAATTAAGTGTATATATTTATGAGTCCAAAAACACAGGTGAAAAGGGCGGCGTTTCGACGCTCTATATGTTATACACTTATACCTACAAATAAGTGGAAAACATGCTGCTGATTATTCAACTTTATGAAGTCATGAGGGCAAATATTTTCTAGAAATGAAAAAGAGTCAGTAGTAGATACTTGTGTGAAGGTGTGGTGATATTTCAAATACTAAAATAAATTTTGTAAAAAGGGCGATGAAGTTACAAAAATTTTAATCATTTGTATAAACAAAGAAAAATGTATTTTGGTGCTTGAAACACTATCACATCTCCTACAAAAGAATGTACTTTTGCTCGTTTTTTTTTTTCATATATTAGAATATAATGCAAACGCCTCGAAATACCGCCCTCAAATCCAATCATTTTTAAATTTAATCCTCATCATCTAAAAACTGTAGCTATTATCCTCCCACATGACTATAATTTTTATCATAGAGAAAAGTATTATAGATCTAAACAAGAACTTAGTACACGTAAATGGGATTGCTTGTGAGTTATGTAGGTATACGTTCCTTCTTAGTTCACTGATTTTATACAAGTGTCATTTCCAAGAATTTCGACGGAATTTCAATTGTTCCGACGTTTCAATGAAAAAACATACGAGATTCAAAATTTTGTAAAATATATAATAATGATTTATACAAAACTTAGAAATCTGAAATACAGATTCATTAAATAATTTAGATATTGATTTATTCTGGAAGTCATTTTTGTTCTTTTAAGGTTAAATATTAACGAGTACTATAAAAAGGCTAAGAAATGTCAAGTAAACATAATTAAGTTGAAAAATAAAAGTGTTCCTGAAAATACGAGTACATGTAAAATTAGATGTTCACTTATTTTTATTGACAATGATGTTTACATTCTTTTGATTTTCTATATTTAGCGAACGACAAAGTTTTCAATGATTATTCGTCACTCCAAATCAAAATAATTAATTCATATAATGAATAATACACGTGCACATTTGTTGATCGTTTTCTATCAACAAATTGTTGTTTGGGTTTATAAAAAAGTGTTTTTCAGTCTAGAAATTAATCAATAATTAAAGTTTCTCCTTCGCATGTATTTCTACATTTAACAAAAAAAAAGATGGTTTACTCATGCTGTGTCTTTTTTAGTTGGACTTTCTGCCTGGAAAACCCAGGCTATTTTGATTTTTTTGCATTATCTCATATATTTTCCACTAAAACGTTTTTTCTAAATAACAGCTATCAGAAATAGAAATGAAACTTGCAAAATTATTGTCAAATCTGTGCAACTCTTGGTTATGAAAAAATCAACTACATTTCTCAGGATTCAGGCAATCATTTCAAAAAAAAGCTTGTCAGTGTCTAAGCGTGAAAATCCCAAAACTTAATGGAATGATTTATTCGTCAATAATTTCAAAATGATATTTTGACATTTTATGACTTGCAACTTATAACCTCATTTCTACAAATTTTGTTAAACTTCAAAAAAGTCATATTCACACAATGAAAAGCTTATAAAAAATGGGATCCTTGATTTTTTAAAGTACGCAATTTTTTGTCCACTACTAGAATGGATTCCTTGATTTTTTAAGTGTACGCAATTTTTTTCCACCAAACAATTCAGCAAAATTACTTTGTTATTGTAATTAAAGACAACGTTCAATAAAGTGACAGATAATTTGTTCCCAGAATTTTATTGTCTACCATTTCCAAAACTTAACCATGTCTAGTCATAATCGTGTATATCAGGGCCAAAAAAGCTCCTTTGCTGGCTCGTTTTGTTTCGTTCGGCTAGCATACTCCCAACTTCAATCAACGAAGCGACTCTTCCTGGCCTTGATTTATAAATAACTGATCCCATTTGAGCCTTGAGAAAAAACTATACATGGTGCCCCAACGATATAGGATGAAGTCGGGTGTTTACTGATCCTCGAAAATTTTTGATGAGACCTAAATCTGAACTATATTTTCTTATAACTTCCCAGCTACTGCTCTATCAGATAAATGAATAATTACAGTAAAAACTCTTCTTTAAAGAAATATGTTTTTGTGTTTGCAGAAAACTTACAGATTGGCCAACTGTTCTCTTTAGTTGGCTGAGTTGGCCAATAATATAATCAGATTAAAATAGCACATAATGTAATAAAAAAATAATTTCAAGAGACACAATACATAATTAGTTTCCAATCTACTTTTAAATGCATTTTTACCACAATTTGGTAAGTGTTTTTGAGAAGTAATTAGTAATTGAGTAAGTAATTTGTAGATTTTTAGATGTTTTTCAATAAAGATTGTACTAATTCCATTTGCAAGAACTACTGACTAATTCCCACATATAAATTCACAGTAATATTTAGTCTACAGCTACTATGAACTTTTATCATTAGACGAAAATATTTTTGTTCCCTTCTTTATCAACACTTTAACACAGACCAACACTCATTGACCATATTCAGAAGTTTAGGCTTTACAATTTTAAATAATATCCACACAAAAATTGTAGATATCAATCTTCACATAATACTATTTTATGATATAAGAGCATAATAGAGGCATAACGAGACTTTCCGAGTGCTCCTTAATGCTGCAAGTGCTAGAAAGACTCGAATTTGCTTGAATATCATACGATATTTTTTATGTTGGTTGTTAATTTAAACTCAGTTTTTATTGGTCCAATCTTCTTAGTTTACTGCTTTGACAAAACACATACTTTTTAAAATTGAACACCCTATTTTTAGTTTTTCGATCTATTATTTTGGATTTACTGTCATCAAATTTTCTGTCTGCAAACGATATTTAATCAATTTACATAAAATTCCTCCCATTATTTTTTTGTCACCAGATTAATCTAGAAATCTAGAATAAGTGAAATTATGATTTATTATGACTTCCAAAGTTTTTTTGCAAAACAGTAGCGTTTATTGCTCAAAAAATATTCATAAGAAAAAAAACAAAAATAAATTATAATTTTATTTGCAACCACCGTACACCATCGTAAAAGTAATTTTTAAATGTCGTAAAACTTATATAGCTTGAAAACATGATGCAGGTATAATTAGTTTACTTTATGTGGAGCAATCGTTATACTATAAAAAAACATTTAAGTTGAAACAATATGACCTGAGCTGTTCCTCCAACATAAGTTATTTGTAGCATAACAATGATGCAACACGTTTTCATCTGGATGAATTATGTTATTGTTATGTTATTATTATCGTTAGTAACTTTTCAAATATCTTTGGTTATAAAAAATATTAATAATAATAAATAATTCATTTCTATTATTCATTGTTAGATGTTTTTCGATAGATATTCATTGGAGATATATTTACATGTTAAACGATATTTTTTATATCAGAATTACAAAGATAACTAATATAAAAAAACACAATACATTATTTTTGACTCAAGCTTTTATCCATTATTCATAACTATTCATAATTTTGACGGAGAGTTTTTAAGTTTCATATTACAATACACAGGGGCGCTCCTCTTAAATTTTACTCCTGCCCACGTATTACTTTAGATATAAAGACTTAAAAAATGGCTACAATATTTTCTAGATTAACAGAAAATTAAGCTTTTCAAATAATTTATTCCTTGGTTATTTTTTCAATCTTATTCGAAAATGAAAGCTCACACGTACGACAGCTTCGAACATCAACTCTCTTAACAAATAAAAAACTTTGCAGACATTATTATTAATGATAGTGTGGGTTATTAATCTTTGAAGAATATTATTTCATAAATAACCGCACTTCAATTACAAAAATAGCTTTACAGGTGACTTTTTACACGCAATAAATTATCAAACTTGTAATAATAGTGCAGATGGATATTTTTTATCTGAATTCATATTAAACCCTAATTAATCCTTTCATAAATCCTCTCGATAAAATGTTATCAGACAAATGGATAAAAATCGCACAATTTTCTCCATGAGTATGTAAATTTAATGATATTTATCATTGTTGTTTGCACTTTGATTTTTTTAATTAACTTTAATTTATCAAATCATTTAAATTTATAATGTTCGCGGCAAGCTTTTCCAACATCACTGCGATTTATTTGATCTGTTTTGTAATAAATTATAGTAGTTTATCCGTAACACCTTGTACAAGATTGTGTGGTCACTGCTAAGAAAGTCAGCATAAACAATTATGTAAATTATTCTATAAATCGACATTTATTCTATAGCTGACATTTACTAGCACACAAAGTGAGCTTTTATGTGTTGAAAAAAGGGTCATAAAAAATTGTTCTGAAATCAATTGTGTTGGATATACGTTCTAACGAGTTGTAAAAAATTCTTGCCAACTGTGTAACTAGATCAGCAACTTTTCAGACAGGTGCGAAGGATACACAGCTCAAAAGATATAATTCAAACAATTTTTATTTTGCTATCCACTTAGATGTGTAAAAACTTGATGAGGTTGGAACGCTTTTGTGTCTCTGACGGAGTCTGGCAGACCATCCAATTTCATAACTTTAATAACTTGAACAATTAGAGCAAAATAAGAAAACAAAGATTAAATATTAGTTTTCTATGAATTACAGCAAGTCTCAAAAAGTTCAGTTGACGCTTAGCTCATTTTCAGAAGCTTAAAATAAGAATGAATTTTAGAGCCAATTTCATAATGAAGATAAAGTCTACTTTAACTTAAATGGAGATAGGCCTGTGATTTGGACACCATTTTTCAAGTAATGACAGATTCAGTATAAATATCATTTAAGTTGAAGAGGACTTTAATTTTATTATGAAATCGGGCCTTAAACTTAGTGTTACGAATGACTCATTGGTGAATAAGGAAAAAGACCAATTCTTATTGTTGGTTATTTGAACAAAAACGTAATGACTACCTAAAGTAATTAATTGGTGATTTTTTTGCTTGATCACCGGTCTAACAGAAAATTCCTTCACAGGATGAATCATTATAATGGTACATAATTCAAAAATAACAGTTGTACTGAAAAAATAGAGAATGTTTTATCCGAATATTCCTTGAATTGTATTTATTGTTTCTCAGAACATATATGATACTAGTCAAACCAACACCAATATCGACATCTATTTTTTTGTTCATATTCTAGAAAATCCAAAAATTGAAATGTTCTTGGGATGGGATCGATATCATTCTGCCTGCAAATGTATTACTCCAGATTAAAAAATAAAAGGTCACATTTGAGAGAATAATTAGTTATAAAAAAAATGTTGAATCCTGTTTTTTCTCACCAATATAGTTTTGCAAATACAAAAACTACGAGTTAAATCTAAAAAACCTGTTTCATTATCAAAGTATACTTTTGTGTATATGCTAGGAATTTTAATTGTACTTACCTATTTCGCTTTGTTAACATTCCTCGTGTATTTTATTTTTATTTGATATGAAATAAAGACCAAATTATATACTGTTGAAACCACTCTGTAGGCGCCTTCACATTGTTTGCTTTTTTATAAGATTAATTATAATAGCCCGCCAAACAGAAACATGTAATCGTCATTTTTTTTACTCTGAAAGAAGCGGTGATGCAACACATTTCTAAAAGAACTCCTGCTGATAAGAATTTGATTTGCGATGTTATTCAATGGAACCGCTCCATAGGCAAACCGTTTTATAGTCCCATTAGTACCAACTCAAGACGCGCAACATTTACAAGTAGTACTCCACACAGAACAACGCACTTTCTAGCAGATTGAACGTTTGAAAAATCAATTATTTCAGTAGCTGGGAAATATCAAATTTTAATGTATTTTTTTATTCTTGAGTTATTTGTTATTATTATTCACAAAATCATCCATAACGGATAATGCATAACACATATTTTGATACTGGTCAAGTCGAGTTACGTATATGGTAATAACTTATTCTTCTACTACTGTGATTAATAATAATTTTTAAGCAAATAATGGTTGTGTGCATTAGACAAAAGTGCTTTGTAAATTTATAAAGCGATTTCTTCTGCTGAACACAGACAACATCTTCTATTATGTGGATGAAAAATAGTATTAACAATCAAGGTTGACAGTTAGAAGTTCGTTTTTCAGTTCAAACCACTGTCATTCCCAAAATAAAATCTAATTTTTTCAAAAACACTTGTTAGATAAGTGGAAAAAATATGTATTCTACTTTTGAGTCATTTTCATTATAATAACATCACCCACTTATATCGTATTGCGCATTTTCATTCCAGTGATTAATAGCTACGGTTGTTGAATAATATACTATTACTATGTTTAAACACACATACTTATGTATTGTGTGAAAAACAAAAATTCCAAAGAATTACAATCTAGAAATACTGAATACAAATAAACATGATAGTCTCAAAAGCTTTAAAATTCTTCATGTTAGTGAGTGCTCCATTCTGGTTTTTATGACTTTTATACAAAAAAACAATTAAAATTTAATGTCCACTATCACTCACTTTTCAGTATACCTACAATCAGCTTAAAACTGTGATGATCAATAGAGTTCCATAAACGAACCTTTTATATTTTCAATCAATTAAATTTTTACATTTCCACGATGTAATAAATAACGCTAAAAAATGATAAAAACATGCTTATGTTTGTTATTTACTTCCAACTTATTATCTAAAAATGTGGGAGTAGGAGCTTACCTCAAAATGAATTTTGCTTGTGAAACTGAATCAGAAATAACTTTGTCCTTACAAATAATAATCGGACACTCATTATTTACCTGCTTCAAAAAAAGTTTTAATGGTCTAAAGTCAATTTACAGTGAAGTCGCAAACTCGATTATTGATCCGTTTTTGTCTCGTAAAGCGTTGCAGAAATTACAGTTGCTGTCGAATAAATTATTACTTTCGATACTACTTCTGTATGATAATTACATAGAAACGAATTTTTGTACTTGGTTAATTCTACTTCTTTTTACGCTAAGAATCCATTTGGTTTGTTTAAAATGAAACATTCGTTTGTCGGATTGCAACTATCTTCATTCCAAATGAATAGTAACTCAGTTATTGCTAATTGATGCGTAACACTTCCAACTCTTGAGTAAAGACCTTTGAAAGTTTGCTGCAACGTTCTTCTCAACTCAGTGAACATTGAATTGATTCTCATGCCCTCAAGTAAGAATTTACAAGGATAGTATCTTCTATGAAGCAATAAAGTAAACACAAATCTTCGCTCATTGTCCGCTGATTTATTATTTCACAAACAATCATATTTATACAGCGATGGAATCAATCTCGGAAACAGAAAAAGATTGCTTGTACAACACCGTCTGTATTTCGTTTCGTTCCAACTCTTGAATAAATATTTTTTTTCTTATCCCATACATCGTCAAAGATGTTTGGGCAACAAGGTGTTTCCACTCACAATAATACTCCTGAAATAACATACTCACCACTTAACCTGATATGCTTTTAATAAACGATCCTGAAATGCATAAAGGTGGTTTATGTTTGCGGTTTTGAAAGGGAGACATACTTTTATCGATTATTTTTAACACAGCTTTCTTTGGAAGGATTTTTGACCGGAAATTTCCTGATAAATAAAGACTTGAAAAAAAATAAATATTTACAAACTGGACTGGAAGTCCATCACATCCGCACAACTCTCACAAAGGAAAGGATTTATTGTGAATTAGTTTTTTTTATCTAAGAACGAAAATCCACAGAAATCTACCAAATCTGAAAAATCTATTTCGATTTATGTACCACTTGTGCTCCATCATACTTTAAAGATCAACAACTAGAATGCTGAACATAACGAAATAAACATTCATCACGAACGGATTTAGAACACAATGCTTTAAAACTTGTTCAAGTGTATTCTCTACTAAGATGATAAACGAAGCGAGGATGTAGTGAAAATAAAACTTTACATCTGTTGTATCATTCCTTGTGCATCAATCAAAAGCAATTAATAGCTGAAGTAAGAATAAAAAAGTAATTAGCACAAACTTTCCTCAGAATATATTTTAAAGAAAAATTATAGCAGATGAAGTTTCAATTAATTTACGATTCCTTGCAAATTGCGTGTTTCGACGTTGATAAACCAATTAAAAACTTTGTATTCACCTTTATACTAGAACTAATTTACAAATATTTAGCAGTGAGCAATATTTAGCAAATTGATTATCGAGTTTTGTATCATTATCGCACTGACCTTTTTGGTTATAAATAATCAGGGATTGAGAATGGAATTTCAATAAAATCCGTCCCGTCGACAAGTTCTTTGTACTCTGATAAGTTTATAAACACAATAAAATTAAGTATAATTTATCGGGAAGTTAACCAGTTTGATTTATTCTTGGTGTTTCTACCTATATGGATTTTAGCAAAAGTGATAACTACAATAATACTTCAACAAATGAATAAAATAGTATTTTTTGAATAAAGTAGAGCTCAGTTGTAGAATATTACGAAAAGGACACTAATCGTATTAAAATTGTTTACAGTTTTGTTTTAGAGAAGTGTTATAAAGCAAATTTTTAATTAAAAAGTTTAAAGATTAATTGTACAAACCAAAAATAATAAAAATATTTGTTATCAGGGTTAAGGCATAATTAAAAGATAAATTGTTTATTTCTGAATTATTTTTCCATAAAGTATAAATATGAGAAATGGATTCTCATTATATTGTAATTACTCTGCATCATTCTCCTTAATTATAATGAAATTAACTTTTATAGTTTGACGTACAATCGTTGATACCCAAATTTTCCAAAATGGGTACTGGTATTGGTGAATGTCAGAATCGGAACTGCAACTAAATTCAAATGCATAAAAATATTTTATGTGAAATGGCTTACCCTGACCTCAATCTTATCTCTTGTATGTCACAAGACCAAGAGAGAGAAATTAGAAATTACTTAGTGATATGTTTCCCCTATACGCAAAATTAGGAACACATTGGACTACAATCATTCATAATGAATGACCCTGTATTTATTATTAAAATTCTCCTCTTCATAAGTTTTAACTAAGTGTTAAATAACTTCTTTTTTATTGGAATATTCAATTGGCTGGAAAATAATAGGCAGAAATAATCCAATTTAGAGTTAAAGTAACTAAAAAATTGAAAAATTCCTAAATTAGCAGCCTTTTCACTTAAACAGCTCACATATACTAAAAACTACGACTTTTTTTTATTTTTTATAACCAGTCACCATTCTCTTTTCTCTAAAAATAGAATGAATCATTAATTTTAAACAACAATTTTAATTAAATAAACATTTCCCACTTCATCAAACCTAACCATTTGCTAGGTTTCTTAAAAAATGTCATCTAAACTGACTCAAAATTCTCGTACATTTATACAAAAAATTATTGAAAAGCTATTGATGTAGATGAAAATAAGCGCAAGGTGCGTCTTTTCAAATTGTCAAAAACAAATTAGCTATTTTAATTCTTAAATTGAACTTCATAATGGTTTTAGATCGAAAGGTGGTTGGAAGAAAAAGTGAACATTCGACGTTTTACTTCTTTTAAGATCAAACAAATTTTTTGCATTTGATTATCTAATTTTTTTATTAAATTGCAAAAGATGGAATACACGTAGTTACTTAACTCCATAATTTTTAAACTCAAGATGAAATACCTAAAAATCCAATCAAATCGAATCCAATTTATTTTCCTAATCGACAAGAGAATTATTTACATAGTTTATTGGAATTTCTAATAACAATTTCAATATTTAAAAAACAATAATAAGTATTTCTTAGAGGAAAACAAAATGTTTTTGAATTTGCTTTGAATAATTTAAATTTTGCATTTACTTTTTTTTTCATATTTTCTGTTAGAAAATAGATGAATTTTAGATAGATATTTTCAACTTATTAATAGGTGACAGCATAAAAAAGTAAATGCCGTAGGTGACGAGTCGAAATAATAGGCGTAACTAATATAATGAAATATAGTTTAAAATAAATTAATATCGCCACGGGCGCAAAGCATATTGATTTATGTATTCATTTTTACAGTAGAGGAATTAGGCATACAAATATTCAGAAATATTTTGTTATACCCACATGAAATTTTTAATGCTTCGAATAGTTTGAAACTGCAGCTCGACAAAGAAAAACATTTTCCGGAATAAAAATGCAAAATTATATTTCGATTTTCTGAATGTGGGCGAAATGTCGAACTTATCAGATAGATCACACAGTCCTGTGCTGGATACCGCCTTTTTTTAAAGTAAAAAAATGGATTTGTGAATATTATAGCCTATTATTTATATCATTACTTTTTTTTGTATAACTATCTGATATATAAACATTGCTTTTTTTTATTCAGATTCTTGATATTTCTTTGGAAAAAATCTAATCGAATTACAAGAGCAGACAGGTTCTTTGAATGCTTTATTTAGTAGACAGTAGGAGTGCATCTTCATGTATGTACATACATATCTGAAAGCAGCAAGCGTTAGAAAATCCGTTTAAACTGTGAAAACACGTTCAAATTCGCTCCTCCAAACTCCCGATCCCCAACATTTGTAAATTTTTTTCCACTAAATATTTGTAATCAACTCACAGCGTGAAATCAGGCATTCGCAATGTAATTTGCGACCTTTGCACTTGAACTTAATAAAAACGCACAAAACTTGCCGGAAAGAGATTCCCTCTTTAAAGAGTCATTTTAAATATGTAATTACAGTGTTGTCCGTCGCAAGACCTTCAGTTATAAAATAATTGCACGATGTCCGACATAGTGATGACATGCTGAAATTAAAAAACAATAGAACTCTTTTAGCAAGTCCTCAGACCAGTCGTCGGGATTTAATTTAAAGTCAAATAAAGTCGGCAACAGTCTTTACTGCATCTGTTTTTCAACATTACTTAATTCATCTCTAATTAAAAAAGAGCGATTTGTCCGATTTGCCAAGTGCAAAAAACTGTTAAAAACATCTGGGAAGAACCAGAAGCACACTTCAGTTTAACTTTTATTATACTTGTATGTTTACAAATTATCTGTTATATGACGGTTTTTTCTGTTTTTCCAGAAACCAGAGAAGAGGTTATTAGGGATGGACCCTGTGAGAAAGGAGTGTGTGGAGAAGAAGCAGCGTGTAAAGATGTCCAAAATAATAAACATACGTGTATTTGCACACATGATTCACGTCCTCCTACGATCAATGGGACCTGCCCGAGGAAGACCGGTAAGGAATTATAATTTATTGATACTGTTAATAAAGACAGAAAATTTTTGTTTTAACTGAAATCTTTGATAATATCAATTATTTTGTAAATAAATATTAGTTACAATTCACAAAACTCACTAATTACGAAACTAATTTTACTGAAATGTTATAAATGGAGCTGACAATTAATTAGTTAAATATAAGAGAAGAGTCTGTAACAATTTTCTAGAATATATCATTTCAAACTAAGGTGTTGGAACGCGCTCTGTACTATTATCGTGATAAATTTAGTAAACGTTTAGATTTTAAACTTGATACAGCAAATTCAGTTTTTTCAAACTGCAGGAAATGATTAATAGATTTATGAAATTCAAGACAAAGCCTTGAAACGTAGAATATTCATTAGATATCCGAATTATTATAATAATAAATAAAGACAAACTTATGTCAAGACAAAAACATCTCATAAATATTGCATTTCGTAATATAATTTATTAATAAATGGAATGTATGTATTTATGTACAATGTACAGATTATATCTTTTTTTTTATTTCAAAAAGTACAATTTTGTTACAAATAGAGTTGGAAGTAAGTAATTTTCTCGTTTAGATAAATCCCGACTTAGAAAAATATTTATGATTTTATTTTTACATTTTTTGTTTAACTCATTATTTAATTATTTCTATTTAGATATGAATTTATGATCCTGTTTATTCTGATTCATAGTTTTTAAATTCATCTTTGTTCCATATTATCATTATTGGAGAAATCATATCTATTCTAACTGCGTTTTAGTTTGAGAAACTATAAAATATTATTATTTATGATGAGATTGATTTTCTGATTCATTCTAGAATTGTTGGCTTGTTTTATTTTATTCCATCCTTTTGTTAAATCTTGGTGAATTGTTAGCACAGCAAAGCATTTAACTGTCACGTTTCCTTATTGATTTGCATATTATTTGTGATTTGAAAGATGTTGAAGTTAATAATTTTGTGTTTGCTTTTCATCTTTTCAATAAAATCGTAAAATGACACAAATAATTATAAAAGAATCCCTAGAAAACAGATGTTTACAAGCTCTAAAACCATGAAATTTGATATTTCCAACTTGTTGCATTTGACATTTTCAGCAACTTCTTTGATGTGAATATTTTTATAAATACTTTGGAATAAAAACTCAATATAGATTTTAAAACGTAAACATTCTTTCTACCTTTACCATTTTATACTCTATTTTCTCTCTAAAATATTCAGAAACTAAAAAGCAAAATTGGTATTCAAAGAAAAGGCTTTCAGGCTATTCGGAGACCAAAACATCATGAAAAGGGTTTTGTGCTTTAGTCTAATGGTTCATTTTCTACATAAAAGATCTTTGCCAATAAATAAAGAAAGTATCAAAAAAATAATCATTTTAATTTCAGTTCCTTTTGATAATTCTGGAAGAATTCCCAACGTGCAACCCCCTTCAAATAAACTAACATCTTCAGCGCTCAGTTCCACAGTAATGCCAGTCGTAAGTTTTTTTTATTTTTATCAATTTTTTCTTATTAACCATAATTTCTTAAGTGTAGACTGTCGCTACCGAAAACTTACCAGGACCTGATTACCTAATAGTCTCCATTGTGGCTTCGTTATCACTTTTTTTGATAATGCTATTAGGGATTATGTTTAGGCGAAAACTCAGATCAAGACATTTGAGCAACGAAGGGGTAAGCTAACTATTTTAGTGTTAATTGCGCCTGTTGATAGGCAATTCTAAATACTTATAGCATAAGGAATAGCATATAGTTTTTGAATGTTTTGCAGATATCGCCTATAAATTTGAAACACAGTTTATTGTTGGCTGAAAGGTATGCTCCGAATCCTCAATATTCAGCATGTTCAGGAACGGGTGTTCCACTTCTTCGGAAAGAAACCCTCAAATTTATTAGTGAGATCGGAGAAGGATGCTTTGGGAAAGTTTATAAAGGTAAGTTTATAATTTATATCAAAGGTTGAGAATATTCCTGAGGAAAAATTATAAGAAATAAAATAAAAACTATGAAAAAATTAATGGAGAATGATGATTAACTTCAAAGAAAAAAAGATAATTTTTGCGAAACAATTTGATTTTTGGCTTCACTTTGCATAAATCTACTTTCTATGAGGATTAGAATAAAAAGAAATTTTTCATTGGTCCAAAATGTTAATGAGTGATAGAAAATGGCACTAGTAACAATGAAATGAAACTTTAGGTGACCATCAACGTGTCATTTCTGTAGGCCAGGTAAAATTGTGGACTTGAACAGTAATTTCTTCATTGATCTTAAATCTTTTTTGGAAAAAGTTTTCAATTAAAACATTGAAATATACCAACATATACAAGCAGAATATCGAATGCACAAAAGTTTAATTAAAATGAATTTAAAAACTAATACTTGAATATTTCATTAATTAAATGTTTAGTTATTTTTCGTTTAATTCACTAAGTACTGTCAACAACACCATACCTATAATTGCTTTTAACAGCAGATTAAATCCAATCAGCAAGCATGTAAACGATGTCAACGTTGAATATCCGTTTAATATAATTCAAATATTCAAAATAACTAAGAAAAAATCAAATATGTTTGAAATAATTCAGCGGTTAAACTTGTTAGACAAGTGATTACATAATATTTTCGTATTTTTAATTCTTTTAATGAATATACACGCAATAATTCTCAGGAAAAGCTGTTTCCCCTATCTGAAAAACGACTAAAATGCGGTTTTTGTGGAATTCTTTGAGATCACCTGTTGATTGCTTTTACCCACATTCTGAGTTAGACACGGATAAGAAGGATGGAAGACATTTGGCGGACAAAGATATTCTTTTTTTTTTAGATTTCTTTCTACGGAAATCTTATTTAAGTTGTATAGCTGTTACATAACAAAAGTAATTACAACTTAAAAGCAGCACCTGAAAGATAGCAGGTAACATTTTCATTCCACATATAAGTGAGCCTCAAAGAGAAATTTAGTTTTAGTTAGTCTAGTAAATGATTTACAGCTGGTTGAACGTTGATAATAATGTTACATTTTAGCTTAAAAAGTTTGTTTATTCTTAGTACAATCATATTACGTGGTTTTTTCTATTGTTAAGATGTTGAAAATATCTTCCATCATTTTTGAGTCCGATTAAAATGATAACAACTAAGAACTTTAGTTACTTAAAGATAACCTTCGTTTATCAAAACAAAAAGTAATAAAATGAGAAATAAAAATAGACTGTAGAAAAATATTTTATTATCAATCAATTCAAAGTTAACACAGCTTTCTGTTACGTTTGTCACAGTTTATCGAACTTTAAATGCAACTCTTCCGATGGATGCGCCACCATCTTCATTACAATGTCTATTTCTCGTTGATTACAAAGTTTCACTTGAAAATTGTTAACAATTTTCAGAAGCATCACTTCTAATTGAATTTCAGCTAATCTTTTACCCACACAAGATCTTAAACCCATGGCAAAAGGCAAACTTGCTTTTTGCATTTCCATATTGTAATCGGGATTATTTCGATCCCATCTTTCGGGTTGAAAGCAATTAGGATTCTTAAAATATCTTTCATCTCTCCCACTTGTATACATTGACATGACAACAGGGCTCCCTTTTGGCACCGCGTAGCCGCCCAAAACACCATCGGCAGGTAAAATTCTTGTAAGGAAAGTTGCTATAGGGTACAGTCTTAATGTCTCTCTTATCACAAATTTAGCCATTTCTGGATTCTCACGAAGAGTTCTTTGGATATGTACATGTTTGGAAATACAGTATAACACCCATTCGAAGGTTACTGCTGTTGTGTCACCAGCAGCTAAAACTAAATCTACAACGATTCTTTTAATATCTTCTAAATCCATATTTTCATTACGGAGCTTGAATATTAATCCGTCTTCAGCTTTAAAAGCATTAACAGTGGTAACTAATGAATTTGCATTGTCGAGAGCAGCACCAACAGCTTCCACGAATCTCTTCCATTGCGGTATATTGATCCTTGATGCAAGAGAAATAGGAATTACGTATAGCTTGTTAGTTGTTTGGAATATTGCTTGTACAATCTGCGATAATTTCTTTACTTGATCTTCCACTTCTTCCCGGTGTCTTTTATAACAGTCCGAACCGATTAAAATTGCAACGATTGTATCTAAAGACCATTTATAAAGCACATCTTTCAAATTTTCAATATTTTTGTTGAAATCGCGAATGCAGTAATCGCTAACAACATTACAAGAATCATGAATCCATTTTAGATCGCCTTTCAATAGAGCTTTATTAAGAATTCTTCTATAGTGCCACCATTTGGGCCCATCCATGAAAAACAACCCTCGAGAGCACCCATACAGTTCGTTATATTTTACCCAAGCTTCCGGTTTAATATGAAAGGGATATTTCCCTTCTTGGTGAAAAACATCCCTTATTACGTTTGGATCCGAAACAAAAACGCAACTCACCGTTCCTAATTTCTCTTTAAAAATCGGTCCCAATTGTTTATGTCTTCTATCGATGTATTTATGCAATTGTGAAGCTGATCCTTGCGCTATAAATGATAAAGTTGTGCCAACAAATGGTAACCCTTTTGGTGAAGGAATTTCTTGAAAATCAAGCACGCCTTTGGCACCCACTACGGAACTCTTGTTACGTTTGAGTTGTATGAGAACACGACGGAAGAGCATCGTTACGGCTCTACGACAACACTGTTGTGACCTGCGACCGCTCGTAGATATAAGCAAATAACGGCATTTTTCACTATCATCAGCTCTAGGTACGGTAGTGTTGGTCGGCGTGATATTCGAGGCACTGTACTGATTTCAATCTGACTCGGGTTGGAATAATTAATTGGGTATTAGTTTCAATTGTGGAGGTATTAAAAGATGTTGAACATTGAGTGTACCTTGAACAATTGGTAAAAAAATGTCTCAATTTGAGATTCGGTTAATTTTAATCCAATGTAATTTACGTTATTCTTATCCACTTTTCCTGGAAATTGATATTTTTAATAAAATTCAAATATTAGAGATATCTAATAGCACAACAAGGAGTATCAACATTTATTTATTTGAAAATTAATGTTGACAAAAATTATGATACGCTTATGAGATTAGATATAAACATGAAAATATTCTGAATGGTATTTAGCAACATGAAATACTGGTGTGATGAATTGATTAATTTAAAAAATGGTCAAAAATATTTTGATGTAATTTTTGGATAAATTTATCAAATAGAATTAAAACAAGATTGGTTTGCTATAAAAGTTAGCTGCTAATCGGAAATTTTGAAATTACAGCTGAAACGTGCTTGAAGGATCAGTGATATAATTTGAGAAAAAGTCTCTTCGACTTCAATCTGTAAATAATATTTTTATCTGTTTTATAGCAGTACATACAGTCATCTACTTTTTTTATTTTCTCATATTTGTTAATAAATTCATAAAATTTTTAAATAAATTGTGCAAAATAGATTATTTTTCATAAATTTACAATGATATTTGAAAAACTTTCTCTAATCTAAAAGTTTTTTAAGTGGTTTATCAGAAGTTTATAGAGTTAATATCAGTATTAAGATTTAAAAAATTGATCATGTATAAGGTAGATCAGAAACACCATTTTTAAAATATTTTCAGCTTATACCAGAAGTTGATGCTAACTTATTTACTTTAAATAGAACATCATGTTCTTGCTAACTCTAACCGTTTTTGAAATAATTAAATTTTTTGAAATTTTTGACATTCAACTTACTCCATTCGAAAATCAATTTCTCCGAATTCTTTTGAGACAAACTAATTAGCTTTGTCATAAATATAGTCAAGATATTAGCCGATAGACAGATTACAAGAACTTTTCAAATTGTTATTCAGAATGCTACATAATGCGCACCAAACATTGGCTTCTAAATTATGGCAAAACTCATTTTCGCAAATGGAAAACTCCTATGCCACCATTGAAATGCTGATCAAATTTCAAGATGACTTTGTCAATAGAACTACTAACTACAGTAATTTTTGAGATATTCCATAGTTTTCACAATTTTCATTCATCTCCTATAATAAGTAATCATCAGATTATCACAGTAAACCGTGGACAAAAATGCGATAGAAGCGTGTAAGACATGCAAATAGAAAAGTATATTTTATAGTTGTATTGACCAGTAGTTGTGTTGTTACAATTTGACAAGAATTTGATTGGTGTCATGAAAACATGGGGCTTCCATTTGAAAAAAAAATGAGTTTTGACAAAATTTTGAAGTTAATATTTCTGTCACACGCTGTACAATATTTTGAGACGTTATTTCAATGTGTATATCAGTTAATAAGTGGTTTACAAGTATGCTCAAATTTATTTGTTTGACGCAAAAGATTGTGGAGATATTAAGATTTTGATGGAGAGAATCAAGTGTAAAAAATTACAAAAAATGCGATTATTTTAACAGTTAGAATTAGCAATAACATGCTGAATATAAAATGTATTAAGATTTTTATGGACAATTCAAAAACACCACAGAATATGTTAGCATCAACTTTCGGTATAAGCGTAAGTGTAAACAAGCTGAAATTATTTTAAACATAGAATCCCTGATCTACCTTACACATGACTAAAATTTCAAATCTTAATTTGGATTACATCTTCATAAATTTCTAATGAACCACTTTATGTGAATCACCTTGCATACAAATAAGCAGGTTTCGTTATTGCTTATCGTAGATTTAGAAATCTCACAAATGAATGAAATGAGATTAAGTTGTGCTAATAAATAATCCCACGTCTGTAAATACGTACATGTTAATCTCACGTGTTACAAGGTTGGAAACAGTACACTAGATTATAGACCAAAAGGACCAAGCTCCAGAAACACCAATATAGATATAGAAGAATGATATTTATTGTGTGATTGTTACTTTGAATGATTATACATTACATTAGAGTTGAAGGATATACTTTATGTTATGTCGTCAAAAAAAAATTTAAAAATCGAAAACTCAGTTTTACAAGCCAAACATCCAATGTCGCATGCCCCACATTATCAGATTACAACACATCATTGGAAAAATTTTTGACAGATAAAATATTAAAAACCAAATAATATTAAATAATATTTTCAGTCAGTTAGCAAAAGGAAGGTTTCTTGTGTCTAACATGACTGTTGGACTGGATTTGAATTTGCTATTAATAAACTTTTTCTGTACAAATATAGTTGTGACCCTTTTCACAAACTGCATCACAAATAGTCTTTGATAAAATTAGTGTGAACTATTTAGACAAAACTGGCAAAAATAAATTAGTTGTAGTTCATTACCCAAAACCTTGCGGTACGTGTCCCTGGCGGATTAAATAATTTCACTAAATTTTCAGGGCTCCACTTTCTTAATGATCGCATCGGTCAAAATCAAATAAACAGACTGTAGATCTTTGACTAATACAAATATTTAGCCTAGCAATAAAGGAGTGTAATAACTTTTTATTTTGAATTTAATTCGTTTTCCCAAGAAATTCCTCAGAAGCAAATATTGAGAATTTTTTATAATAATGATTTAGAAATGTAACGGAATATTTCATGAGAACAAGACATTTAATATTACATCATATAGAAAAAAGGACAAAGTAAAGTATAAAATCAGACTTGAAATCCGTTTCGAACATTATAAAAAATAATCAACTGGCACTTGTCAGTTCTTTAATATAAAAATTAATTTTAAATTTGCGACTAATCTTTTGATCCTCTTCTGTTGAAATTAATATTTAATTCAACACAAAGCATTAAAAGAACCCTATCACAATATATTCCTATAAATTAAAAATGGAACATAAACAAAATAAATATACTATGTTTTTGATTCAACATTCGAAAAAAAATTCTTTGTGCTTATTATCGTTTTTGTGATTTTTCAGTAATCAAAGCATTGTTCTACATTTTTTACGTTTCAAGTTTGGTGTATAAGCTGCGACCATATGTTACTAAACAAAACATGTCAACATTTTAAACAGAAATCAAACTGATTGTTTGATATAACTGATATAAGAATATAAACCTTTGTCAGAATACATAAACTATGTGAGAGTGTTTAATTTCAAATATTTGTGGAATGTATTATTACACCTACACTTTGAATATAATTATGTTAGTATCTTGCAAAGTCAGTTATTAATTAGTTTCAAATATAGCTAAACAGAAGATGATATTATTAATCTAGAGATGTTTGTTTAGAAACTGTTACGTCAACAACTAAATGGAAAGAAAGTTAAAAAGATAGTGTAAATTAGCTGTTTACTCAATGGCAGTAGATTTCCGAGCTTTCGAGGAAAATTTTTGTTCTGTATTTCCAAAGCTTAAATTTAAAAATTTTAAGCGCAGAAAACACTTGCCGAATATTATCTCAAATTTTCGAACAGTATGCTTAAAATAAACACTAAGTTTTAAAAAAAAACATTAATCACTGGTTGAGTTTTAAGACATTGTTCATATTATTTTGATATAATTAAAGTTAATTAAATATATTCAAGTTTAAAGAATATGGAGATATTGAAGAAATTAAGTCGTGTGGTAGCTCTTAAAACATTATATTGAATAAATATTTGAATCCCATGTATCTTAAGATCTTAATTGAAAATAGTTACGTGGTATGTCAGAAGAAATAAAAATCAAAAAGCTTTTCAGCGGCTTCTATGAAGCTGAAGTAAAAAGAAATTTACGCCACTAAAAAGCACATAAACATTACTAAATACGTACTTTACAGAACTTTAAACGTTTTTAAAACAAAAAAATATATATCAATAATCAACTAAACCGGGGAAAATTTTTCCAATTTTAATTTTTGTGTTTATCGATCACAGAAGATTACAACATATTGGCTCGTATTTAATTGCTAACATCAAAGCTGCATTTGTCGATTCAGTAATTCATTTCAATATATTCGTTGTTTGTTAAAACGAATCATTTCTATAATCGGTGTATTTAATTTTCCACAAATCCACTTTATTCTTTTTTACTTTTAATCGCTTCTTCACATCTCTCTGCAAAAGCAATCTTCACAACCGATTTTTTTTGGTCGTGTATTGGACTCTCTTTTTTGTGAGACATTAATCATTTTGTATTTTTTTTAATCGTCAACAGAAACATAAAAACACGTAGACTTGAAATGATTTCATTAATTCAGTTTGTTAGCGTCGTATTGTCCACGTTATAATAACCCTTGATGCTTTGCAATGATATCACTTTTTGTGCTAAAGTCGGCTCTTTCTTAAAATATCAACTCGACAATATTTACACAAAACTGCAGCAAAAACTTTATTTGCATGCATATAAAAGTAGCGTCAATATTTTGCTAAAACTGAAAGAGTTAAGCAAAAATGTCACGTTTTCTATTTAAAGCTTATTTACTACATCTAGCAAAGAAAAACGTTGATGAACGATGAGAATAACAGTAATAAATGAAAGCCAATTTGTCGGCGAGACGCTATGGGAGGAGGATTTTATAGTTTTTGTAAATATGTAACGGTGTTGATTTTCTTTTTCAGGAGAACTCATGTTGGAAAGCAGTGATCACGTGCAAATTGTTGCCATCAAAGTATTAAAAGAAAATGCCACAAGAGAAGCTGAAGAGGATTTTATCAGAGAAGTAGAAATCATGAGTGCTTTCAGACACGACAACATTCTGTCCTTGCTTGGAATGGTGGTTCGGGGTAATGTTTTCTACTTTGTAGAATTTAATATCCTCCAATGTCAATGCATCGAATTTAATCTTTTTCGATACATCTCGCAAAACACTTTTTTTCAGTCAAATAAAAGAGATGTTTTATTTTTTCCAAAAGGATTTGAGCAGATTGTTTGCATTTCATTTAAAATTTCATCGACATATATGAGGGATCATTTATAAATGTAGATCCGCTCTTTGACAACCGATGAATGGATAAAAAGCGCTTCGAGATTTTTCATCCAATATACAATTACTGCATTTAGAATTTTTCTTTGTTTTAAAAAATTCAACAGCTCATTCCAATAATTATTTACAGAGGGTGCCGTAAGTCCGATGATGGTGTTTGAGTACATGCCTCATGGCGACTTGGCTGAACTTTTGCGCGCTCAAAAGAAAACTGCATATGAAGACGAAGTTCCGCAACTGAAACGGAAAGACCTCTTATCCATAGCATTACAAATTGCCAAAGGCATGAAATACTTAGCAGCTCAACGTTTCGTCCATCGCGATTTAGCATGCAGAAATTGCTTAGTTGCTGAAGGACCAATTGTCAAGATTGCTGACTTTGGCATGAGCAGAGATGTTTATACTTGTGATTATTATAAGGTAATTTCTTAAATATCAAATGTTCAAATTACACTGCGGTAATTAACTAGATCAATTAGTTGTTGAACTTCAGTAACAACGCAATGTTATGGATACTGGGTCATCAACCCATCATCTCACATTATAAGGTTCATGTACTTCCTTCTAAGGTTAAAAGTGTTTACCTAATCATGCTTTAAATGAATCGTTTGAACTTCATAAAAGATGATGAATAGAACTTAATGTCTTCAGATAAGTTGGTCAGTCCACGTGGAGAGAATCAAATCCTCTTGTTAATACCAGATTTGTGACGAAACATGCTTTTAATACATCAGGAAAATGAATTCATGAAATTACAAAAATCCAATATGCTCTAAATATACCGAACCGAAACAATATGAAATGATAATGTGAAAAAATCTGAATCGGGAGAAGTTTATTAATAAAAGTAAATACCATCTCAAAAAATTCATTTTTTTTTTCTTTTGAATGTCTACTTTGTATGAAGATACTTAATTTCTAAGGGTCCAATAATTTTTAAATTGGAATTTAATGTTTGCAGCATTTTAATATGACATTTTTTCTATGTCGGAAACATGATATACGTACAACAAAAGATTCCAAGATTGACATTTTCATAGAATAGATTCGGGAAAAAAGCATTCGAACAATGGAAAAAGATTTACCCAAAATTATTTTTTTTTGGAGTAATTTTAATGTTGTGTATGTGAAAGTTATTTTAGTATATGTATTGATAAAATATTATAGAATCGACTATTCTTGCTTTGATTCATCTAGATACTTACTAGAAAATACTCTAGTTGTTTTAGCCTTTGAATGCTTTAGCCTAGAGTTTGATTTTCTTGAGTAAATAAAATGGCAAATCACACATGTGCTAAACAAAATGCTACCCAACATTTTTATCCAGCTAACTGTGAAAATAGTTTCTTCAGAATTAAGCTAAGGATATAATACACTGTATGTAAGGGAACCTGTTTTAATCTGATGTATTTTAGCCACAATGTAATTTGCAAGTAATCTTGTAACAGCAAAAAAAAAAACAAAAATAAAAAAGCAAGGAAAAATTGTTTAATAAAAAAATGTTTTTCTTGGTTACACTTAGTACATTAAAATAAGTATTGGTGAGGTCCTATTTGTTAAATTACTGCCTATCAAAATCTGTAAAAAAAGAAATTACTCACACAACCAAAGAGTATAAAATTTAGTTTCACAGTGTTATCACTTATCATCATATCAAAAAAAAAGTTCAAAATACGTTCCGAAAATGCTTTTTCACTCTTTAACAGTGAAAAACTTGTTAGAGTAGTTGTGTTATAAGCAGAAATGGCGACTTTGTTGGTTAAAGCACTTTCAAACGTAGCGTACACAATGTTTTCCAGGCAATCACGATAAGAAAAACTACGCTTGGAGTTATTTATAAATTAAATTCGCTGTTCCGCTTTTAAAATGTTCAACGAAGAAACGATTTCTGAGGTGGTAAAATGTTAGTTTTTACCTAGTACTTTGAAGTATTTGATTTTAATTAGCTACCAACAGCTACCTATTTTACTCACAAAACATCACAATTTAAAAATCTGTGAAAATTATACTTAAATATAACCACAAACCTTAGAACATCGTTCATCCATCTACCTAATAAAATAAGTTTATTTTTCAATATTGGGGAAAACTTTTTCAAGATGCTTTACTTAAATGAAAGAAAAATGGGAGACGTCAGATAAGCTTGCAGAACTTCCAAAATTTATGTCGTTCTTAGAGCATTAATGTAAATATGACTAGAAAGGTTTCTAAAGTGTATTTAGGTTTTTCTTTCGAAAAAATGATCTCTCACTGTGGTAGGCTTACACATAATTAATATAAAAACGATAGTCAATAAACAAATACTAGTCTGAATACTGCCTCCTCCAACAATAAAAAAAACTTCTCCCAGTATAAAATGACAAACTTATTTTCAATTATTAAGATAATAGATATAAGAATGATTATAATTAAAATTTCAATTTAATCACGTACCAAGATAAAAGCAGATAATTCCTATTTTAAAGTTAGTTTTACGTAGATAATTTTAACTTTGGAAGCAATTTCTTTGAGAATTTCAAGGCATACATGCATACGTTTATAAGTTTTCTTTAAAATCTTTCACCAACTTATCTAAGTTGAAATTAAAGCCTGAAGCAAATGGAAGCTATGACAAGTGTCCGTTTACTCTTATTCATTTCAACTTGAGAGCAGATAAACTTTAACAGAATTTCAAGAAAAATAGAAAATAATTTGTTCTTAATCTTCTATGACAATTAAGAAAAAACTAGATTACTTAGTCTCACAACTAACTATCAACAATTCAATTGGAACAGCAAAAGATATTATCAAAAATCAACTTATTCTGAAGAAAAGAAGATTTTTTTGTTTTCAGATTTTTTTAAAGTAATTAAGTTTTACGCTCTGAATTTTTACTGTATAACCTAAACAAGAATAAATTATAAATTAATTTTTTTCAAAATTAAACCTTCAGTGTTAGGTAGGATTAAATTAAATCCTTATATCTATTTTAGGCATTAATTAACCATCACTTTTTTAATACAATTACTAGATTGGAGGTAGTCGACTTTTGCCCGTGCGCTGGATGTCTCCTGAAAGTGTCCTCTACGGCCGCTTTACTCTCGAATCCGATATATGGTCTTACGGGGTAGTCCTTTGGGAGATTTATAGTTTTGGCAAACAACCATATTATGGTCATACCAACGAAGAAGCTGTCAAACTTATCCTAGATGGGATAATGTTAATTCCTCCAGATGACTGTCCATCCTTAATTTGTGAATTAATGAAGAACTGCTGGAAAACTGAACCTAGAGACAGAATCAAGTTCCCCAACATTTGTGACAAACTCGATTTAGCGTATGAAAGTTTCGATAAAGAAACAACTGTTCAATACGAAAACGAAACAAAACCTTTGATAAGAAACGGAAGAAGTCTACCGAGACCACCACCTTTAAGAATGATCTCACAGGAAGATTTGTTAGATGCTCAAGGATATTTACTGGCAAATGAAGTTAAACAACCCGTGCAGTATTTAGAAACTTTACCCGATTGACGTGTGGATGTGTTCAAGAAAAAAACTGTAGGATGGGCTGACTCTGTTAAACTCTTAGGTGTTTATGTGTGAAGACTGAACAAAGAAATCTGATGTGTATTTAAGACTTCAGTGTTTTTGATGATTTTTATGTAAATATATGATAGTATAGTAAAGAAAAGTATGTTAATTAAATTATATTTTTCCAAATTATTAAATTATATGGTTTTGTTAATCTTTATTTTTGCACTCGTTCATTTTAATCAAAGAAATTTTTAAAAACGCAAACCTGAATATTTAAAAAATATCGCTCAAATATTATTTTTATCAGTGACAAATGATTTTGAGGTTGGAGCACAGGGTGTTATAAATAATCTATTTTTTCGTTTACCTTAAGAAGTTAATCATCTACAAAGATTCTACATTCTCTACATGTAAATTTTAGAAAACTTGAATTTTTAAACATTTATTCCATTAAAAGAATTTTCATTGAAAATATCCAATAGACTGAGGTAAGTAAAGACACTAACGTTGAAAAGAATGAATAAGTGCCTTAGTGCCTTAAATAATGCAAAATTTAACATTTTCTTCCTTCAAAAAAATTAATTTGCTGATTTATATTTGAGGTGGAGTGTCTAATGTATCATGTCTTTCATAATTGATTGGATCTTTATTTGAAAGCCTGAAAATATTGTATTGTTTTGTATACACAGTATGTCCCACTTAACGGGGAAAAAATAGTTCAAAATTCCTTTCTTTTTTAAAAACATGTAATGTAATTGTAATTCCCTCTAATGTAAGTGGAAACTTAATTAAAGAATTTCCGTCCGTAACTGTAATTTCCACAAAATTCAGCTTTCAACAAAATATAATCCAAATCCAGTTTTGTTACTATATGGTTAAAATAGTAAAAGAAATTACAATTTTCATCTGTTTTGTGGGTCATTCTGTAAATTTGAATAATCCATAAGTAAAACCGTGAAACGAATAAAATGTGAAACATAGATAACGGGTGTCTGACTTATGTGCCAAATAATAATTGTAAATAATCCTTATGCTCGTTGTTATCTACCTAGGATCATAAAAGTTTCCAAGGATTAACTAAAAAAAATCAATGTTGTTATGGTTGTTAACTGTATTTTTCTGTAAAATAAAAACCTACACAAAGTAGTTACTGTTTGTCATTTTTTTACAAAAACTTTATCGGTGAATTTGGCCAAAAAAATTTCTTAATGAAAAACACTTTGAAATGGAAACCGGCGAAAATAATATATCCTACAGATCACATAATTTCTTCAAAAGCAAGAGAAGTAGGGACTTGGGGATTCAAGCCTCATTATGAGAATGTGAGTAAACTGAAAATGAAAATATGTTTGCAACATTATTTCAGGCTAGACACGTGAACATGCGTTTTATTATGTCAAATGAATACATGAGACTGTGGTTTAAAGAAAGGGATGTTTATCAAAAAGAGAACTACGCTAAACAAGAGAAAGCTCAAAACGATTCACGACTAAAGCGAGCTTACGTGCAACGAATGATGACAAACCCCAAGAGGCAAACGAGAGAATTACCAATCATTCAGCTGAAAAGGTTTATTGAATCAAATTTTGAATTTTTTATTGTTGAATAGATTTCAGAACATAAGTCCGAAAATAGAAACTGGAAAAAGTTTTGAGGAAAAAGCCAAAATTTGCGGTAGATATCAAAAAACATTTGAACCACCTCCACTCTCACGTTACAAACCAGGATGTATTACACAAAAACAAGGAAATGAAGGATATACTGGAAACATTAAAAGCTCACTTCCAAAACAAAAAAAAGTTAAAACTTCACTACAAGCACAAAGAAAAGATGATAACGAAGATGACACGGAAAACTGCCAAATGGTTTGTAAATTAATTTGAAAAAATAAAACAATATTTAATAAAGTATTATACATTTATTAAATTTACATTTTGAACGATTTACAATATTATGAAACAAGAAAACTTGTGCAGTCTTCCACAAATAAATGTTGGGTGTGAGAACAAGTATTTAGACAGAACAAATGAAAAAAAAAATTAAACTCAGAATTTCATTGTCACGGAAGCTAAATACTACCACAATAAATAAAAAGTTAGGGAGAATATGGAATGCATAGTAGGTTGAAAATATGACTTAGGATGCGACTTCAACTATGTTTTTAATTAAACTGGAAAGAAAATCCTCCTGGAAAACCACCCAAGTTGAAATCGTTACAGCCGTGGCCTTGACTAAAGAATGTTTGGAACACTTGAGTAGGATCAATATCTAAAAAAAAAAATTAAGCCATTTTATCAAAAAAATCAAAAACTAAATACCTGTCATGCCGCCATCAAAGTCTTCCATATCTTGCCCACTATCGTATCTCGCTTTTTTCTTCGGGTCTGAAAGTACACCGTAAGCTTCACCCAACTCTTTGAACTTCTTTTCTTGGTCTTTCTTGACAGCATCTGTTGCGTTAGCATGCCTATCCGGATGTAACATTAAAGCTTTTTTTCTGTATGCTTTTTTAATTTCCATTTCAGACGCATTCCTGTCTACTCCAAGAATCTTATAATAATCTTTACGCTTTGACTTTTTGAGAGCAAATTTTGCGTCTTGTAACAATTTCCTATGTTCACGACTTTTATTTAATTTGCAGACTTTCTCGTAATCTTTGACTGCTTCCTCGTATTCCCCTAAATCCATATAACAACTGGCTCTTCGCAAAAGCGCTTTGAGGTATGTTTCGTCGAGTTCTAAAGCCGCTGTGCAGTCTTCCACAGCTTCTTTAGTTTTGGCAAGCCTATGTTGAACTGTGGCACGATTGAAATATAACTTGGCATTGGCTTTCTTATTCAATGGATCTATAGCCAATGCTTCTGTATATAGAGCAAACGCTTCTTGGAAGCGACAATTTTTATAAGCTTCATTTCCACTTTCTTTTGTCTTTTTTAATTCTTTTGCTTTCTTATATGCATCCATTGCTTTTTTATGATCAGGGGCAAGTCGTAACACCTGTTGGAAATGATTAAAAGCATTATCAAGATTATCTTCATAGTAAAGACATATCCCTCGAACATAAATAGCATCTGCATTTCCTTTATCCAAATGTAATGCATTATTCGCTAACTCTTGTGATTCCTGATACCGTCCCAAGAATGCTAAATTTTCCGCTTTCACAATCTTGTAACGAGTGCAAGTTGGCGCTTCATCTAAACACCTATCCATGCAATAAACTACTTTTCGAAAATCTTTCTTTTCTGTCGCTTTGACCGCCTCTCCTTCGAACTGTTTAAGTTTTTCGTAAGAACGTATCTCGTTGTTAATATTGGCATTTTTATCAAGTTCATTAATTTGTTTGATAGCATTTTCAGCTGTTGTCAAATCTCCCAAAGCAATTGCACATTTTAATATTCGAATATATGCTTTACTGAACGCTGGATCAATTTGTATACATCTACGGGCATCTTCTAATGCTTCTTGGTAGTTGTTCAGCATCATATAACAAGCTGAACGATTTGAGTAATAAGCGGCTGTTTCTGGACATAGTTCGATTGCTTCCGTGTAAAGATTTAGAGCTGAACGATATTGTTTCACCTTGTACAATTGGTTGCCATTTTCTCTCTTCAATTCGGCCAGTCTGCAACAAGAAACTATGTCCAAAAAAACATACAATACTTTAGAGCTTCTTTACACGTTAAACACAAACCATACTCCTCCACCACAATTGAAATTTGTAAATTATAAAATTAGAAAAATTGAAAGTTACGATTATTACTTTCAATAAATTTTCGTTAGAGTCGCAACAATAATAGATAAATGAGTTTAAAAAAATAAATCCTGTAATTTACTCAATAATAGCAAAATTTACTTTAGTTTATAAAAAAATCAGTTGCATAATCAAAAGGACGTGGTTCCAAACTTGATAATAATAGAACAAAAGACGTGAATCAGATTAGATAATGTTATTTGCATTAAATGCAGCTTTATGAGCAGAGGAATGTGTTAGCAACTTAATAAAATAAATAAATGACCAGTCTATAGTGAGTCATTTTTTCTTCTATGGTAACTCATCTGACAGATACAAGGCGTTAAACAACATCAAATTTTATTAAATAAACCCGTTATACATTTAACCTTTAAAGATTGTGCTTTATAGTTTGCACAAAACAGAAAAACAAATTGAATATTAATACGTTATAGATGGCTATTTTCTGAAACTAAATATAAATCTCAAAAGAAAGCGCAAAAAATTTGAAACAGATTTTGCTTCAAGCACATCAAAACATTTCCCAGTTTTTTTACTCACATTCCGTATCTGTTTACTACTTCCATTCTGAAGACCATGGAACACTTAAAAATATTTGAAACAGCAAGAAATGTCACGTTGACATTAAAAGATAAAAAAAAAAAAACAAAATAACTATTAGCAAAACTCCATTTTTAAAATAGTTACAAATTTCAAAAAAAATTCGTAAAATGAGCACTTCTTACTAGTCTGTTTAAATATAAACGGGGTAATGTACGGAAGTTACTTGTATTTTAAGGTGTATGACCTTTATTCAAAAATAACCTCGACAAAAAATATTTGAAGTGAAATATGCTTACAAAGTTCATTTTCAAAAAACCCTAAATTAAGTGGGACGTGAATGCTTGCCAATCAATAGAAAATAATCTTTCAAAGAGAGACAAGTGACAAGACAGCCCTTTGTTTTTTATAAATGACAATAAATCTTGTAGAAATACAAATAAAAATATCGTAAGAAAACACATTTAAATATAAAATCAACAACTTACTGAGCTGGATTTTTTGGTATCAAAAGATCTTCATTTTCCATAACAACATCTTCCACAAAGTCAACCATCTTGCACAAGTTGTGAAACGAGTAAGGCCGAGTCATTAAACCGAATTCAAAATTTTGCTTCACGTTTGCGCATTCAACCAATAGCTGTGTAAAAATTTTGCGGTAATTTTAAATTAAAAAATTTGGCCATGAATAGATTTGACACTTTTGCCCTAAATGACAATAAATATCAAATTGATTTGAAAAATTATGTAATTGAAGATGGAAAATCAGAAACTCGAGATAACCAAACTGAAATTAGTGAACCAATTGAGTTTCTGGCTCATCAAGAATGTGTGAATATTATATCACCTCAAATTTCGCTATGGAGTTACATGGATAAAAATGAAGTCGATTATCTTTTAAAAATAAAGAAAAAGGACCAGCTTCGATTATTTCTAAGTAAGAATACACATTATCAATAATTTTAAATTTAATATTGGTTTAGAAAGCAAATTACAGAAAAAACCGAAAGGAGTTCCCAAAATAATTTTCTTGGAATTAATGTACACAGTGGCAAAGTTTTGCAAGTTATCAAAATTTAATTTAGAACAGACAGGTGCTGTTTTATCGCAGTTCTATTTAACACATTTATTTTTTACAAGTTCACAAGATATCGGAGCTGAAAAATTGTATGAATATTTTAAAAGCTTACAGTTCTGTCACTCATTACCAGTTAAGTCAAAAAGTATTGATATTCACTAAATTTTCAAAATCTTGTAGTTTCCACCAAGAAGCGTAAAGCTATTCAATCTAGAGGAAGCTAAGAACATTATGACTTATTTCTGCAGACTTTATTTACGAAATTTACCATTAATAAAATTTATGTGTTTACCAAACTTTTCTCTACAGGTAAATTATGTGATACCGCCAGAAAAAAAATTAGGTAAAAAGAAAAAAGGCACAGATAAAAAGAAGAAACGTAAAAAGAAATAGGATTAATAAACAATCTCTATTCTTTATTAGGTTATTTTTTTTTAATCTAATTGTTTAGCTCTTTCCAGGAGTTGTAAAACTAAAGTGTTTTGGTGAGTGTTAAGTTGTTGGGTTAAAGTAGACGCAGCGCTATTTAAAGTTTGCACTAAAGATGCTTGAGCTGTCCGTAAATTAGGTATTGCTTCTAATTCTGTTATTTCATCTTTACTAATGAACTTCCCTTCAAAAATTGCAGCTGGAAAAGAAAGTGTCAATTGCTAAGTTCTATTATTTTTATTCTTACCAAGCAGAATTATTTGTGGAAAACGTTTAGATATTTTCAACAACTGCTTTAAATCAGCTTCTGGACTAAATACTGTTATATTGTGTGAAATATAAAAATCTAACACTGGTTCATATTTTGTATTTTTCAGTGCCGCTTCCATTGTCTTTTTTCCGTAACATTTGAAAAGCATTTTGGCTTTTTTGAAAGTTGCAAATGCTTTAAAGTTCTGTTCTGCATTCATTGCATTTAAGTGGTAAAATGCTACTATTTTTGAAGTATCAAACAAACTTTTCAATTCTTTTGCTATGATTCTTTCATATGGATTATCAACCTTCGTAACAACTTTTTCTGTTAACTTTGAACATAAATCTATTGGTTTTTTATCTTTTTTGGGGTTAATAAAAAAAGGTTTAGTTAATTCCATCACAACTGCTCTTTCGAAATGTATAGGTTTTGGTCTTTGAATGTTTATTTTTCCTCGAAATCTTTTCGGTTGTAGGGATGGATAATATCGTTCTAAAAGAACTGGACAAACAAAAAACTAAAAATTAATTTGAATTTTTATGCTTACTCCCTCTGGTTATAAGAGCCATCCTATTCTATTTTTTAGTTATTTCTAGGTTTCAATTTTAGAGTTTTTGAGGTTATATGTAATCTAACCTGAGATTTAACTTGGATTGTCAAAAGTACACCAATGTAATTTTAGTTGCATAAGCAAAGGGGCTAAAAAATCAATAAATATAAGCAATAATTGAAGGGGTGAAAGCAGACCTAAAGTGAAGGGTGTTGAATAGAATTAGTTTTTATTTTTTTAATTTTTTACTAATGAAAGAGATAAATTTATGTGATAGATTATAAATTTATATGTCGCGTAGCAACTTGTCAGCGACGACGAGCGTCCTCAGCGTCGAAACATACGATGCTTAATCAACCCTGCAGTAAAGGTGAATTCTATTTTAATCATAGTACGACTAAAGAATATGAATGAAGTCGAATTATTTCAACATTCAGGTAAGCTTTTAATTTCATAAGCTATTTTATTTGAGAAAAGATAATTTTAAATCAATAGTGTTAGCCCATCGCTAATATATTAATGAATTTTTAAAACATTTTAAAATCAATTTCAGATAATTACTCTTTTTATGCTATCTTTAATTCCATGGCCAGGACCAACAGTTTTCAAAATATCATGTCCAAAAGATAATGCCAGGATTGTTCGGAAAATAATCCAAAGCAAGTGGATTCCTATTTTAGAAAAATATAAAGTTAGTTTGCCTATTGAATGCCCCTTTCACCCTAGCAGAGACATATTCGGACCGCAACAAGCTGCTAAACAGCAACATCGACCATCACAATGGACCTGTGGATTGTGCGGAAAATCTTTTTTTGAAGAAAAGTATTTGGATATGCATTTCGACAATCGCCATAAAGGCTACATCAATATGGTAATATTTTAATTCTTGTCTACACTTCTAAATCTGTATTTTTTTGTAGGCTGAAGATGCTGTGTGCCTTGCTGATTACTGCGACATTATGAGATGTGACGTTCTGTTAACTCAAGATCCGAAAACAGTGTATCCAGATGTTGTCAACACTGATATAGAGATTTGGCGCGAAGCATCTTCATACACTAAGGCTCTAACACCATCCGGTCCAAGGGAAGTAGCGAAATATACGCTAAAAGACGGAATTTATCCACATTTACAGAAGTCTACTAAGCCTTTAACAAAACCGTCAAAACATTGTCAGAAAAACGAAGCACCTGAAGCGCCTAATTCTAATGGTAATTAAATCATGGTTCCAGTTTTGCAAATAGAAATATTGATTTAAGCAATAAATTAATGGTCCTGATTGTATTGTTGGGTTGATTTATTGCTTTAGTTTCTATCTGCTTTTTTCTATATCTCACAAACAATTTTTGTTTTCAGAAGAGCGCCAGTCTGCTGGCGATGACGACAAACTTCAAAATAATTCAAATAATGTTTGTCAGAATGACCTTGTAGATTCAGCTCTACCCGCTCCAGATAATCGTCAACAAAGAATAGCTGAACTTCAAAAACTCAAAGCTAATTGCAAACCAGAAGAACTGCAAAAGATTAAAACTAAATGTGAAATTTTAGTACGTGATTGTATTGGAAGTTTGTTAATTCAACTCTCTTCAAAAGACTTCAAAGAAGTTGAAGGTGAATTTAATGGACAGAGATCAAAACAAAAATTATTTTCGGATTTTCAGATGAATTGAACCGAGGTGTTTGTTGGTACCTAACTTGTGATAGATACTGGGAAGATACTCAAGGTGAAATTCGCAGCTTTCCTTGGGGACTGTTATGTATGATTATTATGGTTTTATCCCTAGGGATTTGCATGTGCTACTACATAATTTGGGTGCTTTTTGAGTAAGTTTTTGATCTATTAAAAATTGTTTTAAAAATAATTATTTTAGTACCGATGATGTTAGTGTTGCTAGTGCTAGTATGACAGATCGATCAACACCATCCCCAGCTCATGTCCTCAGACAAGAGTCACAACCAACAGTCGATGGCCATCAGATTTATACTGAAGATTATTATTTAGCGCCTGATAAAGATAACGAATATATATACGTAACTTATCCTCCTGATTTAAAAAGACGACTCTTAGAAAGGTTTGTTTGTTTTTTCTTATTGCAGTCTTTTGTAGAACTTTAGTAATGTTTACCTCCTTTAGCTGCTACAATCGAACCACCCGCTTGTAAGACGTAGTCCCAAGAAGTTTAGCTCAATTGTAGGCTAATAGAGAATACATTTAGTTATGTAGGAAGTTAGATACAAAATCAACTCCATACTGAAAACATTCCAAAACCGTAGGTCGTTTACTAAAGTGTATATACCTCAAAAGACAAATTTCACAAACATACTGACTTAGTGTCTCATTAGAAGTTTATAGTAAAAATATCAAAATTAGGATACGATTTTGGTTGTATAATTCTATGAAATACCTATAGTATGTTACGCCAAACACATAAAACAATTATTTTCAGAATAGTGTCTACTTTAAGCCTGATCAGAAGTTGAGTGTGAATATTTTATCCATAAACTCCTAGTGAAGTACTTACAAGAATCAGCTTATATTTTTAGTAACTTTTATAGTTTTTCAGAGAATTAGTCAAAATATTCATTTTTCATAGTTTTTTGTCCTAAACAAATTGTATAAGATTTTTGTAAAACATCGAAGTTGATATTTTTACAAAAACTCTGTTTATTTCGTACTTATAATTAGTATCCACCTACACTTAAATTAGATAAAACTACGATGCGCACTTTAATTCAAAAGCATTTTCTGCAATATGAAAAAGTTCGGAACGTAGATTCAAATTAGTTTCTGTGTTGATAGAGTAATCATTGTTCTAACGAATTTAGTGTAAAGATTTATGCAGTCCTTTGTGATTCAGTTAGACTTACTGCTTTGTTTTTCTTATAAACGTAGTAACTAGTCTTAGAAAACTACACCTAGCTATGATGATTTATTATTGCAACGATGTAAATATTTTATAGTAAATATAATACCTTTTGTACATGTCAATAATTATAACGCACTTTTTGACCATTGCAATGATAAATGTAAATTTACAACCAAACTAAATAACTCATGTTCATACTTAAAATGTATTAATAATATTCAACATAATTATAATAAAGATTTAATATTGAGTGAAATCTATCATTTATACAAGTTTTTGTTTGAAAACATTCACCAAATATAAACACTTTTTTGAACAGTAATTGCGTCAAACGTTACTACCTTCACTAAAAGTGAAAATAATAGTAGCTTCTTTATTTCCCTCGTTGAATGGGACTGTCAGTGTGTGTTACCTATAGTGCAAATCCTACAAAAAATAGGATTATGGCCATTTATTCGTCCTCACTCAAACAAATCTACTAAAAGGTAAAGGAAAATTAAGGTAAATAATATAATCTTTTTAACTGAACAACCCACTCACACAACCAACCATTCAACTAAATTAAATTTATCTTTCTTTCCTGAAAAAAGTTAATCGTATCTACGTCGGAAAGCCCCCCGCCCCAAATCTCTCCCTTTCATTCGCGAGTTTTCTTCCATCCTTCTTTTATGTTCCTCCATGCGAATTAACCGCTGCTGCTGCTTCATAGATATCTAAAGTATAAAATTATAGTAAATGTTTTATGTGTAATCGTTACTTGAATACCTCTTCAGGGGACAATGGCTGCCAATATATACTGGGAGTGGCTTTGGTTTTTAAGAATAAGTCATCCATCAATTTTTGAGGCATTGATTCATCAGATTTTCTCTGTTTTTTACTAATAAAATCTGAAATACTGATTTATTAGCAACAAAAAATGGAGAAAATTGAATGTATACCTTCTGAAGGACTTGTTGAACGTTTATGTTTTCGACTTCTTTCTCTACTTCGCGATCTATCTCTACGTATGTCCTTCTTCCCAATATCCCACTCTCGAACAGGAGCTTCCCTTCTCTTTTCCTCGTCCTTGACAATTTTCTCTTCAGGTCTTGACTTGACTTCTTCTGGTTGCTGAAATTGAAACTATTTATTTAGGAACAAGTAAAAATGATTGAACTAACCGAATTTTCTTTTGCAGTTATTTTGACATCTGCAACAGGTGTAGTCGGCGCCGCAGGAGGATTCTTTGCATTTTCCATATCTTCTTCTGTTGCATAATCAATGATAAGTTTTTTTCCATTGCCAATAGGCCACTGAACTCCATGTAAAGCATTTCTTGTCACTTCTGCTTCTCTAAAAATTAGAATAAATTAGATATTGATTAACCCTCAAAATAATCTTTGACTTACTCTTGAGTTTCATACTGAACATAACATTTTGATTTAATTCTATCAGTCCAGAATCCTTCTTCTCGAATTTTCCCTGTTCTTTCCAATAATTCCTTCAACTGTTTGACAGTAAACGGCCGTACTAAATTCGTAATAAATAAAATATTTGATATTGAATTCTTCGCTGGACTTGGAGGAGGTCTTAATTTGCTTGCTGTGTCGTCAACAATACTAATTTTTCTATTGAAAGCAATAATATTCGAATTATCATCTTCGCTGTCTTTTGTTGCAGAATTGACAGAAGACTGCTTTTCAAACGATGGCTTTTCAGAATTGTCTGACTTATATTCTACAGAAACTTTACGTTCTAGTTTCTTTCCTATTGAATCAGTCAATGATTTTCGTCGTTCTCTCTCAATATCCAAATGAAGATCCGGCTCTTCCGGAAAATCTATCGCAGACCAAACAGTCTGAATACTTTCAAGATCAATTTTAAGCAATTTTGCATTTTCATCACACCCCCATTTACGCTTAATATTCGCAGGTTTAATACCGCCAGTTTCGCTTGAATCATTTTTTGTTTCCGTGAACTGATATTCATTGTCACGTTTTAGTATTAAACGTGGAACTCGTTCTGAAAAATGATTCACATTATAGCAGAAAAACATTGAAAATGGAATACAAATACCTTTTTTGACTTCTTCGACTTTTGGAGAATCTTTTTCTATTGTCTCACACGGTCTGTCTTCTACATTTGTGGAACAAGACTTGTTCAAATCCACACTTTCCCCTAGAGTGTCTTCTTCTAATTCTTCGTCTTTCGATGGCTGTAAGGAAACAACTTCAGACATATCATCATCATCAGCGCGATCTTCAACTTCTTTGACTTCATCTTCACGTTCGTTAGAAGATACTTCCTGTTTTGTTGCTTCTTCAATTTTTTCTACTTCAGGTGATTCTTCTTTTTCTTGTTTACTCTCTTCAGTTTCAACTGATTCTTGCCGTGGACTTTCGGCTTGAACTTTGTCAATTTTTGTTTGAGTATTAACTTGCACTTTGTCAACGATTGTTTCATTTTCAACTTGTTCTTCGTTAATTTTTGTGTTAGTTTTACCTTGCTCTTCCTCCACTTTTGTTTGACATACAACTTGCTTTTCGACAGTTTGTATTTCTGTTGATAGTGGTGCAACAAAATTTTCTTGCTTTTCGGTTGATAGTTCATTTTTAACAAATTCTTCTGTTATTTTCTTACTATCATTTGCTGTTTTCTGAATAACACTTAGAGGTTCATCATCAGATTCTTTGCTTTGTGTGTCATCTCGAGTTTCTTCTACAATTTTATTGGTAATTTTTTCTTCCGGATCTCGACCAACTTTTATATCAGATTCTTCAATGACGTTTTCAGGAATCTCGTCAATTTTTTGTATATCGTCGGCATCGACCTTATAGTCATTTTCACAATCAACTGGCTTATCGATAGAGGGTGACTGAGGCGTCACCTGTACATTTTCAGAAATTTCATTGTTCGTTTGTTGTTCAGGTTGACTTAAGTGCGGTGACTTTCCTATTTTTGATTTATGTTTACCTTTAGACTTACCTTTACCTTTCTTCTCTTCCACATCTTCATCACCTTCTTGACTAGTTAAACCATCATTTCTAACAATAGGAGATCCTTTAGAACGAGTTCGTCTACCTGTTTTATCTTCTGAACTCGTCGTGTCATCTTCAGTTTGACTATTTGATTTACTACGACGTAATTTACTTTTATCGGGAGAATCTGGGGCTGGTGATGGTCTTGTTAAACAAAGTTTTAATTTTTGAATTTCGCCTTTAGGACTGTCCTCACTAGACGTAACTTTCCAAACAGCCTCTTCAGATACTTCTTCATCAGTAGGAGTATGACTTTTTGTAGTAGTATCAGGTGTCTCTTCAAGAGGTGCACGCTTTGTCACTGTCAACACTTCGTCCTCTGATTCACTAGATTTCGATGGTGATCTTTTTCGACGTCTAGAACGACGCTTCGGAGGACTTTCGGCTTCTTTAACTGGCTTTTCAGGGGTTGCCTTTTGGGCATTCCGGGCACTTTTACGTCTCATCTATTGAAAAACAAACAGTTAGGTTATGGATTGTGACCGCCAAACGACGCCATTAAACTAACAAACACAACACGAACAAAACAATAAAAGTGATCTTACCTCAATTACTTTCGGAATGATAAATTGAAAACCTCAAGGATTTAATTCATTTCCGATTTTCCAATAAGTATTTAACATTCAATTCACTTTTTATTGATAAGAGACGCCACCGCATTTGCACCTCGGTTATCAGCAATTGCTACGCCGACGCACTGTGCAAGGAAGAAGGGGAACTGAATCTAAAGTCACTAAAGTTAGAAAAATCTATTACCAACTCAAAAAAAATCCTCACCGAGGCTTATCTGGAAAAAAAATTTATATAGTATCAGAATTTATGTTAAAGTATAAATACAACAAAATAATAAAAAGTTAAGAGACCAGTTTGTTTGATTTTCTGTTTTTGATAAATAATTACAAATTTGAAATCAAAATCTTACTAAAGTTGGTATAACTGCCTACTGATTATAAAACTGTCAAAAATGAACATTGTATTTTCCTAAATATTTCAATAGTTAACAATTATTGTCGATTTAATTAAAAACTCGGTGATTACAATTTATTAATATAGTTTTGAATAAGATTGCAATAGTTTGAAGAATACAGAAACAAAGATCATACGTATGTGGTGTTTTTTTTTAATCAAAGATTCATTCTGGTGACGTTTCTGGTTTTGTGTAGGCGATTTTCAATTTGATATCACTTCAATGCACAAATTTGAATGAAAATTGAATAAAAAATGTGCTCAAGGACAATGTATTTAACAAATTCATTTTGTATATTATTACTGTGGCATGTAACAAACATTGAAGCTTTTTACTTGCCTGGTTTAGCGCCTGTTAACTATTGCCGGAAAGGTGAATCAAACACGTGTAAAGTAAGTATGCATAAATGTATATAATACAAATCAATTATTACTTTCTTTAGTCTGAAGTTTTGTTGTATGTAAATCGACTGAACACTGAAGAATCAGTAATTCCTTATGAGTATAGTTACTTTGATTTCTGTCAAGCTAGAGAGGATCAGAAATCTCCAGTAGAAAACCTCGGTCAAGTAGTATTTGGAGAACGTATAAGACCATCACCTTATAAACTAGAATTCATGAAAAATTTAACATGTGAAGTTGTGTGTAAAAAAGAATATTCAGGTTCTGATCCATCGTCAAATCGTAAACTGAGTATTTTGAGAAAAGGCATTAGTCTGAATTACCACCATCATTGGATTGTTGATAATATGCCTGTCACAAGTTGCTTTGAAAATGATGAAGGTAAACAGTTTTGTACACCTGGATTCCAAATGGGGTGTTTTGCAAGAGATGGAAAAGACACTTGTATTAAAACTCCTGATAAACAAAATGCTTATTACATTTACAATCATGTTGATTTGACTATCACATACCATTCCGGAGAACAAGAAGAATGGGGTAATAAGTTTAAAAGTAATGGTGGGAGAATTATTTCTGTTAAAGTAGTTCCTAGAAGCATTGATCATAAAGAGTAAGTAATTCTGTTTAAATTTTATTTATCTATGTGATGTAATATGTAATACATTTCCTGCTGTCTACAATCCCTTATCTTATTACAGTTCATATTCACAAGATTGTAAATTGATTGGGAAATTAATTTATCTTGATAAAAAACGCTCATATTATTAGGTATTACTAAATCCATGTGAAATAAAAGAAATGAAAATAATTTTCCAACTTTATCAAATTACATTAAAATAAAATAATGGTGTATAGAAAATTTAATACTCTGGGCAGTCATAATTATTTTTTTATGGCATCATTATTTATTTCTTATCAACCATTTTCTAAAAACAATAGATGTTACAGGGATTAATAGCTAAAATGATTAAAAAAAAAACCTAATTTTAACTCAATTTTTGTTTATTTTTTCCAGTAAAGTCGATTGTTCTCAAAATGCCAAATCTTTGGAGTTGAAAACATCCCTAAAGTCTAACGAAAAGTTTGAAATAACTTACACCTATGCTGTTACTTTTATCCAAAATAATGCCGTGAAATGGTCTTCAAGATGGGATTACATATTAGAATCCATGCCTCATACTAATATCCAATGGTTCAGCATTTTAAATTCACTCGTAATTGTATTGTTTCTATCCGGAATGGTCGCTATGATTATGTTGCGTACTCTTCACAAAGACATCGCAAGATACAATCAAATAGATAGCGGCGAGGACGCTCAAGTAAAATTGAATATTATCCAAGTGAATGCTTGATATATTGCTCTTTTTTTCTTAGGAGGAATTTGGATGGAAACTTGTCCACGGCGATGTCTTCAGACCTCCACGAAAAGGAATGCTTCTTTCAGTATTATTAGGTTCCGGCGTTCAAGTGTTTTTCATGACACTAGTAACTTTGGCTTTCGCTTGTCTCGGTTTTCTAAGTCCAGCAAATCGAGGAGCTTTAATGACGTGTGCAATGGTACTCTACGTCTTGTTAGGATCTCCGGCTGGATATGTTTCAGCAAGAATTTATAAGAGCTTTGGAGGCGAAAAATGGAAATCTAATGTTTTATTGACATCAATGTTGAGTCCTGGAATTGTTTTTGCTCTATTTTTCATCATGAATTTGGTTTTGTGGAGCAAAGGCAGTTCTGCAGCTGTGCCTTTTAGTACCCTAGTTGGCCTGCTTGCTTTATGGTTATTGGTATCAGTTCCTTTGACTTTTGTTGGAGCTTTCTTTGGATTTAGAAAGAGAGTGAGTGAAAAAAACATATTTGAGGTTTTATTACTAATGTCGGTTATTGTAGGCTTTAGAGCATCCTGTGAGAACAAATCAGATCCCAAGATTGATCCCAGAGCAGTCCATTTACACTCAACCAATCCCTGGGATAATAATGGGAGGAGTTTTACCTTTTGGCTGTATATTTATCCAACTTTTCTTTATTTTGAATTCAATTTGGTCTTCTCAAATGTATTATATGTTCGGTTTTCTTTTCTTAGTTTTTATAATACTTGTGATAACTTGTGCAGAGACAACAGTTCTATTGTGTTATTTCCATTTATGCGCTGAAGATTATCATTGGTGGTGGCGATCATATTTGACGTCCGGTTTCACAGCTGTTTATTTATTTTTGTACTGTTGTCATTACTTTTTCACAAAATTGCAGATAGAAGATGCCGCTTCCGCTTTCTTATATTTTGGTTATACTTTAATTATGGTGTTTTTATTTAATTTGTTAACAGGAACTATTGGATTTTTCGCTTGTTTCTGGTTTATCAGAAAAATTTATAGTGTAGTTAAAGTTGACTGAAAAAATTATTTAAAATTTTATTGTGATTTTTACCAAGAGAGTAATTATTACCTTATTTATCTTTAATTTGTGAGTATTTTTTAGTCGTTTGAAGCACAAGAACGTTTGAAATACAATTTTTTCAATAGAATTGATTAAAGCTGGGATTTGTTAATTCACTTGGAATCATGTGATGTATTGAATTTGTGTAAGCAATTGTAAAATAATAGATATAAATAAATTTTATTGTATGTATAGTTAGTATTTTATATAAGTAACATTATATCCTTTGACAATAAAGGATTGCACAGATAATCATTGTTTTCTTCAACTACTTTTTTCAATTATTTTCTCACTTTCAAACCCCAAATATTAGTAATTCATTGATTACTAAAAACCTTTGACTGTAGATAATTCGAAAATGTTCTGCAATCACTATTTACATTTTTTAATTCAAACTGTTATTGTCAAAAGCGAAGGTCATCATAGGCCAATCTTTCTTTACTGATAGGATTATCACTACAATTCTGTGTTTTTTTTAATCCACAAGCTGTGAATCTTAGTGGCAGTATTAAAATCAAGATAGATGCCGTTTTGGATAGCGTTTGTTTTAAAGTAAGTTACTTCTATTTTTAGTATAATGAGTTTGCAACTTTTGGACAAGCGCATTGAATTAACAATTTAAACTAAAATTTTCTATACTTACCAGCTAAAAAAACATTATAATTATCTTACACAACCGAATTTCTTTAGTCCCAGACAACTTAGAGCTACCTATGTAGCTCGGAGATGGAATAGTAATCTAAGGAAGATAGATAAATTACTCATAGCAAATAGAGGAGAGATAGCATGTCGTGTATCAAGGACTGCTCGACGATTAGGCGTTAAATGTGTAGCTGTTTATAGCGACGCTGATGCCGACGCTTTGCATGTGGAAGAGGTGAGCCAAAAAATTACTTTTTATATGCGTCTTTGCGTGAAATTAAAGAAAAATATTCTAACAAAAATGGTTTGTGAGCGTTGCAACTTATTTTTTTCTTGAGAGTTTAATTCATTTAAATAAAATATGATAATAAAAAAAATTTCAAATACATACCAACTTTTGAAGAATGTCAGTCAAAATAAAAATTGTTTTCCATCGACAATGTAATTTTTTTTAATATAATTCTATTAAAGAACTAAAAACTAGAATAAGCTATTTAGATTTTTTGCAAGAAATTTGAAATGTTAACAAATGTTACTTATGCAACTAACAATTTAAGGGTGGCGTCTCGATATATACAGGGAGTCCCACCACAGTGTAATTCTTCCATAGCATAATAACCGTTAGGAATATGAAAATTTGTTCTGAACAAAAGTTGTTTGAATCTTTCTTGTGGTTGTGTTAAAAATATTTTTTTAAATGGCACACTTCCGGTTATACCGGAAATTGACACTAACTTCGTTATTCTAAATACAACACCCTATTACACTTTTGGATTCCTTGTTTAATTTAAGCGTCACTTTATGCACCATATGTAACACTCTGAGTGAACCATTTTCAAGAAAATCAAGATTTAAAGAAAGAATATGGCTGTGCAAAGATCGCCATCATTCTAAATATCTCAAAGACAAAAGTATTTAGAGAGGAGCGGTTTTACATCTTCATTTTAGACATAACAGTCTATCTCTTAGACCTGATTATCTTATTGAAATTTGATAAACACCAGTTTAGTCAGAGTTAGATACCTTTTTTTCAACATTTTTGAGATTTTTTGGATTTTCCAAACTTAAGGGTAGCGTCTTGCTATGTATGTTATATGCCAATATATGACAAAACATGCCTTCAGTTTAGTCAGAGTTTTGAACGAATGGAAGCAAATATCTTTTTGAAATAAAAAGTATTCAAAAGAAGATACTTTTCTTCAGGGTATGAGGGTATTTTAATATACCATCATGGTAGTATGTAACACGGTATCAAAACTTTTAAAATATAAGTGAGGAGCTTATTAAAATGCTTCAATTAAAATGAGGTTTAAAAACAGGAGTTTTGAAGACACTTGTGCATTATAAAAAATTAATGTAATACGAAAGGTGACTTTACTAAAAATAAAATTGAAACTTTGGGCATTCAAATTTCCAATACATTTTTTAATATTAGATTTATATTGTAGGTAGTAAATCTATCACGATCAAACCGCTTGATTCTTATTTATCCTACTTATTTCTTAGTAACGATTGTGATACATGTATGTACAATAAACCAATAACATGTTCAAGAGACGCTTCGTGAGACGAATTTCATGACACAAGTCGATATTCATAAACGAGTATTTATTTATAAATCTAATAATGTTATAAAAGACACCCAAAACGAGTTTTTTCGGACAAATTGTTCATTCACTTACCTTTTCCGCTTTTTTATTAAAAAAATACAGAATGCTTGGAAGAAAACGCAATAAGATGTCACTGCCATTACAATACTTTTTTTTCCAAAACCTACATTAACTAATCATTTTGAGTTGATTTAAAAAATATTGAAAAAAAAACTTACAAAAGTAAATAATACTACTAATTACCAGAGCAATAGACTGCATTGTCAATCTTCCGTTGGCGGCTCTTGGTTTTCATGATAAAGGAGACTTTGCATTTATGTGTTCCTTAGAAATGAAAATCGAGAACAAAGTTTCTGATTTTAGAGAATCCAATAGGTAATCAAAAATAATAACATATTTTATTATTCCCAACTTTTGTTGGTTGTGCAATTCTTGATTCTTTAGAAACTTCAAACTTAAGAATAGGATGAATATTGAATTCTTAGATTTCGTTGATTTTATAAATTTTCTTGATTCTTCAGAAACTCATATTTTGAAATTTTCAAAATTCTTCATTTATTTAATATTCTTCAGATTTCCTTTATTCTTTAGATATGCCAAGTTTGTTGGACTGTCATAGATTTCTTGAATTTTTTATGTTCCCCAAATTTTCTGAATTGTTTATTTTCTCCAGATTCTCTAAATTTTTTTAGATTTTCTACAGCTTTATAGACATTACAAGTTTTTTGGACTCTAATTTTTTTTTAAATTTCTTGATTTTTATAGAATTTTTTCCAGATTTTCTGAATTTTTTTGTATTCTCTAAAGCTTTATAGACATAACCGAATTTTTCGGACTCTAGTTTTTTAATTTTTTTATTCCTTAGATTTTATAAATTTGTCAAATTTTTTAACTTTTCAATTATTTCAGATCCTCCATTTTTTCAGATTTTTTTAATTTTGTATATTCCCTATAATCTCCAGAATTTCTGACTGCCTCGAAATTTATAGATTTTCTATTTTTTCAAATTTTTTTAGATTCTCCCCCTCCTGATTTATATATTTTTTTTAGATTTTTGGTCTGATTGTAAACAAATAGATATTCTAGACTCTGAGTTCTTTGGATTACTTTAAGGATCCTCTTATTTTTGAATTTATTTAAATTTCTTAGATACCTTTTTTTCAACATTTTTGAGATTTTTTGGATTTTCCAAACTTAAGGGTAGCGTCTTGCTATGTATGTTATATGCCAATATATGACAAAACATGCCTTCAGTTTAGTCAGAGTTTTGAACGAATGGAAGCAAATATCTTTTTGAAATAAAAAGTAGTCAAAAGAAGATACTTTTCTTCAGGGTATGAGGGTATTTCAATCTCAAATATAAATTTTGGTTTCTTTATATAGGTGAACAAAACTCACGTCATTGAATAGTGAATAGCACTTAATTCAACTCAATTTTCTCATGATCTATTTACTTATTCGTAATGAAAAATACCTTAGACCCTGGTCCTTGATATAATAACTGCGTATCAAAAAATTGGCTTGATTTAGCCCTTGATTTTTGCAAAACTTAGATTAGAAATATGAATATGATTAACACATACAAACATAATTATTATTGTTAGAGATTTAGTTTAGATAGAGGATAGAAGGCGATCTATTCGCAACAGATCGAATTGTTTTGATTATGGGGTGATATTTAGCTTGAACACAAACCACAGAACTATATTCTACTTAAGCTTCTGAAATATAGTGGCAGCACGTTTTATGCTTTCTCTTTGTCTAGACTGTCTCTCTTAGGTAAATCCAGACCTTAAACCTAAATTCGTTTAAAATTGGGAATAGTATATTCTGCAACAAACTTGGAATGATTCATAATCTGCCCAAGTAGATACATTGATATTCAACAGCTGCTTTTTTTCATAACCGTCAAATAAAAAAAAACACCGTTGTCAGTACGGAACATTAAATACTTCTTGCTTTGGTAATCAAAATTTAAAATTAAGCAGTTTTCATTGTACTTCCAACACTAGTGTTAGAAAGAATATTCTCGCACAGAATTGATAAATATAAGCATTTTATAACTAGAATTAAACAAGATAGTTGATAATGTTTTGTGAAAATAGTACAGAAATCGAGTTAATAGCTCAACTCTGTTTTTAAGGCCGACGAAGCTTATAACATAGGTCCTCCTCCGTCATCCCAAAGCTACCTCCGTGCAGACAAACTAATAGCTGTTGCGCAAAAATCAGGGTGCCAAGCCATCCATCCTGGTTACGGTTTTCTTTCCGAAAATGTGGAATTTGCAGAATCCTGCAAAGAAAACAACATTATTTTCATTGGCCCACCGCCTTCAGCTATTCGAGATATGGGCATTAAAAGGTACTATTGATAATAATTTTTGGACACCACTTTCATTTTATTTCTTAATTTAGTAAATCCAAAGAAATAATGTCAAATGCTGGCGTACCAATAATTGAAGGCTACCACGGTGAAGACCAAAGCAAAGAAAGGCTGAAACATGAAGCACAAAAAATCGGATTTCCAATCATGATCAAAGCTGTACGCGGTGGAGGAGGAAAAGGGATGAGGATAGCATTCAGTGAATCTGAATTTGAAGAAGCTTTAGAATCAGCTAAAAGTGAATCTCGGAAAGCTTTTGGTGATTCAGTGGTGCTTTTGGAAAAATTCGTACCTGAACCAAGACATGTTGAAGTTCAAGTTTTTGCTGATACGTATGGGAATGCTGTACATTTGTTTGAAAGAGACTGTTCAGTGCAAAGAAGACATCAGAAAATTATTGAGGAAGCCCCAGCGGTATAGTTGTTACTACTATTTACGATTTTCGTATGAAGCTGTTTATTATTATTATTGCAGCCAGGATTAACAGAAAAGCTTAGGTCTGAGTTAGGCGCTGCTGCTGTAAGAGCTGCTAAAGCAGTTGGTTATGTTGGGGCTGGAACCGTTGAATTTATTTTAGATAGGAGAAGTCACAGTTTTCATTTTATGGAAATGAATACTAGATTACAAGTGGAACACCCTATTACTGAAATGATTACTGGTGAGTCATGTCTTTACATATGCTAATTATAAAGAAATAAAAAATCTAAAATTACTGATATTTACCACAACCACATACTGCAGCTACAAATAACTCACTTCTGTTATATTTATGGAATTTCCCTTGTTTATAATTTTCCAGGCGTATGAGCAAAATAATTCAATCTCGATACAACGTATCAATATCTTTATGTATCTTCATGAATCTTTAATAAATGTTGGAAATTTTTCAAACCGATTTACATCAATTTTTTTAATAGCACTTACGTAAATTTAATTGTTTTCCCAGAAATCTCATCGATATTAATTGTCGATAATAAACGATTAAAAACTTTTCGGGGCGTCCTTTCATAATTTAATTAATTAATTTTATCACCGTCTACATACTTCTAACCTTGATACTGTCGATTGTTATTGCCTAAAACTTTTTTTTACTAAAAATAAGGAACCGATTTGGTTGAATGGCAAATAAAAGTTGCGCGAGGTGAAAAACTACCCTTAAGTCAAGAGAACCTAAAAATAAATGGTCACGCTTTCGAAGCTAGAATTTATGCTGAAGATCCAAGCGGCGGATTTCTCCCAGGAGCTGGAACGTTATTGTATTTAGCTGCTCCGCCACAAAGGGAAGACATAAGGATAGAAACAGGTGAAATTTGATTTGTTTATTAACTTATATTCAAAATCGTATTTTGTCCAGGAGTTCGACAAGGCGATGAAGTGTCTGTTCACTATGATCCGATGATTGCTAAATTAGTAGTTTGGGGCCAAAATAGATCGGAAGCGCTATTAAAACTACAGTCTCTTTTATTAAATTATAATGTAAATTTTGTAACTATTAAAATGAAGTTTTACAAGAAATGTTATAGGTTGCTGGTTTACAAACAAATGTTAACTTCCTCTTGGACCTTGCAAGTCACCCGGAATTTGTTTCCGGAAATGTTCACACAAATTTCATTAAAGAAAATCACAACAGTCTTTTCCTTACTAAATCTGTAGATGAAATTCAAAAAATTCAAGCGGCTTTAGGGGTAATATTAATAGATGAATTGAATGACATAGGAGATGCTGTAAGGAGAAAAGATCAGTTCAATCCGTTTATCGTTGAGTCTTGTTTCAGAATAAATTATCACCATCAACGTGACATTAAATTAAAGTTTAATGATGAAGGTTTGTTTACAATGTTGTTAAGGTTATCATAAATTTTCATGTTGTAGTATACATCGTAAAGGTAAAACCTTTGGATCAAGATGAATTTAATGTTTCTACGGATCATGGTAGAACATGGAAAACGATACAAGGGACACTCCACAATGACAAGAACAAAAAGATTTTAACATGTTTGATTGACGGAGCTAGAACGTCCGTCAATGTCTTCACCGATTCAAACATTGTTGCAATTTTTGATTATGTAAATTTCTAGTTTATAAAATGATGATTATAATTAATAATTTCCTTGTAGAGTGGCAAAGTTGAATTCCAACTAGAAAAACCTTCATTTTTATCGGAAGATCAAAAAGAAACGGACTCCGGAACTTATTTAAATAAAGCAGTATCTCCGATGCCTGGCATATTAGATAAAGTCCTAGTTGATGTCGGATATCATGTTAAAAAAGGCGATTCACTTTTTGTTTTGATAGCAATGAAAATGGAATATGTGGTTAAAGCAAACAGAGATGCTGTTGTAGAGAAAGTTTGCCATAAGCTAGGCGATAGTGTACAGAAAAACGCCACAATTATTCAATTTAAAGAAGAGATTGCATCGAAAGAATGAATTGAATATCTTTTGCTATTGTGTTTGTTGTCTATTTACAATTAAATTTATAGTCAGTGATAGAATTTATTCTTCTATTTTTATTGTCACGCGTTTTGTGATTCTTGATTCGATATGAAGGTCAACATCAAATTCCAATTTAATATACATATTATTCGCTAAATAATGGGGGTCAACAAGTTCGGAAATGTCAGATCTTTCCGGTTTTTTTCGTAAATAATATTCGTGAATCTCAATGCAATTTCCATCGTGAAAAATAATTTTAATGTGAGAAGCTCAAGAGAAAAAAACTTCCCAGCGCATAATATTATAATGAAAATTAGTTTTTTGAGAAGAATATATTTTATTATGAAAATTATCAATTTATTCAAAATTTATTTGAATGCATATTATAGTTCTACTCCTTGAATGTTGAATTAAGAAAAAAAAATTATTTTTATCATTAAAATATTTTACTGTTCCATTGTTTATTTTATGGTTACTTCGCTTGAATTTTTTTGAATAAAATTTTTAACTTTTAAATTGTGGTTGTAAGTTTTTCTATGCTAATTAATATTACATCCGTTTTTTGCCTTATATGCTAATCGAGGAAATTGACTTAAAGTAAAATTATATAACGGCATTTGATTTAAATTTCAATTTACTTTTCAGTTTTTTTTTTATAGAAAAATATTTTAGGGAAAAATATAATATACGAAGTACTAGGTGTCTGTTAGTCCAGATCTATTCTAAGAAAAAAATCCTGATATAATTGTTTACATTTTATTATTAATTTTCGGTATCGTGTTACAATGGCAATTTTTTTATTCAATGACTTATTTTTCAGTTTAATTTTATTAAGAAAATATTGTTTATCAACTTCTGATAGCTTTTAAAAAAATCGAGTATTTACTTTCCATAAAAAAACAATATAACTACTATAAAACGACAAAAATTACTTTAAGAAATCTTATTGAATATGAACAATTAGGTATCCATAAAAAAATTAATTAGTGTAATATTTATAGGGTTTTTGAAATTTCTGTGTGACTTATTAAACCTTATCAAATGTTACATTTAATGGGCTCAGATTAGTTTTGAAATAAAATTGACGTGAGAGTGTATACAATAAGTGGTCATTTTCTTAGACTTTATATACCTAATCTATCTATGTGGGTAATTTTTGTGATTAGGCCAGCTTTTTCAATTAACATTATTCTATATTTGTCCTTACTTACTAATACATATTGTTACTTAGACACATCATAATAACAATGTAAAAACATAAAATACAGGTGATTCAAAAGCATCGCACCAAATCTTAGGCTGATAAAATTCATTAAAAAGAACACAAATCATGTGTTGAAACTTTTCTATGTTGCATGGTTGTCAGGATAAATCCACCTGAAAATAGCAAAATAGGCAACGCTGCAAATCATTTTGCAGACCCAGATTTAAAATTAATAAGTCACATCTTCTTTGTCGCTTATTGTATCGCCAAAAGTTGACGTTAGTAATTCCAGCAACAAAAAATTTTTATTGCACTGCTCTAATTATTCTAATTATTCAGAAAAAGCTAAAATTTTATGTTTTATAATCACTGTGTTTTGTTTTTTAATTATTTGATGAGAGATTTTTTTTGCTCTTAATCAATAAACGCTCAAAGTTACAGTAATCTTGATAAAAAAAAATCGATATCAAAATAATATTCTTTGAAGCTCACAGACACTTTTTGATTGAATATTGTAACAAACTAAATTAAGACTATACGGGTCTTGGTGTGGTCCTTTTGAATCACCCTGTATATTTGAAAAAATAAAACATAGTAACATTACAGACAAAAGAACAAATGAACTATTAATATTTAGTAACTGCTTCGATATATTCATCAACCGAATAAACAGTATTTTTTGAGTATATCACTAATATTTTGATGTGCTTATATAGTTTATCAAATTTTTTCATAGTTATAATAGGCAGTCCGTGTGCGGATGTAAGTATTCTATCTTTACTTCTCTATACTACTCTATACTGCTCTTTTCAAAAGCTTATTTGAGATTTCAGTCACAACAAAGACTAATTAATGCTTTACTAGCAACTGTATTCCACGAATGACTACTCAAATCTGAAAGATTTTTTCAGCAATGATTACGTTCGCTTGTATCATTCGCTTAAAGAAGGATGGTTAAAAATATCAATGATAAATATTGTAAATAACAGCCGAATTAACAGACTTACTTCTGAGCTCCATATGATAATTAAAGAGAATAAGAAATCATTGTAATTTTATTATTGTAACTCAAAGATACTTTTTGATGTTCGTTATATAATTTCACAAATAGGAATTTAGAAAGAAGATATTAAATTCGTCAGCTGCGGTCTTTTAAGTGTTTAATTTCGTCTCCAATGGGGCTTCTGAAAAAGTTTGAGTATTTGCCAATTTTCTTCGTACTATATTCAATTTTGATTAAGTCTCAAACAATTTTATTCGTTGACTTTTGTAGTAACTTATCGTTATACACCTTTTTTTACTTTTTTAATAAAATACGGATAGCTAGATAGATAGATAGAGTCTTTTATAATCCAATCAAATTTATATTCTTAATAATTATTATTCAAGATATAGTTTGAAAAAGTGGCCCTCATTTGATTTAAAAAACACTATAAGTTAAAATTTAGTGAATTAATCCAAAATAGAATGTTAAACGAATAACGTTCAATGATATAATACCCATCAATCTATTATATCTTTATCGTCATTTTCCTTTCGAAAATCGCAAATCAATAAATCACTTCATGGATAAAGTTTACTGTAATCATTTATAGTATTATGTGTTATCTTAAAGGTTTAAATTTGATATTCTCAAATTTTCTCATTTGGTTAAAAAACAATGTGTTTAATGGGAAAAGAATCTTACATTAATCTTTTTACGGTAAACACATTATATTTAAATAATAACCATTATCATTGGTGCAATCAGTTATAATTTGTTAACTTGTGTTGGTCTTACAATCTCATTTAGTGATGGGTTTCTGTGATAAAGTTAGTGACTGTTATTTCTCACGACGAAAAAAAAGAAGGTAGGTTATAAATTTGATGTATTTAGATAAAGCAATCAAGAGTAAAAAATATAATTCAAAAATCAGATCTGGATTTCTGAATTTAGGTTTTTAGTTTCTGAATGAATATCAGAAACATATTAACCGACGATGCGGTTCGAAAACAAAATAGTTATCTTCAGGAATATTAGAGATCATCTGGAGTGAATTCAGTGTTATAGTTCGATTTACATTTGTTTCCAGATTGTCACTCGGAAGAACATAGGAGTCAAAAAAAATAAAATTGATCAAAATTTCTTATGGTAATTCAGTAGTGAAAAGTTTGAACCAAATTTTCAAAAATCTCAACTTTTAATCTGTTTATTAATCTGAATTAATCCTCAAAAGATTTTTTGGAAATTCCAAAGATAAAGTGACGCTTTTTGAAAGTCGGGTGTTTATGAAATTAATTTTAATAATTCAAAAAGTATACTTTTTGCAGAGACCTATAAATCAAGTGTTATCTAAAGCATTTTCCATATGTCCACATAATTTGAAATTAGTTAAAACGATGGATAATTGTAAATGATTAGTTTATCTTAAAAATATTGTCTGATGTACTTAAAAACGAATACTCGAAACGCGTTCCGAAGTACTTTATTGTTGCTGTTTTTAAATTGATTTTAATTTAAGTTTCAGACATTAGTACATATTAGTAGAATTATTGGATATGTAACATAGTTTGTGTGAACGATGTACTTAATGTCCACGTGGATCGAGAAATATTAATCAAATTTATTAACACAGCATTAATTAATTAATTAATTTTGATTTTATAACGAATTTTTAAAAGTATTTGCAAATCAATCAAAAGTAATTGGCATCAAATTAACCTACGACTCTTAGATAAAACTCAGTTGGAAATATCATTGAAAAAATTTTTTCACTTCAACAGTTTAACAAGAATGTGTATTCTTAAATATTATCTTCAAAATTTTTATTTATATTCATTTTTTAAGTAGCTGATTTGTTATCGATTAGTTAGTCATCAGCTGAGTGTCAAAACGTGTCACAATAGAAAAAATATAATATTCAATAGAATAATAGGAGAGAATTTTTGAATATAATTGGAATTGTCAATCTTATCTTCAATTTGTTCCAAATTAGATTCTTCTATTCTTATTATTCTAACAAAAATCTAAGGATACCCTATGTAAATTTATGTTCTTTCATTAATAAAAATTAAATAGATCCAATATTATCAAATTTCTAAAATCAACAGTAAAATAAAAAAGCCCTTGTAGCAAAGTGATAACAAATTTTAAAATCTGAGTCATCTGGAAAGTTATTAGCTCAAACTTTATCGAACATTTTTTTAAAAGCTTGTCTGTGTCGTAAGAATAATATTTTGGTTAGTGATAAAGTGGTTATTGTGAAAATGAAAACCACAATCTTTTATCACTTCAAAAACATTCTGGTTGTTGTTATTACCATAATTGTTATTGTTACTTTTTTTATTATCTTATCCGAAGATCTTTTTGAAATTAAAATCAGAATTGTGTTAAAACAAGTTTTCCACATTTCAGAGTGAGACATGATTAATTGTCAAAAAGCTTAATCATTAAAAAATTATATGCCTAAAAATATAAAAATTAACCGCCTACATAAATTCACAGATCAAAACATTGAGTTTCCTTTTTAGCCATCCACTTAAAAATTTAGTTTCAGTAGAGTTGACTGACCACGCTTTGCTATTTTTTGTCTGTGCCAATTTTTTTTGATTAATATATTACCATTGTCTACGTGATTTCTGATAAATATCATTGTAATTAAAAATTAAACGCAAAAAAATTTATTTATCACATTCTAGAAGTGTCTCTACAATAGCTACTTGTATCTTTGTTGCTCATATATTTAACACGTGCAAAAAATATTGAGCTCAGTTCCATTGTACTGTTTCTTGTTGAGAGAAGTGAGCAAGAAGAGCAAACAAATATTTAAAACAAATATCAAGTCGTGGCTTATTATAAATAAGAATTCAAAGCAGGCAATTCTATCAGTGGTGGTCAAAGTGTACAACACTGCGGAGATCTCGTATCCTTCGATCATTAATCTTCTAATTTTTTAAAGAAGGAAAGAGGTAGCGATGGTAGTGCATGAAAACGCAAACGTGTATAACGGTTTTTTTGTTTGTGAAAAAAATTTTTTAAGTACATTAGTGAATAAGACTGAAGGGATTTTTTAAAAAGTGAAGTGTTTCATTTAAATATGACTAACAAAGTCAGAAGTATTCCCATAACTATCTCTGAAACAGTTGATAATAGAAGTCAAGAAAATGAAGAGGAAAATCAAAATGAGAGTGAAAGCAATAAGTAAGCTAGTTTTTTCAGAAGAGTTCAATGAATCTAAAAAATAATTTAAAATAAATGTTATCTCATGGTGTGACGATAAATTTTATTTGATACAAATAATTAAACAATTTTTAATGAAATTAATCAAGGTCATATTTGCACCTTATTTAAATTATGTCGCGCCAAAATTATGATAAATATTGTGCCGGTTATTGCTATTTAACTTCACATTGTAATCCACTTGTCTAAATGGCAAAACTGAATCAGGAGGTTGTTTAAAAATTACTCAACAATACAATGACATTGAACAGCGGATTGAAAATTAAACATTAACATTTTCATCGACAGGAAACCCAAAAAATTCACCTTTAAGCAAAAAATCGCTCTTGTGATGTTAGCAATAGTCGATTTCATGAGCTTCTGTTCGATGTCTATAATGGCTCCATTTTATCCACAAGAAGCTGCCACTAAAGGAATGACTGAATCGCTAGCAGGATTTGTTTTTGGATTTTATGCACTTGTAGTGTTCTTGTCTTCGCCAGTATTTGGGAAAATTGTAAATATTAAAAGTAGACATCATCAAAATAATAATTTGTTATTTTCAGCTCCCCAGAGTAGGGCTAAAGTATCTTTTCACCGGAGGAGTATTAATTTCGGGACTGTGTAGTTTAGTATTCGGGTAATAAGCTTGAAACTGATTGGAAATAATACAAACGGATTTTTTTTTTTAGAACGCTACACCTCATAGACGATTATTATTTATTTACGGCATTTTCATTTTTAATTAGAGGTTTGGAAGCTTTAGGATCCAGTGCCTATTCAACTGCAAGTTATGTTATTATTGTAAATATTTTTCCCGAACATGCTGGAGCAGTCCGGGTAATTTTCATATAAACAAATTTGGATATAATATAATTAACTCCTGTTATTTAAGGGTCTTTTAGAGACTTTTGTCGGATTGGGAATGAGCGTAGGTCCAGCTCTTGGAGGTATTCTTTATGCGGTAGGTTTAATAAAATAAATTTTGATAATTTTTATTTATTGTGTTTATCTAGGAAGATCGGGGGCTTCGGTTTACCATTTTATGTAATTGGCTTAATTATTATTTTAATAGCACCCCTCAACGTTTACTTATTGCCTTCTGCAGAAAGTAAGTACCTAAAATCTTTGATTAAATCTTAGATTGCTCAAAATGGTTTATTCAATCACTTTATTGTGAAATGCGTATTGTTTAATTAAGTTATTGCAAAGTTAGCAGTAGTAAATTATTTCAAGGTTGAATTCCTGTTTTCTTTGATATACAGACCGTCAAATTACTTAAATTAAGTAAATAGAGTTGTACTTAAAATAATTGCTTTTAATTCTGTTTACTTTATTATTGCTACTATTTTTTAGAATGTGCATTGGAAGCAAAAACCGGATCTTTTGGTCAACTTCTGAGGATACCTTCTCTTATTGTCACCTGCTGTATAATAATCGTCATTGCAATGACTTGGAGTTTTCTGGATCCTACCTTAGAGCCACATTTAAGAAAATTTGAACTTAGTCCTGGCAATATTGGACTTATTTTTCTTCTTTTGTCAGCTATGTATGGAATTTGCAGTCCTATCTGGGGATGGGCCGCTGATAGAGTGGATAACTATTGGTTTTTAATGACCTTAGGTCTTTTATTCAGTTCTATAAATCTTTTGTTACTGGGACCTTCTCCAGTGTTGCCATTCTTAGAAGAGTAATATCTTATAAATATTTCATTTCATTAAGACTGAATCTTTTATTTCAGTTCAATATGGTTAAACATTGTAGCTCTATCACTACTAGGAGTATCTGTGGCCATGGCTTTAATGCCAACTTACCAAGCAGTTTTAGACAGTGCTCTGTAATTTACAAACTTTGTTTAAATTATAATTTATTGTTTATTTACATTACAGTGAAGGAGGTTTCGAGAATAATTTAGGCACACATAGTGTAATTGCTGGACTTTGGTCATGTGTATACTCTTTGGGCGAAGTCCTTGGACCCATACTGGGAGGAACGTTACTTGAAAACTGTGGATTTCCTATTACTGCAACAGTATTTGCTTTTCTAAATTTAATAATGGCAATTTTGGGCACTCTATATTTCTTTTTGAGAAAAAAAGATAGCAAAAACTGCAATACATTACCAGAATCAACACAAAACTTTAGGTATAGGAATACAGAAATTAACATAGAATCGAAAATAGAGAAGAAAGAAAATGGTAAATGGATTGCCAAAGTAATGTAAATTTATTAAGCGATGTACATATGTATAATTATACCTTCACCGTACGACATTAACATTAAACAGGTATTCAGTAGGTATTTTTGATGTAAATAAAATATTGTTGTAAATCGTTAAACGTTTATATTGAAAACCTTCTTGTAGCCATTGAAGAAAACTCATTTTGAAATCTCAAAGACAAGTTAAAACTGTATATATAAACAATTTTTTTCAACATCTTCTCTGAAAAAAATATAGACAATTACTTGTAGATTCAGACGTTTCGTTATAGAAGTGAAGAACTTATAATATTGTTTTTTTCAATTATACGGATGGTTAAAAGAAATGTATATAAAGCAAATACATACCGCGCTTCTCGAGAACTTTAATATTTGCAGAATAAGGTTAACTTTCAATCAATTTTGCCATTTAAAAGCGGTTTTTTGGACGCCATCCCAATAAAAGAAAAGATGTTACCAATTTATGTATCTTTATGAAAGCATATAAACAAATATTCTATTGAAAAAAAAAAAAAAGGAATAGATTCTTTTGTATGAAAATTAGAGAAAAATTAAACTAAAAGTTGCTTTTATAATGAATTGATAAATAGTGCACTTTTCATTCACTAATAATTGTCAAATTTCGCTTATACCTAAAAATTGTATAATACAGACAATATACAAGGTGAATCACGAGGAATAATGAGCCTACCTATACTTTCGATGCAACCAACATTATATTTTCATTTTTCTCAATGCAAAATAACATATGCAAAAATCCTATATTACGCCTGTTATTACCTAGAAAATCAAAGCACATGTAATATTGGTTGCATCGAAAAAAAATTGGACTCATTATTCTTCGTGAATCACCCCGTATAATAATATAATAATGATTCACAAGTAATACTAAACCTAATCAAATTTCTGATGCAATCAACATTACATGTTCATTTTTCCCAAAACAAAATTTCAAACCAAGAATTTTGCTTTTATTTTTATCATACAAAAAGCTTTTCTATAAATTACTGATTTTTTGTAGTAAAATTGTTTTTTACGATTATCATAGATTAGGAATTTAAACCACATGTAATGTCGGTTGCATAAAAAATTTGGTTAGGCTCAACATTCGTCGTGAATCACCCCGTATAAAAGTTGAATCAAAATACGTGCAACAAATTCGAGGACACAATGCTAAAAGACGATTGTATATCTTATATCGTATATCAATTGTATATTTTCGTCGTATTATAATTGAAAATTGAATTCAAAATTAGAACAAACTGCGTTCCTTTAAAAGCAGTGAGCACATTGTTATAAACACCAAGAACTTACAACACTTTTATACCGATCTGAAATCAGTTGGTACGTTGTTGAAGAGAAATGTTGAGGGTAGTTATGCGGAAGGTTTATCAATGTATGCCCAGCTTTAGAGACGAGTTAATCATTTTGAGGGTATTAACATGAGTAATCAATTAAATTCTTGCAATGTATAATGGACATTTAAACAAATAGGGGTTTAAAGTTCTACTAAAAGCAACTTCATAAGTTCATATTATAGTAAATTGGAAACTAATAATTAATTTAGCATGGAGAAGCTTTTGACTTATTGATGATAAAGCACAACTCTGAGTTTAATATTTAAGTAGAAGACTTCATCAGAAGCAGTTGGGAATTTTTCAAAATTCATTATCTTGAAATTTGAAAAATTGTAGATAGGGGAAGTCTATTTGTTTTTGCACATTTTAATGAAGCTAATGTACCTATAATAACTTCTATATTGAACCTTGCTGCTCATTGCTTAGTACCCACGTTTTATGAGCACATGTACTAACAAGACCCGATTTTACACGCATTTTGATGTCAAAATTTGACATTATGATAAAACCAACATAAAAACTAAAATTTAAGCTGACAAACGTTAAAGCAAATCATTCTGCCCAGTCAACATTTTTTTAATTCTGGTTTAGTATACGTATGGTCGACCAAAGTATTAAAAGTAAAAATTCGGAAGATTGAGACTTAGCAACCTAAAGCCTAGTGCGCACTGAGACTCTGCGTAGATTTAGTGTCGCGAGTCTGTCTCTGTGCCGCCCCGAATCAATGTTGCGATTCAGCCCAGAAGTTGATTTGTTGCAAGAATCGGGTCTACACTGCAAGACACAAAAGCAGCCATTGAAAGTCACATGTACTTTCAATTTATGAATTTCTACCAACATCCAAAATTCAAGATTAACTTAAACCAGATTCTGATAAAATGCAGATCAGACACAAATGAGATCCAACCGAGACGGAGAGCTATGAAAATGAGTTTGAACAAAAAACTCAGTGTGTACTTGGCGTAAGAAGTGAATTGCAAAAAACAAGTTGAATTTTGTAAATTGAACAAGCATATACAAATTATGTATATACTTATTATAAAATCAGAATTGAGAAAATTTGAGAAAAGAAAACTGACATCCTCTCTGACAACAAGTTTATTCAGCAGCAGCTGAGTAAACGAAATTAATGTATGAAATTATATTGGATCCTGTTCGCCTATTTCCAAACAATTCGATTCAATTCAATGTTAAATTATCTTATAAATCATTACGTTTATTGGGAAATATCTGTAAAATAAATAAACAAAAATATAGATACATATTTATTTATAAATTTAGATAAAAGAAAGATAAACTCAATTTCAAAATATAAATTTTCTGAGAAATAATAAGGTTTATTCTAAGATAATTCAGAAAAAATACTTCTAGGTGTCTCGATCAGACGTAATTCTTTAAATCAGCATCAATTATAAGAATAAGCATGATTAATTTACTGAAAAAATCATATACTTAAAAAAAAATTAGACAAGAATTTATACTTAAAAATTTGTTTAATAGTTTGTGTGAATCAGACACCAATTTTTATCTCTTGTTTTTCTATCCTTTTTTCCAACATTACCATCATTATTGTAAAGTTAAGGTCGCAGTTATTTTATTGTTACTCATAGCAACCACGACACTGTACAAAAATAATTAATTATTAACCGCCGAATGTATGTTTTTTAGAATTTTTTTAGATTCAACAAAAATTACTATTTGAGGTATGTATTAAAATAGCTACTAATGCATTTAAGTTGAACTTCGCATTTGTAACCGATTATCACTAATGTCAATTAACTTTAATATATTATTTTTCCACAGCGATAATCTATCAGTGATCCCAAATAATAAGTATCAACCTATTTACTGTCTCAACACTTGCTTTGAAATTGAAACGTAACTTTTTGATAGAATTGTTTATCTCTAGTTCAGTCACTATCGAGTACTCCTACTATCAATTTAGGTATGAATTGTTTGTTGAATTGAATTGATGTCCACATTTTAGTGAATAGTTCAACTATTTAAGAAGATTCATATAAATAATCATGAAGCAATACAGAGATTTACCGTCGCCAGAAAATCTCAACGACTCCACAGACGTTAATTCTAAAAGTAGCTTTAACATTTCTACTTCATCTGAAGATAATAATTTGAGTCAATCCCGAAAAACTTACAGAAGTAAGTCTTTATCTAACATTTCACCTGACAGTTATTCCCCAAGAGACATTCACCGCATTCGAGAGAGACTCTTGAGGTAAATGAAAATTTCATAAATAGTACAGTTTCATTCTGCAATATTAATATTTCAAGAACTAACTCCCGTGTTGAACGAGCTACAATTAAAAACTTTACTGGGAAACAAAAACTGACCTTAACTTCATTGGCTTTGGTTGACTTTATCAGTTTCTGTTCAATGTCGATTATGGCACCATTTTTCCCAAGGGAAGCAGCAGAAAAGGGTTTGTCAGATACTTTGTCAGGATTTATTTTTAGTTTTTATGCTTTGGTGATGTTTTTGACGTCTCCAATATTTGGAAAAATTGTAAGTAAAGCTAAAAATAATAACAAAGAAAGAAGCAGATTAATTTTTCAGATTCCAAAATTTGGAACCAAAGTTCTTTTCTTGTCAGGAATGCTTGTAGCTGGTGCTTGCAATTTATTATTTGCGTGAGTTGCATTCACATTTTATTTCCGGATTAACAAGTTCTTGTTACAGAACTCTCGAATACGTCACTAATTATACGTTATTTACAACTTTTTGTATTGTAATCAGAGGTTTTGAAGCTTTAGGTGCTAGTGCTTTTTCAACTGCTAGTTATGTATTTGTTGTCAACACTTTCCCTCAAAATATAGGCTCAGTTTTAGTAAGTTATTTTAATTTTCATAAAAAAATTCATTTATTTTTTCAGGGCATATTAGAAACCTTTGTGGGGTTGGGAATGAGTACAGGTCCAGCTTTAGGAGGTGTACTCTATTCGGTATATTTTTAGTGTATATCAATTAATAAGAAATTTATGTGCATATTATACTTCTAGACAGTTAGGGGGCTTCAGTTTGCCATTTTTCACTTTAGGAGTTACAATGATCGTGTTTGTCCCCTTGAATATTTGGATGTTACCAGTCGTTGAAGGTATTCATTCTAGTTCTACTTCTATTCCTTTGATATATTTTTCTCATTCTAGACTGTAGCATTGCCAACAGACCCCCTTCCATATGCAGACTTATTAAAGTCCCAACTGTTGTGATTACAAGTCTTGTAGTTATAATCGTATCAAGTTCGTGGGCTTTTTTAGATCCCACATTAGAACCACATTTAAGACAATTTAACTTAACTCCCGAAAAAATAGGTTTGATATTTTTACTCTTCTCTGGCCTTTACGGCATATCGAGTCCAGCTTGGGGGTGGTTAGCTGATAAAGTAAATAACCATTGGTCTATGATGGTTGTAGGTCTGTTCATGTGTACCGCCGGATTGCTATTACTAGGACCATGTCCATACATTCCTTTTCTTAAAAGGTACAAAGTGAAAATTTTGTATTATTCAATAATTTTCTTCTTTCAGTTCTCTTTGGTTGAATTTAGTGGCACTGTCAATTTTAGGAATCTCTGTCGCTTTAGCGCTGTTACCTACATTTCAAGGATTACTTAACAGTGCCATGTGAGTAGAACAACATAGTATGTTTTATTATAACTACTTTAATAATGCAGACAAAGCGGTTGTGGTGATACTCTCTCAACATACAGTATGGTAGCAGGAGTTTGGTCATGTGTTTACTCTTTAGGAGAAGTAATAGGCCCATCTTTAGGAGGATTTCTCCTTCAACACTATGGATTTCCAATTACTTCAACTATTATGGCTAGTATGATTTTATGCCTGGTTTGTATGTAAACCATTGCGTTAATTTTTATTGTTGGTTCATATTTAAGGCTATATTAGCATTCCTGTTTTTCATTTTTGAAAACAATTACTGTCAAAATCAAGATAATTCTTCTGACAGTGGTATTAGTGAATCATGGAGAGGATCACCTAGTGAGGCAGATTCTTCAGAAACAACTCCTCTTATTCTTACTACAATTGAAGCTGGATACAGGATGTATACCGAAGAAAAAATACAGTATTATGGGAAAAGTAGAAAACTCGATAATGAAGTAAAAATAAATTATTGTTTGGTATCTAGTAAACTTGATATCTTTTTTCTATTCAGATGGGCCATACTGACAATAATCAGGTAACTGATATTAGGGGAACAATAGCGATAACTGCTAAAGGAGCTTGTGAAGTTTAATGTTTTTTAATTTATGGAGACCTTTGGATTTTTTTATCAAAGATTACATTTGTGATTTAATAAATCAATGAATAAATGTTTTTTAATGGAAAAAAATTAATTACTTACAAACAAATAAACTGAAATTTATATTTAAACATGTATCCCTTCAAATGACTTTTACGAATTTTTTTAATGTGTTGATCCGTTTGTGAGCAAAATTGTTCAAAAATAACTCAAGATGGCATTTGAAAAAAAAAAGAACCTGCAAAAAATAAAAAATCCTATTATTTAGCAGAAAAACTATGTTTCCAAATGCATTTATTATATATACTTATTTGCCATTGACCAAGCAAGAAAATGAGCAAATTTATGTCCACCGGTGCTTAGAATTTTTATATATATATATAAAATGAACTCACATTCTTGTGAAACTCCAGTTTCCACAAATTGAAAACGTAACAGAAATGAAATCAAATTGGAAACAAAGTAAACAAACACAACACTTCCGCCGTTGCCAACATCTAGCAACAAAATAACTCAAATGGGGAGAGACCATTTCTATAGCAATGTAAGAAATAAGTTACATTTTAGAAATATTTTTTTTTTAATTGGTAGACAGAAGACATGTTCAGAAAAATGTCTTTTTTTGTAATATAAATAATTTTAAATGAAAATAAAATTTCTCTATATATGGGAAAAAAAAACTCTCCACTCCACTAAAAATTGGGATAAATGTTTGCTAAGTTGGTACTTCATTTCTTTAAGTAGGTGTAGCACCTTAGATTCTAGTGAGAAATATTTGCACCACATCATTTTAAAGAATTTGAGGTTGAGTTGATAACGCAAATGAAGAAAAAAACTGTCAGACAGAGACGTCAAAAAACGTCAAGCTAGTTAAAAAAATTATGCCAACTTATGTTAATGAAATTCACTGAACAAATTTAATTATTCATTCAATCTAATAGCAATAAATTCTCTAAATTTCAAATTTTTAGTGGGCAGTTTATTTTTTCCCACATGTAACTTGGTTGTGTGTCTTGAGACATTTATTTTGAGTTCTTCTTTCACACATTACATTTGACCCATGAAGAAATATTTAATTATTTATATAGCGTTTTTCTGATAGAAACTGTGTATACTGAATTCAATTAATTTTTTCCAATAAAAAACTAAAATTTTAAGTCCAAAAATATAATTCCAATTCCATAAATAATTCAGGTGCATAATGATTCAAATTATGAAATTCATACTTTAGTTGCCAACTGCGCAAAAACACCTGACACAGCACTGTTGGCTGTTTTCTATTGGATAAAGTTTGAGAGAACAGTCGCACTTGTTGTTATTAGTCTAAGCGATGTTGCACGATTTAACAATACATTATTAATTTTTATAAATAAGGCACTGAATTATGAAAACTTGAATAAAAGTCGATATTTAGGAAAACACAGCAAAAATTTCATTTCCATCTGTTTTATCCATTATATACTTACTTTTATGTTTTTAAATTGTTCAAAGCGATATGACAATGCAGTTCATTAAAATGTCAGGTTGTCAATTTTCGATATGAACAAATAATTTTTTACGAATATTATGAATGAATTTTAATTCTATAACGAATGCTTTAATATAAAACTGTAGTGGTTAGTCGAAAGTTGATAATAATTTATGATATAAAAATTTTTCAAGGTGAGTCAAAGTTAGGTTAGGATTTTACCGACAGTTTACAATTGAATTATAGAATATCGAATTAATGTAATATTTCTAACTGTTTGTAGGATGTGGTGCCAGCTATTTATTATAACAGTCTTAATTCAGTCACATCTAATTTTACAAGGAAATTGTAGAATGAAAAAATCAAAATCGGTTACAACTTTGTTAGAAGCAAAATGGGAAGCAACTTCTTTAGCTTTAGAAGTTGTTGAATATTTGGGTGATGAAAACGAAGACTTTTTTTGGAGTTTCATTAATTCAATATCTAATTTGAATCCTCCACTAGTTACTATAGGTGAGCATTATGTGTACCACTATTTTATTTACTTCTAATGATTTGAATATTTTAGAAAATGATAAAGAAAGATATACTATTTTAATGGACCATGCATCTAAATTGTTAACATTATCTGAATTATCAGTATTGAAGTTGGGATTATCCCTACATATTTATTCACCTAAAGTGCAAATGTTCAGGCAGATTGCTGATGGGAAGAATTTACCTGATTGTTCAGCAGTGGTTGATATTGGAGGAACTTTTACCTGCAGTGTTGAGGAAATCAGAAAACTTATCGAAAATGTATAAAATTAGTAGTAGTAAATTATAATAATAATTATAATTCACTTATTGTAGTATGACGAGAAAAGTACAGTAGAAGTATATGATGTAGACACGCATTATCCAGGGTCAGAGAATAGAAGCAAAGTAGCTATACTTTATGGTGAATTAGGAACCAAAGAATTTTCAAAGTTTCATAATGTTTTAAAACAAGTGGCGGAAGAAGGCAGCATTGACTATATAATTCGCCATTACTTACAAGTAATTGTGTTCATAGTATACTCGGGTGATTTTTCTCTTGTTTTTATAGAATCCAAGTACCAAAAAATTAAGACTATCAGGATATGGAGTTGAACTTCAAATGAAATCAACTGAATATAAAGTTCAAGACGATACTGAGCTCCATGATGACCCTTCATCAGAAGAATCATCCCAAGAAGAAGAAGAAGTCGAAATTGAAGGCTTTGACTTTAAAAAACTCAAGTAATTAATTCATGACTTATGTTTTAAACGATATAATGATGTTTTTTCCAGAACTTTGTTTCCTGATTTAAAAAAAGACTTAGATAAATTCAAACAATATCTTGAAGAAACTTCAAATGAAATGGCGCCACTTAAGGTTTGGCAATTTCAAGAACTTAGTTTACAAGCAGCTGAACGTATAATGAGCGCTCCTAAAGAAGAGTCTCTGAAAGTTTTCACAAATATTGCTCAGAATTTTCCAATGCAAGCTAAAGGTCTTGTCAAAACTGTCGTCAATTCGAATTTAAAAAAAGAAATGAAATTAAACTCTGACATTTTTGCTTCGACGTTAAATCTTCAACCATCTGATACTGCTCTTTTTATAAATGGGATGTTCTATGATGTTGATTTAGTTGATGTTTATGGAATTCTTGATGTTTTGAGACAAGAGTTAAGAACGATGGAAGGTCTTTATAAGATTGGCATAGAAAACAATAAATTGAGTTCATTACTTGCATTAGACTTTTCTGATAGTGGAGCTAATCAAGAATTTGCTATTGATATAAGAGATAGTGCTGTCAACTGGATAAATGATGTAGAAAGCGATTTAAAATACAATAGATGGCCTTCTAGTGTAATGGAATTGTTAAGACCTACATTTCCGGGAATGATTCGTCAAGTTAGAAAAAATTTATTCAATCTTATTTTGATTATAGATCCGACGGAGCCCAAGTCTAGAGATCTTGTAAAACTTTTAGAGTCTTTTGTGGTTCATACTGCTCCTTTACGAGTTGGCATTGTTTTTGCTGTTGATGCATCTACGAAACTTTCAGGACTTAAAGATGCAGGTGTTGCTATGCAGTGTGTTTTTAATTATGTCTCACAAAAAAAGAGCCCACTGGCGGCTCTTAGTTTCATTAAAACTGTCTTAGGAGCAGCTGAAGATATAGTAACTGTAGACAATGTGAAAAATGAATTGAAAAAACAATTTGGTGACGAGTATTTAGATGTTTTAGGCGAAGATTCTGATTACGATTTTGGTCGCCAATTATCTCTTGATTTTATCCAACGCACTGGTCAACGAGTACTTCCACAAGCTCTTCTTAACGGAATTCCACTTCCGAGTAATAGTTTAACCATGGATGATTTTGAAGAAGTCGTTCTTCAAGAAGTTATGTCGCAAACTTCTTCTCTTCAAAAAGCTGTATATCGCGGTAAATTAACCGATTCTGATGATGTTGTTGAATATTTGATGAATCAGCCTAATGTTATGCCACGTTTAAATGAGAAAGTTCTCAATAAGGATCAGTCGTTATATTTGGATATGACCGGAACTGCAAGTTCTAGTATGAAAGTAGAAGATTTAGCAAAATTGTCCCCGAGAGATATGACAGCCACTGCTATTGATAATTTGAGATATTTCTACGTTCCAAAGAAAGGGAAGCAACTCCATACCATGACTTACTGGGTTGTGGGAGACTTGAAGTTTCTTGAATCAAGAGAATTGCTTCTAGCTGCTTTGGAACATGCCGTAAGTTTTGACTCACTATTAAACATAGCGTCACTTTTACTCTGAAGTAAATTTTGCTGGTGTAAGTGTGTCTGTGATTAGAACATAGACGTAGTGAATGGACTGAGTATTCCCTATTCTGTTGTGATATGAATATGGACTTACTCTAGCAAAATTTGTAAAATTCGCACTAAGAACTGAATGCTCACACAAATGAATTTTATATTTTAGAAATCTGAAAATCATGTCCGAGTCACATTCCTGCCAAACGTTAGCGGTGCTATGAAAAATATGCTCAATAAATTAGTCTTAACCGCTCTCAATGAATTTCCCCCTGACAAAGCCTTAGATTATGTTTTATCTTTACTAAGAGAGGATAAGGCATCTATGGAATTGGAGTCAGGTGGACGTCTTAAATTTCCCGTAAGTTCTTATTTGATTTATTTATTTTTCAGTAATTTAATATTTGCAGCCTGAATTTTCGGGTAAAGTTAATACTCATGAACTCGATTTGAAAATGTTAAGAGTTTATAGCAGGCGTGTTTTGAAATTAAATGCTGGTGAAAGAGCTTTAGTGGCCAATGGGCGTCTTATAGGTCCTTTTGAGGCTGACGAAAGCTTTACAACGGAAGATTTTGCATTGTTAGAAAGATACAGCTCAGTAACATATTTGGAAAAAATTAATAAAGCCTTGGAAAGCAGTTCAGACGATGATGATGGTACTTTTTTTTATTTCAAAGTTAACATTCCAATTTTTTTTTTCTAGAAATTAGAAGTAATGCTTTTCTCAAAATTGTATCTTTGCTTGTGTCCAGACCTCAAACTCGAACAAGATTTGATATTACATTCAATGGTGATGAATATTCAGTGTTAAAAATACCACCAACTCATCCAGATAAAGTTGCTTTTGATATTGTGGCTGTAGTGGATCCAGTGTCAAGAGGAGCGCAGAAATTAGGTCCCATTTTGCAAGTTTTACAAGAAGTTCTTAATGTGAACATTCGAGTTTTTCTAAACAGTGTAGAGAAAAATAGTGATATGCCAGTCAAAAGGTTGGTTAATTTTTAAAATTTAATCGTTAATTTATGACAAATTTTAGTTTTTATCGATTTGTTCTGGAACCAGAAATTCAGTTTACTGAAGATGGTAAACAAACTGCGGGTCCAATTGCACGTTTCAATAATATGCCAGCGTCACCTTTACTCACACAAAATTATCATGTCCCTGAAAATTGGTTAGTTGAAGTTGTAAGATCCGTTTATGATCTTGATAATATCAGACTTGAAGATGTTGATAGTAATGTCCATAGGTATAATTAAACACACTCTCAAACAAATCATAAATAATTGTTAAATTTTACAGTGAATATGAATTGGAATATCTATTACTTGAAGGTCACTGTTTTGAGGCTACCACTGGTAGCCCTCCACGAGGTTTACAGATTACTTTAGGCACAGAAAGGGAACCTGTTAAGGTGGACACGATAGTAATGGCGAATTTGGGATATTTTCAACTGAAAGCTAATCCTGGCGCTTGGATTCTGAGGCTGCGTCAAGGCAGGAGTGCCGAAATCTATGACATCGTCAGGTTAGGAAAACAAATAAATGTTTTTATGCAAAAATTACAAATATGGTTACATTTTAAAGTTATTCAACTTTCTACATTTTTTTTTTAATACAATGACCCGAAAAAATGTTATATTAAGTTTGAAATCTTTTCTTTAAAGTTATAATAATTTTATTTTTCTGATTTCTCCAGTCTTTGTGAAAATTTTTGAAAAATTTTTAATGAGTATATATACTCAGATATTTGTTTTTTTTTTTGTTTTGATTCCTAATATGGGATCCCATATAGCAATAATACTAATATTTTTCGTTGCAGTCATGATGGAACTGACACCCCTGCAAATTCTTCCGATATCAAAGTACTAATCAGTTCTTGGAGATCTCACATTGTCAAGTTACGAGTACAAAAGAAACCTGATAAGTTTAACATGGATTTATTATCGGAAGAAGAACCAAATTCAGGAATTTGGAATTCAATTACAAGGTAGGAATATTATTTCATATATTTAAATTAATAAAATTTTGCATGACATGTAGATTGCTGTTGCATGCACTCAGAACAGTCAGAAGGTGATTATTTCATAATGTTTAATTTTTGTAGAAAACTTTTATTTTTACGTATTTATATTTTGCAGTTCATTTAGCAAAAACGAAGATGAGGCTGAAGAAAAATTAAACATATTTTCCTTAGCATCTGGACATCTCTATGAACGGTTTCTACGAATAATGATGCTTTCAGTGTTGAAACACACAAAAAGTCCTGTAAAGTTTTGGTTTTTGAAAAATTATCTATCTCCTCAGATTAAAGTAAGTTTTGATTTGATAATATTTGAATATATATAGTTTTTATTTTCTAGGATTTTCTTCCTTATATGGCAAAAGTATACGGTTTTGAGTATGAATTAGTTCAATACAAATGGCCAAGATGGCTCCATCAACAAACAGAGAAACAAAGAATAATCTGGGGTTATAAAATTCTTTTCTTGGATGTACTTTTCCCATTGGATGTGAAAAAGATTATTTTTGTTGATGCAGATCAAGTCGTTAGAACTGACTTGAAAGAATTGCAAGAATTAGATTTAAATGGTGCTCCATACGGATATACTCCATTTTGCGATTCTAGAAAAGAAATGGATGGTTTCCGGTTTTGGAAACACGGATACTGGAAAAATCATTTGCAAGGACGTAAATATCATATTTCCGCATTGTATGTTGTTGATTTGAAAAGATTTAGAAGAATTGCTGCGGGTGATAGACTTAGAGGACAATATCAAGCTCTGAGTCAAGATCCTAATAGTTTATCAAATTTAGATCAAGATTTACCTAATAATATGATTCATCAAGTATCTATTAAATCTCTTCCTCAAGAGTGGTTGTGGTGTGAAACTTGGTGTGATGATGAATCCAAAGCGAGAGCGAAAACTATCGATTTAGTAAGTAGAATTGTCAAAATAATTCTGACTGATTAAAACCTTTAACTTAGTGTAACAATCCAATGACAAAAGAAGCTAAGTTAACAGCTGCTATGCGAATATTACCAGAATGGAAAGGTTACGACGAGGAAATCAGAGAATTGCAAAAGAAAATTGATTCAGGGTTGTTAGATGCAGATCCAGCGGATCATATACAAGGTGAGTAGAATCACATTATAACTATAGTTATTTTATTTGACTTTGTCTGGTCTGGTCAGAATGGGAGAGAAGCGACTCAGTGCTTAAGAGAAATACAAAGCACACTAGGAGTAAAAAATGATTTTACAGTGATACAGTATTAAAACAATCAATGTTTTGCCAGTGCGAAGTTTTACTTCTTTCAAACGTTTATTAAAGATCATAGTTCAATATCAACGGTGATTTATTTATTTACGACTCAGTTTCTTTGGAATGTATTGTATTTTTCTAAGCATGTGTTTGGTTGCTTCAATCCATTTTATGATCAGACTGGACAACGTCAAATAAAAATAGTATAGATCCTAAACAACGTTTATAATTTTTAGAAACGACTGATAGGCATACTGAATTATGATCACGATTTAAATGAATTTTATTAGGTTTGTTTATGTACAGTAATTTTTTTTCTAATAAATAAGTTTTAAATGTGATAAAGTTTATTTAATAACAGTTTAGGTACATTTTGTTTTCTTAGATTAATAAAAAAAGAGTCACAGAAATTTTTGGATACTGTTATGTCCAGCCGTCTTTGAAATTAACCACATTCGTAAATTTGTGTCTTAGTTCTACAAATGTTACATTTAACATAGCAGCAGTTATAATATTTGCATTGACATCTTTCTAATTTCTCTTCAATTATAGTTCTATAGCCTCTGCCACAACAAAGGCGGCGGCAACTGTTAGTACCATCGGTTGTTACGTTGCATTTACTGAAATATAGAGAATCACTTTCATAGTTTCTTTCACTGCTTTTTAAATAATCATATTAATGATTTGTTTGCATGGATATATTTAGGCTAATTTGGTTTTTATCTTTATATTGTGTTGTCACCGACGATAGGTAAATAAGTAACTGGTGCTCTAAGGTTAAGTCAGTAACTCACACCTCAAGAGTACGTGCGTAGCAAACAGTTATTTTGGTTGGATTTCAAATTGTCAAACATTCTAACAATAAGCGATTTTTAGGAGCTTGTGGTACCCAGTCTCGAACTCTCCTGCCGATCTCGACTAGTAAATGATTCTTACCGTCCTTATTGCTTAATAAGTATTTAAATAATAACTAGAAGCGAGCGAATCAACATAGTTTGATACTAGTTAATATCCACCTCTCGAAATGGTCCTGGCATTTTTTTTAAATTCCATGAGGTGTAAATTTCTCACATGCCTAGCTGTCGTCAATGACAACATGATTATCCAAAAAATTAACTTCTACTATAGAAATATGTGAATAATACTATTACTAAGGGAGTGGAAAAGTAAATATTTTTGATGAACTTACCGACCCACTGTTCCAAAACTTCCTAGTTTTTTGTCTCTTGTACAATAATCTGGTGATTTTGAAAGATAAAATAGTTCGCTTATTCGTTTCTTTCCCAAATCTCCTTCGATATATTGTCTGGACACTTCTTTAGCGTTTGTATAATGTATTAAAAGCCGTCTTCCAATTTCGGCCATAGGTGGCAAACCTTTCCAACATGTTTTAATATTACAAGAACCAGAAACCCCATGACATTTGCATTGAGTTTGCAAACTATCAACAGTTATCTGAAATAATCAAAGGTAAAATTGTTATTGATTGTTGTATAAAATACTTTTCTGCCAATTCGACTATTGTGTAAATTAACAGCAGCTATATCCTCTTTTGATAGAATATTCTTCCTTTCCTCAAAGTTTCTTCTTCGCTTTCTTGTTTTGGCAACATCTGCTTTTTCTACATTATCGATAAAACGTTTAACGAAATTTACTCCCCATTGTATGTTATCGCCGCATCCGCCCCAGTGAAAATTATTGTTATGGGGTACATTAGGTCTAGACGCACACGTGCAATGATACAAAGTTCCACTGGCGCAAGCACGTGCCAGTGTGTGAATTAAAGCAGACGAGCTTATAGCATAAACGTAAGCTTGTTCTCTTGTTGCTGTAATTGATAATAAAATTTAAAATTTTATTGAATCACTGTGATTCTAGAAAGAATTTTCTAAGAGATTGGTAAAGGAACTGCGTAGTTACAATCGAAAGGATGCTTTCGTTAAGCAAAATCAAACGTGACTGGATTTTTGAACCCTCCAAACAATCAAGGCGGGGATTTTAATTCACTTTACCTCTTGTTAAATCAGGGGTGAGATAAGGAGCTGTTGTTATAGATGAGCAATTCCATCTCCGGTCTTGAAAAATTGTTTGGCAAGTCTCAGCCGCTAAATTAGCTGCTTTTTGTACGTGAGGCATTGCTCTGAGATAATTTCGACACAGTTTTGCTTGAAGTTTAGTTAAACCGAATTTTCTTCTTGCTAAACTGCAAGGCGAGCGAAAACTTGAACGAATATTTCTTGGATCATTTTCAGCAAATGAAGTTAAATTCCATTCAAGTCTCGAATGTTGAAGTGAACTGAAAGTAACATAAAAAAATCAAATCCAAGTTGTAAATTCTAATAAGCTTTGTTAAAACTCTGATTTGGATTGCATCTGCAAGCTTGCATATGAAAGCTTCAATCAGTATGCATAAGCTATCAATACAAGCTTTGAAGCTCCGCTGCACTTCAACTCGGGTAAACCGTCTAATTGTGTTGTCAGCATATATTTACCAATTTTAGAATTTTTACATACAAAATGAAATTGTCTTTTGTTAGAGTAAATTATTATCTTTATTTTCATCCTGTCTTTAGTCTTTGAAAATGTTGAAAAGTAAATAAGGGTGTGCGTTTAAATAATAATCGTAAAAATCTATATAACACATTACCACATTAGATATAAAAGTTCAAACATATGCAAGCAATAAACATTCTTTTCTTGCTCCACCCTACGATACGACAAAATATAATACAAGTTTCAATGCTGCGGTTCCACCTTCTTTTTATTATCATTGTGCCGACAGAGAAGATGAGCGTATTAATACTTGTTTTATGGTTGGAAATTTTTTCTGTAGGTGTGTATATACCTATAAATGACTTCGTGTTATAGTCTGTGTTATGAAATTAAAGGAAATACCATGGGGGTAAAAATCTTGCTAGTAAGGGCGACTACTGATCGCGTGAACGTACTTCACTCTATAATTATCGTTTGATAATATCGTTCAGGTAAGTCGAGAGGGCGCCTATTAATTGTAGTCGTGGTGGCGAAGGGCCACCGCCTTTATTTACTTATTTTGAAAAAAGAATCTCTACATTTTTGGTAGTGAATAAACACTTAGTAGCTTATTAGATAGCTATCACACAATTATACATGGCTCATTACTTGTAAACAGTGGCGGAACAAAGGAAGAATCCCATTTAAAAAGGTTGGCCATCAGTGTGCCCACAGTAAAATCGATAATTGTTACATTTGGTGTATCTTTGACTTGCCTAGATTTGTGAAATATATTTAAATTCATATTAACTGTTTTTAAAACCACGCCTCTAAAGTTTGGAAGAACATAAGATAGAAAATTATGGAGCATTTAAAAAATTAAAGTTCCGCCACTGCTTATAAATACAAAACGTGCAATGCAAAATCCATAATTTAATTAATTCTTATATTTATAAACTATGAAAGAAAATTTAACAATTCTACTTACAGCCAACGAATAGAAGAAGCTTGATCACACAGAATAACGAAAAATATTAAAAAATAAATTAAATAATAAATTTTCATTTTGTGGAAGATTCTTTAATTAGAAAGATTTTTTTCAATTTTTATTTTTAATGAAGGTTGATTCTCAGCAAAGGTTGGTGAAAGACTGAGTCGAAACGTAAAGCTCTGAACATTTCAAACTTGTGCGGAGCTTTTACGCAGCGATTCCGCTGCCACTAACTTATTTACAAAAAATCTGATTTTAACATGGTCTTTTCCAAAATATTCCCAAGAGAAACCGTTTCCGAAGTCGAGCCTTTCAAATAAAGTGCAGTGAATTTTTTGATAAGAAAAACAAGATTTTTTGTTTATTTGTATATTAAAAAAGCGATACTTTTTTCTAAAAGTATAAGTAAATCTTCTAGGTATTAATATTAAAAAACAGTTGAAAAGTGAAATAATCCTTACTATTAGATGTCAATTATAACATAGACTTCGAATTTCTTATTATCGGGTTCATTTATGATTTGCATAGCTGAATAAGTAATAGCTTTGACTTCAGTTCCTTGAGGATGTTTCCCTAGAGTGAACTCTTCCCCATAACACTTACATTTGATTTTCATTTCCTCATCCTCTGTTAAAAATTCAGTAATGACCAATTTACTACAAATTAAATAAGGGTCACAACTAAATAAAAACAAAAGTTCGTCTAGGAAATGGAAAAGCAGACTGTCTAAATCATGCCCTGTAGCTTCAATTTCTGAGCATTGTTTAATTTCAACTGTTGATAGATCAGTCATATAACCAAACATTGCGAGACCACATTGTTCAAAGGCTTCCTGTAAGCTGTCACCCCAAGCATGTAATCTAGAAATTCTATACATAAAGAAAAACACTTGGATAGAGTGCTTTACTTACTGTACATCTGCGGTATGATCTAAGTCTAGAAATAGAAGTATATGAATAAATATTTGCTGAATTTTTCAAAGGCTTACATTCGTATTTACAAGAGGGTAAGGTAAGTTCTTCTTTTGTAAAACCTGACATGGTTTAGTAGTAATTTTTTAGATTAGTTATTCACATATAACCTAAAAAATCGCATTTTGACAGTAGTTCTAATAGCAGTGTCAGAGTAGGGATTTATGCGCGTGCCTACTGAACAAAATTTTCACCATTAGCGGCTCGTTTATGATTTAAAGTGAAAGATCATTCGAAAAATCTAATCAGTTGTAATGATGCTGAATTGATTTGTGGTGACTACTGTGTATTCTTAATAATTTAGCAGAAATGAGCATCTGTCATTGTGACAGTTGACTTGATTTTATAGGTTAAGTACACACATATTTACGAAAACGTCAGATAAAAATTTTTACGGTCTTTTAATGCATTTTTGAGGCCGATAAATGCATGACAACTAAAGAATTTTAGTGTTTTTTTTTGTAGAAAAACAAGTACTTCTATAATTCTATGTTACGCATTTTGATTTTAATTCATTTTCTAATATTTGTTTTTGGTGGGGAAAGATACTTACCTTTTTCTGGCAGAATTGGATAATGTCACTTCTTAATAAAATTGATTTGATGATTATCCTAAATAACAAAATTAAAATGTAAAATCATGCCAAAAGGAAGGTGTTTAAAAAGCAAAAACTAAAAATAATCAGCAAAATGTAAGACATAAACAATAAAAACTGAACTTTTATGAAACAAAAACTCTCCCGAAATGCTCTTTATTGTCAACTGTACTATCAACAACATTAAACAGTACTAGTTTGAATTTTTTATTTTCTCGTTTTTCAATATTATAATACTTTTCACTAATAAAAAAACTTTCAACCTTAACTCAATAATTTTGGGCTTTATAGATTAGTTTTTTTATATTAAATTCCTGCAACTTTAGCTTAACTTCTATACATCATCATACAACGTTTCCACAAAAATACCTCCATGGAAGAATAAAAGAAATAATTCAAATATGCTCAATCTTCCAATCATTTCAGTAGCAAGTATCTGACTATAATCGTTGCATATTACAATTTTTTTTTGGTGTTGAGGACAGTGATTTTTTCAATTGAAAAACAATACAAGAAAATGGGTATTTCTTGAATTACAATAATTTAGGTACACTTAAGTATACATATTTACAGATGAAATGGCGTCATATAAAATCTGGTCGTCCCAGTTGTTATCATTAAGTCTTACTTAAAATACTTATAGTAATACCTATGTACATTTATAACAATATTTTTGTTTTTTTTTAATTCTTAGAAAAATGTTTATTCAGTCATTGACACGTATTTTAGTTCTTGAAAAAAATATATTTTTGTTAAATTGATGCAAACAAAATTTTGAATATTTAATTAGCAATGAAATTGCTTCACACTGACCGAACATAGACCGGTTCTGACGCACAAGTGCATTTTGATTTATATTCAATCAGGGCATTTAACATGTGTCAAATCACTAAAAGAGTCAAAGCAAGTGCTACTTTGATTCAATCATTCATTCCTTGCGCTTTTGAAAATTGCATTACATCTACATTAAAATATTTACGAAAGATCTTTATCTCTTCCTAAATTAAACAAAAATATATTCAACTATTATCTGAATGTAACAACAACAACGCTAGCACTAGCAACAATAAGTATATATTCTGTAACATTAACAACAATTACAACAATGCAAAGCAGAGCAAATGTAAATTCTTGCATGTGTGTCATGCTAAATTCTTTTCAATTATTGCATAATTCATCGGCAACATATCAATGATTCTATAAAGGTTCCATGTTGAAATATAGAATCCATTTTGCATTGTTGAAGGCATTTACATTGATTCTTGAGCCGTATTTGAAATGGAACGTATTCATTTTAAAATAACCATGCGGATCCTAAACCGGGCCAATATAAAACCGGAGCAATAAATGCAACAGAAAAAATAAATGAAACTGGTTACTATATAGCAACGTTTCGAGTCAGATACTTGCAGGGGTAATTTGTGGTAATATTTTGGCACATATCATAGAATACAAATTGTACACAACAAAAATAGTTTTAGACAACGAATCTAAACCATTCACTTGACAATTTTTATCAATGAAACATTTGAATTTCCAACTAGAAGGAATCAAATAAGTTATTTTGATGGAAACGATGTGAAATTTACAAATGGTTTTTATAAATCGGTACAAAGACATGCTTGTCGATTATGAGAAGAACAATTTACACACATTTTCATATTGCATTACAAGGCTTTGCGGTCTACAAAACTAGAATTCAATGAATGAACCACAGAACGTTCCGAAACCAGCTCAACGTTTCGTGCCCGTCATCAGGATCATGACGTCTTGTGATTCGCCCATTAGAATCTACAGCGTATACCCGTCTTTTTTTCTTAAATATTAAAAAAATCAGACAAAATGTGTTTGATAATTAGGTGTTAATGGAATATACATTAGTTGAAGTGTTTAATGGACAATGGCGAAATTTAGTTTCTACTAATCCCGATGTCCTCTACCAGATTCAACATGTGATGGCGGTGGTCCCAGGACGGTCTCGACTTTGTCCATTGAATTATAGAATCAAGCATGTCTTCGTATGGTCTTAGCGTTTGCAGAGATCTCTAACGAACACAGCTAGTAACATGAGACCACTAGCGACACTCTCGCATTGCGGACGAATCTAGACCTTAGCTACTTAGAGTCGTTCCCAATTATGTACCATAATTTTACAATATATGTATATATTTTGATTTCTGTACTAAAACATACGCACACAAACATTTTTCACATTTTTCTTAAGAGTACAACGTGGACCTGACGTTTGTTTCCGAAATAAAACATTTCTATGGCAAGTATCAGCAGCAGACGGTTCTTCGCAGCTGTCGCTTCTTACAATTTAACAGTTTTCTTTAAACGTTAACATATAAGTATATAATAATATACGAATTTTACCCTGATTCAAATTATTATACAAACGAGCGACACCTGAAAACCGCTACCACTGATTTTGTAAAACCAAAGTTCATTTAGAAAGCTGAAGAAATTTGAAACAGAACGCAATTTTCAAAACTGAAAAAAATTGCTTCGCTCACTAAATGAACTCTTACAGAATGGTCGGACCGCTGCCATTTTGTATATTCCTAGCAGTTTTAATGGACAGAGTTACTTCTTTGTTTTGTAGTTTGTGCTTAGAGTGATCACGGTACAGGTTTTATATAATTTTGACAAAATGGCAGCTACTTCTAGGAGAAAAACTCATTTTACACTGAAGAAAAAAATGTGTTTGTGTGAATAGGGGTGTCGCCAGGGGCACGTTTTCGTATAAAATGAGTTTTGCACATTAAAAACCTTAAAATTAAGAATACGCTGAACACAATTTTTCTCAAAGCTGTCGTGAACAAACTGAATATATAAAGGGTGGGAGTAGCCGCACAAGGAAAGTCATCTGTTGATATGAAGAAGTTGTGCCGTTTGTCGTTGACGTCTGAGTCTGTTTTTTTTTTGTTTAAAATAACACTATCAGTTGGTATCACTAAGCACTCATAAAATATATATGATGGCAGTCGGGAAACATTCTTGCACAAAACTAAAAATGGTGTTCTCTCTATCAGAAGTATAATTGCAGCTACGTTATGATCCGTTCGAACTGGCTACGCTCCAATAACTACAAGATCTCACATTTAACAATATTTTACTCCGATTGGTTCTGCATTTACGTCTAGGTATTTTTTTTGCCAAATTAGTTGTTAACTAAGAGATAAACGTAAATTGTACATCAACAAAGAGTATCATAATCGCAACTAGGTGACTGCTTTGTGGCTGATTCGTAAGTATATGAGATTTTAGAGTGGAGATGGCGGTTTTTGGACAAACGACTCGTTTACTCTTATCCTAACTGTTCTGCATACAAGTGTTGTGGAAAAACTGAAAGAACAATAACAATAGTTGTATTCGTAATTGAACTCCCTTCGATTTACATTATTCTGGGCTTTCAGCAATGTGACCGCTATGGGAGTTCTTGCAAAATTTAATAACATCAACAATTTAGTTAAATCCTCTCACTGAGTTGTTTCACGGCCGGAATGTAGATAGAAAAACTAACAAAACTCCTCGCATTATATCCGTCTTTGATCTATATAATTCGATTTAAAAGTAATGCACGCTTCACAAAAAACGTATTGCAACAAAGTTATCCTGTAGTATCAAAATAAATCAATAAAAATTAGTAAATATCTTCAACATCAACAATATTATATAGTCTTCATTATATACTTCGCAACAGCCATTAGACAAATGAGAGTCAGGTAATACCAATCTCTGTTCTTTTCTTTTTTTCAACTTACTGAAAAATCCAAACAACTTTTTGGTTATTTCAAAACTTATAATTGACTTGTGCATCGGTATTTTTCTGACCCCACATTTACACCGCAGTCCTAGACAAATTCTATGTGCATAAAGATATAATTCTTCTAAAAAAGTCCTTCCGCCTCTTGTGGTCTGTTCATTTGGAAAAATTCAACTAAATGGAGAAAGAAAAGTGAATGCAAATTAATATTTTCTTAGTTTAGTAAAAAACAAGTAAACATTGTGGAAACGTATCACAGCAATAAAATGTTTAGCGAGCTGCGTTTTATTATTTTTGTTCGAAATGGGAATAATAGAACGGTCTCCAATTAATTGTGAAAACTGGATTCGGAAATGACATTTTTGTTGAATAAGTATAAAATTAAAATTGAAACTCATGAAAAATGAAAGCCAATTTAAAATATGTTTCTTTGCTGAAGTAATTAATTCCGCATAACTTTGAATAAATTTAAGAAAATTAAATTTTATTTGAGCCATTTATTTTTTACTTGAAATTTATTTTATTTAATTTGAGCCCAGATTATTGTACTTTGTCTTTTTTTGTTTTTTTTATGTCTCAGTTTTTTAAGTAGATTTCAATTTAACTAAAAGTCTTTAATTACTGTCAGTTCAAGTTTTTATTGAAATTTGCAAACAAGTATCGTCTTTTATAATATTTCAATAAAGTCTTTCGTCGTTGTGGTATTTGAGCAAGCCTCTCTATTTCTTTGATAGATTCCAAAGTGTTATTGGGATTAACTTACAATGATGTATTTTATGTATATTGAGAATGCAATTCTACAGGAAAACGTGCCAATCAAGCAAACTCGGATGATTGGAATTTGATTCCTTGAGTCAGTGCCGGTGTTTAATGACCACACTATCGGCAAGGGAGCAATCAAATGCATCATTGATCGAACGCTGGACGGCTTTACAACTGTATTTTAGTACTGTGTGAAAGCACAAAGCCGACTTGTTTGCTGTAAAACTGGTGGGAACGACATCGAGCCAAAGATATGTCATGTACATCTTCGGATCATACTTTTTTCAATTATTATAAACTGCAAATCTTCAAGAAAGCAATTAATAAATTGGCGAATCAGTTTGTTGAGAATGAAGAATCGTTAGATTTAGGTGGTGCTGAAAAAATGCAATATTTTTGAAGATGTACTCTTTTGTCCGAATCCTCTAGTGTTCAGAGAGAGAATTTAGCGTGAGTTAAAGGGGCACTGAACACGTGATTTGGCCGTTATGAGCAGACCACTTTGCGACGTCCGGACGAACACATATCGCCTAACAATCCTAATTCTATGAGCACGTCGTTCCGCACTTGGTCTTTGTCCACGTCATCAGCAACAGCAGCGTCGTCCGCACACTGGTCGCGCACAGAACTAACAAACATTGTAATGTGTTATAAATGGTCTGCGTGTATTCTATAAGTGTAATAGAAATAATCCATGCGGTCCACAGTCGTGGCACTTTGTTACAAGTCCTGCCGGTGGCCGCGCCCGGAGCGGCTACGGTCGACGTCGGAACGTCTCTAGCTGGCGTTGTGACGTTACTTTTTTTCTTTCTGGTAGGTCGACCTGGGCAGTGCTCGCACACTCCGAGCACTTTGGCGGTGGCGCTGCCGCCCCTTCCCGGCGAGCCGCAGTGCGTATAACAACAGTCTTCGTCTCCGCGCGAGGACTTCAGCCTCTGCTCTCCCGTCTCCGGGATGTTGGGATCTGAAATTCGATAACAATAAGACAAGTGATTTCCTGATAAAGTCGACGATAAACTGCGCATGTAGAAAAGAAAAAAAGCCATGCTTTAGGGACCACTTAGGTTCGGTCTAGATTAAAAGTACTTCACCAAGTGAATTATGGATTTACATAGGGTTCTACAACCCGAATACATTGTACTTAAACTATCTAATTTTTGTACATTGTATTCCCTGCACATTTTTAGTTAGAAATAAGAATATACTTTTTTATTTTTTTATTATATCCAGAGTAAGAACATGAAGAAATAAGATAAATTTCCAAGTTAAGTGTTCACATTGGAGACCATTGATTGGCTGGCAATAACCCAAACAATGAAGAAATACGTCTTCCACGTCCCTAATGAGATTCGGATATATCTGTTTTATCACAGCTTCAGGTCTTTTAGATTTTTTTCTTTTCTTTTATTAAATGTTAAAATTCTGTTCGTGTGAAATGATGACTGGATTTTGTCCAACTATCCTAAACTTCTTTTATATTATGATATAAAACAACTCAGATTTCTCATATTGTAAAACTTACTTTGTCTTCCTCTTATGTTTGATCTTAAGAATTATCGATTCATAATCGCCTACTTTAAAGTCATCTTCGTCGAGTCGAATATTCCATATATTATTGTGATATCAGATAACAGATATATTTCAGTTATAATGGAATTTCACGAGATACCTTTAGAATTATATTCATCATTCCAGGGTTAATTTGGTATATTTACATAGGTATATGTAACACCTTGTATATAGAGTTGCTGTTTACTAAAAACCAAGTTAGAAAATTGAAATTATCTCAATGCGGTCCTGAAGAGCAAACATTTGTACGGCATTCTGAGGTTGTACTACAGTCGTAAACCCTTTTACGTATATGGTATTTCCCAGCAGACGGACCAGAGAATAATTAATAAATTTGCACATTTTTTATGGGTAATAAACGCCGAATATTACCATTAGATGTGCATAATGTTAAAAAGATATATTTAGAATAATTCATTATGGCTGTGACAAAAAATTGTGGCTGATTCTTTTAATCACTGCAATATGTTTTTTTCAAGTTCATTGCTTTTAAAACACTTTTTTCTTTAAATTGTGACTTTTGATTTAAATATATGTACACAGTGTACGTTTGTATAAATAAATGGTTTCTGTTTTCATATTACATTTAACGACTTAAAGCTTAATATTCATTAAGTACTTTTTAACAAGTTAAAATCTTCTAAATAGGTACACTTGAACTGGGAAAACTTTGTATTTTTTCAGATATACTTATCATTCGAAAGTTTGCTGGAAAGAGATTGACCTTCATATTTTTCTATTTATGACTAAATAAATTCTATTGTGACTAAATAAAAAAAATTCTTTAAATAGAAGCAGAGAAAGAAGTACTAGACTAAAGGTTCACACCTACTTGTACATCTAAAACAATCGGGATTTCTAACAAAGCGTCGACTTTTTGAGATATCATTAAAATTTACAAAACAGTGAGACATGTTCCAAGTCAATTTTAGCTATTTAATTTTTTATTAGGTATAGGTTTTTTGTTTTTACTTGCCCGTTTAGATGAATTATGGCTTGAGAAGAATCAGTTTTTGACAATATTATGTTTTTTGTTCTTGTTTCAGCTGAGTGGCATTCTGTCAAAAGCTTTATTTATTTTAAATGATTCTTATAACATTTTTCAAAAATGAATATCTATCAATATGTCAACATTTTCCACAAAAATACGTCGTTGTTATACAGGATGATTCACATAAGCGGTTTATTAGAAGTTTTTGAGGATGCAATTAAAATTGAGATTAGAAATTTTGGTTATTTGTCGGGTAGTTCAGAGACCCTATTTTTAAAATATTTTCAGCTTGTTTCCACTTTCGTTTATACCGGAAGTTGATGCTAACTTTATTACTCTAAATGGACATTTTGCATTTGGCATTTTTGAATTGCCTATAAAATTTTAAATACTTATACTGGTCGTGTTAGGAAATGAATGAAAATTATGAAAACTCAGGAATGTCTCAAAAACTACTACAGGTTAGGCTAGTGATTGTCCCAAAAGAATCTGGAGGAATTGATTTCTCAACAGAGGTAGTTAAATAAACAAACATACACTTCTAATAAACCACTTACGTGAATCACCCTATAGGCTCTTAAAAACCAACACTATAATTTTTTCAATCACTAGTTTACTGTAAGTTTGTTTTTTCAAATGGTACTCTATGGTTTTTTCTAATTAGATACCTAAGGAATTCCAATTTTTCTATATTTAGAAACATCATTCTTTACTTATTTTAATGTTTTTTCTTTCATAAATTAATTTTAAAATTTTTAGATTCAAAAAATCAAGTTTTCTACACAAATACTTGCATAAATTTTCTGAGAGCATAGGTGAACTTAATATTTGCATATTAATATAATGCATCATTCAAATCAAATATTATTTATGTAGTCATACTCGGAAAAATTATGTTTTTCTAAATAAATTAAGAAATCCAAGAGTGCCATTCAAGAAAACAAAAATTAACTATCACAGATAGAAGACTAGTAACGGAAGAAATTATCAGGATTGTCCAGTACAGTCCTTGAGCAGCCTTTTTATTCGATGAAATGATTATAAATAACCAAGCTACTACCTGTGGCGTTTTTTACTAAACACTCTGTATAAATATACAAAATCAACTTTTCGAAAGATAAAACTATTTTTTAGTCATGGCTTTTAATCACAGTAATCACATTTCCTCAGCTTAGAGCAGCATGTTTGTACTAAATTGAATACATATTGTATGAATATAAAATTACTGGTTTTCCACAGATTTTGTATGATATATAAAAACACTTGCAGCAAAAAGCCTAAAAAATGTTATTGATTTCTATGACATTTGAGCAAAATTATTTGAACATTGGAAAAAAGTGGAATAAAAATTCTATTGTACACAAAAATATGCTGGTTAAAGCATGAAAGTGGCTGAAATTTGAGTATCATCACTAGAAAAATCAATTTATCAAAATTTTATATTTTACCTGGATTTCAATTGTCATGAATTATATTAATTTATAAGTTTATTATATATTGCTTTTATTTACAGGGTTATTCCGTGATTTTAACATTCTGTAATGCTAGTGTCAAAATTTTATTACTGTGGAAACAATTGTTTTCATCAATTAGTTCTATGAGGATAACAGTATAACAGTAACATTACAGAATGTTAGGATTAGCTTTTGTTTAGCTTTAATACTTTTTAATAGAAAATATCTAAAAACTGTCGTATGAATTTCCACCAGACAATACAAGATGAAATTGCATTATACTTATGTATGTAAATATTTCCTATGTCATTTTGTTTCAGAGAAAAAGAGTTGTTCAAGTTAACAAAGTTATCAGAAAAATTTCGTAAAATATGTACAAATTACTACTCAAATTAAGGATTAGATGCTGTTAGGCAAGGGAAAGCTTAATGTACTATGAATGCTTAATATAAGTCGTGGGAAAATGTGTTATGCATTTTCTTGTGATAATATCAATTATCAAGACACAAAGTAAAAAATATAAGTTCAGACAATCAAAGCATTAATAATAATTGTAATTCTATTGAAATACTGGCAGATGCATTAGCAATCAATACTCAGTGTGACAGGTGGCGCTTTATCTTAGAGATGAACTATTGGCAATGTGCCAGCTAATTCCCTTGCATAACTATTCTCAGTATTCTTAACTAAGAAAACTATCTATTATTTTTTTTATACACTAATAAAGTAATAAATATTTGCGTTTTGTGAAATTTTCATTAAACGTAATAAAAAAACTTATAGTCTTTGTATTTAATATTTTATTTGTTTTATTTGTTTATAATAAATAATTAATATGTTTAGATATATTGAAATAAAAAATTTTGTTTCTGAAAAACGATATCAAACATTGTTAGACGAATGTTTTAATCATAAAAGAAACTGATGTAAAAAGTATACACGGTTTCTAAGATAACTGCGTCAAAACTTATTACCTAATACTCAACAGTGAATATGAATTAGGAAAATATTGGTATGTTTTTCATTAATGATTTCAATTAAATCGTTGATGAAGCTTGTGATTATATTAAAATTTTGTGAGATGCCATTTCATAATTATTATATGTAGGAAAGATCTCATAATAGTTACAGAACTGACAGTAGTTGATCCAAGGTTTGAATCCAACGCAGTATGTGCCGAGCATCTAATTTAGACAGTTTGGACTTGTCGGATTTCATTAAGAACTTCAGATTAGCACCAAAACGTGATAATTAAATAATGGAAGCACAAATAAAAACTTTCTGAAAGCTTTCTAAGATATGAGAAAATACAACTAAATTTTTTACTTGATTTTATAAAAAAAAAAATCTCTTAAGGAATTAAATTAAAAATGTATTGCATTTGATTAGGTTCTTTCTGCAACAAGTTTTGACTTTCATGATTCTAATAACTGTTTTCAAAAACTTTTGTGCTTTACGTTATAATCAATGAGAAGTTAAATATTCGTATTATTGTTTTGGGTGATTGACAACCAAAGTTTTTTTTAATGCTGCTGAACTTCCAGTAATTTATCTTTCAGCAAAAGCATTACAAATATTTGAGTTTGATATTATAAATGAATCAAATTTGATTGATGATGTCGAGATTTATTTTCCTCTTGTAATGTGAAAAACTTCTGATAACGTATTTTCTCATAATTAAAGAGACACTTAATCAAATTATAACCATTTTTTTTTTAGATACAGAAAACATTTTTCTCTCAACAAACCCCTTTTGAATAAATAATTTTTGCGATGTAAATAACATCTACTCTAACATCAAAGCATACACTAAGTACACAAAGTGCATTAGGTCCATTACATTCTGGGTAAAGTCAAGCTTGTATTTACTACTTGAACCACATTATAGAAATTTAATAATCATAAGACATTTTGATGATAAGATTCCAATGCGGAAAAGTGCAAAAACATTTTTCTTAAAACAAATTGATGAAAGAGTAGATTCAGCTGTTCTGCTTTGAGTTAATTATGCTTAGAGTTTCAAATAGGGACGGCCTGTATGCAAATGATGGAGATAAGCTCTATTGTCGATATTGAAATGCAAAAACCTCTACGGTAAACGCTTAATGATGAGGTTTTACAGTTTCTTTGTGTTAGTGTTAGATTGTCTCTATTCACAACAAAACATTACCATTTTTCTTCAATTTGCAGTTCAATATTATACAATTTTTTTTCACTAATTGAGAATTTTTTTGACATGTCGTATCTTCTGAATTAAATGTAATTCATTCTCCCTCTAAAATGGTCTTATGAAAGTAATCGAAAGCTCACAGTCTTGAAGCGAGTTGTCAAGAGTTGTGATCGCTTCGTTAAAAGGTCTCACGAGGACTGTGCGGCTTATCGATTGATCTCAGGAACGTTAAGGTCCCTTTCGAAGACTTTGAAAACCGGACGAAGTGATGGACGTGACTTCAGATAGACAATACCTTGCCAGTTTTACTTAGTTTATTAAACGCATCTTTTGCGAGAACTAGCAAATAAGAAAATGCTTGTATAAAACAATAAATGTTTATACTGCAACAAACTATAACACTGTTAAACAAAATTTGTTGTATCTTGAAACAGAAATTAGAGTTGACGTGTTGCGTATTGCTTTGATCATTTTTGTTGACAATTAAAAGAATTTGAAAATAATTCTATTTGCGAAAAGATCCTAAATCCTTATCTTTTCATTCCGTTTTTGTTTCCAGTTTCGTCCGCCGAAATAGATATTTCATGAAAATGAGTCTTGTTTTGATTAATTGTAGTTGAAATTGTTTTAAAATTAACTGAAGAATTGATTTCTGATTTTTATTTTCCATAGGTACTTGTTTTATTTTATATTCGAAAATTTTGCAAAGAGATCGCACGGATTATGGGGGTAAATGGACACGCTCGAATCATCTTGAAATTTTTACAGAATGTTCTCCTAATAAAACTATACAAACCATATTAATATGATTGTGGTGCGACGAATTTTGCTATCTCGTTTTGGAAGACTATTACTATATTACTAAATAGGTTAAATCTGTCTAGTATTATTTTCTCGAATATTTTTGGCAATGTAGACAGCAAACTAATTGGTTTGCAGTTTCCCATATGCCATTTTATTAAGGTATAATAAATATCATTTTTTCACTTGGATTTAGTTTTTTTTTAAAACTTATTGTTTATACAAAAATCATTTGGAAGGCGTTGATTGAAATTCTTATTTTGGAAATAATGAAGGCTCAAAATAGTTTTGTCGGTTTAATTCACATAATAAATTTTAAAATCGCGCGACACTCATTAAAGAAGTATAGAAAAACTAGTTCGCAAATTTTTACTACAACAACAAAAAAAATTGTTAGATTTTATTAAATCACACAATTTCAGTGTCTGTTTATGGTGTTATGTTACAAAACGATATTGATAAGCAAAAGAAATGCTGCTTTTTAAGGTCTGTGTTGTTACGATTTTCTTACCTAATATCATTTGAGCATCAATCCATGAGCCTGATAAATAAAAAGTAAGCAAATGATTCAAGCAATTACTCTTTAGATAAAGTAAATGCTAAACTTGTATTTGCTATCAGGAAAAGGAATTGCCAAATTTGAGTATGAATAAAAACGTTAAGCAATTACTAGCTTTTCTGAATTTTAAGGTTTATTCGAAGCAATTGCTTTTTGTTCAAAAAATACTGCAATAATCATTCCACAGTGTGTCCCAAAGCTGACACCCATTGTAAATTATTCAATTGTTCTTTCCTGACGAATTAGGACAATATGCTGTAAAAATTTCAAATTGATCAGTGCGTGTCCATTTATCCTTATGATCCGTGCGATCTCCTTTTTGAAACGTTTCAAACTTTTGCTATAAACTGGATTAGGAAATGTTTGTTTTGAAGTTTTTAGTTGTATTCATAGATTTTAATAGTTGTAAAGTTGAATGTTTGTTGGACGTTAAATATATGTAGAAATGTTTTATCCCGGCGCATCCACCATTTTTAATAAATGCATATTGAAGCCGCACATAGTTCTTCAGCGTAACATGTGGCTGTAACTAGGTTAAGATCCACTTTCAAGAGTTTGAAAGCTTGTTGAAGTGATGGACGTGACCTGCTGCAGAGATAGATAACACCTTGTCAGTTTTAATTACACTTATTTTATTAAAGCACTTTGAAAAGTTATTTTATTAAAGACACGATCTCTATAGGTTTAGGTTCAACCAAAGATGGAAAGACTTTTTTTTGTTTTCAAAAAAAACAAAGATTTGAAACATTAGATAAAATTAATTAAAAAAGGTACGGTTGATGAGGAGTGATGAAAAATGAAAATGTGACAGAAATCTTTACTGGATATTATCATGTTTATGTGCGCTTCTCTTGGATTTTAAATGTATATCACACGATGGATATCTTGCTTACAAAAAATGATGATAGCAAATAAGATTTCAAGAACAAAGCTAGGGAGAGGATTATTTAAAGATTTTTTTAGAGAATGAAATTGGGATTCGGTTTGATAATAGAATTAGAGTAACTGGAAATAAAGTCAACTTATTTATCTTTCCACGTCGAATGAAGTTAGAAGTAGTAATGTAGTAGTAGTAATCAATCAAAAAAATTCAAAAATTTCGAATTTAGATTCAGTTCTGGGAAATAATCCATAATGAATCGATGTATACTTCACAAAGGTGTAAAGAAAGGAAGAATTGAAATTACAAGAAATGAAGTAAATTTGATATGTGAAGTCTGATAACTGTCTATAAGCAACAGTTACATAACGAAAACTCAGGTAGTCATTAATAATGTTGCCTAACCGGAATCGAATTACGCTTCATTATTTGTTAGACAGATTTTGTATTAAGTATATGTACAAAGTATACTTATATGTACAAAGTATACTTAAGGCTTAAAATACAGTTTTTTTACTTTTATTATATATTTTATATGAATTATGCGTCAAAGTTGTGTGATTTATTACCCTGAACTAAAATTTTTATTTCAAATAGGTTGAAAAATGGTTCAACAAGCTTCGAGATGGAAGAAGTGTATGTTTATGACTCACTAATAAAAGAAATCTTGACAAAAATTTCAAATACATTCTAAAAGAAAGAATTGTAGTAATTGATCTATTCTTTTTTTTATTGTAAAGGAAAAATCTTATTTTCTGGATTAATTTTTTTAAGTAAATAAATAAATATTTATTGACAGATTCAAATCCACATACATACATAGAGACAAAGAAAAATATATGTAGTGAAATTATATCATAGCGGGTGTTCTAGGTGTAGGAGAAATGAGTGAAGCATATATCGAAAAGAAATTATATATTTATTAAGAAATCCGGAACAGTGTTGAAGATTTTAATACATGCATAGATGATATCCGTGCTGTATATTACTAAATAGGTTAAATCTGTCTAGTATTATTTTCTCGAATATTTTTGGCAATGTAGACAGCAAACTAATTGGTTTGCAGTTTCCCATATGCCATTTTATTAAGGTATAATAAATATCATTTTTTCACTTGGATTTTTTTTAAAACTTATTGTTTATACAAAAATCATTTGGAAGGCGTTGATTGAAATTCTTGTTTTGGAAATAATGAAGGCTCAAAATAGTTTTGTCGGTTTAATTCACATAATAAATTTTAAAATCGCGCGACACTCATTAAAGAAGTATAGAAAAACTAGTTCGCAAATTTTTACTACAACAACAAAAAAAAATTGTTAGATTTTATTAAATCACACAATTTCAGTGTCTGTTTATGGTGTTATGTTACAAAACGATATTGATAAGCAAAAGAAATGCTGCTTTTTAAGGTCTGTGTTGTTACGATTTTCTTACCTAATATCATTTGAGCATCAATCCATGAGCCTGATAAATAAAAAGTAAGCAAATTATTCAAGCAATTACTCTTTAGATAAAGTAAATGCTAAACTTGTAATTGCTATCAGGAAAAGGAATTGCCAAATTTGAGTATGAATAAAAACGTTAAGCAATTACTAGCTTTTCTGAATTTTAAGGTTTATTCGAAGCAATTGCTTTTTGTTCAAAAAATACTGCAATAATCATTCCACAGTGTGTCCCAAAGCTGACACCCATTGTAAATTATTCAATTGTTCTTTCCTGACGAATTATTGATAAGCAACTAAAATTTTGCATATAAACTCTACTAAAAATAAACACTTGTTAACTCTTCAGCAGAGTGAACAGGAGCTACTTAATTCTAAGGATTACTAATAGATCCGCAGTAATTTTTTATTTTAGATGGTTCAAGAAAAAAATTGAGATTCAATTTTGATGATCTAGGAAGCCATGTAGAATGGGTCTACCTCTCGGGAAAAGTTTTAAGCAAGAGTTTTCTTACTTGTGGTAAGTTGTGGTCAATAATATGATGCTTTATGCACCATCATGTTGGAAACAGCAATTGAATTAGGGGGCTTCATCGAGTAGTTGTAAATGTAATTGCATTTTTATCAATGACTCGGTAACGAGAAATAATTGAAAAATTTTTCACTCTTAATTTTTGATTTTCGGTTTGCTTTAGCTCACTGAAATAATAAAACTGACTTTTTAAGAGCCAGTTGCAGAAACGCAGATAAAACTATCAAACCTATTGATAAATATTATTACCATAACAAATCTAGATTTAAACTTGGATCAACGCTGATCGGCGTCTTTGCAACTGCCCTAAGAGAACGAGGCTGTTACAAGCTTTTGTGGCATAAAGTTTATAAACTAGAAAAGGTTATTCTAGTATTTGTTTCATCATAATAAAAGAAGTAAAAGTTCTTAATAGAAATAATATGTAATTAGTAACAATTTATTTCAAACGAACGTTTTATTTTAACAGAATCAGTATCTGCAGAAAAACAATTGCAATGTATGCATAAATAGCAGTGGGACTAGTCTAAAACCAGTGTACATAAAAGTAAGAAATGATTTCAGAGTGGTGCAAATTTTCTCCCACCACATCTTTACTGTTGGAGTTTTGGTGGTTCAAATTCAGTAACCGCAGTAACCAGTGGACCACAAAGAATTAAATAAATATCAATTATCACAAAAAAAAACCTTTCAATTAGTAATTTACTGTAAGCAGCACGAGCAAAAGGAGTGCTGCATTAGTAGTAGGAATGTGGTAATTTTGATTCCCGAAATAGTTAGGTACAATGTTTTTTGTAACAAATAAAATTGAAGAAATTTTAGCTTTAGCATCAATACTTGTCATCGTGATATTTTATTTGATATATCGGTAAGTATGAAAAACAGGAGTGCGGGAATTCGCAATTACCGCACTATGCGGGCACCCGGTAAATGACTATTTAGAAGCAATAAGTGCAAAAGAAATTATTTTAGGTTTTGCTTTTATAGATAAAAATATGTATCAATTTATGAAGAAATCGCTTATCTACTATAGCGACCTAACCTGTTTCAGGTCATTTTAATATTGTATTCATTATTACTGCGGTTATTATAGAATTTGCGGTTGCACAAATTGCATTTGGAAAACTATACTGTTATGTTGGTATTATGTGAAACCAAAACATGTAACCGTCTCTAAGTTCCCAAGGTTTCATTCTACCATGGAACACAGATATTTCTATGGTGCCGCATACATGTTTATATAAGTCCTGTACGTACCGAGACAGAGGAAGGTGGGTTCCCCGGCGTACTGTGGCGTGGGGTGAGCCGTCTCCCCCGGCGGAATGGTTTGGTTCGTCCAGTCCCCCGGAAGCAGGTACGGGCACTGCTGTTCCACGTCCTGGCACACACTGAGACACGGCCGCACGCGCTCGCCTGCGCGTGTGAAATGAGGCACCAGAGAACTGCACACCCACCGCCTATATGCTTGCTGAAACACATCAAACAAACAACAAACATTAAAAATTCACTATGTTTGTAAATAGTATTTAGTGAAACAAATATTATAAGCTAAAATTATCTAACAAACAACAGCGTTTATTTGATAAAGGGAATGTGACATAAGGAAATAATTTCTGACAAACATCGAATACCCTTACGAATGTTAGGAAATTTGCTTATTAACATTTTTGTTGGCTTAGAGTTATCATAAGGGTAACAGTTAATGAAAAAAAAAAAATCAATAAAAAAGACTATAATAATCATTTGCTTTAAACGTTTTTCTCAATGTATCTAATGTTGTCTTATTTGATCAATAAGTAATATTTTGCTAGACATTACACAAGAGGGGAGTTCGAAATAATTTTTAAATATTTATTGTCAAAGATTTACATGGAAAAATCAATTACTTATGAATGAATAATTGTATACAGCATAATTTTGAGAACAAAAAATAATCTAGTATATTACTTTGGTAAATCAGATGAATTCTCGATGATTTCGAAAATGCAAAGAGAAAAACAAACACTAATGAGTACTATCTTCAAGCCTTGATGACTATTAAGCATTTTTGAACGAGTTTTGCTAATTTTAATATTTAGTTTTCTTGTGAACGACTCTATGACTGACATTAATATTTTGACGTTTGTTGTTTGTTTGTTGAAAAATTGAATTTTTTGTTAGGAATCTTGTTGTAAACATCTAAAATGGTTTGAGGTCATGTAAAAAATAGTGTACGTAACTCGTTGTAAAAGTATCTATCTGGGCTCGTTCGTTTTTCTAAGTATAACTCATAAGTTATATTCCTATAGATATTTTCATAAATCCAAACTGAAGTTTCAACAATAGTTTTGAAGCGAATTCCAGAACGAGAATACAAACAATTCAATGAAAAAGCAGCAAAATATTATATGAATTTTAATAGCTTTGTAGGAATAATAATAATCATTTAATAATAATGATAAATGCTTTAGCTTTCTAAAGACTATTAATTTAAAATTTTTCTTTACATTTATCATTTCTTACAAAATATTCTGAAATGCATATTTTAATTTTTTATAAATCAAACTACGTCAATTTTTTTTCTATTTTTGGATGGACGACGTGGCGATGCATGAATTGGGTTTGATGAGGGAGCTGAGGGTGATGAAGATTGTGAATACTCAACGGACAACGCGTAGTTAATCAACCTCAAGATGTTGAAGATTCGATATACAAAAAATATAAATATTTGTTAGTGAAGGACAACAACGATTTGTTTGGGATTATCAGTTGACGTCATTGCTATAACTATTTTTTTTTATTTTGACGGTGGTAAAAAATTAACTTTTCAATCTTCAACCTGCAAGTACATACTTTTATAAGTGTATACTATTCTGTTTACAGCAAAAACCGTACTATTATGGGATATAATATGACGATATGAGTCAGTCGTCCGTTCAATGTAAGTTCTATACAAAATGTCGCTTAGATTATTAGATATGAGTGTAGGAAGTAAAAAAAAATCTGATTTTTTATGTTGAAATTTATTTATATGGGATATTTCCGTCTGAAGGAATATCCGGTTTCAACAGAAATAAGCCATAGCTTTGTTGTTCAGTACGGAATCATATACAGGGTGAATCATTAATAATGGTACACCCGGGAAAAAAGTATTCACCAGCCTAGCTATGCGCGTTATTTTAGTAGTATTTCTGATTAATTTTTTTTAGTAATCTAGTAATTCTAGTAGAATCTAATTAGCTGCAGAGGTGGTATTGTGTGTCTTCTGACTCTAGATCAAAAATCATGCAACTGCTAATACAATGAGTTAGTCTAAAACACTTTTGAAAATGAGCGCATTTGTCTAATCTAATTTTGATATAAAAAATTTTACATTTGAATTACGAGTAAATAGTGAGAAGTCAAAGAGCAACAGATTTTTTTATAAGTTGATTTTTGTGGACAATTGAAGTTTGAGTTCAGAAACAAGTAAATTATTTTTCTATATTCTTTTGATGCTCTAGAGAAAAAAATATTTGAATTCAGATATTTTTCAGTACAAGCTGCTGAAAAATTAAAAACCGTTGTATATCTATTCACAGTATAATTAAAATATGTAGACTATTCTGAAATTCCTATTCAATTTCTACTCGCTATAATAGTTTGTGCCGATATCAATGAAACACCCTGTATAATGTACCTAAGTGTTTGAGAGTTAAAATTTTCTCCTATTGATTTCAACATGTGAAAATTTTTCCTGTTTCCTCCTTAGTTGAAGCAGCACAAAGTAATTCAAAAATTGTAAGCTTATTAGTAATGCCAAGTATAGAAATTTGGTAATTTTTGTTTGTTTAAATCTGAAATTTAAAATGTCACTATCGACACATTGAAAACTATAATGTTTACACTTAAGGTTATGATACAAAAAAGTGCAATAAAGAAACGACAAAAGTCTGTTTTGAAAACTCATTTTGTTTTCAAATTATGTTGCAAAAACTGAAAAGTTCCACGAGATTTTATGATACGTTTATTGTTTTATTAAAAATTTGATGAAAGTAAAATTTACAAAGCTACTGAACAATTAAAAAATCATTTCTGTTTTCTATTGACACAACGTTAGATATTTATAGATGGTTGAAAAAACCCTTTTTACTCATGTGTTACACCGTATAATTTCTCTGATTTAATTACAAATTTTCATTTGTTAATAAAAAGCTCACTCTCTTTCTGCTATTAGGCGGGAATGAAACAAGAATTATCAAGGCGAACCAAACTTTATAGTCCTATAGTAATGAGAAATAAACCTTTAAAATTTATGCTAACATATTTCAGAAAAAAATCAAGCATTTAGTATCACCCTAATATGTTTGGTATGTAAACTGTCAAAAATTACTAATTTCACTTGCACTGATTTTCTTGTACAGGTTAAGAAGAGGATAATAACTATAGTCGGATACAGACCTCGGTAATTACTCTTCATTAATTAAAATTAAAATCCGGGTTAAATTCAAGCTTTCCGAGGACTTAACAACATTTTTAACACTGCAACGATGCTTATAACACAACTAGAACGACGAAACTAACAAAGTTAATTAGTCGGTTGAAAGAAGCTTTGAGTTGAACTTTCCTCTTCATAAGCGAATAATTCAAATTACAAATACATTCTCTAAATTCATGAGGAAATATTCTCGTTGTTGAAACGTGCAATATTAGAAAATACACTTTAATACAATTACAGAGAATGACACGGAATTTATTCTTAATTGTATTACTTTTAATTAAAATGTTACTGAAGAAAGAAACATTTTAATTCACTAAAGAGTAATTTCCCCAAAAAATATGCATAAAATAAAATCATCTAAATTAGAGTTTAATTGAAATGGTCGTTTTATAATGTAAATTTCCAGTTAATTTTAACGTTTTCGACAACAGGAAGACGAAATCTCCTAAAGAGAAATATAGGTATAAAGTTAAAATTGTAACACCTTTCAAACGATGATTTAATCGTATTTACTGGTGAAGATTATTCGATTTTTTCTCTTTTCATTAATTGGACTTTGATGAGAAGAAATGTATTTTTATGAAAGTTTAATTCTTTGTTCGGAATAGGGTTTTTAAAGAGCACTTTTGTCAGACCAAATATTTAATGAAATTAAATCGATATAGGACGAAAACATTTGAATTAGTTCCTAACTGCTTATTCTTTCAGCTCCCAAACTTTGCTCTAGTTCACAAATTTTCCGGTTAAATATTTATGTAGTTACGACGGTAGAATTTGGTTTCATTAAAAGAGCACTAACTAAATAGGGTAATTGCCTTTTGTACTCGAGATAAGTTTTGTTTTAATTTGAAACCGTATGCATATTTCAATATAATATTTTAAATGTGTTATTATTCCGCTTCAACATTTTTTTTTCATTTGGATAATTTTTACACAAATTATACAGCTGGGTGTGTTTGGAATAGTTGGTATGTACGACCTGTAACATCTACAGCGCGTTTATCATAATTTTCCCTCCCATTATAAAGGAATAAACTCAAGTTTGAAATGGATTTAGCTTTGTTAACAAGCTAATAAAATTCACTTATCAGACGTATTTAGTTTCTTCTAAGATTTTTCTAATTAAAGCTCCTTAACTTTTTATTGGTTTCTGATGAAAAGCAAAAACTTTTACTTTGAGAAATAAAAATAGTGTTTAGCAGTCTAGTAAAAGAAACATTTTGAGTTAAAAATTTATTGACCGTTCATATTACTTACAAATTTAAAATGAGAGAAGTATCAGTATCATCATTTTCTTCTCTGCACACTTCTGCTTTTTGTTAAAAGTCACTAAAATTGAATACAAGCGATTTAATATCCCTATTCTGTAAGTCCTAACATTCTGTAATGTTACTGTCAGACTGTTATCTCCATAGGAATAATTGTTGCAAACAATGGTTCTCATAGACATAAAAACTTAACAGTAACATTACAGAATGTTAAAATTACAAATTAAAAAATTATTGAACTTCATTTGAAAACTCTTCCGAGCATTATAATAATTATCACTTTCTTTTGAAGAAATTTTTTATATTTGCAATTAGAAAAAAAATCCTTACAAAAACATTTGGGATTCTATTCCAAGTGAGCTACTATCCTGTTTTGAAACTCAGTTATTCAAAGTTAAATATTCAAATAATAATCAAAGAAACCGTGTAAGTTATGTGTACATGATTTTTAGTTAAATTAGGCAGATTTATGTGTTTTTTAAAATAAACTTCACTTTTGTGTTAATTTATATAAGCTTTCCTTTCATTGCGATAAAATTTTATACTTGATTTAAACCCTGAAAAATGCAGTGCTTACGAAATAATCTTGTTTTGCTTTTGAACTCGTTTCAAAGATAATTAGATTTAAAAACCTTTAGGGTTATCGCTTTCGCAATATCGGAAATGATAACACTGTCAATTTATCTTTGTGTTCTACTTTGAATAATTTCACATAGAATTCACTTCAGTTATTTCGTTATTGTCACTAATTTTTCGAATGTTATTATTGATTGCAGTGTCATGAAGGGATGGATATGTTGTGTATATTTTCTCGTGGTGATTATAGATTAGATTGCTGAAGTTGTAAAATAGAAAATAAAATATTAATGGCAGTTACAGGAGATTACGTCAATCAATATCCAAGAATCTGTTGATCTCTTTCTGTATTGATTCTCGTACTGCGAAGGCGATGAAACGATGATTCGTTACTATACTGAAAATGATCTACTAAAATATATATCATGGCGGTAATAAATAAAAAGTGAAATATAAAATGGCGGATCTGGTTGAGTCCGAAATAGACAAAAAAAAAAGAAATAAATCTCTAACAATAAAGGAATTATTTGATAATAAAAGTCAATGATTTGCGATAATATTGTTTTAGATAAAATATGAATAACTCTTCTTTATTAAAAGTTATACTGTTATTATTTCTTTTATATGAATAAGTCTCAATTCTCACTAGAGGAAATTGTCTGAATAACCTTATGAAGTTGAATGGAATGGCACAAACAAAAGCTTGTGATTAGTGCTGTACTAAGCGGTTGACTATGAATAGAGAAAAAGCAACAAATGTTTTAAATTCAGCTTCCAAATTACTTGGCAATAGTGCTGAGGACAAATTGTGGTCACTTTCTTCTTTTATCCATCTCCCAGAGTGTTTTACAACATTGCTTTTATTTTCTATTTGTAATACAATGGTTCTAGTAATTTTGTTCCATCGTAAACTTGCATTGAGTCAGTTCAATGTATGTGTATATATTTATTTTTATTCTGTGATCAAAAACAAGAACAGGAATAATTCTAATTTAACTGCGAATCAGTATTCGGAGCCTAATATCAAATTAAATGAAATTATACACATAAAAATTGAAATAAAATGAAAAACCGTAGATTTTCTTAAAATATAAACAGTTGTAAATCCAACAATGAAAAAAGCCCGATAGTAGATTCCTTAAATTATTTTGGAATGACAACTAATCACCTTTTGTTTTAAGCTGCATTGTTATATTTACAACTTTAGTCAAAAATAAAGTGATCACATTTTTATCGACACAAAGCGGGACAAATGGGATGATATGAGAATTACAATTCAGATTTTATTCTATACATTCATATGCATAAATTTTTTTCAAATTAATTTTTTTATTAAAAACAAATTATAATGTTCTTTCACGGTCATATTTTTGATCCGAGTGAATACTTTGCAATGCATTCGGATCATTTATTAAAATGTTGAAATATTTCACACTTTATATTAAATTATATTTTACACTTAATATAGATTTTAAAGTTTTTATGTCCAACTGCGTTTTTTTTAGTTGTTCATATTTTATTGATACTAGCATTTTTTCCTAGAAGGGAGAGCGTAAATTCTATAATTTTTAAAATATTTTGATAAGGAATGATATTCTGTTTGAAATGAAGGAATAACTCCGTTCATTTTTAGTCTGTTTCCACATTTGCAGACAACCAACATATCTTTTTAACAATAACACTTCAATGACTCAAAAATCACCGTTTTCAGTGGACAAGTGAACTTTTGATATGGTTACATAGAGAATCACAGAAACTACAAAAAAGCAATAATATAATATTATGATCCGCATTTGTGTGTCTAAAAAAATTCATTGATGCACATTTCTGAATAAAAATTTCCTATTTTCGAACTTTTCAACTTTTTTTTACAAATTACTGAATTTATTATTATACAGGGTAAGCCACTTATGAGGACAAGCCCAACAAACTGAAAATGCAACCTAATATTCAGATTTATGTGTAACTAGGTGGAAAAATTATGATTCTTCAGCTTGAATTTTCAACATTCCTGCACAGGTTTCTAGTTGAAAGTTTAAGAAATTGATATTTTTTAAACTTCTAGCTCATAAGTTATGCATGGATTCAAATAACGAAGATGAAATCTTAAGTTTACAATCTATTTTGACTTCCTCTTAATGCAAAAGTCTAAAAAACTTTAAACAATGGTAAGTAAATCCGTCGAATACCTACATATTTTTTGAATATTTTAATCAAAAACTGTTTACAATCATTATGCAGTTTTTGAGTTTAATCTAGTGGATTTTAAAATAGATAATCAGAGATTTAAATTTTTTTTACCAAAATGATACCCACCTACCTATCCTTTATAATGTATTTGGTTTAAACGAGTGTTTTTTGTAGCTGATTAATATTAACTTGAACCAATTTTCGCTAGATTTTTCGCACACTGCCGGTGATTTTATTGCATGTAAATTCAAGCACTCCAGCTCTCACCCTAACTTCTTTCCAGCTGCTGTATTTGGGTCGATTCTCAATTGCATCAGCTCATTTTTTTACGTAATTTGAGACTTCAAACATTTTTTTCCACATTTAATTTAAACCCTTTCTATTTGAGAATAATTAGTTATTCGTGAGATCGAAAGAACATAAGCCCGTGAGTGATTCGCCGATAACATAAATCAGGGTGTAAGAGAGTGCTAGGAATGAATGAACGCGACGGTCGGTGGTGGTGGTAGTGGTGGGTAAGAAGAGGAGGTGAAGGGGGCGGCCCGGCCGATCCCGGCTGCCAGCACACAGGACCCAGTTTTGAGTCTCGGGATCGATCCCCGAGCACAGCTGGCGCTAGGGCGGTGCCCCCGGCATGCACCTCCGCAAACACGCACATGGACGCACGATGGATGGTGCTCAAAGGCGTTGCAAGACATACATAGATGCACACTGGAGACAACAAAAATGGACCAACAGGTGCAATTAATAAAAGATTTAATAACCCTAGTGGGTCGTTTGAAGGCATCGTAAATTTTTTAAATGCAGATTTTCGGTGACGTTCAGTGTGCTTTTGATTCAGTTAAAGGTAGACGAGAGTGATGGCGTTTATGGATTATAGAGAAATGTAAATGAGCTTACAGGAATTTATTATTTCATGCATTAGCTGTGTGATAGTGAATTACAATTTAATTACGTTTTTGATCAATTAGTTTATTATATGTTTGGTACATACTTCAGTAAACCACAACTCTTGCTATTTTCTCTTCCTCTAAAAAACATGCTTCTCGCTTAAACATTTTTGGTTAAACATTAAATTAAAACTATACAAGAAAAATCACATTTAATTTATTTTTGTATCCTAAACATGAAAGTTATTTAAATTAGCCATGTGAAGCATATTTTGGTGCAATTTTCTGATTACAAGTAGTGTAGAAGACTTTTTGAACTCACCAACTTCAAAATGACATTTTGCGAACGGAGCAGTCAACTGGGAACGTAGAATTCCCACATGAGTGCGCAAATTTTTGCAAAAAACACTGGCCTTTCTGGCCATTCCAGAAATAATCTAACTTAATAATAATGATATCTACTTAACAAACTGCCATTTTACCAATTCAGGTGTCGGAAATACTGAAGGAATAAAAAGAAATCCGTTTTGATAAACCTTCTTTGACAACTGTCAAATGAAAAACTGTCAGTTGACTTATTTGATATTTTCAGATTTTTTGTAAGTGTTTACTAATGACGCAACGCAATCTTTTTAACAAAACAAAAATAAATGTTCGTTTCAAAAAATATTATTCGAACCTCGATGTGCGAAGACGTATTCGGCGCATTCCCTCGTTCCTCGCTCGTGCTTCAACTTTCGGCGTATGCGCGAATAATGTCTTCGCACACTAGGTTCGAAAATTACTATTCTTTTTTTTTTCTATCAGAAAACATTCTAATAATTATTATTTTATAGCTGACCTATTTTTTTATTTATTCCAAATACTATATTTCTTTCATGATGTGAAAATGATAATTATACAAGATATACAAGGTAGACGTTAAATTTAAATAGCTTTTGTAGATAAAGATGAAAGCTTTCCTTTTCTAATGTGACATCTTCCTATATCTTTATTATGTTTGATGTTGAAGTTACTACAGGTTACATATCATCTGAATAGAACTTCATAAAAGAGCATGACTTGAAAAGAGTGGCTCGTTCTTGAAAATGTGATGATTATAAATAAAAAGCTAATATTCTTCTAAGAATATTTTTTTTTACGAACATTGAAACTGAAATATAATGTCTATCGAGTTTATACAGTATTGTTTTCTAGATTTAATTTGCATTGCCTACAACAATCAATTAGTGGAACGAACAAAAAATTACTATGACAGAATTTTTTATTAATTGAATCAACGTTATAACATTGTTCTCATAAAAACTAAGTTTGCTTATTCTTTAAACGTATTTCAGTGAGCTAGGAAATTCCATTAACTGTTAAATTCAAAAAGACTTTTTATATAAGATGAAACAGTTACAAAACTAATCTTGCAACTCAAAGTAGTTTGCAACGCAGTGTCTTCGTCATGAATTACAATATAAACTTTTCTTTGACTAAGTATTGAGTATTTTACAAATTCGTCTAATGAATTATCTAAGTATCGTTTGTACAAAATTCTAAGCATTATTTCAGTTCGTCTATAAAATGTAGCGGTAAAAATAATAGAACATAGCATTTTGTGTTTGTGAATAATACCGAAGTTTTTAATGGCAATCTCAAAAAATACATTAACTGGTGTTTAATTATAACATTATATTTGCTAGGAAGTTTAAGCATGAAATGTAGAAATTGAAATTGAAGATGAACAAACCCTTTATCGAACATTTCTTGTAAAACACTGTTATAATCTTGGCTGTCCATGACATATTTTTATTTAGCAGTTACAATACAACGTGTTATGGAATTCCACGTACAAATTTTGATTACTAGTAGAACTCAGCAAAATAAGCGACTTTTTTATTTAGAACTTTTTCCGAAACTCAACCGATTCAGAATTAAAATTTAATGTAATTTTAGTCCAAAATCCCTTACCCGCCTATGCTTAGTATGTTTAATTTTATTAATAAACTCACTTTCAAGCAAAATTTTTCTGATCGTAAATACATTGTGCGAGTTTATTTATAGAATTTCTGATCTGACATTCCTAATAATTGGTCCAAATGTTCACCATTATTTCAGATGCAGACCTGCATCCTCCTTGATAAAGAACTCTGGATTCATCGATTTTCTCTAATAGTTTCGGCTACTTCAATCATACGTTTAGTTAGTTCTTCAACTGTGTTCACCGTATTCGCTTACACTAATTGTTTCATATGACCCAGTAACAAGAAATTATGCGGATTTAAATTCGTAGACTTAGCAGGTCACAGCAAAAAACGGCCTATTCATTTTTCTTCAAAATTATTATTTAGCCAATTTGTTACGGCCCTTATGGAGTTCAGTAGAGTTCCGTCATTTAAATACCGCATACCACGTCGTGTAGTCTTGTAAAAGGTACAGTAACACCATATCCGTCAGTTCGGGGTTAGAAAAAATGACTTTTTTTAAATTAATGATAAACTGCATGGAAACTGATTCGTTACACAGCCATAATTTTTTGTGCGAAAAGTTTTAATTTGCTTTTTGACACAAAAAACAATACGTTAGCCATCGAAAAGAATTTGTTTCCCTTTAAGCTTCACTTTCACTTTTAGTATCAAACACCTCGTCAAAATAAGGGGGTGGGGGGGTACAAATAATAGCGTTTTCGAAAAAATGTTATAAGAACAAATTGTTCAGAATTACGAGTTCTATGGGTGTTTTTTTTTTTCTACGTGGACTTCCATAACACCCTCATAATCGAGTAAAACTTATTTCGAACTCACCACCTTCAAAATGATATTTCACAACCGCAATAGTTGACTGTAAACGTACGAGTGCTTGAATTTTACCAATTTAGATGTCGAAAATACTGAGAGAATAAAAAGCATAAAGAAACCAACTGATTTCAAAAGAAACAAATTTGTTTCGGGTTTTAATTCAACTTTAGTAACCAACATAAAAAAACAGTATGTGATATTCGAACATAATCGAGTTTTTCCTGCACCATTATGCTCTTATATCATAATATACTATTTTGAACATCAAAGAGTAAACATTTCTGTTTGTTGTTATTGAATTTGATAACACTTAAAGCCATCTGTCTAAAATGAATTTCTAAATTGGATTTTCTGATATTTAATTGAATCTAAAAATAAAATGAAATTATCCCAAAAACACCAACACTTGAGGATGAGCATTTAGACTGGAAATGCGTGGTTATTAAAATAAATGTTGGTTTTATATGATTTTATTGAAATAAAAAGAATTAAGTGAGCATTTTAGAATTGAAAATTGAAAATCATATTTCCAACTAACTAATGTGCTAGTTAGAAAAATGCTGAATTGTATATTCTTTAAAATGACAAGGACTCACAAGAGATACTGAACAACCTAATTAGTGCTCTTATGGTTGATCATTATATAGAACGTAGGTTGAATTCTTTTAAAATACGAAGAAACACCTTTGTAAGGTTGAGTGGTCATCGGAGATAAAAGGTGAAGTAGCATTAAGACGTTCCACCCCTACATTATGCCCCACTTGACATCTGCAATTATGTGGAAAATATGTTTTGAATGCTTTCTGATATTTACAACAAAGCGAATTAATATTTGTTCTTAACATACATTTACGCGTTTCACAAATAGACATTTTGATGTTTTTAGGTCTGCATTTTTAACTTATATCATTGCTTATTTCTAGTAAGTTTTATTTCGTATTTGTCAATATATCTCTACACGAAAAATTTTAAGAAAAGATTTTGTTAAAAATTTATCTAATGAATTTTTGATAAGCAGAATAAAAATCTCTTTTTGTTGACATAATTCATTTAACTTTCGAGCTTCTTTACGTTGTAAGAGATTGAAATTTAGGAAGAACGTAATAGGATATGAAAAACAAAAAAAAAGTTCTTTCTTGTAGTATTGGCAATTTCATCTCAAGATCGAACGCCTTATATCCCAAACATATATACTCTCGTCATAAAAGGGGAAAGATTCCATAAAAATATGGTGGGTGTGTTGTTGAGATAAAGCCTTTTCTCATACACCTAGAAATAATTCTCGTTCATTGACTTTCAAAATTTATTACAAGTCTGCAATTCAGTTTTTTCACCAAAAATTTAATTTGGCAAACGTAAATGAAAAACTAAATAGCTATATTTCTGTCCATAGATGTCGCTGAGATTTCCATTTAATAAAGAGACACTTGTTCCAATATTTGTATAAAGATTTATTCGGTAATATAGGCACTGCAATTTTACCACGAACATTGTGAAGAAGTTAAATATATATGAATGAATAGGGGGCAAACTGGGGCAAGTACACAAGGAAAAGAAAGAGTAATCAATACGGTTGGCAGGCAGCGGTATACAATGTGTCTACACTTCGCTACACTTCTGAAACCTGAAATTTCAGTCAGTGTCAGAGTCAAGCACCTCTGAATTTTATTACTGCGGTTATAATTCCGGTAGTTTAATCGTCTTTCATCAAACTGACGTTGATTGCATTACGCTCGCCTTCAACAAGTTGCTGTTAACGATCATATCGAAAATGGGGGGGTGATCTTTGCTCATTTCCTCGCCTGCTCTCGACATTATTAGATATTTAAAACGAATTAAATACTTAACCAATGTCGATGTAAGGGTATTAAAATATTACGCACATATGTCACATAGCAGAGATGCGCTGGAAAATTCCATTTAGGAAATAAAACACAATGAAAAGTTTAATTTATCTCGAAAAAAATTAACGTATGTATTCAGTTTTTCAAACTATCCGAGATTTAAGAGTTCAAATAGATTTTTTATAGAAAGCAATTTTCGAGATTGTAAGTAGGTCCATTACATATATATCTAATCATTATGTTAAACATCTAATTTTGATTTTATATTGAATCATTTAAAGTTTATTGACTGATTATTAAGCAAGCAATAATCTTTTTCCCGATCCCATTAAAAATTTAATTAAAATTTAAAACACTCACTTTCGTAATTAATATCTCGTTTAGTAGGAAGTGAGGGTGTGAACTTGAAACAAAAGCGGTTATTTATTATTCTTATGAAAAATTTGAGGATTAAATTACCTGGCTGTAAAGCGTTGGTTTCCATCGCACCCTAGCAGTTGTCTCTAATTCACATTATACCAATTATGCAGGCACACTTATATCATTATTTATTAATTTGTCGTCAATGACGAGAAACGTTTACTGTTATTAGTGTTATGCGGCATTAAATGAGACATTACTCGGACAGTTTTTAATGGAATATGAAAGCATTTAGCCACTCTACTGTTAACTGTAACAGCAGTGAATAAAATGCAAGAAATATTGCCCGTATTTTAGCATCCATAGATTTGTTTTTATTAATTTTTTTTTCAGTTTTGTGTTTTTGGTGTATCCAATGGGCGGTACCAAATTAAAATCTTTGCTTATGCTAAAATCAGATCCGCATTAATCACCTGGTGGCGACACAAACATGACGTCACATTAATTCTGTCAAGCTGCCTCAACCTAAAGCTCTCACTTCTACCTAATCCAAACACACCACGCCGCCCCTGATTTGACAGTGATATGTGAACCTGCCACCCTTGCTACATAAATATGGTAAGTTTAGGATACCGATCTATATAGGAAATTTCATAGTACTTAAATTTTTCTTAAAAGTGTCAAGACTCGTTTTCGTCCTGTGTGATATAAAGTGCAGAATATATAAAAAAAATCAGTTAGTGGAAAATGACGACATTAAAACACATCGTAACTATAAACATTTTAAGCAAGTCGATTGGGTTTTATTTGATTGTAGTCTTGGGTCGTTAAGACATAAATTTATCTCCTTTAAATCTGGATTCAAGTAAAGTGAATACTTACTACGAGCCCTAATAACTAAATGTTCGGACGGCACTCTTTGATCCAAAAAGTGATTGATTTTTTAAATTTTTGTAAACTGCAAAAACAACTAATTGCATTATGACTCTAAATTTCCGTCAAGTTTAGTTTTTATGACGGAATTGTGTCTTAAGAACTGCCTCTCAGTCACTTTTTGATTTACAGTCTATGGCACCATAATTCCATAAGATCACATTTAATACAGGGCTGCTTAGGGATCGAATCAAAACGCGTACATCATTTTCTCGAACAAATTCTTTACATTTTTAGCGGCGTGATGCACCATCCCATTGGAAAATACAAATTTATGGGAATGTTGCAGAAAATTATTCCATAAATTAATGTAAATTAAATTTACTGAAAAGAAATTACTCAGAATACATCAAACATCACAATTATCAAAAACCTGAATTTGGACTCTGGGCTGATGTTCAGTAATAAGCCTAAAGATTTATTGTCGACGATTGTGGCAAACGTATTATCATAACTAAAATTTAGATTCACAAAAAAACAGCTTTAGAAGAAAGATAAAATTTGTTTTTGGTAGTTATAATGTGGGGCTGTATTTTTCTTGGTTGTGTAGGAGGACTTCACTTTATTGACGGCATTGTGTAAATGCCTACAGATACAACGCCGTCATAGAAAAAAAATTAGTAGAAGAAGTTTATCAAAGAATTGGTATGGAAATTATGGCCAGTGGCCTCTAATGCACATAATTGCTTTTAAAATTCACATAAATGTAAAAAATTAATCACTTTTTGAATCAAGAGTTGCCGTCTAAACATTTAGTTGTAAGGGGTTGCATATAGTTGTGATTCTTCCCAAAAATTTATTAAAAAAAATTGGAATCTGCACTATCTTTGAAATTTTTGTTACTGTGGTTGATGATCTTTATTCATACTAATAGTACATTAACATTTTGTGAATAAATTACCTAAGAAGTCCTTTTCTTATGAAATTGGAAAAAATATTGTATGGTACACGTAAATAAAGAAATTTTATTCGCTAAAAAACATTATCGCATTCGGCTTCGCCCATTTTTTTTATTAAATTGATTAAAAAATAATATCAAGAAATTTGGGTTTAGAATTGTAATGAGGTCTTATTATAAGCGCTAAACAGCAAAATCTTCAAAGAACTACACAGAAATTTACAATTAATCGTGTTTATAATAAGAAAGTATAATAGTTTTCAGCTTTTTTTGCAGATAATCAACTTTGTATTGTTTTTTGACTAGAAGCATATTATTGGATTCAATATAGAAAATTTAATCGGTTAATGTTTTCTAAGTTTAAGGCTTTAGAAAAAATTCTTTCGAAGATCTGTTAGTTAGGTATTAGCCCCAATTTTATAGGTAAATTGTTTACACTATTTTCAAAAGATTACAAATTCAGTTTAAATATCATTACAATCAGAGGAGTTAAAGAAAAATAATTTTAGTTTTAACATTTTAAGGTCTGAAATTGCCATACAATTTTTTTCTGACAAGATGTCCAAACAAATATCATTTTCTGACTGATCATATAAACACATGTTGTGATGAATCACTTTAATTCTTTTATAAGAGACTGGTAAGACTATCAAAATTTTATCAAACTATTTAATTAAACGAAAGCTGTGGTTGGTGAGACTTTACATTAAAGTATTAAAAAATGTAGTGTCACAATAGTCACATTCTTAGCTTGATCAAACAAAGCCTTATAAACCTGATTTTTAATTATCTAGAACGATTGACGCTATCGCGACTGCTACAAAGCCTATTAACCGGATAACCATTTGTTTTTCAGTGTTGCAAATTGAAAAATAAATTACAAGATTTTGTTTCAGTTTCATCATACGTAGTTCCATTAAATGTCGTTAATGCTACACAGCAGCGCAGGTTTTTTAATTGACCATTTGATTCATGAATTGTTTAACCAATCACATACTACTGCATTTTTTTGCATCCAATATTATTTACATCTTTCTAAATTTCTGACACTGATTTTATAAATGCAAGCAACTCTTTTATTCATTGTTTCTCGATGATCTTTTATTTCTTCTTTGAATTAGAGAAGATTCTGATCTGTCATTTTGCAAGTCTAGATAAGTGTGAATAAGCTCGTAAACAGTTGAGTTTTTAGACTTTTAATAAGTTAAAAAATATTAACAGAGCAAAATTTAGTTCTGACAAAGGTTGATCTGCAAATTTAGTAACGATCTTAATGAGCTGAGTCCTCATTACCAGAAAACTCACTCTACATAATTGTATTTTTGCTAATGCAATCTTTTATCAAATACAGCTTTTCTAACAGAGAAATAAAAATTGTCATGTAGTTCACTGTCAAGAAAGTTTTTGGCGGTTTGTTCTAACTTGTATGTTGAAAAGTCTAATGACTAGAAGAATTCCTAGGATATCAATCAATTCAGTAATCTAATTGCAAGTGTATTTTATTTATTTTTATTTGAAAAAAATCACTCATCTGAATAAAACACATTAAACTTCAATTAAATATGTGGAAATGTGAAGTCAATTACTGCCTTTGAGCAACGTTGCCGAGATCACTATCAATTTGTTGCTATACATACTTAACGTGGCGGCAATAAACTGGAGGAAAGGAAGACCTAGAGCTTGTATTATTTGGGTCAGATCGATGAGGCCTAGGCTCTTAAACCACTGAAAACCTGGAATTGTTTGTGCTTTGACCTTTGCGATACGCCTCTGACCTCGATGTCTAGTCTTCTAATCGAGTGCTTTAGCATTAAACTGAATGTTAGAAATGCGGTATTAAAAATTAAAATTTTTAATTAACTTTTTTGAAATTTTGTTTATATTCATCATGTATTTCCATTGATTGTATTAGCTCCATGTTTGTACACAATTCAACAAGAGATCATCGGTATTCAGGCAAGACAGTACACAAAACGGGGTTTACCGTAATCTTGAAAGCAAACATTTAGTTTTAACTACGTTGTAACTTTTGTAGTCTCTAGTTATTAACTCGTATTGAAATTCAAATATCAAAAGCTAACTTTATTAATTCGTATGACCTCTTTTTCAAAACATCATTTTACTGTTATTAAACGAAACAAAGAAAAGGGGAAGAAATAAATAAAACAAAACTTGTTGTTTTAAGGGTGGTATAAAACTCGTGATACTATTAATAATCAAGAATATTACTTTTTGAGAGAAATTTCGTACAACAATCACGTTATGATAGGTTAGAAGCTGTCAACGCGTTGACCCACAAAACTTTAGATCATTATTCTTTTTATGTCAGAAGCATGTGAAGCATTAAGCAAATTTATTTTTTATCAAGGATCGGAATTTTTCAAAGTATTTTAAGAGCGACTGAGATTTTTCACTTTTTATGGAAATAACTTGAAAGGAAGTAGTTGAAAAGCGCAGTAAACGATCAAACTAAGTAAAAAGATCTCTTTTTGTAATAATTAAAATTGTGAGAAATGTGTTACACGTTAAGCAGTTGCACAATCTATTCAGTTTTCGATTTGCATAACATCATTGTCATTTGCATCTTTTAAAACTTGAAATAGTTTGTAGCAGGTATAAGATTTATGCAACATATTAATTAGCAGAGTTTTAAATGGACATTACTTATTGAACTATCAAGTGAAGTGTTCTTTAGATTCAGTAACCTTTTGCTATCTACATGCAATTATTCAGATATAAGTCACAAATGTCACTGGAGAAATCAAGACGAAGTTCTTCCTTGTCGGGCTAGATTGATAAAAGTGGGCAAAGCTCAAAGGATTAAATCATAATTTACGACTTTAACAATGGTAGAATTATTAACCAAAAATTTTTACTGTTATCATTTTATAAAATACTCGAATGGTTTATGAAAATTCATTCCAATTTTGTATCTAAAATATTTATTCAAAACTACAAACATTTTGAAAATCCTCTAAAACTTGGCATTCCGTTCAACTTAATTTAATTTTATTCGTATAGAAATCGATTTGCTACAGTAATTTCAATAGTTACGTACATACGCGAAATCTACTCACAACCGCTGGCAAAGTTCCAGCATAGAACATAAATAATTCGTAGTGAGACCTCTGGCGCCAACAGGGTGCACTCCTGAATATGTGCTATGTTTATGTGTATCAGGTGTCTTACCAAGAGACGAGTAAAATAACACTTGACTAGTGTAAAAAAAAATGGAGAATTTTTATTCGTAATAGTGTATTACGTAACAAGAGTTGTAAAAAGCATATTACGTACAAATGGAAGAGTTGCGTACGAGCGATCAAAGGGAACGAGTAATGCAATCCACGCGTACGTAATTGCTTTACAACTCCAGTTACGTACTATACATTTTCTACGACCGCTCCACTTCAACAACATTCCTATATAAAAATATTATAAAGTGCACTTTTTGGACTCAAACTGTTAAATGACGTCTAGTTGAAGGTACAAATGCCAAACTACAAAAATTCAAAGTACGACATTCATTGTTACTAAGATACCTCACATTTGCGTTTCATTCAATTTCGATCATCGATAATCACAACGACAATACAAAAGGACTGTTTCCTAGGTTAATTTTAAGAGAGGACTCTTGGAAAATGTGAAAGAAGTTATACTAGGCATACAGTAATTGAGGATGCATTAGTCTACTAGTTGAATAAATACGAGGGTTGCTGCTAAAGTTACCGAAATAGAACACTAGTTGATGACACAGAATGTTGAAACTATAATTTTCCAAAAGATAGACATCCATTATTTTAGTCCCCCTAAAAAATAAAAAATCTGCTCAGTATTTTCGTATTCGTAAAATATTGAAAATTTTGATTTTGATTCAAATAGGAATTGCACGTAAACGTTTTGTGCACAGTTTTTTTTACGATTTTGAATGTAGACTAACTCAACAATAATGCCTATATCGGCTTCATTCTGCATTTGGTTATAAAGTATCATCCAAAACTAGACTTTTTGACTGATCCACCAAATTCAAATGTAAGACATATAACTTACCGTAAAATTAAGGCGACTATAGGTTTCAACATCCCAGATTTTACATAAGCAGTTAGCTCTGAAAACATTTTTTTGCTTTGGATAGCTCGTAAACAAAAAAATGCCTGTCAGACTTTGGAATATTTGAAAGCACGGAACATACATTTATATGAATCATTGTCTATGTTTTCCTAATTTATCATTAAATAAGTTCCTTCTGTTTCCTCACATAAAACAAAATATGCGCGTCAGTTGTACGCCTGAAGCAGCTGTCAAAGCTTTCAAAATTTATGTTTCTGCGGTCATGTTTTTTGAGAGGAAAAAATTTTACAACAAAAGATTTTTATCCAACTTTTTTCGAAAACTTTTGTAGTAGCCCTTGTAATAGTTTTCATAAATTGTTAACATTCTAACGAAATCGCTTCGTTTGATAGAAAGAAAATATGGAAAACAGAAAGCTTCCTGTATTTCTAGGAACGTTTGAAATGGTCATTTTTTTTTTTTCAATTTTAGAGCTTTCAAAATTTAACTTGTCAATTTGAATATAGTGTTTCTTTTTCAAAGCTGATGCATTTTATGAAAAAGGAAATTCGAAAATATTATTAATCTATATGTCTATTGTAACTCTTTCACTTTATTATTTTGTAATTATATCAATAAAATTATTTAAATTAATTTTACGCTAATTAAGCTTGGAAGGAGAAAATCAAAAACCGCTAATTTTTGTTGATTTTCTGCGAAACAGAAAAGAAGTGATCGTGATCGGGATTTGTTCAATCGTGGCTTGAAAAGTAGCACTTACGAGATCCGTCGATTGACAGGCACTCGGCGAAGACTTTTTCTGGAGGCGATGTATCCAGCTAGAGTGTCTGTCTGTCTTTGTGGATCAGAAAAGGATCATTCTGGTATAATGTAAGGATCTCTCACCCTCAAACTTCCAAGAATGAAACCGATCGTTTCAGTATGTTGTTTTTGCCTATGAATTTATTCAAAGTGGAACATTTTGCGTGCTCGTTCTTTATCTTTTTAGCATGGTCGTCGGAACAGATCAGTTGAATCGGAGTAAGAGAAATTCCATCCCAACGGCGGTTTACGTAATTGGTGGTTCACGTGTTTGTTACTGAAGGTTGAGTTGGAAATGTCATTATACGTAATACTTATTGTGAATTTGTTTGTCATTAAAATCTGTGACATTTTGAAGAGAATGGAAAGACCTTGGATTAGTCGAAGCTTTGCTTGTTCCAGATGTTCTGGTGGTCTCATCAATTGCTGACTTTATTTATTGCTGTCAACTTTATAAATTACACGCGACGGTCTTACTTACATGGTTTAAATAAACAAAAAGGATGTTTTAGCGTTGGTAGCCTTTAATATTTTACAAGGAAACGGAAGTTTAGTTCGAAATTTATTACCTCTGGAAGTTTTTTGTGAATCTTTCAATGCTTGCAAACTCCTTTTACAGTAATTTTAAATACATGAAAAAAAAAACGGTGCGCCGAGTAGCAGTGGCATGAAAAAAATTTTATTTTGATTTTTTCCTCTTAAATTTCACTTTGTTAAGTAAGGACTAAGATTAAGAAAACTCAGCAAATAATCTGAGTTAAAAACTAACACAAACTGATCTACTAAAGTTGATAAGAAATTCATCTATACCAGAAATCCTGAACAGAACCGCTGAAAATCTGTTCATTTTAGTTATTTATTGTAAAATTCATAAATACCTTACTTAACAATGTTTCACTAATCCAACCGATAGAAATTCTATTTGAACATATAAAAAGAAAGATAAATAATTGAAAATAATATTAATTCATTTTAATTTTTGTTTAAAAAAAAGTCTGAAAGAAGTCCAAAATATAAGTTTATTTAGAGTAGAATTCGCACGAGTTCGCGAATCTTTGACAAAAACAGTGGCATTTCTTGCCATTCTACAAATGATTTGATGTAATGATAATAAATTCTGGTTTACAAATTGCATTTTTACCAATTTAGGTGTCGCACATACTGAAAGAATAAAAAGAAATCCGTACTGAAAAACCTTCTTTGACAACTGTCAAATGAAAAAATGTCTAAATTCTAGAATTTTTGCAGACGCTAAGTGTTTACTATTGACGTAACATGATTTTTTAATAAAACAAAAAAAAAGATCGTTTCAAACAATTTTGTTTAAACCTCGATGTGCGGAGACGTACGCGGCGAATTTGCGCATATGAAGCACTCTCCCGCTCCTCGCTCGTGTTTCAAACAATGCGCTCATGCGCGAATAATGCCTTCTAACACTAGGTTTGAAAATTACTTTTGAAATTGACCTGTGACAAACCCACAATTCTAATTCAAACTTATATACAGACTGTTCCAAGATTGCAGAGAAAAACTTCAAAAGGATCTTCCAATTGATAATAAACCCTCCAAAAACAAGAAAGTTTGCAATTAGTTTTTATTGGTTTAATTTCAGCAATTTTAACGTTTTTAAAGCAAATGCGCATTAAACTTTCTCTTATTTGATCTTTTTCGACGTCATGCACACATTCTATTATACAAAACCATGTTCGTAAAATATTTATATTTACGATTATCTAGATTTGGGAATTCTTCTGAAAGTTCTGCTTTTAACATTGCGACTTGCGACAAACATAAACAAACGTTGATCACATTACTGGTTGATCGATCGTACGTAACTGCGCCTATGCGCAGGAGCATACAGTAGAGATAATAGAGAGAGCGCATTGGTTATTGTTAATATTCAAATAATCTTTTAGGCCCTGGTCAGATTGTCAATTTTTCATCAAAATACATCAAACTGTTTGATTAAATTCGAGTTGTAATATGTGTTATGTTACATTTTGAAAGTTCGATGTGTCATCACTCCAATCACAGCTCTAGTTTGGTCGAACAGTTTGATAAAAATTTGACAGTCTGACCAGACTCCTAGGGCCGCTTTTCAGAAGCGTCATTGAGTTAATTGCAATCAAATTTGATCTCGTGATCAATTGAACCAATTTAATTTAATTCACTTTCTGTAAACTGGCCCTTAATATTTTAACGAAAATAATTAATGGAAAAACGATATTAAAAAACTTAGAAAGGGACATAGAAGGTTGAAAGTATCAAAATAAAATGTTTCTATATAAAAAGTTATCATCTGAGTCAATTCTGTAAGCATCTTCATGATTACAGTTATTATATCCATAATTTATTTAAAAAAAGAATAGGAAAATGTATAGCATATCTTAGGGTAATCACAGACGATTAATTACATTTATAATTTGATCTATACTAGTCGATTAAATGATAGATAGTAAATTTATCAGATTTAACTAACTAATATTTCAGCAAATAGTTCTTTTTTTATCTAAACAAACTCATATACAAGAGGGGGTCAACGTTGGCTATGCATGTCGTGTATTTGAACTTAGATACGTTAGATACGTTAGATACTTATCTAACGTATAATGCATAGAACAGGTGCATATGAGTATATGATTGGTTCCCTCTTCATCTGATCCCACTGTATATGCTTTTCTAGTTGTAAATATTGCATCTTTTTCCAAAATTTTCAATAGATTGACCATTAAATCCAATTTAAAAGTTGAAATTTTGAAAAACAATCAAATATAACTTTTTACCAATTATCAAAACATCGCTTTAGGGTCTTTGATAAATAAGTAAACTTTTTTGAAAATTATTTAGTAAAAAATATAAATCCGTAATTAATTAATTGAAAGTCATGTGCCTTTTAAATTGACAAACTAAATATATCATATTTTTTATGTAAAAACTTTTGTAAGACTTGACATAGAGTAACTTCTACTACTCTTGTTGTTAATTCATATTTAACTGTAAATGCTGTTATTATCATATTTTAATTTTTTTAAATAAAGTTTGCATTATTAGATAAAATACCCAAATTCAGACACTGTCTGTTTCTGCTATTTAGGAAAAATAAGAATTTTACAATGCCTAGAGTTATGATTGGCCGTCTTTTTTAACATACCAATTTCTTAAATTAAAGTTTACTGACAACATAATTACAAAATAAAAAGTCAAATATGGTGTCGGAATTGAGTGAAAGTGGTGTTTGTCATACAGAAATATAAATAAATAATTTGTTTAAAAAATTAAATGTAAAAAAATTATTCAGTCTTTATCAGAAATGATTATCCTTTCTAAAAATCAAAACTCATAAACGTCTGTGGAATTATTATCAATTACATTAAATTAAATGTAACATGAATTCCTTAATGTGTCTGAAACTGGTTATTCTACCTTCAATAAAAATTATTTAAATTAACATATTGTTTTTAGACCTGACTATAGTTAAATTTCTACTAACTTGAAGTGGCAACATCATCATTGCGCAGATTGTTTTTATGTGAAATGTATTTTTAACAGAAAGACCTTTTACTGATTCAGCTGTTAATATTAATATATTACGAAACATAAATGTAGTAGAAAACAACAGCATCTGCTTACTTATATAAACCAAAATTATTGACTAATATTCACTACAATTGATTTGTTTCCAAAACCGCTTATCTTGTTTCTGCGTAAAACAATTTTCATTGAAGATTTATACTCATGAAACCGCAACATCGTCTTAATTCTATTAAGCGTGAAGCATTTTTATTTTATTTTGGGTTTAATGTATGTAGAATATACATGAAAAATCCACCCTAACATTTTCCAGATTAAGGAAATGAAGTTTCATTCAATTAACTTTATAAAAAGTTTGCTTGTTGTAATTTATTTGAAAGTCAACATTGTAAAGCAGATATTAAAAAATTCAACTTTCTAAATGAATAAAGTTAATTACCTATGAATTATTTGGTGTAGGCCAACATTAATTTAGGCTTAAATCACTACATGAAAATATAATGTGCTATAAATACCGTACTAAAGTAAATTCATTTCATATCACTCATCGTTACCAATCAAAATGTTTCACCTGAAAACATTTTAAGTTATATTAACCTTGCGAGATTTATAACCATAATTTTATAATATTATTCTAGTAAAATATTATACATATAGTACCCAGTTTTATACAAAAAAAGCTTTTGAATTACTATTAAACATAAGAGTTGATATTTTTTGACATTCTCAAAGTGTCATTTTTTTTATGTAGCTTAAGATTTGATAAATATTCAGATATAATTTTTTTTGTAGAAATTTTTGTAAATTCAGTTTAATGAAAATTCATTTGCCAGTTTTCAGTAATCACCACCTCCTTTGCAACCTGTCTGTGAAACTGGCAAGATATTTAGTCCTATTCAAGTGTAATTAGTCATGTCACGCACATGTAGCTCCCAAAGAGGTCCTGAGTAAATTCCATTGCGAGAGTATGAACGGGTTGTAGGCAGTTAAAAGGCCGCCAAGATGATGCATTCACGTGTTTGCTGTGCCAATATTGACCTCGCCGCCGACAAAGGTGATGCGTTCGCCAGACGTCCCAAGAGTGACGACGCTTATGTCCTATTCCCGGACTATCGCCAATATAACGACACAACAAAAGCTCTTCCTTTCACTGTCTCCGGTTCTTCGACAAAACGCAACATCCTTTCGGTAATTGCATCTTCTTCACTATTGTGTGGGTTTACTTCGATACGATCTCTCCTACAATGTCGACAAACTTAAAAATTTTCATTTAGTGTCAATGGAACGAAAATGAGTTTCAGAGCTCAACTTTTAGAAAGAGAAATTATATCTTGCACTAACGGATAGATAGGAGAGTGGCTTCGAAGCGATGTAGACGTTAAAGTGGTGGCTCAACAGCCAAGCTCAAATGGGACGTTTCGACGACCATCAATTTAGTTTACTACCACTTTTATTGATAGTAGTTGGAGTGACAAACCAGATTTTATCATATAAGGTACAAAGACTCTTTTAAAGGTTCCAGATTTATATGTGTTTTTTATTTTGGTTGATTTATCCGTTCAACTGTAGGTATAATTTTGAATAACTGAAAATCAAATTGAATTTGAGGCTGTTTTCAAATTACTCTTTATCCCTACATTTCATTACACCCTGTATATAAAATCTCTTTTCATTGATTATTGTTTGAATGATAATTAAACAATTCACGTACTCAGTTCTTGTTATTAATGCAGTCAATTTTAATAATCAAAACGTATTTTTTTTTGTTAAAAGCTGTAATAAATATATTTGTATTTGCTAAACTTAAACTGTTTATTTAAAGTACAATAAAAAGATTCATCTTGAATCCTAGTTTCAAATCGTAGAGTAAGTCTACTAAATATAGACTAGTCTTATAAATGGACCACTAACTTTTTCCAAAAAACGATTGTTGTATCAAGACAAAAGTTAGTGCATATGAGGCTTTCACCCCTCCAATCGCTTGAAAGATGTTTGTTCCAATTAGTTTCACGCAGAATTTAATATTTTTTTTATTATTTTGGATCAAATTGATCATAGTTTATATCTGATACTAGTGGGCCATAATTGGTACACTTATTGTTAGTTTATAAGAATGATATATACCAAAAATGGTTGATTTTTTTAAATTGTTGTTTTTTAATAATTTTATTAATACCTTTCAATAAAGTTGTAAAGGTAAAATAGAAAAGACTGATTGCATTCTGAAATTTGGAATTTTATCTAATCTTTTTTTTATGGTTCACTACATTTGGCGCACTTACTCTACTTGGAATTTGCAACCTCTACTTTTTCAGCGTAATTTAGAGATAAATAACTAATGTCAAGAATAATAAATTAAACTCATAGCATACTGTCGTTTATTTCTCAGTTTATCCTTTAGAAAGGATATCAAGTTATAATTAACTAATTAATCAATAACAACAAATTACAATAAATGTATGTACTCAAAAGATACAAGACATCGTTATTTTGTCTTATGTGACAACTTACGTTTCGTATCTACTCATAATAAGACAAATTCATTAGGTAAAGCCATCTTTAAATTAAGTCACGTTTCTCATAATCTGCTTTTTTTAAAAACTTTATCACTTTATAGTAAGGTAGATTTTACAGCAAACGGGTTCTTTAATAAAAATATACTGTTACAATCACTATTCCTAACTTTGTCATCTGCATGAATATTCCTAATTGCATTTACATTTGACATGATAGCACATATGTGCTACTAGTAATTTCACAATCAGTGTAGCTATTTTAAACTTGAAACACATGTCAATAACTTAAATTGTCACCTAACTAATTTCTCATTTCTGAAATTCAATTCAAAGATAAGATGTCTGCCTCTCTAGTTTTCCAAGTTGGTATTTCTTAATTTTATTGTTGTCAAGTAAAGTTTGTCTATCCTTGTTTTACTTTTACCTGTTGTAAAGTTTAATGACTAAATTTATAACGTTGGATTTCCACGCTCTAACTTTTAACCCAATTATGAATTCCGTTGAAATCATATCGACAACAAGAGGAAAACTAAACAAATAACTTATAATTATATTGCAGCTTAAAATCAAACTCTGTTGCAAAACACTTTTCCTAAATGATTCTTGATTAAGATGAACAGAAATATACCACCTCAAAAGAGGAGTGGGATAATGTAAGAAGCAAATACATCCATAATGTAAGACTTTTTTGCATTTATGTTTGTACAAGTGCATTTATAAAACACAATGATTTGATTTTTGAAAAATATTTTCATGAAATTTCTGATGATTTTGAAACATTAATTTATATAAATTATTTTTGTTTAAACAGCAAAAAAATTACTGCTATACATACTATAGCTACCTTTATTAAATAAATAATTTTTGTTTGGGCCATTCTTAAGGCTAATGAAAATTACCATTTCTTCAAAAAGGACTGAAGTTCTTTTGGTTATATGTAATTCAAAGAAAATTAATAATTTCGTTGATGTTTGGCGTTCATTTTTTTATATAAGTTTAAGAAAATTTAATAGGAAGGTGAAATTTTTTTTCTGCTTTGTCCACCTTCCCAATAAATTTTCTCAATATTAATAATTTTGCAAATTTTCATTTTCAAATTAGCTGATAAATTATAATCTAATCAATAAAAAATTCCTTTATCATTGAACTTTAAATAAAATTATTCCGTCTTAAAACTCATACTGTAAAAAATTCTCAGCAAACAGAATTCTAACGCCAGTGATGTGCCATTTTTTGACTATGTTCAAACTAAGAGATCAGAAACTCATATCTAAGAGCTCTGATATAAGGATAGATACAGTAGGATGGTTCTCACCTGATATCGATCCCTCCCACTCGCCATCACAGGAGATTCGACAGCAAGAAGATAGCAGTATATGATGGAAAAAGTGCATAGCACAAAGAGATATAAAAGACGGTATTGCACGTTTATTCGTAGTTTATTAAAAGTCATTCTTTTAATCCTTGTGTATTCTAACTGAAACTGCTAGTTTATAGCTGAAACAAGGTGAAAATCTAGGTCGAATTTATATACGCTAATACGATAAGTGCTCAAAGATAATCACTATTTATATTTTTGTTCCTTTAATTGAAATGCATCCACTCAAAAAGTTGCACGTTTTCTGCTAGACACATAAATTACTTACTTATTTTCTACTGAATTTCGTAAAGCATTAGTAACGCCACATCACTTGTTTATAGTAGTCGAAATAAAATAAGGCCAACCTGACTTGAAACTTAGTCTTCTGTACAGTCGCCCACTAAAACTAATGAAACGTTGATTTCAAGTGCAACTACTCGACATTATAGCGTTTCTGAATGTGCGATATACAAGATTTTATATTGATGACATCTTAGGGTGCGTCCAGACGGGGCTCAATGTAAGTAACATCATGTAATATTCGCCGAACAATTCGAATTGTTCCATCGAGTATCAGTAAGTAACATAAAGTCAGTTCGATTTTGGACGAATTGGTGAATTTAGTTGATGGTCGTATAATGTACTACTATCTATGGAAACTGAGCCACTGCTTGAACAGTGCGGTAGCTGTTTTCATCATGAGTATTTGGAGTCTCTGTTCACACCTATTACAAGTCACATCAAATGTTACATTACAGGTGTGTGTAGTCACTTTACTTTACACGGGCTGTACTATTATTGATTAATTTGATACTTTTAATTACAAATTAAATTTCTCTTTGACAGTACATAAAAGTACGGAGAAAAAAAGTTTTAGCTAAGACTAGAGAAAATAGGGTGTAATTGAATTACGGTCAAAATTTTGATCAGTAAAATTTCATTTGTTTGATAATCAATAATTTTCTTATGAAAATTTTCCTGTTTCAATTAATCTTCAAGCAAAACATGAAAACTTTTTCTGTTTTGTCTTAATATGGTTATGTTTATTACTAATCTTATTATACTACGCCTTAATCGTCACGGTTTCACTTTTAAAAATGAAATAAAACCTGATGAAATTTTTTTCGACCCATGGGTATCAGTTGTGCTGTCTCTTAGGGCCAGTTCCTCAGTTGAGCTTAAGCTTTCATTTAGTTATACTCCGTTTAACTTGGAAAAAGGTTTAAAGTAATGAACTATTGGGCCCAATTTCTCAGTTGGAGTTTAAGCTTTCGTTTGGTCAAACTTCTTTTAACTTTGAACTAGGTTTAAAGTAATGGACTATTACACAGTTTAAATGAAGTTGTTTGGAGTGAGAAACACTCCGCCTCAGTTTAAACCGGGTTCAGATCTAAACGAAGTTTAAACTCCATCTGAGAAACTGGCCCTTAGCCTCTTACTGTTTCAAAAATTGAATAATGTTTTGTTGATTGCATATAATTACACAAAAATTTTCTGTTTTTTTTATTTTCAGCTATAATTTTTACGATTTTAAAAAACCGTAATGTACACCTCGGCATTAAAACCGTTTTATATTATTTTTCTTATTTCTCTCTACGGCTATCGTCTATATTTGTAATAAAAAATAAATGCTTTCTCAATGCCTAGTTATAAAAATAACTAGTGCATGAGAAGCTGAAACTGAAATTTTTGCAGCAGCGAAGGCTGAGAACAATAGATGGAATTAGGTACGACCAATGAATAATCGCAAAAACGCTAAAGTATATATGATAAAGTTGATTCGTAGGTAGTAAATATGTTGAAGTTGATGATTTAATACAAAAAGACATTAAACCTCATTTATATCGTTTTGAGTAAATACATATAAGTTAAAAACAAGGGAGAAACAAATATCATATGTTAAAGAATCAGTTTTATTAGGCAAAATAATATAATTAAGACGAAACATGATATAAGAGAATGTGAGAAATGATTCAATTTTCACGGAAATAAAAACAAAAGCATCTAATATATGTTTTCTATAATTCAGATCCAATTCTGTGTCATTATCCAGAAAGTTTATCTCAATAATTAAATTTTATGTATTATTTATGTTCTAATTAAAATTCGAGTATGTAATGGTTACTATTTTTTAAAATGGAGGTTACCAGGGTTTGAGATTATTTATTAAAAAGTTGAACAGTCATGTGTTAACATAAATAATTATTCAAGTTTAATCATTATGAAACTATATCACTATTTCAATATTTATTCAAATAATTTTTATATAAAAATAAACAGACATTTATTGTTTACTGATTATAAAAGATTACTTTTATTCTAGAAGTTGCCACATGCATTGTGTTGAACTTTTTTTGAGATTTCGAATCAAGAATTGAAATAAAGAAGTTTTAATTAATTTTGACTTGATTATGTTTTGAGCGAATAATATGCAAGATTGCTTGTAATTCAACTTTCTCCTCAGAGTGTAGATTAATGTGTGGATTTGTGTAAAAGTGATCTAAAAAATCACAAAAATAAATTGATAATTTCATCATTTTTCAAAAGATAAATTATATAGAAAAATTGATTTCATGCTTTTAAAATGGAGTGGTGTAAATTTACTACATACCTGAACTAGTTTTATAGCTTGAGCTAAATCTAGTCTATGAAACGCTAACCGCGTAATTGAATTGGGTTTGATGTAAAATATATTAAATCGGAAATCAAACTTCTGTATATTTTATAAGCGATTTATAGAGCTATTATCAGGGAACTATAGATTCAAATCATTGGGAAATAAAATGTTTATTTTACAGCTAGAGGCAGCTTTCAAATTTTCTTTTGTCAAATAATCAAAAAGTACATATATCCACAATTAGCTTATTAATGACTTACTAACTGCATTAGGTTAAGTATTGAAGCAATTATCGTGTACTGTTCCGCGATTTTCTATTATTTTTTTTGTCTTGAAACTAAATAAAATGATAACACCAATACGAGCACACCGCAAATGGTTAAATCCTCCATTTGCTTTGCAAAGCAGACCAAACGAACTTAAATATTTCACGGTTTCCCACATCACAGAGTCGTTTTGGTTTTAAAGGGAAATCTAGATTAGTCAAGTGGATTCAGTTAAACTTAGGAATATTATGGTCCCGCCCACAACGATTGCGCAAATGGGGATTTTGAATGACATAATATAATCAATTTTTTTCACAATTTCAAACGCAACGAGAAAATTTTCACTTATTATTTTCCTGTGTACATAACAAATGAAACCAAAAATTAATTTATTACTAGCAATAAAGCTGTTCGTTCCTACTTATCGAAAGCTGGAACAATAGAGCATTCAGGTGTGCGAGGAGGGGCCAAAGTGTGAATTACAAACAACAAAGCTTTTGTGTATATTCATTCCGGGGAAAATGTCACAATTCTCTAATTACAACACTGGCAACGAAGGGAAATTTTCACTTCAAACTGAATAATTGCGTACAAAATTCACTTCCACAAATGTGATTCGTTAAATCATTTTAAATACAATGGATATATCTTGCAAAAAATTATGATAATTGTCGACAAGAATTTTTTTAAACAGCTCATTCATTAATTTCAAGTCAGATAAAAATAATCACTGCAACAATGACGTTTATGCACGTGATTTCAACACGTGGAAGTAACGACACGTGTTTGACCTCACCTGGGGATGTAGAATAACGAGACGCAAAAATAGTTACTTATCATAATTTTAATTTTTTATTGGTGCGTCACTAGTTTAAGGAGAAGGGCTTTAGGGGATGGTTTGGAGTCGCGGAGGGTGCAGAGTTATGTGTTGTCAACGCGCGTTAGTGTCATCGCCAGTTGGCAGCGCCGCATGTCCCCTCACACCATCTTGATTATATAGAGTTATTTATGCAAAGAGTATGGGCAAGATAGCTAAAAAAAAACTATTTTATTTTATAGAAAAAACTACAGACCAAATTTTTTTTCTTTGATACAATATTACCTTTTCGATTGGCTTTAATGTGATCATTAGACAAATTATGATGCGCTAAGGAGAAGGCACTAAACGTTAAAAACCTTTTCTAATTACGCTCTAATGGAGCTAAATTAATATTAGGGGCTGCTTGTCATCTCCGTCAAGTCCCATATTGGTGTTAGTAAGGAACCAGATGCCTACTTATGTTCGTCAATATTAGTCACATCATTGACAATAATTAGTTTTTTTTCAATGATTACTGATTATCAAAAAACTGAACACAGTTAATAAATATTTCATAACTGATTTGTTCCAAATGCTCAAGTTTTGGAAGTCTTCTCATATATCAAATTCAGAGACAATAATTTAGTTTAGATTTTTGAAAGTAATTCTATCCTAGAATTTGTAATCTATCATTAGCCTGAGAAGAGTTGAATCCGCTCTTATAAAATGTTTGTTGTTTTATAATTTCTAAGTGTCTATTGTTTACTTTGAAAACTCTTATCAATAATTTTAAGGAATTTGTTTAAGAATAAATATGGCATCTCTAAAAAACTATATTTATATGTAAGATATAAACTGCATATATGCATGAATTTTTTTAAACATACCTATGTATTTATTGAAATAAATAGTTCAACTGTTCAAGTTTGTATGAAACTTGCATGTTCTTTTGCGGTAGTTACGAATGTTGAAGGTCTTTGATCTTGGTAACTATAGATGGTTAAGAATAAAATTCTATATTGTTAAAATGTGTCAACACAAAGCAGGGTATAATTTTTATGTTTGTTTATAATATAAAAGAAAAATATTGAAAATAGAGAAAAGTATCCACAGTACAAGTGAAATGATTGGATGATCTTGATGATGATGGGATACGTTTGGAAGCACGCAGAGGCGGTGAGTGTCGCGCGAGCGTAGTCGCAAAGCGCGAATATTACGCAGCAACGACGCAAGAAAGGATAATATAATACAAACGAGTGGAGGTTATGAGAATGTAGAACACGAGGTGTTTATATTGAGGATATGAAACAAAACTGCAAAGAATTGGGAAAAGAATTAAATACCTCGCAGTGATGGCAGCGGTGCGCTATAGAGTAGGTCTGACTGCAGTCGTATCTTGTGAGGATCTGCGAATGTCCACACGCAACGCGTCCAGCCAAAACGTCGGTCATGATGAGGTCGTCCAGCAAACGTCGACAGAGGTGTCCTCCTCGGAAGGCCTCTTCGGGCAGGGCTTCGTCGACCGCGTGCTCGCAGCAGTGGCGCATCCGGAGTCCGTGCAGCACGTCACGCCTGCGCTCGGGGCCCAATTCGGGGCCGCACACCTCCTCTTTGTGCGATTCTTGCAAGTAATAAAGGCACTGAGTAGACTTAGTACTGTTGGCGGGGCAGGGCGGCGGACAGAGGGGCCCGGGGTCCGTTTCCGGCGAGCAGACGGCCCACTGCAGGTCGCTCGTTGACAGCCAGCTGGCGACGACCTCGAGCGTTGACGTTGGCGTTGGCGACGGGGTGGTAGTGGTGGTGGCGGTGGCGAACGCCAGGCCGGCCATCAGGAGCAGCGACAGGCCCGACGGGGCCCGGGGCATTCTGCGGGGCAGGGCGCGGTGGCGGCGGCTCGGTCAGCTACGGGCGCCGGGAGCATCGCTGCGGGCGGCCGGAGTGCCCCCCCTCGCGGCTCCTGCTGCACCCCCCGGGGGCCGTGCGACGTCGGGGCCGGCTAGACCGCCGCGACGCGGGCCCCCCGCGGCCCCCCTCGCTCATGATGCATCGTCGTGCTCGGCGGTGGCGGCGGCGGGCCGGCAACACATCACATCACTGCTGGTGCACGCACACTCTCCGTGACTGGCGACGGCGACGGTGGCGGCGGTTCACGCACACACTAGACGCGGCGCTCCTCCTCGTACTCGACTCCGAGGTTGTTACGGTGGGCCGCCATCTTGAGAAGGTTAGTTGCTCACAGTCCTCCCCGCCCGGGCGCGAGCTGTGCCGGCCGTCTCTCGCTCGACACTGACACGGCGGCGGCGACGATTCAATGCGCACGCTCCGCCACCGCCATCGATCCGCGACGCCGCCACCGATACCGCCACCGCCTTCCCGCCCGTCTTTCCCCGATCGATTGACTGCCAACCAGAGCGACACCTACGCGGAGCACCGCGACGTCTTCCGGAAAAATCAACAAATCTCATTCCCTAAGCAGGGTTCAAAACCTGGCGCATCCACCAAAAACTTTCCTACTTTAGTTCGCTTCATTGGAATCACAGATTTCATAGTTTTTAAAAAATGTTTTCATCAACAAACTGAAATTTTTTTTTTTTTTTTGAACTCACCACCTTCAAAATTACTTTTTGAGAACGCAGCAGTCAACTGCGAACGTAGAATTCCCACACGAGTGCGCGAATTTTTCCAAAAAACACTGGCCATTCCAGCCATTCCAGACATAATCCAACTTAATAATAATGAAATCTGGTTAACAAACTACCATTTCACCAATTCAAGTGTCGCAAATACTGAAGGAATAAAAAGAAATCCGTATTTAAAAACCTTCTTTGACAACTTTCAAATGAAAAACTGTCAGTTGACTTACTTGATATTTTATTTTAATGACGCAACGCAATTTTTTTTATAAAACAAAAATAAATGTTTGTTTTAAAAAATATAATTCAAACCTCGATGTACGAAAACGTATTCGGCGCATTCGCGCATATAAAACTCCCTCGTTTTTCGTTCGTGCTTCAACTTTGCGCTTATGCGCTTATGAATAATGTCTTCGCACACTAGGTTCGAAAATTACTACGACATGATACCTAATAAACGGTTTAAAACTCATATCAGATTTATTTTATTGCAAGACTAAAATAAATAATAATTATTAGTAGATTTTATTATTATAAGTAAAATTGTATGTTTACGTGGCTATACAGGTGAATATTTAACATTCAGACATGTGTTTCAAAAATTTATAAACAATATCAATAAACAACTTTAGAATATTGAATCTTTTTCACTTTAACACATATGTGTCGCATATTATAACTATCCGGATTCTACTGACGGCGAACATATTCGTGTTAAAATTTATAAGATAGGAAAGTGGGATCTATACACCTTTGGATATTACTACTATCCAACTGTTAGGAATGATTTTTATTGTCCTTGTTTTGAAACCATAAGTTATCGGAAGATTTTGGTTATTGCAAATCCAGTAAAACGGTAATTTACTATGATTAAACTTTGGCTAACGTATTTTAGAACTGCTTCGCTTAGAATAACAAAAAAAAATTAAAAAAGCTAAATCTCCATATATATTCACTTCTTCTTGTGCCTGTTAAATATGAAGTCTTTCCATGGCTTTTTACTTTTTTGCGATTGTAACTTTTTCATTTATCAGTTAATAAACATACAGAGACATTCATAAAAACAAGAGTTCTTAAATATGGTCTACCGAAGTGAAACATCTTGTATATTATTATATTTTTGGATTCCCTCATAAATTTTAGTTTAGGTATCTAAAATTTATAGTTCTAGAGTTATTTATGTTTTTTTTTAAATTGCATCTGCAATGTTCGAGAAAAATAAAAATTGTTCAAAAACTAAATGAGCTGGAAGTCAATTGTTTTCAGTGTTCAGTATACAAAGAACGACACTATTAATTGCACAACTGCATAATCATCTGTTTTCAATTTTCACTAAAATTTTCTCAGTTGTTAGTTTTAACTCTTTTTCTATCTGTAACCGATTGTATAATAAATACAATCAAAGTTAACAACAAAAAACATTTGATAAATATTTTTACGTACACAGTTAGATTGAAAACATTGTTAGAAGTGTTAGAAGAGTTGGATGTGAGAATGTGATAATAATGCAGAAAAATAAGTATTTTCCCAACATTAGATTATTTTCTGTTTACTCATTGCTTAAAACTATCCTATAAAACATTAAGCCTCATATCACAAAATGCATAAAATTATTTATAGTAAGAGTCAATTGTAATGATTAATGTGATAGTCTTATCTTCTACAAGTTCATATTTTAAAAGGTTTCATTGCATTAATATATTTAGTTGTATAATTTACTTGCATTGATATCAACCGTTCGATATGGATTTAAAAGCTGTGCCTTCAGAAGAAGAATTAAAAGAACTACTAAAAAACACTTTCACGAGTGATGTAAGACGTAATTACATCACTGTTGATGATTTTGTTTTACCAGAAAAATATTTAACAATGGAAAAAAGCATAAAAGAATTCCCAGTATTAGATACTGATATCTGGATTTGTGGTTTTCCAAAAACTGGCACGACTTGGATTTCTGAAATTGTTTGGTTAATAGTGCACGACTTTGATTATGAAGGAGAGAAAGAAGTTGATTACAAGCGTACCAGAATGCTAGAGTATTTTTCTGTTTTTTTTTTTCAAAATATTGTTCTCAAAAGAAAATTTTCAGGTTTACAATGCTATTTGACGCACCACCCGAAGGTACACTTTTTGGTGGTGAACAATATGAAATAGATTCAGTTGGTCATGCAAGAGATCAGAAAAGTCCAAGAACAATAAAATCGCATCTTCCTTTCTTTTTATTACCAAAGCAGATTTCAGAACTAACCAAAAAACCAAAAGTATTTTTTATCAATTTATTCAAATGAATAAATTACAAATTCTTTATTTTCAGATAATTTACACTGCTAGAAATCCAATGGACACTTGTATTTCATATTATCATCACTGTAAAAATTACGAACATTTCACTGGAACTTTTGAAGAATTTTGCAAACTATTTCTTTTTGATAAAGGTATTTATCAAGTATTCTTCTACCTATAAGTAAAATTCCAATTATTAGTTTTAATATTTTTCCCATAACTTCTGGTGAGATTTTTTTAGTTTTTATCGTTATTGTTTATGTTTTACTTTTTTTTATAGTGAATTATGGTCCGTATCCAAAACATGTATTACAATTTTGGGAAAAACGTAACAATCCTAACATTCTTTTCCTAACTTACGAAGAAATGAAAAAAGATTTGTGCGGAATTATAGATAAGGTTGCTAAATTACTTGGAAAAACTGTATCTCAGCAGCAGAAGGAAAAGTTACAACAACACGTCTCTTTTGATTCTATGAAGAAAAATCCAGCTGTTAATAAAGAAGAGGTTAACAAAATTATTGAAAATAAAGGTGGTGTCATAAAAACTCCTTTTATCAGGACTGGAAAAAGTGGAGGCTATAAGAATGTTATGTCTCCTGGAATGATAACCAGTTTTAAATATTGGATGGGTAAGAGGTTTGAAGGATCTGGATTGAACTTATTAGAAGAATGAATTATAACATAAATGTATTAATTTCGATAAAAGCAGAAAATTAAAATTAACATTTAAAAAAGTTTGAAGTACAATCGTCCTCACTTAACACTTTTTTTGTTTTTAAATCAACTATATAACATTTGTTGTCTTTTACGAATAAAACTTTTGATGCTTCAAGTAAAGTGGCCGCTTCAAGATTTTCAGGAACTCCATTCCATCCACTTGCTATGTCTTTCCCATTCACTACTAATCGTTCTCCTAATGTGTTACTTTTCGTATCAAATGCAAAATATTTAGATCCTAAAAGCATAAAATTGAAAGTTTTATGTGGCTTTTATTTGAATTACACCTTTGAAGAAATAAATTTTGTTATTTGTTGGATCATTAAAAGCAGCATCAATATTACTCGGCAAGCCATCAAAACCAACTGATAACGTTTTTCTAGCATAAACTTTTTCTCCAAATTTGAATCTATAAGAAAAGTCGTTTGATAGTATGTAATATTTTTCATGAATTGTGAAAGCGGCATCAATTTGATTAGAAATCCCTGGGAATATCGATGCTAAAGACGACGGACCATTCAGTGAGCCGTTGCTGGAGTAATTCCAGTACTTATTTCCTTTAATAAATATAAGTTGTTTATTTTCATTTATAATAGCGTCTACAGAGTCTCCTGTACAAAGTGTCTCTTTAGCCTTTTTTTTTCCATAAAGTTTTTGTAAATTTTTGATGTCTTCATTAATAGGTGCTTTTATTTTTGAATTATAATAAGGGTGCATTATTGAATTAATAAACTCCGAATGTTCTAGTCCTAATGCATGGCCCAGCTCATGAGCAGCCACCCATCCAAAATTGAGATTCTTGTCATCCACATCAAAATCAGAAAACGTCCAATTTTTATCTTGATTGAAAAAAATTGCTCCATTTTCCTATCAGCAAATAAAAATTGAACATCCACGAAAAAAAAACATTCACCAGTCTAACTGCGTGCTTACGATGCGCTCTTCTGCAATAGTGTTTCAAGAGCCTTCCACACACTATTTTGCTTTGCTTTTTTGAGAAAAAACTTATTTTGAAATACCAGTGAAGAACAGCGTGGCGTAAAACTTGTGAATGTAATTTTTTCTAAGTGTAAGTACACCCAAATAAACAAATTAGTGAAATCTAGAATAGTAACTTCAATGTAATTTTCTTTAATTAAGGACCCAAATTAATAGCTAATTACTCTAATAAATTGTTAGTGACTAGCTAATTTTTCTCTGAATATGATTTTGAATCAAATAATAAAGTTAACAAATTATGTATTGTCTATTTTACCGGTAAGTAAGCATAACCCAAAACTATCTCTGATTCATCTTGTTTTGTAAAATATATGATAATATCAGCTTTATCACTTTCTGATTCTGTTATTGTTAAATTCACACTCTTCGTCCAATAGTGAATCGATTTCTTCAAGCTATTTCTCACTTCATCCTCCGATACTTTGTTGGATACGTTGTGTATTGCAAACTTAATAGATTGTTTTCTCCACCTTTTAACTATAAAAAAAGAATAAAAAATATTCAAGTAATTCACTGATTTTCAAAAAAATTAGTTACAATTTTCACCAAAAGCAGGTTCATTAGATGGCCGTCTACATCGTCGATTTTCTTTATTTTTAACTGTTTTGTTATTAAATTTTTCTGAAATTTCATTTGCCATTTTCATCAACAAAAGTATTTATATTTACCTATCATTTCTAGATTATTCACTTTCTGAAATAATTTTACTCCCTCATCTTTTGAATTTTGGCTGTCCAAGAGGTTATTTTGATTAAGATTTAGCTAAAACAAAGATTTTAGTTTTAAACAAATTGAGATAAGTTGTACCTTTTTATTTAATGGTCGTTGTTCTGTGTTTAAAAACGTAACTAACAGGATCAGAGAAAATATTATTTTAGAATACATTATTGTTATGTACTTATAAAATTATGATTCTAAGCTACCACAACGAGTTTAATCTTCTTGTTTTAATTATCATTAACCTTTTTGACATTCTATTTGATAGATGAAATTTCCGAAAACTATATTTAGTTTGTTGATGAGGTGATAAACGTTTGTTGCAATGTCACAGCTGATGGAAATATTTATAATACCTGTTATTTAAATTTGCGATTCAATCAGAGGTGTTTAGTTGTAACATAGTAACCAATCTACAGCGTCTACACAAAAATAAATATAACTCAGCGACGTCTGCACCAACAAACTTTAACATAAAAACAACCGTTGCTATGTTTTAATAATTGGAACTAACGAATTAAATATTGCTCAAACAGAAAATAATGATGGTGCAAACAGCCTTTAAACTTCCTAAAATTTTTATATTTATTTCATGTAAAAATAAGTTATCCTGAAATGCAACGATTTTTGAGATAATTGAAATTCTGTATCAAAAGTATCACAGATACAAATTTTGCTGAATAGATGTTTGTTTAAAACTGCAGTGAATATTCTATATAAAGTGGAATGTGAGTGAGAGAATAAAGACAAAAACAAATTAAGACATTTTTATTATATAAAATTATAGTACATTTCAGTACCTAAACGTATTTCAAAAAAACAGTTGCACGTAGCAGCTGCTTTGAAAGAAAGTACATTAATAAAAAATACTTTCCGTATTTCAATAAATAATAGGTAGATTGTATTTGACATGGAGATACAAAGCTTTGGCAGGATGATTTTAGAAACTGGACTAACATTGCGCGCACATCAAACGTCATAACATCACACTTTTAAAAAATACAGTCATACCCCGGAATCACGCGATAGGTGGGATCAAGTAAGTCGAATTCGCGTAAGTCAGGATCCCATTATTCCTAAAAGTTTATACAAATTATACATGTTAAAAAAAAACAAGAAGATAAATGTTCAAATTTCGTCATCATCAATTTCAAAGAAGTACTTAAATCGCTCAAATAGAGGAATCGCGTAACTCCGAGTTTCACATTAAACGGGGTAGCGTAAGTCGGGGTATTACTGTACATCCATATATTATAATATCTAAAGTGTTCTTTTTACTTAAGTCTTACAATGAGCATTTCGTTTATAAAACGAAATTTTGGAGTTTACACTAAATTTGACCAAACAGTCGAAATCACTGAGAAAATCAAAAGAACTAAGGACGACACTGCTATATCACTTCCGTTCTCAGAATCTTGATGGTAAAAATCTGGATCTAAAGTTTGTTCGTGAGGATCCAGAGTATGATCGTGATGGTAACCTTTAATGAAAAAAAAAAAAAAAAATTCTTAGATTGAGAATAAAAGCCCACGATTATAAAGTGTTAATAAAAACGTGTGAAAATGTGTAAATATGAACATTTTTTTACTAACTTCACGTGTATATATATACATATACATTTGACAAACACTGTTTAACAAAACAAACAATAGAACAATGGAACTTTAACGCAGCTTAAGCATTTTACTTAACTAACTACTTATGATACGAAATGGGGATCAACACATACTTAGAATGATTTGCGACTGCCCTTCAGTGGCTGGGAGGACGGCGGTAGTTTTCTGGAATGTAGCCGAGCCCATTAAATAGTGGCCAATTGATTCGAAAAACTAATAAAATAGACTAGCTAATTAATATTTGCAACCTAGTGCATCAAGTGCCTGCATAAATATACTTCATAGAAAAATATAGAAGTATATTTGACGATTTTTTCAGAAATAATAATAATTAATCATGCGTAAACGTGCTTTTTAGGTTCTACCTAAAATCCGTGCAACCACTTCAAGCGATAAATACAGTTACGACGTGAATCACATAACACAAACATACAAGTGCCACTAAACGTAAAGTTAGTAAAGCAAAGTGTTACAGCATCTAACAACAGTCAAAAAACTTGTACATACTTGATGAAGAGAGCGTTTTAATTAACAGTTCATAAATCTAGTTAGTTTAATGTTAAATACATTAACGTCTATTTATTATAAACATTGATGAAATACTTTCAGTTAGGTTTAAATATCCTACCTGCATCAAAGTTGTCATTTCCGGCAGTGTCCTGGTCGCTCTCTCCATCAAGAAGCCATCCTCTGGACTCACTTGTGCCGACAGTTCCTTGAGGAGCGTTTTTGCAACCTAACCACCAGTATGCTGTAGATCTAGGAAAAGCAGGATCTGCTTTGTCTACAGCGAAAAGTCTATCATTGAATCTATAATAAGTGCCATCTTTATAGAAATAAGTGTATCCGTTTGTCCATTTAAAAGCTGCATCTAAATTATTAGGAACTCCTTCCCAATTAGAGATCGGTTTAGGATAAGTTGCTTTAACTGGTGGTCTTTGAGATGGATCGAATCTCCAGAATTTCGATCCTTTGTAAAAGTAGATTTTACCGTTACCACTCCAAACCATAGCAGCATCCACATCATCAGGAATTCCAGTAAATCCTTCTGATATTTCCTTGGGATAATCTCCGTCCATTTTCCTACCTTTGTACCTCCAGTATTTTGATCCTTTAAAAAAGTAAGTTTTGCCGTTTTTATATGTAAAAGCTGCATCAATATTCCCTGGAAGACCTGGCCAACCGTTAGAAATTTCTTTCGGATAACCGGGAGCTACGCTTTCTTCTGTCAGTTTCCAGTATTTAGTGCCTTTGAAAATGTAAGTGCTGCCATCAGCTGAATTAAAAATTGTATCAAAACGTGGGTCTTTGCATAAGCTTTGGTCTACAGTGCCAGGAGCTGGTACTTTATGACTAGGAGTATTGCTTCCTTCAAAATCTGAATCATCAGATGGAATCTTTGAAGTCTTCTTTCCATAAAGAGCTTGAATTCCATGAATATCATCTTCATGAAGTTCAAAAATTGGATCGTATCCGCGATAGAACGGAGCCATCAATGCTTGACGCACGTCGGAATGACTCAAACCCAATGAATGACCAAACTCGTGGGCGGCCACTTGGAAGAGATTGGTACCACGGTAACTGTTGATCGTCCACTTTTCAGCCGCATCGAAATGGGCATCACCTCCGAAAACCTAATACTTGATTAATTTACAGTTATTTTTAAATATAATAAACTTACAGGAAAATATGCATGAGCTAAAGTACCACCTGGTCCATCGAAAGGATCCCCGTCACCATGTTCCCCACTTTCAAAACGAATGTCAATGTGGGCATTACCCTTAGTAGGGGTGAAAGTGAGATCTGTGTAATCGGACCAAACAGAAAAAGCTCTATGGATTTCTTTATCTACGTCCCTAGGGTTGAGATTTTTTGGATATTTCGTTATGGTATAACGTAAATTTTTCACTTTCCATCGACTACCTATATAAAAAAGAAACAGACTGTGTCATTTTTTTATTGAGATATCCTGTGTGAAGGCGAGAGATTTATCGCAACTTTAACTAAAACAAGTCGACATTATCTAATTAGAGTACTAGGATTGTTGAGCAGATTGAATAGCACGCAATAGACCAAATCTCCTACAGATGCGTACTTTTATACGTCCGTTACATTGTTTTCAATTCTTATTAAAAACGCACCTGTCCAACTGTGTTAACATAGGAATTAAACAAACATTTATCGAAGAAAAGAACTGATTCGCAAATTAGAGACTCACCTTGTAAAGCATATCGTTTAGCACGATTTGTTCCACTTCCTACTTTGTCTTTAACGCCGCATCTTGGCAGTTGCATTTCTTTCAAAGTATGTTCGTCCAGTTCACCTGCAAAGCAATATTGATAATTATTGTAGTACCATCATGATCATGATGACCTTAACTATTTAACCCACATTAATTGTTATGAAATCAAAAAACCTTAAACAAAGGAAATGCATCAATAATTACCCATTTAAAACCATTATAATGGCTTGACATATTTTTTTATGGTGACGATGCATAAAAATCATCAGTACCTGTGACATCAAGCCCTGCGAAGCTCTGAAATTCTTCGATGGCTTTTCGTAAAACGCTTTCATCTTGAAGGGCACTGGAATTACCAACATTTCTTGTGGAAGAACTCAAATAGCCATATTGCGACAAATAGAGCTACAAAAAAAAAAGAAATTGTGAAATTATTTCGTTTAAAATGAATCTATTTGTGTTAGACAAGCCGTTAATTTTGTCATGTTTCACGGTGTGGGGAAAGTATTGGAACTCTTAAACCACAACCATTTCTTCTGGTTTTGTTCAAATGACATAATAGGTAATTGATGTAACAGTATTGTATAATGCAGTTTTTTTTTGAAAGAAAGTTAATTTTATCGAAATCGCTAATTTTCGGTCGTTGGTACTTGAGATAAGTGTAACATGAATCACTTTTACATTTCATTAGCATTGGAATTCCTGCGCCACCAAAAAAAATAATAATCGCAGAAAAGATGTGAGTGAGTCATAAGCAGACACTAATCGTTTATTTTGCTGACAAAGACCTAAACATGCACGGTATGAATTTCAACTAAAAAATTATTTCAAACTTGACAAACAATACCACGTGCTGTCTGCTTCAAGTCCAAGTTCAAGGAATTTTCATTTTGTTGAATCAATGGGATAGATGTTTGGAAAACACAGAAACGTTTAAATATGTTAAGAAATGTTATCTGCTTCTTCATAGTGACACTGACCTTGGCCAATCTATGAGTATTTCTTAATTAATTCACTCTATGAGTCACGTACAGGTATTTACTCATTCAAATTCTAAGTAAGTTATTCGTACAAATAAGGAAACAAGTGGGTGATACGATCCATAATCTATTATTGGGAAAAGTCATCAACTTATCTTATCGTCTGAATCCACCAAAAATACAATAGTTATTTTCCAAAAATAAAATAGATTTATAATGAAGTAGAAATCAATAGTCGAATTAGATCTATTACATTTGGTGCTTGTGACCGGACTAAATCACTTCTTCCTGTTAGCTGACTAAGCTCAGACACCAAAGGTTACATCCACCTATTATTATAATTTTAACCTATATTTACTTGCAGCATTATAATTCTCTTTGTCCTGTATTAAAATGCTTCCCTTTGCGGGAATAGCGTGTCGGACATTTTATTTAACATCTGACCTTTCAAAACAGCCTTGCGATTACTGATTTGCTTAGAATAATACATTTCCAGAAAATAGAGTTTTGGTTTTGAAAATTAATTTACATTTGCATGGACTTCAATGTTTGACTTTTAAACTTTGCTTTGTTGAGGGCATTCCATAATAGAACCATTTCAATCACTTGTTTGTAATCAGTTCAAAGGAAAAATGCTTCTTATCTGATTTCGACATCAAAACTATAAAAAACGTGGAAAATCGTCAAGGCAATTTTTTAGGAAAGACGTCGCACAATACATTTGTACATTTTTTTGGAGTACTCATTTTTATCTTTTTATTTATGAATCACATATAGATCACATCTTTTAACCCACAAGTGCTTCATTTAAGAAAATGGGGAAAATTGCGATAGGTATAAAAGTTTAACAATAACACTATTCTTAGTTTCCTGTGTTAATTTTTGTTGCGTGTATTGAATATATAGCGACTTTAGTAAGACACACGTACAATAAGTTACTATTATATTCCAGATGGAAAACATTCTTTGTATGTATAAATCTGGAAACATTTAATTCCTAATACAAATATTACTTACAATAAGCGTGACTAATAAATTAATAATTATATACTTCTTCAATCAAGGCGACTGAAAGTATCTTTCAAATTACAAATTCTAACGTAACTTAATATAAAAAAAGATTTTGGTAATGGTCCTCTACAATCAATTAATTGCACAGTTGAACAATTGTTCAAGAGAATAGCGTAAAAGCAATAAAAATAAAGATACATTGTCTCGGTTGGAAAAACAGATTTTATGTAATTTCCTGCAAAAATAGCAATATGATGAAATGTCGATTTTTATTTTTATCTTATTTGCCTTATAATTTCTCGCACGATTTTTCTTGATTAAAAAAAAGTAAACAAAAGCAGATCTTCCAGGAACTTTAGCTTGAAGGATGTTGATTTATACATCAAAGACACATGATTGCAATTTCTGCAATGCATCATTATAGGATAATTATTATTTTTATAAAGAAAGCTTCATCAGTGAAACAGATGTTTTAACGCTTTTAAGTCTGCAATGTTTCAGATGAGTCATAAAACAACACATGCTGAGATAAAAGATGAAAAAAAAATGCATATCAAAAACGCATAGTATAATAAAATAATTATTAGTTTTCATCAACGCACAGACCATGAATTTAAACAGAATACAGGAACTTTATAAATAATTTAGTGACAGTGGCAATGAACTTCCAAATATATAAATAATGCCACAAGCATGCATCTGAAAGATAAGACAGACTTTTACAGTTTTGAAATCCACGAAAACATTTTGAATTATTTTAGAAATGTGTGTTTTGTTCCAAAGGTAATAAAGATATAATTTATGAATAAATATGGAAAAAAACTGATTTTAAATAGAATATTGTGCATTCTTACTCTCAAGGACACGTGCTTCAACTGTCATACGTTTCTTGAATATTAAATATTCTTTGGCAAATGTATCTGTCAATGACCAACGTTTACATGTTTTTGACCCATAGAGTTCTCCATAACATAAGCTGATTAGATGGTTTGCCGTTTATATGTGGAAAAAATTCATCAAACTCAACTATGTATGAAGTACGTACGCATATCATTTATTCATTATTTCCGCAAGCATCTCCAAAGGCTGTCATTTGATTTTATATTTATAATTGTCACCTTCATTTGATGGTCAAATAGGGTAGCCAGCAAGGTTCCATATTATGGTATCAACATCATTTAATCCATTAAAATAATTTGATTGTATGTTAACTGACAGGAACGTGTCACCAAAAATGAAGAAAGGTCACAGGAAGTAATATAATTCATTCATTAAAAAAAAAGTTATTTCCAAAATTTTTATTTATCAGTTTTTAGGAATTTTGAATTCCATTTATCAAACAAAACAATTATCAGTTTCTTATGATATGCTTCAAATAAAGGAATAAATACACAAAAAAATGGCGAAAATGTTTCCGGTTAATATAAAAATATTATATTTTGGTTATTCGACAAAAATAACAGCAACAGTGAAGAATACTTAATTTGAGAGTATTTATTGTGATGAATAATCTCAACTATAGATACTTCAATTGTTTGAAGCAATTAATTTTCTCAAACAAAAGAAGCAAATAAAAATAGTTCGTTTTATGGAACGTGTTGTCTAAAATGCTATAATACACTGCATTATCATATAACATAATTTGACAATCAGACATGAACTTTTGGCACGATGTTCAACTGCATGATTTAACATGACAATTAAACACAAACTCAATTGACATAAACTTACTTTTATAGCCTTTGAACTACATTATGCCCTTGTAAGCTATAAAAAAACGCTTTGCAACATGTAACAATGCATTGTAAAAACAATGCAAAGGCTTGCATTTATGGATAATATTAAATTATTCATTTTATCAAAATTTTTAATAATTCATTTTTGAAAGTAGGTATCTTGATGAGCACAATCCGTAATTTTTGTGCAAACCTTGACAAGTAACAGCTAAGTCCAAAAAAGTGGCTGAGCCCAAAAAGCCCTTAAATATTGTCCTTTTTACACATCTTTAAAAAAACAAATTTTGTATTCTCTGCATATGAGGACATAAGTATGCCAACATTGCTCCATTAGAAACGCTCTAGTTTTTTAGTCCTTCTAGATAAAGCATTTGCATAGCAAAATCATCGGATTGCATTCATTTTAAATTAAAAAAAAATACTGTTCATTAGCTTACAGAACCTAACTTAAATATTCAATAACAATCAACAATTAACCCTTCATTAAGATTACTTTTCTTACATTTGATTTGTCAAATCGAGCAAATAGCGAATTAAGAGATTATAAAAATCAAAATTTAATTCACTTTTTGTAAACAGGTCTTCGATTCGCTAAAAGTATAAATCTCAATTAATTTTGAGATTAGACACATTATTAGAAAGGAGGCTACTGACCTTATTACTGAACTTTTGAAAATAACTTTTTGTATGTTTCAAAAATATTTTCAGCTATACAGGGTGTTTTATCATTCTAGGAATGTATCCAATGTTTGCGTTTCAAACGTAATTTTAAATATTTTTTCAGTTTTGCAAATTTTGTAATTTTGTAGAAACGTAAACAAGGTTTTGTTCCATCGTTTGATATTATTATTAAATGATTATATAGCACTCTGTCGATTAGAATAATTTAACAATAGAATCAAAGGATACAGCAAAGCTTGGATCAAATGTCACAAAGTTTTACTGTACTGCTGTTGATACTAATGATTTTGAGACACTTCAAATCAAGACATAAATAAAGAGTTCTGATTTTCTAGCACAATACCTCAATATTCAATTTTAGATGTCAGCCAGTTTTTATTCATTTGTTAATCGACATGCCAAATATTACTGTATTGTATTGTTATATTTTAAATCCCAAAATCATTTGTATCAATAGCAGAACAGTCAAAGTTTATAATTTGTGAAAATACATAAGCTTTTCTGTTTTAATTTTTATTCCATTATTAATGCTATTTAAGTTATCTCATAGTAAAATTTCAAGAATTTAGTACTAATATAAGAATTTGACTCATTTTCTTAAAGACTGAATTTGACGCAATTATATCGTTTTTTATCTATTTTTATCTTTGGAAAGACCCAGTGACCCAATAAATTTTGACGCACTTTAACTATTTGTTACAAACGATGATAAAGTAAATATATTCAAAAAAAAATCTTTGTACCTTTTCACTTGCATTTCTTTTGATGTTAACAAGTCTTTGCTTTAATCTACAAGCTTTCTTTTCAGCGAAAGTATAAAGGAACCATAACAAAGTAAAAAAAAAAATTATGTCACAGACCACAATTGGTAAATCTAATTTACTAACCACTTAAAGTTTTTATTCCAATTCGTTCAACTTTGTGATCCGATTCAAATGAAACTAAAACCATTCTAACAATTTTAATTACGAAGAAACAAAATTAGATTGAATGCACGCAGGTACTGTATGATAATAATTGCCAAGGTCTTGTGTTTAAAACGATCTACCCGGAAATAGCGGAATTCACCTTGATTACGCCAAATGAACAGAGGAAGTGCTCGGTTATGTGAAGAGATTCACTCTTTGTTGAATTCATCCGTAAAAATTTCAATTTTAGTATAGACAAATAGCGACAATTTGTTACATTAGTGTTGTGTTCTTGCGAACAGATTCAATTAGAGAGCAAGGGCAAACAGCCGCTGTGCTATTATGATATTACATATTTAAAAGTCATGAACCGAACTAGTTTGAATTAATTTACATTTTAACACAACAAAAACAGTTTTGTTATGAATCAAAAATTGATCTAATTGATGGACAAAGTTATCTGCCGATGACGCAGGTATAAGCGACCTCTAGTAAAGACGCCAATACCGCGAATTATGATTCATTCCAATTTTTTATTTTATTTTGTGATTAGTAACAAAGAAATGAGTCGAGTCGTCAAATTTGCTAATTAATAGTTAACACAAGTCAAGATTAGAAAAAATAAATGAATCACTTATTTTGAAGTTCCGTACTATGTACACAATAAACTTATCTCTTTGTGTGATAAAACAAGACCTAATTTTACAAATAACAAATAATTCCGTTGTAATTTTTAATAAACTAAATTATTCGTTAATTTTAATTTTATTAATTTTAAAAAACTTACCAGTGCTGAGCCGCTTGGCGCGCAGTTTGATAATTTTGTAAAGACTGTAAGTAAAGCCAAACTTATCACTGAATACTTCATCTTAAACTAATTATATCTGTTGCGATGAATTTTTGTTCGGTGTTATCGTCTTATCGAGTAAAGGCACTTCGTTATCTTTCGGATCGAAATAAACACTTGCAATTTTCGGTTTGTAATTGATTTATTAGACCAAAATGGTTAATGATTCACGTAACTATTAAATTTTTTGAAGAATAAATTTTTAAAAATTACTGAAACTGAAACCAATTTGGTCGAACAGGTGCTGAACTCGCGACGCGCGAGATAATACTGGAACGACAGTTGAGTAAATGGTTCTCGTCGTCTATTTTATACGACGCGGGTTCACGTAGAAGGGATTCGATTTTTATTCGTACTACAAAAACGTTGAGATGAGCTTTCAGTAATGAAAAAGCTGATAATAGTGAATCAATTGTCGGATGTCATATATTATATTTTATTATTATCAGCCCATAGATAATAAGATAGCGAATCATGAAAATGTGCAAATTCGTCTGATGTAAAATATTTACTTTTAATAAAATAAAAATTAAAAAACAATGCATATACAATGTCCATCAAAGGAGAAAATCGATCGAAAGAAATTTTTATAAATTCTATTTTATCAATTTTTGCTTTTTGTAAATCAATTCCAAGAATATTTTTATTCTGAAACTTGCAAATTTCTATCAGCAGTTTGACAGGGACAAAACAGTGTATAAGTTTATTATCGACGTGGAGTTTCTGCTTTATGCTAAAATACATTTCACTGATTCATTTGACAATTACCAATTTACAATGAAAGTTGTGCCATAATAGTTTGACTGCTTGATTAATTTATATTTAGAAAAGTATTGGTGTTATCAATCATTAGTCATTAGAACAATAAATTAAGAAAAAGAAGTACTTTGCGTCACATAATGCTCTAAATTTCCAAAGACACAACTTTCTATTGTTTTTATATTCAATAAAATACCAAAATGCAACCAAACGCACTAGCGCTTGTTTAAAAAAAAAATGTATTTCATAACAATAATTTTGGTACCAAGCACCTTAAATTTTCATTAGCGTTTTTGTATTAGATTATAAAGTTTATTAATCAATAACATGTTATTCATTCTAGTGGGTTGTCAAAAGTTCAATAAGCACTTTATTCCTTTTTTATTCCTAGTGGCGTTTATCAATGGAAACTGTTTATATCACTCATCCTCACTTGTTATTTACCAAAAGGTAAATGCACAAAAAGTAATTTTTTAGTAGCAATTGCTTATTAAGGTTATAAATAAAAAATCATATAACGTTTACTTGAATTTATTTTTGTCACTATTTCTATCTTTGAAAAAAAAAAACAATTTTTAGCATTATTTTTTAAGGGGTCGTGTTTTAACAAGAGAGACGCAATTTAAAAAAATTAACTTTTCCGGTTATTTGTTAACACCCTGTATAATCAATTAATATTTTGACGATAAAATTAAAAGTGCTATAAGACCATCTGAAATAATCCTTACTTTGACAATGAATATTACCCGAAGCACTAATTTCTTGCGTTTTTTAACTAAAGTCTTTACCATTACAAATTATTTTCATCATTCTCTTTAAAATTTCAAAGTGTTGTTGATTTCGCAGCTTTTTATCATTCTTTATTTATCAGTAATGCACTTATGACAAATTTTTTGAACATTATCTGCTTTTGACCACAATAAACATGCGACAAAAAATACAGTAGCACGAATTAGGCGTATATCGCCAGCGATCAGCTAGTGATTATTTCTAGACCTAAGTAGTAGTAGTAAAGACTATCTGTATCTTTTAGACTTTAATAAATGAATCGAATGCTCAGCGCCAGTGTTTGATGCTAATTATTATCAATAACTTACTTAAAATTAACATTTGATTCATTGCTGATCTGTCGTTTATGTATTCACATTGGTATTGACGAAGCATCTCTTGTTCTTCCTGAACTAGCTCATTTTTTCATCACCTTGTGCACTGAGACTATTGTGTAATATTCTAGTTATTGCTTCGTTTGATTTAAATAGCATCTTTTATCCTTCCAAAATTTTGACTATAGACTAGTTTTTTATTAATCAATGACTTGATAACATAAAAAATCGGAAAAAAATTAACTCCCAATTTTCGATTTTTATCAGCTCACTGAACTAAATCTCAAAAGCACAGTCGTATTTTCTACCATCACCTCTTCATTTCACCCTAACTCCTATTTTCTCAAGGAGCTTTCCGATTGTTTAATGTTTTTGGAAACTGTTATTTTTATATATGTATTATTTTTATAATATGTCTTCATAACAACATATGGGTTGTAAATAATGAAAAAATAAAGATAAGAAACTTGATTGTAGTTATTACTCATTTGTTAAAAATTTTGCTTGAGAACTTTTATTAGATAAGGCGATAAGAGTATAAACACTATAAAGCAGCTTCTAGAAAAATTGATGTGGCATAATATAATAACAATAGAAATACACAATTTTTGATTTGTTACTAAATTTCTTTTCCGGTTCACTTGAAATACTACCTAAATTTAACAAGTAATAAAAACGCTAAAAATAATAATCATATGCTAAAAGCATTTTTAATTTCCAAACTGTAAATCCATCAAACATCATGCCTGCATTTAAGTTTTCTAAAAACATGTCAGCAGTTATTTCAAAGATACATCACGTGACTTGTTTGTATAAGAGAAAGATTTTTGCATTTCGGTGAAGAGAAGTTCGATGTCCTTTTTGTTTTGATTATAATTCAATTAAAACACAACGTATATTTTGAGGTCTTTTAATAGATTAAAACATCAGATTTTTTTTTCAAGTTTTGCTTTTTTTATTATGCTTTGTGGTTTTTTCTTAAGCCTTGAATGCAACCTTCAAAGAATGTGTGAACAATAAAAATCAATTGTTAATAGGAGTTTGCTGTGTAAGTAATGGATATTCTCAAGTAACTAATTAATTATTCTAAATCGATACGCAAAGAATTGTAAAATCGGAAGTGAAGAGGGAATTATGTGCATCTTGAAGTACGTAAGTATACGTTCTAAGGACAGTTTCAAAAACACAAAAGACGACGAAGGTATATTTATAATCATATTCAAATATTTATCAAGGCAAAAGGTGTGATTGATTTGAAAAATTTTAAGTATGGTTTTCAAAAAACAAAAGAAAAATTAACAAGTTGTGTATCTAAGAAATTATTTATCAGTCATTAATCAAAGTAAATTCTTTGATATTAAGCTGCTTACTATTAAAAGTAGAACTCTGTTTATGCCTATCTAGTCTAACTGAGACGAGGCGAATGCTTCATTTTAAAATTTTTGCATTTGAATGAAGCCATACAAAGTAGAGGTCAAATCATTCGTTTAAAGATTTAGGGAATAAAAACTGCGAATGATGAAATCGTCATTGTCCCAACACATTTTCTATATTGAACTATCAGAGGGTGTTCGGAGTCTATCCGTCTATTTTTGAAATTTTCGTTAGGATTGATTTTTTTTTAACCTACTACATCATGTCAAAAAAGAATCACGCACTAGAAATGGGATTTTGTTTCGAAAGTTGGTAAAAGCCGTACTTACACGAGGGAATTTTCTAACCAATACAGATTGATTTAAGTTACTAGTAAAACTAATAAAACAAAATTTTTCGAACCACGTTATAAACCACGGTTAGGTTTAGAAAAATTAGTAATTTCTGTTTGATATCTAACCAACTACTGTATTTGAATGGATTTTAAATAATGTGTCACCCTCCTAGACTGTATTCCATAAAAAATTAATTAATAAATTTGAACAAAACAATCTAATAGTCAACATTTTTCGATCCAACCTGAAAACAGAAAATTTTCTAAAATCTAGTTCCTGATTCTTTTTTGACATGACTTCACTTTAAAAAGCCTCTTGTCCTTAATCCTGTGCGTACTAAAAAGACTCCATTATATTCTTATATCATAATATACTATTTCCTGTTTCACAAAAATTTTATTTTCACATTTTTTGACATGTATTCACTTTCAATAAACAAAGTTAGTAAATTAACAAACGTTTACAATTTTTACTGAATAATAATTTATGCCACGTTTGGTATAGTTCAATTCATCTAATTTTTCAATGTGCTCTAGATATTTAACATTAGTGATCTCATCATAGATCTAAAAGTAAGTAATTATTACTGTTTTTTTTTGTTTCCAATATTAATTTTTATTTTTGAGCATTTTTAGACATTTTTATATATACTGTTACATGTTATCGGATTCGTATAGAAAGCATGACTCAGATTTTGTGAAGTGGTCAGATTTTTCTCTTTACAGTATAACCACACATTGAACCTACTCAAAACATATGAATCATTATTACTAATGCACAAAATTTTAATGTATCGATTTGCTTTAAAAGATATATCTAGAGGTAATTGAGGAAATAGCCCGGAGAATACAGTTTTGAATAATTTAGTAAAGTTGGGCAAAATGTTTTTTTATTTCACTAAGCAGAGCTCATTTTTTGAGTTATTAATTATCCCATTTACAAAGTAAGGAGAAAGCAACAAAATTGCTTCTAACAGTTTGCTTTTGACAATGTACTTACTCATTGTTGATTTCTTCTAAAACATTCTTTGATTATTTTTCCTGTCTAGTAAAATACGGAATAAAGCAAACCTTATGCTGTTAGCTCTAGTTTAAAAAAGTTTTTATTGCTTCTGGATCTAAAACGAAATGAACTGGAAAACAATATCTCGGAAATGGATGAGGACGGAAACGATGTACCAGTAGGAGATGTTGCTACAAGTATTCAGGGCCAATAACGTTTAAGCTTATAATTCTTCATGAGGAATTAAATTTGCAGTAGTTAGAAGCCAAATACCAAAAAAATAACAAATTGTTGATGTTCAAAATTCCAATCAAGCAGACTAAAACTTACAACCAATAAACATTGATTTTGAATATTTCAGTTGAATTTAATAATTTTTTTAATATCTACATTTTGGAAACTTCAACTAAGCTGGGCTCTAGGATGTAGTTGATGAAGACTATAGACACTTTATGGTTACTGAAATTTTAGATTCTCATAATCTTGGATCGAATTGCCAAAATGTGAAACAGACCAATCAAACCATTAAAATGTAACTTTATCGAAGTTTGATGACAATCAACTCATATTTTCTCGATGGATTAAATTAACTCATTTTTTCAAAATGGACCAATTACGTCTGTATTAAGCGGCAATTTTAACTAGTGATATTTCCTCTAGAAATTTTTAATATTTTGGGTTTATTGAATTATCTAGCCAAATACAACTTGTGGGTTCGAAATTGAAGGAAATTTTTTGATCTCAGATACTCGTCTTTGTTATAGTGACAATTTTCAATCGTTCGCTAAGGCTCTAAATACTCAATTTGCAATTTTATACCCACTCGTGGTATTTCTTATGAAAATTTGATAGTCTCACTAGGTTGCCATCAACTTATTAAAATTTTTATTTATTTGCAGGACATATGAATTTGGAAGAATCTTGACATGACTATGAAAGCTTAGTCTCATTGGTTTTTTGTATTGCTAGAATTTTTGTTTTGTATAAAGTACAAATAAATTGACCGATTTTAGTCATTATCGTTGCAAAATAGTAAAATTAACCACATAAATGAATTCATTGTATCATGTATTGTGCGTATACAACTAGATGAAATTAGAAGATTAGTTCCAGCTCCACGTAGTGCTAATAATTAATACAAAATTTTCTTCATATAATGTATAGCATTCAATCTACTCAGCGGTTTATTGTTTTCATCCTTTGTTGTCGCGTGTATGAATCACAGTCATAAATCGCTTGTATATATTATATTTTGGTGGTCGGATAACTTGACAAAGAGCAAGCAACACAATCAAATATTTTAATATGCCTAAGAACCAAATTTGTTAAATCACTGCGAATATAAATATTTATGATAATAAAATTCATGGATCTTCAAAGTACAAGATTGTCATCTACTTTGGTGACATGTTCATTTTTTGTACGGCTATTGACTTACGATATGGTAATTGCGGTATTCAAAGCACTTTATTTTTATATTTTACAACACGCCTTATCTCATCTATTTTTAAAAAAAATTATTTTGGCTGATATCGATTGTAGGTGTCTCCTAAACAAAAAAATATATTCATTTAAATAATTTCATTGGTATTGTTATGTTCTTAAGATTGCTATCATTTTGCAGTGATAAACGTTTTAACTTGTTTAACATGCATGTCGTAGATGTATGCACATAAGCTATAAAATATAAAAGAACAAAGACACTACAACCAGCTGATGTCCTCTTGATGCCCTACCCACCTATTGAAATCTTTTCTATCATCTATCAATGAATCAACAAATTAACCCCGACTTGTCATTAGATCATAATATGTAAACGATCATCAACGAAAATCTGTACGGAATTTCAATTAAGCGGCAGCTTTTTACGAGAAAAAATGCCGGACTTTTTAAGCTTCCTATTATTAACAGTTGTAGATTTTAATCTGGATTTTAAATGATGCACCTATTGTTCAAGAACCCGCGATTTATTAAATGAATCATATAGTGATGAGTTTAACAAAATTATGCAGCTGCTTTTATACAAAACAATACTGAGGATTTTTATGGGGGCGATATTCTTAGTCTTAACGAAATATTAATCAAAGTTCAATTTTACAACAATACATAGTATAAATTTCATTCTTTATTCTATGATGTCATTCGATTTGTATGTATGTACATTAAAATTAGTTTCTGATCAGCAGTAACCTAGACACACCTAGATAAGTTAACAATTGCACAAATTTGGAAAAAATCCAAAGTAATGTGAGTTTATTTCTCAACAGGACAAAATCTAATCTTCTCATTGTAAAAAAACTTGCCCGGCCTTTGAAGTGACGTCATGATGTTTACATGATGTTAACGAGGAATAGGTAAAATCCCTTTAGTCAGAACTTTGATGATAATACATTGTTTATTTATATGTTTTGATGTTTACTTCAATTTTTGCTAGCCACGAATAAACTAAATAAAAAAAATTGTTATTTTCGAATATAATATAACAAAGAATAAAAATGTTTAAATATATTCTACATATTTTAAACTTTTCGAATATGTAACCTAGCAGTTTAGCTAGTTTAATTTATCGCTTACTATGCAGCTTAAAGTGAATCATTGTTCAGGAAGACAGGTCATTACTCTAAAGGACAACATTAAGTCTCTATCTAACTATGAACACTTATGAAATAGATAATATTTATTATTTTATTGTGTTTATTAACTGTTCTTTTTATTATAAAATTGATTTATCTGAAAACGAGCATTCATAATATTACAATAAATTAATAGGGACACTTAATCATTTACGCATGCTGTATATTTTAATTCCTAATTTGAAAGCCTTTAAATTTTTTTGATAAAGTTTGTTAGTTCGAAGCAGTAAGAATGTTAAATAAAAATAAAAATTTTGTGAAATAGGACTCCTAAATAAAAAAAAAATCGATTAGAATTTGTCGTAACAAATATGAATCTCAATGAATGGTAACTGAAGTTTAAAAATGGGAAAAGTTAACTCTGTATTTTCCCAAACGCAAATCTAGAGTTGATATGTTAGCAGTCTTCGGTTTTTATCGCGTCAACGGAGATAGATTCTGATCCCAAACATAAATCCACTAGGAAACCTTTGTGAAAAGTTTACCATATGTTTTGCGATAACAAGCAGTATACGTCAATAACTAAATTGAAGAATATAAAAAAAAAGTTAGCTTAAATTAGAAGTCGGACTTTTAAGGAGTTGATGAATATTATCAAGTGGAAATTCTTCAAGTTGTGTTACAGTTGGAATTTGTCTAAAATGTTTTTTTTTTGTTTAATATTCATTTGAGTTTGTTTTGATTTAACTTCTACATCATTTGTTGTACTATAGATTCAAAATGATTTTTTCCCGGCCGCCGGATTACACAAGCCATAAACTATATTTGAAAAAAAAAAGAAAAAAATGATTTTTTCCAGCATTTCTAGAATATGCTCAGTTAACAGTCAACTTTGTTCTATTTAAAGTGTCAAAATTTATCAAAAGTGTAAAGTACATTTCTAAATCATTGGATAGACTAATACACTATTCCGTCAAAAAATCGTTTCCTGGCTTCTGAAACTACAAGATTTTTTTTGCAATAAAACAATTAGCAATGTTTTTAAACACAATCCTAAAATTGGAATTATTTATCTAATTTTTTATATTTTCGTTTCCACATCTACATTAGGTGCATCATCTCAGCTACCACTGACTTCTAAAAACTCAATCAAAACAAGAGTAAGTGAATTATTTTAAAGGATCATCGATATAACAAAAAGTAAAACTCTCAAAACAGATTTAAAGGAGCCAAGGATAAAGGATTTATTTTCAAGAAATTTGTATCTCTAGGCGTGAAATATACTTAAATTTTACCAGAATAGTCATTTTGTTACTGACTATCTAGAGGTAAGTGGGTCAATTAACTACTCTATGGGACAGATATAAATTGGTTGAGATACATAGATTTTATGTAAACTACAAAACATTAGAGAAAAGTCTCCTTCTTGTCTTCTACACTATTGCGGCCCAAAGTCACTGAGGAGTTCAAATAAAAATGTATTTTGGACTAGTGCACAAATTTTACCTTACCTTTTTGTTTAGACAATTATTATTATAAAAATATTCAAGTTTTAGAAAAGTTTTCAGTTTTTTTAAACAATTATCTAACTTACTATCTTTCCAATAAAAAATTGAAGGATAACCGGTTTATATTAAAATATCGTAAAAGTTATTGCGAAAAGAACTGACGAAGGAAATATTTTAATGTTGGAATGATGTTAGATCCTATTATGTAGTTTAAAAATAATAGTTACGATTTCTTACAGCTGCATTGTTTATTCTGACTATCGATTAAAATTGGTGTGTTTTTAGAGCTAGAGTTTATACTTATTTTGAACGTCTCCATTTTCCTCAAGTGTGTATCCGTCCCTTTTATCACATTTGCACTTTTGCAAGTCTTCGTAGGTATCTTTTCCATTTGCTCACTGTTTTAAAGAATACAAATCATTCTATTTTTTGCAACTAAAATTTTATGTATTACTATTTGATTCTTGATTGATCTTTAATACTGAGGATTTTTCTCTAAATAATAAAAAAGAAAAATTTTTCAAACAACAAGAAAAAGTGAGGTGAAGTAAAGATACGACAATAGATAAAAGAAAAAACTAGGTTTTATTAGATGTCAAATTACATTATTTGCATTGACCTAGCAAAGAGCTACAGAGATAAGTTTTAAAATTGAAGTTATCACTATTAACACTGATATCACAATATTTGTTTACCTTTATTTCCCAAAAATCATTTAACTGATTTTCCAAAATCATTGTTTTCCATTATATTAACTCTGATAAATCTATCATAGAATTCTTAAAGATAAACTTGAAAATGGCATTCCAAAACTTCCGCATAACAACTCCGAAAATTCCGGAAACGCAGTCTGGCAGATAGATGTTCTTAAATTAACCGCAAAACCGCTCATAACTCACAATAATACACCAAAGCGGAAATTAACTGGCAAAAAATGATTCATCAAAGACCACATTTGCAAGTGGTAATTAATTGACGTAGATAGAACTTGTTTATTGAAAAAAAACTGTATCAAAAAGTAGACAACAAACAATAGCTCAGCACTCGAAGTTTCTGAAGCCTAATAACCGAACATAGCCATTCTGAAAGACGGTTTGGTCATCGTTGGTGTTGATATAATAAGTTAGAAGTTTTTCAGCAGCTAAAGGATGCCAAACACCAAAGGTACATGCAGGATTGTCTTCAATATCATAATAATGGCATCTTTTTGTTACTCGTGTAGAAGGAATGTATTCAAAAATGTCGATAATATTGCATAAAGGTAGAAGAAGTCCTACACCTGAAAAAAACCTCATTTCAATATAATACTCATTATATTTTTATAACATTTGTAAAATTGTTGCATAATGGTGATAAGCGCGACGAATCACTTCCACACACAAATTAAATTGGTAATGCATTTTGAAACTGTTCCAACCACTTCCCATTTAATCTAGTTCCTAAAAATTTACGTAAAAATGAATTTTCAAGTGATTAATTGGTCAACCTAATGTTTCATATCCTAAATAATAAAATCAAAAACAATAACGCAAAAAATTACTTTCACTTGGAAATTAAATTAACTGTGTTATTAGATACATTTTTATGTCAAAATCAATTTATTGCGTGTATTCTGAGTTAAGTTTTAAGAACTATAGGAAGTGAAAATCTCATGAATAATTATTTATACAAGCTGCGTGACTATACGACAATAATATAATTCAAATAAACAGATTCTATCAAAATGTACACCAAAACATTATTAAAAAAAAAAAAAAAACAAATTCGAATGATTTCATTCTTTAATTGAGTCACTAAATATATGCTCATATAATCGATAAATAATAGTTTCGCAAAACAATATGAAGAAAAGTTGTAACAGATAAACATGAGTAATTAAATACAAACTAGAAATAGCAAGCAATATTTTACAGCTTTAAATTATAAGAAACTGAATTCAAAGACCACTGTGCTTTTATGGTTTTGGATTTATTATAGCAAAACCCTTTTTTTCATCCATTTGCCGCAAAGGCATTTGGGAAAACTGACATTTCAAGGTGGTTGGTTACTTGCCGAAAATTAAAATAAAAAATGTAGGTACTTAATCAAGTAAATATGTAATGGGCCTATAATTTTATAAGCAATCTAAAAATGGCATTAATTATAGTGTTTTCTATGCCATATGGAAAATTATCAAAATCCAAAATTTCAGATTTCTAATATATCTCGTTTAGACACCACCAATAACCGTTGCTTTATTTGAACACGACGTATAAATAATTATCTATAAGCTATTTTTAAAACAAGAAGGACTTTTGCAGTGATTATTGAAAAATAAATTATATGAATATAAATTTATCTTTGCTAATTAGCATTCACACTCATTTAATCGAAAAATCCCATTAAATCTATCATTCGGGATTGCCGGGATTTTCCCAATACAAATTAAGCAGAAAAATACTGGAAATGATTTAATTTATTCAATATCAAAAGAAGCGAAAATTTTCTTATGAGATCAAATGAATAATACTATAAACCTAATAAAGACTTTATTGTGGCTATTTATCTATTGCATTTATCAAAAATCTTAGAATTTATAGAACAGTCAACATACGTGAGAAGAAACGTTGAGAGGACAATTCGCTCTTTTTTATTATTGATTCAGAGTAAATTTATTAGTTATTACTTATACACTACGATCAAATAATAGTGGATTGGAGATTGATTTTGAATCAAATTTAAAAAATTAATAACTTGTATACTGCAATAATTCTGGAAAAAATTGCTATCGCCTATATTTTTTTTTTTATCACCGGATATTTGACCGTTACCTAAGAATCCAGATGACAGAGGATTTCGTCTAAGCCTGACTAAAGTATTATTTTGCACAAACTCCCACAACTTCCATAAACTTTGGGGATTGATTAAATAAAATCGCGCTTTGTCATTCTTCTTTTTATACTCAACATACGCAGGAAATAGATTAAATTCAGGTTTTTCTATCCATTCATCTAAAGACGCTTTGTAATCACTAGGATCCCACGCGACAATTGTTACATTTTTATAAATATCCGATTCAAGAAACTTAAACTCTTTTCTTGTAACTACTTGGGAGTTTAATAACCGAATTGTTGTTTTCTTTCCAACATCTGCTTCAAAACCCTTTATCGGAGCGTGATTAAAGCGGAGGACTAATTCATGGGAATCTACAAAAAGAATATATTATTTGCGAATAATTTATTATTTAAAAAAGACTAACCAATCTTTTTGCCTAACTTGGAATTTTTAAGAGCTCCAGCGCTAGCTACAATAGCGCAAGTGTTGAATTTGCGTTTTTCAAATAAGTTTCTTTTTGGCAAATAGTCTTTCAAATGATATAGGCCTTTTGTTATATCATTTTTTTTCAGAGTTTTCACTTTAACACGTTTTAACTCACACATGATCTCTTTTAGAGATTTATTATTAAAATCTCCTTTTTTACCTTTATATTGAACATTGTACGGATTTTCTGAACCACTTCTTAAAATATTTCCTTCATCTTCAAGTACACGTCTTAATTCTTTCAGAATTTTATCTTTGAAATTCAAAGTTTTCCTGCGACATTCACTTCCCGAATTGTTTTTAAAACATCTAAATTTTTTTGTATCCAGTTCAAACTCACTTCCTTGCAGATTTGGAAATCTTGGTTTACTGTTTTTTATAAGAGTGACAGTGCCATTATCCTTAACGCTGTGTTTTGTTCGTAACTTAATTTCTGTTAAGTTATGATTTTTATTTGTATCATTAGATAAATAACCACGATTGTAGTAATAAATTTGTTGATCGTAAGTTGAAGTGGTTGTTCCAGTTTGACGGTCCATAAACATCCAGTATTGGGACCATAAGAGATACATATACCCACACATTCCAAAAAATACAAGGTTGATGAAAACCCATATGGATACCACAAGAGCTCTCATGATTTTATTCAAAAACTATCTGAAACGGCGCCAAATTACCAACAAAATAGCTAACGTAAAATCAATATCCCCAAAAGAATACGACAAAAGTGGAATACCATATAAACACAAATATTTGGAGAATTAAATCAAATTAATGAAATCATAGACTTTCTTAAACACTTACAATTTCAAATTTTCAATTTTCATGTTTCTATTCTTAAGTAAAACATTCATTTTGTAAAGAAGCAAGTTTATTGCCCCTGAAGCTTAGGCTATACTTTGAGCATGCGTGTTTTATGATTTACATAATCGTTTTTAAATTATGCCATCTTTTTATGAAGAATTTCAGAGAAGTTGGTTAACATCGTTAATTGGTATTGTTTTGCTCTGTGTAGGAGTTTGGCTTCTAACATGGAATGAGGTTTGAGTTTTTATATTATAAAATTGAGGTTATGATTTTTTGTTGTAGGGAAGGGCGGTGCACCATGCCCATTCTCTAGACGAAGCTTACAATCACGTTATCTCACTCAATCCTTATGAAAAAGTTAGACCAGAGTTGGATGGTCATTTAGTTCATATTTCTGGCCCTCTGGTTATAGATGAGCCTTTAACAGAACCGGATTATGGAATTTCTATACAAGCAGTCAAGTTGAAGAGGAGAGTTCAAATGTACCAATGGATTGAAGAGCGATCGTGAGCTATTTTTGTCTGCTGTGGCGACTTTAGCTTAAAACTGGCAATTCTAGACCTAGAGACTATATTGACAATAATCCAGACGAAAATTATGGATCCTCTGATTACTATTATGTGACTGAATGGAGAGACAGACTGGTAGACAGTAGTACATTTTATATAAGACACGGTCATCACAATCCTACGTATTATACTATTATATCTTTTTTCTATAATGCTAATTTTCGTTTTTACAGAGAAATTCCTTTAAAGTCTCAGATTTATATTTCACCTTTTGTTAGAGTTGGTCACTTAATGTTGGGGGATGAAATCAAAGAAAAATTTACAGATTATGTTGAAGTTACAAGTGATGAAAGGCCGGAAAGAAGGGATGTAAAACTGCATATGGGAATTTATTATCATTGTGATGATGTTTGGAATCCTGAAGTTGGAGACATCAGAGTTCAGTTTTATTACGCAGGAATGGCCAACGAAATTGTGAGTTGTTCCATCTTTTTATATACAGAGTAGCTACTTTTTCAGAATAACTTTAAGATTATTATTATTTGTGCTAACCCTGTAAAAATAGCAGTATGTTCCAGATGACTGTAATTGCGATGCAAAAAGATGGTATTTTAATTCCATACACTACCTCAAAAGGACATAAACTTGCACTTTTACGCCATGGAGAATTAAGCATTAGTCAGATGTTTAGTGCTGAGCATTTTGATGTTAGGTTGGAAACTTGGAAATTGAGAGCTGCAGGAATATTTATTTTATATGCTTCTTCTATTTGTCTAGCAAAACTAATCAAAATTTTGTGTAAGTATTATAGTCCCAGAGTGTTCCTTTTGAGATGGCATTATTTCTATTTGCCAGACTGGGACTATACCTTTTATCAGAGTTTTCAGTTTGGATTTTTTTTTTTTAGTTTTCAGGATCCCCATTTTGAGAAACATGGTTGTTGGCGATATGACTTCCTCAACAAATTTCGCTATTTCTGTTTCCGTGTCTTTGCTTATAATTGCCATAGCATGGTTTTTATACAGACCTATGTTAGGAGCTGGATTAGTTGCGGCTGCAATTAGTCCATTTTTCTATTGTACGATAGGAATGTACAACATTGCTCAAAACCAAAACGGATTTTATAACAGATAAATCGGAAGAATTTATTGTGAATTTAAAATTTGATAGAAAATAAATTGAATTTAGGTTAGCTGTCAGTGTCACTGTCAATTTAAACATAACCTCAACCAACAAACATGAAATTTGAGTATTTTAAGTTAATTTTGTTTATTCCAATAGTCGGAGCTTTAGAAAGTTGTGATAAAAATGATAGTGAAGAGTGTAACATTTCTGAATTCAATAAGTATTCCAAAGGTAAGTAGTATTTTTTATAATGAGGATAAAGGGATTGAAGTTTTGCAGAAGCAAATACCAAATACTTAAGATTTTATAGTCTGATTGAGACAGCTAAAAAGAATTATATACCTTGCAATCAAACAAATTGCGGTTGCCATGCATCGGTTATCAGCAATGATTTAAAACCATTCAAAAGTGGAATTAGCAAATCTGTGATCGACAATATCAAAACAAAGTGGGGATTTTTTACTAAAAATTTTCAATATGTTATCATTTTGCATTTCTAGAGGGACAAAATATCAGATCATTGATCATCGTCTTTATAGAGATAAAAACTGTCTTTTCCCTGCGCGTTGTGCGGGTATTGAACATTTCATTCTAAAGCTACTTTCTACACTACCAGACATGGAGTTGATAATAAATACCAGAGATTGGCCTCAAATTCATAAGAAATATGGTGTTTTTGGCCCAGTGTTTTCTTTTAGCAAGACTGAAGACTATTATGATATTATGTATCCAACATGGGCTTTCTGGGAAGGTGGACCAGCAATTTCACTATATCCAAAAGGCATAGGTGTGTACTGATTTTCTATTTTATTTAATTTTATCCAATTAAATGAGAAAATAGGAAGATGGGATTTACACAGAGACTTGTTGGCAAAGAAAAGCGAGGAAATTCCGTGGGAGAAGAAAATTACCAAAGCTTTTTTTCGTGGATCTCGCACAAGTGCCGAAAGAGATCCATTAGTGTTGCTGTCAAGAGAAAAGCCAGATTTAGTTGATGCTCAATATACCAAAAATCAAGCTTGGAAATCTGATGCTGTATATTTTTTGTATTTTCAATTAAACTCAAGTAAATTTATACTTTTAGGATACTCTTTATCAGTCCCCTGCATCAGAAGTATCATTTGAAGAGCATTGCAAATATAAATATCTTTTTAATTTCAGAGGAGTCGCTGCCAGTTTTCGTTTCAAACATATTCTTTTATGTAAATCACTAGTTTTTCATGTGGGTAATGAATGGCTGGAATTTTTTTATCCAGCTCTAAAACCTTGGATTCATTATGTTCCGGTTGATGCCAATAGCAGTAAAAACGATTTGGAAAAATTGATTGAGTTTATGAAAAATAATGACGATATAGCGAAAGAAATTGCAGAAAATGGTTATAAGATGATATGGGATAATCTCAAAATGGTTGATGTAACTTGCTACTGGCGTAAATTACTTAAAAAGTACGCAGCACTACTCACCTATAAACCAAAAGTTGATGAATCTCTTATAGAAATCTAATAAAATATTACATTCCTGGAACGTATTGACAATAATCTCAATGACAATAATTATACTTAAGTAGAATTAGGAACTTACTGAACGTCGTGATATTTTTATTGTACTATTTTTTGTAGAATTGTTTTGTTTATTAAAATATATATATCAATGTAGTATGTCTTTACATTTCACGAGATTATTCGCAATGAAGAGCAGAACGGTTGGTTGTGTTTTTTTCGTAATAATTCAATATATTTTTTTTTAATATATCAAATTTAAAAAAACTTCTTCGTTTGCAAATATCTAATGATGTAAACTAACAAATAGGAACGGATAAAAAGAAAACGTTATGTAAAAACGGTTCTTCAAAGTATTTGGTAAAATTTATATAAAATTAATAACCAACAAATTATTTCTAATAATCATATTTAGTAATAATGTTTATTTAAATAAATAAATCTTTTCTCAAAGGAAAATTTTGCGGAGTTAAATAAATGTAAAGAAGTTAAAATGTTCGTAAAATTCGAGGCTATCAAATGAGCTTTCTTCAATAATTTAGTATAAAAAATTATTTTTCTAGGTGTTATTTTGCGTTAAAACTTATATTTTCGACAAACAATTTTTAAATGTGTTTTTATTTTCTAAATTTTCACTTGGCCAGTTTTGATATAATTAAAAAGCATTAAACACGACACTTTATCTTGTTTACCTGATAAAAAATACAAAAATGTATTCAAAAAACTTGTATTTTAGATTTCTCAGCTTTTTGAACCTACTATTGACCCGGAAAATTTGAAGTAATTGTGAAACATGCCCTGTAATTTGCATTTGTTTTTATATGGAATGCCCCATAAAAACACTACATAATAATTATCTTTGTTATCAAAACAACAAAGAAAATTCCGATGTATCAAAGTCTATTTATTGGATAAAATACACATCTGCAGAAGAAACTACAATACCACATTATCAAATTTCAACAATAAAACATATTTAAGATACATTTTCCTCGTTAAAATTCGATTGACCCCTATTAATACTGTATTTCTTATATTTTAATAGAAGTATCTATTTGTTACAAAATCCCATCTATATTAATATTACTTTCAGTCCCATATAAAAATTCATATAGAGAAGAAGCTAAAGTATTTATTTCTTCATTGTTTTCATCTTCTTTAGATTTTGATAAATCTAAATCTTTTCCAGTTCTTCTCAAGTCCACATCATTATCAAACTCTTCATCAGTAACTCCCGCATATTTTTCTCTAACATCTTTCATTATGCACGCTTCTAATTTCTTATGTTTATAACATTTGAAAAAGAACATTGGTCTAATCAATTCTCTCGATAAAGGTGATCTATCTTTTTTAACATCAGGAACACATTGCTGCAAAAAAATTATCAAAATAAAAAATAGACTGAATCTTTTACTAAGTACCGAAAATTGTTGACAGAAAGTCACACCATCTTGCATATCTCTTTTAAGTTCTTCACCAATTGGCAAATTGTTAATTCTTTCAAGAATTCTAGGATAATTTGGTTCTAAATTCTCATTTAAATATCCCAACTCTTGCATAACGCATGTCACGTTTCGTACCTTACCACTCATTTTTGATGTTAAAGCATCTATTTGTGTTTTAAGATCCATATCTCTCTGTTGGTAATGAGTCAATATTTAATTCAAACAAATATAATAAACTTACTGAAGCTCTATTCCCATAGAACGATTGTCCTACAAGAGGAAAATTTCCATATGGTGAAAATTGGTTCGGTGGTTGCGCAAACCCTGGATAATACATAGTATTAGGATACATAGGAGTGGCATACGGCAAACTATAAAAAGGAGCTGCTCCTTGTGCAGGTGCATAAGGTCTGTAAAATGGCAATGGCGACACATTCTGAAATTTTTTATAAATGAATAATAATGATTTTTTTTTGTTATACCGGGCGATAAGCAAGAATAGCTTGATGCAGTTTCTCCGGATCAAAACTCTGAGCTGGTATCGGACTTTCTTGTTCGTTTTTAATAGGTGCAATAGGTGGTGGCTGTACAGGAGTATCCAAAGCTGAACATTTTAAACATGCAGCTCTCATTTCTTTTCGGATTTGTTTAACCACTTCTTCCCCAAAGCAACTTTCGTATATCTAGAATTAATATTTAAAAATACTATAAATTTTATATTCAACGATTAAATTAAAAAATTAAATTTTGAAAAAGAGAAGATTACATACCTTCATCATTGCATATTTTTTCAAAAATTTATCTTCGCTGCCTCCAAAAGCAGTAACTGCCACAATGATGGCCAGCAAGTAAAAAACTACAGACTTCATCATGTTCTGTAACCAAGCAATGAGTGTAATAAATTTATGAATGAAAAACATGAATGGATGTATTTCGACATTGGTAAACTGTTGACGGTGTCTTTATAAACAATAATTCAACGTTATTTTTTTTAATAACAATTAAATAAAATAAAATCATAGGAGCATTATGTTGTTTTAGATTTTTTCTCCTAAATTTAGACTTATAAATTATTTATCAGTAGTCGTGTAAGTCAATCTGTTCTACAAACCATTTTACATATTATTACATCACAGACTATTACAAAATGTTTACATTTTTTATTAACAATAGTAACAATTCATTCTTGAAGAAGTGCATTGTATATTTATTTCAACCGTTATTGCAATATTACCATAAACAAATAAAGAACTAGTAATCGAATGAATGAATACAATAAATTATAAATGTGATGCGTTATATGTTTTTTACTGCTGTGTTAATTAATTATTTTTACGAATTAAATTTACATAAATTTAATTAAAGTTATTTTACTGTTCTTCCACTTATGGCTTGTTATGTTTACTGTACAGAACATCCGTGGGAGTTTACCTGAACTTGCAGTTAACTGAAATAGGTAATGATAATAAATAAAACCAAGAAGGTATTATTTTCGAACGTTGAACTGAAGAGATAAAAAACAAAAAACTATATTGAAATAATTTAATTCTACATATGTAACTATGCATAAATTACAATCTGATTTGTTGAAAATTTTCCTACGAAAGAAAAAAAAATTCTATTTTATTTTGCTAACGTCCATTAGTGAGTGGTAAAATAAATTGAGGAATGAATTACCTTAACGGTAATTGGCTTTCGACTAATGTGTTGTAATAGTTTAGCACTATTGAAAGGTATCATTTTCATTTTGGATCAATTACTTTAAATGAAGTCAAATTATTATTAAATTTATTTAAAAAAAATAAAAGCAAATTGTTCTTATAGTAACTTATTTTGGAAGAGGATTTATTTCGTCAAAGTTTGTTATCACGTTTGTAATACCTATGAATTTTTTTTCTTTTTAAATATCACAATGCTTCCGATATAAAAGAGGTTTTTCTTTATTAATTGATTGCATTCGTTTCATGAAAAATTATGAACAAAATGTTTATTGATGAATTATTTTTCAATTACCTACAAAACTTAGGAATATCATCGAAGTACCTACGAAAATATATAGATAATTTATTTCGAGAAATAATTTTCTTCGATTCGTTTGTAAATTAAATGAATCAGCGACATAATCCCCATGTATATCACACACAGCATTCGAAACGCCACGTGTGTTGTGTTTCTTCTTTGAGAGCTGTACGTTATTTTTCTACAATTTTTGATGGTGTAAAACATAATTAAGTACCTAAGTTAGTTATTATTCACGCATAAAAGATTGTTACTGTCACTAGAAAATGAAAAAAGTTAAATAATCTATAGGAATGTTAACAGGAAAATACAAATGAAAAAGTAAGCCAGTTACGTTCTTTTAATTAATCAAGCAGTAAGTAGAAAAATACACAATGGTTTTTATTCATTCATTAATAAAGCCATCATTCAAGCAAAAAGTATCTATAAAGTTTGTTTAGAAAATATTTTTGTTGTTTGATTTTGACCAGGAATAAACTGCATTTGTGTTGAAATTTGTCTATAATTAATATCTATAATTATGCTCAACAAAAATGATATAATGATTCAAAAAAATAAATCCATTATTTTTTTAAATTCAATCATTCAGATTATTATTTTGATGATTCACTCTTATATCAAGTTCATTCTTTAAAAATAAATTAGCTTTTTAACGGAAATCGCTTCTCAAAATATCTTCTAGAGCAAATATCAAACGAATTTCAGCCTGAAGCAAAAATATTTCAAACCACTCAACATTCACGAACTCATGCATTACTAATTGATATTCCAAGTGTAGTAGCCACTTCTTAGACAATCACCAATCAGTGATGCCGAAAGAACTAAACTGAATAATTTCTCTCTTCGTGAATCGGAACAAAATCAATCATGGTTCTGTTTTGACACTTTGTACCAACACGCACGTAATGCCGTTATTTTTGACATCGATTTTTAACATGAATTATTTCTACGTTCAGATAACTGTTTTAATAATAGTTCTACTACTTTTCAAATTTTTATTCATTTATTTATAACTACAATTATCAAATGTTCTTGTTTTTTTTTTTCAATTTCTCAAAACGAGTTTGAAGACTTTTTTTTCTCTCCAAATCTGTGAAGTTTCAAAAGGTACAAAATAATTTGGTTAAATAAATGAATATAATTTATTAATAAAAAATATTAACAATTTATCAATAAATTCAAAGAATAAAAAACTCATACCTTTATAAACAGTTAGGTCACTCAGTAGAACTCAAGACACTCTTCACCTCAACACTTCAGCAACTCGTTTTCGTCCACTATTTATATTCTTCCACCTCTTCCATCCTGAAGAAGATGCTTGACTTTTTGTTACCATTTTCGAGTTCAGCAGTCCACAAGATGTAATGTGATCAATGTGGGAAATAAGTTTATTAGTATTAACTAATTAGAAGAATTTATCAACTACATTGTTCCAACAATGAAATTTATTTTGAATTTAATTCAGTCAACATCATCGTTATCAGAATCTGAAGAATCTGATAGTGTGCCAATATCATGATCGTCATAATCCACAGGAAAACCAACACTAGCTATAGTTCCAAAACTTGCAACCTAAAATTACAACTTTATTAAACAGCAAGATGATAAACTCTAATAAACCTCATCATGAACGGTATCAAGAATTTCTTGAAGAATATCTTGGCAAATTTTATGTATCGGATCTGCAACTAATTCTTCTTTTTCACTGTAACTTCTATCTTTTTCCTCAGGTAAGTCAATTGTTGACTCATCTTGGAGTTCTTTAATTTTCATTATTTCTGCTTCAAGATCTCTTAATTCCAGTTCTCTTGAGCAAATGCTTGCCATTCGTTCTTTCATCTCGAGTATGCTATTAGCACTAATTATTTTTGTCTGAAAGAATGGAATTATAAAAAAATTCAAATGATAAATCTTAAAAAAAAACTCTATCATGTATATAATCTTCAATTTCTTGTCTAATATCTACTGAGGGTTTTAAGAAATATCTGCCAATGGCTTTTTGGATGTCATATTTTGGTTTTTCTTTCATTAGAAACCGTAGAATCATTGTAATTACACCTCTTATCTAAAAAGTCTAAAAATTATATTTAAAAGATTTTTTTTCTTTATCAATACTTCAGGATGTTTTGCTAAATATTTATGATCACTTATTATCTGTTGCCGTTTACGTTCATTCAATTTAATTTGTTGGAAATCCGTCAAATCTTTCAGAATATAATCTTTTGTACCATAAGGTTGATTACATGGATGAAAATCCGTAATTTGCTCTATATCCCACGAATCGTCAGCCATTTTAATTTTTTTGTGAAGAAATATACTAAATACGATATCTTTAAGTATTTTTTACCTTATTATAGTCAAAGAATCTTACATTTTACTTGTACAGTTAAAGCGTGGGATTCTCCCGTGTTTAAATTTTATCTTCTTTGAACGCAAAAAGCTGACAATTATGTGGCATTTAGTTCTAATTCATGACACTGTACTCTTGACATTCGTTTTTCAATTTTGATGTAACAAAAATAATTACAGTTTTATTCTATCTATTAAAATAGAAAACAAAAATCAATTTTGAATAGTGAAAAATAAATATTAATAATTAAATCTGATAGAAATCGTGAATTTTCAAAAATACCAAACATTGTTTTAATTTTTTTATGCAAACAGAAAAATTTCGTTAAAAAATTTTTGAAATGAGTCTCATTAGTTTGATCGTATAAAATAGACATAAATACAGTTGAAGAATTTGGATTAATTTAAGATTACCTTATTTTATAGTCGCTTGAAAAAACCAGACTTATATGTCAAATGTTTGAGTTCAACCACTTATGGAATTTTTCAATCTTAAGACCAGCAGTGTTGGAAATCATAACAGTACCTTCTGTGTAGTGGATATGTATTTACGTATGCACAAATATGTACATATTGACAATTGAGAAACGTTTTCTGAGTATATGAAGTCTTAATTAAATAAATCATATTTTCTAATTAACGAAAATTGGAAAATAAACTCTTTCTGAAATGGTACCAAAGCAAATTTGTTTTAATGTTTTTTTGTTTGAAACATCGAATGACTGGCCTAGACCTTACAAATAACATTTGTGAAAATTCACTAAGCAACGGGATGGTAGCTGATTTTTTGATAATTTAGTAAATTGTGGAAAAAAATAATTTTTTACATTCAAGTTTGTCGGTATGAAAAAATGTGGATCACACGTTGGGAAAATGTTTTGTGGGTGCTCGTGTTGCTTCGCCTCCGCTAGGAGCCTCGGTTTCGCAGCACCATTCACACACACAAAACAATTTTCTGGCTTAGTGATTTTACGGATTCGGCAAAAAATCGGAAATAGGGTTTAAAATGATAATGGTTTTGTTTGAAATACCCACATTTACTTTTTTCAGATGAACCATCATTAATTTTGAAACCTCAGAGTTCAAATACACCCAGTGCATAGTTAATAATTTTTCAGTTTTATTTTATGGCTCGAGTCTAAGTTTATAGAACGAGCAGCAAAATTCGAGTTTTGTAAATGACGATTCCCAGAATTGACTCATGGAACAAGTTTTATGCATTTTTTTATTTTGCACTTTTTCAGCATTTTTGAAGTGAAAAAGGTACAAATTCAAAGTTTAGCAGTTGGTGCTAACTTACCAGAGATAAGTTAGTTTGAGATTTGTAGATTTATGTCAATTCCTAATTTAATTCGTCATTAATCCCAAAAATTATTAAATATTTTTATTTCGATACCCAAACGAGTATCGAAATTACGTTCTTGAAGGTGCAAAACAGAAAAAATCTATATGGTACTAATGTCTGTATGGTTGTTGTCAGACTTGGTCAAAATGTGGTGAGCAAAATCTTCTGTTCCCACTAAGTAAACGTAGTTTACATAAAAGTAATGATTCATGTTAATTTTATTCATACGATTTATCTATAACTTTATTTTTTTGCAAATGTATTTCCTTGATATAGTCGTATTTAACCTTGTCTGGACATAAGTTATATACATACAACAATTATCTGTATTTCTGCAAGAAGAAAAAATGTGTACAAGATCGAGTCAATCTTCTGCACGCACAGAAACAAGTACTGATATTTTGTATACTACTATTTTAGAATAGCAATTTTTTGTTTGATTTTGAGAAATAAAATCTCATATCAATGTTGGAATGAACACAAGTAACGCCATCGTATATTCATTGGAAAAACTTTCCGACAAATAGGAAGCTATCAGATTACAGATTCATTTCTTACGTTATAGACTATTATATTTAATTCTTCTGTCATTTAATGTTCTTCAGCCAATGAGAAAAACCAAATTTCAGACATTTCTATGGTTACAAAAAAAATTGCAGCGAATATTGTACTAATAATGATTGCATTAAATATTGGACTAGTCCTAAGAGTGAATATTTTTAACAAATGAAAATAATTGAAATTTTACTTACAGGATAAATGTAATAATAATATAATAATCTCCATCATTATTATTGCCAAATCATCTGACTTCACTTAACATCGTAATTAAAAAGGATTTGGAGAGTCTTAATAGTTAATAAACGTATTGAAAGCAGTTTGTGTGGGACACTCATAACATTTATCAATTAGTTGTCAAAATAACGCAATCATAAATAGCTTTATCTATAAATTATTCAATTTGGGTTCGAGAGATTTCATTCATTCAATGATTACCGAATACGATCCGTAGTTAATGTTCTGCACATCATTTTTGCGGTGCCGCTACTCATATACAATGGCGCTTTCGAATTCAGCTCGTGCAAGCAATCGTCAAATTCATATCCCAGAGCCAAGAAATACGTTGGACTACTAACAATTTTTGAAACTATTAGTACTCTGAAATTTGATTTTTTTCATTTCGCGAGTTATCACTGGCACAATTTGGTTCGACTACATCACACCGTATGTTTATGATAATTTTTGATAAGCCGTGTCTATGGAGTATAAAGATTTTAAAAAAGTAGGGCCCAATTTGATTCATATGATAAATGTCAATAATATCACTATCATAAGTAATGCTATGTTTTTTAAATTTTTGTATTTCAGGGCCACCGTTTATTAAAAATTATAATAAACATACAGTTGTAATGATTTATTGATTTTTATTCGTCCTGTTAGATTTCTTTTTGTTAATTTTATCGGGATTGCAAGACCGGGGCCAAGGATGATTAAACCCCGAATCTTGTCGACAAAAATAAGGGTTTAATCATCCTTGGCCCCGGTCCTGCAATCCCGATAAAATTAACAAAAAAAAAATAAACATACAGTATATAAAACCAAATTCTTTTAGTGTATATTTGGTTGCCTAAGAATAACTCCTAATAGAAAAGTAATTACGATGTACAAGTTCACACAAAACATTTCGTGCATTATAAAATAAAAAATTAATAAAACCACTTAATTGACGTTACAAATCTGACTGTTAATATCACGTTTGTGGAATATTAGTTGACTGATTTGACCTTTTCATTTGTAATGAATTTTGCGGTTAAAACATTAAACAAACTATCCATCAATAGTCTGACCTTATTGAATTGAATATTTTTTATACATTTTTCTAGAATCGACTAATGTTATCACTTCAGTTGAATTACGACAAAAATATTCTATTTGATTAGAAAACAAACGTCAGATAAAGTTAAATCTGCTACAAAATATCAGAATCTATCCGTTTGAAACAAGACTAGAAATTATTTTTGTGATCGGTTCAAAGAAATCAGTTAAAAGCTGAACCTAATTGCATGACGCTTGTTTTATTAGTTCTTAAATATTTGAATACTATCTAAATAAGAGACGTTAGAAAAATTTGGTACCTGCTTTTGGCTTAACTTTAAAAACTTATTGCAGTTCCTTGAGAAATACGAAAGGATTATTGCCATAAAATTCTGCAAACTAATCTCGCAAATTTCCCTTCATTATGAGGCCATAACTCAAAAACTGTAGCCAGAAGTCTAGCCAATTCTTGTAACTTATAACAACTACCAACTGTAAGCTCTGATAAAAAATTAACACAAAAACTCTGAAATTCACATAGCTGACCTACAACAACAGTACATTTGTTTAGGCAAGAATTCATTTCTTGTCATTTCTCAGAAAAAAAGTGATAAAGAACTATCAAATGCAAATACTGTATTGAGAAAAGATAACAAATGTGTTTTTCGACCGTGGTCCATGGTTTGAAATTCAAGAAACATTTTTACCTGAAACCTTTAAAAACATCACATCAACCCTTTGAAGTAATTCAGGTAAAGAAGTTTGTTCATTTTTCTATTTGTTAGAGAAAAATTACAGAAATTTGATTTAGGAAGGATTTATATGTGCAATTTTCCCAGAACAATACCTGGAGGTCATTTTAATTCGTTATAATGGTGCATCTGTCGAAGGGCCTCCACCCCCGCATGACTCATTGTAGATTGTGGAGGAGGATTTGGTTCGAGTAGACAGGGATGGATGCTGGGGGTGAGAACAACCCTCGCTTCTCGCCAACCATTTTAGATTTTATTACCGTTCGATACTAAAACATATATCGACGACTGTCATTCGTGGCGGAGGAGCAACGCCGCCACCCTTCGTTGTTCATCTCAGGGGTTGCTAAGGGTAGTTGGCAATAAGACACTAAAAAATAGATATAACGTAGAATAAAAATCCTAATCAATATATGTAAAACAAATGATGAAAAATAATCAATTTTTTTATGTTTATCAGTTGGCATGTAAATAAACAACTTATTTACAATTCTTTTTAAAACGAGGACAAACAAAGCAATAAACAAAATAATCCATTTTTCAGAAAAAGAAAGTGCTTTTACTTCATGCAAATTGTAAAAAGTTTGCAGAAAAGAATCGAAAATACTTCAAGTGCTTTTCGCAATAAACAAATTGGGTCATTTTTTCCAAAAATGAAAGCTGAAGTCTTCCCAGGAGGCGCTTTCTTTTTTCTCTTTATTGCGTTCTTTTACGTAACTTTTTAAACGAAAGTTTTGTAGCGATAATTATCTTCTAAAGAATTCTTTGTGAAAAGTGAAAAAACTTCATTGTTGGTTTTGTCAGACCAATAAATTAGTTTGACATTTTTCAATCATGGGGCTTTTTAACCGAAACGACCACCATTCAGTAAGTTGCCTCTTTAAAAAAGCGCTTGGTGTGTCACTGGATATTTAATTAATGCTGGACTGCACTACCCCAGAAGTGTGAAAACGATAGTTCTTGTAGAAAAAATTGGGGGTGAATTCTAGGGTTGCAACGCACATGTTATCAAGAAGGAAGAGGATGTGTTCGGTTTTGCGGACACAACTTTTTATGACGTATAGTGAAACCTGATACTTTCGGGGATAATGGTCACGATTCTTGAAATCGCTTCACTTGGAAATTATCATCAATATCAGCCACTTCCTTTAAAATTGTTTTTATTGAATGGCATTCAGATTTTTTCGTTGTTATTTTAAATTATGGATTAAAGTCACGCTCTTGTGCTTTTTCCATACGAAGAATGTTTTAGCGCGAAATTGGCCATGATTTATGTATAAGAAGTGGAATATCAAATGACACATTTCCTGGTCCAGAGATCCTAATTAAAATATCTGTATATAAAAAGTTTCAGATTGCATTATCTAGCAGCGACCCACATTTTTTTATTTGTTTTAAATACTATTTATAAGATTTGACTATTAACCCACTTTTCTGATCTATTACACTCCTCTTTGGAGGTGACATGACATGAACTATAAATTCATTTTTCTTATTACGTAATTGCAGGACGGATTTGAAGTTTTGTAGAAATTTGTTACCAGATGGCAACCAGTAGTCATTGCTATTGTGTATTGAAATTTATGGCTTGACCGACGGTTACAGTCAGAAGAAACTTGAAGTTTTTGTATATTTTTAAAGATGACGATGACGCTTGCTTTGATCTGCGACAGCAAGATTTTGATGTAAGGATAATTTTATCACTTATCAGAAGGAAACAAACTGACTTAGGTTAACAGAAGGAATGATTGGAAAATTATTACAATAATTAATTTTTGATTAAAAATTTTTTACAGTCATCGACATAAATAAGTTGCATTATACAAATTGTTAATATTCTTATCATCATGAGATAGCTTTAGAAGACCCTTTTTATGAACCTAAAAGCAACTCGATTTACCATTAGTGAGATTTTTCGAAAATGATTTTTATTTATTGTATAAACTGTTCACAAGTATTTCAATGAAAAAAACGCCTTAAAGCAAAAGAAACTAATTTAAATTTTATAAAGAATTATCTATTTAAAAATCGTTGCCTAAAGCTTAAAGATAAAATCTATCTAATTTTTACATTAGTAAATAAAAAAGTAAACCAAGAAATTTGGGAATTCCATCTTTTAGAAATTTTTTAGTGCTCATCAGACACAACTGGCGCCAGCGTCTAATGAATGAACTAATAACAACAAGCATAAGTTAAAATTTTTAAAATTATTAATAGAAGAAATGACTTTTTAATATTCATGTTTTTACGATAAAAAATTTTTGATACTCTACGTTGGTGGGCGCAAGTGTGTGTTCTTTTCCCAACCTTCACTCGCTAATAATGTAATAAAAATAACCCAAAACTAAACAACTTTAATCATAAAAATAAAGTAACAAAATAAATTCATTTCACTATTTATCACTGTTATTTTTTTGGTTTGCTATTATTGATAATAAAAAAAAAATCCCACCGATTTAATTATCACAATCATAGGTGTGACGCACAAGCCTGTAGACATCTCAGGTCAATATCAGCCCCCCTTAATGAGACGCACGTTTAAGTCTTCTTATCTTCTAAACTTGATCTTAGCCTCAAGCACGCATTACGGAAAGACGAAAATCGTACAATCTCATTTAAGTTTTACGAAACGTCACTGTCAAGCTGCGAGCTTTCAGTAGCACGTGCTTTAAGTGTTATCGATGTCAGGTGATGTTGATATAAGCACATTTGTATAAAAGCTGTGATTCTCTTAAAGAAAGAAAAAATAGAGAAGTTCATTTAAGACGAACATATAATTTACGATGTTTATTTGTTTTCCAATTTGTCCACTTGAAAATGGTTCTTGAAAGAGGATGAATGACCAGAAGCGTTAGAACAGGAAGTTATGTCTCTAGAGGCTGTGTCTTGTTAAAAACTGGCAGACTCTCCAGGAACCAAGAGCTTGTTAGCGAATTCGCCACAGAAAAGGTGTCGGAAACTACGCATTCTTGAGGGAGGATGGAATCTGCGGCATGTCGTGACGTTTTAATGATGGGAGTGGAAGGGATGGCAGCGGTCACGGAAGACCAGAAATTGCATATAAAAAACTGTTTCCAATATATTTTAGAGAAGATTATTGTAAATGTCAAATTTGCCAACAAACGATCGCCGCTTAATCACGTTTATTATTGTCATTTTTCATCAAATTTGAAGCAAAAACTGGTTCCTATATCAAATATTAACTAAACTGTATATAGAAATGACTAATAAATAAATATGTAATTCAAAATTTTAAGGAAGATAATATACAGTGGTGGACACTTAAAAAATCAAGGAACCTATTTTTTAAGTTTTTCATTGTGTGAATATGCCTTTTTTTGAAGTTTCATAAGATTTTTAGAAAAGAGGTTATCAGTTGCAAGTCAAAATATCATTTTGAAATTATTGACGAATAAATCATTTGTGAATAGTGTACGCGATTTTTTTGTCTGCCACTGTGCATGCAAATTTTTACGTTGTTGCTTCGGCGGATAACTGATTAATTTAAAAACAAAATTCTAAACTTGTGTGCTTTTTCCTTAGAGTGGTAAAATTTTAATTATATGGACCGGTTCCGTTTACATTCATTACTGATAACCTTTTGTAATTTTTATTAGAATTTTTATTTAGAAATATTAGGAATTAGTAAAAACACTTTTGGCGTTTTTTTCCTAAATGATTTTTGAAATCAAATGAATTACTTTACTATTCAAATAGATAGTTTGCAAACCATAAGACTGAACATACACCCGCAAAATTTTTGTAATTCGTGAATTTTTACTGAAAACTAAGAATATTTTTGACAAAACAGATAAAAACCAATCAGAAAATAAACAAAACAAAAATCGAATAATTTTTTCCATTAGATTAAACTTAACTTATAAAGTGAATATTTTGAATTATAATGTAATTTGATAGACTAAGTAGCCAAAATAGATACACAGTTCGGAAGGTTATTTTCCAATAATTTCAGGAATAATGTATATTGCAAGAAATTTTTGCGATTATACCAGATAAAGGTGAAATTAGTCATGCGATCTGTGACTAATAACAAAATTATTCTTTAACAAATTAATTTCGTAAATTTGACGCATAAAATACATGACGCAAATCAACTAAGAAAAATAATAACTATTAAAAAACTTTTTTCGTTTATGACGAGATTAAAACTAGTCTGTTTAATAACCTGCTACTTTGTTCATATTTTTATAACAAAAGTATGTTATAATTTAATTTTTTTAGCGTATTATGTTGAAAAATATTAGATCGAGACATAACTATATAATTAGATAAAACTAATCTTAAAATGAATACAAAAAATGATAATCTATTTCAAATTTGACGTTTCTAATAAAATAAATCTGATATCAGAAATTCTATAAATAAATGAACAGAATAAATAAAAAAAAGTTTTTTAACAACATTATAAAGTATATCAATTTACTAAAGTTTTGGTTTAGAAGCGCATTTGAGTTCACTGTTTTGGCAAGTTTTCATACAATTAATCCTGCAATCATAAAGCAAAAATAATGTTCAGACAAAATAGGAAAAGAGCGGCATTACATGAGTCATTTATTATTCATATAAAATAGTCATTTATACGTCACAGGAGATAAGAATTATTTACCAGTCCTGAACAGTATCATCATTTTTCCGACTTCCACAGCCCAAATAACTGCCACATATTCTAATGACGTAAGTTACTTACTTACGTTCCGTAGTTAATAACAACAATTGTTTTATAAATTTTATTGTAATTAAATTTACGTTTTGACTGCTTAATTCAGTCATCCTCAAACGTGGAAGGAAATTGTAGTTTCATGAGATAAACAGTTTTTCTGGAAAAAGTCAATTTATTTCATAAAACCAGCTGCTATCAATATGTTCAAAATTTAGAATTTTACTTTGCTATTAAATAACAAAAGATAATTCAATTTTATGGAAACTATAGTTACATTCTGTTTCCATAAAATAGTGACATGGTAATAATACCATGAAAGACATATGATGCGGAATAGTCGGAAATGGGTAAGTCGAGAGCATATCCTGTGCTCGTAATAGCTTTCGTTTCATGTGAACTGACCATCGTCCAGTAGATTCGTACAATAAGTCTAATCCATTGTCCGAATATTGAGGCGGGGGTGGTGCCCCCAAAAATCATTATTTCAGAATAGTAATTGAAAAAGTCTTAGTGTTGAATTTATTTGCAGCCTTTCTAGAGCAAATGTTCCTATCATATGGGAACTCTTGAAGATTTCCACCCATTCTAACAAAAACGATCAATTCGGACGTCCTTTATTGGGGTTAAAAATAAACACAACCCTAACCGATGGGAAATGGCAACGAAAATAAATAAAACAATGGACGAGATAGGGGTGGCCGCCATTACCCTAGAGCCCATACGTCAAAACAATATTAGATCGACCTGATAAAAATATAATGATACTGCTTTATTTATTTTGAGAGTGATACCCATATTGCCCTTATGATATTCTATAATTATGCTTTTGTCTTCAAATTATTCCATTTCTGTGAGAACTGGGAATAGGTTCCTATAAATTTCTGGTACAAAATTCGCACATTAAAGTTTACAATGGACACCAATTCGAATTGGGCTTAAACAACCCCGTTCATTTTTATAATAGGCAAGAACAGATGTAGGGCAAAAGTCAACCGCATATTTCTATTTGACAAAAGTCGATGCGTGATTTATATGATCTGTTTTATATTGAAAAACTGACCCTTGGTCACTTATACAAAGGACTAAGACTTATCATGGAAAATTTTATGGTGGCCTTTACTTTATTAGACAATGGAGAGCTTTTGTAGCAGCCGCCCCTGGGGTTAAATTTTTTGACCCTCGGTAATTGTAACGTAGATAAACACTCGGACAATTTTTCATCCTTTACGTTCGACGTATTAAATTTGGGAGATTTACAGCGATTGCTTTGGGGAGAAAATTCTCTCCATTTTATGATTTTCGTTGGGCGATGAAAAATTTACAGAATATTATTGATGACGTTATAATATACTGAAAATAATATAAAAAATTATCATTATTCTTAATAAAAAAGGTTATATCAGATTTAATGTAGCTTAATTTAGTCAGTGTATGAATTCACTAGCTCTTGATCCGGACTGATTATTTATTATTTAAAGCTGAATTCACTAACTCTGTCTCTACTCTACAAACATCAGAGTAAATTTCTTTCTGATGTTCTTTGATCATTTTTGGCGCTTTTGCTCTTTTTTAATGTTTTATCTCAAGTAAGTTTCCAAACTTTGGCATTAAAACCCGTCATTTGAATTCCAATTGTAAGAATTTAGACAGTATATCAATTTCAAGATCCGTTTTTGCTTCAGTTGAATCTTTATTGCTTATAATTACGGAATTTTGTAATATTCAACCCCGTTGACTGAATCTGTTTTTTATCCTCCTGTTGCTGTAATTTTTGTTTTGTTCCATTTGTTGTTGATACATTATTTCTGCTATTCACATTGTCTTACCCGGTTTTTGGCTACAAACGTATATCCAAATTATCCTTCCTGCATTTCAGTGTTTTGATAGAAACTCATTTCTATTTTTTTTTCTATCAACGTTATTTACTAGCAAATATTTAAAATTCCGGATGACATCAATTGACTCCAATGAGATAATGTTAGAAATAAATTGGATTTTTGCTGTTTTTTCAATTCAAAGACGTAAGGTTTTTTTTAATTTAGTTACAAAAATAACGCATCTACTAATACTATTCCTGTAATTAATTTGTCGCAAATAAAGTATGGGAAATATGTATGTTGATGTTGACAAAACTGAACTTTAAATATTAAATAAAAATGATACATCGAAGCAGGTGGTTTTTCTTCAAAACTATTGAAATCTGCTACTTTTTTAAGCTAAATAAGAAAGAAGTATTGAAAATAATCAGAATGATAGCGTAATATGATGAAGAAAATCGAAGTTCGAGCTTTTTACAAGCGCTATCCATTGTGTACGGTTTTATCTTCTCAGAGTACAAGTAGAAACTTGTGTGATACATAAAGTGGTAATGCAGTTCATTATTGAACACTCTGTTAAGAATAATAATTGCACATTTTTATTACAAAAAATAAAATACAGAGTTTTTTTATGAATGTTATAGAAGTATTTTTTATTTTTTCCGTCAAGTATCATACAGATCATATATGGACTTCAACTTAAGTATATCATTATATCGCTATTGTTATCTCCTACAGTTTCAAGGTCACTTTCACTTCACTCAATTTTCTGCTTAATTAATGTCCTATTTGATATTAAATGAGTATGTTTTTTAATTGTTTTTCGTAGGAAAGAATGCAACGTTCATTTTTTTTCACATTTTCTGTCTTAACTCTTAAGCAATTCATTCAGTTCCTATGATAAACATACTTTTTAATATCAAGGAGCATGTACCTATTAATATTTATTCAGAAACAAGCAGCACTTTTCAAAATTTTGGCTAAAAATAAACTGGTCATTGTTATACTGGAATCTTTTAAGCCTCTAAAAGTTCTGTAGATATACCAGTAAAATTTTTAAAATCTTAAAAGAAAAAAGGTTTTTTCCAATTCAAACGCTCATTTTATATGTCGAATAAAATAATATTTTAATCAATTAAGGATGAATAAAATGAAGCAAAGGTGTGAATAAATAGTGTTTATAGCAACATTTTATTTACAATTTTATTGACAACATCTACAAAATAAAAAAAAACAAAAATATGCACTACCGTTAAAATTTTCGTTGCTGTAGTTTGTATTTTTATTCAACACAAGACTAATTGTCATAAAATTTCAATTTTTTAATTTAATTTGAGAATAATTGCCTTATGGCAGTCAGACTTAAGTTAATTAAAAACATTTTAACTTGTTAAGAAATTGAGCTGGAGTGTATTGTAGAAAGATTAATACTTGACTACATTACACAAAATTTGAACAATTTATTTTAACCACACAGATCAGCTTCCTTCCTATCTTAAGTTTTAAATTCTTAAGTACTTGCAGATAGAACGTCGGCTGAATTGCTCTAATGAGGCCTTTTTCATAGTGGTCATAAAAAAAGTGTAGAATAATCAACTCAATTTTTAATTTTTCTTTTTATAGAAACGTAAAATGAACTTTAGAAACATTCAATTTCAATATCTAAAATTAAAATTAAAATTGCTAAAACAATTTGTTTCGATCTTGCAATTGCTATAATAACAAAAAGAGTAAAGTTCTTACTTGTGTGTAATGATGACGTAAGTTTGTAAGTAATAAACTCCACCAAAATAACAGTGTTTTATAATAATTCAATATCATTTTCTTATTTATTTACTACTGATAAAACTGTTTAAACAAACTGGATAAACTACTTAAAAATTATTTCTACTTTTTTTCTAATGTCATTAATATGGTAATTTTTTGCAGCTAGCATAAGAGCTTAAGTGTCAAATTATATCTTAGTAACAACGATACTCACTTTTGCTGCACATACGCTGCAAAAATCATCAATATTATGAAAACTTGATTAAAATTATGAAGTTTTATAAACGTTATTAAAAGTTAAGTTAAAAGTACAATTATTTGATACTAGCGTTTTGAAAGTTAAAGCCGCTGCTTGTGCCAGGCATGTTTGTAATATCTCCAACCGAAGCGTTCGTGATAGAGGTCTTATTCTGATTTATTGAGGTAATTTCAATGCTTGGACTAGGCGAGAAATTTTTGCCTTTGTTTGAAGCAGTGGCAATAGATGTATGTACCTACATGATGAAAATATCTTTCTCGCTGTGTGGTTCTTGTTTGCCATAGACTCTTCAATCAACTACTGTAGCAGATTTCCATCCGCCATACCTTTTTAGACACTTTAGATCAACACCTCCGTCTACCAGCAGTGTACAGACTGCTAATCTTGTGAATTACCATCCCATGGGATTTTCCGTTTCCGTATTTTACAAAGAATCACTAATCCTTCATCTCTTTTGGGCGCAAAGAAGCGTATTTTCTGTAAAATTGAAGAAACTTCTCGTCCACAATTGTAAAGAATCGGCTCTTATATGTTTTACGGTATGGAAATTTGATGTGCGATAGTCTTCATATCTTCAGTGTCTTGAATTTTCATATTTACGAGTTCATCGAAGTGACATACTCCTGATACACCGACTACCAAAACAACCTATAAAAAACGATTACTGTAATATTACCTATATTAATTTTGTTAGAATAACTTACCTTGATTGCCAAACAAATTGTATATGGAGCATCAAACAAGAAACGTTCAATTTCTTCATTTGTTAGAACTTGCGAATTTTTAAGAAAATATATCTCATTTTGTTTTTTTAAATAAGCACGTAGTTTTATGAATCTATTCTATCTATAATTTTTTTACCTTACGATCGAATGAATTTTTCATAACTGTGATGGTATAGTTGGTTGGACTTCGTAAAGGTACCAAATTACTCACAACTTAAGCGTGCAGTCGATATCTGACATGGCGACAATGCAGTCAAGTTTTGTGACACATCAAATTATTTTTTTCAGGTTGTTTATACGTTGTCACCAGAGAAAGCTTTCCCGGAGCTGATTAAAAATAATCACTGAAGCACGATACCTGATTTTAAAATTACTCAAATTTTTAATTAATGCTAGATTTTTGTCGACATTAAAAAAAAATAACGTATGTTATTCGGAGCTAAAGTGGCTTTATGTAGCGCGCCTGGACCTATCTGCCTCGCAGCTCGGCGGTTAAACTCTTACTTTGATACATAAAGCTTCACTTTATCTCCCAATAACATAATATACCATTATTGTAAGTGTGAAAAAATTTAAGAATTTTGGAAAATGTCATAAATTTGACATCGGATCTATGACGTGAAGTAATTGAAAAAATTAAGAGCCGTCATGCCACTATTGCCTGCACTATTTTTAATTTTTAATTCAGATTCTTTATTATTCTAACAAATAAACTTTCGATGTAATTTTTCTTATATCTGGATGTCTAATTAGTATCTAAACACCCTGATACTTGTAGAAACAACTTCATAGCTGAACAACAGTAACAACATCGAATATTTCTCGAAAAAGGCACATGTTCTTAAAATAATACATCTGCCAGGTCTCAATCATTGTGACAGTCTTCGAAGAACTGCGCCGACTTCGTAAAGTCCAAAAATAACAAAAAAAAAGACACACACGAACGAGTCGACCTTCTGCAAGCACTTCCGATTTGAAAAATGTGTCCAGACACATTCCTGTTTTCCGAGTAATTAAAATAATGATGTTTTTGTGTTGATAGATTTCTCTGAACGTATCTAAATTTATCTAAAAACTTGGGTAAAGGACAGTTGTCATTTTTCTCTAAAAAGACTCAATTTAGGTCAAGTTTCAAGTTATATAAACAAATCAACGATTCCAGTTAAACATTTAAAAACGATTAAGGGCTATGGAATCATTTTGTACGTAATCCTCTTTTTTCATTAACATAAAAGAGATTCTATAAATGTTTGTAATTGTTTTTGAATTGCTCAGAAAGTGGACTTTCTGCAAAAGAATCTAAAACCAATAACAAAGTCATGTTATTTTATTGACGATGATTCAATGTCAAATTTTCACTTGGAAGCTTGAAAAAACCTATAATTCATCAGATTACCATTCAAATATAAAAGAATCTACTGGTTCAACATTGTCTCTTCTCCTCTACCTGCAGGTTAAGTTATAAGAAAAGAAAGATAGAATCACCCTCTTTTTATGACGATTTTTTGCGGTGTGTAAAACGTTTAGTAGACTACTTATTAGGGTGATCCTTTAAAGTCATTTTTTATAGCCGATACCCTCCCCTAAAATACACTAACCTTACCACATTTAGTTTTCAGTGTGTCAGTGCATGTTTTAAAAAAACCGAGTGTTTTTTGTGTGATACCTGTCGTAAGAGTCAGATAAATTGGGGTGCGAACTGTCAGGTGAATTATTTCGCAGGAAAATTGATGCGTTTTTTACATTTGTACAGATTCCAATCTGTATTGTACTTTTTTAGGTGGAATTTTGCAACGTTGCAATATGGGTTCTTAGTTGAGTTGTTTTCGCTCTTTTGCATAGTGACAGATGTTTGAGTGTTGGGTTACTTTTACCTTGAATGGTATTTAGAAAGGGTCAGTCACCCTTTTCTGAAAAGGGTAATATGTTTTTTCTAAGGTCCGATTTCAGGGTTTTGTTGGAAGAAAAACATTATTGTCTTTTTTGCGCATTGGTTCAGAACATTTGCCTGTCATTTTGGATTTAACATAAGTACAAAAAATATGAAAGTTTAACTTTGTCGGGATGGTTGATGTCATAAATGAGAAATTTCTTATAGACACAAAAAAATTCTACGTCGTCTATCATGGAAGGTTGCAAGTTTTGAGATAAATCGATATTTTTATGTTTCAACTGTTATATAAAGGATATGTATAATTGAGAAACTATAATTATTTTCGTTTAAGGATCAGCTAAATTATCGGCGGTTTTTTAATGGTGAAGAGCGAGAGAAAAGTTCTTATCGAAAAAACTCCATTATAACAAAATTTATTAATTTGTTTATTATGTTAATAATAACAATTTTTTACTATAAATTTGTATTACAAGAGAATCATTTTTGTGATAAAGAGAAATAAATTTATTTTATCGACACGTGTTTAGATAGATGTTGATTCCAATTTGAATAATTAAGGATATTTTTGATAGACGAAAGAAAACATTTTTTAACCTATTAACAAATTCAAACAAAAAATATAGAAATGTTTTATTATCACTTCAGAAAAGTCCACAGTTTCTTATCTTAGATCTTTTGAACTTTTGAACAAATTATAAATTAATAAAATTCTGCAAATTTCTATCTGTTGAGAATTTTATTATAGAATATTTATTATTTTTGGCTTTCGCTAAAAAACAAAACTCGATTTCATAATGTTTACAAATTTGTTTACATTATTTTTATATAGTTCTGCGAAAACATGGATGCCTGTAATTATTTTTTATTCTTTTTTATTGATTTTGTTTTTCTGAACAGAGTTTGTCCACTTTGTATTTTAATGTCAATAGAAAATGTTATTCTTTTTATAAATTCTTCTTCTTCTTAGTCATTTTTAAAACTAATGAATCTTATGAATTAATTTTTCAACTGCCATCTATTAAATTTGTTTTTTGAGTGCTATTTTAAAAATTTTAACCATTAGTTTCATGAAAAAAAAATTGACAAATGCACAGACCTCTTAAATTTTTAACTTTGAGTTAGCAAATCTTCTTCAGAAAGACATGTGATGCAAAAATTTTGATCGTATAACTCATGCTATTGCTTATCTTTTCCAACTTCCTTGTTTTCGTTATTTTGGCTAGCTTGCTTTAAATTTCAGCGCCTGAAAAATTAAGAAATAATTTCGATAAAATTAGAAAGTTAATGTTTTTAGAAAGATATTTTGATGATCTTTCAGTTGTATAGTAAAATTTTTTTCTATTTTTACCCATAAAACTTTGTTGCCTTTCTTGTTCTTTAAGAAGGTATGTAAGAGCAAGTCATATAAGCGTTTTCGCTACCTGCTCATTTTACTTGTTATTTATAGTAAAGTAACAACAAAAACAAAACTAGTGGCTAGTTTTATAGCTTCGAGGTAAAATTAAAAGAATTGGAGCTAGTTATTAAACTTTTAACAAACTTCTTTATCTTTTTGACTGAAGTGAATCAAGAAAGTGTAATAATTTTCAAATTTCAACATTTCCCTTCAAAGTAAGAATAGATTTTTTTTTAATTTTTATTATCTTTGTGTACGAGATTTCAAAATGGTGTTTTATTTTATAAAAACAAAGCAAGAATATTTTTAAAACTGATAGAAGTTGGTCAACGAAAATTTACTTCAATTTTATCAAAGTTGAAAATTACATTAAAAAATAAAAAAAACAGTAATATATTTTTGTTAAACTTCCAAGTTCTTGAAATTATTTCTCTAAACGCTTTCTCCTGCTAATCAGTTGGATTTTGGGCGTTCTAACGTAATTGTGTTTCTTGGAAGTCTGCTGTGAAATAATTATTCAAAAATTAATTAACATCTATTTTAAGTGTGGAAAATTGAAAGCATATCCTAAGTATCTAAAAACAAAATCCTTAATAGTAGAAAGTAGAAATCAAAGCCAAAATTCATTAAATTTTGCAAATGAGTGGTAAATTTTTTTACAGAATTCAACTTATAACTGGTTAAGAAGTTCTTCACACTATTACGACTTGAAAATGTATGTTTTTGTAATTGAATCATATTCAAAAAAGTCTTGTTGTATAATATAATCTAGTTATTACCGTCTCAATTCAATTCGATCGGAATTGATTGATAAAAATTTAACCGACACATTGAATCTAATTCATAATATAAACAATATGTTCATTGTTATCATAGTGATAAGTTCTATTACGCATATTCATTAACTTTCATAGTTAATATAATTTTTTTTGTTTGATACGTTTTTTGATGTCTTTTTTGGACAAAATTTAAGAACCGATTTTTAAATGAAATTTTATATTTGATAATGGAATGCAGCTGTTGCGAGTTGTATAGTTATACGACGTATTTTTTTATGCTTTTGGCACCTAATTTTTGAGCTTCTGGAACAAGGCATTCTTTGTATTTTATCAAAAATTTTAGTTTTGTTAAACATAATTTCCTCAAAGAGAACAAGAGAAAACTTTTTATTTGAATTAGTTTATCGACATCCGCATCCCAAGATTATGGTATCTTTTGCTATTTACCCGAGAAAACCAAAGTGCATCCATAGAAAAAATAAGTTTTGTTATTTTTAGATATTCAGTATTTATACAGTACATTTATTGTTTGTATGTATAGTAAATTTTCTAAAGGCCCAAACTAAGCCCATTGTTTACCCATAAATCGATAATTTTTCAAAACTAAAGCAAACATTTCGCGCATATCACAAAACTCTATCGAAAGTCCAAAGACATCGATTTTGCTCCATCTATACTAACAAAAATACTTTCCAGTCGATGACTGTGCTGTTTTTTTCATGAAAAACAACAAAATAGCAAAGGGTAGCTTTCGAGGGTGGCTTTAGTGGCGTGCAGAGATGACCAATAGAAAGTCGGCGAGGGTAAAATTGTAGGGGTGGATGGAGAATAGCGCTGACGAAAAAATAGCAAAGACAGAGACGGATTTAACCCGAATATGGTTGATCGAAATATGAATTCTACAAAATCAGCAGTTTATTAGATATTGGTATTATTAATTATAAGAAATAAAAAAATTACAGTCACGTGATTAACATTGAATTATGCAACAACAATTATTTAGACTCTTTAAAAACTTCCTCAATAACACAATATACTTATTTGATTATAAAAATATTATTTTCTGGAAAGTGATAAGAAAACAACCTTGACCTTTTTACTTTGGTCTAATAGTTGCTGTTTTAAAAGAGTTTTTTTATTACGTTTCCGTTAAAGTAAATATTTTTCTTTAACTTGATTTATTTCGGATCGATCACTGGTATTTTTATTATTTTTAATAAATGCGTATAAATTTTGATTGATGATCTGCTTTTTTGATCATGCAGTCGTTTGCTGTTTAGAATTACAAATATTCAAGTCTTAAATTTTCATCTGTTTCTATTTGTTATTTTCTTGAAATATTTTATGTGTTTTACAAAATCTATTTACGCAACAGCTTAGTCTACATCTATTTTCAGGTTATTTATCAAACGTCATCGTTTCTTTAAATTTTACTATTTCTTATTAGATTTTATTGTTTGCAAACTGTCCTTTATCTTGACAATATTTTCATAATTTTTCAAATCAAAATAAAATAATTATAATAACAATGTTAATGCTGATGCGCTATTGTAAAAGATTTCTCTAAAATGTTTTGTGTTCGTTTTGTTGGTTGAATCAACTGTAGTGGGGGATAAGGGGTGGTTCATGAGCTCGTTCCATATATTCATACAAACCACTGATAATATCAACATTCAGTATTTGACATCGACAAAAGAAACTTGAAAGTTTTTAGTGAAAATAGTAACAGTTTTCTTACAAAAAATCCGAATTCTTTTGGTAAGTTTGGTTGATGGATTTGCATGTCTAATATTTATTGCATTTTGGAAAGTCAAAGAGTAAAGCTCCATAAATATGTAAATGCCGAGTTAAAATTTCCTGAAAAAGTATTGTAAGAAACATTTTTGTAACGGGGAGTAATGTTGCCGCAGGTAGTAAAAGTTATTTGTGTAAAGAAAGGGTTCTTGGAAAATGTAGTTTATGTTAAACTATACCAATAAATAACTCTTTATCAAAAGATTAAATATGAGAAAAACACAATAGCTAGTGTCCAAGAACTGTAAGTTTTTTTTTATTGATTTGCGTTAAACGAATCGCTGTCATAACAATAAACGCAAAGTAATATTTTCTCAACTATTTTTAATAATGCAGCTTTGATTGGAAAGCTTTTATTATTCTTTGGCAAAATAGCGATTACTTTTTTAATCTGATATAAAGCTTTATTATAGCAATGTATCGTAAAATCGTCAAAGCTTTCTTAAGAGTAGAGGGGATGATATGGAGGGGTGAAGTCAAAGCGCGTAAGGGTGGGAGGAACTGGACAAGGCTATCTGTGATTTGGCATGGTCTGCAAGCTCATCCCATTCGCATTTTGAACGTGGACATGTAGTGACTAAAAACTCTATTCATTAAGCAGTCTTATATTATTATTGTAATTTATTTTTGTTTTTGTGTATATGTTTAAGTGTGTCAGTGTGTAAAACATTTCGAAACATTAATTAGGTATAATTTATATTCGTTTTGTGATTACAATTTTTATAATTTTTTTTCAATCGCAGATATAAGTGAAGAAGTGTATAATGATTGACAAAGACATGGCATCAGCATGCATACGGGGTAGTTCAGTCAAGCCAGTAAATACAAATTACATGATGTTGGAACCGCGCTCTCCACACGCGGCTTGGCAAATCGGACCACCGGCACGAGTAGTGGTAATTTTTTCTCTTATCTTTGTATTTTTTTAAAGATTAATCATGACGTCGATCTCCTCGTGTTGCACGTTCTAACATTTATATATCTCCGTTGTGTCATTGATATGAATTTAGGTTGTAAACAAAACATGTTTTTATTACTTCAGTTAGCTATTTTTAATTTTGTAACAGGCTCGTCTAAAAAATAAAACGCTAAGTTTAACACGCTTTGTTCCAGAAAGTTGAGTCAATGATGGAAGAAGAAAAAAACGATTCCGGTGTTGCTTCAGGAAGTGATTTCCATTCGTCTTCACCGGGAAGTGACACAAGTCAAGATTTGCACTCGTATCAATCGCCTCAGCAATCGAATAAATTTTATCCTACGCCATTGCAACAAGCCATGTTTGGACTTAGTCCGTATAGTCATAACCCGTTGACTCCTCCAAACTCGGAACCGCTAGTCTCACCCAAAAGTGAAAAAGATATGGATAATACACTCACGCCTTGTATTTCACCAAAAAATGTAGACAACACAAATCATCTGCAACGTTTAGAAAAGACTTTAGAAAAAAATTTAATGTTGTCGAAGAATAGTGAACTTTCAACGGATGAAATGTCTGTTAAGAGCGACAATGATGAGTTCGACGAAAGTCTGCGAGTACCAAAAGTTAACTCTCATGGAAAAATCAAGACATTTAAATGTAAACAGTGTAATTATGTCGCCAACACTAAAATCGATCAATGGAACCATAGCCGCATCCACATTCGGGAAGATAAGCGATTGACTTGTCCCAAGTGCCCTTTCATCACTGAGTACAAGCACCATCTCGAGTACCATTTGAGAAATCATGCAGGATCCAAGCCTTTCCAATGCAAGCAATGCGATTATAGTTGCGTCAACAAATCAATGTTGAATTCTCATATGAAATCCCATTCCAATGTATACCGATTCAGCTGCCGCGATTGCAGTTATGCCACAAAATATTGCCATTCGTTAAAACTGCATCTTCGAAGATATGGACACGCTCCAAGTGTAGTATTAGATGAAGAAGGAAATCCATGTCCAGACATAATCATTGATGTTTACGGCACTAGAAGGGGTCCGAAACTGAAATCTCAAAAAACTGATGACTCGCCAAAAAGTGAAGGTGGAGCACCTCTTGGATTAAATCTAACTCCACAACAATTACCTTTCCCAGCTTATCCATTCTTTGGAGCATTCCCTAATGCTCAGCTTATTCAATTACTTCGTGAAAGACAAGCACTTGCTTTTTCGACTACTTCAACTCCATCACTCCCGGAAGAAGAATCGGAAGTCGAAATCGATACAAAAGTATTAGATCTGAGTAAGCCAGGAAGTAGCGAACAACAGAAAAATCGACGTAAAGGTCCTGCATTTAGGATTAGCCCCACAACTGTTAATGAATCAGAAGACGAAGATGACGAAATGTCCACGACAATGTTTAGTAATGTAGAAGCTATGGTCCAAAGTCATGATGAACTAAAGAAGGAAGACGACTCGTCTCAAGAAGCTGTAGCTGATAATAATAATAACAAAGGTGAAGATAAAAACTGCCAATATTGTAACATCGCTTTCGGAGATGATATTCTGTATACTATCCATATGGGATACCATGGTTTTAACAATCCTTTCACTTGTAATATGTGTGGGGTTGAATGCTCGGATAAAGTGTCATTCTTTTTGCATATTGCACGTGTTTCTCATTCGTAATAAGTTATAAGACTGATTAGATTTAATTAGATTCTAAAATTAAAATAATTTGTGTTTTTTTCAATTTTTTACTAGTCATGATGTCAGAGTTGCAAAACTTTGCAAACATTTTTTTCTCTTCTAGTTTTACGCTTTTCAGTGCAATTTTTGTTTTTAACTGACACAATGGAGAAGTACGGGTGAGAACTCTACATGTACCAAAAATTCCTTTCGAATTTACTTAGGTCATTTTAAAATTAATTTATTTTGTAGTTGTGTTAAAAATAGTCGTTAGTTAAAAAAGTTTTATTGTCATATTTTTGTACTTGTGGGGCCATGACATAAGACTGATAGTATTGTAAATAAGTTCAATGTTTTCTATAGCATTGCAGTGCTCGAGCAACAATCAAAGATTATTCTAGTTGTGTGTATTATATTATTGTTTAAGCCAAATAATAAACAATGGCGTAGCTTTTTGTATTTACTTCACTCCTCCAAACCTACTGATCATGCATCATTAACTAATAATTTTGATGAAGCGATATAATAATCCTCCTATGATAAGCACAAAAATTCCGTTAGGAAATTTTACTTTACTCATAACTCCAGTTTAACCTTTGCCCGTCCTAAACATTTTTTTTGTAAGGTATATAGCATAAAAATAAATTTTTAACACATGTGTGTTCTTTCCAATTTTTTCCCCCGATTTCCTTGAAATTCATTCATAAGAACGAAACGCCAAAACCCATGAAACTAAGAGGGTAGTATTTAGGGAGCGATGATTTTGACAGTGCAACCTCTTAGCTTCTTCCGGTTGTGTAACAAAACTGACGACATTTGACCCCACGAGCACGTGGATGCGATACTGACGCAGTTGTTGAAGTCTTCGTGAAGCGTGAGGAAACGCCCCTTGCGTTTGAGTGGTACTTTACAATGGAGTTTTTTAGAAAGTATAAATGTAGGGATGAGTAAACTAGGATATTTGAGCTTATTGCATATTTTTAGAAGATAAGATAAGATGAAACATAGAAATAAAAGTGCACAAGTTGCTTTTTGATCAGTTAATCAGTGAAACTTGTAGCCAATTATAAATTTGAAAAAATGTTAAGAAACTTATCTTTGTTTTTGAATGCTAATTAATTTAATGGTTATTTTTTGCAATAGATTTATGGTGTTTCTGAATGCTTTTTATGCTTTGAAGAGCTATATTTTTAAGTTATCTCAACTGTCTATTAATTAAACGGATAAATAAAAATGCATAATGATTTCATAACATATTTTTATAACTTTAATATCAAAAGCGGATTGATTATTTGTAATTTATTTTTTGATGCATCTTTTACGAAAAAAAAATCATTGTCATTCTCTAAACACCCCAAATAAAATAAATAATAAATTATTCAATAAAAGCTGGAAACAGTTAATAATTACCGTGCATAAATATCTATCTATAGATTTCACAAAACAAAAATTTCTATCCAAATTAACAGCCATAAATCATTTGCGCCACAATTCTTCTATTTTACATTAACGAATAATCGCATTTACTCTTATTTCATTGTCCAGATGGATTAGTTCAACATTGCAAATGTTTCATGTTCAGATTGCAATTATTCATTTGTCCCCTTCGAGAATGACCAATGGTCAGTATGACTCACCCCTTGCAACAGCTCCCACGGAAAAATAGCCCTTACATTTCTAATAAAACCTTTGATTTATTACATCGCAAACTTCTCAACATTCAAACTAATTCAACTTTTAACTTCTCTACCCACCATTTTGTCGGCGAAATGAGGCGTGGTTATAAAAAGCATAAAAAAGCTCCCCTCATTTTTAACCCTATGATGACGCGGCTTCCCCTCCTTTTAGCAGGTACTTGTTATAAAAAAGCGTCACCAATTACAAGGTCGACCTCTGAGAGGAAAAAAAACTGGTATGAGGGATCTTTTTTAAAATACAAGGGGATGTGGCGTGCCACTTTTTCCTCTCAATATTTTTTATTTCCGTTTTAAACTTAGGTAAAAAAAGTCACCCTTAGTGATACAAGCACGCGCCTGTAGTATATCAATTTCATGGAATAATAAAGTGTAGGAATTTTTTTATTGGAAGCCGTTTGTTGTAAGATAATTGGGATTTTCTCACGTTTCTTTTCAATTTTTCAACTGTCATCCCACGCATATGCCACCCTTCAATTTCAAACTTATAATGCATATGTCCACTTTTAGGGATGTGACAATTAAAGCCATTAAATTGGCTCGTAAGCTGGGATTACGCGTTTCTTCCAATGTCCGAAACGGTCAAAGCGCTATTTTCAATTGTTAGTGATAAATGTTACATCGGAAATAATGCTATGTCCACCCCAACGTATTGTATGATTCTCTTTCATTTCATTGTAGTTTTGATCCTTTCGATTCAACTGGGAGCATTATTTGAAATGTCTTAGTGAGGGTGGAAATCAAATTTAAACTCAAAGCAGACAGCTTCAAAAACAAGCTGAATTCATTTTTGAAAATGATGTGTTTTTTATTATAAGCAATCTGCTTCTTTTCTGCTCTTAAAATAATTTTTTTCCAATAGATTTCTTGTTTGCTGTCTAACAAATTTACAAAATGTTAATATTAACACATTTCCATAAAGAGAATTTTAGAGTTTGATTAAGTTGTGAGCAATAAGCATTATCAAACATGAAGAAATACCTACGTAAAAAAGTGGTGAAGTATCTTGAATAAAAATATAAAAAAATAAATTTTTGGTTGCAATAACATGTGTTTTATTACATTTATTACATTAATATAAAAATTATTCTAAAGCCATAAACTTCTTTTACAAAATGGATTATCCTATTTACATTTTTTTTGTGTTAAATAAATAGAACTGTAAAATTTTGACAGCTCTTATGTTCACTTTTCTCGTAATTGCTTCCCTCTTCTTAAATTTCTTCATTTCTCCATGTTATTCCTAAATTAACCTCCCCACAAATTGATTTAAAACAATGCCAGATGTTTGGAATCGGCGTAACAGAAAATCTATAATTACATAGTAGAAAACAACCTTTTGCGGCGAAACAAATGGCACGTGCTATATTTATTTCCGATCTATTATATCATTAGTCGGTTTGATGTCATTAATTTTATTTTGTGTGCCAATCAAAATTCAATTATTCCATAACTAGATAGTTGAGAAAAAATATAAGAATAGTAGTGAAAAAAAGTCGTTCGAGAAAAATACCCTAAGTAGCACGTTCCTCTAAAGAAATCAATACATTCGATACATCTCGTTTACACTTTTTCGAGGGTTGTGCTAAATCCAAAAACTTCGAGACATTTTAACGGTCTTGAAGTCGTCGCAGCTGCTAAGGAAAAAAATCGACGTCTGCGGTCAATAAAACTAAATCTCTGACAGTTCTCTATATATCACTGAGGGTGATTCTTCTTGCACTATTTTTGTATCCAAGTGTAGGAATAATTAAGGGACGATTTACTAATGAACGCTTCAAAGGGTACATTTGTAAAGAAAAACATGTTTAAAAGAAAATCTCATCGATTGAGTTTCAATAGGGCATCAACCTTCATTATCTGAAATATTTTTTAATATGATGTTTCATCAGATGTCGAGGTATCAAGTAATATTGTCTGCAGTTAAGTGTCTATATCAAAGCAAAAAAAGCGGTAAACATCTTTGTTTGAGAGTATAAATATTCTTATGAAGTATATTGCATATGTTAGATCTTATTTTTTAGAAACTAAAAATATAATTCTCAATTTCAAAGTAAACAACAAAAGTTAAAATAGTTATTCACTGTCAAAATACACCCGTTTCTAAAAATATGATAAAAAACAGTTTTGCAATTTCGTAGCAATTTATACCCAATACTAAATAACATATATTTTTCGAGTTTAGAAACAGTTTATTTCTAGAATACAATGTTCAAGCAGAATTATCGATTTCTTTTTCTTTATGATTAACCATAATTTATTTATATCATATAATAATATTCCTGTTTCTTTCGAAATCAAAACCCAGAAGATGACTTAGTAAAACTTGATTGGAATAGAATTACCAAAATTTGATGGAAAAACCGCTTTGCAATAAAAAAAAGATCTAATGCTTTGAAAGATACTTATTATTTATTAGGATCTTATTTTTTTTCAACTCTTTAACTTGCCGACAAACATTTAGAATTTTACAAGGCTATAAAATAACGGAATATTTAAACACAATTTAACCCTTTACTCTTGTAAAATTAGTTCCAGTTTTTAGATAACAGTAGATATTTTAGAAATACCGTTACAAAACGGTTTCTGATTTTTTGTAAGTTCCGACATTTCTAAAAAAGTTAAACCGACGGATAGAGCTTTATCGCCTTTATCTTACTGATAAAGTTTGTACCCAATTCCTGAAATGACTTAAAAATTATTGAATAAGTTACAATTGCGTCAGTATTCATGAAACAATACAATATAAAAGAAAACAATTTGATATCAGAAAAATAGGAATTTTCATGTTCAATACTATCGTTCAGTAATTTGCAATGCTCAGTTCTAAAAATATTCGCAAATTCAATTAAAAAAAGCCTGAAACCTGGCTTCAAAACTTCAAAAATCAATTTTTCTAGCTAAATCAAAGTTTTAAAGTGTATCCAAAGAATGACGTTTTCATCGCAATTTAAAACTGAACAAAACGTATGAAGAAATTTTGATAGTTTGACCAGGGTCTTAGGGTTACTATTCTATAAACTGAATATAGCAGTTCCAAATTCTTAGTAACTATTTGCAAAATTTTAGACTTTGAATTAATATGTTCCCCAAAAGTTTTTTCTACTTCAAATTTGGAATGAATGATAATATCTTAATTTTGAGCTCCATATAGAAGACATTCTGAAAATAAAAAAAAATTGTTTTCAAAGTTTTAATTTAACATTAATACATATATTCCTGTAAGTACAGACAGACAAAATTACAATTTGAATTCGAAAGTATCCTTTTCTACAGTGTTAGGTGAACTACTATTGTAGATTTCATGCACAAACAAATCATAATAATTGTTTATTAACAAGTACATAAATTTTCACAGTATGTAAGCTCGTCAGTCTCTCATTACAAAAAGCCGCCCATAGTGCATGTCACAAATCCATCAAAACACCCATCCTCGACCATATCAGCTGTCACTTTATATCTCGAAAGTATTGTATCATTGACTTATTTTTTCCTTTTTTCAATTCCTTTCATCATTATTCACAATTTTGTCCTTCCGTTTAGTTAGCAAACTCATACCATTTCAACTTTGCTCCAATTTCCACAACTTTCCTACATGCCACTTCATAAGTCTTTCACTGTAATCTCCGATTGGTTTACGAGACATACCCAATCCATCAAAGAGCTGTCCGCCCGAATTTTGTCCAGAATGGTAAAAAATACATCGTGAATTGGCAAAACTTTTCACATTCTAAGCTCAATACATTAGATAGATTTTTCGGCATTATTTTGTATTTTTCTCTCTCTCGAGATGTCGTTAAAATTGGTCGACGCGCCGGCAGAATCGCTCTCTTTTTGGTCAACATGTGGCATATGGTAACTGCTTTTATATTGTGGTAAGACCACTTCCTTTACTTTTTATTTTTTTCGTCGAGGGATACAATGTGTGCCTCGGGAGGGTAGTTTACTTGGAAGTAAATAATATAGACATTTTACGGTGCTTACTTGATTCAGATTATAGGCGAGATTCGGAAGCTTTATTTGAGGTGATTATAAAGAATTAGACTTACGCTTCATCAAGTACTTTGTGGTTCTTTAAAAAACAATTTGAAAAATCGCACATTCATTATGAACTGAATACTACACATGAATAGTTTTATTCTATTTTCTGAAATCAGCAATAGACGTGAATTTTTCATCAGTTTTTTTTTTGAACTGATTAAAAAAACTAAATTTATTAACAAATTCTGATTTGGGCTTGTAGATTATCAATTTCTGCTAACACTTTAATGTTTTTTTTAAACGTTTTTTTAAATTTGTATCCGCTTGAAGTAAAACTAATATTCATAGCAAACGTTCGGAAATGGCCGCTCGTGTTCAATAGACTAATAAATAAAATATCAGTGACAATCGTCGGGCTGTCACGATTTTGGTCCATTGTATGGCACATGTGCGGCTATAGCCAGGTGCTGGATTGAGTCCGGTCCTCTTGATATGTGGACATTGGTTCGTGCTCAAATATTCGTCTAAAACCTCCATTCTTTATAAAAATTTCAAGCGAAAAAATAACGGTTAGTAGATATAACTGGTTCTAAAATTTACTCCAGGGTTTTGACATCTCAAAATTGTTCTTATTAAAAATTTTCGGATAAATTCCGAATCCACTAGTGAATAAGAGTGAAAAAGAAAAAATATCTGCTGTGTAAATACCCACATCCTGGTCAAGAAAAGTATTTATTGTTAAAAATGCTTTTAATCTGTTGGCATGCAGTATTTGCCTGAACATCATTGAAAAGATTTGACCGCTCACTGAAGTAGGCGATGCACATTTTTGTAGCTAAGAAAAAAAGCGAAACTTCAATAGAACTAAATCCATTGAAAGTGGTTGGTTTGGTTACCTTACCACTTCTTTGTTAAAGATTAGAATCATGCAAAAAAATCTTGATATTCAAGAATTTGTTTCCAAAAAAGTGGCAAAAAGACTTCTCCAAAGATTCAGCTATATCCGAGATAAAAAATGCTTAAGCGAAATTTTAGTTATTAACCATTTTTCTAGAAGATAATACGTCATCAAACAGGAATTTTTTAATGCAAATCCAACTTGTTCTCATTTTTTTTCACCAACAGTAATAAATTACTTTAGCTAATAGTTATATCAAAATCCCAAAATTGTCTTTGGGAATAATACGCCGATAATCAAAGTAATACTTGAGTGATTCAAAAATTCTACCCAAAATAATAAATTCAATGTTTATCCTCTACTTTGAGTATTTCGTTACATTTAAATTTCTAAAGAATTCTACTGACATGTGAATTATTTTGTTAAAGTAATCCCGTTCAGGCAGCTTGCAATTTTGTCTTGTCACAAACTCAAAGATTGTAATCTAACATCTGAATTTTTTATGGACGATTGCAACATGTCTCTGAATAACTATTTGCCATACAGAAAAGCTTTATCTGATCTTCATTGATTATCTATCTTTAAAAGCTGCTCTAACTTTCAAACAAAAACAACTAAAACGCAAATTTCAATTTAAAATTTTTAGTTCTTTCATTTTCAACAAAAGTATCTTGTTCTTTTAAAAAAATTACTACCAGTTTACGTCTCTTGTTTCCTTTCAGGCACACTTCTTGATTTTTTTTTATCAAAAGCAGTGGTCAGCAAAAAGGCAGGTGGTGGCCTGCACACGGCTACTTAGGGTTATACGGTCTATTATTATAGTGAAAAGCTTGGATGTGACTTATTTTACACACATAAAAAAAACGGATTTTAGTTTGTTAGAATTTTGTTAAAATTTTTAAACAGAGATCGTAGAATTTATTCAAAATTTAATAGATTACATTCTTCAAAAAAAAATCCTCAATTCATCAACCTGCCGCCACCTGAAACATCCATAAAAAACGCTTACCTGTTCCAGCCTAAAAAAACGTTTGAATAACCGCCTTATACGAAGCTTACACGTGCCTTCGCAAAAACTTCTCTTTCACATCCCCTCAAAAATAACCCCTGAGCATAAAAAAAATCCCCTTCGTTTAAGCATTATATATACTGCACCCTTATGTACAACTCGCAGTACATAACACACATAAAATGCACCCTGCGTTTTTTTTATTATTAGAATTTTGCTTCTCTTGCTTCCCTTATGAGAACGTGCTAAGCACGCGCAAACCGCCCTTTTTTTCATTTTTATAGGGGATAGTTTTATTAGGAAATGGCTATATTGTTAAACACGCGACAAAATATCAGCCATTACGCGAAAAAGGAGGGTTGGATAGGAAGGAGCCAAAAAATACACCTGGATTTTTCAATGAGCTTTTCTTTATATAATCATCAATCATCACTGAGATTTTGTGAGGTCACGCATATTACAATATAAGCTTTAATGCTTCGTACTCCTCTCCTTAAAAACTTCTTTAAATATAGTTTCCAAAGACGATCTGTTTAGATACGTGTGTGTGGTTTTTTCAGAGTCCTTCAGTGATGACTTGCATGAAATTTTATAAAGATTTGTTTAACATAGAAGCCAGGTAACTATTTAAAAAAATGACTTAGAAATCTGATTTTTTGAAAAGCTTTGTGTTCGCTGGAAATAAGGAGGGTTTCGTTTATCATTAAAAAATAATTAATAAAAATCAGTAGTTACCGGTGCTTTTGAAAAATGTAGGTTTTGGTGAATCTGCGTGTTTTAACAAAATTTAAGTAGCGTGTGATGTGATCAGTCAATTTAATTACCTAATTCCATATACCTCAATCTTAAAAAGAAAACTACTAATGCTTAGATACACTAAATTTGTGACTGTTTTATGTCAGTTTTTTATATTGTCATTTGAGACTGCACTTAACTAAAAAAAAAAAATACAAAATGTTCGCTCGTTCATTTTCAAGTCTTATGAGAAGCGAATTTAACAGTATTATCTCTCAACGTCCTAGTATGATGTCGGAAATGCAAACGCCATCACATCTCACAATATTAAGACCAAGAGATGTAAGAATTATTGTTGAATTTTTCATCAAATCATTGTTTGTTTTAGAATGCACCCTCAGATGTCGTTTCAATTTTTTCTAATTTTGTGGTATCAAACAACTGATACAAATATGTAAATATTAACAAAATTACTAACACATTTCAGGTAGCTCAAGATAAAGAAACTTGGAGACAAAGGACAAAATTAATTTTTAGAATTTTAATTTTCTGTTTAGGACCTGGTAATATTTGGCGATTTCCAGAACAAGCGTTCCATTCTGGACATTGTAAGTTTATTACCAACAAATAAAATTTTAAAAGAGAATGTTCTAGCAATTTACATTTATGTTTATATAATTTACAGTTGGATTTTTGGAGTTCCTTTATTAATTTTTGAGATAAATTTAAGTCAGTATTTTTTTAAAGGTTTTGGTAAGCTTTTTGCTATTAGTCAGTATATGGGAGGTAACAAGTAACCAAATTTTATTTATATGAAAGTTCATTTATTCTCTTGTAGGAATTACGCTGTCTATGACTATTTATTGTATTTTTGCAAATATGGTTTACTCCATAATAGGCACTTATTCAATTATGTTCCTAAGTTCTGCGTTCAATCCATTCATGTCTCATTCTTACTGTTCTGAAAGTATGAACATTTACAGCTGCCAAGAAAACTCAAATCTGAGTGTCTCTCCTGAATATGTATATTTTTTGTAAGTTTTGTAACTCACATTTTTCAATTTTTCCAAAAATATTTCAGCAATTACGTGGAACGCGCTGTGGATATAAATGGTGATATCTTCAACTGGAGAAATGCTCTTATTTTAGCTTGCATATGGATAATTTTATGCATAGTTTTCGTACTAAAGATAATAAAATACCATTGGGTAAGACTATTTAAATGAACACTTTTCTATTTACTTATTTCTGACAATCATTACAGATTTGCATTGTAATGACTTTGATTATTTTTTTCTCTTTGTGTTTTGTAACTGTTGTTAGTCTAACTTTGGACGGAGCGATTAATGGTCTTTCAAAAATGATTGTTCCTAAAAATACCAACATAATCATCGATCACTTAATAGTAGTTAAGTTATTTTTAGTTTTAACATTATTTTATAATTTTTTTGTAGTTTATTGTGTATCCTGCCGAACAATTATTTGTGAGTTTAGGTCTAGGCTCTGGACCTTTAACAACAGTATGGACAAACGCAAAAATTAAATACTGGTCCGTCTATGACTGTATTTTTGTGAACATAATTGCAGTTGTTTGCAGTTTGTTATCAGCCATGATATTTTTTTGTGCAGTTGGAAATGTTGCCACAAAAAACAATAAAACGGTTGACGATTATATTAAATTCCAATCTGACGGTAAATTTGTTGGGATATAATAAAAAAAAGTTTAAAAATTCTATTATTTCAGATATAAACACATTTATTATTGTAACACAAATGTTTAATAACCTTCAGAAAGGTCTTAACAATTTTACTTTGTGTCTTTATTATTTAATCCTTTTTATAAGTTGCTTTTATACAATGGTAATGCAGTGTAATTTATTTATATGTAAAATAATTATCTATCAATTTTTCAGCTAGAATATACTCAAATAATTTTTATTTATATTGGTAGTTACGTTCCTATTAAGAAGAGCATTCAGAAAAAGATTATAATCTGTGGCTGTTGCTTATTTTTTCTTGTTACAGCAAATTTTGGTGTCAATAAGGTAAAATTATAAATACATTTTTATATTTTTCTGGATCTAAATTTAAGGTTGGTTTTCACTTTTTAATGGCAATAAATAAGAATTTCAGTGGGACAGCTCTAACTATAATATTATGTTTTGAACTAATCGCTATGTCTTATATTTACGGTGTAACTAATTTTTGTGATGACATTGACTTTATGCTGGGTTATGAACCAAATCATTTTCTTCAAACTATGTGGCTTTTCTTCCCATTTTTGTTATTTGTAAGTAAGCTTTAATCAAAAGCAAATTTTAAACAGTTTTTTAGGTGCTTTCTATATTTTCTATTTATCTGAAATACAAAAGAATTGAAAGTACCTATGATAGTATAGCATTATGTCTAGCAGTTATATTAACAATTGGACCAGTTTTAGTGTTTGCTTGTTATAGAGGCTATAAAACCTTGAAATCTTTGGTATGTTTATAAGTTTTTTGTAAGATGCAACAAAGTTGTGTTTTCTAGGATTCAAGTAGTCGAAACCCGAGTTCTAGAGCTAACGATTGAAGAAAATATGTGAGATTGAAGGAAAGTCTGGAGATGATTAGAAAATTCTCATATTTTTTCTATTTAACAACAGCTCCTCTGCTGTGGAATAAAATAACACAATCTTAATATTTTGTTTCTTCACAAATCCAAAATAGAGCATATAGGCAACCAACTATTTAACAAAAATGACTTTAAATGGAAATACACATATAGACATACCGAATTGATTTTGAATTTTAATTTAAACCTTATCAAATAAATTTTATTTTATAAAATTCCATTCTTGTCAAAATTGGATGTTTTGTTCACATTTGGTTGGTATCCTGGTTGTCAAACTGCTGTCAAAGCAACTTAACCTAGTGGAAATAAACGACGAAGGTCAGCTGAGCAATACAGTAAATAAAACATAATTACATTAAAAAAATGGCAAAAGATTCACATATAGACAGAGATTTAGATTTATCGAATGCAAATCGTGGTGTGTGGTTAGTGAAAGTTCCAAAATATGTAGCAAACAGATGGGAGAAAGCTCCAAGTGATATGGAAGTGGGTAAATTGAAAATTTCAAAGTAAATATAATCAGTTACTCCTGCATATTTACAATTAAGCTTTAAATTTAAAGGTCAGGACCAAAGCCTCAAGTTTCTTTAACATTATCATCAGCAATCTTGAATTTAAGCGAACCAGGTGAAGAACCTATTCCAAAAGATCATCGTTTAGATGTATCAAAAGTGACACAACAAACATTGGGTGTATTTTCACATGTCATCCGTGAGTATTTCAGATTATTTATAGTATGACGTTGATTAAATGGATGATTTTAGCTTCTCAAACAGATGCGGTTGTTCCTGAAACAGAAAAATTATACATGGAGGGTAAAATTGTTCAAAAACTTGAATGTAGACCATATGCGGATAACTGCTATATGAAATTGAAATTGGAATCAATTAGAAAGGCATCTCTTCCTACAAGAAAAGTGAAGCAACTTGATAGAGTTGTTACTTCATATAAACCAGTCTCAGATCATAAAAATAATGTAAGATTAAAAATTCAATTTAATTTTTACTTTAATTTGTTACTTGTAGATTGAATATATGGAGAGGAAGAAGGCTGAAGGAAAGAAAGCACGTGATGATAAAGATGCAGTATTGGAGATGTTATTCGCTGCTTTTGAAAAACATCAATATTACAATATCAAAGATTTGGTAAAAATCACCAAACAGCCAATTACTTATTTGAAAGAAATATTAAAAGAAGTTTGTAATTATAATTTAAAAAATCCTCATAAGAACATGTGGGAATTAAAACCAGAATATAGGCATTATAAGCAACCGGAAGCAACTGATGAAAAGAAAAAAAGTGCTCAATCAGATGATGACTGAAATTTTAAACAGATTTTTATCTAAATAAAAATTCTTATCTTAAGTTTGTATTTAATTGTCTTTATTTTTACAGCATTGACTAGGCGGTGAAGACCAGTTGTAAAGATAATAATGTCTTTTTATAACGCTCGTTTTGCATAAATTATTTGTAGCTACTATATTTTGATACATTCTTAACATTTCTTCCTTTGATATGTTGTGAGTTATTAAATAGTAATTTTGGCAACCTCTTGTTGTCCATTCAGTGTCAAATCTTATGTCGTGTATTCTTAAAATATTGTTAACAACTGATAACCACACTCCTACACTTACATCTTCCGAATTGTAATATCTACAAAGAATTCATATATTTTATACGAAATAAAAATATAAATGCAACCTTAAGTAATCTTGATTTTTAGCAATAAAAGTTACTAGTTGTTTTGATAGAATGTATCCTCCTCCTAGGGCGTAAGGGATGTATTTATCACAAGCAATCCAATTTGGCTCGTTCCATTTCCCTTTAGTTTTTACATTGGCATTACCATTAAAATAACCCCAATACAACTGTAAATTATTTTTCCTCTCATTTTCATTGATTTGTAGATTAGTCCTAATAAACGGTGATGTGTTGTCTTGACTCAATCTCTTAACATAATTCAACTCTGATTTGATATACATCAGTTCTACATTCCTAATTTCAGTTGATAATTTATCAAGTCTTGCAAAACTATCATCATCACATTTCAGAACATACTTAAAGCCTAATCCATAATCATACTGTTCACTCAACCATTCAAAACTTTTAACAATTTTCATAGTTAAATTCTGATAACTATCGAACATTGGAAGAATTAAAATATCACTGAATTGAGACTGTTCTGTACTTAAGTGTAAAATATCATCTGCAGTCAATCCCAAACTTCCAATTACAAAGTAATGCTTCATTTTAAATTTAACATTTTCACTTTCAGGACTTGTATCCACCAGTTGAAGCCAAGTTTGGCGGATAATATTCCTTCTGTCTAAATTTTTAGGTGCTGATAGGATTAAAACTATGAGATCTGGATTTTTCAACTTTGAATTTTGCATTATGTTGTATTCTCTATCTGTGTCTTCTATTTTACAAGTTTTATCGACAGGGGTTAGGTTTATAGTTAACATACAGCCAAACAAAAATGAAAAAACCATCACTAAAGGCGTTTTATAATACTTGATTTTACTTATTCTTCTAGTCATGGCTTCAAGCATGCTAAATACTACAATAAATTCAAAGTTCAAATTTGTTTTAATAAATAATCTGACATTTTCAAATGTCAAATTTGACAGTTTATAAATGTTTGGCGGTTAATTTAAAAAAGACAAAACATCGACTTTAATGAAAATTTATTAAATTTAAATTTACAATCGATTCCAGTAACTTATACATATATTACATCGTTTGCATTCAATAACTTAAGAAAAAAGCAAAAAAAAATTCAACAAATAACTCTACAGACATTTAAATTATCAAAGACTTATCGGTATCCCAATGAGACACTTTGTGTTTAATTGTGGTTTCTTCGTATTTTTTTGGAGGAGTATTTTCACACTGAATCCCAATTTTCTTGTGATCTTTAAGAACTGGAATTCTACTAACATCAGATTTTCTTGGTTTATCACTAACTTTCAAGCGATTTGTTGATTTTCTAGGCTCATCATTTGAATTTCTGATGCTCAATGGAGTACGATTATTCTCTTTCACCTTGATAATTTTAAAATTAGGTTTGCTTTCATCCTCACTATTATCTTCATAAATCAAATGGGTGAGTTTTTTGTCAAAATCTTTCACTTGTGCGGTGATGTTAACTTTCTCTTCAACTTTTTCAACTTCAACTATCTGCTCACTTACAATTTCAACTTCCTTGTCCTCTTCTGAGGTGTCAGAAATAACTTTGTTGCTATCTATTTCAAGCTGTAGAACTTCCATTTGCTCTTTAAGTTTATTACAAGGTAAATCATCATTCATTTCGGTTGGTAAAGTCTTGTTAAGTAAATCTTTTGCCTGGCAAACAGCATCTAAATCTGTTTCTGTGAAATCAATGTTTGTTTCAAGAAGACCAACAAAAGACTTTCTTTTATTAGAGTTTGCAGTTAATTTTTCAGGATTCAATTTTTTTGCAGTTAATATTGGTGTTACATGAATTTCAGACTTAAGCACATTTTCCAAGTTTTTGTTATGAAGTTTAGTTTTTGCTTTGTTCACAGTTCCAACAATTATAGGAGTTCTATTGAACTCAACAGTTGGAGATCTTGGATCAACTCCTAATACTACATTAACTATTTCTTTGGAATCTTCATTATTTTCCTCTAATTCCCCACCAGAGATTTGATCTTTAGTCGGCAAGACGACCTAACATTAATTTCAATAAAATTATACTAACGAAAAATTCATAACTCTCTTACATTTAATGGAGTCCTAGCTATGTTCGCACTTGGAGAACGAGGATCCAAAGGTGTTAATATAGGTGATGAAGGTACAGTTTCAATAAGAGAAGTTTCTTGTATGTTTTCTTTTGCAGGTGATTGTTGTATTTTGCTTTCCTGAGATCCCATTTTATGATCTACATTTATAAACGTTTATTACTAAAACATAACTGTAATAAGTATTTAACAAACCTTTTCCAACCTCTTCTGATAAGCTGAAGTTTTTAACTTCTTTTTTGTGCAATTTCCAAGAGATTTAAATTCAAAATGGTAGGCAAACAAAACAAAACCGTTACAAACTACAAACTTAGAAACAGCTGACAACCTTTAGCACTAAAAGTACCAAAATCCAAATCGGTTGAAATTTTTAGTTCTTGACTAGAGATGTCGCCTTTAAAGGAGTATTTTTTTTAATTTCAAAAACTCCCGGTAAAAATGTATTCAATTTTGCCTATATATTTGTTTAATAATAATAACAGAGTTTTATTAAGCTGATTACAATCGTGTTAGAAATGTTGAAACTGAACTTTGCAACCGCAGAAATATAAAGACTGAGAGAAAAGTGCATCATGAAAAGTTTCTTGATGCAACAGGCTCCAGATATTTATCTGATTTTCAGTTCAAAGGAGAAATTTACTTATACGACTCTTCTCATTTTGATAGCAAAATGACTTATCATCTCGTTTTTCATTGTGGGAATTTAGTATAGCCTTCCAAATTTATTTGAATACTGCCTTGATCTGTTCAGTGATAACAAAATGATAATTATTTTGGCTACACAAGAGAATTTTGGTCTACCATAGTGCAGTAATGACAAAAAACCTACCGGCGACCAAGCACCTTTCAGTAATTGATTACTTATAAGACCTCTTGACTTTTATATTTACTAGACTATAGATTTTATAATCATAAGGATATAATGAAAACATTCATAACTTCTTTTCTGAATTTTATTTCAAAGAATAGTTTATGAATTTACATTTAAACAAGAAAACAATTCAAGTGCGTATTGTTTTCAATATAGCATTCAAAAGTTCAATACTTTCTAAATGTAAAGGATTATTTTTATCCAATTGTTGCGACAGATTGAGAACACTGCTATTAAACATTTTCAATTCAGCAGTATTGCTCTGTAACCATACTCTTGGTAGAATTAAACTTATTAAACTAACTTTAGCTACTGCATCAGTGAGTAAACAAAATTTAATAGCACTAAGTAGATATCTATTTAATAAAGAATTTAGAGCTAAATCTTTAAGAGTATTATCGTTAAGAACACCTTGCCAACTTGTAATATTTTTCAATAGTTTTAAACCGCTAGCAAACTGTCTTTGGAAAAATGGTGATTTACTTTCGATTAATTTCGGTGTTAATGGAATAAAAACATCATGTTCAAGCGCACACTTCATTTTGTGTAAAATAGCATTGAAAAGATTATTTAAAGCTTTACTTGCCGGACCTAAAGTTGGAAATTTTCTAACATATCTAGTAATTATGCCTACAAGTTTTAAAGTTTGAGAACTTGATAAAGGATCCCAACATCTATCCACTAGTTGAGTTAACTTTGGAATAATTACTTTTTCAACAATTGTTGGTAATAGGTTTACATCAGGGTCTTGTGCTAGGCTTGCTTCCGATTCATCGTCGTGTAATCCATACAGGGCTAACGTTCTATACCAATCTAGTCGTTCAATATCAACTGAATCATTTAAAGGATCCCAAAAGATTAAATCTAACCGAACCAAAGGACTTACTACTTTTGGCAAGCAAAGCGTGGCATAAGCTTCATTATACGCTGACATATCAGTTTCTCTCCATTCTTCAAATTTAATCAAAATATTAGCCACTGAGGAATAATCTTCAACAACATCTTCGAAAACCACTTGAATTTCACTCTCTAACTGCTCTCGTTCTTTGTCAAAAGTCAGCATATCTTGTTGGGATATTTCATCATCACTTGACATTCCTTCTACGTGTTTCGGTTGTCCTCCAATTTCCCTCGCTCTTCTTCTTCTGGTTCGTCTTCCCTCTCTTTCAGCAGCTCTTCGAATTTTATCTTCATCTTCTGGAGCTTTTATTAAACCTGCTTTGTTTGTTGCTTCTTCAGCTTGATCTCTAACATCTTGTCTTCTTCTTTCAATCAACCATTCTGATCGTTTTGCCATATAATCCATTGCTCGTTTTTCCAAATCCGCAATTACTCCAACTTTTTCGTCAAGACACTCGACTAAATCTGTGATATAGCCACGAAGTTCTTGATAGAATTTGAAGCGTTCAGCGGCTATTGGAGCTTTAGTTTTAAGTTCATTGAGTTCAGCAGTGATTTGTTCAATATCTTGTTCATTCTGTTGGAGTTTTTTAAGATTATTTTCGCGTGATATACAAACACTTTCATAGTGCTCGCGCAGTTTGTCAGCTATCATTTGTGGAGTTCTAGGAACCCCTGGATCTATAGCTTGAATTGGCATTGATAGCATCTGTGGTTGCTGAGTTTCACATTGATATTCGTTATACAACATTTCTGATGATAAAGCTGCGGAAGCTCCGGTTACACCTTTTCTGATCTGTTGATGTTCCCATTCATCAATTTCTTGATCGGATTCTTGTGCTGCTAAAAACTGTTCTCTTCTTCTCTCCTGATCTCTTAATGCTAAATTAACATCCATGTCAATTCTATCTTCATCACTTCCGTCATTATCATCTTCACGAATCATCCGACCTTTATCTTCCGGTTCTTCTTCTTCAATAGGTATGTAATCTCCCATTTCTCTAGCTCTCTGTCTTCTTTTTCTAGCAGCGTGAATCATCGCAGCATCCGGTATCGCCCCTGATTCTAACACCTTCTTGAAGTTATCAGGTTTAGAAAATTTATGAGTCATAGGTTCTTCATCCTCTGAAGAAAGATCATCTTTACCCGCACAAAGCGCATCTCTACCACTAAGTATTAGAGGAGGTGCAGGCTTGTGATTGACTACTAATACTAAATCGTCAGTCACAATTTCTGTTTTTTCTTTAGGTTTTAATTCTTTCTCTACTTTGGCTTCTTTTTTCTTTTGTCGTTCCTTTTCATACATCTTCATCACTTTTTTGCTATGTGACGATTTCTTCACTTGAAAAACTTCACCTTCTTCTTCAGTCTCAAAACTAAGAAGTGGTTGTTTCTGCTTATGCTTTGATTTACCTTCTTTTTTCTTCGGTTCGCGGTCAGCAACTGGCTTTTCATCGATTTCCATAGGTTCAACATCGTCGTCTTCATCGTTTTCTGTAAAGACACGTCGTTGAATTGTTTTCTTTGGCTTGCGAAATAAAGACATTGTGGAATTTCTTAATTATATCACCAAAACATTCGCGAAAACTCAACAAAATTCAGGTTAGGTTGCAGCTGTCATCAGAGAAGCTGTCACTTTAGACTATGGAGAAGATAGTCCTTTAATTGAATTGTGGCAACCCATAAAATTTATTGCAATAAGTTGCACTTTAATAAATGTTTCAAGTTTTCATGAAGCAAATAATATTAAGTCTCCTTATTTTGCACGTTGACGCATGCATAATCAAATTAAATTGATTCTAAATTTTTTTTTATTGGATGAAGAATTTTGTGTCTATCTTCATAAATATGTAAAATAGAAAGTTACAGGAAAAGGTACAAATTGCTTAGAAAATTGAGGTATGTTATTGAACATTTCTAATTTGGTAATTGATAATATTCATTTTTTTATTATCTACATAATTTTGTCTGATTTTATTTTAATGTAATTTAAGGTTATAAGGTATGACTGGTTGCCTACATAATCTCAGGAGTGTCTAGGATGACCTTTACCTTTGGATGATTTCGAAAAAGTGGGGACATTTCCCATTCAAACCTGACTGAGACTAGAAAGTGTATCTTTCCTATATGATCTTGTCATTAATAAATTGTCATTAGAGATTAAACATAGTCATGGTTTCGGTTCCGAAAAAAACTAAAAAGGAGATTCCTCCGTTGGTTAAAAGCTATTTAGTTGCTTATAATGTAATTGAAACTGTTGGGTAAGTGTCTTACTAATTAAAGTAGTTCATTTATTAGTCATTTAATTAATTTTCAAAGTCTACAACTAATTAACTTTTACGTAGTTATAAATGTATTCTGGAATATTTTTGAGATTTCATGTTTAAAACAAATAGATCGAAGGTTCTTTTTTAGTATTTACTATTGTATTCAATCAATTATTCAATAATACTGAAAAACAACAACGTAAAGAAAAATTTGTGTCTCATTATTACCTATTTATCACTAACATGTACAAGAATTTTTTTTATATTTGTTTGAATTACGAGGCCATAAATATAAACTATTGTTTTCAATGTCGTTGTACTTATAAACGTGGAAATATAATTTTGATGATACATCGATTATTGATTTTTTTTCTGTTTTTTTTTAACATCCAAAACAAATAAAAAAAAAACATTAATTTGCTGACCATTTAACAAATTCCTTAGTCTGCATTTCAGTCATAAAATTGTATGTTTATTTTATTTTGTAGGTGGACTTACTTATTATATCTGTTGTTAAAATATCATCTGTCTCTGAAATCAGTTTCATTATATGATTCTGTAAAGTGGCCATTACTAGTTTTCCAAAATGCTGCAGTTTTAGAGGTGATACATGCTGCTATACGTATTGTACCATCAAATCCAGTAATGACTGCTATGCAAGTAGCATCAAGAGTTATGGTAGTCTGTGGAGTTCTTTTAACAACGCAAGCGGCTCGTGAGACTGTAGGATTGCATTTAGCACTTGCTGCTTGGGCAGTGACTGAAGTGATTCGTTATGGAAATTATGCTTTCAACCTCATAGGAAGTACTCCAAAAATTATAACGTGGCTCAGGTAATGAACTTGATCAGACAATTTTAGATTGACCGTACAACTCAAAGTAATTGAAAACATGAATATTTATTTCTTTTGTTTCATATACAAAATATTTTATCGAGACTAAATGCCTTCAATTTTAGGTATTCAACTTTTATTATCCTTTATCCAATTGGAATAACAGGAGAGTTACTTTGCATTTATGCTGCTCAACAAGAAGTAGCAAAGACAAAAATCTTTACTATAGAAATGCCGAATGCATTCAATTTTATTTTCAACTATCGAGCTATTCTCATTTTTCTTATGTTATTATATATTCCATGTAAGATGTTATTATTATTTTATTTTCAATATCTATAAATAATTTGTTTTTTAGTGTTTCCACAGCTCTATCTTCATATGTGGGGTCTGAGGAGGAAAGTCCTTGGGGGCGAACAACACAAAAAGTCCAAATAATTCTCGCGCAATGAAATAGAACAAAACATAAAATACCATATGACTGTTTCTTTTTTTGTAAAGTTTTAATTGTTTAATATTTTTTGTATTCTACGTGAGTGTCTACTTCTTGATTCTAACAAAGCTTTCTCTAATTCCTGTGTAATGTGCATCAAATTTGTGATATCTGTTTGTATGAGATGGTGCTGTTTTTCATCTCCTCCATTATCTTTCAGAGTTTTTAAAATCAAGTCCAAAGTGACTAAAGGTACAACTTGATGTAGTAGACTTCTACTAGCTACCTGTTGAGTTAAAATGATTATTTTTATATACCACATTCACAAAGCAAACCTGAACTTCAAATCTCCACTCAAGATTCTCATAATGCGGCTCATTCACAGTTAATTTTTTCAATATTTTCTCAATTTCAGTCTTTTTTGATTCATAAAATTTATTTAGGACATTCTGATGCTCGGCTGAAAAACCTAAAGTTAGTATTGAATCTCTAAAGTCGGCTTCTGTTAACTGCAAGAATATTGTTTAATTCCCCTAAATATTTTTTATTAATTTTACTTGAAATCTGCAGCTGAGTAAAAGTAAATTAACGAGGCCATATATGCAGTTTTGAACTGTTTCGATTTCCACTGATAACTTTTCTGCTGCTGTGTTATAGAGTTTCAAATTTGGTCCATTCTGTAAGAAGTCAATGGCCAATTTGCAAAAATCTATTAGGACTGAAATATAACATAATTTATGTTCTTTTCGTGACTTTATGCAAAATTCACCTTGCACTGATTGCGTTGTTAATAAATTCAAATGCTCTTTATGATCTTGTCGCAGAGAAATTAACATTTTTCCCAAATATTTCCCTACTTGACAATGCGAGTCAAAGAGTAACGTACATAACCTATGAAAATTATAAAACGAAGATACTGACGTTAAAATTAAGCGGCAAATTTAAATAAAAAGTAAGATTACAAAAAATCATTAGATAAATTTTATGTAATTACGGTAATACTTGTCTTAATTAGTATACATTATATGAGATAAAATAAAGTTAATGTGGGTGCACATGTTTTGCAATTAACAGTTCCTAGCATACGAAATTTGTTCCATGCTAATTAAAACATTATCTTTTTTACTTAATCAAATATTATAGTTTACTTATTTTTATAATATAATATCTATAAAAAAGTTTAAATTATTTGCCTCAATCTTTTTCATTTTGAATTTGTTTTCAAAAGTAATTTCTTACTCTATACAGGTACTAAAGAAAATAAGACATTTTTTTAAGTTGAAGATAAACTTCAATATTGGTTTTCATTTTTAATATCATGGAGTTATACAGGGTTGTTTGTAACTTGTCCCGATCCTTCTAAGGGGTGATAGTAAAGATCAGTAGCTACAAAATCGCTCTGGGTTACACTGGGCAAAAGTCAACCATTTCGAGATATTTGTAGTTTTTGTTTCTTGTGATTAAAAGTTTATGACAAAGCTATAAAAATTATTTAAAAAAGAACTAAGGATGCTAATTATTTTTTGTGTATGTTTCTAGCTTGCCACCTTAGTAATTGATAAGCAATACAAAAATAGAAATAGTCTTAAACTATTTTAAAATAATCACTCAGGCACTCTTCTAAGTTCCATTATTTTTATTACTTTGTGTAACAAATTGCAAATTTATTTCGTAAAATCATTATACAATTTTACCGGCGGAATGTTTTAAAAACATCTACGTTTTATTAGCTATTGGATAATAACTGAATTGATTGATTTAATGGAAAAAGGCTAAAAAATCAAAATTATCCAAAATTTTTTCAATGTGTATTTTTAATTGTAACTTACAACTGCTGTTCTAAGTGCAAACTTTTATTTCCAATGCAGGGTACGCATTCGTGTTTTTCTTTCAGATTAAACCATTTTACTTGTCAATCTCTTATTTATTTCATTGGCAGTGTTAATTCTGCGGATTCTTAGCAGTTCGGTAGTTGCTATAAGCGCAAGATTATAATCAAAACTCGAAATAGGTACTTCTTCACCAATTCACCAATTCGAAAATTGTTGAGTTAAACATCGGCGGATAATGAGTCGAATCCTGAAAAAATACGTCATTCTACTAGTTAAGTTTCCCTTTTTAAATTTAGAAAATAAATTTTAACGGAACAGCTTATGAGATTTTTTTACGAGAAACAGTTTTTGAGCTTCTCGAGGATGTGCCACTAGAAACAAGAAGGATGATGGTTTACAAACATGACGGCTGCCCAGCGCACTTTCGACCCACCATCCGCCAATGGTTAAACAAACAATTTCCAAATCGGTGGATTTTTAGAGGAAGGCCTATTTATTCCTCGCCCAGCAAGAAATCCAGATTTGACTCCAATGGACTACTACGTTTGGGGCCACATGAAAAGTTTAGTTTATAATGTTGCGTCTGTACGAACTATTCAAGAATTAAGAATAAGAATAATTAATGCTGCCACTGAAATTAAGAACAGGCTCACAAGTAAAGTAGTTAAAACTGAATTGCGTACACAAATGCGTGCTTGCATTAGAAACAGAGGTTCGCACGATGTACATATTTTATAATTTACTATTAAAAACTCGTAGTAAATAAGTTATGGATAATTTTGATTTTTCACTTGTTTTCTATCAAATCAATTAATTCAGTCATTTTTCAACGTGTTGACTATCTTTTTATCACATCGGATAGCTAATAAAACGTAGATATTTTTAAAATATTCCGCCGGTAAAATTGTATAATGATTTTATGAAATAAATTTGCAATTTGTTACACAAAGTAATAAAAATAATGGAACTCAGAAGAGTGCCTGAGTGATTATTTTAAAATAGTATAAGACTATTTCAATTTTTGTATTGCTTATCAACTACTAAGGTGGCAAGCTAGAAACATACACAAAAAATAATTAGCATCCTTAGTTCTTTTTTAAATAATTTTTAAATCTGTGTCATACACTTTTATTCACAAGAAACAAAATTTGCAAATATCATTAAATTGGTACTCTTTTGCCTAGTGTAACCCAGAACGATTTTGTAGTTACTGATCTCTATCACCCCTTAAAGAGATCGGGACACGTTACAAAGAACCCTGTATGTCCATTTCAATTACATCTTTAACTTTAAATGCAAATACTTAAATTTTAAATGTTATTATTTTATTACTCACTGTATAACGAAATTTCCCTATAACAAACAAAAACGTTCAGTCCAATGAATTTGAATTTTATTTTTCGAATGTTGAAAGAATTATTTTTTTTGAATTTGTTGAATAAAGGTCACTGAAATGTTCTAACATTTAAATCTGTTTCATTAAGACTTGTACTTAGTAATTCGCTCATTAACTGTTACACTTCGAATTTTTCAAAACTTTGAAATAAGTTTCTCTTAATACTTGTCACATCGTATCCAGCAACGATTTATTTTTGCAGTTGTAGAGATTTATAACAGTCGTAACTCCTTGAAAGTTTTTCTTTTGGTATTTTTACAATGTTTTATCACTAAAGCAATTGAAGTTTGTTAAAAAAAAAGTAAAGTTCAAATACATGAATCGATCAAGTTCTTAATACAATAAAATAACAATTGAATAAAGGAGAAGGAAACAAATAAAATACACATAGAAATTATACTTTTATTTTAATATATATAGATATATTTCAAAACTCCAATAATGTACAAAAAATATCTGTGTAATTAAATAATGTTTTTGTCTGTCAATTTGTTCATTTCTTTAATTTAGTGGCGGGGTGTAATTGACAATAATCAAGTATGAATGCTATTACTAATAAGGTCTAGGAACGTTCCTAGCAACAGTAACATGGCTTGGATGCCTATCACAATGTCCAACAAAACGAGCTTTTCAAATAACGTATTTTAAATTATGTATAAAATATTAACAGTTACTATTTGTTATTATTTTTAAAATCCATTTTATCTTTTTTTGTTTTTTTGGTAATGCGTAGCTTGAACACTCACTGAAAGGAAGACAACACTAAACATCCAAAAGTAATAACAGAATGGTCGCTGCAGCTATATTATTGCACAGCCGCCGTTCCAATTACGTAATCATAATCAAAAATTTAAAACAAATCCAATAATAAAATATAATTATGTATAATTGCGATTTATATATAATGTATATATAAATATAAACAAAGTCCTTCTATCTATTTACAATTGCACTCAAGCCCTCTGTGCCTTCCCTCGCTCCGCACTACCCAAACGAAACGAACAAGCAACGTAGTAATGCACTTGATACAGCTAACCTGTCTAAATTACAGCCTGCGGTACAGAACCGATGAGGTACCTAGTAGTATATATCTCTATTATGTACACGCGGTGGTCACTCGGACAGCAACTTCTGGAGCAGCGAAGACTTGTTGTTGTGATCACCTGGCCGCGCCTCCTCCATAGAACTCTGCAACAACAAATAATCAATATTCGATCTTTCATTAATCGATAACGACCACACTCATAGGCGTATATAGAAAATAAAAAGTTTCTTACATTGTCAATGAATAATAATTTACAGTTAATAATTATTTCTTTTACCTGCCACACCCATAAATTTAATAGAAATCGTAAAAGATTATAAATTTTTCCTATGTACGCCCATATAAAGAGGACGCTTTCGACATGCAAGCGGGTTAGTAAACATATCAAGCGGGACAAGCATTCGTGTATGTGTGTATAAGGAAGATCGTCTCTGTAACTTGCTTGGCTTACCCTAGAGGTCGCTGGCTGTGGAGACATTGAGCCCATATCTGTACCCATCGCACACCAAAGTTTCGGGCTATCACTCGCACCTGCACGCAACAATGATGTCATTGTACGCACTCCCTGCAGGAGTACCTTTGCCGCTCTGGATTTAAACATTTCGATGGAATTTATTTCCAAAGCGACGCGAGTCCTCTCTGCCCCTTATATATGTTTAGTAAATACAAAAACACACATGGAGGGGGAGTTTAATACAGGGAAATGGTATGCATATAGGTATTACAACAGAAAAAAAATTCTATTTTATATTCTTTATACAAATAAAAGTTAATTTATAAAAACACCACCTCCCTGTATGTCTTATAAGGATGTTAACGTCCTCAAAACGGCTGTACAATGTCGTTTATTTTAACAAGGGTTGAAAAACATGAAATCTGGTTTGAAACACAAAGGTTTGAAACCGAAATTTCATGCTATGTTTAACATAAACTCGCGTTAAAGAAAAGAGAAGCATTCATCAAATATTTTTTGTACGATATAAAAACTAGCGGTTTAATGTTGGATTAATATATCTGGCATTTAGTAAGTTTTAGTGAAAACTAAAAATAATGATAGCAAAAATAATATCAAACGGAATATATGAGTGGAAGAATATAATTGAATAATAGAACATTCAAATAATTAACAAAGATATGATTGAAATTTCACTTGATTGAGGAATAATAAAAATAAATTTTGGGAAGCAGTATGACAGAAAAAAAAGTATATAACTTAAATGTTAACAACAATGACTCCAATTGAGTAACCCTCATGCAAGACTGACTTTAGAATATACAATATTCTACTTTTAAAATATTAACCAATAAAACAGCAGGTACTGAGATAGATTCTGTAAGCAAAATGTTAAAATTTTTGCGTATAAAACTAAGACAAAATAATTAACACACTTTTAACTTTAACATTTTGCTTACAGAATCGCCCTCATTTACTTTTATATTTAACAGAAAACTAGTGGATTATTACTGGATATACATTGATGAACATGGTGAACTGAATAGTCTGCCAACTACAATTTGGTTTAGTCAAAAATTGTAGAATACTTTCACGATAGTATAGTTTATGGATCGATTATACACTTATGACCGATGCACATGGTGTTCATGATTCGAAATGCCAGCACAAAAATATTCGTCAATTTTTGACTACTCGTGGTAATTATAAATTTAAATTTATTGATGAAATAATCATATAATACCTTAGGAAGAAATAACTTAAATGAAATTTTACTTTACGTCAAACTTTTCTACACTGAGTGTAGAAAAGCATTTCTTCAATTCCTAATTTGTGAGAAACCTACAGATTAAAAAAAATAAACAAATAATAATAATAAGAATTTAATTATTTCTTTGCTTTTTTAATGGCTTAAATATTTTTTTATGAAAATTTCTTGAAACAGAATAAACAAGAATTTTATGCAATCTTTTTTTTTTAAGTGATAAGTTTTCTTTATTGCTTTTATACCCTTCAAAAATTGGTAAAAAAAATTTAGAAATGCCAATGAAAATACATTTTTCCATCAGGTTCTAGGGAAAAAAGAAACTACTGTGAAGCAGGTCTGTATTCAAATTCAAAAAGATGAAAATTAAGTTAAGTCAGTTCACGTCTTCCTATTTTATTAAAAACACCGCCTGCTCAATAAAATTTGGTTATATTATATTCAACAGGCGGTGATTGAAAGTATGATTAAGTGAAACAATTACCAATGACGTCACATAGCGCTATCTATTTAACGTCAACAGACAAAAAATTGAAACAAAAAAGATGTAGTAAGTCCCAGGCCTTACATTGATATAGCATTGCACTGAGACCGATCTATTGTACCAAGTCGAAGAGTCCTACTCTCAAAAAAGTGTATTTAGGTAGTTTGTAGAATTACTCCGCGTCAATGAATTTTCCTCAACAATAACAAAATTAAGAATCTAATTTTCTCCCAACATTTTCAAGTAGTGACTACCAAATTTTGTCGGAAACAGTGTCAACTAATAATATTTTGTTATCAACAAATATAACAGCAACAAGTTACCAGATGTAGGATAAAAATAATGGATTTTAATCAAATTGGTGGTCAACAACACTAAAAATGAGAAAAAACTGTATTAACGTTGCTATGATTAGCTGTTTGCCTATCATGATATAGTCATGATTATAGTCATTGTACTTTTATTTGTAATTATATTACACGTCATGAATACGTACCACGTGTCCAAAATGATTCTTTCTATGATTGTTCGATCAAATGAATAGTTCATGAAGAAATTATTGTGAAATACTGTGAATTAATATGAAAACAATTAAGTGTTTGTTATAGTTTCACCTGTTTAACGCTTTGTCAATGTATTAAATCAAAAACTTCAACATTTTTGATAATAAACATTACTAATACACTTATTTTACATAATCTATGTACAATTAATAAATACAATTAATGAGTGTTAGTAAATAAGCTACAAAACAAAAAAATGTACAAAAAATATCTGATTTTTGCAAAAAAAGGTTTATTATACCGCACATGCTGACAGAATCCACACTTACCAGATGTGGGCAGTTCAAAAGTAAGTCCTAAAGTTTCGAGATCAACTGGCGGGTTGAGTAACTGAGACTGTGGAGTCCTGTTAGGAGCAGTCTGGGCTTGCCCAGTTCTGGCACCTACCACCGCACGTAATTCTTGCCGGACGAATTCCGATGCGGGAGCACTTGCGGACACACCTATCAAACAAATATTCATTTTTGTTTTTCTATCTTTCAAAACATAGAAATGACCTCACGATGTTTGTTTTAATGTAAAATTAAAACATCATGAGGCCACGTATTGAACACGTAATATCGTGCTAACGTGCATGACATCAATTCAAATTCATATCCTTTTTCAAAACAAAAATCTAGCATTTAGAAAAAATGTCATGCTCATTGCAAATATTTTATTAGATACATAAATCTAATCTAAGATGATGATATAAATACATATTAAAACACATAAAGCAGTAATTTCATCAGCAATATTTTCAAAAATTGGCAAAAAAAGAAAATAAATAAAAACATAAAAAGCACATAAAAACACATTAAAAGCAACATAAAAAAAAAACTGCGGAGCATGGTCAAAACAACACATCAATGAAGTCACAGGGAATACAATATGAGGTATAAAATTTGATCCAAAAAAGGGAGATGACGGTACGGGACGATAATACCCCAGTGGATTTTTAGCACAGCCATGAGGCGAGCACATGTAAATGTAATGATGAGTGTTAGACACAAGGCGATGTGCCGATGAGTGCTTGTGAAAATGACCAGTAAAACATAAATCTCCAGAACAACTTCGTTGTGTTTCAAGGAAAACTCCGAGTTCTTCATACATTTCATTAAATTACGATGAAGACTCGGTTCTAGAGATTTGCTGCAGGAAGTGTTGAATGTGCCCCTATTATGCCGCCGACAACTTACCGGCTTGAAGGTGTGGGGGCGCTCGACCCCTGTCTGCGCCATTGTAGGCTAACTGTAAACCCGTCTGATCATAACAGTACTGGGAGGAGTCTTGTTGGTACATCATGGGGTGTTGGTGAGGGTTGGGAGGAATTTGGGAATAGGGATGTGGGTGGTGTTCCCTGCCGTATGGCCGGGGGGATCCCAGGCCACCTGTAACACACGCCACCCTCTAAGATCTGGCAATGCCATCTGTTCTGTCTTTCTTTTTTTTATATAAATATGCGTAAACATACTAATTACGGACAGCCGCATTTCCATCGCCCCTCTTACTATGTACTCACCGAAATAAGTCATACTCTTTCAATGAAAGACAATATTCTTTCACTGAAAGATAAAAAACTAAATGACTACCATGCGATATAACAACTGCATGATCTAAAACTCTCTACAAATGCATGGGTAGCAATTTCAAACCATGCTCAATACGGTCCCAAAATGTGAAAAAAAAAAATTAAAAGTAAATAATTATCAATTGCAATAAATTCGCAATAAAAATATTACTGAATTCCTCTAAATCTAATAGTACAAGTCATGAAAAACCAAACTGGTAAGAAACCACACACTCATACCGATAAAGAAAAGTTAAAAAAAACTGTGGTTTTCAGTGAATCATAATACAATTTGAAAAACTCTGTTTTTTGTCAGACATACCTGGCAACTGGGTTGTGGCAGTGGGCGCGCTATTAGCACGCTGTAGCCTCAGGTACTGAGTCTGGTTGAAGGCGGCAGAGTTAGGAGAAGTCGGTGGAGGGAAAGTATCCTGTTGGTATGGTGAATGCCGCGATGTCACCGTTCCAGGACTATTAAGAGACCTTTGCTGCTGTGGCGTCTGCTGTTGAGCTTGTTGAGGTTGAGAAGGTGTTCTCTGAAAATTTCGACCGTTAGGTCCTCCTGATACATAGTTGCCCTGAAGTGTAAATGGGTGTTAGAGTGTAAAGAGAGTTTAGAGTGATGGTGAGTCAGATAAAACACTATATACGTAAGAAGTAAGTGCTTTATAAATAATAAATAGGTGTGAAAATGTAAAAAATAGATGATTGAAGTGATAAAATACTTACAGTAAGCTGGGCATTTAACATGGGATTTTGCATGCTTAGTCTGGCTTGATTCTGCTGCCAATTCTGTCCTTGAGCGTTTCCCTGAGGATACGCTTGCCTCAGAGGCATCTGCTGATTAAACTGCGGCGATAGTCTTGCTGCAGCTTGTTGATAATTAGCAGCCGATGTTTGTGGAAAAGCAGCTTGTTGTCCAATTGGAGACACCAACTGAGAATGAGGAGAATATGACTGCTGACTGTTGATCCTTTGATTCGGTTGATTCAATTGTCCACCAAAGTTCGGAGACAACTGAGATTCCGGCAAGCTGGCCGATCTTTGTAAGGATACATTAGGTGCCACTGTATTATTCAGGAGACTGTCAATATTTTGTAGTCCCGAATTAAGTTCAGCTGCTGTTGCATTGGACGGAATTAGGAGTTCCTGCTGCTGCTGTTGTTGAAGAAGTCGACGACGTTCTTCTTGTTGTTTACGTTGAAGTAATATTTGGTTGTTGCCCAAAGTACCACTGGCCACTGCATATTGTGGTGCTCCAGCTCGAACCGGAATACGTTGCTTTAAATTGAAGTTAGTTTGAGGATAGTTTGGAGGTGGAGGAAACGGACGCATTTGGTTATTTTGTGTTGCCATCTGAAAATATTTTTAATTATAATGAAATCATATACATTATTTATTCAAAAAATACCGAAGCCGGTGTATACGCAGGAGGCGTTGCTGGTAAAGAGATCGTTGGTGACGATGGACTCTTCACAACCGATTCGCATTGCATCAGCGACTTTTGTATTATATTGATGGCCATCTTTTCGCTTAATTCATTCTGGAAATTGTTAGACTGCTGTCCTTCGCCATGAGCAAAAGTTCTTCCAACTTCATCTGGGACAATATCCATAACTTGATCCAAAATATCCGATAATAGAGGATCGTTCGAATGCACGTTATTGTTATCGCCCCATATTTGAGTGTCTACATTTCCATCCGTACTCGAAGTTGCCGGCGCTGTGTATGAACCAGAGTCGATTTGTCCAATTTGTTGGCTAGTAGTAGTTCGTTGATGTATGTTATTTGGATGTGTTAACATAGTATTGAGGTAGTTTGTATTTGGTGGTCGGTTTCCCATTCGTGACATATCCGGTAAAGTATTCTTCACGACAGGCCGTTGTTGTGTGACAGAGGTAGTGGATCGAGTCGGCATGGGCTTAGTCGTTTTGGCGCTATCGGGTAATGAGATCCGAGGTAAACCATCTTGTGGCGTTGCTGATAAAATGCTGACAGGTATGTGGGGGATGGGCTGTTGGTTATTTGGTTGTTTGGCCAAAAGTGATGCCAACATTTTATTTCGTTCACACAATTTACTTCCTGTTCCAGTTCCCGTTGAAGAGACCTAATGATTGAATTTCCGCAATAAAAACAATAAATAAAAAATAATACAGAAAAAAGAAACCAATTACACTTACCTGAGATCCATCAGAAGGCCTTTTTGTAGAGACCAAATCTTCTCTATCATCACTGGGCCTCTTTCTGCTTCTTCCTGGTTCCCCATTAGGAGGTGATGGTGAACTAGTAAAACCTAAACTACGTAACAATGAATCTTCGCTCGTTTGAGCGTCGTTTTTCTTTTCGTCTTCATTATCCCGATTTTCGGGTTTGAGCAACTGATGCAGTAACTCACTTTTCTTTCGCATTCCCGCTCTTGCTTCAAGATTTTCATCATCATCGCTTCTGTCGTTCAGCAACTAAGCAAACAAAATGGAATGTGAACTCAAAACAATAAACAAATGCACTTTATCTTCAACAAAGCAAAATAAAATCAAAAACTTAAATTTTAAACGTTCGAGTTCAAATCAAGTGTTAAATAATTTTTTTCAAATTAAATTTTATAAAAAAGTTTATTATAAATTAATTAAAACCCTTACACTTCTTATAGTCAACATAACTCAAACTTGTACTGCGCACTCAAAATGCAAAATTTTTATTTCAAAACTCTTGATTTTGAAAACACACGTAACTTTCTTCACTAAACCATCTAGTCGCTTGTCTGCCGGTTAGGTAAATGCTTTATCTTATTGAGGAACTGCCAACTGAGAAAAGTATATCTGATAATGTTTAGTACTTGAGTACACAAAAATGAGACGATTACTGCGCGTGCGACGAAGATGGAAAGACACAACAGCAGAACATTGGATATTCGGTATTGTGCATGTTACAACTGTATTTGCGGATTGTTGGGGGTTTTACAATGGCAGACACAAAAGGGCAATATGAAGCAGGTAAAGAAATCTGACAAGAAACTCAAACTCTAGCTAAGAAATTCCGTCAAGTTTCACTAGACTAGAAATATTATGTTTAAATGAAAATTCAAATTTTATACCATATGTTTATCTAGTTAATAAAATTAACAAGTTATATGTAATTATATCACTAAAATATTTAATTCTTTCCGGTTTTAAGATATACATTTTGCTTTTGCTTCTTCCATATTTAAAACATTTATACATAGATATTTCTTCCTCATGCTCTTCAATTGTTGAACAAGAGAAAAGAATACAAAATGTCTTCAAAATGAATTAAATAAAACTAGCACTACATTAACAATTAAGTAAATGAAAATATGCAGATCCAAAAATAATACAGAATTTTGTTGTATTTATTCTGATATCTAAGAGAATTTTGTTAAAAAATAATTGTCGTCAATCAACAACAATCATTATTTTATCAATTTTGTACAAGTTGTCTTTAACTTCCTATAAGAATAAATATCAATAGAATGTTGTTCTAATGTTATTGCCATTACTAATGTTTAGTTTGAAAACTCTTCATTTATCTTAATGTAAAGATTATTTTGCATTTTATTCGTATTTCTGAATGTTTAAAGATAAGTTTTGGTTAACATAAGTTAAATTAATTAATTGTAATTTTTTTACAGAACTCTAGATCATAACATCCTTACTTCCTGTTCATTAATTTCCGATGTTCTGAATTACGTCATTAGATAACAATCACGTCTATTAGAAAAAATTGTTAATTCAACTTTGCACAATGTTACTATAAAAAATATATAATAACGCAATAATAAAGATAAAACGCGCCAAACTTTCTATAACCTTGTCCTTGTAAATACGTGAGCAAGAGAGCCACGAATTTTTTACCACAACAATCGCCAAGCCTCAATTTGGAACTGCAGTCAAGTGTTTTGTTCAATTTACTTCGATTATTTTATTAAAGCAACCATCGTCAAATAAAACTCAATTATATTGAGAAAGGAATAATTTCCTTACTCACCTGAAGCAACATTTGATTTTCCGTCGTTGTTGTCTTCGGTAACTCTGAAGGTCCCGCTACCGGTCCCCTATTCCCAATACCTCCCCTAGGACTTGTTCTATTATCATTTCTGTTATCATCTTCGTCTTGCTGATTCAGCAACCCTTTCAATATCGTGTGCTTATTTCTGCCATCGGCACTCGCAGAAGAATCTGCAACGTTGGGCGGTTTTGTTAATAAATTCCTTAACCTACCGGACTCGGCCATCATCGTTGATGCCTCGTCCATTACATTAGCTTTGGTATCTTTTGGTTCTTCGACGTTGAAATTCTGTTCCGGCAATGGACTAAAAGGGAAAGTGTTGCTATAAGGGTTGGGAGCGGCAGGCGTCGACGGACTTGGTTGTGTGACAAAAGATGTCAGCGGACTTTGAGCCACCGTCGTTGCAGGACTGTAGGCGGGATTGCTGGGGGGCCTCGGCGTCGGCGTTGAGACAGGCGTCGCACTTTGCCTTGAATCAGGCCGCGGTTCCGTCCATCCAGGCGGATCCAAATCGAACGTTGATGTAGGAAAAATATCGAACGAAAAGTCATTTTCGATTGTGTACGTACTGAAGGAGGTCGTGTTGCCGGTATTCATCAATGCATTTGACGAAGCGGTGGAACTGTCACTGCCGGAGCTAACAGGGGCGCCGTTACGGGTCCCGTTCACCACGCTAGTCATCAGGGGGCCACCAACGCTACTGGTACCTCCGCCTCCTGGATCTGACGGACCAATAGCATCATATTCCCTGAAAAATACATAAGATTTTCGTACTTTTTTTCGAAAGAACGTGTGCAAATAGAATTTTTATCTTTTTTAACAATTTCATTCAAAATGTAATTTTACAGAAAAATAAATAATAATCAATTTCAAATCTCCCTTGCTATTCATTAATAATGCTGAATATTAAAAGAGAAGATCAAAGAGCTTAATTCACTTTCATAATCTTGTATATAAAAAAAATCAGGGCTTCTAAAATATACATTTCTCATTGTTTATTAAATAAAATATATTTTTCCAATTTCAATCAATTTGTAAACGCAATAACAATAGGTATACCTAATATGAGCATGATAATCAAGCAAAAATCACATGTTGAACACTTACTTACAAAGAAACTCAATTTTCATAGGAAGTCATTAACATTTATTCACACATTTTTTAGAGGTACAAGCAAATAGAAAATAAAAGTCCACTCATTTTGTAAATTAATAATAAGGCAAAATTAAAATCTTAAAATTAAAAATAGCACTGTAGGCCAAATAGACCAAGGTGAACCAAGGTAAAATGCCCAAGTTCAGATACTCTTTTGTTTATTACTATTTAGGTAAAATTATAATTTTACAATATCTAGAATTGTGGTTAGCCGTCTTTTTTAACATACCACTTCCTTAAATCCGAGTGCAGAATCGACGTAATTGAAGAATAAAAAATCAAATATGGGGGTGAAATTAGGTGAAAGTGGGGTTTGTCAAACAAAAATATAAATAAATAGTTTTTTTTGCGAAATTTAATGTGAAACAATTCATCATAATCAGAAATGGTTATTCTTTTTAAAAATCGAAATTTATAGACGTTCGTGAATTATTATGATTTATATTAAATAAAATGTAACGTGGATTCCTTAAGGTGTTTGAATTGGGGTTTTTTACATTTATCAGAACGATAATAAAAATGACAAATGTTTTTTCAATACAGCATTTAGATAATAAAAACACCTGTATTTGCATTCTTTTAAATTACATTTGATATAAGGTGAAATTTTCAACACCAATTGGATATTTTGAAAATGATTTTTCAAAAGTCGTATTTTAAGTCTGAAAATTTCAGAAGTTACTTATTCTTAATATTATCAACACACTGGTTTATTTGGTAAATGACTTAAGTATGAAAATATTCAAAGCAAAAAACTGTAAACAATACAATGTTTCAAGAAATGCTTGCTTAAGTTTGACTTTCTAGATTACTTAAATTATTCAAGTATTGATTCATCACTTTATCAAAATATAAATTAGCATTAGACAACGACCCCAAAATCCAAAATTATTGTTTGTTGTATGTGCAGAACAAAGGAATAAGTCATTTAAAGGTATAATTAAGCAATGAATGCGTCATTGTCCGATAATTTGGTTAGAATTATCTATGTATTTGCAATAGATTCCCAAAATACGGTTTAAATTTACGATAACCAAAAACATCGAACATAAAAGAACTAGAAATAATAATGAAATAAGATAATTTCTTTGTGAATGTGGTGTAGGGAAAATATGCCATTAATTCAACGAGTATATCAACTTTGATAAATGAAATATCTAGCATTGTACAATACATGATGTTTAATAAAAAAAAGTATCGCAACAAATCAAAAGACAAATGTTTGAAGGTATTTCAAAATATTTAATAATAATGTTGATTACGTAACTTACCCTACTATGGAGTGAGTGGCCATGATAAAGTCGGTATCGGTTGTGGTGTGAGGATTAGTTTTGAAAAGCTTTGACTTGGTTTGCACTTGCACGAACTTATCCTGTCCGATTTGTAGTTTATATACGACACTAGTAGACTGTCCCACATTAATCGTATCCCTCAGATGACTGTTGAATTTGTGCACTTCTTGTTGGGGCACCAAATCCCTGAGCGATCGGTTCAAAAGTTCTTTATTGATAAATTGCGAGTACTGCGCCGACACCCCCGACACATCAACGCCGATGATTTTGCCGGAGGTGTCTAATTTGGTGGTGAACTGTTCTATTCCTGCGGTCGCCTTGTCTCTATGTGAAATCCTGCTGGCCACACACAACAGATAAGGTCCGCTGTCTCCGTTTTCGTCGTCGGTAACTGTCACCTGGTCTCTCAGCTGTGTGCTGGAAATATGCATCAACTCGTAAGAGCTGATTCGTTGCTGTTTTTCCTCGACGGTCTCGTCTTGATCGTCGGGCGGCTTCACCAAGAAGCGCACACTAAATGATCGCGATCGGGGCGAATTTGAATCAGGACCCCAACCGATTGTCATCGGCATCAAATTTGCGCTAAAACGCGCGTGATCTCCTAGATGGATGAAATTGTATATACTGTTGCCAAAGATCTCGTCCCGGGTGAACTTGATATAATTAGATACGTTTTCAGTAACGTGCTCAACCTTGCCTTCGGAATTCACCACGAAGAGAAATCCTTCGAGTGCTTCAAGTAGTAAAGGGCCGTAAACTTCGTTCGAAAGGATGGTCGGACGCGACGAGGAGACTTCTCCTTGCTGTACGGGATCGCACGACTGAGACGCTGCTTCCCTTTGCTTGATGCTACGGATTTGGTTGACGGTCTCTTGAAGGATGGCGCACTTGTCCGGCTTCACCGACAACGAGCTCATGTCCGCGAAGTTGGCGGATATTAGCTCAGCCAACTCTTCTATGTAGATGTTTTCCTGCTCGCGGCGCCGTTTTTCATTGTTGCATTTGTTTCTGGAACATAAAGAAACTCTGTCACTCATTGGCACTAAAAGAATAGTGCGAAATAGTATGACAACGTTAAACTGATTGGACTGTACAAAGAAAGCTTACTAAGTGCTTTCATCATGGAAAAAAGTTAAATAAAAACTATGGTGGGGAAAGAAGCGATTATAAAATTTGTATCATATTACTAAGATATGTTTTGGAAAAATATAGAACATTATGACACCATATTTTCTTACGGAATAAAACAAAATAGTGGATGATATTCTCCCCCTTCGTTGAACATACGCATGTATTTACAAAAGGAGGTAAATGATAATATAAATATTGCTTCTTCATATTTAAGAACTTGATATTTTGTTCTTTTTATCTTTCACCAAATGTTAATCATATCAAACTACGTTCTAATCGCGATAGTCTTAAGAATTCTCGAGGTTATAAAGGTGCACGCCATCTTGAAAGCGTTCCTGCAATATAAGCAGAACACCTGTTCACATTTTTCTCAAGTCAGCTTTATGCTTCATCATCGGTTTCCGATGTGCCTCCCTAACGACAGAAAATGACGTTAATTAATTCGTCAGTCGGTTGTTTGAAGTAAAATTACTCATATAATTCTGACCAAAAATCCACCCGACGGATAATTAAATTGCATCATGTTGTTGTTGAATACATACTGCTTGCCACTCGTATGTATAAACTATCGGTGTGTAATGACAACATGCAACGTAACCTGACCCACATTTCATGTATACCTACATGGGAAATCCAGATATCTTTATTATACTACATATTTATTATTGTTAATAATTAAAGTTATGCAACTGAAAAGACTATTCCATTACTGCGTGTCATGAAAGACTTCATCTTAGAGGATTACTTCAACTAAAAGAATAATAGACTATGTCCTATGATGCTGATTGAAGCAAAAATGTATTGCGCTCATCTATTGTGCAGTTAAGCACTTCCTATCGGTTTCTTGATTCTAAGAAGATGAGGATTTTGATATCTGCTTTGTCAAGATTTTTACTATAAACGACGAAAGATCAACCGTCAGCACAACCCAAAGTGATAATATTCTTTATATTATTAAAAAAGAAAAGAACACAAATTAAAAAAATATACTTACATTTGCGCCTGAGGTTTTGTTTCGGATTTTTTCCTTTTCTTATTGACACCGGTGGCCAAGGCACTCATCTTGGCCCACACCGGGTCCTGTAACTCACACGGACCGAGCCTGAAACAACACCAAGGATTCTATCAGATTATTACTGCAATGTTGTTATTCAATACATGAAGCGACAAACAAATATAATATTCAAAGCGCCGAATCATCGTTTTGACAAGGTTCCTTTAATACTATTAACTGAATAATGCAAAGTTTGCAAAATACTCTTTTGAATGCGCTAAAGGTTGTAGAATTTATTTTGCACTTCACACTTTGTCGAATATTTGAACTTTTTGAACTAATAAATTGCGTTTTTTTTTTAAATCAAAAATCATTTACTACCAATTTTAGAGTAAAATGAAATAAACCTAATAACGATACGTAGTTTTTTTTTCATTCCCAGCAGACATAATGTTCAAGAAATCTTAGACATTAGAAAATATCCCTCGGATGCAATAATTTCATTTTCTATGAATAAATCAAAGCTACATCAAACAATTCCCTTATAATCTGCAACCGTATAGTATTACAATTTCGTTATGTGTAATCAATGTTTGTTTGGATAAAATGTGAGAAGATTGAGAAGTTAAGCCACTTCTATAATATGTATATATATATATATATATATATATATATATATATATATATTGCATTCATCTAGAGATAAGACATTCACCTTAGCATTTAATTGTACAAACAAAAATCATATTTCCAGACGCTATAGTTTCTTCAGCAAACGTTTTCTTCTTATACTGAAAAATGGCAATCAATACTCAAGAGCAAAGGCGTCTCGACGTCGACACGCAACAGGCGTTTTGCGCTTGCGCCTCTGTAAGACGTACCCGACGGAGAACACCCACGCAACGTTCGCTGTTGAGACACCTATATTGAGGCAGGTCGCGGTTCAACATCACAGCTGAGGTACGGTCGTAAAATCAAAACGAATTTCACCACAGAACTGAAATAGTTACACACTCATAAAATGATCTGCATCACACAATAACTTCACCAAACGTGCAATTTTATTTTTATGAGATTTTTCACCGCTTGTACAAGTTTAAAGTTTCAACTTAATTTACGACAACTTTGAATCGAATTAGACAATTCCAAAGGTTTCATTTTACTTGAAGGGATTCAGTTTACTTAAAGTTGGATTGGTCTTAACAAAAATACAGAACTCAAAGACTTCACAACTCACTGTTTAGATATAAACGTTTTCGCACAACAAATTAAAAAAAAAAAATGTATCATTACACTTCTAAACAAAACGGAAAATATTCTATAAATATTTTCTTGTTCCAAAACAAAAGAAAAAGAATATTCATGGGTAAATGGCAATACAGTGTAGTTGCGGCTGAAAACTGCCACGTCATATTTATGAATCATTAATGATCACTAAAAATACACAGATATAAGACTTAGAACTTTCGCTGCTCATAACTCTTTGTCGGTAGTGAATTTAGGAATTATTTGATGCAAAAAAATCACTATGCTCAAGTTACACAGTAAATTCTACTTCAACTTTGAAGTATTAAAATTCTCCTGTATACAGTGCCAAAACTACGAAAAATATTTTATAGAACCAAACATTAAAAACTAAAATTTTTCAGCATCCTATAAATATAGTCAGCAAAATGCAAAATACCACCTTTCTAAGGAAACCAGTTTCACTTATCATTTTACTAGGCTAAGTAAGAATATGTGCATAAATTTATTATCGAAACGTTATACACGCAAACTTCCCAAAATAATAAAAAAACAAGTTTGAAATAATAGAAAAAGTATGTTGATATTAACAACATTAAATCCATGTGTATGCCAAGACAGTCTAAGTGATTTGAAAAAATAAATAAATTTCAATAGTAAGCCAATAATCATCAATTACATTATAAATGAATATTAAAAAAGAAAAATACATTAGTACTTCAATAATAAGTATCAATTTATTTACAAGCTAATGAATTGCAATTTCTCACGATAAACTTTTCCGTAGATTCGTTTTTTTTTTGGATTTGACACAAATTTTATGCATGACAAGGCAGCATAAAACGTCACAAATTGTAAAACTTTACAAAGAAAATTTATAAATCTGTAACAATTATAAGGTGATTAAATGCTGCTGTACAATTTGTTGTGTGTTTACATGTTATTAGTTTGTCGCGATAAGTAGTGCCGTTCTTCTCCGCCAGCTGTCGCCTTGCTATTCACTCCACGATGTATTTGATAATTACGTTTCCGCAGGAATGGGTCTTGCATATTCACGGCCATCGAAGATATAAGTTGTCTGACAAGTTTTGTAAGTGGCCAAGTTATATTTCCACTCCGTTACGGCATAACCGACTAAACTTTTTTCATCTCGGAACAAAAATGTAACACACATTTCAAACGTGTTGTCCTGATAAAAAAAAAAAAAAAAAAAAAATCAGGAAGCAAGGCAACGCTTAAAGCATGTTTGCATATTGGATTATTGGAAAGTAAGCAAAGTATATTCAATTCACTATTTTTATCCTGTATCTTTGAAATGTCATTTGATATGATAACCTCGCAAAGATCTATTTGCTGTATTATGTATCATTTCATGTTAAATTTCATTTGAGCAGGCTTAGCTTTGCGAAATTATCGAAAAGTTACATTGAAAACAAAACGCATTTAAAAATACATCAAGTCTGCCAATTTTTGATAAATAAGAACTTTCATTTCAATACGATTTATATCTCGTGAACCGGAATGGACTGGCAAAAGAATAAATAAAGATAAAGCTACAACTTATGTTTATGTGTTTTTTATTATTATTGGAAATGCTTCATTTTTTAAATTGATGTAGATACCTATACTTAAATAGCTGCAAAGCAGGACATAGTCGTATTACAAAAAACTAAAAGTATTGTAACAAGTATTATTTTAGTAAAAAATTGAAATCAGTAAAATTAAAATCAATAATTCCTTAAATGAATGCCAATTTTTCACTGTCTTCAATTGAACTAATAAGCAGCGTAAAGTATGAATGAAAATCTTCAAAATCAATCCAAAATTCTTTAAATAATCACAAATTTCTACTTTTGAATCTAGTATTTTTTCTAATGAGAGTTTTGAATAATTATAATTACTGGCCTCTAAAAACCAAATGGAAAAAATCTGAAAAATATGGATTTAAATACATCTAGCAAAATTAATCTTCAGTAAAAATATTATTATCCATAACTTGTTAGACTCTTCTTTCATAATGATAAATAATTGTACACTATTTCCAATATAGCAAATTGAGCACCAACAGCTTACATTAAAAATATAGACCAAAGATTAAATTGCCTAGAATTAATTTATGAATTACTTTCCTTAGCATAATATATCTATTACTTCATTCACAATTCAGAATAAATTCCAGCTTCTTCTTATTCCTGACATCCCAAAAATTTACAATGCTGCTAACAAACCAGAGTAGCCTATAAATTAATTATTTTTGTTTTTGTTTTTCGATGGTTTACTTGATAATAACGTTGTGTTTATGACACACCTTTGATTTTGGCAAATGCATGGAATAAATCCTTATTTCTAATTTCTATTTTTAAATGTTCATTCTACATATGAAATCTTACTATTAAAATAAGATTAATCGAAAAGATGAATAAAATGAACCAAAACAGTAAACAAAATGTTTAGAGCAACATTTTATCACAATGTTACTGACAACGTCAATAATAAATAAATAAAAAAATTCACTACCTTTGAAGTTTTTGTTATTATGGTTGATATTTTTATTTGTTCTGATAGTACATTAACATTTTGTGAATAAATTCTCTAGGAAGTAGATTTTTTGATGTAATTGGAATATTATTCAGTACACGTGAATAAAGAAACTTTATCCACTACTCAAGGACTATTTTATCGTGGTTAATATTTTTCTTCATTCACTTACCATAAGTAGCTACTATTATTTCAGTTTATAAAAATGACTTTTTTTGAAACTTTCATTTATCAATTCTGACAAATTTTATATGCTAGTATAAAATGTTAATAGTGTCTACTTAAATGCACTTTATCACAATAGCAACATAGATATTTTTTTAACATTTAAGTATAAATAGTAGTCAAGTCCATGTGCTGCTTCATTAACATAACACATTATCTTGTACTAATAATGTTGTTTGTGCATACTTTTAACAATATCAAACTACTGAAAGCGCTGAAAAAAATATACACAAAGTTTTCCATACTATATCTGGCTTCAATTTTCAGAATTCATAATATTCTGTTGTAATTATAAAAGTGGTGAAAGGATAACAAACTTGAGTAAATTAAGCAAATAAATAAAAGCCGCAAATTGTCTATTTTTCACAAAAAAACTCTTTTCAACTTTTTCATGTTTACTGAGATTAATTAGATTATTCTGGGTAATTTTTTGAATTCCGAATCTTATAATTTATAACAAACATAACGTATGCCGCAGATTAAAAACATAATAATTACATGTTATTCTTATAAAACAATTCACAAGTTGATCATAACTATCAAGATAATAACAGTTTCTGAATGTTTTTTACAAAAACAAATATTATTTCATACTTTGATCAATGGCTTCGATTAAATATGAAATTTAAAAGTATGCTTTTTTATTCAGATTCTAAAACTAAGTATAAAATTTTCAAAATAAATTATCTCAACAAAGCGTCTTTTTGAAACGTACCGCTATTGTGAGCGAAATATTTTTTCAAACAAAAATTTTTTAAAGTATCTAATTTAATCATTACTGAGGTTTCCTGACAAAGAAAATGTACAGCATATGCTGAAGTTGTCAATAACTCAAATAGTATATCAGTAATACACAGTATATGACTTCCCTGTTCTTTCCCACTTCGGTGTCATGTATACAGCTTATTGAAACGAGTAATAGTTTTTTCTAATCTGTCGCAACATACAAAATCCCATCGAAACAATGAACTTATGGCATTTATTTTGCTTTTCAATTTAATAATCTCTTTATTTTTACTCATTTTAGATTAATAAGAAGCGTTCCAAAAAAGTTTAACTAATGTATTTTTTAGACAAAATTCCAATTATCATCTAACAAAAATCATACCAGATACTTTTTAAATATTTTATCAATAAAGGCAATTTCAAACACAAGCGAAATGTTTTGAATTTTTATCATTAAAATGATATAGAAATAGATAAAAACTCCAAACACGCTTAATATCATATAAATATTCCAATTTGCTACTAATTAATGTAAATGTAACAAAATTCAAAGAGTGAACTGTCACTATTGGTCTAGAATAATTGATTAATTTGTAATTATTTTACTCAGCTAGTAAATTAAATAATTAATTTCTAAAAATAACGTATTTCCAATCTACATTATGTTGTTATCTATAAAGAACTTTTTTTTTAGAAAAACGCTTCAAATCTGTCAATCTGTTTGTAATATAATACTTCGGTATCTTTAACAGCACGCAACCAACCCTCATCACGGAAAGAGTAGAATCAACATGGCCAATGTTAATCGATTAAGAATGTTCATGTTCAAGAAACAAGAAAGTAGCGAGTGTGTATAATGTCAAAACATCTAAACGTATTGGCCACGTTCCAGATCAACAACCTACCGTGTATAAAAATCTGGAAAGAACGACGTGTCATCTTCATATTGGGGTGGCACGTTCAAATACATAGCACTATGTTCCAACATTATCACAATGAAAATAGTTAACGACTAGAGCGAAATTAGCAAAATAATAACAACTTTCATAAAAATACACAATTATAACAAAAACGTTAAAAAAAATCATAATATTTTCATTCTGGCTGCCACTACATACACTTCACCACTCTTGTTTACGAACTAGGTGGGCCATAAAGTTTGTTTCTTATCGTTTTTCTTCAATGACATTATACACTTTCGTAGTTAAAGAATCAATGGAGAAGAAGAAAGAAGAAAGCAACAAACTGATCACTATAACGGGTACTGTGCACGCACTGGAAAGTGGCAGACGAAACAGCGAACAGACTGAACAGAGACGTACTCTTACTTTGCGAGCCGGCAACTCAATGGCAACGTCGACGTATCCGCGCCGCGAGGATTTCAAATGGGGTTAGTAGGTCGCTGTGACGCAGTCGGATACGGCGAACGCAGCCGATTCGCTCGTTTTGATCGAAACCGCAAGGCTACTAATCGAAAATGACATTTTTTACTCGAATTTTGTTATGCCATACATGAACAACGAGAACCACCTTGTATAAAACGCGTAGACATCAAGTTTTATTTAACTGGCAATCTCCAAGAACTTCCCACTTGGTAACAACAGTTCGCTTAATAGGTCTTCTGATCCGTTATCGTGTCTTTTCAACAATTTATATATTTTCTTCTTAAATCATTTGTTACTTCATGGGTTGAGTAGTAATGTTATATCCTTATGAGTGTAACGAGTCGTTCCGTTGTTTTCTACTCAGAAGTGCGAATTTCATACAATATTGCGTTTGTTTTGTGTTTTGACATGGATTTCTTTCATTTCACAAGAAAAAAACTGTCGGTGATTGATTTCTTCTCAGAAATTAATTATTACACCAAACTTTTACAATGTTAACAACACTTATCCTTCGTAAAAAAAAACCTTGCGTTTATGCAATAATTTGTTAAATTGTAATTATATGCATGAAATAACGTGGCGGTTTTCAAACTTCCACCATGACTAACGCTTTTAAATACTTTTCGGAACTACAGTGTATTACTAGTCTATTATGTAATTGCATAATTTATTAATTTCTTCTTTCTTTTGCAGAAGACTTACTTTATTAGCAGTAGTGTTTGTTGTACAAATCAGATGTAAGATTAACTAAGCACTTAGCATTTGAAACATTTCTTACTATTTATACAAAATATAGTTTACAACACTAAAAAATTGAAGCTACCGATTTGATCAAATAACTGCACTACAAGAAATGCTTTTTCAATATAATACGTAAATGTATAAAAAAAAAGACTGCTAAACGATATGAAAACTTTATTTTGCTATACGGTATAAATATACTCAAGCCAGCAGCAAATATTGACTTTTCTTGGCAAAGCATTTCTATAACAATGGAGTCTATTAAGCATTTTAACAGTTTTATGTTTGAACAATTTTTTTTTTTCAGCAATTTTTTAGCAAATTATAGGAGTTATAAAAAGCAAATATGAATTAGTTTCAGATTTTTTTTCCAAATTATTCAGTACTGTTCGTTTTAGTACTTGTTCTACGTCACATTATTAACAGCGGATTTTGGGCATCTGTTGATTTAGTTTTTTCATTGTTGAGATAATAAACAATGTGAAGCAAAATTGGACAAAAACTTTCATTTTTTAGTGAAAGATATTTTGAGAGAATAAAACTTAAGTGGTAAAATGAGCAAAAACTAAGTTTTTCTAACATCCGCTAGAATTTTCTTAATTTTCATTCTCTCAAACATAGCTTTCAAAAATTTGAAAAATGTGAATGAAAGCTTTTGCTTACTTAATAATTAATTTAATTCACACAACTCGTTCTGCCTAATACCTACAAGTACTCCTTACTGTTCATGATGCGTCCTTCTTCAAGCATCATCAAAGCCACATTTCCCTCATGATTAAATAGATAAATTAAAATTTTCTTAATAATTAAACGGAGTTTAGATGAATACATGAAAAAACATGTCCGTTTACTGTACGGTTAATAAAATATTACGTTTTGTTATGCCTAGTAGCCGATAAAAGCAACTTGCTGTTTAGGAAAAAGGATTGTAAGTAGACAAAACTAAACTTATTGTGCAAAAATAAAATTTATTATCAATAAACTTGTTATAATCAAGATCACTAAACCTTGACAACATTTTCTATTCAAAGCTCGGGGACAAATAAAGAACTGTGACAATTATTAATAACAAATACATTATTTATATTGTCACAACCGTTAGTTTGAAATTCTATTTAATTACGCTTTTAGAAAAAGACTTCAACAACATTGTACTTATTCGAAAATTGCTTGTCAAAGACGAAATTATTAAAGAGGTTTCCACGCGAGGCAAGTCAGGAAAAAACCGCAAACAATTATTGTAACCAAGAAATTCTATTTCAAAATCATTACCAAATATCTCGTGTTGTTTTACTTTCATTTTTATTGTTTAGTTTGTCTGCTCATTGAACCATCACAACAGTAATTGTAGTTGAAATACGAAATGGTGATAGAACAGACATCTGAAATTTATAATGTCTTGTAAAATCTGATCGAAACGACATCAACTTGTTCAATGATAAGAGCAGTGTTAGTGTGTCAATGTCGCAAAATAACAGCTAAATGCGTATGATATAAGCAAATAGGAACAAGTGTGCGATACTACCGGAATATATTTGCAATTATAATAACATTTTCATCTATTTTCAAAAAAATTATGCTTTGGATAGCGAAAATTGCTGATAACTAGTGTAGTGTATATGTGAACCGTGCCACACTTTGTTTCAAATTAAAACGTTTTAGAGATAAATAACATAAAATAATTAATGATATAATTAAAACTAATACAACCACAATTGCGTAGTTTGCAAATTAACTATCAATGAACAAATCTTATTTTACGATGAACTTGTAGCTGAAAGTCAAGATCCTGAATTGCGTAACATGTTACTGGAACTAAAGAAACATCAAACTTTTTATGAACATCCAAGGAATTCTTCAATACAACGTATATCTTACAAGTAAATAAAATTATTCCAATCGTGAATGCTTTCGTAAATTCAACATTCTAAGAGCCTACTTGCTATCCGTGGTCATCAGCCGATTACGTGGCAAAACATTCTGAACACGATGTAAAATCACCTTGATTACAAGTAGTACCAGATTGATTTTTTCTCTTTTAAGTTACGTTGTTTAATTTAACGTCTTGTGAATGAATTCAAAAATATGTTTAACAAAAACTCAAAGAAAAAAATACAGGAAATTCCTAATTGATGATGTATCAACATTACACCGGTAACGTTGCATTCATAACATTATAGGATTGTATGAGTCGATTACAATGTCTTGTGTTATGTGCGGATGTCCTACTTATTGCTTACCAAAACGCTAATAATAATAAAGAATAATAATAATTTTAATAAGCAAGTGTAAGCGGAAGCAAAACGATACTTCTCAAAGAGCACGAAAAAACAATAAAAGAGCCAATAATATTTAATTACATGTGTGTTGATCGATTGTTCGGCGTGGTTAATTTAAATATATAAATTTATGCTGATTGTAAGTTTGAAATGTCCAAAAGGAACCTAGAACCATCAGATGGAGGGAATCAGTATATGTATCCCAATTGAGATAATAGATTCTTGTTCGAGTTACATATGAGCTTACGCAACTTTACTCTAATTTTTTGTTTTTTTTTTTTTTTTTAGGTGCTCAGCTGCCCTCTGAGCAGTTACCTAGTACGCTGTTCCACACAATCATTTGAAGCCCGCTATAACGTCTGATCTGGACTTATTTCTTTTGAAGCATTCAAGTTCTCTGACTACAGAGAAAATATTCACAATGTCGAAAGTAACATTTTTGAATCAATACAAGATCTCTATAAATTATACGTTTTGCAGAAATCTGTTTAGTATATTAACTTACTAATAAATGCCTAGTGGCTCTTGTAATATATAATGAAGAATGTTATACACAGAAAGAATGCAACATAATTTTGTAAAAAAAATTGAAATTTGATAGACTATCTAAAATAACAAAATTTCAAACACCAGTAGCTGCAAAAAGAATAACTGGTTGAGGCTTGCAATTTTATATCTGTTTATATTTGAACAGGAGATAATTTAGATAAAAAAATGTAACTCACGTTTTCCATTCTACTTATCGGGCATTGCTTTTCATAACATCTCATGTCATTCGTAGATTTGTTTGTTACTAAATTTATTATTTTTTAATTCATTGTTAAATAATCTTAATTTATGATTAAATAGAATTTGCAAATACAAACATTCAAAACATTGTATCAATTCATTTTATATTTATCGAAGCACGAAAGTTGGTTAAATCATAAATATAATGCTATAATTTTTTTAATCTGATTTTATTTTATCGAGATGAAATTCAAATAAAATGGATTTAGTCAAACTTTCAATCATTTATCTCATTAAACACTTTGTACATCACAAAATTATTAATTATTTAGACATTTATCAATGTGAAAATTCTACATATTAATCTAAGTTATAAAAATTAAACTGAATAAATAAATGCAACATAATGAACTTTTTAAAACTGACTGATCAGCAGCGCCATCGTATAGAAACTCCAAGGAACGCGTCAGTTTGACGTCACCGCTCGATAAGTGTGCGTATTATACACTCGCGAAAGCTGTTATCAATGTCAAGTAAGAGTAACTGTGTATTTACAATGTTGCCACCTTTACTATGTTAACACACATGGAGAAATGTTCGATGAACTGTCTTTTGCTAGGAACACACTAACAGCAGACAATGAAAGGAAAAAAAAACTTACTTTAACGACAAACTATAGCAGAAACTGCAAATAATTAATTTTGAACACAAAAGTCAAACACTAGAATCAAGTGAAATCAACATAACATAATATACACAATCAATATTTTTTATTAATTGTCTAAGATATTTATTTGTACTTTTTATCTGCTAAAGGATTTTTATAACAAAAATGATTAGATAAAGAAACAGTAGTTGCACAAAGTAAACGATTTATTAGTTATCAGGTGTCTGTCTTTCATATGGTCATAAGAATGTCCCTATAGACAATATTAGTAAAGAAACAAAATAACAAAGTTAAACTTTGTAAAATGCTGCTATCCTAGATCAGATAAAAAAAAAATGTGGATGATAAAAAATAATTAAGTAGGCAAATGAAGATGAATACACCTGTTGATTCAATAATACAAATTCAGTATTCCAAAAATGAATAAATTTCCAATGACTTCCCTATTCGTAATCATTTTTATGTATCATATAACATGTATCTAACAAAAAGAAAAACTCAATAAGCTGTAAAAAACAAGCGAACAATAAAGTTTGGAATAATTACTCAGAAATAGCAGCTACTTACAATGAAATGTAAAATGAGTTAAAAAGAAATTAGTAAAGCAAGAGGAGTAAAACGTATTGGTATTCGTTTACGCCTGAGGCAGCACTGATTAATGGCGTCATGCTTCCATATGAATTATGAGAATCGTTTTAAATTTACTTTACAAAAAATTTCAAAAAACTTACAAAATCTCAGAATTAATGTCATTTAATTTATTCTGGCGTATGTTTTATTTGCCTCAACATTTTCACAAAGTATTCATTCAAACTAATCCTGAAAAATATAAAATAAACAATAAAAAGTATAGTGTTAATTCGCAGCTAAACCACCAGTGAGGAATAATTGATTCTACCCAGTCTGATATTATTGGAAGCGTTTTACTGTGTTTGCTTGCGATACAATCGCTATCAATTTTCTGCTGCCGTTAGAAAACATGATGCAGCATTATTCAATAAAAGATTCTTTATAAATCGGTAGAATTCACGTAGATAATAAAGATAATTATTGCACGATTAACCTCAAATGAAACTTTTTCAACAATTTGCACGTTTCATAGTTACGTTGATTAGTCAGGCATAAAATTTTATTTCCCTAGATACTAGAATGGCAACAAAAATTTTCATTGTTACTTAAAACGACCAGCAACCATCATTGATCGCTATTTACATTATGAAATTATTACTATGAGCTATATAGTTAAGATTATGATCTCATAATTTGGTCACGACCACTATTTACCGGTGGTAACCGTAAAAATCAGAGAAAACGAAAGCAACTATAAAAAAGAAGTAAAGTTACTTTATTACTTCAACTACCAACCGAATTTTGTTTTTGACAAATCTAAATAAAAAAAACTAAATAATGGCTGCTGCACTACAGCCTTTAAAAGATTGAATATCGATGCTTGATGTAAAGGAAGTTCCTTATAGTGTCGACGTCGCATAAAAAAAAGTTTAATGACATATGTTACGCAGATTTTAAGAGGAAACACTTCCTCTTATGTCTCTTCTTATCATTTTTTTGTTGTTTGCTGACGAAGCTACTATCAGATGTGGGTGGTGTTGTAATCTTAAAACTTATAACAATTGTTTTTTTTTTCAGAAGTTTATGAATTAAATGAAAAACAAATCTTAACTGGGTATTATTGAAATTTCAAAATATTCTTTAGTTTGTTCCTTGTGAAAGATCAATTGCTTCCAATATTTACCTTATTACCTATATTACCTCCACCAGACAACTATGAAATTATACTGTCTGCATTTCATTTATTATGTGCTCCAACGAGCAGATACAAAACTATCAACACGCCTGAACTGAACGTCATACGTAGGATCAAATCTCTTACTTTACAACATACTTTTAATTACTGCCTGAAGCACTGTGAATAAAATTAACTTGGAAACTATTCTTAATTGCAGCCCTATTTTCTCTTGAGCTTAATTGATTTAGATACATGTTGTTCTTCATAGAAAATGATAGAAATGAAGATGAGTGTTCCTACATTAATTACTACAACGCATTCTGTTCCCTTTCGTTCGCATCTTGAACCTGGGAATTAATGATTTATGACGAAGAGGGTTCCACCTTGTTGGAATCCAGACGTTTTAATGGTTTTCGTTCACCCAGACGCAAGGTAAAGTTTACGTAGACGTCGTTCTATGACGCGATTGCGTCTTTTTCGTCATTTATGTACTCAAATCACAACAATACTAAAGCTATTTGAACAAGCGCTTTCATTTGTGACAAAAGTCCATATTTGACGATCCATTAGGAAGATAATTTTCATATACTTTTGTCAACATGTAGGTATACATATGCAAGTACGTATATACCCACATAAAAAAATTGAAGTTTTTAGAAGAAAAATTCGTAAAATTATCGTTTCATTTCGTATTCGTCTGCTTCAACGTGATGCGAATTTTTTTTTTCTCTTCTATGGTTATTGATTAAATGAAAGTTGTGATACTCGCCGAAGACTAGACGCAGTGCGTGCGTTGTAGTCGACGGCGGCGGCGGCGTCGTTTCGATCGATAAGGGTGCCTGCCGGTGGCGGTATCGAACTACGGCCGTGGGGCAGGTTAGTCGAGGGTCAAGGACAAGCAGCCGATAAGCGGCCGCCGACCAAACATTATTTTAAATATTGAATACTTATATGTTTATAATAAAAACTATATTGCGTTTTACACAATGTAAACTAGCTTTTATCGAACAGAATGAAATTCTATTCACCAGATGTTTCTGAAACTAATTAAATATATTCACTGCAGATATAGGAATATTAGGGTCTTCTTGACTAAGAATAATGTCTCCACACAATATGTAAAAAAATGTTGAATAGAATAAAATAACATAATTTGCAATTAAAAACAGACACCTGCCAATTTTTGAAAAAATTAAAGATATCTACAGCTAAGAAATTCTATTCTTCTCGTGAGTTCCTATAATTTAGGTAACACGTCTGTAACCGAAAGATTTTACCGTTACTTCGGACTATCTACTGAATAAACTAACAAGTCTAAGTACATAAAGCATGTAAATCTTTTCATTCCCGCAATATGCAGGGGAAATCTGCAAATGTGAAACCAGTTCAACACGATAAAAAATCAAAAGGGTTTTGCTTTTCCCAACAAGACACACATAAAATCGCATAACGTTCAGCATTCAAAAACAACAAAAGGCAAACAAGAAATATTTCTGGTTCCTGAACACAAATCGCTTTTCAGAGTATCCAAGAACAATAACACCATATACTGTAGTTACTAAGGGTGCAGAATAAACATAAAGCCTTGCTTAGGAGATTAGTCAAGTTTAAAATCCATTTATCCGTACACATACAAGACTCTGTTTATGTATTCAGTGATGACACTTTCATTAAAAATGTTTCGGTACTTTCTAAATAAAAGCTTTCATTTCCAGTAAATATAAAAATGGCTAGAAAAGAGAACTCTGTATAAACAAAATTACCATTTCTTGATTACTTATGTATATATGTATTTAATTAATATGGATTTGACATTAATTATGAAACAGTCGGATGTTGATTGATAAAAATCTTAACGAATTTAAGTTCGATATAATTAATTTTATTTTTAAAACTTGAATAAACAACTGTTGCAACTTTAAACCTACACCAATATTTCGTATTAGCTTGTTCAATAATTTTATTAACTAAGATGAACAATGAGACTCAACAACAAGAAAATTATTTTTAACAAAGTAACTGAATCAGAAAGACTTTGTAATATCTAGTAGGTATATTAGGCAGAATAGTGATTCATATACATAGAAAAGGAAATACAGGTAATTGTCATTCAAGGTAAAGTTGACACAGTTCGAATTATGCCATCGGTCTTGCTTCCATTTCATTGGTTGTGAAATAAAACACGTAATTGTTAAACTGTTATTTCCACAAATATATTGTTTCATTGTTAATTTTATCATAAAGATATGCATGATTTTGATGAATTTAATTAAAGACGTAAAGCTACATACTTAGAGAAAATTGATATTCACAAACACCAGTCACGATTCAAATAAATTAAATAATAATGAATAATATTTATAGTATTAGCTTTATTCAAGTCAATCGGTTCAACAAATGCGATGAAAACGTTTCCTCAATTATCAAGCAATTAATCAACCGTAAACACATCTCACAAAACAAAACTGAATAGTTGTTGAACTTTTAAATATATTTAAAATGTAATTGGAACTGTTCAAAATTCAAAATCTCTCAATAGGATCAACAAATACAGTAATAACAGTGTTCAAAGAACAATAGATTATTATAATCTTGAATTTTACTTATTTTAATTTTATAATAAAATTTACTTTTCAATTTTATGAAAGTACTGGTTTTACCGGAAAAAGCAACTAAACTTTTTTTGTCATATGTCAAACACTTCTGAATATTCAAATTCTATACAAAAAATAACAAATGGAAGTTTATATTTAAATATCTACGTAAGTAAGTAATGCATGATGAAGAACTGAAAGCTTTTTTATAGTTGTTCATATAGCGTAACAAAAAAAATTCAATTAACACTGAAAAAGTCGGAAAATATATATTTTTCCAAGCGATAAGGTTAAATTTTAATAGGTAGTATTTAACATATCTTTATATAGTTTTAAAAATCGAATAAAAGTAGTATGAACAACAAATTTATACTTCTGATGCGTTCTAAACATAACCTTCAAAATCTTGAAAATTTAATACGAGGTCTTTTAGTGAAGATGATGATCGCAGCTATTTAACAGCTACATCATAACGATCTTTAACTTTCGCTTTTTTTCCATCTGGAAGTGACGTCAGACAGTGATCTCAAACTAATCCGTATTTGGTTTCAACACCTGTTGGATTACCATTGTGGAGAAGAAAGAAGAAATAAATTCCAAACAGAGAACAATCTTAGGATATAGTAATATGAACATTAATTTATTCAGATAATCATCATAGATGTAAAAAAAGAATAATATAAAAACGCGACACACAAGCATCCACATAATTTTTTAAACGGTTTCTGAAATCCTTGGAAACATCACGATTTATAGGTACCTATTATTTTATACTAAAAGACCCTTGTAAAGGTCAAGATTATTGTATACTAAACCTACAAAAAATGCTAATGCTAAAATGGTGAAAAAGTTTAAAACTATTCGTGGAAAACAACACAAAAAGGCTTTGAATGGAAAACAACCGTTGTTTTTGTATCTCATGACTGAAAAATGTGCTGGTAAATCCAAACACTACTCATAAAAGTTTAAATATACACACACATATGCAATGGTATAGATGTGTAAATTAACTGTTATGATTGTGTGAATTATCATTTTAGCAATTATAATAAATTTCCAGTAAGCTTTAAGTGAAATCTGTTTGACAAAATTAAACATTACTTTCTCTTATATTTGGAATATGTTATTTAAAACAAAATCATTCTGAGGTCTGACAGTTAACCACAACTGTACTAATTCCTGGGGTATTTTCTAAGGGCTTGTGAACTAATTTCCACTTTATCAACGATTTCTAACTGAATCTATCACTCAACTCATAAGGCATTTTAGTATATCAGGTAAAGACAACTTACTCATTCAGCAAAGAGTATAAGAGCGGTTCCTTTGTTAACAGCTCGCAGATTTTGATTAAAAATCATTTTTGTAGCATTTGAAGGTTAGTTGAAGTATTAATTAAATGCCCAAATCATATATTACATTACTGACGTTCCAAAACTGGATATGCAAAATAATAATAACATTAATAAACTTAACTACATTATAACTTGTAGTTTAAAACCTGATTGTTTAAATTCTCTATCTTTGTACAACTTGCAGAACTATAAAAATATGTAACTGTGTTAAGATGTTCATTTACTGGTCAACAAATGCATAATCACAAAGGCAAATAATTGAACCGCAGAATTTTTATGTAAAGTATTGTCACGGAAACAAACGGAAGGGGTGATTAAATTCTTACTTGGTATACAGATAGTACTCTCCATTCGCGTTTAATGAAAATGGTCCAATACCGTTATTTATTTATTTTTAATAGGTATCTTTTAATTAAATTTACTCTTAATTATTTGTTTTTACTATTAAGAAATGTTTGTTTATTTGTAAAAACAAGTTATTTGCAAATTTCCAAAGCTTATTGTAACAATAACATGTTTACATGTTTTTTCACAACAAAAAAGTTTCTTCCTATTCATAAATTTTGTTCGAACGATTACTAAAGATGAATAATGTACAAAGTAAACTGAAAGAATTCATACAAACGTTTCTTCTGCTTTCACTTTCATACAACTCCATAATGATATTAAAAATTGTACACTCAAGTTCTTACATTAAAATTTTCCGTCTGGCATAAAACGAATATAAAAAAAAAAAACAATTTGACAAATTGAATTAAAATCGCTATTTTATTGCCAAATGCTCATTATTATTACTGCTTAATAACTTCAAAGTTAACCCTTAAATTTATTAAATTTTATAGTAGATTTAAATTACCCATTAAACTTACAGAAATCATAAAAAAATATGCTTAGGTGACAGTAAAGATTAACATTCAACCTTAAAGGTTTAAAATAACTTGTGTGAAAACTATGTACGTCAAAAAGGTGCAAAGACTGCAAAGCTATGGGTGCACGAGCGTGACGGAGGCAGCTGAACTTTTAACCTTTTACATATTAGCAATGAAGATACAGATCAATTCTTAGATAGAAGGTAGCTCATCTTACAAAGTGTAACTTGCGAATTTATCATGATGTTAATAAATTAAGGCAATAAAAAATTTAACCAATTTTTTTCCATACAATCGACACATGAAGAACCTAAAGCTTGATGTGAGATAATACGGAAGTAATAACTCAAAATGTGATCATTTAAATGCAGTTAGCATAATCATATAATTGTCAATGTTGAATTTCGTTCAGTAAAGATGAAATCCTAAAGGCACTAGTAAGGTGAAAAGCCTACTTGTTTAATCATTGAATATTTGCTAGTGTTGATTTTTGGATTCAACCGTATGGAAATATGAACAATTTTTCTTTGCAGTATTGAATATTTGTACTTAATACATATGTATTTACGTATAGAAGGCAAACATTTAGATCGGCAGTCAGTGTTGGAAAGTTCGATGGTCTGAGAAGAAATGCTACACAGGTCAAAGACCCACAAAATATAGGACCCGTCCTGCAACACTGCTAAAATTCTTTTTCAAATGAACTACATATGATATTTATACGTAGTTGACTCAATATTTCCTGTATTATAAACAAGGAATGAATAAAAGAATTATTTCACAAAATTTTCCGCTATTTTTCACTGTCCTGTCACTTCCACCAACTCTTCCCAGTTCAGTTCTTCTTCTTTTTCCACAATAAACATTTCCACCCTATATTGAACAAAATAACTCACAAGAACGTCAGCTAAATTAAAACGCCACGGAATTTTATCGCTTAAATTACATGACGTGGACGTGAATGGCCCATTTGGTCAACGGCACAAGGACGCTTCCAACTAACCTTGTGCAATTACTATGCACTTGTGATGATGACCGTGTAGGTGGCGATATTGTTTGTCTGACACCAAGTTACTTCAAGAAACCTGTTCTATCCAAAAGCTTTCTGCAATTTCTAAATCAGTTGTTGTTGACTGTTTTCTGAGAAAAAAACATAAAGCAAACTTTTCCATGAAGAAAATATTACTTCTCCATAGAAAACATACAATAATAAATGCACTCTATCGCAGGAATTTTCAACGAATCGTTGATTTCAGAATTAATTAGTCATCACAAAATAATTATTTCAAAAACCTACAAGTAATTATCGCTAATGAACGGTAATTTATTCAACTTTATTAAATTGAAATTAATGTTACTTTTGCTGATCCATTACACCTTTTCGTTAAAAAGAAAAGTTCCTTCTGTTAAGTCAGATGAAGTTATGTTGGATTACGTCAACAAACCTTGTTAATACTTTCGTGACCTCAATAACTACCTGTCCTCTAATACTGCTCCATCTGGTGGACGATATATATTATATTACGACCAATAATATGACGTTTTGTCTGGCGTTCTGCCCGTTGTATATCTTTGAGAATGCAAGTTGATTTACAAGGTCGATTTCGCGCATCCGTTCGGTCTCACCGCACCAAAAAGTCTCTTGATCTTTTCTTCGTTTCAAAAGCTTCTTTCATAGACATTGGGAATTCCGATTACGAAGATTATAGCGAAACTAAGATGTTTTTAATTAACATCGGCATGATGACATGAAAGAATCGGACAATGCTAAACCAACAATACGAGCGGATTGAAAAAAAAAAAAAAATACAGAAAATTCTCATGGCTTAGATGAAGCTGAAAATTAGAACAAGAAAGAGAAAATAGTTCTGCAGATAATAGAAAAGATACATTTAATTCTATTATTCATATTTAATCTAGTAAACCAGCTAATTTTGAATTATTTGTGAAGAAAAATTCTCGCACAATAACTAATTCATTATATTAGTACCGTTAAGTGTCAAGATTTATTATTCATGACGATAATTAAAAGCACAACAATGTAAATCTTAAAGATTCACTGAAGAAACAATGCATGATGTGTTTACTTCACCGTATCATATACCTATTCCATTCTCATCAGCTTACAAAATTAGCACAAAAAAATTGCTTCAAAACACCAACGACTAAATTGAAATTATATAAGTAATTTAAGGTAAAATATCCAAATTAAAACACTGTCCCAAATTCAGACACTCTTCTGTTTTTTGCTATTAAGATAAAAAGAAGAATTTTTTAGTATCTAGAATTATAGTTAGCCGTCTTTTTTTAACATAACAATGCATTAATAATTCAAAGTTTGCTGTAAACGCAAATCGAGAATAATAAATACCAAGATATTTTCAAAGATAACATTAAAAATGAATAAAATTTAAGAAAGAAAATGAATTTCCGCCATAAAGATAAAATTTTACCTCTGACCTCCTTCTTAAGATAGGTATGACAGACTTTTTCGTCTAAATAAAGTTTGGCAGACCGAGTTTTTCAAAAAGAGTACAAAATTTCCTATCAAATGATCTAATAATCATTAATTTTCGCGATGACGGTAAAACATTATTTTTTTGCGCACCCGTTAATTTGATAAAAGATACTTTCGGCTAATTGAACTTAGGTAGACCAAGCTTATTTTATTCATATAAGCGATTACAGTCGATCTACATAGATATTTTTCAATCCGCAATGACGGGACATTTAGTGTTGCCGGCTCTCGGACTATCTTATGTCGGTTAGCAGCATTTTTAAGTCGATGCTCAAACAATGTTTAATCCTATAGTTACAATTGTGGAAACAAGGCAACTATCAAACGGCCCTTATACATAATTTTATCCATTTTATAACTGCAATTATTATTATAAACTTTTAAGACAGTCCTATACATTTATTTTTTATTGTTTCCTGTACCATAGAAATAAAAAAAAACTTCCTGACAGCTTCTTGACAATGATTTGACAATATAAAATGTAAAATCTTAAAACCCTTTGTATATTCTAATTTTTGATAATTAAATTAACCCTTGACGGTCCCTAATGAATACAACTTTGATAAATCAAAGTGAACAAATAACCTTTGTTAAGTTTTAATTAAATACACCTTACATAATGCACAAACTGAAACGGGGATAACTATTTATAATTGACTTACATTTGTCTTTAATTATACTTCCATTTGTTGAATTGCTAAATTACCACCACTTCCATTTGAACAACTGAACTGAAATTAATCGTTATAAAATTCTATCATAAATTGAATTGCTAGGTTTTTGACTTGCTTTCATGACGCTTAGTATTTTATTTTATGATACTAATTATCAATACCTTTTTTTCAAACATGAAACTAATTTTTGAAGATGAAACTTATCATTTGCCATATATTTTATGTAAATGAATACATATACAAATATAGTCTATGGTCTAAGAGAGAAATCAACCAAGGAAATTAGAAGAAAAAGAATGCGACAGCAAAATTTGAAAGTTTAAACGCGACCTTAAATTTTCCTTGATTGTAATTTTTCCATCAAGAATGAAACAACCATAAAAATAATTTCAGCTAACCAGCTGTAATTTCTAGTGAATATTTGATAACTCCAAAACTAATTCAACATTCAACAATTTGTGTTATCAAAAGTAAGACCTAAAAAACATGGATTTAGATTATTCTTTTATTCTTTCTTCAGAAGTTAATTGCATCCACACCAGGAGAATACCTTATTCATTGTAGCATAACTGTATTTAAATTATACCTTCAGGCAATGTACACACCCAATAATGTAACGTGAGAAACTGAATCTAAAAGTCCTTAATGCTAAATTTTAATGAAAAATCTTTTCAGTAAACTCTTTCAAATGTTTATCTCAAAATTAATATTGTGTGTTCATTAAAAAAAAAAACACCCAGCAAGCCATGAAATTTTAGCGTATGTCATTCAAAACCCCATACAACCGCAAAATGAAAATCCGTAATGTGATAAATAATGTTCGAAGACGATATGCTTCGAGTGCTGAACATCAGGAAGATATTTTCAACAGTTTTTGTAGACGATAAACGAATATTTTCACGAAAAGTTATTTTTTTTTTAATTGTCGAAAACTGAAGTTATAAGATCTTTCATTTTGACAAGGATGTAAAAATTAATCACAGATATACAAAACAATTGTTTTTTAGTTTCAAAGAATTCTAGAGTTTTTTTTTTTTTAATTGAACACACGATATAAAATCAATGATTTATAACTATAATCTAATTTGTCAGATTTATCAGATGCAGTTGTTATTTAAATGAAGCCAGTAGGTGAGGTAAGCCTTATCTACATTAATAGAAAAAGAAATCTTGCAAACTTTGCAAATAATTGGTTGTTAATCGTTTTTACGACCCTGATAATATAACTTTACAATTCGCGTCCAATGGTAAACATATTTAGTATGTATATAGATTATTTAGGCAATAATTTCTCAAATGATAACAATATCTAATAGATACTCTAAAAAAGCATGCAAAAAATAAAGAAAAACTTTTGAAACATAGTGAATACATTACCCATAGCTTTTAGTAACTCACAGCCATTTTCATAAACTTGGTTACATACCTGAAAAAAAAATCCAATTTAATACAAAATATCACCAGACACAGAAATAATCCATTGAATTTTGTTATATAAGCATGATATTATAGCATGTAACTTAGACATTCATTTAAACCACATGTGGACTAAAAAAAATTCAAACTGCAAAATCGAAATTTTAAAGATTTTTTTGGATATTTTAAAACAATGGTTGTTGGAATTGAAAATAAACACATACATAGTTTATTAGATTTATTTCTAACAAATACATTTCTACATTAATGATCATTTAGCAGATTTAAAGTGTCCCATTTTTGTTTTAAACGTCAAATTCAAATCAAAATCATTTGTGTTTATTTTCAAATATTAAAACTTAAACCATCCGTTTATTAAACCTTCATAACTATAACCAAATCTTAGAAAAAAAAGAAATAAACGCAATATCACAAAGACATGATGCCAATATCCATGCGCTATCAAATTTTCCTCATTCAAAAATTTAATAGAGTCAAAATACATTCCATTACAAACTTATCATTCCAGTAGACACAATAAATGACATAGCCGAAAAAAAATTGTTGGTAGCAAAACTAAATGTATTCTTCCTGGCAAACTGAAAATGCATCCGAGTCAATGTTACAGTATTCCGATTATAGCCCACAGCTCAAGGTTGACTGTAAATTACAGCTGAATTTGTGTGACTGTGACGCTTGGTCTCACTCGGTTGCATTTGTGAAATAGATAAAATCAAAACCTACACGTATTCATTTATTCTTAATGGTTTATAAAGGTAATAAATCAGACAAGATTCACACCTATCAATAAAAGCGTGACAATTAATGAAGATAAACTACAATAATTTTCAATTACAGAATTCATGATAAGTTGAATGACTGATGTAAAATGAGAAGTAAGAAAGCCTCATCACATATAGTAAATCCTTCGGGAAGTACATTTAGACAATAAGCCAAATTCACTCTGGTTTGGTCTCTAAAGTTTATCCCAGCCTGCTATAAAGATAAATTCCCCTGGAAACAGCGAGATTCCAGGGAACTAAATTGCAGACGAGAAGCGTCAAGTCGGCGCCACATAACACTATCATCTGTTGTTATCAACTGCAACAAGGGCCGAGAGTCTTTTTTCGCTCCAATTGTATGACAGAAGCCGTTGGCTGTTTTGGAATTACACTACTATGGTAATTTATCCGACAATCACAAGATCAAAACGCTAACATTTTACCATATAAAGCAATTTCCGTATCAACGTCTTACTACAATATTATCTATTAGCCAAAGGGTGTTAACTTCCGATTTCCAGCGGAAGCTGTAGCACAACAATTTATCATCGGTTACATACAGTGAATTTAATGTTTGATCATATCAATTTTTTCCTAACTATTCATCAATTCTTTTTCAGTTTCATTAGAATTTCGTTTTTTTTTATCACCAAACTTCATTCAAACCATATAAGTTATTTCTTTTCATTGACAACACCACTCTACATGCAAAGATACAATGTTCAGGCGTGGTTTCATTTTCGATAATGTCTTCCCATTATGTCTCATAATGTAAACCTAACAACATACATAATACAGAAATCTCTACAGTAGGCACATCCAAACAATATCTTTAAAAAATGTTTTTTCTCATTATAAGCAATGAAATCGGTCTTCCAAATAAATCTACTAAATAATTAGTAATATAGTAGTTCTAAAACAACATAGATAAGTAGCACTTCTAAAAACATTCGAAATCGCTGTTAAATATCTCGTTATGGTTTCAACTAACCGTACTTCCTGCGTTTATTCACAATGCCACTGACTTAAATTGAGTGTAGATGCCTTAACATTTATTGATTGCGCGTGCCACGAGAAATAAACGTACTCATCAAGTCATGAAAATAAATTAATAATTTTCTACGTAAAAAAATATACAAGTTTTATTAGTTAAGAGGACTCACTGTCTATTTTCTGATTTCTTCCACCGCAATACTCTAACGACTAATTTTTGATCAAAGAGTGAAACATGAAATTGATTACCTATCTTATTAAAAGTTTTTGATTATTTTTACCTTAATACAAATGATGATTTGCGCTTGAACTTTCAGACTAGCATACAATACAAAAAAAACACCAGTATCAGAAAAAAATCTGGTTGAAGTCTCAAAATATAAAAAACTACCTTCTTTAAAAGTTGTTACAATTTAATTTGAAAATAATAAATAAGGAACATCCTCTTAAACAGACGATAAATTGAATCTCTCTAATCTCTCTAACATTGAACTGAGAGCAAAAATAATAACTTCTTCTTGGATCAATTATTACAAAAGACATTAACACTGTTACTGATTGTACTCTACCCGCTATTAATGAGATGACATTACAAATAATAACAAACTGATAAAATCAATTTTTCAAAAAAAAAAATAAGAAGAAAAACCAACTACAATTTTATAATTCCAAAACTTTATTTTCACAATATCACAAAAAGTATGAATGTTATTTTGTTCTAATAAAATGCTAAAACAGTAGGAAACAACTGCAAACCTGCGATCATATAATCATATGTCGAAATCGAATAAATTGACACCTTTCCTTTCCATCGAAAGTTCGATATTTGTATAAATGCACTTAACCACAAAAAAACATTTATTTTGTTTCATAGATAAAACTGAGACAATTTAGTCAAAGCATTCTCGAATTCAAAATCAATAGAAAAGTCTATTGAAGCCATCAAAATATATTAGATATATGTATACATAACCTTTGATATAAATTCAATGAATACAATACAGTGTAATTCGCATAGCTCCTAGTATTGTCAAAACAAAAAAAATAATACAATACAATTTATACAATAAAATAAAATATTTTCACTCTTATGATCAATCTTATTAGAAAAAACCAACTTTTCAGGCTAAATTGTTTCTCATCCATGTCACTGTACGTAAAAATCCAAAAATAAATGACATCAAAAGTTCTGCTATGAAAAATGAAAATTAACGTGGGAGCTTGGTGATAAAGCGCTAATTGTGACAGCAGCTGCGAAAAAAAAAAATAAAACTGAACTAGCTATTTCTAATAGTACGATTAAGAATCACTCTCTGCAAACTTAGATATTTATTAGCCGTAAGCAGAACAGCAAACGCAGGGATTGGGGGGCACTGGGGCATCTCGGGGGCTCAGTGGAGGGAGCAAACCGAACGAACGAGTACGGGAGCAGTCACCGCGTCAAGGCCAAGGCTGCGAGCAGTAAACAACGTCGTCGTCGTCTCCTATACATTGATTTTACGAGAAAACACCAAATAAGATGAATGAAAATTTTTCAGTTGAAAAAATAATGATTTGTAAGAATTTATCAAAACTGAAAAAAGAAAGAAATAAGCTGACATTCAGAAGACCTATATTTGGAAAAAATAAATAATTATTACAGCATTTTGTATCGACGACTTAACTGAAAAAATAATTCAAATCATGATAATTTTGAATATCGGTCTAATAACAACACAAATTTACAATTCAATATAATTAAGTAAAAACATAAATAAGCAGAAGACAAACAAATCAAATCAGAAAAACGCAATTTATGTGTAAGCACAGAATGGTAGATAAATTTTAATTTACGTATTCAGTTTCATGATTGCAGGTTCAACTACATAGTTATAGCGGTAGGGTGCTATTAATTATTTGACTTTCAGGTTCTAATCCACAAATTGTCCTTCCAGAATAATTGTTCATATATCAAGTAAATGATTTCATTTGCGTACGTTACAATTAAATTATTGTTTAGAGTGTGACTATGAAACTACTATTACACAACACACTCATGAAACTGTGTATTTACTCTCCTTACGTCATAAGATAATATACCGTTTGAAAAATGGTTATTTGATTGTAACTGGTTAGCTCGTTTTCTTTCCCCTTCTGAATTCATTGTTAATAATTGCTTATCAACTTGCAATATTAGTTTTTTAATTATCAATTATTATGCAGCAATGTTTGATAGAACATATCACGAATATTATCTAGTTTTTTACAAATATAAACATTATAAGTTAAAGCCAACAAGTTCTGTACTCAATCCCACTGCTTAAAAAATGTTTAGATATTATGCCTGACCTACACAATGAGAAGTATTTTTAGACATATAGTGCACACGTAGACACGATTTCGTATACGTAACGAAATAACAGCTACTTCTTTCTTGAGCAGCTTTTGGTTGTTCAACATTTAGTAAACATGTTTATGTTGTGATAATTTCTAGTAGATACGTTGAACAAACAATAAATAAAACGATTCTTTTGCAACAAAATCTAAAATTGATTTCCTTTATGTTGCTCACTTATTCAAAAAGTTGGATGAAATTTTGTTATTACAAGATAACTAGAAAAATTGAATTTAATATGAATAAAAAATAAAACAGACTGTGATAGTTTTCTGTTTTATTAATCTAGAATTCTTGAAAAATAGATGCAAAATATGTGCTATCGACAATCGGCTAACTTAGAATAATATTCGCTATTTCTTCAATGAAAAATTGTGTAATTAGAAAAAAAAAAAACAATGTAATAAACACAAACTTGTCACAAAAAAACTTAATCACCAAATTTTACTGGTAAGAAGTTAATGCCTGTTTGCACCGTTCTTAAGTCGTATAGTTGTGAAAACATAGAAATAAGTCTTGTTAAGTCAAAGTTAATTTTAAATTTGTTCCAGTGCAAACGGCTCTAAGTATATGGAAAGTAGCTTTCTAGTCTTTATTTCAAAAAAAACGCAAAAGTGGATAGACTCAAAAATGGTGTGCTTCCGTTTCAGGGGAAGTCAAGCAAATTATAGATCTAACATAAAGACACTGCCCGAAATTTTTCATAATTTTTCGACTGACAAAATTGATTATTCTCCAATTAATAAATTAGAATCAGATTGTCAGATTAGCGTGTAAAAAATGCACTAACAATGAAACAATATACTAATCTTGAGTTTGTTATGGCTAGTCCGGCCACGCAGTGATAGCGTTTTGTATAGGCTGTTAGTTAGTTCAGTTAGTCGAGTCCAAAAATTAAAAAAACTAAATCTAATTCAGCGATACAGTTCTTATTTCAACATTTACAAATAATGTTCAATTTTCAACTTTTTAGAATGTCGAACGTTACTGGCAATAAATGACTTTTTTTTTATTACAACTTTTATTTTATTTCATTCGCAATAACTATAATAATATGTCGATTCCTTAGTTTTTAGAAGTTAGAAAATCCGACAATTCTAACCAAGATAAAATCTTTTGGTTAAGAAATGGATATTACTTCCATCTCTTATTTAGGAAGTGACGTCTGTAATGACATCTAGACAGAACGATATAATTTTTCTTTTAAATTCAAATTGTTACTTGACAGGTTAGCCCGCACGCTGGTGGAGGGTGTGATCATATAGTAATTATTGTGATTTTGCTAAAATGCAAACAATAATAATCTCTTCTAAACAAGTATAATATTCAGAATTTTATAAGTGAATATGTCAGACTCAATTTGTTTGCATACACTACTAAATTAGTGCTTCAAAATAATTAGCAAAGTTCAATACAGACACAAGTGTTATTGATAAAAAAAGTGAAGTGAATAAAATAGCATACTTCGGTGGAAATTTCATTACATCCTAGGGCTCTATCTAACCTCGAGGCTTCGCCTCTCAGTCACATAACTTAAGTCCTCCGTGTAATGGAAAGTTTTCCACCTCGGCTGTAATATACTATTTTTTTTTAAATCTCTCGTCTATCAACTAATGCTAAGGTAACCATAATCGAAATTAAAAAATCAAAAAGAAACTACAAAGTCATAGTCGAAATGCAAGTGAATATTATGCTAGCATAATACTTACTTTGATTATTTTCAGCAATTTGTTCTATGTCAATTCCTATCTTAAAATCCACATGGGAAAGTAATTTGATGTAACTTTATATTTCAGGATAAATTCCGAGATCATACATAGCCACATTTAATTGCGATTTTCTGTATGAACTGTTAAATATAACAGTCTTTGAACTACTTATCTATATCAATGAAATATACTACAATCTTTAAACTGTAAACGAAGATTAACAAAACTTTAATCTGAATCGCATTAACAGACTATAAAAAATTCATATGTAAATCCAACTCATTTTCCCTGAAATGTTAAAATGTTCAAGATAAAATGAATTATTTCCGCCAACCTTATTACACTTATTGAATAAAACAGATTACAAGTTAAACGTCTTAGACGAATCAGATGGAAAATTACATTCAATCAAATAATCCTTTCAATATATCGATAGAAAATTCGTTTTCAATAACCAAGTTCTGATATTTCTTAACTATATAAAATTTTCATATAGAAGTGACATCACATTTTGATGGTTTGATAGGTTTGGTTCAATTTTTTTCGACAATTTGATCAAACAGTCAAATGAAAATTTAATAATCTACTAGGACCAAATAATAAATTACACAAACTAAACAGGTTCCTTATTTTACTTCAACAATCATTTTTAAATTAAGTTGTAGTACAATTCAACAAAAATGTTAAAGACTTGAATTTGAAAAAACAGAAGACACAGATTTGAGAAAATGCGAAACCACCTAGTTGAAGAAATTTCAAATTAAAACGAGACTTCTACAATTATTTTATAATAAACCCTTGAGACACATTCTTAGATTCCCACTAAAGTTTATGCGAGTACAAGAGAACTAACTACTAAATACTAAATGATTAAGATATCAATAGATCAATCGTACTTTGGATAAAACCGAATCCAAAACTTTTGTCTAGAACTATTATTCTTTCAACACAATTATAAAGGATAATTAGCTACCTTGAATCAAATATGACAGATTTATCAACCAGTAAATATGCGACAACACTAAATAATAAAAACAAACATTTGAGATGACAAATAGTCAGATTTTTACATGAAAAATTGAACAATAAGATTGAATTATGTCAAGTAGCTAGCATATTCATGCTTGAATAAATGTAGCAATTTCACTGACAGCATAACACCATTTTGTTATTGTAATACCTGCGTGACTTTAATTTGTGAAATAGATTATATTCAAGTGCCTTTTATTCTTGAGCATATAAAAAACCTCAAACTTCCATTAACTTAAATTTAAATATTTACTAATTCGATGTTTCCTATATTGTCTTCTCTTTTAATTCAAAGTATAATTCATGAAACGAGCAAAAATAAGTTCATTTTGTTATTCAATCAATGTCACCTCAACTAAAACGCAATAAAAACTTTTAATTGCTTTCAGTTTCTTCTATAACTTGAATTATGTATACCATTTTCTTGACAGACTTATTCATTACTCACCCGGCATTTTCCACAAAACCAATGGACATCTGCGCAACATCAGTTGGGGGTGTTGAAGCGGCTGGAGGCGGCGGCAAATAATCGGCCCGATCCAATGATCCCAAAAAGATACCCGGACCAGCCGCCGCCTCTGCCTTCGGAAAATCTTGTCTATACAACTCCACAGGAATATTAGGGCCGTTACCGGCGCCCTTATCACTTTTAGAGTAGAACAGCTTGGCTAGGTATGTTGTTTTACGTCAAGATGGTATACATCACATTGATCACATAATGTAATTTAAATGTCGAACAAGCACTAGTTTTATAAATAGATTCACATTTGGACAGCACTAGCACATAGACTTAGTTTGGACTTATTAAAGGATGATGACACACGAACAATTTCTGCTTGGAGAACTCTTTTAATAACCAGTCGACATATTCGCCGAAACGCAGCACTAAACACATGGCTGAAAAAGAACCTTGATGAACTTCAACTTCATAGATTCCATGAAAATGAAATTACTTGCACCTGGACCTGGCATACTGAACAGCAACTACAATTTTGCAATTGAAGTCTATAGTGCTATGCAAAATCAAATTAATTTGTGGGTAGACGACCAACTGTTGATAAATGTCAAAATAATAAAGATTGACATCAACAAATTAAATGGTGAATGCGCGTAATTTCAAAAAATATATATTTAGTCCAATATCATTTCAACTAACAGAAAATTAAAATTATTGGCTCAAGGATCAAAATACGTAAAAATAAGCTTAGGAAAGTGGAACGATCCAAACTGTAAATCGCATGTACCAATTCAAAGTTCGTAGTCGCAAACTGATCCCGATAAAAGACACTCTACTAGAGTACAAGAAAAATACTTGAAAACTGACCTAGCCTTTTAAGTTAATTTAAACAGGCCAGACATGTTTATAAATATTCAGTTTATATTTACATAAGCGCTTACACCGCTGAAGACAAACTAATCAGCGAAGTTGTTCAATAATTTTAGCACAGAGTGAAAAAACTGTCCAAAAATACTGCATTTATGCGCAGGTGCAACTAATTCAAGTTCATAGTTTAAGTCTTCACTCTTCACCGAGAATCTTTTAGGGTAACTCCCACTGTATAACACTAACTTTTCACAATATCAAACACACTTACAATTATTATTTCATTGAAGAAAAACACATGAAAAGCTAATTACATAAAAATACTTGACGAAGTTAAGTTTTTATCTATTTTTGTTTTGACAATTTTTTTTTTAAATTTTAAATTTTCGAAGAAAGCAGCGACAATCCAAAAAACGCACCAACAAACTTCGACGGAACCAAGTTAACTAATGTTCGGTTCGGTCTTCGTTTGCTTCAGCAAGCCGATAGAGGGCCGACCGTCGATTGGTACTCGTGAGCGCTGCGTGTTGCGTCTGTCGTGTCGCAAAATAGAAATAAAACATTCAAAAGGTGACGGTAAAAGTTTTGAGCTGTTACTCATGTTTCAAGTACTAGAAGAAAAAAAGAATCGCCAGCCTATTGTGAGCAAACTAACCAAATCAATTCGCAAAAATAAGACTTATGGATATCATCCTTTAAGTCTTTAATACTGCTTCCCATAGAATTTATTTTCTTTTATTGAGTCAGATTGTTGAATAAATTATGGACACATATAACTTAAAGTTCAAAACAATAAAAGCTAAATTTGATAAATATACATTGAGTCTTCAGGGATTATAAAATTTAAACCGCGACATTGCGCCACTACATTGTTGCACTTCATCGTTGGGAAAATCAGGTTAAGGTTGGCTCACTTAAGTGTTTCCAAATACAGAATTCATATGAATAATAATAGTAGTTTTTATTACAAGATTTTTATTTCCACATAAAATCAAGTTTATCAAATGTATTTTTAAAACACTCCTAAATTAAATCACTAATTAATGTTATTAACAAATAAAATGAGATTTGAAGAAATGGTAGAATTATAACTGAAAATTTAAAAAAAAATGGATGATATCGTAGAATTACACCTACTGTCTATGATAATGTTGATCATCAAAATCATCAAACAGCTTATTGAGATACCAATCTTAAAATATTCTGTCTGTCGAACTGATGAATATAAAACTTCAATTATTCATTTTAATCATAGTAGGTATATTTATTTGGTTTATTTTGGTTTATACATTTAGCAGAAATTTCAAAGTCCTAGGATTAATTCCACATCATTACATGGCGAATATGATCGAAAATGTGTCTATATGTGACGTAGGTTTCTCATTAATTTTAAGTAACCAATTTGAATTTGTAATGTGCAAAAATCAACATCGAACTTGATGATACTAAACATAAATCTCTTCAATGTTTCCACGTAGTGAAACTGTTGGTATATTTTTCGAGTAAATTGGTATGTATAGTCAAAATACAAATTCTGTTTACATTTTGTATGTTCCAAAATATGACAAAACCGGAAGATGTTTGACTAAAGCTAAAACTACAAATGACATCTTATGTTAAACATGTTGCGGTGCTGAATACTAAGTAGTTTTGGCACATGATTGTTCTATTGAAAACTCTTCGGTGACAAAAATATAAAAGTTATAACAGAATTTAATTCTTTACTAGCCTGGTACTTCACAAACAGTGAAACATATTTTAAAAACTATTGTAACTGCTTATTAATAAAATCTATTAAAATAAAAGCAAGCGAACAAACAACATTGTACAAATAATGTTGAGATTCAATCGACGTAATGATTTATTATTAAATATGTATAATGCGAGAGTAGCTTCATTGCGATTTATTGTTTGCAGTCTGGTATTTCTGTTGACTATTAATTAAGTTGACTTGACAAAAATATTAAAATCAACTTGTATACTAGCAAACGCAAAACTTTATTCTGCTTGATAAACCTATTCAAATTTTGTGGAAACTGCTTTATTTTCTTTTACTTTGAAAGTTATTTTTCAGGACAGGTTTTATCATTTTATAAGTGTCATTAAAATGTATCAAAACCTTCAAACTTCAATTATACATGTTATTGCTGAAACAACAAACAGCATATCCAAGTGTACAAAACAACAGAGTGAAAATTTAATTCTAGAATTCCTGTTAAAGTAATCAAGTCAATTTGATATTCATATATTTTTCTTCATTTTTGACGTAAATTTCCCGTTAGATGCATTAAAAACACTACACGCAATACAAAAAAGCAATACCCATAATCTTGTAATCTAAAAAAGAAGTTTAGTATTTAAGATAAATAGGAATGCATTAGAACACCACGTTTGTCTGCACCATCTTAGTTAAATCAATAAAAAAAAAAATGTCCTTATGCAGTCTAATCAAACCATCGTCGAGACAGTTATGCAAAAATTGCAAGTAATCATCCTAAATGACAGCAAATAGTTTCGCAGAATACTACCATAATAAAACAGATTTTTTGCAGGATAGATGATGATCTTTCCCAGAAAGTTAATTTATAAAATTTGTTATTTTAATGGCACATGTTTTTGTTTCTATGAATGTTAGTTTGAATTAAAGCGGCGACAACCATCACTGCACCCTGGTTAAAAATTCCTATCGTAATTAGATACGTCAACTTTGAATTAAAGAAATAATGAAACCACCTTGTCTTGTGCGTTTTTTTTTAATAAACAATTTAATTTGAACCGCACAACCGGAAATTAAGAAGATAAAAATGGTAATTAGCACGAACCTGTAACAATTAAAAAATATAACGTGGATAGACGTTAGCATAATACCGCAAATTATAACCTGACGTCATCTTAGTGCTATATTAAATCACCAGCCGAAGTAAACTGAATAATTAACTTAATTGTTTTCCAGAATTTTGGATGTTGTTATTGTTCACAATTTCTTTGTTTATGGTATGTTTGGCTATGACAGTTTGATTTTTCTAATTTAAATAGAACCACCGCAGCGTTAACAGTCGTATTTTAAAATGAATAGTTGAGCGACCATGGCTTATTGCCAAAATAAAAGTCCTACTATTTTGGCAACACGTGACAGCTAACCATGATGCACTCTCACTTTCAATGCGTTGTGTTGAAATTACGTTCCACACCTCATTTAGCGCCAGTCTTTTCGCTTCGGTAACGCTTCGGGATTCATAAATTCCCTTTATGCGCCAGATGGCAATAAAGAACATCGAAAACCTCATATTTGGAAAATGTGTAAAAATGAAGTACACTACTTCCATGATGCTAGCTATAAAAAGAAAGAAATTCCCATCGGTATGCTACGGAACAACAGTATTTCAATTATTTTATTTTATCAATTTTTTTATTATTATCATTATTATTTTTATAATAGCAACTTAATGCATGAAATCGTTAACAACTCTCTTAACTTAAACTGGAAAGTGATGTAAGTAACAATCGTTACATCATCTATCAACAAAATTAAAGAAAGGAACATTTGTAATTTCATTAAAGAGTAAGATAAAAAAGCATGGCAATGACTTTCACTGTTTTCACATGACCTGCTTCTACAATACTGCTCCAATTTTACATCTTAACAATAAATGTAAAACTACAACTTCATTACTTCTTTTATGTAAAGTTAAAATAGCAGCTGAAGCGAAACAATTGCCAACACGATTCCTTTGGTGATTGCATCAAGTAAACTTGCTTTAATTGTTAATAACGGAATCGGAAATTGGTTTTAGCAACAATATCCGACGACTAATTACTTGAAAAAGAACTCTACTATACCAATTACAAATGAAATTAGTGTCACATTAACACACTCTATCACTCAATCCGATTACAATGCAATAATGCTCCAATAAATAGTAATTTTGTTTTTTACTCCTTAGGGATAGTCATATAATCAACAGCATCACTGCAACCCTGACATTAATACGGTTGCAATTTAATCAAGTCCTGTTTGTAGCAACTACTACAAATGCAACACACGTTGTTCCTGAATGGACCTTTCCTTGATATTACATTAAAACAGCGAGCAAATAATTGGGCGTCGGCTGTATACATCATTATGCTGACTGTTGCTACAGCTTTATTTCAATTTATTCCATACTTGATTTCTATCCATGCAAATTGTATTGGGACTGTCAGGAATGAAACAATTGTCTCAAATTATAGGGGCCATATATAATCATTCAAATTATCTATCTTGCATAAGTTCAAGAATGAAAAAAAAATTTTGCTCAACTTGATGGCTGAAGCAACATTCAACACATCAGAGATTGAAGTTAGCTTGCAGGTGTACTGTGGTTTTCAGGAATGTTCCTGATCATTTTTTTTTCTCTACTAAAGTAAGGTTGTTTCTCAAGTTCAATTTTGATTTTACAAATGAAAAAACAACAACTTACATTAGAATTAATGTCAAAAATTAACCGTTCGAGTGGAATTCTATTCTACTCATGAGTATTTTATTTTTATCAGTATTGTAAAATGTCACGTTAGTGCTAGAAATTAGTTTATGGTGTAGAAAAACCCATTTGCTACTCCAATGAACAATATCTATAAAAAAAAATCCAAATTGAAAACTGAATCTTGAAATACGAGAAAAACAGAAAAATCTCACTCGTTTATACACTTGACTTCGTAAAATGAGCAGGTGTTTGCCGCTCTCAGTCAATAACGAATTTAACAAACGTCCTACTAACCCACAAATGTGGTCCCTGTATAAGACTAAAATCGCGTGATAAACTTTTTCATAAAACATTTTATTATGCGCAAAATGTCGTACCCACTCAATAATATTAATTTTTGTTTGCATACTCGTACCGGCAGCTTGACCTAATCCAGACAAACCAAAAATCATGTACTAAGCCAACGCACATATGACGATAAAATGAATTTTAATGTGTTGAACACTAAAATATATTTGGCTGGATGCCATTCTGTGATGAGTCTTAGGGTACAATTACTCTTTTGCATTTTTTACTTATTGAAAAAGAAAAGCTTTTAATCACTTTCCACCCTCCAAACAAAGAACGAAAGTGTGTTCGAATCCATAGGGGAATGTAAAGATATTGCGGCACTATACAGAACATTCATCAATCCTAATAGACTATTGCCTTTGCTTCTATATTATACCACCCACGAATGGTCTATATGTCCCCCGTGGTTGGACATTTTTATACACTTTGGTTACATTCGGCATTAGTAGTGAAAGTTAACCACATTTTTATGGCCATTAATTGGAAAAAATCAGAGTATATTTATGCTGTTTTTAGTTAAGGTGTTTTCTTCTAAAACACCAACTTTCTTTTCTGAAGATTCAAAAAAATTATTCACCCCTTGTCTGATAAGAATCTGACGATTATATGGGCTAGAATTGAAGTTTAGCCTGAGAAGAACTCGTTTTTCAAATTTTAATCTATCTTAATAATTAACGAAGTTGAGTAAAAAATATACAACGATAAATAGATAAAGAAGCATGCAATTGACGTATGTTTTTCAACTTTCTATAGCTTTGTCACTGGCAGTATCAGAAAATTGATTTACTTTTCCATTATATTATCAAAACTAAAGGTCATTGGCTTATTTGTAAATGAATATTATGAGTAGTCTGCCATTTTTGTTGATCATAACGAGAAAAAAATATATCAATCATCCAACTGAATTATTTTGTAGCAGAGTATTTGTTTCTCAGAACAAAGCAATGTAGCACTATATTAAATTTAGATTTATTCATTAACTTCTTCAGAAGAACTCTAAATATGTTAACCTTTTGTTTTGTAGCTCTGCCAAGTTAACAAGATACACGTTATTACATTGGTTATCACCTCAAGTATAGTAGTTTGGAAAAAAAATATATATATGATACTCCCATAGTATGTTTTATAATTCATTTATTAAGTATGGAAAAAAAAAAGAAAAGAAATACATGCGTATAGAGAATATCTTAGGATAGATAAAAGTATTGCGTAACTCCTATTTTTTTGTTATTTTTGTTATTTTTTGTTATTTTTTGAGATGGCTCTAAGGAGTAACAAACTTGAAAAAATGTTAAAACAACTACAAAAATGTAACAATATTACTTCATTAGAAAATTATGAGATACTCGATAGAGTCTGAAGAGTCTGAAGAGTCAGCAGATAAAGAAAACTTGAAACAATTTTAATTTACGAAGAAAAAAACAACCCTGCTAAGCATAGAAAATTTTCAAATTGACTTGAAGTAACTCTACTAATGAGTTACTAAAAAGAACTAAAGAGGCTACAGTTAGTAGTTTTTCCAGAAATGGTAGTTCAATATTTATGGTCTCTTTAATGCCATCTACCCCTAACCCAACGTTTAACAGTATTTTCAAGAATAGCAAAATCTTGACAAATTATTTCTGCAGCATGAAAATGCGATTTCCAATTTTCAATTCTGTTTCAATGTCATAAACAAGAGATTTTATGTGCCTACAGTAAACATATATTCAGACGTTTTTCTAAACAATGATTTTGACCAAAAATGTTCATGGTAGGACTGCAAGTTTGAATTACTTGGAACAATTTTTTTTTCTAAATTGCTGATAAATTGATATTTCCTGTGTATTTTTCCCAATTTTCCAAAATGATTTTAAAATCTACGCTAGGCTTTAGATGTTTTTCATTATTACCAGTCAAATTATAATTGACATTACCACTAATTTTCTATTTTATAACTTTTCGGACGCGTAATCAAAAAAATATGTTAATTTTAAAATCTTGATGAAAATTCCCACGAAATAAAGAAACGATCCATATAACAAATTAATTACAATCGATCGAAAATCAAAACTTGTTATACTGGCTTCCATTCTGTAATTCAAGATATTTTCATTTATACTTTGATTCTAGATATTCTGGCAACATCGCAAAACAAAAAATCAAATGTTACTCACACTTTTGCATACGGCGTTAAAATAAACCAGTCCAAATATAACAATAAAAATTTAAACCTATTAAAAAACTGTTTATGTAGAACCTAAAAAAACAAAACGTACAATGTGTATCAAAAATGTAGGCATACCTAACTTAGACATAACTAACTTTTTTAATGTAGCAAAATGAACACTATTCTGAAGTTCAAATGAGTTGTATCTATTGAAAAATGTAAAAAAAAAATTCCCCCATAAGTTTTCCCTTTTCATTTATTTTGAGTGATTCAACCTATAAGCGCTATCTGTAAAATGCAGTTGTTACGAAAGTGAGTATCACGAAATACATCCTATATCTGAACGTAATATAAAAACTATAGCAATTCTAAAGCTCATCAATCTCATTTATTAAGTAATCACAGACTGTAACTAGTCGTTTAACAATATTTATTATCAACATGTAATAAACTCTTCCTTTCTACAGCCTTGACAAATTTAAAAGAATGAAATTATTCATTGAATTTATTTAAAGCAACACAAAATAAATTTAATTGTAACTAATTAATGAATTTGCATCCTCAGCTCCTAAAAGTGCATTCATCTGCATCGCCCACAGGTGCTAGTTGGCATAAACATCAAACGAAAACAGACGTTCGTTCACACTTAAACAAATAATGTTACTTATACAAAATTCAGAGATGATGCGCTCCAAGCGGACACGAATCGCTTTTCAGATCATAAAGAACATACATAATTACGACCGAATCAACAGAAGCGTTACAGTATAATGAAACTGAAAGTTTTGTTCATTATGTATACAAATGAAAAAGCACCGTTCATAATCACGTATCAATTGACACATCTTTAATTTTTTCCCTTTATTAACGACAAAACGTCAATCTGTCAATAATCGAATAATAACAACCCTCACCTCAAACTTTTTCAAAATGAAGTATCGATCCAAAGCATGTTATTTACACAGCTCTGAAATATGTATTTGATTGCAAAACCGATTTAGGTATATCAATTCAGCACGTGCCACAAACAACTTTCCTTGAGACCTTCGCGGTGACTGCCATCGTTAGCAATCTATTACCCTTCAGAATCGACTCCTCAATTAACAGAAACTCTTTTCAAAAAGCAACCCACACACACGCATTGAGGAAGTTCTGCATTATTCCTTTCGGTAGGTATGGTTGATTAGGAACGTCTACATTCTTACAATATCTCTTCTAAAATATTGTCTTAAAAACAGTAGAATTCCGAATTGGCTGGAGAATTACGAGGCTTCGCAACCATCGACGTGTTGAAAACGGCGTCGTTGGCTGCAGGGTAACAACCGGTGAAGGACCGAACGAGGCCGACCGGGAACCATTACAGGAAAATAGACGCCCGACGTCCAGCAGCCCGTCATACAACACGCGTAATTGGCTAAACGTCATAAGTGTGCAATTTCAAACATGTGTATCATATACGATAAAATAGAGAAAATAAACGAATAGAGGGGCAAAAATTGGGCGGGGACATTAGAAAGGTACTTTAACTAAAACGCAAACCTCAATGGCTAAGATTATTATGATTATTATTACGTAACCATCATAAAGTAATACTTAAATTTACACAAAATGAACAATTACGCTTTATTTCTACACACTGAATGCATTACCCTACTGAAAATTATTCCTTACCACATTAATTACAATACTAATTTAATATGAATTCCAAACTCGATTAAACAAAGTGAAATTCTGCAACTATATACACATTCACAATAAAAATTATAATTGTAATTTATGAGTACAGTAAGTAGTAGAAGATAAAATTATATTTTGTTACAACATTTTTTTTAGTAGTAATATACAATAGAAAGCTTTTCGAATAAAGTAAAAAACTTACAAAACGTATTCCTTTCATCGACTTCAGGTTTCCTGTTTTTATCAGTAGCGTCATTACATCACATAATAGTAACATAAGGCCCTGATCACACTGGAGCTTTGATTAGTGTGACATCACATTTTGATAGCTTGATGTGACATCCATCTTACATCAAACCAGGTTTAGTTTGATCAAATAATTTGATGAAATATTCTGACCATAATAATAATAATAATAATCAAATTACTACAACTGTCAAACAAAAAGACAATTACTATTTATATATTCCGCAAATATTAAAAGCTTCACAGCGTATTGAAAATTTATCAAGAAACTGAACCACATTCTCTTCGAAAATATTTTCACAAATTCTATTTAAATTGATACTTATTACAAAAAATTCTCCTATTTAGGACCACGAATTTTAAATTACATAATTCTTTTACGACTTAGTTATCGGTACCATTGTCATAAAAGCGCAACAAAACACTGAAAAAAATAATAAATTTGGTAACTATTAACATATCTTATATTCAATAAGTAGTTATTTCTCTTCTACTGTGAATTGATTTAAAAATTATAAGTCGATATAAGGATGTGTATTTATTAATTATTACATACTTCAAAGATATAGGTACTGAATAGCCCAAAATATCACAATGAATATTTTTTTTATTTATATTTAGAATAAAATAATAGCTTCTTTCACTATTTTATGATCGAACAAAAGAATAAAAAAAGACTTATTCTTAGAATCTATTAAATATGGTTTGATTTATGTATCCGCTAAAGCCATCTTAAAAAAAATACATAAAAGTAAATGCAATATTGCAAAAATACGGATTACTACTAAAAACGCATGTCTTGACAGTTCGGTAAATAGAGCAAGCATAATCTGAAATTGCTGGTTCTCAACAAATAGAAGTATCATTAGATAGAAAGAATCTTGAGCTTTTATTGAAAAACAAGAAAAAAAAATATATAAAAAATTATTATATGTATCTACCGCTAAGTATGAATCCCGAATATTTTTGTGTTTGTTATTAAAATTGATAATGTCTAGTATTTATATTTTATTTTATATTCATTTAACAAATGAGATGAATTAAGTCTACCTATCTATCATAGTTGCAACTTAAAATAGCACTTCGAAGGGATTCACGATTATTTTTCATTAAAGTACTTTATTTAAATCAAAATGTTACAATAATATTTTATCAGCATAACAGCCTTCGCATAATTCACTTTACAGTATCATTAGTGGAATTACAAATAAACAAATAAAAATAAATCCACTCCAGGTGGCACAATAATCAACAACAGACCATAGTAACAAAATATCTAAACAACTTTGTACAAGAAATAAAATGAACTTTGCAACAATCAAGAACGTCCTCGTCCTAATATCCAAACCAATAAAAATCTGTCGTCGCTGAAACGTCGCCGAGAAAATGACATTTTTAATTCTCTTATTGCTTGCAAATGGCACAAGCAATTTAAAGCTTATTCGAAGAGTAAAAGTTGGCGGTTGTTAGGGACCGATCTCCATGGAAATATAATGAAGGGAAAACCACAAGTTTACCAGCAGACTCGGTTCTGGTGATCGAAAGGAGGAACAAACAATGATATGAAAATGGATAAAAGCCACCCGCCTGACATAATCGAAATATTTATACAATTAAGTACATACATGAATGACAACATCTATAGGAAACTTTTATCTTTGTCGGAATTTTTCAAAACAAGCTCTGGCTGACATCAAAAAAATCTAGACGATAGAAACTTTTAACTTAATTAAATTTTCATGATTTTTCTCAGCAAAATAAAAACATAAATGAATTTCTGTTTGAAAATTGCTGCGGCCTTCAGATACGAATTGCTAATTTGATACATCTGTTGATTCTGGAAATAACTGCCACAACGTCAAACAACAAATAGAACAACAAATGCGCCAGTTCACGGTGTATTAATGGTAAAACGAATGAAAAATGCAATTAAAAGTTCTCGTGTCGTTATGGGAGGCAGTCGTAAATCGAGTGTGATGGCCTCATCAAACTTCGGATACAATGAAGTATGGGATAGGTTAGGACTGTCATAAAATTTTTAGCTCGTGGCATACGAAAGAAAAAGACTTCGCGGCGGAGTCATTTTTAATGTAATTTTCTCATAACAGGAACAATCTGTATTAAATGATGGTATCGGAAACGCCGTTACTTCACTCGTGGCGATTTTATCATTGGTAGAATTATTCAACCGTTGAAAATTTCACCTGTTGTTGTAATATATTAAGATTAACTGAGACAGATATAGGCAATGGACGCACATGAGGATGATGTTACTTTGCAGTTGCCGCGATGGTAAATGGAAATGCGTGGGTTTTGCGACTGATGATCGTAGTTTTACGAGGTCTAATCGTCTGCGGTTTAACCGAATATGATTTTCACTTCATTAATACCGTTAACTATTATGACTACATTGTTTAATTAAAATAACATTTCCTTTTTTCCAAATACGGTTTATGTGAATTTTAGTAGACATGAACAACCTTTAAACAAAATTAAGAAGAAAAAATCTTTCAAATCAGCCTGCCATATTAGTTTTTGCAATTTCAACATGAAAGTTGTTTCAGTCAATTTATTACTGACCACACTTTATGAAACAAAAAAAAATAGCTTATCGATTAATCAATATAAGTATGTATGCAATAGAGGTGAAAAAAAAACAGCAGATGATACATACTTATTGTGTGTAGTTATATGTAAACACTATGTTTCCACCATCAATGTAATACATACGTGCTAAAATATTAAACGTGTGGTAAAATAACTAGCTTTATCACATGTTAGAATTGATATTCCCAAAGGAAAGTTCTATTCCATTAAAAGTCACAATTTCAATTTAAATAATTACTCCTACTCCTAAACAGATAAATACAAAAAGTTTATTAAATACCTATCTAAAGGAAGAAAAAAGAAAAATTCCTACATTTTTTTATTGAAAAAATTAAGTAACACTATGTGAATAATGATTAAACTGCTATTTGATTTTTCTGTTCAAACAAATAACCAAATTTTTGGATACTGAAATATAGAGAAGAAACAATATGATAGTTATTCGCGTGGCATGCTCAATAAATCAACTTTCATGAGCGAACCTGAAAGTTTGCAGGGAAAGTGACGTAAGAACGAATCTAGTAATCTAGTAAGCCTCCATAAAGACTAATTGCAAGCAACCCTCTCAAGCTCCAAATTTTGGTTTTCAATTGAAAATTTTACAGTACATTGAAATCTTTTGCTAACTAAGGACTGTTGAATCATTTTCCTCAAGAAAAGATGTCTGTCATTTTACAAGCACTGCACCTACGAAGTATTATTTACCAAGTCAGTTCAGATGATATTAAACGTTCTTGTCCTTATTCAAAAAGTCGAGAGTAAATAGATAGACAACTTCAGAGTCATTTTCAATACAAGTAAATTTGATCTACCAAACAAAGCTTTAGTAAGTGATCCCGTTAAATCCTGTATAGAAATTAATAGAACAGAAATCTACTTCCCTGCATTTATGGTAGAAAACATAAATCAAATTTTGTATTCTACCATAATAAGTAATTTTTTCCATTTCCAATTATTGAAATGCTCATTTTGTCTATCATATCTTACTATTAAAATGACATTTTAATCAATAGGATCAATAAAATATACTAAAACAGTGAATAAAATGTTGCTCTAAACATTATTATTATTATTATTATTGACAACGCGAATAAAATAAAAAAATAAGAATCTGCACCACCGTTAAAAATTTCATTACTATGATTGATAATTTTTTTTCATACTAGTAGTACATTAACATTAACGTGAATAAATTACCTAAGAAGTCTTTTTTACGAAATTGGAAACAATATTGTATGATGCACGTGAATCAAGAGTGCGATAATGTTTTCGAGTGAATAAAATGTCTTTATTCACTGATACCATAAATAGCTATTGTTCCATTTGTACCCTTGATACAAAAATATTTAAAATATATTTTCTAAAGATATTGTACAACTAGCAAAGCAAACTGAAGCATTGTGTTATGAAAATCTATTCGTTTTCATTAATTCGCACACCTACTTATTTTGTTGGCTAGCCCTACTTTTGTATCGATTTCAAGATATGTACCTTGAATACCTAGTTCACACCTAGAAAAATACAAAAATAATGTTCCATGATTGAAAATGTTATTGATTTTGCCTTTTCAACAGATGTTTAATTGAACCAAACTAAATAACTGCTTTTCTTAACGCAAGCAGTTTAAAAAATTTTATTAGCTGTTTTCAAATAATGGTAATGAAAGTGATGAATTGGAAATCGGAAGCGATCAACGTCAACGTCTATGTTTATATTTTAAATTTTTACATAGACAAAAACTTTACTTTTCGGTTTTTATTTCAAAATACAAATTCAAATAGAAAACCTGTAATTCTGAGGAAATCAAAAGTTCGTATTGCACTTGCAGTTAAAATTTTAGTCACCTGTTTATTAATAGTTATTTATACACCGAGGGAATTAACCATAACTTTATTCACGAAAAGAACACTAATTCTTTGGATGATAGAATGTTATTTCATTTTATAAAAATGTAAACCAAATTTATTTTAATTTCACAAAATAGGAAATTATGCATAACGACTAGGAATATCATTGTCCTTGTCTTTAGAATCCGTCGTATCTTACAAAAAAAAATGATATTCAAGTTATTGAATTGACTAGTGAAAAAATAACTTCATTTTATTCTAAAATATAATCAGTCACTTACGACAGTTGCCATGGATTTAATATCAGTTTAAAAATTGAATATTATCAATCATCTTGATTATTAAAAATTTATTTGGGCAAAAACTAAAGGGGTGACATAAACTGAAACTTACCGAAATCGTACATAAAGTAAGTAACTAACCTTCACACAAAAAAAACATTACACATTAAGAAAAATGAAATGATAAGTGACTAAAAAACAGATTCTCCTGTGTTTATTTAGCACTTCAGTTTATGATATACCGCATACCTACATTGCATGACAATTAAAAATCACGATAAGATCGAACAGAAAAAGGTCGAGCTAACTCGAAATCTCGAAAATATCAACTTATATCTCGATTATATCTTGTCACAGCAGCAACCTGAAATTGAAAATCATCTAACTAACTTTGTTATTCATCAGTTTCAGTATTTGAGAACTAAACGAAACTTGTAGAATAAAACGACAAGCAATTCTGATGAAGGCCTAATTATATGTGATAATTTCGTTAATATTGATACTTCAATATTATATTCGTAATTACACAATTTTTAACCATATCTACTCGTCACTAATACTAATAGTAAAAAATTGTCATAAAACTAAACTAGTGAGAACCTCTAAGCTGCAAATTGTCATTAAATAATAATTGTGAAACGTCTTCTTGAATTTTTTGCCTGTCTGGATCAAATATGAACTGACTAGACAGGGTGGGAACGAAAATGTGTTCTTCTTATCGCCAATCAATAAACAAATACAGAATGCTATTGGCAATTAAAATAACAGAGCATTCATTGTTACATATATCAAGACTCGTCCAAACAAGGAAACTAAATCACACTCCAAGCGCTATTTACTTCTAGACGTACCTAACCTAACCTTTGCAGCACTACTGATAGTAATGAAATTTAAATCAATACTAAAATTGCTTTCGTCGAAATAATAATTAAAAGCAATAATATTTATTGTACTTTACCTGTTTCCTTAAAAATCATACTGAGTTGTATCTAAAACTGAAAACTGCTTTGGAAGCCAAACAATATTCAAGGTCTTGTTAGAAGAAAACACCGTTTACTGTTATGACTAAGTTCCATCCAAGTTGCAGCACTGCACCAAACACCGACCGACAATCAAACCACAACACTTTGACAACTGTTATTTGCCTTTATTGCACTCAAACACGTGAAAAATACCAAAAAATAGCACACGTCGAAGAAAAGGTTGTTTTCAACATGGCCGACACAAAACTCGGCTATTTCACAAGGATTTGTTGACCCTGGCTCTATGACAAATCTTATTGGTTAAAGTATCGCGGCGCAAATTCCCATTGGTCGAATTCAAGGTTATGGACAAAACATTGACATGCACCTGTCAGCTTGGATTCATTTAGAAATTCATTTTCAGATTAAGAACATCAATTTAGAACTTTATAAAAGAACACAACATTTATCAATATTCTATCATTTTAAACACATTTAATGAAATGATAATCAATCACAAGAAGCATAATTTCAAGGTGTAGTGGTGCTCTCTATCCAGCCTGAAGATAAGCATATATCAGCAAGTCAGACGGATGCCGCTAAAGGCGCCACTTTATTGAAAGCAGAAACTCAAGCGCTTGAAAACTGCTGAAAGAACCACAAACTTGACTAAAATTGTCTTAAAAAAATTGCAGTAAAAATATGTAGTTGTTAAAACATGACATTATGTTTTTTTGTCAATTTACGTTTCCTTTATTTTTAGACCAGTTAATAACATACCTAAACTATTAACCAATCAAACAGATAAAAAATAAATGAGAATTTTTGAACTTTTTTATGTTATGTCAATATCGCCAGAGGGCAGTCAAAGGCGCCACATTCAAAACCGCGACAGACTATCAGTGACGATGATTATTAAAACTTACCGTTGCTCTGTCCTATTATCTTCGCTCTCACCATAATAAAGATAATTAAAAGACTCCATTCCAAATAGGTGAGAATTTCAAACATGACGAATCTGCTTTTTTCTTAAAAAATGAATATTGTCATTGAAAAAACTCGACATAATCTTAATAGACTCAAAAACACAGTTTATTTAAACAATGTTTGAATGTCACAATAACTGATGTTCACATTATAAAAGTATGAATTTCGTACCGATGAAGAAGTACTGAAGGAATGTGTTGGACGAGACTCTTCTAATCTCCATGCGCTCCTGTGCTTGACAACAATGTTGCTAGGCAACCAGCAACGCGTCACTATCCATTTCATTGGAATATTTTTGCATGTAGCTTGACGTTTTGTTTGGATTTGGAATTACACAGAACAAAGTAATCAGTAATGTGTGATTCATCGAAATGTGTATAGGAAGGTCTGCAAAATGATTTCTCTGTTAAGTATGTAGAAAACGTATAATGAAAAAAACTGTACTTTTCTATATTTAGTTTTTATCTAAATCTTGTTAAGGTGAACATTACGCTGGTTTCTGCATCGATTGTCCTATTTTCAAAAGCTTAGCAAATTTTGTTGTTTTCTTTTTATTCTATAACTCATTTAATAATTATCTATGCATAATGCCTTTACTTATAGAACTTATCTAAATTCATATCGAACCCCAATAACATGATATCATGAACAATGATATGTACCTTGAAATATCTGAAAAATGTAATCTGAAAAGAAACGACCAAAGAGAAATTCAAGACTGCCGTAAACAAATAAAATATGGCCAGTTTTAGAACTTAATTAAAAATATAATTTAAATCTACTGGCGTTAATCGATTCCGAAAATAGAATGAAATTCTCCAAAAACAACAATGAATATAAATTGGAAATAACAGGTAATCTGTATTATATATAATAAAGATAAGGTTTTTAACAATTTTGCTAAAATTAAATTCTTTTCCTCACAAAAAACTTAAGAACTTGTGACAAAATCTACTTTATTGAGTTCATTTTTTAAAATTCCTAGATTTACGAGACATATTTTTCAGTTTAACTGCATAAAACCCAAAAGTTGAGGACTTAAGAAAGTGTAAAACTAACTGTAAGCATTGTAGTCTAAATTATATTGTATATATTATAAAAGAAAATTCTTGTCTTTTGGCCCAAAATTCAACAAGTCCAATATATTAGGACAAGTGAATAAAAACAATGGTTGTGTTTTGAGACAATTTGACTTAATTTTTGCGATGATGTTGATTAAGTTGATTTTAGATAAAATTATACCATTAAAAACCCGAGTAAAAACCTTATATATACATATATATATATTCAATTTGTCTGATTTCGCGATCACAACCAGTGTAAGGCATTTTTCTGTCTGCTGATTATTTGCTAATGTAGGTGAATTTGCAAAATCTTTTATTCTTGAAATATTCTAAAATTAATTTAAAAGAATTGTTACTCCAAAATCGTTACATAAAGTTGTCATTTAATTAGATATAACTTAATCCATCTTATCTTTCTTCATTTTTATATTCAAGAGATGTCCACACTGTGTTTATAAGTATTTAGGTACTCTGTACACTTTTTATTTTCTTTCAAAGTTAAGACTGAACTTTATGGTTTTCTTGTTAGTATTGAGTTCACAACAACATTTTGTATAACAAATTTTAAAGTCTTGTTTTTGATGCTCTAATTCCAGGGAAGTTAACAAGATCATTTAAATTATTTCTCTTTGAGATGTTTTTTCTATGATTACAGGAAACGAATATTAATTTCATTGAAATGACTAAATTTTTTATTAACAAAAAAAAATATAATTTTAATCTAAGCAATAATATGATACTACAACAATTACATAGACTCCACAGTCGTATAGAATCTAGGTAAACAGAGGGTCCCAACGAGTAGCCAAAGTCCATTATTCACGTTTAGATGTGAAAATATTGAAAAATTTTATCAACAACTATTGTGGATACTATTTCCCTGCAACAGCTAAAATTATTTTCAAAGGGACAGAGTGTCTCATAAATGGGATCTGACGTTGTTTTTTTAATTGAATACCCTACAATTCTTTGTTTTTTCAAATGTAGCTTGAGAATTTAAAAATTCCAAACATAATTTTTATTAGATGGTTCTCTGTATTTTTTGGAATAATCAAATTTTTTCGACAAATATACACCATTTTAAAAAATTAAAAAAAAATTCCTGAAAATTTTGAAATTGGTTTCAGTCATGTTTCGTTTTATTACAGTTGCAATGGTCTTGGACAACGTATGATTCACACAGCGGAAAGGCTTATCCCACTTGCTCTTACCTCCCATTTTGAAGAGCGAAAGAGACAACAGAGTTTTATAGCTTTAAAGTAAAATTCAAAAAAATCCTTCTATAGGCTATTTGGCTAAGGTCCAAGCAGCCCAATCTCGTTCCGGGTTTAGTCCGGTTTAGTTTTAATTCAGTCTAAAATTAATTGTTGGGTCAAGTTTTTCAAAATACAAAATTTTGTTCATTTACGCTTAGGTATGTATTCATTTGATTCTTATCATCCTGTGGCTATAAAGTTATGTATGTACCTATAATCCTCTAAAAGAAAATACGTTTTATTACTTTGCTGTTGTAAAACAAGTGAAATACTTACAAAGAAAGTTTATTTAGCATCATAATTTTTTCACTTAATACGGTCCTGATAAAAGCAGTGGTTTGTATACAAACATCTGTTGATTTATGTAAATTAAGGGATTTCTTGCAATCTAGAATCCATTGTGAGTAAACCAACAATTATCGGAGTCAAAAAATTCATAAGTGTACGTAATTTTTTGGAAGCACTATACTTAGGTGATGGAAATGGAAAATGATGAAAATTTTTGTGAATGAACAATAATTTCTCATTTAGAATTAGCGAAAGTTATTTTCAAGAAATTATGGCTGTAAGTTTAGCTATGATATATAGAACTTCTGGAAATAACTTCTATTAAGAATCATATATTCTTGGTTGTCTATAATATCAAACCAAGGATACGTTATATTGCAGATTTGTCCAAGTATATAAATCAGCAATAGGGCTCATTAAGATGAACTATTTCATTTTGCGAGCGATGACGCCTATCTGGGAAATCCACCTGCTTCACCTTGAGTGAGAAACCACATAAATTATTTATCTACCCTTATTAGTAAGTTCTATTATCCGAATTACTCTTTCCAGTATCTTCCTAATTATCATTTTTTTTATAAAAATTGTTGAAAATACAAAATGTAACAAGGTAAAACAGAGGAAAATGTTCTTTTATTTGCTAAAAGGCGGAAATCTACAAAATTATAACTGTTTTTTTTTTAATCAATTTTTTTCACAAATATCTTAAAATTTGGTAAATTTTCAGTTAAAATTATTTCAAGAATTATCTTTTCTTTGTTTTGAAAACAAAGTTAACTGAGTCTCAAATTAATTTCGAATAGCCCGAGTTTGGGATATAAAACTTTACTTATAATATGATAAGCATAATGTGAGATTAATAATTGCTTCATCTTTAAAGTTTTTGCATTTTAGTGCTTAAAAACGTTATTCATAGTCAACATTCAATTTATTAAGATTATAAGAATCTCTGTTTAGATGCAGTAGAGTTTAATGCACCAATTTCAACAACATAAAAAAAGAAATAGAAATAATCTTTGTTTTTCTCTCAATGAAATAAGTTCTTATATTTTTTCAAAAATATAATTATAAAAAATGTATTAGTACATAAAATTATATACAACTTCATTGTTTGAACATTGCACTGGCCACTTAATCTCGTTAAAAACATTAAAGCTAATTTAAAAGCGTGAAAAAGGTCTAGGCTTTTGATATTGCTGCTGATATTGTCCTTGCTGCTGGTACTGAGTTTGTGGATTTCTTTGCGTTTGAGCAATCAACGCCAATGATCTTTGTATAGCTTCTGGTATTGGCGGCGGCGTCGGTAAATGCGCACCTTCTGCGCGAAAACCATTCTCATCAGCCACATATGTAATAGTAATTGGAGTACCATCCGGAGCTGTGTAAGAATACGAACCTTGAATTACTTCAGCTTCTTGATCTTTAACACCAGCATTTTTCAAATATCCTTGAGCTTGAGCCTGCTGACCGTCACCAGTAGCATAACTAAAAGAATTACAGTTTTATGGTAATTTTACGTTGCTTTTGTCATGTTAAAACTAATTTTAAATGACATGTGAATGAAATGTTCTTTATTCAAGTGTCAGAAACACGAATTGAATGGCTTATATAATACTTCATACCTGTAACTAAATGAGCCATCAGGATTGATTTCATTACTTTCTGATACAATAGGGATAAATTTGCCAATGTTGTATTGACCTGGGTATTGCTGTTGTTGTTGTTGTTGATAATAATTCTGTTGAGGGGCTGCTATAGCGCAGGCAACCAAAATTGTGAAAATAAACTAAAAATTATTCGAATTAGTTTAGTGTCTACTTTAATTTCCTATAAATTTAAAATTTATCATTTAATTTATTTATAAAAAAACATTTTTCACAAAAATTACACTGTTCACTGCTTACCAACTGCATCTTGAGTTAATAATTGCGAGACATTAGAATAGAACACTTTACAGTGGGTATTTCTCATGGTTCATCTAGTTTATATGAAGAACCCCCACCGTAATTCTGGTTCATCTCAGACACACCCTACCCCAAACTATGTATTCATAAGACAATAATCTAGAAGGTCATTTCTACATCTTTAAATTCCGCGAGGATTATTGTTGCAATACAAAGTGAATCATCTTCAAAATGATAAAAATTTGGCGCAAATTATATTAATAAAGTGGTATTGTTGTTATCATAAAAATTAGTCAATAAAGTTTTGTAAACAAAAAACAAAAAATCAATTTATCATTTGTATTATCTTTAACAGAAAAATCTAAATTTTCATCACCATTTTTCAATTTACGCAGTTTTTAATAGTTTCAAAAATTTTCTTTTACGAAAATATTTCAATAAATTTTGGAATTGGCTCTCTGGAGTGAATAAATCTGACAATTTATAAAGTAAAATTTGATGCAAAAATCCTAGTTTTGTAGTCATAGATGAAGTCTATGAGTCTAACTCTAACTAATTTTTTATTGTGTAAGAAACAAGCCATAAGAATCTCCAAACCATCCAAAACTTTCGCAGTCACAATAAATTTTTCATAGCAAATAAACTTTTCCTTGCATATCCAGCAATGATATTTTAGTAGTAGGTGGCAGTGTAAGAGTCACTATTTAATTTCATTGGGTATTAATGCTTTAAAGCGACTGATTTACGGCGAAAAATTTACTGCAACTATTTTGGATTTTTTTCATGAATAATATTTTATAGTCAATCTGAGAAATCGACTGTCTCGTGAGATAAAATAAAGAAACGGGGGATAGTTGACGTCATACTTTCAAATCACGTTATGACATACGCCCAGACTGAAATCGAATAACTTTCATCTGAACAAATTTTCAATAAAATAGATAAAACTGCTGTAAAATTTGCATTTCATGACTTTTAAACTCTATATTTTAAAGCATCTGGATATTTATAGTATTGTTTGGAAAAATAAATGACAATTTGGCCAATTGAATGTTCTAAATATCTTAATTAATTCAGATTCATTTTCTGATAAATATCAACTGTCATTCATTTATTGCAAGGGAGCTATAAACCAAACCCAATTAGGAATACAACCATGTGAAAAATATACATGAAAATTCACATAAATGGTTCATTCTGCTTATACCGGAAGTTAATGCCAATTTTCTTATTTTAAATAAAACACTTTATATTTTTTACGCCATTTTAAAATTGTTTATAAAATTCTAAATACATTTCATACTGACCTGCAGAATGCGCATTGAACATTAGCTTATATAATTATAACAAAACTTTTTTTTTCAAATGGAAATCCCCTTTTTTATGTCACATATCAAATTCTAGTCAAATTTTGGGATATAATAAGCAGTTGAATGTAATAATTACGTATTATCGCTATCAAATACCAGCTGCGTTAATAAATCCTTTGCTGTACTGCCTGCTTATTCAAACAACTAATTTGTGACAATTCGGTTAGTTCTATTACATAGGTATACACATTTAACATCATGACAAAATACTGTCTGTTTCTCGCGGTTTAATATTAAATCTTGCGTAAATTAAAGTTTTCAACACTTATTAACAAAATTTTTATCACAAAAAAATTTTTAAAATTAAAAGTGAATCATTAAACTAATGACTTTTTTGTTAAAACAGGAGCATTGTAGAGAATGTCAGCTTTTGATTACTAAAACACTTTGTTTGAAAGAACACGTCATAATGTATCATTGTTTTCATTTACTTGTTACTTATTATTCAATCTCAAAATCATCTTTTATTTAAATTTTGGTGGTTTTCTCAAGAATCAAAAAAGAATAATTCCTATTCTTATTCTTTTGACTTTACTAAACAGCAGCTTACATGTGATTGTAGGTACATTGTATCTATAATATATATATTGTAAAGAACGCACATTATAAGATCTTTATAAAATTATCATCAGAAAATAAACTCATGAGTTTCGAATTATGAATGAAATTATGAAAATAAAATGTGCGAAAATGTTAGGAATAAATAATAAGCGTCAGTCACAGCTATTTGCAACAAAACTAGGAGTAAGACAAATAAGTGAAGCTTTTCATGTTTATAATTTTCGTGAATCAAGTGACAAAAAAGATTAAAAGAAGACAGTTTAGTGGTGAACACCAAAATTTAGAAAAAGCTGAGTTATCTGATTTGTGGGTTTGTTGACAATGTAGATTACTAATTAAAGAAAGTGAGAAAAATTAAAATGTTTGGAATTATGTAGGTATTTACAAACGAAATGAAAATAGATAAGATAAAAGGGAAAAGAAAATATTAAGTGGTTGTAAAAAAAGTTTGACTGTAGAATAAGTTGGAAGTTTTCAGAATATATTTGATGGCTGTATTAGAAAAACCGAGAAGTTAGGAATTGCAAAAGCTAACCCGATATAACACGCATTGAACAGGAAGATTTATCACAAATAAACCATATACCAGTTCTCACTTATGGCTTATACAAACAACCGTGAAGTTCGAAAGTAAAATCTAAGGAAGCGAAAAACGTTACAAAAATGATCAACACAAAAAAGAGAAGATCAAGAAATTGGATTTATAAGAAAAAGTAAAACAAAATCATATAGAAAAAATAAAAGAAGAAGATCAAAACCGATATTGTAGATCATGCGATAAAAATACTAATGAAAAAGCAGAAGACTTGGCAGTAGGCAGGATTGAAAATTTTTCATGTTCTCTGCAGATAAAATACCTAGTATAAAGCGTTAATTTCTATTATAAACTATTAATTCAAATCTACTCTGGAAAAACAAATATTTTACTTTTACATATTAGCATCATTTTCACACATTGCATTAAATTCAAATTATCTACAGACATTCCACAAAACGACAATTATTTCACTAGACGTCCTTGAGAATATTATAAACAGTCTTTTCATTTTTTTTTTTTTATATTTTGTGAACATGGAAATAGATGTATTGATTGAAGCCTATAAAATTATGAATAATTGGCGGAATCATGAACGTTTTCTTTCAATATGAAATACTTCCAATTATATTCCTTCTTTAACAAAAACTCCCATTAAAATTTACACGCTATTCCACTTTTCAAGTATTGTATCTGAAAGGTCTAAAATGTAACCATATTATTACATGTGAACCCATAAAAGATCTACCTTGTACTTTCTGAAGACGTGCAATTTACCTTGAAGGTGAAGATTTTAATATTTATAAGTTGTTAAAATGATATATGTTCGTATTCCAATTTTCAAAATTTTCTTACACAATACCAAAACAATAAATACATCTTTTGTGTACACCTGTTGTTGATGCTATCGTGATCATCCCACAATCTTAAGCGAACAAATTTTCACTTTCAACATTAATTTATTCAATGCTAAAAGTCAAAATCTTGTATTTTCTGAATCCGAGAATGGAAATTTTAGATTCAGATAGGATTGGTTGCAAGATTAAATGATGCGGTTACGATTTGGAAAACCAAATGAGTGTCTTCCTCAACATCTTGTTGTTAAGAAATAATCTGATCAGATTTCGTGTTTAATCACGAAAAACAAAGTCTAGGCTTGAGTACCTTCTCTTTTGTGTTTTTACATTTAAAAACTTCCAACTGGTTGTAAAAGATATGTTAATAAATTCTTTTTTGAATGAGTCAGAATAAAATTGTGTAATCAGAAATGTCATCAACATTAATATTTTATTTTTCCAATAGGCGTTGTTTGATAATAACACAAAAATAGTTCATCTTCAAATTGCAAAATCCTGACCTTATTTCCAGTTATGATAGGTTACAACCTACACTTAATTTTATTATTGTGCAATAAACAAAATCTATATAGCAAAAAATAATACAATTACTGACAGACCAGTTTTGCCATTGTTCAAATTAATTAAATTTTTCCAAATTGCAGGCATGAATGCTTATCGCAGGTTTATTTATAATTTTAGTATTGTTGCTTCAAGAAACTCCACACACCATATAATTATGAATTACATTTTTTTCTTTGAATTAATAATTTACAGCATTGTTGCAGTCTTAATTTTTTGAAAACGTTCAAGTAATTGTTTTTTTACATCATCAGTTTTCACAGATGGTTCATGTTGCATGCGTTTGCAATTCAAATATTTGCGCAGTTGACAATTATGTCTTATTTCTTATATTAAGTAACAGCTATGATGATATGTGAAAGGTAGTAGCCAAACTTAAATAGTTAGGATTAGACAAAAATCAAAATTACCATTGAATAGATGTTACTTAAGAGTTCAGCATCTGAAAACAACCAAACACGCAACTTTGAAAGAAAATGGAAGACATTACAATAAAAAGTACCGGATGGTTATGAATATTTTTGACAGCATATTTGGAAAGTAGGTACATACATTTTATTATTCATTGGACTTGATAAACTTACTGATTTCCGACGGATTACGTGGTTTATGGCCCTTTATGTCATCTATATATTTTATAATTTATGGTTACATTATTGAGAAAATGCAAAGTATATATATAAAGTTGTATCTGCTGTTTCGCATTGGTAATTTATACAGGCGGCGGATTTATCTACGCTTCAGCTTAGAGCGACAAATTCAGAACAAAATTTAGAAAAACTATTTTGAAATTTCCATTCAGTTTTCCATACTTTAGAATTAAAAGGATCCCACGTCTTATAGAGTGAAGCAAAGCTTTGTTCACTGCCTCACAATAAAAAATTTCTAAAATATTAATTAAATTTCTAGAAGCTTTTGATTAAATTCAAAAATGAAATACATGTAAGTACTTAATAACTTGATTTTTTAATGTTTTTGAAAATGTTAAAAAACAAAAAAAGACTTGTTTGGTCACAGTTTACATCTCCTAAATATAAATCAATTGGTTTTGAGTCTAATACTAGAAGATATGCAAATGTAACCACTCCGGCGATTATACTTTACTTAAAATCTTATAAATGTACTATCTCTTATCTACTTATGCTGATATTAACGCATTATATGGGGTACCTAATTAATTAATGAAAATAAAAGTGTATGTTATCTCTCAATTCCACAACTGATGAGTTGAATGAAAACTCATCAAAAGATTATACCAAAAACTAATATTTTTGTTGAATTTAATTTTCATTAATAAAGTACCGTCTGTCTAAATAAATCGCCTACTAAATAAATAGTAGTCCACCCAAACACTTAAATTGACGACAATAAATGATAGTTCTCTATCACAATATTTGATTATTTTTTTTTACTCTTATATCTGGGGATGTTTCTTTTAGAAACGGCGATACTTCTGAATTTTCACTCAGCTGATCTAGGAAAATTTCTAGAGAAAATTTAAATTTTACGAATTTATAATTTATAAAAACTCAAATAAATAAGGGATGAAAAATTTTCAGTTTCGTATTTGATTATTAGTTTTAAATGATGATTTACAGATGAAATGAAAGAAATCGCATTTTGAAGATTATGAACCTCATCTAAAGTTGTCAATTTCTCTTTTTTTTTTCTATAAGTTTACACTAACTAAAACATTGCTACTAAATGTAGGTACGTTTTTAGTGTTTTTTTTTTTTAACAACCGCATCATTTCAGATTGTGTTCTGTTTCTCTGAACTCACGAAAATCTAGGTAAAACTTGTTTTTCAAGAAAGCGCTTTATTTAAAACCTAGAGAGATAATCTACGCACTGAAAATGGCAATTTTTTGATAAAGGTTTTTGATGAATTTATAACATTTAATTTCGCAAAAGCCTTACCTATTTTCATAATGAAAAAAAAAAAGATTATCCTAATTCGTCATTAATCTTTACTTAATACTTTTGTATCACATATTATTGAATTTTCCTATCTATTCAGTTCATCTGTCAGTAAACATTCTCCGTAATTTTAATTTTACATTCTCTAAATATGTAATCACTAAATTAGTCCATAAAATATATTTTGTCTAATTTAGAAATCCAGAAACTGTGAGAATTAGCTATTGTAACCAAATCCTAAATGTTAATACATATTCGTTACAAAACTGTTTGAATTTTTTCTTCTCTTGTTATTAATGACAACTAGTTCAATATTACAGTAGCAAACGACTTAAACGGATCTTGGCAAATTTTCTGAGATATTGTACTATTGTATGCGTATATTTATTGACCTGGAACGGAGATAGAATTGTTTAATACATTGGTCAAGGTGATAATTAACAAGTTGAAAGTTAGCGAACTAAAATGTTGGATGGTATGTGCAAGAATAGTCACAGTTTATTTTATGCAATTAATGCAAATCGCATAGGATGTGTCACATTGTTAAGCTTTAGTTAGTAAGCTTTTGAGAATTATAGAGCGTTTGAATAAAAGTAATCTAAATTATCATCATTGAATATATTTATTAATTAGTTACAAATTCTAAATTTAACCACTGGTATATAGAAATATAAATATCAATGGGAAGTACTCGTTATTGTAGTAGCAGTGAAAACAAACTTTTGAATTAGTCGATCGCTAGAAGATCGCTAAAAATGAAAAGTTTAAACCAAATTTTAATTTGTATCACATCTATTTATGGATTGATTCCTGCAGATTTGTATCCTTTTCGTGTTGTAAATGGTGAAGACTACGATTATGATGGTATATTCGAAAATACATTTGACTATAAGAAAATGCTTTTCCCAAGAAGAAATAGTTTAGAGAAACAAAGATGCATGAATAACGTGATTTAAATTTTTTATTGTAAGTTTTACAGTCATCTTTTCAATTTTAGTCTGTCATCTGCGACGAAGAGATACATTATAAGCGTTTCCCAAATGGAAGTTATCCACCAATTGCGAAAACAATTACTTGTAACAAATGCTACAAAAAAACATCAGAAATTAATTTTGAACCTGTGGAACATGTAACTGGAACATACGAAATAACAGTTTTTCAAAAAAATTTTATGAATGATTATTATAAACGTATGACTTATGTAGTAAAATCAGGTTGCGATTTATGCAAGAGAAAAGGTTTCTGTTATTATTCAGACTCTTCTTATCCATAATCTAATTCAGCGATTGTTTTTTGTATATGCAAAAACTGGATAAACAAATAAAATGTTTTTTAATTACAACCTATTTAGTTAAAAATCGTCCCTAACAATTTGAAAGTCAAGTGTAATGATTTTTGCCTAAAGGCATGTTCAAAACTATATAAGTATTTTCTTTGAAATATTTAAGCATAGAAGTATTTGAAGAAGAAGTAAAAACATCATGAAATTTGTAAGTTTGTTTATTTTGTACAATTTATTTACGTTTGTTAATTTTTTAACTTTTATAGGTTGCAGTAGTTCTTTTAGCTTTAGCTATTAGCTCAGAAGCTCTTTATCCACTTCCCGAACCGGTGATTCCAGCAACGGTGTATGGAGTTCCAGAAGCAAAAATTGTTGAAGCTCAACCCGTTGTCCCTGTTCCAATCAAGACTGAATACTCTTACAACATTGCTCCAGTATCAGTTCCCGAAATAGTGTCTGCCCCAGTAGCAGTACCCGAAATAGTGCCTGCCGCAGTAGCTCCTATTGCTCCCGCAGCTCCCGCTGTAACAGTTCATGAAGAATCACATCCTCTGTTGTATCCTTACACGATCCCATCATTTTACAACAATCCATTCTTGGTAAACTACGCACCGCAAGCACCTGCACTTCCAACACCTGAAATTTACAATTCTGCTTCTGGTTATGTACTTCCTCATGGAGCCATTCATCCTCTTGATTATTCCTCATTCTATCCTTATGGGTATGGATATGGTTACTCCGGTTTGACTGATGCTATCCAATATCCATTCTACCCTTTCGTCCAGCCAACAGCTCCTTATCCTGTCGTATCAAATATCGCTGTTTCTCAACCAGTTGTTACCGAAAGTACGGCTGTTGAAGAAGTTCATGCTGTAGTTCCACAGGAACCAATAGTTTCAACTTACGAATATCAAATTCCTCAAACTGTTGTTGCAGAGAAAGTTGTCATTCCAGAAATTCCAAAACCAATTTTGCCTCAAACTACTTATGGCCTACCTCTTTAATATATTTGATTTATTACCATGTAATAACATTAGTTGCAATAAATTTTTTCTAAACAAATAAAAAATAAATTATACTTTTTGTATTCTATAAAAGTTATAGTCTTTAAGACTAGAAAACAAAACGGCTAACAGATGCATTTATTACGCCACGTTCAATTAATTATAGTTAAGAAAATATGCTATTGAAGATATGAAAGAACGATTTACAAATATATACCAAAATATCGGAGCAGATATGCTTCTAAGAGTTCAAAGATCGACTGTTCCTTAAATGCCTAAATGCTTCCGTGGATCAGAATGGCAATGGATTAATAAACGTTAGTAGTTATTGTTTTAGTGATCATGTGCTGACCATTGCAACTGTACTAAAATGAAATGTGGATAATTGGGACCAATTTCAAAATTCTTAGGCAAAAATAAATTCAAAGGTGTATTGTTGCTACAATTTTTACCATAGTAATCACAGTAAAATAATAATTGAAATTTTTTTTAAACATTCGAAGTTGAATATTTTTGTATTATTGATCATAGATATTTGAAAGTTGATCTTTTTAGAAAGAAAATTCAAGGGTCCTTTAGATGCGGCAACAAAATGTAGAGTATTCCATTTAAATTTTCAGTCATTCAACTTTTAAGAAACGTCTTCATTTAACGAATTTTTCTTCACTAATGCGTCAAAATAATCTTACGGTCGAAAAATTTCAACTTTTTACTTTCAGTTAGAAGAAACTCTGATTATCTAATTTTTTTGGTTTTTGTCTGAGAATTTTTTCAAAATAGTGTGTTTCATTTAAAAAACATAAGTTTGCGTCAGAACTCATTTATGAAAGACTGTATATTTGGAAACAATTTTAGTTGATGCAGAGCATTAGTATCTACAAATTTTGTTAATGAAATTTTCCAGTATTTTTACATTAATGGACTTTGCCTACACCCATACAGTGTGTCCATATTTCGATGCTCATCATTGGTATCTCAGTTATTAGCAGAGATACAGCAACAGTTAGATAGGGAATGTTTGCAGAATTTAATGCTCCAAAGAAAAAAATTCTTTAATAATAATTTTTTTGTATTGTACAAAGTAGATCAAATGCAATGACGTATCGGAGTAGATATTTTGAATCATAGTTTTGAATTTTAACCTAAATTTGCAACATAACCTCAACAATAAAAATAAACACAATGCGAAATCTAAACAAATTTATCCCAGGATGTCGGAGTTTAAGTTCATCTTCTGCAAAAGTTAAATTGCAAGAGCAAAGTCGAGTAGGTGCTTGGCAGGTTCATTCTTATGGAGACATCAACGAATTGCAGTATGGAAATATTCGAATTCCACAAATTCGAAAACCAGATCAGTTGTTAGTTAATGTGGAAGCTGCATCTGTTAATCCTATTGATATTTTAATGTTAGGTAATGTTTATAATTTTCTGTTATTCATATGATCAACAAATTTTGCAGGAGGTTATGGTAGAACTTTATTTCAAATTCCAAGACAATTCGAAATGGAGCTTCCATTAACTTTAGGAAGAGATTTTTGTGGAACCGTTTTGTATAAAGGATCAAAAGTTGGAAATAAATTCAATATTGGAGAAAAAGTTTATGGATTTATTCCTATTCACAAACAGGGTAGCTTTTCCGAAGTAGTTTTAACACATGAAGGACATGTGAGATCTTTCTTATTCTGAACAATACCCTTAATATTATTATTTTAGATTTGTAAACAACCAAACAACCTAACTGCAGAAGAAAGTGCATCTTTAGTATATGCAACAATGACTGCATGGTCAGCTTTATATTTGTTTGGTGGCTTATTGTTTCAAAAAACAAGAGGTACAAAAGTTTTAGTATTAGGTGCTTCTGGTGGTGTTGGGACTACTGCAATTCAGTTACTGAAATCACAAGACTGCATTGTAAGGCACAAAAAAATTATTTTATAATAGCTTGCAGTATATTCACTTTAGGTGCATGGAACATGCTCTACAAATGCTGTAACTCTGGTACACTCTTTAGGAGCAGACTGTGTTTTTGATTATAAAAGTCCAGAGTATTTGACCGGCATAGAAAAAGAAGGATAGTGAGTATAGAGTAATAACGGTATATACAATGCGACAAATCTGTACTGAGGCATTCCTCCTGAATGGTCTGTTAGGGAAAGGAGCCGAGCTGTTTGTTTCATAAACGTCAAAACACGAAATTGTCTTTGAGAATTGAATAAATTTAGCTTTAATAATGGAATTCTGTTTGCATTTTTAGGCAAAATATAAAAGCTGTAGTTGTTAATTACAAGATTTATGTTGAAAATTTTAAAAGGTGAAATTTTTTTGCATCAATAGTTTCCACGCTCAAAATTGAGAGTGGTATTTGAATGAAAATTTCCTAACTTACATGATAAACTAAATTTCTCACAAAATCCCTTGAATTATGGCCGTGAAATAAAAAAAAACTAATTTTGTATTCCAGATTTTTAGGATTTGTTAGAAATTTTCCAATGATTCAATTTTAGGTATTGAAAAAAAAATCAACACAATTTATGGACACAACGTTATTTTCATTTGGAAAATAATCGCATGTAAATTTTGTCAGATTTTAATATGAGCATTCTGTAATTAAAGATAATACTATTCTGTTATAGTCATAGATATAAAAAATTACTTTTATTTTAGTTATCACATAATTTTGGACTGTGCGAAATTTGGCTACGAAAATGTGCCAAAATCTTGGAAATTCGGAACTTATATCACATTAAATTCGCCATTACTTCTCAACACGGATAGGCATGGTTTATTTGGAGGATTGCTCCACAGCACTGGGACATTCTTAAAACATAATCTAAAACCACCAAGTGATAGGAGATGTTTGATGTGGGGATTCTTTACTCCTTCTACTTATGGTCTTCATTTTATCGATAAACTTATCAAAGAAGGAAAAGTAACTTATGCTCTTCAGTATTGAACAATATTTAAAACTATAATTTTAGATCAAACCGCTGATACAGAAGACATATACATATGAAAATTTACCAGAAGCTTTCCAACATTTAAAGGAGGGACATATGAGAGGAAAAGTTGTTGTAACATTTTAAAGCATTTACTTAATCAAAGTTACACTTTTACTTAATTATTAACAATAAATAATAAAGCTATAAGCAGTTGAATCTTTGACTTTATTTCTGACTAGACTAAGGTTTGGTTATTTGATCACATTCATTTTGGTTGTATTATGTACTTTCACATGTTTATTAACTCCATGTCTAAATTTGGTTTGAAATGAGCACAATGGACATTTATACACTGTCTCTAAAGGATTATGATCCATTTTTTTATGTTGCGCTAAATCTAATTTATTTTTGCTTTCAAAATTACAGTCAGAACATTTGTATATATTCACTTTTAATACTTTTGGTAACATATGAACCTTCATATGACTACTTAAACCATTATTCCATTTAGTTTGATAGTTACATTTCGGACATTTATGCATTTTTATTGTCCCAGGAGCGCTATGAACTTTCATATGATTTCTAAGACTAAATTTCCATTTGGTTTTGAAGCTGCATTGAACACAATTATACCATCTGACTTCATCAGAACTATGAATTTTTATAATATGACTTTTAAGGTAACATTTCCATTTTGTTTCAAAAGGACAATGATTGCAATAAAACGTTTGTAAACTATTTTCAAGTTTCAAATATTCACTCCATGTTTTATCGATGTGATTTGAAGGGGGCCCTAATAATTTTCCCGCTTTTTTGTTTATAGGAAATTTCCTTTTTCTGTTTTTGAACTCAGACTTTAAAATTACTGGCTTATCAGTACTACAAAAACGGAAAGTAAGATCAAGCACTTATAAAACATCTAAAATGTACTTATAATCCATTTCAGAGATTTCTTCTTCCTCGATTTTTATCTCCGATTCTGTTAAAAGCTGTTCTTCCATGTCTTTTTTTCTCTAATTCGTACAATACTAAATTTACTTTTTTAAATGCATTTTAGATCAAGTTAACCATAGAGGTTAACATAACCTAGACATTCAATTTTGACATAAGTTTGACAAGTAGTTCAAATGTATTAAAAATACTGGTATGCTTTTGATTTCATTTACTAAAAAGTAAACAAAAATGTTATTTAAAAAAAGTTTAATTAAAAAAACCTAAGAATATACGATTGTAACACTGTGATTTTATGTGATTGAAAGAAAAAATGTTAATTAGCTGTAAGTATAATTTTTTTTCTCATAAATATTTCAGTTCTTGTTTTTAGCTGAAGATTTAAAACAAAGGATATTTACAGCTGCAATTTGTTCTCGAGGTTCACTCTTGATTTTGCAATATATTTTCAATGTAATTGTACCAGATCATGAAGCTGCTGCTTTCATTTATCCAAAGCAAGAAGACACTGTTTTCCCAAATACTATAGTCAGTCATTTCTTAGGTGGTTTTGTTAGATGGGATGCTCAACATTTCATGCACATTTCTATACATGGTTATACCTATGAACATAGTCTAGCTTTCTTCCCTTTCTATCCATTCCTAGCCAAGTTGTTTACTCTACCTTTGTCTTATTTAGTCCCGTTTTTAAGTATAGACTCTTTAACTCTCATAACTTTCATCACCTTGAACACAATCTGTTTCATAAAAGCAGCACTGTGTTTATATGAATTGTCTTTGCATATAGTAACGAAAGATTTGGCATTCAAGGCATCAATTTTGTTTTGTTACAATCCAGCTTCTATATTTTTTTCAGCACCTTATTCTGAATCATTATATTGTTATCTAAGCTTCAAGTCTATGTTAAATTGTGTGCTGTTGTATAAAAAATACAATAAGGCTGATAAGTATTTCAAACTTGAGGATGTTGCTTTTATTATTCCTGTTTGTCTAAGCACATTTACGAGGTCAAATGGAATTTTAAATATCGGGTTTTTAATATACATGCTCATATGTTTACATATTAAAAAAATCAAATCAAAAAATGAATTCAATCATTTGCAATTCATTACTGTATCTTTTCTTCTCACAGTTTTTTGTTTGTCTCCATTTGTTTTATTCCAAGTGTATGCATACTATACATTTTGTAAAGATTTTTCAACGAATCTACCATCTGTAATTTTACAACATAAAGACATCGAAACATTTGTACTTCCTGGCAGTTTTTCAAAACATAATCAGTCTTGGTGTAATAAAAAAATTCCTCTTGCTTATTCATACATCCAGTCCCATTATTGGAAAGTCGGTTTTCTTAAGTACTATGAATTCAAACAAATTCCAAACTTTATTTTAGCTGCTCCACTTATTTTAATTTTGCTGCAAGGAGCGCTGAAATTTTACAAAAAAAATTCAAAGAATATATATTTATTCACTTTTGATTTATTGGACAGTAAAAATATAAACAGAAATATGTTTAATCGCTTAATGACTGTGTTTGTTGTTCATAGTACAGTATTAACTTTTTTTTGTGTGTTCAATATTCATATTCAAGTAACTACAAGAATGTTATGTTCCGCTAGTCCTGTAGTTTATTGGTTTTCTGCATTTCAGGTTTCTGAAATTCTTAACAGTCAAAGTTTATTCAGAAAAATTAGTAATAGAAATGTTGTTACTACTGAATTTTTGTTAATCATATATTATTTAAGTTACTTTGTCATTGGAGCTATAATGTTTTGTAATTTTTTACCATGGACTTAATAAAAATTCAAATTGAGCGCGTATTTTATTATACAATAGGTGTCACTAGTGGTGATATTTAAAACTTCAACCTATAAAATGATATAACTTCATTTAACATTATTTACTGTTTATTTAATTCCATTTTGTGAATTATAATTTCGTAGTTCTTTAGAAGTGACAAAGTTTGATATTATTCAAAAATATGCATCCTTTTTTACATTCATAAATATTAAAGGCAAGGTGTTTTTGATATCTCTCTGCATCTTGCTCTCTTATTGAAGTTGTAATCCAAGTCTTTCTTAACTGTTCCAGTACTAATTTTAGTTAAAATATAATATTTTTATATCATAATATACGTTAGTATGTGTCTGTTTACGTTGAAAGGTGTAAATAGTTTCTTGAAGTTAAGGCCTAAAAATTGTCTTGGCAAATATGTGATGAGCACTAATGGTGATCAGAAGATTAAATCTTTCGAAGAAATCCCTGGACCAAAATCACTGCCATTCATAGGAACATTATATTTATATTTACCATTAATTGGTAAGTGGTTCGGAATATTTGGAACTTTTTATTACTTACAAAAAACAGGACGTTATCAGTTTGATAGACTACATAGGAATGCTCTTAAGAATTACGGTTTATATGGACCAATCATAAGAGAACAAATAGTTCCGGGAGAAAACATAGTTTGGCTAGGAGATCCAGATGACATTGCGAAGATGTTCCACACTGAAGGTAAATATCCCCACAGAAGAAGTCATCTTACATTAGAAAAATATAGATTAGACAGACCTCATATTTACAACTCAGGGGGTTTATTACCAACGTGAGTATTAATTTTGTCAATAAAGCAGCAAAAGTGTTTTTTATTTATTAGCAATGGTCCTGAATGGGCAAGAATACGAAAAGTTTTTCAAAAAGGCATTTCTGGTCCTTCTGAAGCTATAACTTTTATTAAAGACGCAGATGACATCATTGAAGAATGGATGGATGTTAGACTTGAGAAGATTTATAAAAATTCAAACGCTGATTTTCTCCCAGAACTATCAAGATTATTTTTAGAAAGTATGACATTTTTTTTATTTATATGTAATTGTGATTTATTTGTAGTAATGGGAGTAGCTGCTTTTGATATTCGATTTCAAAGTTTTTATGAAGAGGAAATTCATCCAAACTCAAAATCTGAAAGATTATTAGAATCTGCTTTTGTTACTAACAGTACAATTTTAAAAACTGATAATGGACCACAATTATGGAGAAAGTTTGAAACTCCAGCTTATAGGAAATTGCGAAAAGCACAAGAATTCATGGAGGGGTACTTTTAAAATAACGTCAACTTACTTTTAATAATATTGAAATTTCAGTGTTGCTATTGATTTGGTTGCAATGAAAATGTCTACTTTTAAAGAAAAGTCGGAAAAACCTCCGACATTATTAGAAAGGTACATAGCGACTTCGACTTTAGATTTTAAAGACATTATTGGAGTAGTTTGTGACTTTTTATTAGCGGGAATGGACACAGTAATTATATTTTTTACATCAAAACAAATACTTTTAATTTAATTTTTTTAGACTACTTATGCTTCAAGTTTTTTGTTATATCATTTAGCAACAAATCCTTCAGTTCAAGAGAAACTCCATAAGGAATCTTGTAATCTGCTCCCAAATATATACGATACTCTAACAGCAGAAGCTTATAAAAAAGCAGACTATGCGAAAAATGTTGTAAAAGAATCTTTAAGATTACGCCCAATTTCTATTGGTGTAGGACGAGTGTTAACTTCAGATGTTGTTTTCTCAGGGTACAGAGTACCAGCTGGGGTAAAATACTTTAAATATCAAAATGGTTATCAACTTTTTGTAGACTATTGTAGTGACTCTGAATCAAATTTTATGTCGATTGGAGAAATATTTTCCTGAACCAAATGCTTTCAAACCGGAAAGGTGGGTGAAAAATGATTCATCTTATAGACAAACTCATCCTTACCTTGTCATTCCTTTTGGACATGGTCAAAGATCATGCATTGCTAGAAGATTTGCTGAACAAAATATGGTGCTTTTAATTCTAAAGGTAATTTCCATTTATTCAAAGGAAAGAAAAACTGATGATTTTATTTTAGTTGGTGCGAAAATATAAATTTAGCTGGAATGGTTCTAACATTGACTCAAAATCATTGCTTATCAATAAACCCGATGGTCCAATTTTGTTGAAATGGGAGAAAAGAAGTTTAAATTGAAAATTTATTTTAAGTGTCTAGTCTTTAGTTTAAGTTTCTCAAATTTTGCTAGTGTAGGTCCGTCTGTAGGCAGAACTCTCAAGTGTCAAGGTCTCGAGGTTAAAACCCGAAATTCGAGGTAAAAAATTATATGAATTTTAACTGCATTGTTCCAAAATACACAGTTGTTGCATTTGCTATTGAATGTGCAACAAAATGAGTAAACTTCTGCGTTTTAGTTTGAAAAATATGAAACCTTATCACTTGTATTTTCGAATAACTGCACTGCCAATCTTGCAACTTATCGAGTGGACACAAAAATGTATTTTGATGTAAATTTTCAATCATATTTTTATTAGATTTTTTATACTTATGGTAACAAATGAATGAATCTATCTAAGACGAATAAATTAAACTCCAAAAATTGTAAAAAACCCGCTGCTGGTCCAATAGGAAAAATACCATGTGGTGTGGCTATGGGTGCTGTAGTGTCAGGGGTAGAACCTAATTGAATCTCAAATCGTATCGAATTAGGTATTTTGTTGGGTATATATAAAGAAAACGTGCCTTGTATAATAAAAAAGATTATGATTAGTTTATAAGCGATATTAGGATAATTGTAAACCTAGAAGAAACAAAATGAAAACAAATTATTAATATTTTATTACACTCACCATTTTAATCCACACTTGTTAAAAATACAAATAAAATAAAATTATATTTTGTAACTCAGACTGTTTTTGTACCCTATTATTTAGCCATTAGGAAATTGATGTCATCAAATGGAATGTAAACCAACATGTATTTATGTTAATTTGGAAATATTCTATTTGGAATTATCCGCAATAACATTTATTGCTTATGAAGTATTTTTTAGATGCTTTAATAAATTATAACTTAATAGATAAAGAAATACAATTATACTCTACTTTAACTAAAGGTTATCACAAAAAAGCAGGAGGATATGGTTTGGAATCTTCCACCGGCGAAACAATTTCAGCAATAGGAACTGGAACCGATTCAGGGACAGCTGCAGGATAGGGTTTTGAGATTTCTACGCTTCCTACAGAAACAACTGCAGGATAAGGTTTTGAATTTTCCACTAGTACCGGTTGAACTACATCCACAGCAGGAACTGACAACGGTTCAACAATTTCTACATGTTCAGAAGCAGGATATGCTTTTGAGATTTCTACTTTTAGAGGTTGAACAATTCCTACGGGCACAGCAGCAGGATATGGTTTTGAGTCTTCCACAGTAACCGATTGAATTATTCCTACCGCAGAAACCAGCGATGGTTCAACCACTTTGACGGGAATAGCATCAGGATATGGTTTTGAGATTTCTACACCTACAGGTTGAACAATTTCCACAGGAGTAGCAGCAGAATATGGTTTCAAATCTTCAACAATCACCGGTTGATTTATTTCCACAGCAGGAACAAGAGATGTTTCAATGGTTTCTACGGGAATATCAGAGGAATATGGTTTTGAGTCTTCAACAATAACTGAATGAATTACTCCTATAGCAGGAACCAGGGATGGTTCTACCACTTTGACTGGAACAGCTGCAGGATATGATTTTGGAATTTCTACATTTACAGACTGAACAATATCAACGGGAAAAGCAGCAGGATATGGTTTAGAGTTTTCTACAACCGGTTGAACTGCTCCAGCAGCAGGAACGGGGGACGGTTCAACAACTACTACAGGCTCAGCAGCGGGATATGGTTTGGAATCTTCTACAGTTACCGATTGGACTATTTCTACAGTAGGAACAGGGGACGGTTTCACAACTTCTACAAGAATAGCACCAGGATACGGTTTCAAGTCTTCTACTACCACAGGAGGGATAACTTCTGCAGTTACAGGCGCAGCATATGGTTTAAGGACTTCTATAGCAGGTGGGTAAGGCTTCAAAAATTCTGCTACAATATCAGACGGATAATTTTTAATTTCTGATATTATCGGACCTATAACTGGTTCCACTGCTTCTACTGGAATAACTTGTGGATATGGTTTAGGATCAGTAGCAATTAATTCTGATACGTCTAGTATCAAGTCATCTCTTTTGATGTCACTAGAATCTCTTAAAAAATTAAGAGGAACTGCTGATGAAAACTGTCCACTTTTTAAATCATCGATAGATTCAACAGGTGGGGGATAAGGAAGTAAAAGTGAACGTTTGTGAATTATTCCAGCGGAAACTAAATTTGCAATGTAAATAAATAAAAACAGTATTGCAGATTTTGTCACCTGAAACAATAGGTATGATGATAAGGATGTTTTATTATGAAAATCAGTAACTTACCATTTTGTTATCGTTTGTAAACAAAAAATGCAGATCGTTACATGTTTGTTGATGCGTTTTATACTTTCAGTAATACCTTAAGGGTGTTCAACGCTTTGTCATTGAAAAAAAATATTTAGAAAGTTAAATAGTGCTTAAAATAAAATTTGTTACAAATATTTTTAACACATTATTTTTCATATCGACTGATAAAATTAGGAAGCGTGTGGTTAATAAAATAATTTTTTGCACCTGGTTTATAAATGTCGACACTGAAATCTAAAAATAAACAACTTCAAGAACGCATAAATTGAATATTAAAGAAAACAAAATTGTTCTACTACTAAGTCTTGATACAAACACAAATGTATCTAATAAATATTTAATAATTCGAAAATTCTATATTTTTTAAATAATGGTCTTTTTTTATTAATTTTTATGTCTTTATGTTTTTAGTTCTGAATTTTTCTACGTTATTTGGAAAACTTGACAATAGTGAAAAGTATTTTAATTTCAAGAATTTGAATTACTCGAAGTTATTAAGTGATAATTGAAAATGGCGATATTGTTATTTTAATATGTATATTTTTTAGCCTGATGATGATGATTATATAAACCAAACGTTGCAACATTTGATTTATTGATACCTCTGAAGAAAGTTGTTCTGTTGTCGTCAATTTCATTACACTAAGTTTGACAATGTTATTTTATTTATACCAGCAAAATTTTGTGAACTATTTTTTTAAAGAATATTTAGGGAAAATTTTGAGCAGTCTTGGAAAAGACAACAAAATTTATGAACAAATGGCGCTGGTACTTTGTTTTGAAGATGAATGTATATCCAAAACTCTACTTATATACAGATTCATTCATGAAGACTAGCCTATTAACTGACCTTATTTTAAATGCAAGAATATGTATATTATTGCATTTTTCTGATAATGTTTAATTTGAGTTTAATAACATAATAACAACTTGAATTAACTAAAATCCATAGTTTTAGAGTATTTCACGTTTTTTTTTTTAACGTAGTGTTTAAGTAGGTAGTGCAACAGATGTTTAGTAAACTTTTGAACTATATTTTTTTATTTCAGATGAAAAGTATCATTTACCTATTACTCGGAAAAAATGGCCTACATTTTCTCTTTATAAACTGGCCATTTTTTGCTTTGATTTATTCCCATTACTAGTGTTTAAAAAATATATACAATTATTCAGATATTTTTCATTTAGTCACAAATAATTATAGCTTACACATCTTTATTTATTCATTCTTTTTTCTCATAAACAAAAACTAAATCCAACCAGTCCAGTTTTTTTAATTCAAAATGCCAAAACAAGTTCATACTTAACATTTTCTACGAAACATTTTTCCACAAAGAACTGATTATGTGTAAATTCCCATTTCACAGCCACAGTTACTATAATACGACTTTGAGTAGTAGTTTACGCAAACTTGCAAAATCCCCTCATTACGATCAAAGCAAACATAAATATACCTCCTGCTCGGTTCGTTTGTCACGCGCATGAAACCTTGAATCCTAATTCTGTTTTAACAGTAGTCAGAAACACCGCGAGTTTTGTATTCCACATGAGTCATAAATAAAACCAGAGTGGTAAAACCTCTGAAGCTGCGTTTACTGTAATTTTTTTAACATAACAGAATACAATTTCGATCAGTTCAGTGTTGACGACGGAAGAAGTGAGAGTGTTGTCATGTCGCACAGTCTTCATACTAGGTCACCGATAGCGCCTCGTAGAGTCCGAAGAGAAGATGCCACACCTATTACACCAGAAAGAGTTCCTCTAGTTCCGGTGAATAATCAAAACCCACCATTAGCTATAGCGGAAACCGATGAAGATACAAACGATGATAGGGAAGTAGTTAATTCACCGTATCCAGGAGTTGATGATGGATTTTTCAACACAGACACTGATAAAAATAAAGATAAACCTGACCCAGACAGTGAAGAAGTACCACACGATGGAGATATTCCTATAATAATCACAAGAGCTGGAGGTGATGGTGATAGTGAAAAACCAGATGAAGTTGATGGTGCGCGAAGGCCAGACTTAACACCTTCAAATACTCCTGGAAGATTTCCTTACGCTCCAGGTTTTGGAATCCACGATGTTGAATCAGGAAGCGCTGTACCAGATTTAGATTCCATACCTGATGTCAACGTTTATCAACATAAAAAAACTCTAGCTCAAGGAATGATGGATTTAGCTTTATTTTCCGCAAATGCTAATCAATTAAGATATGTTTTGGAAACGTTCAATACACATCCATATTATTATCCTAGTCTGGTTTTGATCTCATTAAGTTTACTCTGTCAAGTAAGTAGTATTTCATCAAGCATTGTCCATAAACATCGCCGCAGTTATCATGTTTTATTGATGTTAATTTGAAATTAAAAACATGTGTTTACAAAAGGTCAGCTCGAACTATATATAAAGGATTTCGCGGTCTTCATATTTTATGATAACATTATCTGTGTTCAAGCTAACAAATAAACATGCTTTGTTCGTTTGTTTCAGGTCGCTGTTGGAATTGGACTCATTTGGAATGCGACTTATAATGTTAAAAATGAAAGGGAAATTTGCATTGCAAACAAAATAAATAATTTCACTGTTATTGGTATATTTCTTGTAACTGTAATAAATGTTTTTATATCAGCGTTTGGCGTCGCTAACCCGCCAGCATCTGGTTAATGCTATTTTGATACTTCTCGACAAACTGTACTGAAGAATTCCTTGTGATACATCTACTATATAATGCAGATTATTGTTAGATTTTAAATATTTTTGTAATATCGTACATAAGTTATTTATTTTTTTTTGTTTTTCAATTTACATTTATTGTAAGTATGGACATATGATAAGTACTTATATTACTGAAATAAACATTTTTTCATAATTTTCTTTGTTCTATTCATAAATATAATATGCCTGCGGCATTTTTGCTTTTATAAAATATAAACTATAAACAGTAGATCTAATACAAAAAACATATTTAACGCCTTTTTGTTAAAAATAAAGCTTTTTGATGTTAATTAAATAGACAGAATTTGACTAATCATTTTTTAGCTATATATAGATAGTTAGCACCTTTGAAAGTTGCGTAAGCTTTGGCAATGATAAACCTTGAAGAGGTCAGTTAACTTATTACCTTCAAAAATAAATTATATAGAGTAGGAGATTCTTGGTAAACTAACAGATTGAAAAAAGTGAATATTTTCAAATAACTAATGCTTTTTAATTTGTTTTGACTGCAAAAATTTTATATCGCTTTACTTTGGTAATGTATTCAACGTATAGGTATGTCCGAAGACGAAAGGCATCTGTTTACAATTTAAAAAATATTAACAGCATATTTTTGAAAATTTTACAACTTATTTTTTATATGCTGATAAGTTTTAACAACTTTTGAACTTGAAAAAAATTGAACTCAACTTCTCAACTTTAAAGAACTATAGCTCCTAAACTAAGCATTGTTTTATTTAGGTAAGTTAAGTTTAATTGACATGAAATAAGTTCTAAAATTTGTCCCTTTTTTCTTTGAAGAGCGTTTCTGGACACATTTATATTTTGAAATTAGTTATTCAACCAGAAAATTATTATGAAACGTAATCAATTATTTTTCAATTTTCTTTTGTCTGCAGATGAAGTATAGTTCTTCTTAAGCTATTATAAGGTTCTGCAATTATATTTGGTTATTTAATAAACTAATTTCTTAATGAAAACGGTTAACAATCGAAATTATTTTTCTAGATTTATATTTTTTTTTCTTGAAAAGTCAGTTCAGGTTAACAGTGGAGTATGAGATGGGATACATTATTCCAAATTCTTTTTTAATTAAGTTTGTTCAATTTAAATTGAATTTACCGCCGATGTTAGCGCCTTCTATAGTTCTAATTTTGCACAATTTGACATGGCGACTGCATTTCAAATTTGACACCTTGTCAACTCAATAATGTTTACGTCAACGAGAAGTTATAAACGAATTTAATAATTTTAGGTAAAATGTTAGATATATTTGAGAAACTGAGGCGTCTTGATGCATATCCTAAAACTCTGGAAGATGTTCGGATCAAGACTTACGGAGGGGCTATTGGTAATACAATTTTTCATTTTGCAAAACATCAATATTGCAATATATTTTTTAGTGTCTATTATAAGTTTAATAATAATGGGTTTATTGTTTTGGATTGAATTAATCGATTATTTAACACCAAATGTATCCGAAGAATTATTTGTAGATACTTCTAGAAGTCCAACGATACAAATAAATTTAGATGTTATTGTACCTACAATCTCATGTGATTGTAAGTGGTTAGTGTTTATAACAAGAATAGTTTATGAGATTTGAGTATATTTCAGTCCTAGCTTTAGATGCAATGGACTCATCAGGTGAACAGCATTTACAAATAGATCATAATATTTATAAAAGGAGATTAGATGGTAAGGGACAACCTATTGAAGAACCGAAAAAAGAGGATATAACAATCAGAAATAAAAACAACACTGAAGTATGATAATTATATTGGAAAATTCGATGATTTTTTTTTTGCTTTATAGGTTGCTGCTGCAAATAAAACTGAATGCGGAAGTTGTTATGGTGCTTCCTTTGATCCTAAAAGATGCTGTAACACTTGTGAAGATGTAAGAGAAGCCTACAGAGAAAGAAGATGGGCTTTTCCTGACAACCCAGAAAACATCACACAATGTAAAGAAGAAAGATTCAGTGAAAAACTTAAAACTGCATTTACACAAGGCTGCCAAGTTTATGGTTCTCTTGTAGTTAATAGAGTTAGTGGTAGTTTTCACATAGCTCCAGGGAAAAGTTTCAGTATTAATCATGTCCATGTGCATGATGTTCAACCATTTTCTTCAACAGAATTTAACACCACACACAAGATAAGACACTTATCATTTGGCACCAGTATTGATAGTGCCACTCACAATCCTCTAAAGGACACTATTGGGCTAGCTGAAGAAGGTGAGTTTTATTCGAAATTTTTTATTGTAAAACAACTAGCGTAATAAATATACATAACTATCATTTAGCAAGACTTAAGTAAACACGTGGATTTTGTGCTTCGCATGCTAACATCTTAAACCAGATCCGATTGCTAGGAATGTTCCAAAAGATCCTCCTCCTTGCAACATTACTTTTCCAACTGTGTTGACTAGTTCCTTGCCTCTCAAACCACCTCTGTAAATCAATGAATTTGTAATAATGAAATATGTCATATATTCATACCTCAATGCTGAGAATCCTCCAAATAATGCACCGCTAGCCATACCCACACAAAAACCTAGGAAAAATCCCATCTTCATTTTATCAAAACAAGAAGGACCTTGTTGATAAATACCTCCGGGAACGGCTGGCATTTTAACTGTAAATACACTTTCAATAATTTTTTTTTATAATTTAAACTATCCTAACTAAACCTTTTTATGTGTTTTTCTCCTGTTTAAAGATTGTTGGGATTTTTGAGAAGTGTTACATCAAATTTTTGCTTCTCACACTATCCAATTTTGTCATCTGTCATTTTAAGATGGTTGGGAAGTGGATAAAGTTACTGTTACCAAGCGCGCGATATTTAAATTGATTTAATTTTAGGTGCAACTATGTTCCAATATCACATCAAAATTGTTCCAACGGCTTATGTGAAAAAAGATGGAGAAATAATAAATTCCAATCAATTTTCTGTGACAAAACATAGGAAAGTGATTTCTATAATGAGTGGCGAATCTGGCATGCCTGGAATATTTTTTCAGTATGAACTCTCACCACTTATGGTCAAATTTACTGAAAAAAGTAGATCGTTTGGTCATTTTTTGACGAACGTTTGTGCAATAATTGGAGGTGTTTACACTGTGGCTGGGTTAATAGACACATTGTTGTATCATTCAGTAAAACTTATACAAAAGAAAATAGAATTAGGAAAATTAAATTAACTGCATTTCTTGTAATATTTTTTATTTTGAGAAAAAAACAAGTTTGATACAATATGTACAATAATTTGAAAATAAATGACAGTACAAAATTAATCTAGTTTTTATCTATAATGATTTTAAGAAGACATTAAAAGCATTGATTGAAGATCCGGCAACTTCAGTTGCAAAATGAGAATCGGATCCGGAAACAAGCGTTACTAAAGAAATATAGTGTGGTTTTTTGGGGTCGAATTGTACCTTTCCTAGTTTTTGGAGGAACTGGTATCTTTGCTTTATTCTAAATTCTCTACACGTTAGAATTTGGGGTGTTTTTGCTATCGTTTCTAAAGGTATTTTCATTTCTTTATGGATGTATTCAAAAGTTTTCAAAATTCTGTGTTGATCTGGAACAAACACTTATAAGATGTGAAACTTAAAATTTTGTTCACATTACTGTTCATAAAAAGCTTTGGTGTTTGGAGTATAATTTGTTTCATTTCATATTCAGTGAAACCCATTTCTTCTTTGATAACAAACCTATTCAGTTTGACTTTGGATAAATCGTATGTAATCAATTTAGGGCTTTTTGTTGCAAGACTTCTCACTTCATTACCTTTCAGTGAAAAATTTTTTTGGAAGAAACCCAGTTTTGTATCAATATCCTGAGTACTAAAAAATACATAAATTACAATAATTTAATTATTCCAAATTACCTAAAACTAAGCCACATAGGATTAGTCTGAACTATCCTAAGAATCATTTCGTCTGAGAATCTTTTCGATTTTAAGTAATTTATTCGAACTTGTAGATTATCTAAATCTTCTTTGAATATAAAAGGATTCTTTTCGATCAATTTTCCCATGTCTTCAGTCTGTAATCCTAAGTCACTCAGAAATATAATATAATTTTTTATGTCCCTCTCAAAGTCTAGTTGCAAAATGAAAGATGGGACTTCTGCTTTCTTCTCCCATTTATAAAGATGTACACCTAATTTCACCAACTGCTGTAAGGTATGTGATTTATTCACATAAGCTGCGAAATTGAAACTTGGTCTTAAATATGGAGCTACATGCGATATATTCTCTTGACATTTTTCTAAAATTGAAGATTCTGGATTTGTACAATTAAAACCATCGTCACTTTCAATTATTCGAGTGTCTATAGATTCATATTTATTTGCTAGTGTAATTTTATCATCTAATTTCGCATTTGTAGCAGCTGATAATTGACGAAAAGCTAACACCAAACGATAACTATATGTCTTAACTTTGTTTCTAATCATTTTTTCAATAATTCTATCAATTTATAGTATTATTAACATTTGTTTTGAATAATTTATTTTATGAACATAACCTAAAAATCTTTGCTGTCAAAAATATGAATTCTGTTAACATTTAACGTTGACTGACAGCACCGCGAAATTCAAATTATGATGTGTCTAAAATTACAACTACTTATCAATAGCTTGGATTTTTTCAATTTTGGAAAATAACTTAAATAACAGTTTAAGGCGTAAAACTACATTTGACGGTTGCCATAAAGCACTTACAAATAATATTTCATCCTGATTATAATAATTTATGATAGTGGAAAATCTCAGCTATTAGGTAGTCAGTGATAATTTTTCCCATAGGAAAAACAACCACAAAAAACCACAAAGTTACTTAACTGGTTAAGACCTTCAAAATTTTTTTTTTTATGAAATTATACTTTAACGTAACAGGTGCTGGCTTAAATTAAGACACTTATTAGTTCTTACTAAATAAAGATTTTCGACTCAAGACTTACCTACACTAACATCTCAACAAAACTAATCTTTTAGATTCATTTTCCAAGGATGTTTTACTTTAATCGAATGTATATGGAGCATTTTTCACATTTTTATAAGACTTTATTTTCTTTATTAGCTTCTAATAACTAATTCAATTCCCCTTTAAATCTTTTGTCACTGAAGTTTGAACTGAAAGTGAAAAAAGTATTATGAAGTTTATAGAGTTAGAAATTCGGTAAAGTGTAATAGATAAGTAGTTTATTACCTACACTCGGATAACGCCTAGAAAGTTTATTCGATTGGATAATAAAAGTTTTACTACGCTTGCCTGATTTACATGTATAATATTCAACTTTTTATTGATAATAGCTGGGAATAGACGGAGCGATTTGCGTGCGGATTTGCATGCGGCGAGCAGGACCGACAAGTATACACTTACACTCGTACGTTTAGTGGTTGTCCAGCGTGCCGTACCACGAGCAATGCTTGCTCGTATCGAGTCAATAGCAAATAAAGGCACATACAATTCCGTCAAAAAAAACTCGTCATGACACTGTAGGTACACAAATACATTATTCTCGAAAGTGGCAAAATAATACTTCAAATGTGACTTCTTGAGCTGTAACTTCTAGACAGTCCACTTGAAATTTGATCCGAAACCCGTTGAAAATTTCGACAAGCCACGAACCAGGCAAATCCGTCATGCAAATCGCTCAAGTTCCCTATAAACACAACGATTTGTATGGCATGCTAGAAATTGACAAGCAATTCGTACGATTTGCGTGTGCGTTTGTGAGGTCGGCCCAACAATCCACGAGCCACGCAAATGTGCCGTGTTTGCTCGCCACATGCAAATCTGCTCGCAAATCGTTTCTTCTTTCGTAAAATTTCTTTTCGGCAAATATCTAATTCTTCTCTTACAATAAGTTAATCAAGCTGGTATAAACTGATTTATTTTTGAAATATCTATTATAATAAGCTACTTCCATAATAAATATTTTTTTCTTAATTCAATTTTTTCAAAATTTCACTTTTAGTCACAAAAAAATTGAGATGAGGGGTGTTTCTGATAATATTTGAATACAAGACATTTTCCAACATCAAATTAATATAAGACTATAGGGAAACTGTCAGAAACGATACTAAATAAGTAGGTTTCAGTTTTCAGATCTTTTCTGAACATTCACCAGTTACAAGAAACTGTTTTCAGATATTGCCTTAAAACTAAATGTTATTGGATCAAAGCCTGTTTTGACAGGTTTTTCATAATCTTGAATGATTTTAATACTGGAAAATATCATATATATTCAAACCTTTTCAAAAGAACTTTAAAATTATTAGAACTTTGCACCACTCATATCAATTTCTACTATGACGAGATTTTAATTTTTAAAATTATGAAAAAAGAAAGTTTATTATGGAAAAGGTTTGGAACCTTGAATATTCCAAAAATAAATTATTTTATACTAGTTGTGTGCACTTTGAATTCGTAAAAAAGAATTATTTAACAAAAGTTCCTAAAATGTCAATTTCACGATAGGTTCTTCAAATTTTGTACACATATAAAATTGCATCACAAACAAATTTTTCAAATAAAATTTTCTCAAGTTCATCCGAGAACTGCTATTTCCAGCTATTCTCTGCAAAAAATGTTAATTTTGCCAACAAACTAACTAACTCTTAATCATGTTTGTTGTTGTCATTTTTCCTCTAATTTAAAGCAATAACTGATCCCTTTATCAAATTTTAGCTAAACCTTATAATAAAAAATTTTCCCATATAGATTCGACTTTAATGGTGACACTGTATATATACAGAGTGTCCCACCACAGCGTAATTCTTCCATAGCGTAATAACAGTTGGGAATATGAAAATTTGTTCTGGACAAAAGTTGTTTGAATCTTTCTTGGGGTTGTTTTAAAAATATTTTTAAAAATGGCGCACATCCGGTTATACCGGAAATTGACACTAACTTCGTTATTTTAAATACAACACCCTATATATTTTCACATTTTTGGATTCCTTGTTTAATTTAAGCATCACTTTCTGTACCATATGTGACACTTTGAGTGAACCATTTTCAAGTAAATCAAGATTTAAAGGAAAAATATAGCTGATCAGTGATCACCATTATTCTAAATATCTGGAACACAAACGTATTTAGAGAGGGGCGGTTTTATACCTTTATTTAAGGCACAACAGTCTATCTCTTAGACCTGATCATCTTATCAAATTTGATAAACTCTCTTTTGATGGGAGCCTTAAACATGAGGAAGTTCAAACCTGAATAACTCGATTTTTTTAAATGAAACGCTATACTTTTTAATGTGCAACCAAATAGAACTTAAAATCATCTTTCGATTGATGTGAGGTTGTACCCACTTACTGCCAACAGTTTTTGGAAAAAAGACATTTTTTTGAATTTTGCAAAAATCTACATCATCAATTTAGCCTTGATTGTTATTATTGATATAAACATGTTTAAAAAAAGTACTAGACTTTAAGTAAAAAATAATTAGTAAATATGATAAATGTTTTCTGAAAATTTGAACAAAATTTCTTTCTGACATTATGAATTTATGCGAAATTTTTCTCAAATGAAAAACTTCCATGGGAAATTTCTGTAAGAAGAACAATATCAAAATCAGCTATTTATTCACCATTTTTGAATAAAGGCTGAGACGGATTTGTGATAATAGAAGAAAATACTGTTGATTAGAAGTTATTTCCCAGAGATGGAAAAACTCCGATCTCTAGATTTCTCCATTTATTGTGCATAGTTTTGATTTGTCTTGATGTTATCTTATAAACAATAGAATTTAAGGTTCATTTATGCTCTTCTTTTGGTGCAATCTTGATAAATAATAGTTAGTACCCACCAAGGCTAATGTGACCATTTAGTTTTTTACAAGTTTCAAAAAACTTTTTTTTTTCAAAAACTGTAAGTGGGTACAACCTTACATCAATCAAAACGTAATTTCAAGTACTATGAGAAAAATACTGAGAGAGAAGTACCACAAAAAATATAGCGTTCCATTTAAGAAAATTGAGTTATCTGGGTTAGAAGATCTTCATGTTCAAGAAAAGAGAGTTTTCCAAATTTGATAAGATCTCTGTAAGTGCTTTTGTGTTCGAGGTATTTAGAATATTGGCGATCTCTGCACATCCATATTTTTTCTTTAAATCTTAATTTTCTTGGAAATGGTTCACTCAAAGTGTCACATATGGTACATAAAGTGATGCTTAAATTAAACAAGGAATCCAAAAATCTAAAAATATATAGTGTGTTGCATTCAAAATAACGAAGTTAGTGTCAATTTCCGGTATAATCGAAAGTGCGCAATTTTAAAAAATATTTTTAAAACAACCCTAAGAAAGATTCATACAACTTTTGTTCAAAACAAATTTTCATATTCCCAACAGTTATTACGCTATGGAAGAATTACGCTGTGGTGGGACAGCCTGCATGTATACAGAGTAAGCGAGTAAGCAAAGTTCATTATTGGTCTTTAAATGTAAATATACTGTAAAATTTTATTAACAAAATTTGTAGATAATAATTCTCTGCTTCAACGAAAATTATTTCCAAATATAAAGAATGCCTCATAAACAAGTTCTAGTTTTTATACGTGGCTTAACATTGTGAGAATGGACAATTTAGAAGTGTAAAAATTGTTTGTATTAAATTTTTATGTAATTTTTTGTTATGCTTGAAATATCATTTTAATATTATTTTACTACTAAGCAAGAAAGAAAATAGAAAATTCACTATTAGACTGACTAATATCAGTATGTTAGAGAAAGAATTCCAAACAATAAAATATTTTTTAAATTTGATTTTTAAATAATTATATGAAAACAATATATTAAACCACAGTTATGTCAGTTTTTTGTAAATGAGTTGTTCTTTTAAGAATACATAGGTAAGAGCTTTAGGCATTTGTAACAAAATAAATCAACTTCTTGGATACTTTTTATTCGTGATGAAATCACATTAGAAAACTCGTCATTCACAGCTCAGAGCCGAAAGCGGCTTAATCTATAAAGCTTTCATCTTTGTTTTCTCATCTTTTTCTTCCGGAATGCGTTTTTCTTGGACGCTTTGAATGTGAATGCATCGTTCGCACGTGACCATCTCTCAAATGGAGACATCAGCTCTTGTAACATTAGCGAAGAAGAACGATGAGTGCGATGGCAATCACGAAACACGTCGATGATCAGTTGTTCCATGTTTTCCGGTCGCAGTGGCGTACCTTTTCGTACCTGGTGGGATAATGAGTCGGTCATGCGGGCCCGGACGCGCACCGGAGCGGAACCGCGGAGGGCAGCGGGGAGATGTTACGGACTGACAACTCCAAGCGCGTTTCCCGGACGCTCGTCGACTGAAGCGGAACGACTGCATCTTACACGGCCATTGCCAAGAACTTCTGCTATTGTAGCCGACGGAAAACATGAACCAAACTACAGCAGATGCTTTGCGTGGCTCTTGAGATCCTTTCTATCAACAACTCGTGATTGCGCGATTTTACTTCTTCACTATCTGGAACAAAGAGGCATTGTTGAACTCATGACGAAATAACGATGCGACCAGTCGTGTTGGATGGAATAGCGAACAGCGGTATTTCTGGACTTACATTCGAAGAATACTTTGCTAATGATGAAATCGATTGATATCTACATGATCAACGGTATTTGGATACTTTTGGTGTGGAGGAGTGTACTTTTAAATACCTACACATTCTAAATTCCACATTTCTATATAATTCAGCTGTATATAATATTCTGGGTTTAACGTTTATTACATCAACCTAGGTTTCTTTTGTCTGCTTGATGGATGAAGTAATGATTCATTATTGTAGGCGCTGTTGCACAAACTTACCAAATTCGTGAAAGTGTACAAATATAGAGCGATTAAATATAATTGGACACAGAAGACCAAATCCTTAATTTTATAAGCACAGACAGTTTTTCAAAACATTAAAGAACATGTTTTTTAGCATTTTTTTCACTTTAAGCACATAATTTAGATGCAAATCAGAAATAAATCATTGAAATAAGCCTTTCAAGAAACATTTCATAGCAAATTAGGGTTATCAGTTTTGTGAAAAATGATGGATCGCTGTTGTATTGATTCACACAGTTTCGATCCACAAAGCTGTCAATTTTTTTTTGGAACCAAATTTACATTCAATGAAATTTTATTTGAACATGTTAACATCATTATTCAAATCTAAATTATCAAAAATGATGCGAACATAGCTTGACCTAAGTTGATAGGTTCGAACTTTTCCTTAGGAACAAAAAATTACAGACTATTTAGATTAGTGTAAATTGTTCAAAACAATCACAGAACAAATTAAGCATAAAGTATAGTTACTCTGGAGCAAGGTTTTTTGCAAATTATTTATTATTACTTTTATCTACCGTTTTTAGAAAAAAAATTAAACTGTTAGCTAGATAAATAAATCTACATTAATAATCAACGTTCACTCAAATAACTTAGTTTAAATGGTTGGATTTTTAAGAATAATCCAATGGAATGTGAAGCTTTATCATAAAGTTCACTTTTTGAACAAGAATTTATTCATTCAACTTTGCTACAGCTGTTACATTATTATTCGAACAATGATCATAAAATTTCCTCACGTCTGATTTCAAAGAATTTTATATATTATTATACCCGAGATCTTTCAAGATAATTATTTCCATTCAAAATTGAAATGTGTAAAATTATTCAATTTTGAAATAATTTATATTTTACATTAATAAAAAGTGTTAACATATTGAATCAAAATTATATATTTTCAGAGAGATCTGTTGAAAAGTTGTGCCCAAATTTACATGGTTGTGTATGAGTTGTCAGTACCGTATTTGGCCTCCACGCTGACTTGCAATCCCTTGTGATGTAATGTTCTAACATTAATTATTTTAAAGCGTAACATTATTCAACATTTAATTAATGTGTTTGCGTAACTAATACCCTTATAATAATGTTTAAAATGATAATTTCTGGATGAGTTTTTAACCCTCAAAAAGATGGTACTAATGGGTGCGGGTACACTTTTCCCCTTTGTGATAAAAATATAACGATCGCCTGCGATTACTTTGGTCAATATAGCATGCGGGTGCAAAACTAACAGTAAATAAGAAGTTTTGTGTTTCATTGTGTCTAGGATATAAAAAGCTAGTAAATAACAATAGATAAGAAAGTGCTATAAGCTTACGTCAACATTGACGATAAAGGAAATGGTCAATTTGAGTTAAATCTGACTATCGAATTGTCGCAATATTGTTCAATATTTAAGTTTGAAGAATAGAATCTAAGATGGAAGTGAAATAGATTATTTATGTAAATGAATAATTAAATTGCTTATTAAATATAATTTTAGGGACTTGGTATAGAAAAAAATCCGAATTTTAATTGGGAATCTGGCTAATTAGTGAGACTGTTGGAATCATGAGAACCAATCTTTCTATTACATTGTATTCTATGCAATTTCAGTCTGAGAAAATCTATAGAAATAAGTTTTTCGCCGGAAATGTCGATTATATGAAAATAGGAAAAAAATAGATTTTGTCTTTGTCGACGAATTTTGATGATCATAATAATAGGTTTGTTGTGTATAGGCATCATTTGTGGACTCCAATTATATCACGTCCAAGGTCGAAGCAGTGAATATTTTTGTTATTATTTATATATTTAATTTTGGATGATGGTGTGCAAATATTCCTAAGGATTAAACTCTTAATTAAGATATATTTTCCCATACAAAGAATGAATAATAGATTTTGCTATGTGAAGTGAAAATTCTCATCAGTACCACCTCTTCCTATTGTTTTTGACAGAATATTTACAGTTGTTTGAAAAAAATGGACATATTTTTATGTCGTTACAAGATAATGATATATAATCTACACTCGAGTTACATAATTCCACTGTAATGAAAGGAAATATTATTGTTTATTTTTGACGAAATAGAATTGAATAAAAATATGTAATCACGGGTGCTATTAATATAGTATTACATAGACTACTTTTTGAGATGTTATAAGAAGGAAATGAAGAAGAGTAACAAGTTCTGTTGGTTTTTAAATATGTTGACCTGAATTGCAAGTGGTGGAATTTAATCGGTCATTGATTGTTACAATTTCCTTTCAACTAGCTTTGTCTTAGGACAAAGAGTGGATCTGCGGTGGTACTTTCGCGTCGTAGAAGATGGCAAAAGTGTAATTGTTGGCAATAGTAGTACCTGTTGGTCCCGTTAGTTTAATAGCATGTTGGCGAGTAGAAGAATGCCAGCATCGTCCAACTGACGCTGAAGAGATTCCACCGTTGTTAATGGCTTTAGTACTTCTGCAGATGGCCACAGCACGTACACTCACCACATTTCCTAGAACTAAACGGCAACAACATATTCTGACGTCAGATAATGATTTGCATTACCGCACAGGTGTTTCGGATGTTTGGTGGCGGCTTGACACACGATGGGGGCGGACAAGGGCTCTGGGGATGGCACTCAAAGTCCACGGGTGTGCGAAGAACCCCGTGAATTCTTCCAGTGCCATTCGCAGGCCTATGCTAGAGGCAACACTCGACAGGTAAACGTGTCTACACAATAACGCGGACTGACTCACACTGACTGTTGTGGCCAGTGTGCGAGCGACAGGTAGGTTGCCCCTGCCCCTCACCTGGGAGGACATTGCACCTGTAACTCCTCTGGTTGGTACCGTGACACTCTCTGTTGATGGGTTATTAGTCATCCATTCGTTGCTGGTAGCTTGCGACAAGTCGCATGGAACACTACCAACGAAGGCTTCCAATCACAAGCAAAAAACCACCAACTGATACATCAAGATCATTCTATAACACTTAGATACACCACATAACACTTGAGCCGGAAAAACTACATTCAAGCGATCTACTCACTGCTTATGAAAAAATCAAATAATTTGATGGTATGGTCCAATGGTCTCAAGATGATGTCCATGGAAAGAATACTAAAAATTAAAGACTGGTTGCACAAACGCAGATCAATATAAATCTGGCTCAAATCTATATCGAAAGTGCGATTTGGGTTTGAACCAGCAGACATCAAATAGAAAACTCTTCATTTTGATTCATGATCTTTTTATAAAATGACAACTGTACATGCATTTCTTTGACATATAAACGTTTTTTAATAGCGGTTGGATCTCATTATAGCCCAGCGAGCTACAAGAAATCTGATGTATCTAAATTGTTTGAAGACATAATGAAAAATTTATTTATGAAATGAATGAGCTTTTCAAATTATGAGAGTTGAGCTTCCAGAGCTTTTTGTGTTTGGGAAAATTTCTGTTTGTTAGTTAATTTCTATACAGGTGGGCAAATATTCGCGACCCAGTTGAAAATCCTGATAAGAGTAGAGGAGCTCCACTCCAGGTGGATATTTATAATTTTACCGATGCAGAAATATATCAAATTTTAGTTTGAGACAAAAATCTTTAGACCTAAAAAACTCCTTTCTTTTTGAAAGCTGGAATCAGGAATGGCTCTGCCAGAAGGCACCAAAGCGACTTTTAAATTTAAGTCTGACATTGACTTGTTTTAATATTTTTAGAGACAATGGATTTAAAAAACTGGTAACTTAGCAGCATGAATCTGGAGAATAGACCTGAAAGGTCTGAAATGTTCTAATTGGTTGATTTAAATATTTCTTTTCTTGAACAAGTTTTCAACCACGAAAATTGTTCCTCGAGATTTTTTATTAGTGGATCATGGCGATTTTCTCTGGGTCCCAAATATTGGCCCACTCGATATATGGAAAAATTTAAATTGTTTTAGATTAACCGCGTTAATTACGAGAAAAGTGTTGATGATTTATACACTCTTGAAAGGGCGAGTTCTGGAAAAAAGTATCATTCACACCGTGATGATCTAAAACAGCGTGCAAATATAATTCATAACTAGAAATTTATGGATGAGTATTTCTTTAGTGTTCCTTTTTTTTAATAAATCTTTGCTCTTCACCCCCTTGAAAAAAACCTCAAGAAGTGTTTTGACTGATGTTTTTTTTTTCGAAAAATAAGGAATGCATATCAAGTGATTTTTAATTTAAAATTTATGATTAAAATATTTGTTTTTGTTTGTGGGAGAGCCTGTTTATTTTGTGAAGATTAGCATCTGAACTGTGTAAGTTTATAATTTCCGGACACATAAACATTAGTTTTGCCCACTGCTAGAAAGCTAACTTTTTGAGTTTCTGACTGAAACGTCGTATTTTTTTTTTTCAATGGTGATAAACATGCAAAAAACTCTTTTAACTACAAACTCTTATATTGCTTTTACAAATCGAATCCTTTTTTTGTTTATTGCCACTTTAAAGCTCGCTGAACATTTTTATCAACATTAAACTGTGACCGTTTGATCAGTTTCTTTGATTCTTTTTTTGAAAGCGAATAACTTTCCCGTAGTTTTCCAAATCAACTTTAGAATTACCATTTAATACAATAGTGGATACTAGACAAGTAAGTAATCAAAATATTAAGTATATAAAAATTAATGGAAGAATACTTCTGTTATTTACCCATTTATCTAAAACCAGGCTTATCCATCTTATTTTTCAGTTGTTAGATATATTCAGGTGTTTTAGTATTTATCTAAATTTTGATTTATGCACTTAAATTTTGTAATATTATTTTGTATAAAAGCTTTTTATAAATGAGAAATTACTGATTTTTTTGTAGAAAATTGCTATATTTAAGAAGTTCAGCACATTAGAAAGGTGTACTAATATAGAGTTTTTATTCAACAACTGGAGAATGGTTCTGGGAAAAAATTACTATAATTGATATGTGGAGTAATTACATCTGTAAAGACTTACGCTATGTATCATACTCAACATTACATCATTTTCTAAAAAAAAAATAAACAAACTGCAAATTTGCGATTTAATATTTAAAAAAAATTCTCTTGATTTTTTTTAAATTTTTATAGTATTTTTTTATTGATTTTGGATCATTCAAAATAAAAATAATTAATAATAAAATAATTGTAAAATTTACTATTTGTTTTCGCAGTTTTTAACTTTTTTCCGATACATTTAACTATGGCAATATAAATCTATCTATTCTAAATTAAACAGTTTTTGTTATGTTTAAAAACCCAAATTGTAGAAATTGTGTTACTGATATTCATGAATTTTCTCTACCAATCCTTTGCAAAAGCAAAGTGGGAATTTTATGTTTCCGAATCTGTTGAGTAAATGACTATCCTATATGCAACTGCAAAAAGTTTTATTTCACACTATAGATTTTCCAAATGTACAAAAACGTCAACTATTGAGTGTATCGGAATTTTATGTACAATTCAATTTTTGCATTTCTCTAGTAAAATAAGCAAAATATTTTGACATGCATTATTTACGTAAATGTCGTTTTTGTGATATTTTCTAACTTATTATAGCATTTTAAAAGTTGAAAGACAAAGTAACGTTCATATATTTCAGACAATTTAATAAAAAAATGTAGCACGTTAAATCGGTTGTAAGAAACATATATGTATATATATTTTTCAGTCTACAGAATATTTATTTCTTTATAAGGTGAGTGAATTTATGACAGTCATTGTAGTTATTTATATTATTGTTTATAAATCCAATTTTAACAATGCCAGAACATTTAAAGAAGACACTAATGGACTGATGTGGTATTACTTAGTGAATCTTTATGTTCCCTTCCATGAACACTACAATTGCTACGTGCTTGTTTGAGCTTTTGTCCAAAGAATGCCACGCTGTGTAAGCTGAATGGAAATGATGCAAACAGAGGCAAAGTAATGGAGTTCTGGATGACAGATGATGAGCGTATGCTTTCTGCTTTTAGAATATACGAAGTTACAAGGCGTAACAGTAATGTTTGATAATTAACAAAGATTACCACAACTATGATTAAAAATACACCAATTATTTTTTGATTATGTCGAAGATTATATTATGGAAAAAGATTTAAAAATTGAAGATTCACTTTTAGTTTATCTGTTTCCAATAAATTCGATTGGAATAGAATAGACTTATCCAAGCGTAAAAATTCAAAACAGTTCAACAAATTCTGGTGGTTTGTTATGTGTATTTAGCCAACCTGAAATAAAATATAACTGTATTGAGTTATTTTTGATGGCTAGCTTGCGGAAAAGTTTTTATGAGATTGTCCATAAATTGAAATTAAGTTTCATCAGTCATTGGAACAATGAATAAAATTATCATTGATCAAAATCAAAAAATTAAAAATAAATCTTATATAAAATTAAGTATTTTTCCAATACTCCGACTGGTTTATCTGAGAGTCTTCAGTTAATTAGCCTTTATTCCTTCCAGAGTTAAGTCTGAACATATCCGGAAGTGCCTATTTACAGAAAGCTGTTAGAATTAATAACCTACCCAATTACTTAATTGGTAGTGAATTTTTAATCATGTAACTAAGTAAATATGATAAGTTTAATTAAATTAAGGATAAGCGTCTACAAGAAGTCAGTCTTCTTACTGGACAAGTATATACTTCTGTGTTGCGGCACTATTGAAGAGAAACAGGTTTTTTTATTGTAACATTATTATATTATGTGCAGATGAAAGGCCATTATTCTCTTGGGAATGAGAAGGTTTCCTTTCTGTGGTAGCATCTTCGGAGTACTGCAACTTTGCTATGGGAAAGAAACATTAATATAAATACTCGGATATTCACGCTTTTTTCATTTTGCTATAATTTATGCTTATACATACGATGCTATTGTAAATAAAATTGCAAATCAGATGGAAATGACGATGGGTAATACCGGAAAGGGAGATAAACAAGTGCAAGACCATTTTAATTAAGGTTTGCTGATAATGGAATTTTTTAATTTTTGCTTTGTTGAAGATGAGCTATAACTACCTTATATGAAGATATTTATATTCTGAATAATAAATAGACATTTTTTATTTTCCAAGAATTTTTGTTCTTCCTGTTGTTATACCTTCATTAAAATTGCATGTTTGTTAGTGATAAAATCTTAATCTAATGTTAGCATCAAGATTATGATCTAATCAAAATACCTTTATAGGACAAATGAATTAAGTTCCTTTATTTATTATACCTGTGTTTTATCAAGCGTATAAGGTACACAGAAATTTTATTGAGTGTTAAATACATTTCATACGTCATCGAAACACAAATGCAAGAATAGATTATTCTGTAACAAGTGTGTGCAGCTGATTCTTTGACATGTGAGTGTAAAAAAAATTGCAATAAATTATTATTACAACCGGATTTGTTTGGTTAATTACGGGCGGCGTTAGTGCTTGATATAAACTTTATAAATAATTACAAATTGCAGATAATGTACGATAATGAAGGCAAATTGTAAAAATATATTGGACATTTCGAAACACTGAATTAACTGTTTACCGAAAGAGCTAGCCCATAATGTGTGTACAACTCAAAAAAAGGAAAGCTTTTCAAAAAACGTTGGCGAATACTGTGTGATGGAGGTAGTAGTTTTCTTTTTTGTATGAAGTATTTACTGTCAATCTTTGTAGATCGCAGTAATTATGAGCGTTGTTGGAAGATGCCGATATAACGAGTTGCAAAAAATAAATAGTCATCTTTGTATCTTTCTACACTAGAATTGAAATGAAATGTTGTACCCTGTTTCATAGTGAAGTTTTTGTTGATTGTATGAATAAAGTATTGAAATTGATAACTTACATGTGTCTTACGAGATTCATTATATAATAGAAATCAAAGTAATGAATCATGCTTTTATGATAATGAAATAAATAATCGTTTCTTTGGGAAGAAATAACACTGTGTTTTTGTAGCCAGTCAACAAAAGCATAGTGAAATTTATACCTAATTGAAAAAATGTTAAAAAGTAGGTAAAGCATTCTATCAAAACTTATGATTTCAAACTAGAAAAAGATATTGTTAGTTGCATTTGTATAAATGACAAAAAAATAAATAGTACATAGAAGCAAAGTTTTTCTTCTAGGAGTATTATCAAATCAAAAAATAATTAGCAAATAGGAGATAAACGTTGATTGACATCTGATTGACTTGAAGGAGCAAAACCATAGTTGAAATTCAATAGAATTTGGTTAGTTTATTAGAAACCACACAAAAAATTGAGAAATTATCATAAGTAATTCAACAAGTGGTTATCCATTTGATAACCAAGAGTTTTATTTGGCCATACAGCTCAATGAACAAAGAATGGTGAATCTTTATACAAGACATTTTTAACGGAAATACTACTAATGAAAGCTGTCGCTTGATAATACAAACATAATTGGCCCATTTTTTTTTAAGAAGTGGATCTGATACTTTAATCTTTCTTCAAAAACACCATTTTATCTCTGCGCTATTCTAATAGACTAATTTTTTTTAGTGATCTAGTCAGTTTTAGTAAAATCTAATTAGCTCTAGAGATGGCATTGAATGTCTTATTACTTCAAGTCAAAAATCATGCAACTGCTACAAAAAACAGTCTAAAATACTCTTGAAAATGAGCACATTTTGAAAACACAGACTGGTGAATACTTTTTTCCCGGAAGTACATGTTCCTCTACATGGTGATTTTGTCAAAACTTCCCATTCAAGAAAACTCAAAAATTTTTAATAGCGCTTGTAAAAATTCTAAAAAAGAAAGTTATTAAATACGGATTTCTTCTTATTCTTTTAATATTTGCAACACTTGAATTGGTAAAATGGCAATTTGTAAGCCACATCTTATTATTATTAAGTCGAATCATTTCTAAAATGAGCAGAAAGGCGAAAGTTTTTTGCGAAATTTCGCGTACTCGTGTGACTACAGTTGATGATTACAGTTCGCAAAATATCATTTTGAAGGTAATGAGTTCAAAATAGTCATTTTTGTATTAAGTGCGCGAAGTGAGTGTTTTTTTAATGGCGCGTGATATTGAAAAGACAATCGAACGCGCCATTAAAACACGAATCTCGCCACGAAATTACAAACAATATTTTTTATACAACGTCTAAAAAAGAAACTTAGTTATTTAAATATTTTAGAAGAAATTAATATAAAAAAATCAGGTAGTAACAGATCTAGGAATCTAATCTAGGAAACGCGAAATTGTTTATCGAAAATTTTAAAATAAAGTGACATACTTACAAATTTACAATTTTCCGCGAATTCTGTAAATATTTTGAGTTTTCCATCAAAATAATGGATTTAAATTATAGTAGTAAAAGTGATATCCCTGCTGAGGTAGCAGAGACTGCAAATGCAGCAATTTCGAAACTTCTACCTTCTAAGTCAAAAGCGCAATATGAGAAGACCTATTACTCAATTTCGTGAATGGTGTGTGGTGAAGATATCTGAAAAGGGACTTTTAGCTTATTTAGAAGAAAAATCGGCAAACATAAAGTCACCGACATTGTGGTCTGCTTTTTCGATGTTAAAAGCAACACTAAAGGAAAAAATTGACCTCAGAAAATCTCCGAAATTAATACCTTATCTAAAAAACAAATCTGTAGGTTACCGAGGGAAGAAATAAAAGGTATTATCGCGAGATGTTTCAAAATTTATCGAGGAAGCGGACGATGAAACTAACTTATTGAAGAAGGTATTTATACTTTTGGTTGTATGCATATATGTTAAGTTAAGTTAAGTTAAAATGACGAATTATGATATAGAATATGTAGGTTTTATACTGACTGTAAAAATCCCGGACTCGAAAACTATTGCTGTGTCGAATGGCAAATATAGTGAAATATATAGAAAGTACAGAGCCTTACGGCCACAGACTGCTTCCAGTTGTCGAAAATGTGTTAATCAACATGTAGGAATCAATAAAATTGGAGAAATTCCTAGTTTGATTGTAAAATGGCTTGGAAAAGAATCATTTCAGAAATACACAGGCCACTGTATTAGGCGAAGCTCTGCCACTCTCTTAGCCAATGCAGGAGGAAACATGACATCTATTAAGCGTCATGGAGGGTGGAAAAGTATTTCTGTAGCCGAGGATTATATAGAAAACAGTTTGAATAACAAAATTGATATTTCAAATAAAATTTCAAATTGTCAACCCTCTACTTCCCAAGAAAACAGCGGCAAAGAAATTTTTGAGTACCAGTTCTACAGTTCGAGGAAACGAAAAATGTATCTAATGGGGAGTCCAAGAAAATTACGGCAACGAAGCCTCTTTAAAGTTTTTATAATAATAAGTGATGTTTTGAAGTTATGTAAAATTTTGTATAAAATACAGATGTTTATATTCAGTTGTGAATATTCTTTTGTCCTCTAATGTAATTTTAAAAAATTGAATATCAGTGAAAAAAAAATTTTTGTGCACATGACAAAAAAATCATTTTTTAACATGTGAAAAAAGTTGCCAAGGTAACATAAAAAAAATGTTAATATGAAAAAATGACAAATTGTATGCATTAAAAATAACAAAAAAAAAGATCACTTTTTTTTACAGTTGTATAAAAATACTTTTTTTATGTTGGTTGCATCATAATAGCAAATTTTGACACTAAAAAGCGTCTAAAATCGGATCTTATTGATACATGTGCTCATAAAACATGGTTACTAAGCAATGAGCAGCAAGGTTCACTATAAAAGTCCATATAAGTGTTATCTCCATAACAAAGTGTGCCCAATGATTTCAAAGAAAAAGAATTTGTTCCAGGTTTTAGTTCAATTTTTGCAACTAACATAATAAATATCGTATGATATTCGAGCATAATCGAGCCCTTCTAGCACTTGCAGCATTGGGAAGCACTCGGCAAGCCTTGTGTCCTTAAACCTGCGCGTGCTAAAAAACTCCCTTATAATTTTATATCATAGTATACTATTTTCACTTTGGATATTCCTTAACCAAAAAAATGCTCGTTGGACTTTGGACTATTTGAAAACACAAAACATCTATTTAAGTGAATCACAGTCTATATTGACCTAATTTATCACTAAATGAGTTCCTTATATTTCCCACATAAAACAAAAATTGCATGGCAGTAAGTTTAAAGTCTGAAGCAACTGTCAAAGCTTTCAAACTGCATGTTTCTGCGGTTGTCTTCTGAGTGACAAAAATATCACAGCCAATGATTTGATCGTAAGCAAAAGTGTATCAAAGTTAGAAGCAATGAATTGATTTGTACTCACTAATTGTGTCTTATTCAACTTCTCACGAAAACTTTCGCAGTAGCCCTCGTAAGACTTTGAGTACCCAAAAATATATAAATTCTAAAGAGGAAGATATATTTGATATTTGAATAGATATTTGACATTTGACTATATTGCATATGTTCGCCGGATCAAGTATGGATTATTGTGAACTTTTAAAAACACTGGGAATTGATATACTATTGTAATTTTCTTTTCACTTTTGTGTATGTTATACTTTTTTTTTGTATCTTTAAATGCAGCTCCATATGGATTAGTAAAATTTGAAGAAGTACAAAATATCATAAACACCAGGAGTTACTAATCTAAATAATCAAAATAAAATTCAATATAATGAAATTGTTTTTTTTTTGTTCTTTTGATTATTTGGTGTTTTGCACATAGGAAATCGAATTAAATTAAAAAAATTTGGCACTTGGAATGCTATTCAGTTTCACTCTTCAATTAGTTTTGTAATTAGTCTAACAATAAGAATAAATCGTCAGTATCAGTATAAATAAATAATTTGTCTTACAATTAGTTTTCAAAAGTTAGTATTGAAAATAAAAATCCCGAGTAGTTTTTCTGTAAAATATGTGCAAAAACAAAAGCCATTCGTTACCTGTAAGTTCATCAGGTTTGTATCGGTAGAATAAAATTTATCAAAACAACCATTTAGTTTCATTTGTTAATTTGGTTGTAGGAAAAGTATAATTTGCTGTTCGGTTAGTGAAATTGACTAAAAAATTTGGACCTCTTGATTTGACATAAAATTCGTATGTAAACAGTCGTTTATAAAACTTCTTGCATAATAACTTAAATTATAATTAAATTATATAACGATCAACTACTGGCACTGTAGATTTTTGGTTAGTCTAGTAAAAATGAACAGTGAATGTTTTTCTTGTATAACTAATTATATTAATTATTATTATAGTAAAATCTGACGTTTTATTGCCTACATACAAGTCGAAGAAGTTCTTAAACAATTATCACATTATAATAATATTATAAATGGGAAAAAGATTAATTTTCAGATTAGCAAAGTCAAATGTAACATTTAGGGCCAGTTTACAGTAAGCAAATTAAATATTTGATTGCCTATAACTTGGCAAATCTAAGGATTTGATTGGTTCAATCTAATCACATTATCAAAGTGAACCAATCAAATTCTCAGAATTAATTGCAATCAAATATTTAATTCACTTTCTGTAAACTAGCCCCTTATGTCTATCAATTTTCAATAGTCATGGTAAAATTTCATTAGCAATTAGTAGTTAATCGCAATTGAATATTCAATTCTTTTACTATAAACTGATTGTGAGTGTTATTTTATGTTATAATAGTTTTTGAATTGTTTTTTGAGTGTTAACTGGCCAGCATTTTGTGGAAAATTAAAAAGAAGAATTCAAATTTTCAAAGCAATTATTTAGGGCCGATTTATAGAAGCGTCGTTAAGTTATTTGCAGTCAAATTTGATCACGTCATCTTTTTGAAGTTTTCGTAGGAAGCTAAGATACCAATATAAATAAATTCTGTTTGGAAATGAGAAGTACTAATTGTGAAGAAAGCGCAAAATGCACCCGATTAAACGGTACATCATTTTATTGTAAAACGGTAAATCGGAACAATCCTTCTCATGCAAAAAATTTATTTTGTGATTTACTTAACAGTAAATGTACGCAAAACAGTGCAGAAAGACTATTGTCTTTTATTCCCTTTCCCACTACTTAAAAATGTTAATGTAATTTTAGGAATCATTTATAACCCATTATATCTCAAACAGAAAATTGGCCACAAATGTTTTTCTTTATTTCTGAGTTATCTAATTTTTTATCTCTATTACTTAAGCTAAATAGAAATTATTATTTTATTTTTAATTTTGAGAGTTTCCTCTTTGAAACTTTTCTAGTTTTGTTAAAATAATAAGTGCTTGGTAATGGTTAAAAACTGACTTAGTGACTGATGTTCTTGGGGTAATGAACTTTTACAAAAACATTAAAATGTGGTTTTAGTTCCGCTAGGTTATTTTACCAGGACCGTATTCACCATAAAATTTCATTAGAGCTGCACGTTTTCAAATAAAAGAATAAGCATATTGAAACTTTCTCAGAATCTTAAGCGACTCTTGCATAAGATTTAAAACACTGATGATGACAATTGTATTGCTAAATAAAAAAAGTAAATTGAGTATTTAGTAATAATGTAAAAATGATTACTCAGTATATGAAAAATAAATAAATAATTCTTTGACATTCGATTAATCTATCGAGGAAATGAAAGAGTTTAATTTCTCTATATGAAAGATTGCTTCCGTAGTTTAAATAGCATTATCAGACTTGAGTCTTGAGTCGTCTGGAATGTTTTTCGAATTAATGATAAAAAAAAAACAATTCCTTATGAAGCTGATAAAATAAGTAAATTTAATTTCAGCTTGTGAAAATAGATTTGAGACGATGCTTAAATTTCGTTGACAGTTTCACAAAAATAAAAAATCTCTTTAAAACGAGTTGACGTGCAGTCATTATTTGATGTTATGTCATGATCTTGACCATGAAGCACAACTCCGGCCACTTGTTTAATTAACTCAAGTCTCCTGCCGTAGGTAATTCATAGTAATTAGACATTGTTATATTTAAAATTTACCTTCATATAAAAAAATTGCGAACCAATTTTTTGTCTCTTCACTTCCGTTCTGAGAAAACCAATCACGTCTAACGATTTTAACACTGATCTCCATTGCTAATAAGTGATATCATACCATCCTGCATTATTTAGTAATAGTTATTGGCGTATAACAGCAAATCCGGTTTCCATGCAAGGATACATCCAATGACCTGTTTATTTTTGCGACTGTTTATTTCCAAGAAGGAATATAATTGTTAACTTACAGACAAATGAGTTTTATTCAAATTTCACTTTCGGAAATATCGATTTGAAGATGCAGGTAGCTGAGAGGTACTTTACTGAAGAACCCCACACTTAAGCTTATTATTGACATCGAGATGTGAGTTAAATGGCTGTAATAAGTTTGCAGTTATGATGACCGGCTTGTGAAAATTGGCGCCAACTTGCCACGAATCAACTAGTAAATAAGAGATCTCCTTATTTCGGTTCTTGTGTTCGAATGAGAACTAGGAGTATAATAGATTTTAAAAGTTTTTGTTTTAATTCATTTTTATGTCATATTACTGTACTTTAAACCAAATAAACAACTTGGTTAGCTAAGCATATAGAAGAAAAAGATTTTACGGTTATAGAACTTTTTTCTTTAATTGTTTATCACCCAGTGGTAATCTCTACTATTTCCTTAAACTTTGAGCTTATTTAATACAATAAGCAGGTGCATTACGATATAATTGTTATCCTTGATCTGCCAAGCGAAACTCCCCTTTTCCTTATTAAAAAGGGGTGCTAAAAAGAATTGAATTGTAAAGTGTTTCATCTACTTTGAGACGATTTTGCTACGTCAGTCTTGACCTTGAAGTACTGTTTCCAAGAATGAAATATTTATTTCATTCAATTTGTAATTTTTTTATATAACCCTATTAATTTTTATTTTTAAATGGCAACATTAAATTTTCACTCACTAATGATGCGAAGTATTTATTTTTTCCTACAATAGAAATTTTAACTTTTTTTATTACGAAATTTATTGGCAACAGTGATTTTCTTACCTATTAGGTGATTGATCGGACTATAACTTATATATTATATACCTATATAATATGTACTAGTATACAGTGTCACCATTAAAGTCGGCTCCATATCAGAATTTTTTTTATTATAAGGTTCAGTTAAAATTTGATATAAAGATAAGTTTTTGCGTTAAATTAAATGAAAAATGACAATAACAAGCGTGATTAAGCGACGTTCGTTTGTCAGCGAATTTAACATTTCTTTCGGTGAATAGCTTTAACTGACATTTCTAGGCAGAATTTGAAAAAATTCTATTGGAAAAAGTTGTTCCTAATGTAATTCTATGCATGTGTGCAAAATGTGAAAAACCTAGCGTGAAGTTGACATTTTAAGCATTTTTGTCAAATAATTAAATTTTTACAAATTCAAAGTTTATTATAGTAAAATTAGTTAATTTTTGGAATGATCAGCGTTCTGAGCATTTTTCCTAATAGATATTTTTTTCTAGATTTAATAATTTTGAAAATTTAACTCTCGTCATAAAAAAATTGATATGAGCGGTGTAAAGTTCTAATAATTTTAACGTTCTTTTACAAAGGTTTAGATTTATATTTTTCAGCATTAAAAATGTTAAATTATGAAAAATTTGTTAAAACAGATTTTGATCCAAAATTATCTTAGTTTTAAGACCATATCTGAAAACAAATTTTTGTGATTGGTGAATATTCAGAAAAGATATGAAAATTGAGACCTATTTAAATTAGTGTCGTTTCTAACAGTCTCCGTAGAATCTTACATTAATATGATGTTAGAAAATGTCTTTCATTTAAATATCATTGGAAAAACGTTAAAGTTATGATAACTTTGCATGTCATGTCAATTTTTTTGTGACTAAAAGTGAAAGAAAAATATTTATTATCTAAATTGCTTGTAACAATGGATATTTCAAAAATAAACCAATTTGTATCAGTTTGTTAAATTTTAATACTGTTAAGAAAAAATTATTTGTCAAAAATGTCTAAAATCTCAACTTCACGCTATGTTTGTTTAAATTTTGCACACGTCCATAAAATTACATTACAAACAAGATTTCAAATAAAATTTTCCGAAATTCCGTCTAGAAATGCCATTTTCAGCCATTCACTGCAATAAATGTTAAATTTGCCGACAAACGAACGCCGCTTAATTACATTTGTTGTTGCTATTTTCCATCGAATTTGAAGCGAAAACTCATCTTTATATATACCAATTTTGAGTTAAAATTTATTGGCTTGTTGGGGCATAGTCCCATCACTTATATAAAAAAAAAATTGATACAGATACATAGAAAGATTTTCTTTAATTTATAAATACGCATACAAAGTGACATACTGACATTTATGTAAGTATTTGAATAGAATAATAGAAAGATTATGAATCTATTTATGTCATTTATTAGGTATTTCATAAATTATTAACGTTACTACAGTTCATGACAAATTATATTTCAACTGAAAATTTACATTGAAAAATAATTTATAAAAGTAATAAATAACTTGTCTATTCGTTACATAGAAGAAAATACTGCTGCGTTTACATCAGACAAAAAAAAATATTTTCAAGATAATGTTTTATGAACTGACAGTTAGGAACCAATCGTATGCTCAATTTTTTTATATGGTTTTAGACAACTACCAATTCGTTATGAAAACATAAATTTCAAATATAAATGCTATTGTCAAACTACTATCAATGGAAGAATCTAAGAAATCAATTTTTTATCAAAATGGAAATGATATACATATTTGAACCCTTTAGAAGAATGATGAAATAATGAAAAACAAACAAACCTCAAGAAATGCTTGAATTATTTTTGAAAAATAAAATTTGGTATTCTGCACAAAATTTTTTAATACGATCATAAAATAGTATAGTGCTAAACTTGTGAAACTGACTCCTTTGGTTGGTTTCACAAACTTCTTATTTGGCCTTCTTGTTGATGGAAAATCAGAAAAATCAGAATAACTCTTAAGAAATAATTATTCATTTTTCTATTACATATTCATTAAACGAACAAAGTTTCTTTCCATTATCTAAAGACAAATTTACGATTTATTTTACATTCAAGTAGCTCAATTTTTAACACAGTACGTAATATGAAATCGCGCACTGTTAATTTTTCCTTTGCACAACTATCATATAAAATTTAATCAGTATTTCTATTTTACTTTGAGTGATTCGATTTCTTTTTGACAGTTAGTACGAAAGTAGGAGCGAAAATTATAAACGCAAAATTTTTATGATACCATTGAATATAATCTCAATGTAGAAAAAAGAACTATTGACTAAAGCAATAGATCAGTCTAACAAATACAGGAAGGCCCACAATTGCCTCCCCAGCAGAAATAGGCTAGTGGTAACAGTAATGGGGATGGTAAAAATACAAAAAATGTAGGTCTTTTGTTCTTTGTTTGGAAGATACTAAAGGTTTTAGAGTGACCAATGATAGAAACTTTCACACAGGAATAGCGCTCACAGTAATTCATAGTATAATTTACAATAATAGCCTCCATTTCATTTTTTCCTGTTTCCTTAGCAATGTGGTGTATTGACTGCAATAAACTCAAAATATTAAATAGCTCTTATTTGTTTTTTGGTTTGGTTGACTGATCGATTTAGTGGATGTTTCTATTTTGCAGTCCAGGACTGTAATTCATCAACTACTGTTCAAAAAATTTAAAAACAGCTTTAAATTCAATGAATTTTTGTTATGTTATTATAATTTTTGTAATGTTATTTGTTATGAATTAATTTGTACTTGCACCCAAAACATTTTTTACAGATATAATGAAATGCATTAATTCTCGAAAATTATTTCAATCTAATTGAAAGAAAAATTAAGATTTACGACTTTGTGATTCGCCCATATTATACGCGAATTATACGCAAATAACGTCTTCTCACCAACGAGGTTTGAATAATATTTTTTGAAACAAACATTTTTTTTATTTTATTAAAAAAAATCACGTTGCGTCAACAGTAAACACTTAGAGCCAGTTGCGGAAACAAAAATTAAAAACTGTGTTTGTGGATCAAACCTATTTATAAATATCATTACCATAGCAAATATGGGTTTGAACCTAGATCAGCGTTCATCGGCGTCTATGTTGCCGGCTCTTAGCCTCAAATCATTAGTGACCAGAAAAGTCAGTATTTTTTGCGAAAATTCGCACACTCGTGTGGGATTTCTAAGTTTGCAGTTGACTGTTGCATTCACGAAATTTCATTTTGAAGGCAGTGTGTTCAAAAAAGCATTTTGCTACTTTTTATATATACAGTAAATACGAGTATAAAGCAAATAATTTTTTGTACATATAAAATGGAAAAAATGGTATCAAATGGTGATGAAATATGTGTTCAACAGGCAGTGAAGCAGATTTATTGGCTTTAGTGCCTTTCTAACCTTGATTCCGTCACGTCAATCTTATGCTTTACTGCCTGATTAAACTAATAAATGTTGTTTACGGACATAGCATTTTTCCTATTCTATTCAAACTGAAAAAACCTACGAATTAAAAGGACTTTCATGAAGATGATGAAAGCAAATTACAACTTACTGAACATTTGAAAAATTAAGCTTCTATGTTGTAAATTTTATTTCCCTGCATAGGAAACGTAGAAAAGCAATAACTGAATGTGTTAATCACAGTTTTGAGACAATGATTAAAGTAATGATTTTTTTAAGTAAATAAGTGTATAATTATCTAAGCAAATTTGGAGAAAATTTATCAAAAAATATGTACATAGAAAAAACATTAACTATTGTATCTCTCCTCTTCCTTTTTAAAGTGTAAAAACGGATAAATGCTTTACGCCACGTTAAAACAAATGAAAAACTTATAGAAAGCACGGAAACGGAAGTCGTTTTTTCATTAATCTATCAGACTATGAATATTCTAAAGCCTAGGAACTACCAAAAGTAACAAAAAAAAAAACATGGAAGCAATCAAAGATTCAATTGATAGAAATCGATGGGAAAACACGATCTGTCGACTCCCAACCCAACCGATAAATTATTTCGATCAAAATTTGGCTGCGATTAGTTTGATTAAAAAAAGATCCACCTGCTTGATGAGTTTACCAGATTGTTTCTCTTATGGAATCGTGGAGCTTTGGACGCTCTATCGGTGGTGCGTGTATCAGATAGCATCTAAACCCAAGACATTGCTCCTTACGGGTCAGCAGAGCGTATCTCCCTTGACTACCTCATTACACGTGACAATTGCATCAAACGTACTTTCCTGGATCATAGTGTTTTAATTTTGCAAAACCGTAAAAGCAATTCATTTGGCTATTATTAACTTCAAGTAAATATGGATAAAAATAAGAAATATGATTAAATGTTATGTAAGTGTTTGATAGAAAAGTCACATCAATTAACAATTACGGTAATTAATAAATGGACTCACAATTCTAAAAAATATAGATATTTTGGAAAAATAAAACTATCAATCTAACTTTTTACTGGGTGCATATTCAACTGTATAAAACAAAAATGGAATTTTTTGATTGATCTAAAACTGACTAATGATTACTAATGATTTTTGTTGTAATGGTTTCGTTTTGATGGATATATTTTTTTCTGGTGGATATAGAATAATTTTCTGAGATACACCCTATGTCCCCGGATTGAGTTTACAAGAGGAAAAAAAATTTTATCTTTCACTTTACGCCAAAACTACAAAGGAGAAACTTTTTTTGCTTGTTCTGAAAACTGTAAATCAGTAATTACAACTTCGATATTTTAACGATATTTCACACACACTTTAGAACACTTTAGAACTGTTTAAATTTTTATAACCTTAGTTCTATTCCTCTGTTATCTCCTAAACGTATCCTTCCGTGGTCTTCCCTCGTTGTCAAAAAGTCGACTTGACGTGAAAATATGTGACCCTGTCTGTTCGGTTAGGGATTTCTTTTTCTTTTAATTTCTGGTTTAGAATCGCTAAATATTATCTATATTCTAATCTATAGGGTAAAAAGAGTCAGCTGGATAATTGGCCAGGGCCATGAAACAAAAAACCAACCAACCAATTTTTATGTAAAATATAAGAAATATTTTTATATCTATCTAAAAATTATATATTCATCAAAATTATTTATGACACAAACGGAGTCCCATACATCAGATGCGAGAGATCAATTATTACTTTTGTAAGTGATAAGTTGTTAAGCAAAAACTTAACTTCAATCATTGAATAAACAAAAAAAAATATTCCAAACTAAATTGTGAATAAACTTAAAATTTTTCAGTGACCTTTTAGATGAAAAATTTTCAACATATCTATTTGGAGTTTTTATTAGATTTTATTATTCAATTTACCGTTGAAAAGAGACAAAATTTATATATTTTTTTTTTATATTTTCAACATTTCAAAATTAGATTTACGAAATTTTCTGTTTTTTATGTCTCAGAATTATAATACATACTATAACTATAGGAAATTTTTCAATTTTCAAGTCTAGCAAAATTTAAAGTAATAATTTCAAAGAAAAATTTTATTGCTACTATATAACCATCTCAAAGGAAAGAAGTTAAAGGAAAATGGAATTAATTTTTTTTTGGTAAAACCCAAAACGCCCTCGAATTGAAAATAAATTGGATTGTTCATATTAGAAACTAAAAACGACTAAAACTGAATTCAAATTTAGTTCATAAAAAACTAAAAAAAGTTTCGATTTAGAACTAACAGCTTCAAAACTCAAGGAAGATTCTGTTTCTACAGGCTGTTTCATGGAGGATTATGAGTCTGATTACTTTTTTTATGCAATCAACATTACACAGGTGTTCGGTAAAAAACGCCGCAAGTGAAGATTTTGCGCAAGTAGTGTAACAATTTGTGCGATGCATTTAGTATTGACTTGGTCTGATTTAATGACGAAATTTCAGTAGCGCGAAATAAAGCTGAAAAATTTTCGCGCGTGATATCCCCCCATTTTTTTTCTTCGTACGGCACTGTTCATGACTATCTACTATTTTGTCCTAACTCTAGTTATAGCTCATTTCTGTGAACTTGAAAACAATTCAAGGTGATGCAATGGGCTAGTTTCCCTAATTTTTTTATATAATTATAACATTATATTAATGAGCTTTACCTGCTCGTTAGGACACCTGCAAAAAGCTGTTGACCGCTTAAGATAAACCAAATATGTCAAATATTCATCATTTGCTTTAGCAAGCATTTATTAGGTTTCCTATCAATGGAAACAATGAATAATTTAAAAAATGTGTATTAGAGAAATTAACAAATCAAGTGGAATAAATCTTGGTTTTGAATAAAAACCAAAACTATTTTTCTTTACGCTCACTCAATAAAGAGTTATGAAGTTTCGTCACCTCATTTTCCACAATTTCATGTACTACACTACCATTAACATCAATGAAATTAGCGACACTTTTCTTTAAACTTGTTTCCCTTTGTGCACCAGTTTTACCATCTTTATAAACAAGAACTAATTTGTACTTATCATCATATCTGTAAAGAAAAAATGATTAGTACAATGTATTCATATAACTAACTTCATAATTAAATACTTTTTCAAATATGAACTTGCTTCCCATACATTATCCTTTTTCTGACTATCTTTTTTTTGAATACACACTGCAAAAATACCCTTTTCTTTGTAAGTTGTATATAAAGTTAGAATACCCATCATTATAAAATATGTACTAACACAAAATATAAGTACAGGCCTGTAATTAGTAGTATTAAGTTTATCGAAACAGAAGTGGAAAAAACATACTTTGATAACGGAAATGGATATAAATAATCCCAAAGTAAAGCAAACATGGCAACACCTACAGCAATACTGCATATTACAAGTCTCCCATCCATTAATGCAAAGTTTTCTACATAATTAAATTTCTTAGTAAGGACCTACAACAAGTACATTTAAACTATCTTTCTCAATTGGAAAGAGTTTTTACTTCTTTCACTGCATCATCTATTGCATTTTTCACAGCAGAACCGTCCCATTTGTTGATTTTCACAGGCTGAAAAATGTTTAGGTTAGATAAAACATACGGTAAAAACATTTCAAAATTATTGTTTTAAATTTTAAGAAATCTATTTATTTTAGAGTAAAACTGATATACCTTGTCGTCCTTATCTTTTCCTTCCTTTGGAGCCATTCTTTTAAATATTCCGGTTAATTTTTAATGTTGTCGTGTCTTGTTGTTGGTACACGTCAGTCTGCTGTCAAAGGAAGTGACAGCTGTCAAAGAATAAAGAATGCAGGAAACTAACATATCGACTTTTTTTAATGAAATTTATTGTTTCTGGACACCTAATAAATTACAATAAATTTTCAATCTTACAAAATAAAGAGTAAATAAGAAAGATACATAATTAAAAAACCAACAATTTCAATTTTTCTGTTGCTCATCAGAAGGTCCAGCTTCATTTAAATCTTCCGTTTCTGTACTATCCTCACCATCACATTCGGCTTTCTTTTTAGCATCAGGAATCCAAAGACCAGCAGCAACACATCGCTTGATGTGATAATTAGCTTCAGTTTCATCCATTTCTTTAATTACATCCTGCAGCATTTGAATATCTTGTGTTTCAAAACATTTCCTTAAATTATCTGGAAGACTTTCTAATACTTCTATCGGATCTAAACCACCTGGACCAATTCTAGCTTTCCTCTCTTCTTCTTCTGCTTCTTTTATAGCTTCTTCTATTTTTTCGGCAGCTCGTCTCTTGATTCGTTCTTTGAATTGTTCTAATTCATCATCAAAAGATTTCTTATAAATAGGATCTGCTATTTGTATTCTAGAGAAGAATGGATCTACACATCCACGTGGATCATAATCCAGTTGTTTGGCTAGTTCAAGTATGTATTGCATACAAATAGTTTGATGAGCAACATGTTCCATAAGGTCATGTTTCTGTAATAGAATAATGTTAAATTTATATTTAAAAATTTCGAATCTACTCACCTCTTCCATTTCTAAATTTATACACCAAATAACTAAATAATTAGCAGTGTCTTCGCAAACTAAATGGCTATGTTCTTTCAAAAATGCTCTAGAATCATCATAACGTCTTAACATTCCAAAATGCTTAAGATCTTTTTCATTGTCTTTAACAAATTTCTTCATTCTTTGCTCTCTCTCCTCATCTGTCAATTGTTCATCTTGAGGCCTGGGTGCTTTTTTATTAATAACAGTCTTAGCAAACCCAGGTTGACTAATCGTGTCTACATTCCAGGGAGCCAACTGCAAATATCGATTATTTTTTAGTCAAATTTATAATAAAAAACTTACCTTCTCTTTTTTATCATGTTCTGCTTGCTTTTTATCAAGCTCTATTTTTTCTTTTTCTAACGCAGAAAGCGCATCTTTCAATTCTTTCAAATTTGTATCTCCCGACTTCTCTGCAGCTTCTACTTTACTTATTGTTTCTGTTATTTTCTTTTGATTTTCATCTCTTTTCTTCTTTAATTCTTCAGCTTCTCGTTTCATCTCTTCCATTCGTTCAATTCTAGCTTGATGTCTCCATCGAAATAATGAAGGAGTATCAATATTGGGATGAGTCTCATCTTCATCGTCGGAAATCTAAACAATTCATTTATAACCTCAAATTTGAGCATTTTTCTATTTAAAAGCTTACCTCAATATTTTTCCACTTACTATAATCAACCATAGTGAAAAATGCAAGAATTTAACTTTTTCTAAAGATAAATGCTAACAGTATTTATAAAATTCACTTTAAATGTACAAAAAAGACAAACGTCACTTTCCCCGCCCTCTGTGTAGCTTCGCGAAAACTCCAATTAAATGAGTGGGATCATGGGAAATCCAACATCTGTTTCTAGATTTGGCCTTCAAAGGGAAATCTAGAATATTCCAAGATGTCATTCAGTGGAATTATAATCTTGAAAGGTTTGAAAGGAAATGTTTTAATCATCTACAGAAAAAAACGATTAAGCTTAAACTTTTACTTCTAATCATTGTTGAACAATCCTTTCAATAAAATACTGAAAATGTTTTATGGAATGGTAGCTTTTTTTCGACCATCTCTTTAGCATGCTCACGTCGGAAACACCACAAGAAATGATCAATCAGAATTGAATTGGTTTTTCTATCTTTCAACTTTTTGTTGACATAATCTTTAATTAATTCAACAGCATGTATAGAACATCCTCTTATTTCAACTTCCTCTTCTTGTCTATTGTCTAATACTTTATTTTCAGACAAAATTTTCAGTAAATCATTACTGTATTCAAAAACATTGAAATACAGCAATGTTTGTGGAACTCTATAATCTGCAAACATTGTTATTTCGTCAATGTCTTTGAAATAACCGATTCCTTTGTTGTTGAAACAAGACCAAATATCTCCAACTAAAATTTGAGCTCTTTTATATATTCCTACTGTATGACCTTTATATATAGCTTCATCTTTGAAACATTTAAAGTTATCGACTATTAGGGCCAGAAGATCAACTGCACTATTTTTAGCTTTTTTGACACAGTTTTCAAATGATCCATTAAAAGATTCTAAAAGGACATTTCCGACTTCATGTAGACACTTGACGCGTTCAGAAAAAAGAGGAATGGGGACATCGTTATCACTACGTAGTACTTTTGCTAAATCCTTTTCTGAAATCTCAGAATAATATTTAGGGTTCAAAATATCAACATTTTCCTAACAAAAAAATTAAAAAATTAAACTATAAACAAAAAAAACTATGTAACATTACTTTCAAAGCCCTATTAATAGCAGCACAAAGCGCAAAATAACCAGTGTAGCCCTCAACCGTCCAACCAGCCTTATTTTCTGGTGACCAGAAGCAGAAATTCAAAGTATCAACAACAAATAACCAATCTAAGGCAAATGGATCCTCAGCTTTTGGATGTAGTTTTTCATTTCCAAAATTTTTTGTTGATAGTTTTCCGTTTTCTATTTCTGTTACAATCTAAAAACAGCAATGAAAATGTGGTTCAATTTTTTTAAGTATTAGTTACCAAATCTCCTAACTTTTCAATACCTTCTTGGTTGATTTTGATATTTGAACTGAGAGAAGCAATTAGTTTTCCTGATTCTCGCGGCGATACAACCATTTTTCAATAAAAATGATTTTTTCGTTTGGATATTCAAATTTGTTAACCACAAACAATTTTCAAAAAGCCTCGAACTGTCAGATCTGTCAAATAGTAAAATTGATTTATAGTGACATCTAGTGTAAAGTGACTCTATTGACCGGCAGTTCGTTCCTGACTTTAGTTCGAGTTTGTTTTTTGACATTATCGGCTAACCTAAAATTTGTGTCACGTTTTTTGTTCCATAAAATTTTGACTGTCAATAATTGTCCAAAATGTCTTGGCTTTTTGGGTATGGCAAAAAAGATCAACAACCTCCCGATATGTCTCAATTTGGAGTTCCACCAGCGGCCGGTGGTGGAGGAGCCGGGGGTGATGTTCCTAATGACCCAAAATTAACAAAAGCTGAAAGAAAAGCAATGGAGGCTTATAGGTTTGATTCTACAGCATTAGAAAGAGCCGCACAAGCTGCTAGAGAACTAGAAAGATCATGTAAGTAACCGGTTCAAAGGGTGCAAATTTGAAGGTTAACTGTAACTTTTGTTGCATAATGTTCATGTTGCATGATTTATCTTTGGAATTCCAGCACATGCCAAAGAAGCCCTTGAATTATCAAAATTACAAGAATCAACAAGACAAATTGAACAACAAGCCAAAATCAAAGAGTATGAAGCACATATTGCTCAAATGCAAATTGAAGCTAAAAAAGCAGAAGCTGAGGAAAAAAGAAAATTATTGATTGAAGAAACTAAACAACATCAAGCAAGGGCTCAATATCAAGATCAATTGGCAAGAAAGAGATATGATGATCAACTGGCTCAACAACAAAGGATGAATGAAGAAAACTTGAGAAGGTTTAATTTTTAAATGAAATGTTCTTTTAGAAAAATGTTTGGTTTTAGACAGGAAGAATCTGTTGCAAAGCAAGAAGCTATGAGGAAAGCAACAATTGAACATGAGATGGAATTGAGGCATAAAAATGAAATGAAAAGAGTGGAAGCTGAATTGAAAGCTAAGGCTAAAATTGATAGGGAAAACCGTGATTTGACTCTTGAACAAATTAGACTGAAAGCTACAGAAAATCGAATTACTGTATTAGAAAGTATAAAGTATTTATTTCGCATTGTTTTTAGCTATATATTTTTACAATTTTTAATTTGTAGAACTGCTGGTTCTGTTTTGGGTTCAGGAGTTCATGCTATGTTAACTGATTGGGACAAAGTTTTAACAGCAGCTGGAGGATTATCTCTTTTAGCTTTAGGCGTTTATTCTGCTAAAGGCGCTACTACCGTAACCGCCAGATATATAGAATCCAGATTAGGAAAACCATCACTTGTGAGAGAAACATCAAGATTTTCTTTTGTTGATACTCTTAAACATCCAATTGAAGCTTTGAAAAAACTGAAAAACAGACAGCAAGATGCTCTATCTGGGGTAGTTTTAGCTCCTCAGTTAGAAGAACGTCTTAGGGATATAGCTATTGCTACAAAAAATACTAAACAGAATAGAGGAATGTACAGAAATATTTTGATGCATGGGCCTCCTGGCACTGGTAAAACCATGTTTGCAAAGGTATTCTGTTAATTAAGTGGTCTTTTAAGTAAGCATAATTACCTTTTTTTCACAGAGACTGGCGAAACATTCTGGAATGGATTATGCTATTTTAACTGGAGGAGATGTTGCACCTATGGGTAGAGAAGGTGTCACTGCAATTCATAAAGTTTTTGATTGGGCTGATGGAACTAGAAAAGGTATAACTATATAAAAATGATACTTGATCCTAATTATGTTTATATTCAGGACTATTACTCTTTGTTGACGAAGCCGATGCATTTTTGAGAAAACGTTCTTCAGAACATATTTCTGAAGATTTGCGTGCAACATTAAATGCCTTTTTATACAGAACTGGTGAACAAAGCAATAAATTTATGTTAGTCCTTGCATCAAACACTCCAGAGCAATTTGATTGGGCTGTAAATGATCGACTTGATGAAATGGTGGAATTTAATTTGCCAGGTTTGGAAGAAAGAGAGCGATTAATCCGTCTTTACTTCGATAAGTTTGTTTTGGAACCGGCAACTGAAGGAAAACGGTAAAATCTGATCATTTTTGTTTATATTTATTAATTTGTATTTTTCAGGAGACTGAAAGTTGAGAATTTCGACTACAGTGCTTTATGTAGTCAGATGGCGAGAATGACTAAAGGCATGTCTGGCAGAGAAATCGCTAAATTAGGAGTGGCATGGCAAGCAGCAGCTTATGCTTCAGAAGATGGAGTTCTTACTGAAAAAATGGTCCTTGATAGGTGTAGAGATGCTATCAAACAGCATCGACAAAAGGTAAAAATTTCTATAATTTAAAATAAACATTTAACGATTTATTAATTTCAGGTTGAGTGGCAGTCTGAACAAGAAAAGAAAGAATCCAAATCAATGTATCATTCAGAAAAAGAAGAATCCTACTCACCTGTAGTGCCCAAGACTAGTACAGAGGAAGATTTAGATATCAAAAATAGATAGATTTGGGAAGTTTAGACTTAAATTGACAGTTGGCATACACAGAACTGACTTAGTCACTGCCATTTATCAGTTCTGTGTTTGCTAGTGGAGTAAACTAAATTAAGTGGCTTAAGTTTACTGACCTGTTTACATTAGAATTATATATTTTGAATGTATCATACATTTTCATCAAAATTTTTGCATATATTTGCAATTGGGTTTTTTATATTTATAATTTTTTTTTAAATCTTCATTATCTGGTTTTGTGATATTAATGAATGCATTTCAGGGAAGTTTATATTAAAGTTCTTTGCATTCATGTTTTTGTTGCTGTTTGATACAGATCGAATTAGAAAAGTGATGTAGATAATCGAACCTGTTGAATAAAAATTTTTACTGGTCATTGTTTTATTAGTAATTAGAACATTTCAGTTAATTGATAAATAAAATTTTCTAGAGGTTTCTGGCCTTGGAGCTGCAGCAGCTTTTGGGTGGGGATTACCCTATTTGGGGGAATTGGTACAAACAACTTAAGTTTTATAAACTGGTTGTCAGTTGTCAACGTAATGTCAAACTTGCTTGACATTATTTACATTATGCGTGCCCCAAACGAAAGGATGTAAAATCAGTAGTAGTGTGTAATTATCATGTAGTGTTGCTAAATTACCATCTTTAATCATCAGAAGCAATAATGGCCATTAAAATGCTCAACTCTTTAAATACGCAATAAAATTTGCTCATTGCCACAATATGCGGCCACAAATAATCAATTTCTCTCTAACAGGAATAGTGGTGTGTTTCTTTGTTTTGGTCGGATATGCTGCTGTCGATTTAGTACCATGCGACAGGACACGTCGTGTATTCACCGATTCTTGGGGTGTCATTACGGACGGTCCCATAGGATCCAACTATACTCAAGACAGCCACTGCGAGTGGTTGATTAAGGCCAATAACAGCAAGAAATTCATAACTCTTAGTTTTCGTAGCATGGGTACAGAATGTTCATATGATTATGTGTTTGTTTATGATGGGGATTCGTTTCGTTCTCCTCTTCTTGGCAGCTTTAGTGGCAAAACAGAGCCTCAACAAGTTATCGCTACCTCTGGATATATGTTAGTGCTTCTTTATAGTGACACAAACTACGTTTTGGATGGCTTTCGTGCGGAATTTTCTATTACAGATTGCCCTAACAATTGCTCAAGAAACGGGCTGTGTTATCAACATGAGTGCATCTGTGAGAGTGATTGGGGAGGTTACGATTGTTCTAAAATGCTGTGTCCTAACAATTGTGGTAGCGATAAGTATCCTCGACATGGCCACTGCGAAGAAGGCATTTGTGTGTGTAAACCGGGCTATTCAGGACAGTCCTGCAGCTTATATGATAAAGATAATTCAGGCAATCGATGGCATTGGCTGTCACATTCTGAAAGAGGTTTGCAGCCGAGGGCGGCACACACTGCGGTGTATATAGAATCAACTGATTCGCTTTATGTCTTCGGAGGTTATAATCTTAACCGAATTCTTAGCGCTTTAGAAGTATACAATTTCAAAAATAGTACATGGATTGATGAAAATGGCCAAATTCTACTTGATAAAGGTGCATTCAATTCAGTTAATCCAAGTGCTGTAGCTAAATTAATCCAACACGCCGGTCCTGACTGGGAGCAGAAATGGGGTCTTAATTCTCCTAAATCATTCTTTAGAAATTCACTTTATGCTGTAGTGAGCGATAACGCAACAATTTTCACGAAACGACGACAAAGACATTCACATCTGTCAGATGGGCATAAACCCAAGGCAAGATACGGGCACGCGGCATGTGCCCTAACTGATGGTTTTGTGATTTTTGGAGGAAAATTAGAAAACGGAAGTCTAGCTAATGATTTGTGGTATTATAATGTTCATTCAAAAAAGTGGCAACAGAGAGCCTTATGGTCGGACGTTCAACCACCGCGATTGACTCGCCACACTTTAACAGCAGCTGATGAGGACATTTATTTGTTTGGGGGAAGCACAGAGGACGGAGAGTTTTCGTCGAGATTGTTTAAAATTAGGCTGCTTGGTGACAGTCAAGAGCAGTGGGAGGAGATACGCCCTCGAGGAGGCAAAGAATTAGATGTTAGAGTAGTCGCTCATGCTACTGTCTATCATGCACCAACAAATTCTCTTTTAGTGTATGGCGGAATTGTTGCAGGTGTCGCTCGATTTTCAAAACTATCAGACAGGATGTTTGCTTTCCAATTAGACAATCGTCATTGGACGGAAATTCATTATACTAGAGAGCATCTTCGTGAAAAGTTTGTTCCTAGAGAAAGAGCATTCCATACCGCTAATATTTTTGGTAATTATCTCATAGTTTTTGGCGGATATTCACACAGACATAATAAAGAAGAGATTTGTTATGACAATCAGATGTATTTGTATCATCTGGGCTGTCATACCTGGGTTAATCCCGAAATTCTGGGCAAAACTAACGATTCTCAATATCCTAAACATCAGGGTGTTTTTGCTCATGCAGCTAGCGTACGCAATGGTAATACTCTTTTGTTAGTTGGGGGTTACCACGGAAATGTAAATGGGGACTTGCTTGCTTACACTGTGCCTCCTATGATTGCGGCACGTAAAGGCGAAACTTACGATCCGGAGTCGGCTTGTATCCGCCATCGGAATTACGGAGAGTGTTCAGCAGATCCGGAATGCGGATGGTGTTCAGCAGATGAGCTTTGTTATGGAAGAACGATTGGTGCCAATTGTACTACTAATTTACAAACGACGCGGTGTCCTGGAATTTGTCCAGCTTTGGGGGACTGTCATTCGTGTTTGATTCACGGTCATGTGCGTCCAGATGTATCACCTTTGGTGTCTGCTTCCCATAAATTAGGTCTTGGAGAATGCACTTGGTGTGTACAAAATGCTAGATGCCACCATAAAGATGATAATTACGGAGTATGTGGATTGAGAGAGGATAGTCCTAGTCAGATTCCAGGATGGTGGGGTGCTAAAGGAACTGAAGTTGTTGCACCTAAGAAGTGTAGGGAATTGGATATGAGACCAGGATTAACCTTCGTCAAGTATCATCATCCTGTTAATTTTACGCAACCGGATCATGTTGCAATCATCAATGCGACAACGGTAAGTTGATGTAATTAAATTTGGAGCTTCAAGATAAAATTTTGCATTGTTGATAGTTTGTTGGGAGTTAGAAGACGACAAACATGCAGAAAGCTTATTTGTGCTAAGATTTTGATTACAATGTGGAGAATTTAGTATTGGGAATTTTATTTGTATTTTTCATCTGGACAGATCTGCATTGGTATAATACTTGTTGTGAAATTGATTTACTGCATAATTATTATATTTAAAGGAGTGACTTAACAATCTGAAAAAATGTTATAATTACAGTTTTAATAAAAAAAGTTAATTCATTATTTTGCAGTCACTAGAACGCATATTTTATTAATTGGGATATTATTTTTGCCTTGGACATTGTTTCAAGAATCAGAATGGTAAATTCTAAAACAACTTTTGGATTTTTGCAGATTAGTATCTATTTGGCACGCTAATATGTTTACGTCTTGTCAAATTGTTACAATTAGTTTCGTAACAAAAAAATTACATAATTCCTAACTATTAATTTAAAAGAAAAATTCAATTTCTACAAGCAATTAATGAGTTCGGAATATTCTAGATACCTAATCAATAGTGTTCAAATTTGGTGATAATGATTTATATATTTTTGGGAAGCTACTGGAGCTCTGGATCAATACTAATTTAAGAATTAATTTAAAAAGTCTTAGACGATTGATTGGAAAATGAAGTTTTAATAGTGTCAATCAGTTAAGAAATATTTGTGTTTTTTTTATAATTACTCGGCGCTCGCTCTTTTAATTTAACTATTGTACAGTATGTTGGAAATTTACAAATTAAGTCACACATACTCTGAGGTGTATGGGGGTTTTGATGAATAATTTCATGAGGAGTTCCGAAGAAACGGTTTTTATTAGTGAACTTGTTTCTTAATAAGAAGCCCTGTAGACGCTTGTACAGGTCTGTGCTATTTTTTGCGCACAGAAGTGTCGTTTTGATAGTACGGCATGTTCATTAGATCATTAGTCGGAAACCGAATTTTGGGAAAAACGTCAAATTTCCAATAAAAATTCTATAGGAAGCTTGACCAATGGTTAGGGTAGCAGTTTCTTCAGAAACGACAATTAGATAGATACTTTTGGTCACGTGGAAATAATTCTTATAATTGTGGATAAGTGGAGCTTCGACTGAATTTCAGTGACAGAAAGAAGGTGAGGTTAAGGTCAGGTCAGGACACTTCACTTCGCCTTATTTTTCAGAACCTTTCTTGAAAGAAACAAGCGAAAAATTTCAGTTTCCGAATTTCCATTGAGTAAAAGAGGCGACCTGAACTGGTTTGACCTAACCTCAACCAAAGATTAATCTTTGCCCTAACTTTGTTTTCCTCGACTAAACTTGATTTGCTTTATTCCAAACTTCAAAAAACTGAAAAATGTGGAAAAGCTTTTTTTGTTTGAAATCGTAACCAAATTATTTCTGATTAGATCAAAAATTTCCAAATTTTGGTGATGTTTTTAATTTTGTTGATTTAATCCGCAAACAGAAAATCAAATTTAATTGAGTGCTCCAAAAATGATGTGATTTTTGTGGTATATTTTTTTCAATAAGAATTTCTTTTCGAGTATAATATCAACAAAATGGTTCACGAATTATGCTTTGAATCTGTACGAAAAAATACAATTAATATTCTTGGAATCTATGGAAAATTGTTTCCAAGCCATTACTTTCGGTTAGTTTTAATTTATGGTGATTAATTTTGAATAACCAGCCTATTAACATAAGATTTCGATGTGTTTTATTTTTATTAAGTTAAATTTGTTGTTACACGTAGAAGTTAACTCTTTACATTACAAAAAACGGCTGTTAAAAGTTTCTGGATAGCAAAAGTTGATTATTTAACTAATGGGAAAAATAGATATGTGGTAACAATAGAATGCAATTTTTGTTATTATTAGAATTTGCCATGTAGTATTAAATTTTTGTTGAATTTGAATAGATAATTATTTAATCTGGTATGACCTTATTTATAAATCATTTTCACTGATGCGAAACTGAAAAAACCTGCCAACGTAAAAAGTATGAAACTAACAAGTGGAAAATAACTCTTTGCAGTTACTTGTTTTGATCAAAATATTTTACGTATTAGTGCATGTAATGTAACGATCCAAACCAAAAACCTTCAGAAATAATAAAGACTCGAGTCACTTATTTGAAAAATTCTCATTTTTCTTTTTAGGTCGATTTCAACAGTCCTACAAGCCCCATGCTGAGAGTGGATGCTACAGCAGGAGGTGAAATGGTAGCAAGACTTCTAGGGTTCTTATGTTTGCCTACTGACTGGCAAGAGATGCTAAATGTCTGCATAAGCCATTGCAGTGCCACATTAAAAATTTCTGATAATTTGATAGCTAACGTATCTGCTGAAAATAAAGATTGCACGTCTAAAAAGTGGCCCATTAATGAAACATCAACTAGCGTTTCTGTGGATTTCGAATCACATAAAGTGGTCAATTTGGGAGCCTATAGTAATCATCAACAAAGCAAAATGGAATTACAACATCATAAAGATTCAGAGGACACGCCAAAGGTGAGTTATTGTGTACCAAAGCTGACCCTGAAATGATAATTAATGTGTTTATGTGGTGACTTTTATAAGGAAAGGAATTTTATATAAAGGAAGTTGTAAAAAAATTTATTGCTGCACGTATTATTCCTATTTTTGAAAATTTTGACTAATAAATTAAAATGGAATTTTTAAATATAGTTATTTTTGATTTATCAGTATGCAAAACCTTTACATCGTAATGCAATTGTGATAATTACGCTAATTGTGTATTTGCTTTAAGTATTTGTTAATGAAGTTTCTATACTCGTGTTGCCCGAAGGACGTTTACAAAGTTTATTAAAGACATACAATTTTTTTCTATTAAAGTATCATTTGATACCTGTTGGTTATTTGTTGTCAATTTCAGTGAAAAATATAAATGCAGTATTAATTACTAGATAGCCTTGAATTACTTTAATAACTATCTGAACGTGTCAACCTATATAAAAGGACAGAGATAATGGTTTGTTAACGACAATTTCTAGAAGGTACATACAGACATAAAAAATCAGATTTTTTAGAAAGCATGATAAAAAATGAAAAATTATATCTTTTGTTTACATTCATCTTGTCATTTATTTATTATTATTATTTGATTTACTTTTGAATGTTGTATTTTTTCAAAAACGGTACACTGATTCATAAATTCCATAAAAAAGTATCTACTTATTCTTGAAGAATAGAGTTTTTTTCAATAATTAATCTTATTTTGTTTTGGCAAATAATAAGTCATTTTCTACAAAAGTCCAAAGTTTATAAGCAATTATTATTCATGTGTAACTCATTTTATGGTACCCTCTTATTTCTATTGTTCTAATAAAATGACAGTATTTACTTTCCGATTTGTATTCATATACGCGCATCGTCATAACTTTTATGGAAGAACCCATTTGAAAATTAAACTTTTATGCGTGGAATACTTGGAAATGTAAATTAATACAAAGGTCATTTAATAACTATCTATAGTATTAGTGAATAAAGACAAATTTTATTCACGATAAAACAGTTTAGCACACGAGGTGAAGCTGAGTGTGATAATGTTTTTGAAGTGAATAAAATTTCTTTATTCACGTGTACCATAAAATATTTTTTCAATTTCATAAAAAAACGCCTCCTAGGTAATTTATTTACGAAATGTTAATGTACTATTAGTATGAATAAAAATCATCAACCATTGTAACGAAATTTTCAACGGTACTGCAGATTCTTATTTTTTTAATTTTATTCGCGTTGTCAATGATAGTGTTTTGAACACTGTTTTGGTTTATTTTATTCATCTTTTTGATTAAAATGTCATTTTAATAGTAATATTTAATAGACAAAATGAGCATTTTAATAATTGGAATTGGAAAAAAATATTAATAATATTAATAATAATCTAATTAATAGGGATAATTAGAATGAATCTTTTCCGAGTTGACTTAATTCCGATTCAGTATCAACATAATAATTTATGTAAATTGAGTTGTTGAGGCTGAGTTAATTGCGAGGCCATTATATTTCGAATTTTTCGGATTATTTTCAAAGGCCTCCATACATAAAGCCATGTATTTTCAATTTTTAGTCTTATTCAAGTTGGTTTTTGTGAATTTAATTCAATAAAAAGTTTTAAATTTCAAAATAACACTGGGTTTTTACTGGTATTAATCTCTTTGATTGATTGATTATATCGGCGAATTTATGTCAAATAAAAACAAGGTCAGCTGTTTGTTTAATTTAGTTTTAAATTTAACATAATTTTACATTAAATTGTCCAATCATTCAAACTTTATAAAGATTTCGACACAATAATGCATTTTGTAGAGTGTAAAAATCTAGAGAATTTGACTATTAAAAATTGGAGCAGAAAACTAAAACTTGCGGGAAATTTTATGATTAACTGAAGTATTTTATTTTTCATTTTTAAGTATTATATTTTTTGCATTTTTGAACGTAGCTTAAGATTTTGAGAATTTTAAAAACAACTTTTATTAGACATTTTTAAAAAAGTTGTTACACTAAAAAAAACAAATTAGAAAAATGGAATTTATATTAACTAAAAGCATTTTTTTTTGACGCATTGCAAAAGAAAGTTCATTACAGTAGAACGCCGATTGTCCGAATTAATTGAAACCGGGGTCGATTCGGATAATCAAAAATTCGGATAATCAGACATAGACTGGTAATAAAGAAAACCGAACTGCCACACATAGAACAAACTTTATTAAGTTTAAGCTCACTCCTTGTTATTGAGTTGAAAAAAAAACACATACGTTCTAGCGTACCGTTTCACGGAAGCCGCGCGACCCAAAACATGTAGTGTCTTGCCTCTAACTTTTAAGCATAATAGTTAAAATAGATCTGGACTCCAGCGAGTTCCAGCTTGTTACAACAACACAAAACAAAAATTACTTGGTTTTAATTTTTTATATTATGCTTAGGACCGATTCGGGTAATTGGGAATTCGGTTAATCGTCGTTCGGATAATCGGCGTTCTACTGTAAATGAAGACATTTGTTAATAGTTGAATATTTTGAATATTTAAACGGAACATCCTATATTTTGTTGCAGCATCTGAAAGATCTTTGAATTTTCTTTCTAAAAATAACAACTTTTAAGTATCTGTGACCAATAACACAAAAAATATTCAACTTGGAATATTTATTATAGTGTAATTACTATGTTAATCATTATTTTTAGTATAATTACTATGGTAACAATTGTAGCAATAATCCATTATTGAGTTTATTTTTAATTTAGATAAAATAAAGAATTTTGAAATTTCCTCAATCATCCATATTTCTTTTCAGTACAGTCGCAGTGGTCTTGGACAACACATGACCAGAACAACAAACTACTAAAGTTTATTAATACAAACATAATTTGTTAAAAAAAATCATAATGAATGCTCATGCCACGAGAGAGGATATGAAAGAACGAATTAAAAAATGCATTCCAAAATATTGGAGCAGATATGCTTCAAAAAGTTCAAAAATCGACCTATTCAAGCCTTTGTTATAATTTTTTCAAATGAATTATGTTTGTATTAATAAACGTTAGTAGTTTATTGTTCTGGTGTATTATGTGTTATCTAAGACCATTATTGTAACTAATAAACGAATTATGGATAATTGAGTCCAGTTTCAAAATTCTCAGGCAAAAATTTTAATATAAATTTAAAGGTGTATTTATATATTTGTATAATTATACTAAATAAAATAATAATTGAGATTTTTTTCACACATTCGAAGTTAACTATTCTTTGTTGTAAATATAGGGTGTTACATTTGAATTTTCAAAGTTATTCAACTTTTAACAAACGTCTTCACTCAATGAATTTTCCTTCACCAAACAGTTAAAAAAATCTTATGGTCAAAATTTTTTCAGTTATATATATATACATATATATATATATATATATAAATATATATATATATATAAATATATATATATATATAAATATATATATAAAAATATATATATATATAAATATTTCAGTATAAACTCAATTGTTTTAATTTTTTATTTTTTTGTGAGAATTTTTTGAAAAATTTGTGTTTTCTCAAAAATTTTAAATTAATTTTAGTTGATACAGAGAACTAGTGTCTTCAAATTTTGTTAATATGTACAATTTTTCTGTATTTTTACATTTAAAGGCCACTAATGGACTTTGCTGCCTTACTCGCTGGGACAGCTGTATACAAAACATCTTGTCCGATTCAATGATCCCTTCAAAACTCAATTGTCAAATTTTTTGCAGGTGTTTACTTTTGAATATTTAAAACCGTACGCAAACGGTACTTGCTCTCAGTATAAAAACTGTTTGCATTGTCTCACGGATTCTCAGTGTGGTTGGTGTGAAGCAACAAATGAATGTGTTTCACGTTTAGAAGACGAAAGTCTAACTTGTTCCACTGAAGATGGTCATTGGCGTTATCTCACTCTCCAACCGAGTGCTTGTTCTAATTGTTCTAATTACATCTCTTGCGAAAGTTGTGTTGGTTCCGGTTTATGCCAATGGTCAATTGAAGATGCAAAGTGTTCGCGTGTGGTTCAAAAAGCAGAAGCTGCAGTGACTATTGATCAGTGTCCTACACCTTGTTACAAGCGACCAGATTGTGCTTCTTGCCTTGATCAGAAAGGGAGATGTGTTTGGTGTGAAGCTACTCAACAGTGTTTTAGTTTTTCGGTGTACACAAGCGAGTATCAATTCGGATTATGTCGAGAGTGGTTAGACCAAGCTTTCCCTTTGATTACTGCACAAGAAACAAGTATGTTGCCGGCACCACGAGCAGAAGAACAATGTAAATCCTGTTCCTTACATACGAATTGTTCACATTGTTTGAGCTCTCTAAGTTGCGGATGGTGTTACAATGCCTCAAATCCCATGACTGGTAAATTTTAAATTATTATTTTTGAAAATCTGATTAAATGCGTTTTTCTAAGGTACGTGCGTTCAGGGCGATTTCAACAATCCACATGTTAATTGCTCAGAAGTTTTGGGAATCCCCGATGCAAAATGGGCATATGCACAATGCCCGGATGTTGACGAGTGTGGTTTAGGACTTCACGATTGTCACCCTCAAGCTATCTGTACCAACACTGATGGTTCCTTCAGTTGTCATTGTAAGAAAGGTTACATCGGTAATGGCCGAACTTCTTGCGTTCGTACTTGTTACAACGTTTGCGTGCATGGAAAATGCCAAGGAGAGCCTGACTATGCTTGCAAATGTAATTTAGGATGGTATGGAGATGATTGCTCCAAGAACTGCGGATGCAACAATCACTCATCTTGTCCAGCGGGAGAGGGAATTTGCGAAGAGTGCATGGAATGGACTACTGGAGAGTTTTGCGAGGAATGTAAAGCAGGAAGTTACGGAAATGCAACAACTGAACAAGGTATATAAAAAAAAACTCGCTGCATGCCAAGACTTTTATGAGTATTTCGTACATTAATTTTATTACATTTTTCGAATTTTTGTTTGGATAACGATGGTTTTTTAAAAAAATACTTGATTCATGTCATTTGTGAATTGTGCGGATTAGAAAAATTGTTAACTTTTTCAATTAGAAAAGAACACCTTCTTAACAATGTTTACGTATAGTAAATAAAAATCTTATAAGAATGTTTTTAATTATCAAAAAGTTAGGTTATGACTATGAGATTTTCAAGTTGCCAAGTAGGTGGATCAAATATATGCATTACAAATTTCAAAGTATTTTAGGATTTTTTTTCAAATGAAAACCCGGTATATTCTGTAGCAGATTTGTATAAGTACATCTGATAAAAGAAAGTTAATGACCAAAAACTCAAACTATAATATTTTATGGCTTTCTAATTCTATAAGTAAACGTACATTCATTTTGGTTCATCCAAATAGTCTTACAAGAAAGTTGGCATTCTGTAATAGTCGTAAAGTTGTAAAAATTATTTGATAAAGACTCAACGATATTTTTAGAAGTTTGATGTAAAAGTTTAATATTTTCTGTTAGGCTGCCACCAGTGTGAATGTAATGGTCATGGCATCAAGGAAATGGGTGAATGCGACAATGTTACTGGCATTTGTTACTGTCAAGACAACACCGAAGGGGATCACTGTGAACGATGTAAACTAAATTATTACGGAGATCCTCGAAATGGTAAACAATGTTACTATCAGTGTGAAGCAAGAGGAGTGCTTGCTCAACCTCATAGTCAAGGAATCAGTTCCATGCAAGCTTATGCAGCTCCGTGGGGTGGTTCACCAACACGAGAATGTCTATGGATTATTAAACCTTTAGTAGAATTTGGAACGCCTATTATCCAATTACAAGTGATATTTTTGTTCAGTATTAATATTACGAAATTGCAGTTTTTGATTTTCAGGTCAATTCTAGTCAATTAAACGTTTCTTGCGGTGAAAATGCTGTTTATGTCTACGACGGACTTCCCGAACTCGTCGATATGGGCACTCAGAGCCCCCTTTCAGCAGTGTTTTGTTCAGAAGAAGCTTTACCTATGTCAGTTGTCGAATCTCGAACTGGTCAATTAACAGTTCATTACAAACAGGGCTTGGTCGGTGAAGGGTTCAGTGCTATTTATAAAGTGTTAAGTTGTGATGAAAAATGTGAACCTCCTCGAGAGTGTGTACGCGGACAGTGCGTATGTCAAGATGGTTTAGTCGGCTTTAATTGTGAAGAAGTAATCTGTCCAAGAAACTGCAGTTATGCTAGACAACAAGGTGTTTGTGATAAAGCTTATGGAAGATGTATTTGTGCTCCAGGATGGGTAGGACCGTCGTGTGATATAAGGTATGTATTTATAATTTTATAAAAATTTATTAATCACACTTTGAGGTAAAGGTTTACCGTGTTGTTTCAAGAAATTTACTAAGGTATTAACGTTTGTACGATCTTCCGTTGACATTAACATCGCTATTATGTCAAATCTGGGTAGATTTACCATATTTTCAAGAATAAATTGAAGTCGGTCTACTTCTCCGGGAACGGCGAAATGAATGCAGAGGCATTTCAGGATTGTACTTAACATTGAATTATCTAATTTACAGCCAATTACTGAAAAAGTGATTTGTTATTTTAAATATGTTTATTGAATACTACAAACCTTGAACGATTCGATTCATATCCATACTACGCAAAATAGATGCGTGTTGTTCATATGTTTTGTCCACGTTTGCCGAATTCCATGTTCTTAAGAAACAGTATGGAGAATGAATTTCGTTAGTGTTCACATCTAGGTCATCTTCTTTGATACAAGGTTCTCCTCCAGCATGTTTGTCTTCTCTGAATTCCTACAACAGAATTTAATAAAATATTACAAAACAAACATATTATTAATTACTTGTGATCTAAAAACTTTTTTTTGCTTTGATATATTCTCCGTTTTAATTGAAATGTTCTGTTGTTCATTATTATGGTTTTCATTTTTGTTAGAATGTATACCCTCTGTTTTCTTGTTAATTTTTTCGCTACTGCATATCCTTTTTAAATGATTTATAGTACAACCATCATCATCTTCTATATCAGAATGATCTAATGATACTAAATGTACAATTTGTGTTGGTGTGTTTGCTTTAACTGTCTGTTGTTTAACTTCTTCAGGATTACTATCAGAACAAGCGATATAATGAGGAGGCGCCATATTGCTTGTCCCCGCAATTGGTATAATTAATTTTTCTTTATTTTCGCGTCTATTGGATAATCCATTTCTTTCATTTCTCTCAATTCTTTTATCTTTATTCGTTTTCTGTATATTTTTACATTGATCAATTTCTTCGACTAAAAATCTGGTACTGCCTTGAGGAGCTGCTCCGCATGTTTTTCGAATTTTTTCTGCGAGTTCTTGTGACACTGTGTTATTAGGGTCTATTTTTATTGCTAGTTCCACACATTCTAAAGCTTCATTATGTTGATCTATGCTATTTAAAGCTTGTGCTTTTCTCAATAAAGCTTTAACATTGTTAGGTTCAATCGTTAGTGCTGATTGGCAATCGGCAATTGCACTTTTAAAATTTTTCAATTTGATATTTGTTAAAGCTCTATTTGTGAAACCCACGACTGTTCCTTTGTAGTTTATACTATTGGTGTAGTGTCTCAAGGCTTCTTCATAATCTCCAGCTTTGAAAAATTCATTTCCTTTATCTTTTTCGTAAGTAGCTTCGCGACAAGCTTCAACATCTGTTGTAAATTTTTTGAATTGTACTGTTTTTTTAGGTTTTGTTTTTTCTTTCTCTAAAGCAGCTCTTTTTAAATTTTCTTCTTCTAGATCCATTTTTAAAATTTCTGTATCGGCATCGTATTTGTCCCATGATGAGTAATCAGTAGATGAAATGCGTTTTACAGTTTTCTTGTTGTTTTTATAATTTTTTTGTTGAGATTTTCGTACTTCCGGGGGGGTGTCGGATGAAAGCTGTCGATTTTTAAAGTAAACCAACTCATTATCGTCTTCGACAACAGTTGAAATCCATTTCTGTAAATCGTTCTTAATTTCATTTTGTTCATCTCTACTTAAATTTTCTTTGGATAAAACAGGAGTTGCTATTCTTAAAAGTTTACTTTTTGGTTTTATTACAGTAAGTCGATCTTCAGCAAAACGTGTCAAATCGGGAAAGTAACCTTCTTCCCCTGACCTTAATACTTGTACTATTTTTTCTAATTCTCTACCATCCTTACATTTTTCAATATAAGAATACTCAAAATGTTGAACTGGTATTCTGAACTTGTCAAGCAGTGATTCATTTTGCCCTTTCTTGTAAGGTTCTTCAGGTTCTAGGAGTTTCTTTGCATCACTGTGAAGTACCATTTTAACACAACTGTCAAAATTACATATCAGTTGCTAAGTATTATATTGACCAAACATCAAAATCAATAACATAAAGAATACTGTTTATTGATAATGGGTTGTTTAATTTTAGGGCAAACGGGACGCAGATCCTCTTTACCGAACTATTCAATACTATTCATTTAGCTGACAATTTAGAACATTTGAGAAAAACATTACCACGGTTTGGTCATTCATTAGCTTCCGATCGTCGAGGCTCTCTATGGATGTTTGGTGGATATTCTCTTTCTCATGGTCCCTTGAACGATATCCGATTATTTGACACTCGCAATAGCACATGGATGCAAGTTACTGTTGATTCGACAACGCCAGATGCAAAAATGCCACACGGACGATATTTTCATGGAGCTGATATTATACATTCCAAACAAGCAATTTATGTATACGGCGGATTAACTAAGCCTGTCAAGTCTACAAAAAATCGCACATTGGATGATTTTTGGCAGTTTGATATTCAGAACCAGCGATGGGGAGAAATCGAAAAGAATAGTGTTTGGCCGCCACCTCTTTCTAGTCATACTCTAAGTTCTTATCGAAATGCAACAGCAGAAAGTTTAATTTTAATTGGGGGTATTTCACCACAAGAAGATTTACATAATATTGTCTGGGAGTTTCGAGTAGATAAAGAAGAATGGCAACCGTGGGTTACTAAAGGAGAAGGTCCAAAAGGAATTTTCGGACATAGTACTGTCTTTCATGCTCAAACTAACAGTCTGTATATTTTTGGAGGCTATGTATATGAACAACACCAGTCTAAATTATCAAATAGATTGTATATGCTCAATTATGATACAAAAGTTTGGACTGAATTGAATGAACTTGGAGCTTCATTATATTTGGTAAGTGTTCTATTTTTTTTTAAATGTTGATGCTAATGGTTCGATTTAGCCCCGTCCGAGATTTTTCCACTCTTCTGTAACAACTGACAATTTTATGTTTGTAATGGGAGGACGTATTTTCCCTTGGAATATTAGCGACTCTTTGTATGCTTATTCATACAATTGCAACCGTTGGATTAACTTGATGTCTGGAGGTAAAACATGACTTTTCAGTATTTGCGAGAATAATATTTGGTGTTAATAGCATTGGAAAAAGTCGGTCCTTTGCCTTCACAAACTTATGCGCAAGCAATGACCATAGAACCTGATGGAGATGCTGCTTACATTGTAGGCGGTTGGGGAACTGATACTCAATGTTCAGTTCTTCGCTTAGAGCTACCTGATGATCTTTGTTCTCTTTGGCCAACACGTAACAATTGTTTATCAATAGCTGGTTGTGGTTATTGTGCGTTCAAAGTTGGTGATGAAATTCTTACAGAAGTTTGTCATTCTAACGCGAAAGAGTGTCCTTTACAAGAATCGCCAGTAAATGGTAATTATAACTAGTAAAAGTAACTTATTACTATAATGCTTATTATTCTAGCATCTAAAATTTCCAATCCTGGAACTGTTTGTAATGAGCCTGTAGTCTTTAGGAATTGTTCTTGGATGACAGATTGTGTTTCTTGCGTTCAAATCGGTTGTCATTTCTGTGATAATGTTTGTACCTCAAACGCGTCATGTCCTGTTGATACGTTGAGTGAATGTTTGCTTAACAATTGTACTGGGAAGGATTATGATAATTGTCAAGCGCCTGGTTGCGATTGGAATTGCTCTAAAGGAGAGTGCGTGTCATGTAAGAATTTTATAATTTATTTAATCATTGGACTAATTTTTGTTAAAGTATTGAAAGGACAAGAGCCAACTCCTAAGCCATGTCCAAACCCATGTGTCCATTACAACACTTGTGAAACGTGTTTGGATACTGCACATTGTCGATGGTCAACACAACTAGATGAATGCATATCTGGTGCATATCAGCCTGCATATTGTGCTGGGGGAGTTTGTGGGTTAGTTTTACAAACCCATGAAAAACAATACTGTCCAGCGCCTTGCAGCACTTTTACCCAATGTTCAGAGTGTTTAGTACATGCCCATTGCGGATGGTGTGCTGGGCCAGGAAATGGAGAAGGAATCTGTACAGAAGGATCTAACGATAGACCCATGCTTGGTACTTGTACTGATGTTTATTTAAAATCAAGTTCGAATTTAACGGTAAAAAAAAATTTATTGAGTCTTTCAAATCATTTTCAATGTTCATTTAGGAAGTAGATATTAGCGATACCTACACTTGGAATTGGAAGCGCTGTCCTCCTGAAGATGAATGTACTAACGGCCACCATAATTGCGCTGCAGAATCTCAACGATGTGTAGATCGAGATGACGGTTTTGTATGTGAATGTGGTCCAGGTTATAAGCCTACTAATTCAACTAGAATTACATCGGCTTCAGCTGTTTGTGAACCTGTTTGTCCATTGGGTATGTTGTGTCTATCGATAGTAACTTCTTTGTAGCTTGAAATTGTGCTTTGCTAGGCTGCGTTCGTGGTCAATGTGTTCAACCTAACAAATGTCAGTGTGATTTTGGCTATGTTGGTGCTAATTGTAGTATCCAGTGCCAGTGCAATGGTCACGCTAATTGTGAAGGTCCTGATAAATTGGATAAGTGTTTAACTTGCCATAATAACACAATGGTGAGTCAGTTCGTTTCTATTATAGATCAACTATCAACTTTTGGTTTTTAGGGAAAACAATGTGAAAAATGTAAACCTTTCTTTGTTGGTGATCCTTCAGACGGAGGACAGTGCGTCCCATGTTTGGAATACTGTCATGGACACACTTGGATGTGTGTAGATAATAGTACGGATGTTAGAGATGTTGATGTTGAGTCTGAATGGTTTTTGAAAGAGCAAAAAGAAGGTCCAAAAGCAAATGCCAAATGTTTAAAATGCAGCAATCAAACTAACGGTAGCAGATGTGAAGAATGCATACCTGGTAAGTGGGTTTACGGTTTACCCAAAATTCAATTTCCCAAACTATTAGCAATAATGGTAGAAGAAAAAAACGCATTTGATTTTGTTATCTGAACTTCTTTTTTTCTAAATATAACATTAGATTTTAATATATCAGAAACTTAGGTTAATCAATTTAAGGCGAAAAATTATCTCTTTTACAATATCGCAGCTGGTATGAGGGATTTTTTGATTCGATTCCAAAAACTGATATATTCTTGTGTGTAGGTCATTTCAGAGGAACAGAAAACTACCGTGATCCATGTAGACCATGTGAATGCCATGGTCATGGAGAGACTTGTGATCCAGTGACTGGTGATAAATGTAATTGTAAGAATAATACAGAAAGTGAATCATGTGTCGCATCTGGAAAGAATTCAGCGCAACATTGTTGGATGCTTCAATGTTCTAAATGTAAAGAGGGTTATTTAGGAACACCCACGTCTGATCATCAATGTTATAAACAAATGTCTGTTGAAACAAAGATGTGTTTTGATGCCAAATTAATAGGTAAACTTGTTTTTCAATATTTTCATTAACTAATAGTTGTTATTGTAGATGAGTGTAAGAAGAAACCCAAACCATTATATCCCGGCGAAATGGTATTTTTCGTTATACAGCCACGATTTATGAACGTAGATATAAGAATTATGATAGACGTAACACAAGGCAATTTAAACGTATACATGAGTACACACGATGATACGTACAGAGCGTATCCTAATGCTACAACTGGTTTAAATACTATAAATCTTGATACTCAATACGGATTCTTCGAAAACGGTACTCAAAAAACCAAAGACACATTTTTAGAACGCGAAGCGTTGGGATTACGTACCTACATCACAATTACTCAGCCAAACACAATACTCACCGTTAAAAATCTTAGAGATCGATTAGTTATAACATTACCTGAGGAATATCACAGTTTAGAATCCACACGATTCTTCCTAGTGCTTCAAGCACTCGATTCAGGAGAACCGGAGAAGAAAGTAGCTTATGGAATTATATTTTCGCGACAGGATCAATTACATATTGATTTGTTCGTATTCTTCTCCGTATTCTTCTCTTGTTTCTTTTTGTTCCTTGCGGCTTGTGTTGTGGCATGGAAAGCCAAACAAGCTGCTGATGTACGTAGAGCTCGTCGAAGGCACGTTGTTGAAATGTTGCATATGGCAAAAAGACCTTTTGCGAGCGTAACTTTAAATCTCAGTACCAGATCTAAACCTAAGAAGTCTGCTCATTGTGATTTAAGACCTGTTGCAGTGGAACCCACAGGTGAGGTTACAGTATTTGATGATTAGTTATTTACTTAAATTTTTGTTAAGATGATGGGTTAGCGGCTGTTGCAACGGTTTTTGTAAGTTTACCAGGCGGCCAAAGCCCTTGTGTTAAACTTGCGTTAGCGTCCTCGTTAATACTCCTCGTCCGACAATTTCCTACAGGAGGAAGAACTTTCCTGAGGAGGCGCTCTGCACACGCAGCGCCACCTACTTAAGTATTTGACTCTCTTCAATATATGTACCTATATGTTTTATATGTTGCATAGATGAATGTTTATTTATAAATAAATATTTTTTAAATGTTTATTTATTTCGTCTTATTCTCTACTAAAGTTTTCAGCATGTTATAATAACAATATTTTACGTCATAGTCCATATCGTACCAATAATTAATAGCTATACATTTATGACTCTGACTGACGTGATGGAACCAAAGACCTGGTATATAAAGACAATCGCCTTTTTCTACTCTGACTTTATACTGAGTGGCCTTTTTAAACTGTGGGTATCTTGTATAATGACTTTTCTTTAACGGATCGACAGCAATCCAGGCAATTTTTTCCCCGGCTTTCTCTTCAATGTTGCAGTTAGGTGTGAAAGTATTTTTGTAGATTCCTACAGGATAGTGTTTATATGGTACATAAGGCAAGTCAGTTGGAGGTATAAGAATAAAATCTTTGTAGCCATCAATCACACAGTAAATATTTTCATAGGGATCTTTATGCACTAAAAAAGTGTAGATTTAAAAATTATAACTGTAATGCTAGAAATTAACACACTGCTAGTGATAGCGCGCGAATCGCCCATCCAAAAATTAACAGCATCTGGTTGTTTATTGAAAGCTATGGAAGCCCATAAAATCTCTTCATCAACATCGCAAATCAACTCAGTAAAATCCTTCTTCAAATTTGAATTTTGTTTTTGGATATAGCAAACGAAGTCATCACTAGAAAACTAATTTAGTGTCTTACTTTAATATTTCAGTGGAAGTAGCACCTACCTAAAATTATCCAATTTGTGAAGGAAATCTTTCATGCTCATATTTATTTCTTCAGGCATTACAAAATATTTCACTTTACCACTTTCAGTAAATTTGCTTGCAATGCCGTCTGCATAACCATTTGGCGTTACGGCAACTGTAACTTCTTTGTTTGGATTAGTTTTTCTAAAATTAATCATTATGTATGAGATAGCTTTAACAAACTTATTGAAAAATTTAACTTAAAATAGTCGGAATTCCACTTGGAGACTGCAGGAAAATGATGAGAACCTCCTTTTATCAAAACAGGATAATTTTTGGAAACATAATCCCGATAGAAATGCAAAGGCCAGTTTTCATTCAAAATATCCTGATTTGTAAGAATTGGGATTTCAGGATGAATATGCAGGAGTTCTAGAATAAAATAGTTTGTTTATGTTTTTAGGTTATAAATGTGAAAGTCAAAAAAGGTTGACATTTGCTGTTAAAATATCGCAAATAATAAACGAAAAGTTGTTAATTCATATTTCAAATTTTACAGAATACAGCTCATACCTAATGTTTCTTGTTTCAAAACATTTAAAGCTTTTTCAATAGTGTCTTCACACATACTTGTTTCTTCCATTTAAAAGTTGGGTTAAGTTTTGACAAAGATGTTAACATTACGCCTTTATTCCGTACCTCAAAGATTCTCAACACGATCGGTAGCTTCTAAATGTAAAATTCACGAAATTATTCGTGTGGACCATGCGGGAGAATTGGGTGCTGATGTTATCTATGCAGGTCAAATGGCAGTATTAGGTAGCACTTCAAAAGGACCCATAATTAAACATATGTGGGACCAAGAAAAAGGTCACCGAGCTAAATTTGAAGAACTGGTTCGAAAGCATCGTGTTAGACCTACTGTAATGATTCCAATTTGGAAAGTAGCAGGCTATATGTTAGGTGCTGGGACAGCTTTATTAGGAGATGAAGCTGCAATGGCTTGTACTGTTGCGGTAGAGACTGTTATTGTTGATCATTATAATGATCAATTAAGGACATTAATGGAAGATCCTGAAGCTAATAAAGAACTGTTGGAAACTATTACAAAATTTCGTGATGAAGAGCAAGAACATCATGATTGTGGGATCGATCACGGGGCTGAACAAGCTCCGTTTTATCAAGCTTTAACAGAGGCGATTAAAATGGGCTGTAAGGGAGCTATTGCCATTTCCAAAGTTATCTAAATTACTAATAATAAATAATTTGTAAATAATCTGAAAAGGCTTATGGTTTACTATTAATAAAATTGTATTTGTTAAAAAATGTGTATTTATTGCACAATTCATCATTGTTATGTTATGGAATGCACAATTTCTGTAACACTTAAAATATTCATTTCTTGCTCTAAAAATATTAAATATCTTGTAATTACAATGCAAACAAAAACAACGACAGTTCTTATAATTAAATAAAACGAAAATGAGGCGTCATTTTTGAAGAATTATAAAGTGAATCAGGGAAACAGCTTTCAGTGCAACTCTATTTCTCATATAGAAGTAAAAAAAGCCTGCAACATGTTTAGAATGGCTTTTCTACTCTCATGAAACCTGCTTGCTGTTTAAGCTTGTGTGCCAATTTATCAGTTCGCGTGGAATATGCCTTATTCCAAACTTATTGCAGAATATATTGTTTCTAATTAGCTAATGAAAAATGAAGAAGTGATTGTTATTGACTGAGGATGATCAGCGATACAATTTTTTTATTAATAACCACAAGTTATTTGTGGCTTGTCTAAAGATATATTCAAATGGTTTCTTCATTACAAGTTACCTTCTTCGATCGTTTACAAGTGACTTCTCTGTGAAGTGTTACAAATTATCTAACTCATCTGGTTCTTGAATATCTAGATTTGCATTCAAATTTGTTATCGATGATTGTATGGCCATTGATCATTTTATTAGTGATTTAGTTTCACAACAAATTCAATTCATAATAATTCAACAAATAATAATTCGACATTATGTTCCATATTCTTGAATTTGAAAAAAGTTTTTTTTCATTATTTCTTGCGGTTTTTCACTTCATATTTTCCTTTTGCCTCAAATGTTAAACTGGCATTTGAAACTAACTATATGCATTTGCGTTTAGTGTTGAAATCAAAAAAATCTGATGTAGGTTCTATTTTGTTTGAGGACAGAAAAGTCTTGAAATGTTAAATTTTCTGAAAGAATTGATGCAAAGAAGACAATAACATATGGTCCATTCATGCAAAAATCTCTCGAATTTTAATGTCGCTTGGCAGACATTCCAAAACTTTTTATGTGTAAGATGATAATAAGGTATTTAAAAGAAAGACATTTTCAAGCATCAGCCAGTTTTACAGCGTATCAACTGGGGGTGGAGGCTTAATAAAAAGTACTAAGATATAAGCATTTATTTAAAATTCTCGATCTTAGGCTCAGTATAGTATAGAATTATTAAGTTACTGCAACAAATTACATTCAGAAAATTTAAGTTTTCTATTTTTGTGCAAGCTGTCTGTTTCTATAAATTTTAAATATTTCAATAAATTCACAAGTTTATGTACATATAATTTTCCTAATAATATGTTTTTACTTTAATTGATAACGACTTCAGATTTTTTTATTTCATTATTAGGGTATTCCTATTATTTAACTGTTTTTCTTTACTTCCTTTTTCTATTGTAACTTGAATTTATTTCCGGTTCCGTCTAATTAATTCGGTATATCAGTAACCGTGAAGGTTATTTACTGACTTTGATTTTCACATTTATAATGGAAATAACTTTCGGTTTCAATCAGTCAAAAAAAAAGAAAAAAATTTGAGCGTGAAACTTGTGATAAAAAATTTAGAAATTTTTCTACAAATAGATTGAATATTTGCGTTTTACTTCTTTGACAAAGCTTCTGCTAATGCTGTGAATGTAATAATGATTTGTAGTTTAATTGAGTGTAGGTCTTCATTTTAGTGGGTCAATTATAAAATGACTGTTTTCAACGGAAGAAGAAAATTTTACAATAACTAGAGATATGCTACATATGTCCACTTTTAGTTTATTCTCTGTTGAAAATTTGAATTATAATAAATAATTGAAAGAGATAATGTAATCAAACATGTCTTTGAAGTAACAAGATAATAGATAATGTTTTAAAATTGAATTACAGTCTGTTTTTGAAAAGCAAAGTCCAAAATAATTTAACTTCTTCACTCTTAGCACGTACGATGCTTCACTTAATTTAGGAATTATCCCTTCTTTCTACATTTTTATTCAGAATATGAAATTATTCAAAAGACATCCTTTCTTGTTTCTTTTAACAAATGAATAGGAGACTACTTGTGTGAGTCATAAGTTTTATATATTATTTTGTAAAATGGATGACAATTCACCTGGTTTAAAGTAAGTTTTTTCTATTTAAGCATATTGATTGGATTATTTCTTTCACAAAGATATTTTAGAAAACTATCATGGTGGGAGCAACGCACAAGATACGAAAAATGTTTAATTGTCTTAACAGGATTCTGCTTTATGGTTATTATTTACTTAGCATCAAATTTATTGATGAAATTCCCTTCATCCAGTGAGTCTCATACAGTTTGATAACTGATTTACATTTGTTAAATATTTATTAGGAGAAAGTTCCAAGAAAGAAGTGTGCTTAACTGAAAAATGTATTCGTGCCTCAGCTTCACTTTTGGATAAAATTGATAAAACCATTGATCCTTGTGACGATTTTTACAAATTTGCTTGTGGTAATTTTGTCAAAAAAAGTATCATTCCTGATGATAAAGTATCAATTTCTTCTTTTTCCGACACTGGGTATAACAAAACTTTCATGTTGTCATTACAGAAATAACATTTTTTTATTTAGAGACAAAGTCTATCTTCAATTGATGAATACTTTTGAAGAACCAATCAGAGAAGAAGACCCTCGTTCTTTGAAATTAGTAAAAACAATTTATAATATGTGTATGAATACTTCTAAAATTGAAAAGGAAGGAGTTAATTTTATAAAACAAGAATTTAAAGATTTTGGTGGTTGGCCAGTTCTGGATCCATACTGGAATGAGAAAAATTTTGATTGGAAAAGTTTTATTTATCGTATTGGAAAAAATGGTTGGCGAAAAACTTTCTTCTTTAATATGTATATTGATATTGATCAGAAAAATTCGTCAAAGCACATTTTCACTGTATGACGGTCATAATCAGTTTTTTGAATGCAACATTTTGAAATTTTAGATAACTCAACCATGTCTGTCGTATGAAAGATTGAAAAAGGGATTTAACGATACGGCTGTACAAGCTTCTTTGAAATACAAAGTTAAAATGGCTACTTTATTTGGTGCTGATAAGGCAACTGCGCTTTTAGATATGAAAGATGTTATTGAGTTCACTATTGAATTGTCTAAAGTAAAACAAAATACTGTTTTTTTTAATATAGGTTATAAGTAATTTCTTTTATAGTTGATGGTGCCTTATGAGGAACGAAAAAATAGAACTTTGGAATACAATCCAATAACTATAAAAAATTTACAACGAAAATTTCCTAGTTTTCCTTGGTTGAGACTTATTAATAATTATCTATCTCCTGTTGATAGTTTAACGCTTGATGATGTGGTAAATTTAGCTGTTCCAAAATTCTTCGAAAAATTTGAAGCTTTTATGGCTAAAGCAAAAAAACGGTGAATTGAGTTTTTTGAATGATAAAACGAATACTATCGAAATTTTTCAGAACATTGGCAAATTATATGTTTTCAAGACTTTTAGGGGAGTCAATAACTTATTTACCTGAAGAGTACAGAAAAATCGGCTTAGAGTATGCTAAAACTGTCTACGGAAAAAAAGAAGCAACTCCTAGATGGAAAATTTGTGTGGGAGAAGCTACAAGGTTTGCATAGTAGACTTAAAGATAAATTAAGAAAGAAAAAAAATTGTAGACTAAATATTGCTGCTTCTGCAGTACACATAAAAAAGTTTTTCGATAAAAGTACCAAACGCAAAATAACTGAGTTAGTAATCGACATAAAAAGTTCTTTTATGGAAACACTAAGAAAAGTTGGATGGATGGATCGAAAAACAAAAAAACATGCTCTTGCTAAAGCAGAGAAAATGAGTTCTTTTATAGGTTATCCTGAGGAACTTTTAGATGATGGAAAAGTTGAAGAGTACTATCACGAAGTAATAAATTATTTGTTAATCAACATTCTTTATTTGCAAATATTTGTTATAGCTGGATTTAAATCCTGACGATTACGCTTTGAAGCTAAATTTAAATTTAAGTAAATTCTACCACCGGAAAGATGTACAAGAACTGCGACAGCCAGTATCAAAAGCAGACTGGAAATCTAAAGCATATACTTTTTCCGTGAACGCTTATTACATTCGAAGCGAAAATACAATAGGTAAACTCTATTCATTTTTTTCTGAAGATTGATAATTTTTTTTAGAACTTCCTGCTGCGATTCTGCAGGATTTTTTCTTCGATCCGGATCGTCCACAGTATATGAATTATGGCGCAATCGGTCAAGTAATAGGACACGAAATAACTCATGGATTCGATGATGAAGGAAGACAGTATGATAAAGACGGCAATTTGATCGACTGGTGGGAAGCAGAAACGAATCGGACATTCAGTAGGAAAAGTCAATGTTTGGTGGAACAATATGGCAACTACACTGTTCCTGAAATAGAAATGAGTTTAAACGGGGTTAAAAATTTAGGAGAAAATATCGCTGATAACGGTGGCATTAAAATTGCATATCGAGGGTATTTGAAATGGTTGGAGCGGAACAAAGCCGAATCAGTTCTTCCAGGACTTCCTTATACTCCTCGACAATTGTTCTGGATTTCGGCTGCTTCGAATTGGTGTATTAAATACAAAAAAGAATATCTAAAACAACAAGTTACGTTGGGATTCCATTCGCCAAATTATTTTAGAGTCGTTGTGCCTTTTATGAATTCAGATAATTTCGGAAGGGATTTTAAGTGTCCTATTGGGTCGAATATGCATCCTAAATACAAATGCAGGGTATGGTGATGAATCAGGGTTTATTTTAAACTTTATGCTTTTTACAGATTACGTAAAAGTGTTTTATAATTACAAATAAAAAAAATAACAATACTTGTTATGGCTTTTTATTATTCATAAAAAAACGTTTTCTCACGTCTCAATTTAACAGCAATCATCATTTTAATCGTTAAATTTATGAGGAGGAGTATTCCAGTAGACGACTTGAAATAAAGTAAAATGTAGGCAGAGCATATCACGTATCAAATTATTCTAACAAAGATTTATTTACTTGGAAGAGGTGTTAAGTTGAAGAGTTTCAAGGCAGTTGGAACAATTGTGTTGTTATTTCGAGTTAAATTGTGTATTAAATGTCATTGTTTGTTATTTAAGTGCTTTTAGTAAAAACATTATAAAGTAATTTATTTTCAAATTTGAAATAATTTGATTATTACAGTGAACAATTGGACATATTTTTCCATTCAAATGTTGCCAATACAAAATACAAAATTACTGATCAAAAACCAAAAAAGTTTGCTATTATTCAATTTCTGAGAGCCAGCTGCTAAGTGTCAGAATCAATAAAATGTAACTATAATAGACAAGCATGCTCTTCTTAATTTTTTGGTTTAGAAAATTCTGCATTGAAACTATCTTTATTTTTGTTTCTACTAATTTTTGTAATCGCATAAAAATCTTCATCGTTGACGATTTGGCTCATTTTAGAGTATTTCAAGTTTAATATAATTTAAGTTGATTTTAAAAAACCAAGAAAGTTTTTCTTTTTTGAGCTTGTTGGTATCTATTCTGAAAAAATTTCAATTATATAGAAACTTGCAATTTTCTAGTAAAAAATCTGCTTGCGTATTTAGTGTGAATACATTTTATTAATGGACTTTTTTGTAATTTTTACAATTATTGAAGCATTCTCTTGTGATGGGGCAAAAAATTAATTAATACTCGGAAAACTTTAAAATCAATGCAAGCACCTAGAATATTTTTTTTATGGAAAAAATTGGTAGTTGTTTAAAAGCAGGATAATAAAAAAAAACGATTCTTCAAAGTATTCGATGAGACAGATGATTAGACATTATTTATGATTTCAATCTATTCGTAATTGAATTCATGACATTTCAACTTCAAAAAAACACGTGATTGTTGAGTGCCATTCTTTTGGATTTATTGAATAATTTGTTTATGTTTTAAAAATTTTTGAATAACTGAAAATGTCTTCATAGTTGTGTAGTTATACGTAGAACAATAATAAAAAATACAATTGGACTATTTTGGTATAATTTTGTAAAAGTTATGTTCTATGCCAATTCTAAAATTAGCCAAACTTTGAACAAAAGTTTTTCCATTTGCCAAATGTTTTAATTATTTACGTAACATTGGTCAGGGACTACTCTTCCGGTCAGTCTACTATTGTTAGCGTAATTTTTTCGGTCACATCTGCATAATGCATAAATTATTAAAATTGCATTAGGCTTTTGCATTAAAATTGTCTACATTTAAAATTTATTTCTCAATTACTATCTATTATTAATTGATTTCTATTTACCTTTTATCACTTTTTTTATAATTTATAACATTCCTGAAAGTATTTACAACTCTAAAAGTGCAAAACAAATTTGTTCTGATATAGCAAACGGTCGTCCATAAACGTAATTAACAAAGTACAAAAGCTGTATACAATTAGTTACTTTTTTATTTTTAACAAATTACATTAAAAGCCGAATGGTGATTTTGCAACGACGATATAAATAGATTCCAAACAGGTCAAATCATTATCATAAAAAACTGTCGATTTCAATTCATCAAACGAGTCTTTACTAGACCTCTGATGCTGGATCATTTATTGGATAGCGTAAACGTACAGACAATGATGACAAAGTGATGGTTTAATTCATCAGTATCTTCAAAATCCTTGTATAGTGTACATACAGTTTGGTTGAAACATGCCGCTGAGGTAAGTCTCGTAGCGTTTAAAGTGGAAAGCGACACAAATGGCTAAATTTGGTCAAATTCGAAATTTCAGACAAGATTCTTGCTGGAAGCGTAAAACAAAACTGGAGCGAAAATTATTAGTTGTAGCTGTTGGATCTTTACTTTTGGCGGGATTTTTATTACTTTATTTAATTTTTTGTAGGCACATACGTAAGTAGTACAAACATTATTTTTACAACATTATTCATTGTTGTTGATTGATGAATTTTATTGTCGATCAAACTGTCACAATTAATCATATTGACAGCACATTATTTCAATGTTATCATTTTTTTTTAAATAAATGAATATTTTGTTTTTTTCAAATGTATTGTTTATGATTAACACCTTGAAAAAATTTGCAGATTCCACGTTTCTAGGATCAGACGACATTTGTTTAACACGAGAATGTGTTGAAACTGCAGGAGAAGTTTTTCGAAATATGGATGAAAGTGTCGACCCTTGCCAAGATTTTTATAGATTTGCATGTGGAAATTATATTAAACATTCTCTTATATCAAATGATAAAACATTTGCTAATACTTTTACTGTGATCAATGATATTTTACAAGAACAAATAAAAATCTCTTTAGAAGAAACGAGTTCAGGCAAAGAACCAAAACCTTTTGTAACTGTAAAAAAGTATTACAGAGCATGCAGGAACAAAAGTAAGTAGGTTAAAGTGTTAAATATTAACTGGTAAAACGTTTCATAGTTTTATTATTTTTGAAATCTTAGCTTTGACCGAACGGTATGGACTGGATATTGCAAAGAAACTTCTGAAAGACATTGGAGGATGGCCAGTTTTAGAAGATTTTTGGAATGATTATAATTTTAATTGGATTGATACGACCGACGCATTGAGACAAACTGGATTATCGGTTAATAGTCTAATTGATATTTCTGTGGGTTTAGACTTTAAACACTCGACAAAGAGATTAATTCAAGTACTTCTCGAAACTTTAAAACAATATTTTTATGATAGTTGTTGTAGATTGATCAACCTGGCTTAGGTTTGAGTAGAGAATACTTAGTTAAGGGCATTTCTGATAGAATAGTTAAGGCATATTACGAGTACATGGTAGATATAGCTGAAATGTTTGGTGCTGATAGACTCAAAGCGCGCGAAGAACTTTTAGAGACTTTAAAATTTGAAATTGATTTAGCCAATGTATGGATTCCATTTCTTTACTTCTACTGAATTCTTATTTTTAGGCTTCTTTGTCTCAAGAAGATCGACGTAACATAAGCAGTCTCTATAATATTTTAACAATCGAAGAACTTGAACAAAAATATTCGAAAATTCCATGGTTAAAACTTATTAATATTATTATGCCTTCAAATGTACAAGTGAACAAAAGCCAACCAATTCTTGTGGGAGTTCCACATTATCTTAAATCTTTCGAAAAACTCATAACAGCTACACCCAATAGAGTACAAGCTAATTACATTATGTGGAGAGTTGTCAAAGATCTAATTTCTTATTTGAATCAAGAAGTTAAAGATAGAGAATTAATTTTCAAACATGCTATTAATGGCATTCAAGAGAGTCCACCTAGGTGGAAAGAGTGTATTGATGAAACCACAAGTGTGTAAGTAGCTATACCTTCCTGTAACTTTTATAAGAAAAGTTATTTTAGGATACCAATAGTAATAGGAGCTATGTATGTGCGCAAATATTTTCATGTGGAGGCTAAGCAAAATGCTCTTGAAATGGTAAAGTATATCAAGGAGCAGTTTAAAGATATTCTTCGATCTATTGATTGGATGGATGAAGAAACACGGAAAAGCGCGCTGGATAAAGCTAATACAATTGTTGACCATATTGCCTATCCTGATGAGTTATTGGATGATAAAAAAATTGAACAACTGTATGATAAGGTAAAATTTTTGATTAAGATAAGCAGTCGAGGAACTTTTTCTTTTAGTTAGAAGTTGATGAATGCCATTTCCTTTACTCAGCTTTAAATATAAGTAAATTTGCAATGGATTATTCTTTGAGTAGATTATCAGAACCTGTCAATAAAACAGATTGGAAGGAACATGGATTTCCAGCTCAAGTTAATGCTTTTTACCATCCTCTGGAAAACAGCATTAGTATATTTGATCAAACTTGTAAAAAATAGAAAAAAGTACATTTGTTTTGTAGCATTTCCTGCTGGGATCCTTCAAGGTGTATTTTTCCACAAAGATAGACCCAGATATATGAATTTCGGAGCTGTTGGCTCAGTTATTGGTCATGAAATAACTCATGGGTTTGATGATACTGGGCGTCAGTTTGATAAAGATGGTAATTTAGTCAACTGGTGGAAAGAAGAAACAAAAATTAAATTTTTGGAAAAAGCTCAATGCATAATCAGACAGTATAACAATTATACCGTCCCGGAAGTGAAATTAAAGGTTGAAATTTGTATTTATCAAATTATGTGGATTTGTTGATTAGAAAATTATAGTTGAATGGTGTCCGGACACAAGGAGAAAATATTGCTGATAATGGGGGTGTTAAACAAGCATATCTTGCGTATAAAAAGTGGCAACATGGCAATCCTCCAGAACCGAAATTACCAGGTTTGAAGTATAACCCTAGACAATTGTTTTGGGTGTCAGCGGCACAAATATGGTGTTCTAAGCATAGACCTGAAGCTATAGCCTTACAAGTAACTGTTGATGCTCATTCACCAGCTGAATTTCGGGTTTTAGGACCGTTTAGTAATTCTGAGTATTTCGCTAAAGATTTCAATTGTCCTAAAGGAAGTAAAATGAACCCTACGCAAAAATGTTCAGTGTGGTAAAATTCAGGACTTTATTTTTATTGTTTAAAATTTAAGTTAAGAAGTTTCTAGAAGTAGCTTAAAATATACATATACACTTTTTGTTGATGTTTTTGTATCACTTTATGTTTTTAATTATTTTAAAATGAAGATAAAAGAGTTTATCAGAAAGTTGAGTTATTTTTATTTATTCTTTTTAACAGTACTTTGCTTCGCTTGGCTTTCAGTCTTTAGAATTATCACGAATATTACCATTTCTATTCCTAATACTTAATATCTATAATCTATCTTACGTTTTCAAGATAATATTTTTGTTCTGCTTTAGGTCCACAAAATAAATCTGCTTTTTTTTGTAGAATTGTAACTGGATATTTCATATGTAAAATGTTGCTTTTATTACAACTTTTTCTGTTGCTGTAACGCTCACATAAGATTTGGAAGCCTTTTGGTTTAGGTTTAATTAGATTTGTTGATTTTCAAAATGTTTTTGTAGTTTTAATTTTTTTAACTCTTTTCGGTCCAATGGTGCAAAATTTGAACCACCATCTGTAAAGGTACCGTATATTTATGGATTTATGCAACCAATGTCACTCCACTTATTTCTTGTCAGTGTAAAGTTAAATGAATACCAAACAATAGAAGCGCTTTTTTCTATACCATGTGCAGATGACGTCTATTTGCATTGCATTGCTTCGGCGAACAGGGTATAGTTACATGTTATATCTATTGAAAATTCCATTGGTATGGTGGATTAAAATTTGACCCACTTAATAAGAAATAAGAAAATTTTTGCTTTTAACTGAGGTGTATTCATTTCACTTTGATAATATTTGAGGGACAAATTTAACTTTTTTCCTTTTACCGCTAGAGTTTTTTTCTGTATTAATTTCCCCTACCGCAAAGAGTTAAATGAAATAATGGCAAAAAATAAACATTATTTATTTACATTACCAGACATTGCATTTGTGTCTTGGATTCATTTTTGTATTTTTACCACAATAAAAATCCTCAATAAAATACTTCGAGTTCATTAATGGCACATTTACTCTATATTTATTTGGTGCATGGTGATCGTAAACTACATTGATTTTCAATTGTGCAACTCTTTGCACCTTGCACCAAACATTTGCAAGAGATATCCAAAACATTTGTTCTGGAGTATAAGGCAATCCGGGTAGAACTTTTTCAGGGCCATGTTGTTTAGACCATTCTTTATAAGCTAAATAAGCTAATTTAATTCCTCCATTATCTGCTATATTCTCGCCTTGTGTATTTATCCCATTTAACTAAAAAAATAATAGTATTTAACATATTTTTTAGGTTTGTTACAATTACATTGATTTTAACTTCAGGCTCTGTGATGTTACCATACTGATCAATAATACACTGAGCTTTTGCACTAAAAGCGTCTTTGGTTTTTTCTTGCCACCAATTAACTAAATTACCGTCTTTATCATATTGACGTCCTTTATCGTCAAAGCCGTGGGTGATTTCATGACCTATTATGTGACCAACAGCTCCATAGTTCATATATTTAGGTCTATTGTTATCAAAGAAGACATTACGTAAAATTCCAGCCAAGAATTCTAAAAATGGTATGTGTAAATATTATTATTATGTGTATTATTTCTTTCATACCAATGCTATTTTCACTGGAATCGTAATATGCTTGAACCATAGCTACATAGGCGTGGTTACGCCAGTCTTTCTTGTCAAATTTCTCTACCAACTGAGGATACAGGACATTTTCATTGAAAAGAGATATATTTAAAACACAACCAAAGTAATTGGAAGAGTCAAAAGTGAGCTAAAATGTATAAAAAAATATGTTTTACAGAATAAGAAAAATTCGAAATTGTCTCACATTTTTATAGTAAGTTTCTAGTTTTTGATCATCAAAGAGTTCATCTGGGTATGCCATATGAAGATGAATAGCATTAGCTTTATCAGTTGCATGCTTTCGTGTAATATTATCCATCCAATCGACATTATTCAAAGTTTCTATAAACTGGTCTTTAATATAATGAACTATTTCGGTGACTGATTTTTTTGCTTCTTTTTTGAACAAATTCCGAACGTATAAAGCACCACTAGCGACATACAGTCTGAATAAACATTTGGATAGTTTTGTTCACTTTTTTCTATTAATACATACTTTGTGGCAATTTGAGTGCACTCTTTCCATCGCATTGGTCGCTGGTCTATACCAGATACGACCTTGTAAAAATCAAGTTCTAAATTTCTTAGTTTCTCTGTTAAAAAAGCAATGTAACCTTCAGTTATACTCCAGTACATGAAATTAGCTAATGTTCTGCAAAAAATAATAAAATAAAAGTCAATAAACGTTAAAAAATTCAAACCTTTTTGAAGTATTTGCTAAAATATTTTTTAAATCTTGGTAATATGAAGGTATTTTAACAATAATGATATAATCATTATTCACTTCAACGTAAGGATGTAACATTGTGTTAATGTAATCTAGCCATGGAACGTAGTCGTATTTAGTCCCAAGTTCTGAAATTTTCATTGGATTCTGTTCAAGAGTAGTATTTCGTCGTTGTTCTTCGGGTGTTGTAATCTTAAAGTAATTTATGTAAAATTTTTGAAGCATTAGAGGAAATAAGATTAGAATTTTGGAATTTTTTTTACAAAATAGATGCAAACAAAGAGATTCAAGAAGAGATATATGAACTTGTCTAAATGTCTAAAATGTCTAAAAGTCAACAGTTTGCCAGAAAAATCTTTTTTCAAAATTTATTTCTATGCGTAGCTAAGTCAAAAATTCACGTTGTGTTTGAACTAGATCAAAAAGTTAGAATTTTTTCCTACTGTTGAATGGTGAGTGTGAAACTAAACTTTTTATTTTGGTTACAATAAAAAATTATGAGTTAAGTATTCTATCTTTGTTATTCTACAAATGATTCACAAGAAATTTTTGATGTCACCAATATTTTAATTACCATAAAACGGGATTACTTTGACATAGTTCGAGAGGTTTTATTAATATAACTTTTTTATTTGATGCAATATTTTCTTGAAAAAATTACCATTAGAATAATTGATCTTTCTGCTTTAAGACTGAACTTTACATTTAACATCAAGTTTATGTATTTTCAAGAAAATAAATAACAAATTTGGAGTCAAAAAAACGGATTCCGGGGCTACTTTGACAGTCTCTTTGATTACGTTGAAAATCCAAGTTATGTAAGCTTAGGAGGTGTTTTGACATCTTAAAACTAATATATAACCAAATATTAATTATTATTAATTATTATTAATAAATTCAACAATAAATAACTTTTTTAAAATAAGTGTGGTCGACGAAATAGTTTTCGTAGTTACACCTTATTAATTGCCTTAAACACAGAACATCCTGAAAATAAATTAAGAAGTCATTCTTTGGTATGTTATGGCTATTATATGGAACAAAGGAAAATTAGTACGTTTTTTTATAAGAAGCTCAAGTAAAACTTTTTGTGTTGAAGCATAAAGTCACTTAAGCTCCGAAGAAAATATAAAGTTTCTTCTTCAAACCTAAGAAAAGAAATACCTCAATAAAACGTAAAACAGTATTTAGAATCTTTAAAAAGCACAAGCAGTTTATAAAGTCTCTTCTTTTTATTTCTTATAATTGTTTGCCTCTAACATTTTTCTAATCACTCTAATCGCAGTCACACAACTCATAAATAACTCACTTATAAATGTTATAAAAATAGGTACCTAAACGAAAAACGGCAAAATCGTGCTTAAAATCGCTAAGTCAAAGTAGCCCCATAGCTTATCAAATTTACCCGGAAAGTCAAATTAGCCCCGTTTTATGGTATGATTTGAGATGCTAAATATTATGTAAAAATCATGATTATGTGATTTTTAAAGTCATTATTATTATTCTTAAATGTAGTTTTTTTCACAGTAAAATTAGATATTACATGTAATATACCATTAAAATTTAGACCAATTGTAGTATTGGTCGGGTCAAAAATTTGGTTAGGCTCGAAGAAATTATCATAATTATTGTCTGCCTCAAATAAAATATTAAATTGTTTGAATTGTATTTGTCTCTTAATAGAAACATTAAACTAACGCAAATTAATACTAAGTACTTCCAGAATTAAATAAAACTGGACTAGAGAAAAAAGTTATTTTCCTAGGCGTTTATGTTTGTAGGAGTTTCAGATCATTTCTGGCAGTGAAATAATTTTCTTCTTCAACAGTGTTATAAAAATATTGCTTTTGAATTATGAGAAAATTTATTTGATGTATTCAAATGAAAATAGTCAAAGAAAGAGCTAAAAAAGTAGATTTCTGTAAAACTACATTTTTTTAATTAGATTTTCCAAAATCAAAAATGAAACCTTTGTTTTAAATTAATTTTAAAAAACAGATTCTTTAGCTCTTTTTAGGTTCTACATACCTTTGTGATAGCAATTACCAACTCAGCCACTTCTCTCATTTCGTCAGCAGCATTTTTTTCCTCAGCTCCAAAAGCTATAGCAACTTTCTTCATATAAGTATAATATTCTTGAAAAACTGTTTCATTGAATCCATTTCGTTTGATTTTATCCAATTTAATATCAACTTGATCTAGCTGGAAAAGCAAAAATGTGAAAAATAAATTAGTGAGAAACAGTTACTAACAAAAAGAGCATTTCTCGATGAATTTGTTTTGTCGGGTAAAACTTTAAAGTTGAGTAGCATTGTAGGTGTAAGTCCTACTTTCATGAACTGATAACTAGTTGATATCCAATTAAATTTGTCTTCATCCCAATTTATTCCTTCAATTACAGGCCAACCTCCAAAATTTTTAATCAGTTGCTTAAACTTCTGCAAAGAGTTTGCTTCAATTTCCGTTGTATTCATACAAGCTTGGAAAAATGACTTCACAAGAACAAATGGTTTGACATCTGTTGGTAAGATTGGTTTCTTTAGTAAGTTATGCATTAAATCATCAACTTCATCTCTGCAATTAGTAGTAATTACACTTACTTGAAACAAATAAAAATATAATTTTAATACTCCACAATTGTCATTGAAGATATTTCGGTTTTATCGTCCGGAATTAGTGTATTTTTTAAAAAGTTGCCACATGCAAACTCATAAAAGTCATCACAAGGATTTACATTGACATCCAGTTTTTCCAAAACTTGTGCAGAAGTTTTAATGCAATTAGAAGTCAAACAAATATCGTGTTTGCCGTATTTACAATCTGAAATTTACTATGAGAATTGATATTTAAAGAATAAGTTTTACCTTGAGAAGAAGATCGTGATAGAGTCACTGAGATCATTATAAGAATTAACAGAATTAGTACTGCGACAATTATAACGAGTCCTTTTTCTGTTCTAGTCCTTTTGTTCCACCATGATGGTTTTCTAATTGTTTGATATATTGAAATAAATTTGAATATGTGAATAGACTTACTTGATCTTTAAAACATGTTCTGCTCTTGGATTGCTCATCTTACACCAGGATGTGTTATTGTCTATAACTTGTTTACATCTGAGATTAGTAATTTTTAAATTCACTTTCACGTAAGATTACCTAAGAATTTGAATATGCATATATATTAAATGCAGAGGAATGTTGAAGTTGGGAATTTAAAACCACTTTTTGTGATGTGTGGAATTTATTGCACGATTATGTACTTATACACTAATAAGCTACTGCATAAGAAAAGCATCTATAATTAATTCATAATTGTGAGACATGCAAAGATTTGTTAATTTAAAGGCCGGTTTCATCAATAGAATCTTGTTTAACCCAACTTAAACCCGTTTAGAGCCATTTTTATGTTTCACCACTCGGTTAATCGAAATTAAATTTGATTTTGTGTAGTAAATTAGCGTATTGAACTCAGTATAGAAAATCTACGATTAAATTATCTAACAAAAACATTAACATTGATTTGTTAATCAGTGTCGTCAATTTTAATTTTATTTCAATATAAAACTTATTGAATTTTGTTTATTTTTTCCATTTTTTATTTAAAAATTGCACTTCAAACAAAAGTCGTCGAAGATAAGACTGTTACGAAATATTTTTTTGTAGAATATACATTTTTGTCAATAATTTAGAATGGTGATTCAGTTTAAGTCGGGCTTTCGTACAGATTGAACGTTATAATTAATTTCTGATGAGTTAAGAAATTAAAAAAAGTGTTTTCGTTATTAATAAAGTTTGCTTTTGATTCATACAATTTTGTATGCAAAATAAGTGCAATTTTGGAATTTGACGCAACCGCGCATTACACTTTTTTATGTGAAATGTATATGCATTAGAGGTGATTTGGATGTCAGATGTTACCTTCCGCACACAATAACTACTGTGAGTACTAACTTCAGTCAGTTGATCATTCGGCATTCTTAAAAAAGTTTTAAAAAAACTACCTGACTCGATGGGAAGTGTTTATTTTAACTTGTAAGTTTTCCTCACTTTCAGGATATCATGTATTATCATAATTTGAGTATGTAAAAGAATAGAATTTGTAGTAGAAATCAAAAACGTTCAAAACAACTTTGGGAATAGGGAAAAATTCAAACAATTAACAATTTGCGGAGTAATATTTGATTTGACTCACACGTCAGTGCTTAAATCTATTATCAACTAATAAATAATCCCCACCTTTTTTATTGTTTAAATAGCTTTATTCATAAGAGTGAAAATTTACTAGAAATTATGATATGTATTCTTATGTTCACTTAAATGTATAAGATTTTGACATTTCTATGTAACTGAAAATTTTGTTTTACTGTTTGTTTACTGGAAAAGTTTTGAAGCAGATTAAAAAATTCAACAATTTTATTTCATTTACTTGTAGGTAAATATTGAAATAAAAAATGACGAAATATTACAACAATGCATAGAAAAAGATATAATCAATTGACTAGAAAAATATAAAAATAGAGAGCGAAGAATTTCCAGTAATACTTTCATGTAATTAAAACACAAACATCTTGTTCAATAAATAGCATGTCTGTCTTCTACCAAACAATGCATTTATGTATAGGATTCATTGGCGTTCCTTTCGGACAGTTAAAATCCTTAGCAAAATCCTCTGAATTCATAAGCGGCACATTAACTCTATAATAATTCGGTGAATGAAACCGGTCCATAACGCTAATTTTAAGTTCTTCATTCCTTTCCACTTCGCACCAAGTATTCCCAACTGAAATCCAGAACATTTGCTCTGGTGTGTATGGCAAGCCTGGCAATGGTCGCTCCGGTTCATGTTTATGAACCCATTTCTTGTAAGCTAAATACGCTTGTTTAATTCCACCATTATCAGCTATATTCTCGCCTTGAGTATTTATGCCGTTTAACTGTGAACATAGAATTGTAATGAAAAGAGTTAGAATGGAAGCTGATAGTTACATTTAAATTTATTCCTGGAACTGTAATATTACTATATTGGTCAACTATACATTGAGCTTTAACGTCAAAAGCTGATTTCGTTTTCGGTTGCCACCAGTCGGCTAAATTACCATCTTTATCGAATTGTCGGCCTTCGTCATCGAAACCGTGAGTTATTTCGTGACCGATTATGTACCCAATCGCGCCGTAATTCATATACTGGGGACGGTTGTTGTCGAAAAATACATCTTGAAGAATGCTGGCCGGAAATTCTATTTATAAAAAAATAGTTTTAAGCGTTTTTCAGCATATTTCAATCTGGACTAACATAAAATCAAATTTCTTTTCAAATTTATTTGAGAAACTACCTTTTCAAAGATTTAGAAGCGAAAAATCGCTTTATGTATATGAGTCTCAACAGAATACAGAAAAATATTTTGTTAAAAAAGTTGTCTCTCCAGTAAATTTATATTCTTACCAATACTGTTCTCATTCTGATCATAGAAAGCATTAGTAATAACAGCAAAAGCATGATTTTTCCAGTCTTGTTTCACTATCGGTTTGTCTAGCTTCGCATATGAAATTTTATGGTTGAAAATTGAGACATTTTGCATGGATCCTAGATATTTCAGAGCATTAACTTCTAACTAAAATTCACAATTTTAACATACGAAACGACTACTAAAATCGATAAGAATACATTTTCATAGTACTTGTTAACTTTTTCATCATCTAGTAACTCATCGGGATATCCTATATGGGCATGCATCACTCGAGCTTTTTCTAAAGCATGTTTGCGTGTAATATCATCCATCCAGTCTACAGTCTCAAGAACTTGAATAAATTGTTCTTGAATATTGTTAACCAACTCAACCATTGTTTCTTTGGCTTCTTTTTTGAAAAAGTGTCGAACATATAATGCTCCACTCGCTATATAAAGACTGTAAAAATGAATTTGGTATTATAAAACACGTTTGATAAAATTTTATAAACCTTTTAGCTTTATGAATGCATTCTTTCCAACGAGCTTCACTTTCGGATCGACCAGACATTATTTTAGAGAATCTTAATTGTATTTGTCTTAAATCATTATTCAAATATTGTATTAGTCCTTTAACTGCTTTCCAGAACATATAATTTGCGAAAGTCCTGAAAATAAAATTTTTATTTATAGCCATAATCAACACTGTTGTAATTATTAACTGTTTTGGTGTACTTTTTATAATTTTTTCTAAATCTTTAAAATATTGTGGCAAAGTTACTATAACGTTATCGTCATAGGTCATATTCTTTACAGAATACATCATTGTATTGATATATTCCAACCATGAAACATAAGGAAATTCATTCTCCAGTTGTTGGATAGTGTAGGAATTGTCTTCTAACGATGAGTTTCGTCTTTTTTCTGCAGGGACTGTAATCTTAATTAAATGTATTGGTTCTGTTTATTAGACATAATTTAATAGCTTACTCTAGTTATAGCAATATCCAATTCGATAACATCACGCATTTGTTTATGAGCTGTTTCGTTATCTGCACCAAATGCAATTGCAACTTCCACCATGTAATTGTGGTAAGCTTGAACAATAGACTCGTTGTAGCCTCGGCGCATTAGTTTGTCGAATGAAACGATGTAGGGTTGATCGACCTAAGCATGAAACTAGCAGTTCACTCACAGAAAAAATAAAATTAACAGCGAATTTTAGCACATGTTTTGTAGACTAAAAGTCTATTTTAATGTTTTGGTATTGTTAAAAAACTATTTTATTCAATGAAAAATATTAATAAGTTTATGCAGGACGTTTTAGCAAGGAAGAGTAAGTGAAGTCTATTACGAATTTTCAAATGTGAAAATATTGTAAAAATATTTTCAAGTGTCTCAGAGATGAGTTTTATTTTTATTTCTTGCATTTCAAAATTTAACAATATTAAACTCAAAATTTCTTGATCAATTGTTTTTATATTGATCTGATTTCCTGACAAAAGGACTCATTAACAGTGATGTTAATGATGAATACATGATGATGAATACATTTGAATCATTTTTAAATTTAAAACAATCATGTAATCATATCTAATTGTATTTTTTTAATACCTTGAGAACGTTTTTTGAGGAGTTGGTAGCGTCTGGAGCGACATCAAATTCAAAAAAGATATCACTGTTAAATCCTAATTTCATAAACTCGTATATCGTCGCGGTCCAATCGAATCGCCGTTCATTCCAACTTGGTCCTTCAACTACTGGCCATCCGCCAATCGCTTTAATGGTCTTATTAACATCTTCCAATGCATGTGCTTCGATTTCCGTCGTGTTCATGCAAGCTTGATAAATAGATTTGACAAGAACAAAAGCTCTAGCATCTGTGTCTTTGATAGGTTTCTCGAGCACAGTTCGCATTTGCTCATCTACTATGTCACTGAGAACAAGTATTAAACTGTAAATTATTCAAAAAATAGTCCCAGAAAAACTTACCTTACAATGGAGAAAGATGATATACTGGCCTTGTATTGGGGCAAGACTGTATCCTTTATGAAATTCCCGCAGGCAAAGTTGTAGAAATCCTTGCACGGGTCGATATTTAAATCAACTTTTTGAAGCACTTTGGCTGCGGTTTGGATACAACTACCGCTGAGGCACACTTGCGAATCTATTTTTCGGGTTATAAATATGTTTTATGGAGTTTGATTTGAAGTGATTTGAACTCTTTACCTGATAACGTTACAGCTAAGATTATTATCAGAAGAAGAACTAGGAGGGTGAGAAGTAGAAAAAGACGCTTTTCCATTTGAGTGCGTCTTTTCCACCATGATGAATGCCTGTAATTACACAAATCATTGCCAATTCCCTTTTAATGAATATGTAGGAAGCAAGGATTATTTAAATCAAGATTGATGTATTAAAACATGCTGGTGGTCTCTCAATTTAGCCTTAAGATTTTTTTTAATGATTTCATTACTTTTGATCTATTTATAGCATGTTTTGCTTGAATAATTTCAGTCAGTCGACAGATTCATGTTTTAATTTTAATGAAAAGCAGTTTATTGAATTAAATAGTCTCATGTTTGAACAGTTCATTTTAACTAAACAGTAACAAATTAGTTTTAAAACCATATTCATCAACCATAGGTTTAAATTAAAGTGCAATTTATGGATATGTGAGTTCGGTTATGAATAGTATTAGTGTTAAATCAGATTCATCTTCATTTCTATATAACTTTTTATCATATTATTTCAGACTGAAATTTTTTACTTGGTATTTATTTCCTTTTTAACATAATTATTTAGCACAAAATTCAATGATAACTTTTGATGTTTATGATTTTCGCTCATGCAGTTTAGTTTGCCATTAAAAGAAAAGCTTTTGTGTTTGATACAGTGTTACCATTTGAAACTGTTTTTTAATATCAACTTTGACCAAAAATAAACATGGGGAACAGTTTTTGTCTAGAATTTAATGAAAAATAACGGCAACAATTATGACTAAGCAATGCCCTTTTGCTGTCAAATTTAACATTTCTTATTGGGAATAGCTGAAAATGGCGTTTCTAAACAGAATTACGAAAAATTTCTTTTGACACTAGGATAAGAAGATTCAGATGTTGGATGCAAAAACTAAGACCCATTAAATCAGTACCGTTTTTGATAGTTTCCCTATAATCTCACATAAATTTGTAAAATGTCTAACATCCAAATCTTTTTGAAAGAACTTTAAAATTATCATAACTTTGCAGCATATGATTTGCAACGCGACTATTAAGTAAGTACTTAGTAATAATTGTAAATAATTTTAAAACAGGGTAGGGTAGGTGAACAATTTGTGGGAATGGGTCGCTTCGCTTGAAGACGGGTGAGGAAGTTAAACAACAGAAAAGTAATTTTAAAATATGTATCTTTGGCCGAATATAACTGAATGGAAGCTGTTTGCACAGTCACAATCTTAAAAAAAATCGTTGCTATGTTTTTACAGTTGTAACTATATCGAATTAAGCATTGCTTAAGCTCGTCTTAAAAACGGTGCAAATGGTCATAAGATGGAACAACCTTTTAGTAGAGAGCTTTTAGTACTCTCAAGATTCCAGATTCCCAATTTGTGTATTTAAGTTTGATGTAATAATATACTTTCACTACTTTTTTTTATTTGATTTATGATTTATAAATAATTATTTATAGAAACTACTCATCTTACGTCTTTAAATAATGTTGGTATATGATAACAGGTATAGTAGAAGTTAATTTTTCTTGCTACTAATCTAGAATGTCCTCATTAGCTTGAGAAAGAAAAGTATGGTGTTTTATTTGAATTGATAAAGTTGTACCACATTCTAGACAACTTTTGATAATTACTAACTCAAACTTGTTTAGAATTAGAAAAAAAATTTACAATAATTGGGATATGTATTTCTTAAAGAAATTGTTAAAATCAAAAGGTTGTTAAACTTCTGTACCTTTCCTTCCTGTGAGACTTTTTACATATTGAAATTAATTAAAGAAAAATATCAGCAAGTCGTTGATTTTTAATAACACTAGTTAGAAATATTTGTCATGCCATTATAGATAAATTTTTAGATAGCAGCAGATGTATGTAAAATGAGTTCACAAAAAAAGTGAACCGTTGAAAATTGTCCTCAGTATTTTTTTTAGTTTGCTAAACATTCCAAATTGAGAGAAAGTGAATAAAACCATACAACAAACAGTGTTTAAGATCGTTTTTAATTTTTTCTGTTTACAGGACATCAAATAAATTTTATAAATACTAACATAAATCACTCATTCATAAATAGAATGCATAATTATAAAGTGTGAAAAATTTGACTTACCCAATTTCTCAAAAATTTATGTTTTTAAACAAATTAAAGTTTTACATCTGTGAATTATGTATAACTTCCTTCATTTTTTTTTTTTTTTTGACAAATTGAGCTAAGATCAGACATTCATGGACAAATGTTATTACTGTCTCAAGTAGTTAACCATGACATTGATATAAAGTCGAACTAATTCAAAAGACGATGTTTTTTGCTCTTGTGAATGCAAGTCAAAATAAATTAAAATAAATATGATTAGGAGCATTGAAAACATTTTTAAATATTAAAAGTGAATATCTGATAAGCTATCCTGAATAAATCATTGTAAATCATTCGTAATGATCATTAATTACAGTTAAATGCGAATGAACATAAATCTCAAATCACAATTCAAAATGTTTTGATATTGCGATTTGTAATATATTAAAGTCTATTTATGGTTCTTACGCAGTTTAGAATTACAATTTAAAATGTGCTGATATTAAAAACATAAAAATGTGATGGCTAGCAGCTGTCTTAAATTGGCTCATACTTATAAAATCGAAAAACTTTAATATAAAAAATTCATTAAAATAATTTTTGTTAATATTTAAATTTTTTACTCACTTCGCTTTGGAGTTTTGTTCGTTGATCATTATTCTGATAAATTAATTATCACAACACTATAATTAACTGTTTATAATAAAGACATGTTGCCTCCAACTCTTCGGCAGCAAATATAGATTTGAAAATGAGAAGTTAAATGTATATTTACCCCACTCTCACTTTCTGATCGACATATTGAGCACTTGAACATTTTGGTGTAGAACAAAACTCATCTTTCATTTTTTTGTATCAATCATTCAACAATTGAAATTTGCATAATTTCTGTTTACATTGATGTAGTTAGTAATTACAGCACTGCATTACCTTTAAAACAATTGCACTTTGGTATTCAGACCATGACATAATCAAGGATACATATTTGTTATGACTATTTTTAATTAACGCACTTTTTTGATAAAATCTAGTAGTATTCCAATTAAAATTAAAATTTCAACGCTTCGTTGAAAACTAAATTCAGTTGGTGCCGGATTTTCATTTTATGAAAGATTTTATGTTATCTAAATAAACCATCTTTTTCAAACTAAACAATTCTTGATATTTTTGTGCTTTAGCAGAAATTCTTATGATGTTCATTTTATAGATATTTTTGTTGTATCTAAGTTGTATATAAACGAAACAAATTGAAATGTTACAGACAGTTCTGTTTTGTTTCACTTTGTACTAACACACTTATCACTGTTTTTCTTTAGTTGAAAACGTATGAAACTAAACTAAAATGGAATTGTCAGCAGCTGGAGATAGAAGACAGGATATTATTACACCTACAAGTTTAAATTATGTTGTTTATATTATATTATTAGCTCTTTACAATTGTTTATTGCTTTAGAGTGTAAAAATGTATGTTACTCTTAAACATAATGTTGAAATAACTTTTTACTGCATTAGTATACCTATTTTAAAATCCGATGATAAGTTCACAAAGTGGAAAAATAATTCGAAACGTTATTAACGTTAGTCTTTGTGGATAAATACCGTAATATACGGCATATAACAAAAAATGGGGACAAAAAATAACTTGTGATTCTTGTGATTAGAATAGTTGGAGCGCCTAAATTTAAAAGATTATTTTTGTTTTTTTTTTTTCATTAAATAAATGTAATAAATAAGACGATTTCTAGTCTAGATACTTTGTTATTTGATCTACATAATTTGGTGTTTTTTTGTTGAAATAATATTTCTCCACAAAGATTATTATCGAAGGACCAAGGTTTAATAATCATTTTTATACCAATGACAAACTATATGTTAACAGCTGCTCCTACCATTTTGAAATAAGAATTAAAAAAAAACACTTACATTATGTTATCGTTACTTTGCTAAATAAAATTACACGCTCTACTATTTAAGTCTGACTAAAACTTATGTGGTTTTGTTTATACGAACAAAACAACTGAATCAATTTTTTTTTTTTGAATAAAATGTTGTTAATTGTCAAGGTTTGAGAGGTACAAAGAATATTGATCATTATGTTGTTTTCGGAATTATCATTGATTGGTTTCGGTCACAAAAGATGATGAATATTGAATAAATATACAGGGAATCCCACGAACAAGTACACATATGTTAACCGTAAATTGAGAATAGAAATTAATCGATCAGTGTTTTTTGTTTTTTTTTTTTTCAAAAACTTTCTCGTTTCGAATTATTGGCCTTTAAAGATGGCCCCAAAAATAGACATTTATTTTTTTATCTCCGAAAATACTCCATCAATTTCTATGAATTTTGGCATACTGACGTTATTTTAGTCCATCACTTAGCCCTATAATTTGTAGTACTGTAGATTGGCTCAAAAGAGAGTTATCGGGCTCCCTTGACATTAATTTTTTGATAACTTTCCAGCACAAATTAGTTTATACTTACCATCACAATAATTTGAAAGCCCATTCAATTTAGAAACTTTTTTTTCGTCTTGCTATTTTTTTATAAAACGTATCGTTTCATACGATCATTGATAATTCAATGCTAATAATGACTGCATCGTTACGCATTTTGTTTTTTTCACTTAAAAACAATACGTTTTCAGAATAAATGATAAGAGATTAAAGAGTTTTTAAATTGATTGAGCTTTCAAGTTTTCATAAAGTATGCTGAAAAATTATGAGACACTTAATTCTAAAGGGACGTCTAAAACTCCACATCAATTCAAATTACACCACTAAATGATAATTCAAAAATTGCCCCCCATGTCAAATTTTTCAAAAATTGGTCAGATACTTTTGCAAATAAAAAAATAAATGTTTGTTTTAAGAGCCATCTTCAAGAGCCAATAACACCACCGTGGAAAAGTTTTTTGGAAAAATAAAAAATACATGCCAATTTATTTTTAGTTCTTAATCTATGGTTAAAATATTTATACATGTTTGTGGGATATCCTGTATATTTGAAATTATTAACAATGTTTACTATGCTATTATGTATTATCAATTTTTAATTACTTATTGTTATTGTAGTTGATTAGTCAGTACTAAGATGAAAGTTTTTATAATTTTTGTTTATTGAATTAATAGCTCAATGTAATAACAAATATTAAAAAGTTTATCGTTATTGGTACTTAATCATTGAATATTACTTTTTTTATGAGCACACTACACTTACTTAAATATAAAAATATTGCTAATATGTATCTGTATCTAATAACGTAAGTAAAATTAATTTCTAGAAAAAGTGTGAATTAGGAGATACTCAATTTTGTATGAAAAATTGAATAAATGGAATAAACAATTTTTTTATTGTAGATATAGATTGACTTTTGTCTGCATATGCATAGGGAAATAAGAAAGTTCAGGACAAACAAATGACAATATTAGATTCTGTAAAGAGTAAAGATTCAGATTTATTCTGCCAAATATACAGGGTGTTTCTTTTAGCTGGGACATTAAAACTATTTAAAGAACCAGAAAATATTGTGATCTGTAAATGAAAAACTTACAATTTTGTATTTTTATTTGTAAAAAATCGCCCATACCGTTTTTATTTTCAAAGTTAAATATCTCAAAAATTGCTAGCTATTGAGAAATTATGTGATATTAAAAAAAATAAATAAATCTAAAAATGCAGAAATAATTTAATATTTGTATGTATTCTAATTTTTGTATTTGCTTTGAGTCAAAAGAAAATGAAATGAATTTTTTAGTTTCTAATTAAGCAACACTCTAGTAATAATTTAGCAAAAAAAAAATTATTTAAATTTTTCATAGTTACTTAGAAAAAAGCATTTGAGTTAGACCTTCCAAGTGAAAATTTTATTTCCAAAATGAAATATTTGGCAAAAGGTTATTTATTTATTAAAAAACAAAACGGAATATTTTTGGAGAACCAAATTAAAAATGCTGAAAATAATTTAAACAAGTAGATTCCATTTTAAGTAATTATCGCAACTATCATGTTTTGTTTTTGACTCATAAATAATAAAGTTTGAATTTTTGCAAAATTAGAGTTAGTAAATTATTTTGAGTTCCTTTTTATAGTGTGAAAGTAAAATCGTTCCCAAAATTCAATAATTTTTTTTTTTTTGGTTTTATTTCATCAAATGCCATTATTGTTATTATAATGTCTATAACTTCTAGGTCGCATATGTGAAATCTATACCTCAAAGAGGTTTTTTGAATATTCTCTTGACCTCTAAAATGCATTGTATGTGTTGGCTACTGCATAATAAATACTGTGACCATGATTAATGATTTATAGTACTTGAATGACTGAATTTACAACTAACAAAACTGTCTTTGATAGTTCCACAGAAAAAACAGTAAGAAAATGAAGTTTTTCTAGTAAAAAGAGAATTTTCCAAACATATTTGAATTTCACTAAATAAAAGATTTATATTGAGTTTTTAGTTATCCATCTGAAGCATAGGTACCTATTGAAATGTCAAAGCATATTTTATCAATTTCCTATTAAATTATTCAACAGCTCTAGGATTCAGTAACATTCAATGTGTGAATTATTTTGTATAAAATTTGGATAAAAGTTTAGCATATAAAATTGCGAATATTTTTTTGTTGGAACTGTTATTAACATATAAAGATATAAATATTTATTTTGAGATTCCTTCAATTAAATTAAAAAATGAAATGTTGTCAATGAAAATTAACCTGTGATAAAATGTTATCCATTTAAACAATAATATTGTCTTCAAATTTAAGTTTTCTTTTTAATGCACAACATAAGTTTGAATCATAAACAGTGAATTGGTTTACCGAAACGTGTTCTAGCTTTTACTTACCGTCTAAGTGTCCTGTAACTGATTACTTACTATTTTGTCAAAGGCTTATCTCTTATATAATCAATACAACATCACATTGCGTTTTTGTTGAACTTCGAGGACTATCAAATCATTCTTACCTTACATTACATTATAAAGTACAGAAGAGCTTACGCTCGTGAGTTTATTTCTTCGAATAATTATGGTTATTCATTTTCATCTATTCTATAAACAAGCAAGTACTAAAAATTTATCAAAAGAATGAAAAATGTTTCTCTTATCCCACACATTCACGTGTTCCCCAGCTATAAAACAAAGTAAGTGTATAATACGTATGTGCACTTATAATTTTGATAGTATCTTAATAAAATTTAGTACTGAACTGTATTATTTTTCAAATAAAAAGTAAATAAAGGTAGTAAAATTTCGAATTTATAAGGCATTATAAATTTCAACATAAGAATTGGGATTTAAATAAAACCATTAAAAAAAGTAGCTTTAAAAGTCCAGTGTCACAAATCTCTGAGAACTTATGTAAATTTGAGTTTGCATACAGCTAACACTATCTATTAACAATAAATTGAAATTATCTTGCCTTTTTATCCAAAACTGATCAAACTTACTGCAATCAACAGTTAAATATTTTTGTATTTTATTATGGAATCAGGCTTAACTAATTAGTAATTTTTATGTTTATCAATTATATTCATTGATCTTTGTTTGAGCTGATTTTCAGTTCTTCTAATTTTTATTCGTTGTAAGGCATGTTTTTTTCTTTAGATTATAATTCAAATTTTTGTGGCTTAGTTCTGTACAGATTTTCCATTAATACTGACACAAAAGATTATGAAAGAATATAAACAATTGTAAACATGGAATGTAAATTTGTGTTTTAGATTTTATGTCTTGGGAATACATATTATTACATTTACCGCATCCACTCTTAATTCAAATCGAAGTCTACACAGTTTTGTTCTCTTAAAAAAAAAAATCTCAACAAATTTTAATTTAGTATTAAATAATCAAGTCATTTATTTTCTTCTTTCTATTCATACATGCCTGTTTGGTTGCGTCAATCCGATTTCCACCGACCTCACAACAATAGTTCTTTCTTTATTAAGAACTATTTCTTGTTGAATGGGTCGAAGCAAGAGCGTGCGCATTGTTATTCGTATGAGTACGGCGCGTATATAAATGTAAGGACTCTTTGGACGTCGTCTCAGTGGTAAGCGCGTCGCGACGCGAATCCAAACCGTCACTTGCACACCGTTTGCTTCCAGGTGTTTTCTACGTGTCTGAAACACTTCTCCATCTTCAGGAACACGTTGTACGTTATCGCTGTAACTTACTATTTTATTTGCATGCTTTAGATAATTCCTTGCATGCTTTTCAATGAAACAATTCTTGTAGAAGTTGTTAACGAAGCTAATAAATCCGAGAATTATTTTATGACTCGCGGAATTTGCGCTCATTCTGAAGGATCATGAAAATAATTAAGCTTGTCTGAGGATAGATTAAGAAAGTTGCAAGAAACTTTCAATTATGCGACTTGATTACTATGACAAATTAGTATATAGTAGTTGGTAATTAGTAAGGTTGAAAGCAATGAAAGCTTTGTTCGTTAGTAGGTTTTCAACTATTTTAATCAAATCTTTTGTCTTTGTTAAGTTGCTTCGATGGACTTGAGTAAAGGAAAAGGACAGGAATGTTCACCAACTAGCAATATTCTTCCTGAAACTAATGAATTCTGCTCTGTTCGCTTGATCGATTCTTTAATTACGTGGGTAGACTGCACAATCTTTCATATTGACGGCTTTTAATTAAAAATTTCCATTGAATACTGCTTTAGAAAAAATAATGGAAATTATCACCTGACAAAAATATTTAAATTTAGTATCTTGATTGTAAACAAAAATCAATTTAAGTTAATTTGGGTCTATATCATACAACTTCTGTTTAATAAATGAACTTTCTGTCGAACAAAATAATCAGCAAGTGAAGTTCTCCAGTATTATTTATCTAACTTATCAATTTTCTTGTACATTTTTTCTGAGTTTTTAGTTAAAAAAGTACAGAAGAATATGAAATTCTGCAGATAAGATTTTACAGATGTGACTTTAGGACATTACTGTTGCAATAACCTTTTTTATCTTGACATTGGTTCTATATTTAGCTAAATTGCATACAAAATATAGTTTTTAGACAATGTAGTTGTTATTGTCGATTCCATTATAAGCTAAAAAAATACTTATCTAAATGTATATAATATTTCCTCTTGACTAAAAAACTGATCTAATGGAAACTGTTGACTTTAAATTTTTAATGTTTTTTAAAAAAACAAATAATGAGCGTCTCTGTGAGCCAAATAATAAACAGCAGCTACAGGCAAAAAGTGTTAATTATTTCGAATGTGAACTCAGATCAATCAAAGCTCCCATGTTTCAAATAATTAACATCTCTTGTAACGACAACGCTTCAGCATAAACACAGTACTTTATCTTTGTACTGACAGTGATACAATTGAGTTTCAATAATAAACTTGTTTGTTTATTATCATATGACAGCCCGGAAGTTGAAAGCTTAGAAGAAAACTTCAAATTACAGCTTGGTTGAACACAATATAAGACAAAAAATTGTATTAAAAAAATCTTTAATCAATACAGCAAACCTTTTTCTGTAAATCAAATTTTAACATCTTCTATGTAATCAATGTTTTTAAATAATTAACAGAATGGATAAATTTTATAAATTTTGGCGGATGCGCTGGGAACATTTCTACAATGACGAGTAGTTTTACAATTGAATTTTAAACTTGATAATGAGATTTTTTAACAGAAGTTATTAAAAAAGAATTCTTTTTTGTTGTACAATAAACGAGTTTGGTGAAGTCGAGTCGTTTCTGTGAGGCTTTAGTAATAAAAAAACCGCAGCTAACGAACAGAGCTAAAATCTAAGATGTCTATCGAAGTGTGAAAGAGGTCGGCGAGGATAATAAAGTATTACTGTGTATCACTAAATCGTGGAAAAAACGTAAAGTACCTTGTTTTTATGGAAGCTTCGATAAATCCGATCCGGTTGTGAATTATTCAAACAGACGAAAATTTACGAAGATCTGTAGTTAGTTGAACTTGACAAATTCAGTAATTTTTTGAGTTTGCATGTTCCACATAGTAGTATAAAAAAGTACATAAGTGGACTTTTATTTTTGAACCAGATCAGTTTGCATATGCAAAAATCGTTTAAAAACAACTCAAAAAAGTAACAATAAATAATGAACCAATAAATTACCTCTTAATAAATTCGTGAGTGATCTGACAAAGTACGAGATTAGTATCCTTGGATCAATACGATTCCACATAAAATTGTGCCATGGTAGACAGTAGAGTTTTTGTAGAAATTTCCACCCAATATTTTATACGTAGGATTTATGACCCTACAATCAACTTTAATCCATGTGTTTCTCCGTTTTCTGCCGGTTATGACGTCATCAAATCGTCATAAATGTTAAATGTGAGGGTGGATCTTGAAAAATTGATTGTTGAACGCTATCTAGACCGTTAGCTTAGCCATTAGTGAATGCATTTTGGCTTAAATTTGCAAAACAGATTTGGGACGAAAGCCTTGAGGATATTATAATGAGAATGAAAACGTGACGTCACAAGAAGTAAGCGTTCATTCCGTGTGCCTCTGACACGTTTTGCTCAAGTGCTCACAGCTACTACTTGTTATAATAACGGTGAATTTGGAGTGAACGTCTTTCGAGGAGTAATTTAACTGATTATGATTGCAATTGTTCCATTTGCGGAAGACGCAGACAATTTTCTTACAGGAAATTGGAATGACATCCTGACATGTAACGATTATACTAGTAAAGTATTGGATAACTTCCTAGGGACAGGGACAAGAAAATTCAATATTAACTTTCGGATGGAAAGCGTGTTTTTACTTCTTTGTCTAAGCAAAGGACGGTTATTCAGAGGGTGCATTTTAAGAAGGGCTGTTGATTGAAACAGAAACTAGTTTCGATTGACAGAAGATTGCAATACGCTATCAACAAGATTTGACAGATTTTTATCAAGAGCTGGTTTCCGATACAAAAAAATACAAAAAAATCTTCAATATCTAAAGTTGCTGTATTGGATAAATTCTATATTACTTTGGTTCCACATCAATAAACTTTTTCATACTTACATGAATCTCTGTATAATTTCTGTTTTAGATCTAAAAAGAATTTTTTAAAATATAAAAACTGAGCCACAATCAAATAGTTCTTATTGTTCTTCGAGTTTCTTTGATCTTTGCTTGTATGTTGAAGACAGTGGTTATATGAGACTTCCATTATTCTAGTTTGTATATATAAAAGTAGTTCAAGCTGTTATTCTTCTGCAAAGCTTTGAAAGTTTGAAATGAAAAAAAATTGAAATTTTAAAATAAAATCTCAAACTTAAGCTTTTTGTTCCCTGATTTCTAATTTAAGTAGAGCAATAAAGTTTGAGTCGACAAGTTGCCCAGCTCAGTTAGCTCAGATAAATTTCAATACATTTACATCTTTTAACACTGGAGAATTTCTTTCTCTCACCTAAGAACAAGCTTAGTGGTAACATAAAACACACAATAAAGCGAACCACCCTATAACTAATTTAGTTTATAGACAGTAGGGTCGTGGGCTCATTCGAAATGTGCATCAAACATGCAATTTGATTTCGTTTCCTAGCAACACCCAGACGGATGGCCATTAGGTGTAAGAAATTTATATTGAAATTGCAAATTGGTCAGATTATTATTGATTATGGAAAGTGGAATAAAAGAGCTTCCTTTTGAAGACGAATAGCCACTTCTTTTTTTGTAAAAAATTTAATTTTAAAGAGCGTCTGCTTTGCATCACGGTTTTATTAAAATATAAAAAGCAGCGAATAGACAATTTTTCAGAATTTTTATTAGGAGTAAGTAAATACATATGTTCATACAGACAAGTATATAGAGATAAGTATACTTGTCTGAGATATATAAAATTTTTATATAGTCATTCAATGGAGATGCTACATCGGAAAAATAACGACAGAGACAAAAAAAATGTTTATTAATTTTTTATTAAAAAAAAAACTATTACCCGTGTCTATAAATATTAATCTTCATTTCAAAACAACAATAATCATTTTTCCAAAATTTACTACAGAATCAAGGAAAGATTACTGTTGAAACTTAATTTGAAATTAAAAGAGGAGACGTGGTTTTAGCGGGATGTATGAATATCCTCACCGCGTATCCCTTCCACTTTAAAAAAAACTAATGAACTTCTTGAAATTTTGCTAATATTTTTCTGATAAACGTGAAGAGATTGAAAACCATAATCTATAAGAAAATGTAGTTCAATAAAGTCTTCATTTTTCTGTCTAACTACGTATTTTTTTTAATTTTTTACGAACAAGAGGTTGAAAATTAATAATTAACGAATTTTTCATAAAAATTCGAAAGAAAATTTCTATCTAAGATGGCAACAGTCAAGTTTAGAATAGTATATTATGATATAAAAGAATAATGGAATTTTTCTCTCGATTATGCTCGAATATCATATATTTTTATGTTGATTGCAAAAATTGAATTAAAACCTGGAACAATATTCCTTCCTTTGAAATCAGTCGGCACGTTGTTATGGAAATAACACCTATAAGAACTTTTATGGTGAACCTGGCTGCTCACTGCTTAGTAACCACGTTTTATGAATGCACGTACTAATTAGACCCGATTATACACGTTTTTTAGTGACAAAATTTGACATTATGATGCAACCAATATGAAAAAATGTTTTGTAAAATTGAATGAGAAGTTAATTAATTTTTATAAAAAAAATCTATAAAAAATAGCAAACTCAACTTTTAGAAAGATTCATTTTATTTTCTCTTCAATGTTTTTGAATTTTTTTTTATAATTTTTGTTTAGGCAAAATTTTCGTTTGACAGTTCTACTAATAAACTAATTAAAATTTAAAATATGTACTTGTTTGGAAATTTTTAATATTTTTATACACTGAATTGAAGTCATCCAGTTGCTAGATTTTATTCCTCACACTTTACTTGAGAAAAGCATTTAAGTAAGGTTTATAATTGAAAAAGACAAATTTAAAGAAGCAGAATAAATTATTATAGAACCAAAGTAAATAGTTATTCTTGTCAAAACCAGAAATTTCACAAAATTGAAAATAATTCAGATAAGAAAACAGATCTCATCAAATGACCAAAAATTCTGGTTACAATTTTTTAAAGATAGTCCATAGTACCTAACCTTGCCTTTTTACAACTTTGACTTAAGAATAATTTTTGTGCTAAAAAATTTGCAACAAGCAAGTTAACTGTATAACTGCCCATCAGAATAATGGAAAAAATAAATAAATGTAAGCTTTTCAAGCTTTATTTTTGATCGGGCTAATTGTTACCCAGGCAAACTACACATTTTACTTATAAAATACCTTTTCCTGAAATAAGTTCAGCTTGAGTCATCAATGTCAGCTTATTCTTATGCAGAACAACTCTGAGAATCTGGAAATCTGATTCCATCATTCGTTATATTTAAGTATACAAATAGAAAAAAAAATTAAGTTTAATTTTTCAGTAAAAGTTAGTGTTTTAGAATGACGATTAGATGTCTATGCTTAAAGCATGGGACTATTTTTTTCGGGTTTTTTCTTCAAATTTGATTTTGAAGAGACGCTTGACATTTCTATCGTTAGTTCACACTTAAAGGCAGTTCCGAGAAATTTTTATTTTTTAATTACGCTAAAAATTAAGCTTTAATTAAAGAAAAACAACAAATTTGATTTTTAATTTTTTTTTTAATATGCTTCATGATATAAAGATACTATTTGCACCATTTGATAGAGAATTGTAAACTGCAGGTCCAAGAAACCATAAAAATTTGTAAAATGATTGCGTTCAGTAGATACTAAGCATCAAGCCAGAAAAAACGGCTTCGTTAGTTGAAGCTAGGAAATTGTTAGCTATAAATTACCATTCACTTTATTGGTCATTATCGTTAGTAGTGCTCAAAAAAGTAATTTTCTCGGCTTGTTTTTCAAGTATCCAACAGAGAGGCTGTTTCTAAAGTCCAACAAAGTTTGTTTCCTGAAGTGATCGCTTTTTTTGGTGCATGCTAATTTATTATTGTTAATTTCTTAACCTAACTTGGTTTTATCTTCCTACCTGTTTTGTGGTTTTGCTCAACAATCTTGCATTGTTTCATTCCAACTCAACTTGTTCTTATTTAGGGCCGTTTTGGTTCATTTCCAGCTTCGCTAATATGCTAATTTCTAATTTGTGCGTGTAAATACTTGTTAACTTGTTTAGTTTCAAGTTTGTAAAGTTGCGACAAGTTGCTTTTCCCTACCTACATCTATTATTATTTCCTTAATCTGCGTTACTTTACTTAACTTATTCAGTTAAAATAGTTCGGTGAAATTCAGGCATGTATCTAATGTGATTTATCGCTGTTATAAATTATATGCTCATCTTAATATTATTTCGGAATGTGTAAACACAAAGATATTTACTGGATTGTTCAACATGCAGAATGTGATTTATTATTTTAATATTTTGCACACAGGAAACCACGTTTAAAATATACAGCATGTTGTATGAGTTTTTATTTAAATCACTGTCAAAGTGTAAATTTAAAAATCAGCTATAGCTTTTGATCACAATTTAACTCTCATGCAAATGATTTGTACTTGAAAGAAATAAGCAATTAAAATTGTAAATTCAAATATTTTTCGTACAAAGCACAAACGGTTCAACAATTCACAAAAGGAAAATTGGAAAAATAGGTCACTTTTTTGTTGGCGCATGTGAATGTATTTTTGATTCGATTATATTAGAATTAAATGCTAAAAAGCTTAAAGTTCTATTTCAGTTTTGAAACTGTTTACTTTCTATGGTGAATTTTCTATTCTCTATACCAAGTGGAATTTTCCTGGCATAAATTATTCCGTTAGACTCCCACAACAAGTTTAAAATAAATCTGTCACTTCCACTTGCTAAATATTTGATGTAATTAAAGAGAATTGATTTTTCACAAAGCTTCTTCACGCATAATCCATACATATTTAAGAGGGTTCAGCTCAGCAATGGTAAGGGTTTAGGTAAAATGCTTTTGGTATTACTCCTTCACTAATGGAGTGGTGAGTAGTACAAGTATTCATATGAATAATGAAAGCACTCAATTATAACAAAAAATCAAAATTAAGATACATTTTTTTTAGTACTTACTCAAATTATAAGCCTAAAATTTTGGAAAAACATACAAAATTGAACTTTAATTCTTTGAGTAATAATTTTTTTTTCAAGTCTGTATTTCATGAAAAGCAATTTTCTTCTCGTCAAAACAATGTCAAGAACAAGCGGAAAATTTTTGACACCTGCAAAAATACAGCACTGTCATCCATCAACTCAGTTATCAGATTTTCTTTAAAAGCAAATAGTTGAGAAAGTTTGCCATTTTATGGTTTTCCAAGAGACTTACTTCAGCATTAATTTAGAATCTTATCCATATTCATATATTTTTCTTGTGCTTCAGTTTTGCTATTAATCAATTCATCGTCAATATGTTGCAAGCTCAGCTGGTCATCAGCATTTCAGTGACGGATTATATTGATATTCAATCGTCCGTTATTAACGATTCTATTCTTTGATTCAGAGTTAACACAGTGTGAAGTTTTGTCCGGATATATCTATTCCATCTGCATTCTAATTCCGGAATGCATGTTCTATGCGAATCTAATCCTGAAGAAACTACTTCTGGAACGTGATTTGGTTTAGGGGTGATTCGCATGAGCGCCGATGTCGACGACGATGCAAGTTTAAAATATCAATAAATCATTTTTTAAGGGGGTTCTATTGGCAAAAATGTATAAGCGGAAAACAAATAACTTTTTTGGTTTTGTGAAAAAAAAACGTCAATTTATTCAAATGAAAACTAAAATGCGAGGATTGAAATATTTCGACTTGAATAATTATGAAATTTGCATTTTTTGTAATCTTACTTTAGAATATCCAGAGTAGATTGTTGAAGTTTAAAAACATGAATTAGTTATCATGTTTACCGCGAAGTTGTCTTGAACACAACTTCTGTCACGTGCATTTAAAATATTGATGATGTTGGAAGTAAAACCGCTTTATCTAAAGTCAAAGCTGTTCTTGTTGAAAGTAGAACTTTGTCGTCATAACTATTATTCATGCTATTTCAATAGGATTTTGGCATTATACTCAGTCTAGACGACGTAGTGGCAACTTCGCTCCGTAACCTCCGATGATAAGAGCTCGTTACTAAGTTTTGCTGACGCAGTCGTTCCATTTAAATTCGATTAGTGGATGACTTCACTAACTCCGTTATTGTCCTTGTTAATTAGAATAGAGATTGACTTTAAATTTCTCCCCAACTGCCACATTCATGTTTTTTATTTTAATTCCAACAATTGTTCTTCAGATTATGTAAATACTAAAAAGATGTCTGAAACACCATTGTTGAAGTAGTCGCTTTAATCCGTATTGTTGAATACAAAGTAAAACATTTCTTAGTGTCGTAAAATTAATCAGAGTAGTAGCTTCTATCTCTCCCAAGGCTACGATTTCAAGTAAAAGCAAAGAGAAAACGACAAAATTTCAAGGATAATGTATGGAAAAACTATGCCAAGTGAGATGTCAAGTTGAGGATTATCGTCCTCTTTTCTTATATACTTTTAAATTCTTCTACTAGGTATCCTATTTAACATACTTTTGACTTACATCCCCTGATTTATTTTTTGTTAAGATTTCAAAAGATTTATTTAAGGTGAAGGATTTATTGTAGAAAATTCATCCATTCCCTTTCTAATCTAGACTCTGGAAAATGAGTTATCGACCTTAGGTCTTCACTAAATTGAAGTCTCTGTGTTCTGATTTAATTTAACTTATTTCAATCATTACAACAAAAAGGGAAAACAGTATGAGGTTTTTTAATTTTTGCGTAGTTAATTGAGTAGATTCAATCTTCTGTTTTGTTTTTATTTCTGTTTCAAATACTTCCGTTTTTCTGTATTTTACAACCGCTTTTATCATAATAAGGAGTTACAACTCCATTTATATGCATGAGTTCATATTTCGTGTACATTTTCACTTCATTATAACACCATGAACTAAACGAAATACGTTTTTGTTCCAGAAATTCAGATCGGCCTAATCCATCATCGTAGTGACTTCTTCAGCGGTAAGTTTCATCTAAAGAGTCCTTTACGACCAAACATAAAATTCTCTTCGTCCTTGTTCCGTTTTTTCCCTTCATCGATTAGATTGGTTGTGCAAATGTGGAAGGAGACGAATTGATTGTAAAGTCTTTCGCCAAATAATGAGAACTGTAAAAAAATAAAAAATGGGAGAAATTGTTTCCGAGTAAAAAATTATAAATTTGAAAATTGTTAAGACTAGGAGACTGGTATGTCAAGACTACTAATTTTTAATAGTCAGTTGTTTTAAGTCGAAAAATTTTTAAGCGTCATTATGCATCTTGAAAGTGATTTTTTATGAATAAATGGCATTCAAATGATTAGGATCTGTGTTAATCCCAGTCACGTTTTGGTCTGTTTGTGTGTGGTGTAGCTTTGAATGGTGTTAAATTAAGAGATACATTTATATGTATATGAGAGTAATTCGCATTTGTATAATTTCTAGATGTGTACGTGATTGAATGAATTTGCTCCTCTTTGGTTCTCTATAGAGAGGTCCATAATTTAATGGAAATTTAATTCGAAGCGAATGTGCGCTTTTTAATGCTACTAATTTCCCATCAACAGCTTTTTAATGATTGTAAATTTGCTTCAATAACAAGTTCTACTGATCATAGCGAATGCTAAAGTTGTATGAAAATAAATAATTTGTTAAACGTGTTGAAACAGGTTGAAATATTTATTAAATTGAGTTTGTAACACGTAACTCGAAAAGACAGCTTGACTTCGAACATGTCAAAAGTTTTTAGATCATTAAATTGAATTTTTCACGTTCTCTTGGTATTGAAAACTTTTCAAAATTATTAGTTTAATATCTGTTCAAAATGAAATGAATTGCATTATCAGCCAATCGTTCTCAATTTTTCTTTAGTTTAATATTATTTATAAGAATTAAGGTGAACTAAACTGATAATGAAAAAGCTTTATAATCTTATAACTTGTTGTTTGAGCAAATATTGTTGGATTTTATTTGAAAGCTAAAAGGCATAATGACACATTCAAAGCATTATTGCTTGCGAAAATCTAATTTATTTAACTTTATAACAAAAATTGCAACTATGAGACAAATAAAAATATCTAAGAATGGCAACTGTTGTTAACTAAACAACAAAATTTGCACTTTATTTTCGTGCCCTGTTTTATTAAACCTTAATGCCAAACAGAAAAAGCAAACAGGGTTTTGTATTCAGCCTTTGTACATTTCCTTGCAATCTCTTTAAATGTCAAAGAGTTCTTTCGAATAAACCACATGCTGGTCCCTGCAGACAAAAACAAAGCAAACTGTCTTCTTTGTAAAATCTTCTCAACTGCTTTGCTTATATAGAACGTTGGCACATTAATTAATTTCAGCTGTCGAAGACAGATTTCAACTCGAAAAACATTCAAGAGTTTAATAGCATTGAGTGAATGTTAGCAAGTTTTTTTTTTCAATCAAAAAGTGGTATTAGATGACTTCGTTAGAGGAAAATTTAAGCTTTGGTAACTTTTAAATTAGCGAACTACTAGATTCACTACTTAAAAGTTCAAAGTTAATAAAAACTGTTGAAACTGAATTTATTTTTCTCAAAGAGAAATTCATTAAACTGAAAGCTTATAGTGCTAATAGTGTGCAAATATTTTCTGAAATTTTTAAAGAATTAAAGTATTGATCATTAACATTTTGAAAATATCTAAGAAAATTATCAATAAATGGCTAAAATTTGAATGAATTTTCACTTTATATTCAAGCAGTGTTTTCGAACAGTGGCGAATCAGTGATCTCGATACCAACAATGTTATGGCTTTTGTTTGATGCTCTACTCAAACCTACTTAAAATATCAAACTAAAATTCTTTATATTTTTATTGCTTCCCTTGCATAAAGACACTTTCTATAGTGTCAGATTTGATATGCAAGCACGAACAAAATTTTGCGAATAAAATTGCAGCTACATTGTTTGCTAATAGTAAAGTTTCGACAAAGTTTCAACTTCTTGCTATTTTCTTCGACTCTCCGCTCAAGTGAAACATATTGAAATTTAAATTTCAGCTTTTAAGGTTCATGTAAAGTTTTTTCAGCTAAAGTCGAGCTTATTTCAATTTGATTAAGAAAAAAATAAGAGTATTTGCATATAAAATCTAGTTTCTCGAAAATTCACTAAATGGATGTTTATCAAAGGATTTGAGAAATCAGTATATTTTTTATATTCTGAATGCAATTAGTTTTGCGTGCTTATCTCAGAATATTATCAACTTTATTTTCAAATCAAGAAAAAAAAGAGTTTTATTTGCAGACTTAATAGAAAATGTTGGGGAATGCTTCGTTTGCATTTTAATTCAAGTCTCAAATTTATTTTGTTTTTTTGGAGAGGAGATTAATTGCTTAATCACAACTGTAGTCTGTTTTGATTGTCTGCTACGTATTAGAAATCTGAACTGCTTGAAATAACAGCAACATCTTGTTTTTGTTGTAATGTTTGGAACACTGACATAGAAGCAGATTTTTTGTTTTATATTTTGCGCATGTATGCATTAAAAATTTCCTGTCTCTCATTAAACGTCACACCTTCATAATTCTAAGTATTTCTGAAAAAATTCAAGAAGTGTTAATAAGCTAATTCAAGTGTAAATAAAATTTCTCTTCTTCAATTATTTCTTTTGTTGGAGAAATTTCAATATTTCATCCCGCTGGAGTTTTCGCTTTATGTGGATGATTTTTTCTTGACCTCCTTTTATTCGTTCAAATAATCGAAGAATTCTTTCTTGCTTGTTTCAACTACTTTTGAAAACTTTCTCATGAAATATTAACAGCGTAATCAAAACTTAAATCAACAGCGCATTTATTGCTAATTTTTTAAATAAGAGTCTTGAATATTTTCACACAAAGCAGTAACCTCGTAAAAACCGAGAAGAAAAATGGTGACAGACCATCGGCATGCAAATAGAAGGCGCCTATATATCATGGTCTTAACAGGCGCCGCGACGCTATAACAGAGGGGTCAAGAGAGCAGGTCATGAAAAAAAATTGGGAAGTCGGGAGGTCAAGCGTGAAAGAGGGAGTTTTGTGATGCTGAAAACTATAAAAATTCTATTCGCATCAATAACTGACTTTAAATTTGACACATTTAGATTGCTAATAGTTTCATCTAATTAAGTCTAACACAGAATGAAATTTTGCTTTCGATATAGTAGAATATTTGTACGAGGTCAGTCGGAAAACAAGGGGTGGATGTACACCACTAATCCCACCCTCTAATCCTATCCCCACGTTGCTATTGTCGACCACAAAGTTGCACAATACGAGATTAGCATTCATTTAGGACCTGCACTAGAGCGAAAAAAGAAATTAAACAATAAAAGGATTCGTTTGTGTTGAGTTCTGTTTATTTGAAATTCCGAGAGGAGAACTGAATTAAAACTAAAGATGAGAATGGTGGAGATGCGTTGATACCAGATGCAAAGTACCGACGAATTTCAAAATGTTTTTAATACGATAATATAATACTGCGGTTTGCAAAAATACTAATAAAAAATTTAATTAAAAAGAGTTGGATTTCTGAAATCTAAAGAATGATAAATTACACAGTTGTGGTTTGTACCTAACGTTGGAAATCCAATGAATTAGAGATTTTATTTATTTTTTTTTAACCTTTTATCATTATTTTTTATTTTTATAACGTGGTTCATTTGACCAAATTTTTCACATTTTAATTACTAAATATTTTTTTTATCAAATCATTCATAAATTCCGCTTTGTGGGACAAGAATTAAGTAGACCGGGAATGTTTGGAAAATCATCAGCAAAGCGTTTCAAATATTTAGAATAATCCTCAGTCTTTTGGAAAGTGTATGAATGTAATAATTAAGGTTAATCTCCGTCAGCGTTTAATCCTTCAATTTTTACAGTGAATAATTTGAAATTCCATTAATTAGAGGATTAGTGAAACAAGACGAGAGGTATGACAAAACGTCGAGAATAATTATCTTCATATTGCGAGCTTGTCTGGGAAATGTCTTTTAAACGTGAGTTTGAAAAATGGAAGCACATAAAGATAATCGCTTTACGGACTAGAAGGAAATTTAATTCGAAATTCCACGATGTTTGGACCACTTTTCTTTCCTTCACTGTTAGAAACGTTTTCATAAAAACTCGCTTTATGATGTCATTAAGAAAGCTTTTGTTTAACATTGCTGTTTCTTTACCTAGTTTTACATAATCTAGTCGTTTCGTTTTTGAAAGTGAAATGATGTTGCAGTTTAAAGTTTGTTGTATTCAAAAGTGAAGACAATGCGTTTTGAGAATTTTCTTGTGATAAGTAAAAGCAGAAAAGATACAATCCATTACATTTTATATTCTTGGCGTCACCTCTGGGATGTATGGAGTAACAGACGTCTGCAATATTTCACTTTGAGTGTACTCACTTGGATATTTTATAAAATTCAAGGTGCATGCAGTGGTTAGCCGACGAATTGAAATGTGTTGAACCTGAGGGACCATTAATATCAATAAGATATAACGACCCATTCCGAAACGTCCTTTTCTATTTTCTGAAAAAGAAAACGTTTGTTTCAAACGTTTCTTAATATATATCTAATTAAAATTGTGTCTTTAATTTATCTCCGGAAGCACACTTTAATTTCCGTTTCGTAAATGCGTTTAATTTTTTTTTTTTTTATTAAAGAGAATTATTTTCGTTGAGGGTAAGAGCTAATCCGAAATCGTAAAATGACACAAAACCCACAGCTTTGGGAGTAATTAAGATAAATAAGAGAAGAATAAAGTGTACTTAAGTTCGTCATGTTAATTATGTGGAGGCTTAATTAACATTCAAAAAGTTTGGAGTCTAGAAAAGACGATAAAATTTACACTAGAAACACTGTCGATTCAAATAAATTAATTTATTGACGTTTACAGTGGACTTTTATTGGCTTTAAAGATCACTACTGATAAATTACTAACCCAAATCTGAGCTCTCTCTAAATTTGATTCGACTTTAATTACATCGTCGGAGAGAAATGTTTTTCTCTCGATAAATAAATTTTTCACGAGTCGGTGAAGACAAATATCTAGTTTTCAAAACAATCTTTCAAAATAATTTAATTTAATTTTTTTTCTGTTTTGTTTTATAGCTATCATTGTTGCATAAACATGAAATCGATACATTCCTCTCTTGAGTTTCTTCCACAAACTTTTAATTGTATTCTTTGGATTTTTTTCCATATTAATTTTAAAACATTCGTTCAGATTGAGAGTTCTTGTTGAGAATTAGCATCAAAGAGCTAAACTAACCTATTACTATCTATCTTTTAGTACATATTCTTTTCGCTCGTAAAGATCCAAGCTTAAATTTATCGAATCCTTCCCTGAAGCGAAAGTTCGACGGACGCCAGTGTGATTACATTTTTTCTGAAGAAGAGTGTCTAGTTTTTCGGTACAACATGAACAAATCAGGGAGATCAGTAAATTTGATGAGTTGATCTCATCTCCAGATATTTTTCATAAAAATATTGTAGCCAGAGCTTTTTTATCTCAGAATTGGTTGATTTATTTTAGTGTTTGTTGTCAGTTTAGGGAGAAAGTACAAGATTTCAGAATGAAAAGTCCAAGTCAAAGTTTACGCAGATAAATCAAATGCTTGTGTAAAACAAAAAACAATGTAGAAGGTTTCAAGTTCTATTTTATTGTGGACAAAACAAAATTAAATTTTATTCTCTTGAAATTGCTTTGTTATTAATAGTCTAGTTTAATGTTATTTATTTGCAGATGAATTGGAAATACAATGAGACTTTTAATTAGCCTCTCTGCAATTAAATTAAATTTTTATTGAAACGTTCATTTAAGTAAAAACTTTAAAAACCAATGACTTGAAGCATTTCATTCCTAGAGTTTATGTTCGTCCTAAACTGCTTTTATTTTTATTTACTTCTCCGTCTATGTATTAACGATCTGTTCGCGTGTTCAGATTCAGACGTCGTCTAAGGTAAACGAAGTGGATGCGGAACATCTTCGACATTTGGGAATTTAACTTCGGCAGTTGAGCCAATTTGCCTGCGGTCGTTTTCGCGGTTCGTCCTTCGAACAGATTGAGGTTTGACTTTTGCGTATTGCTTGAAAGGATATCAAGGAAACGCACTGAGAGGAAATTACGTGTGGTTTTAGATTATCGCGTTAAATTAAATGTTTAGGTTTGTATAGGAAACACATAGATTGAGGACTTACATGGACCTCTGCGGCTTACAATCCAAATCTATTTTCCAGGTCCAAATTACAACTCTCAAATGAGTTACCACAAATCCAAGTTACTTTAATATTAACTTTTATCAGGACAATGTAAACCCATTTATTTTCAACAGTTGATGGCCATTCTGTTTCATTTGATTCTGGATAGTATATACATAAACTTGAGCCGTTCTTCATGCACGAGTGCTCGTATAGCATATGCAATTTCCAATGTGACTTTTCTAAAATATTCCTCTATACGGTTTCTCACCGACAATAGAAAAATAAATTTTTCTTTGATATAACCTAATTTTTCTTCTTTATAGAGCGTCAGTTGAATACTCGAATCGACTCTATTACTTGTCCGACACTTATTTTCTTTTTACACAGGTTATAAAAAGACTGCAACAGAACCATAAATCTTTAGCACAAAAACAACAAGAGCAAAATACAAAATGTCGGATACAGAAATGTGTTACACGGCAATCAATTATTTAGAAGCTATTCTCTCCCTCGAACTTAGTGGCGATATATATTTATATATCCCGGAGAGGTTCTCTGATATATTATAAGAGAACTGTGATCTTCGCAATAAGCTATTATCTCAGAACATTTTCAAAGGGAGAGATACATTTTTACATTCAATAAAAAACTCAAATTGGCAGAGCAATTTTTCCTCGATTTTATACAACGTATAGTGAGAATCTCCAATTGCAACCAATCTCTTTATATTCATAAAAGTGTAATTTACTAATTACTGAAATCGTTGACTATCACAAAATTTCTCAGAAAGTTGGAAAAAAAGCAGAAAATGAGATTTATTTTACGCGCATCGGAGACGACAAAGTCTAGTACAATAAAAGAAATAATATCAAATCCTGTCTTCACTAGAACCTTGTCTTTGAATAAAATATTTTAGAATCGAGAATTTTACAAGACGTACATTTTTTTTTATTTAAACATGACTGTCTTTTAAAAGATTGACACATTCTGCTTTTTTTAATATCTCAGAAGAAAATGTAATATAAATTTAAGAAGTTTGCAGTATCGAATCTTTTTGGAACTTCTTGGAAAAAGAGATCATAAAAGTTACATTCCATTAATATATATTCTACAAGGCTGAGACAACTCATAAATCATGAGAGAAGTTTTGGGGTGGAGTGCTCTAGGAAAATAATTTAGATTCACACACCGCTTCCATTACGACTTGATGATTAGTAATGGTAGTAAGACTAATTAAATTATATATAAATTGTGTGAAGTTTTGTCCTAAATTTGGGAGTAAGCTCAATACACCGAGGTATATTTATATAATGGATATATAACAAGACTGGGTATCTCATTTATGGCATTTCCCGGTTAATCCCAAGCACAGACGAAGATATTTGGAACTAGAAATGGAGTATATTAGTGTTGATGTATTGCTATGTGATACGCATAAGAAACTACTTAGTGCTATTGATAAAACTAGTATAACGATGGAGCCACCGCATAAAAGCGGAAATGAGCTGTGAAGGGGAACGTTTGTCTAAATTTCATCACCTCAAAGCTAGAACACAATCGATCAGTTTATCCAAAGACGACAATGTAAAGCTTTCTAAGTAATGATTTTTGTGATGAGGAAGGAAATGCTTTAGAGAATTTTCAGTCTTATTACTAACCATACTTGCAGATAAAAATAATAATAAATGTATAGTTTGTTTCTTTAATTAAAGTTGTGTGTAGTATTTGGCTAGCTGGGTTAAATCTACAACCACCATTAGGCTATTAACAATGACAAATTGTAGAACTTGCCCAGCGCCTTCGCCATTGTTTCAGAGTTCAACTGGTGTACTTAATTAGAAATTCACTTTACATAACTTAAATAAATATAATATTTAGACTAGAAAACGTGGGTATAGATTGGGAATATGCTTTCTACTTTTTACGATCAATTAAATCTAACAATGTCCTGAAACATAAATCGGTAGACGAGAAAATTGCAAGATATGACATTTATTGTCAGTTAGTGGCCACAATAACGTTTCATCCAGACATTTTATCAGTTTGTAATGGTTCAGCTTTAGACGAATATCCTTCATTGAACTGCTAAGTCTAGTTGAAAAAGATTTTCCACATTATTTCAATTAAAATTATTAGTGAAAATGCAATTTGATGTAATTTTTATCCTTTAACAAGCAAAATGTATTTCAAAAATTAATAAATAATTAGTTTTTATGTTAATATAAATCAAATTACGGTTGGAACTTAGTGCTTATAACAAAGACAAGATATTTTTTTGCAAAATTTGTAAAACTGTGGGAAACGGAAAGATAATTGCATCAGGAAATAGGAACTATGTAAAAAATTTAAACATTAAGAGAACTGTGATATACTTGATTCTCAAGTTGTGCATATTTTTCTACAATCACTTTTAATAATACATTTTAGAACATTTTTGGCAATTTTCGTGGAACATGCTTTTGTTTTATTCACTCTGTCAATAGCAATGAAAATACTTGAAGAATTTAAGCGTAAATGAGTTCTTTGAAAAATTTTAATAATAAGGTTTTATTGTATTTGATTGAAAAATCAACTGTCAATATGTAGGTATAGTGAAAAAATAATTAATTTTTGCTTGTGCATACAATGTCAGTTACGTATTTTCTTGTCAAAAAATAATAACAAGAGAGAAGCGAGAAAGAAATTATAGAAAAATAAGTTTTAAATAAAATTTAATAATATAATGCGAGTTTAATATTTAGTAATTGAAGATCTATTAAATAATTTAATAAATATGATCAAGCTAAACTGTACTTGGAATTTTCTAAGTGGCGTATCACAAGGGTGAAAATTTTAGAGCTTAATATTTTTTTAAGTGTTGTGTAAACAATGGGAACATTTTAAAAAATTGCCCAGTTGGGAAATTAACTCGGAGAAAGAGGAAATAAAAGATTTATGATTTTATTTTACATAAAGATGATATAAAAGCATAACTATAAAAGCAGAGATGCCAAAGGCTTCCCGTTTTTGATGAAAAATATCTAAGTAATCATGATCACAGCCTGTAAAATTACGCAGCATAAAGATTTTTTTTAGAAAATTTTAACCTACTTACAAGAAATCTCATTATCTTTCAGATTTTTTTTATCAGATTGTTTACATTCTCAAAAACTGCTATATTAAATGATTAGTCTAAAAAGTTTAGTTAGCTTGGTCATTTGTATGCAATGAGTAAATAAGCTAGTGCTTGAAATATTCATTTATTCATTAGCTCTCAACTGTAATAATAATTATTGTTTTTGCTCGACTCGTTATTAAATTCATAATTTCCGTTTTAATTCTGAAGCGTCTTCGTGAAGTGCTAATAGATGAAGAGTTTTTCAAGTGAGTTACCTTAAATGCAAAAAGCAATAAAAGCAAAGTTAAAGGCGTGAGCAGAAAAGTGGTTGGTGGTGTAGTAAGTTTAAATTAAAAGAGCCGTAAGTCGAGCCAATATTCAGTGACGCGTAGGTAATGGGCCGATAAATCATCGAGTCTATCGGTCATAGGCCTATAAGCCTTTAGCTTCTTAAAGCTTTAAAGAAACTTTGTCGAGTAATAATAAATCTTAAAAGTTACAAAGGCATTTTAAGACTTGTTGTAAATAATGCAAATATACTATTTAACATGCATATTGGCTTCGAAACGAATATACATACATTCGGAGGGTTTAATGACTTAAAACGAATAGTAGGATTGGGAGAAAAGCAATTTACTTCACATATTTCCGAAACGAGCTATTTCAGATGAGCTTTAGGGCATTCCATTTTCCTCTTACTATTACACGTACCTACTGTAGGGAATAAAATTTAAAGTTTCGAACAAAAAAGGATTAGAAGTTTTAATATTTTCAGTCTTGTTTCTCTATAAAGAATAAAATTATGGCTAGTGGCGTGGAATAGCTACTAAATAAATTTTTCCCGTAGAAAACTTTTCTCTGCAGATTTAACTGATAAGACGGTTCAGTGCAGCTGCAAGCAAATTTATGCAGACTATTATGATATGTTTGTTTACCAAAATAAATGAGTTTTATTCAAAGTTTTGTCTAAGCAAGAGACACCAAAGTTGAGCATCACAGAAATACCATTAATTTTTTTTTAAAAAACAAAATCTGATTGTTCGATACATTTTTTGTTTGTTTTTAGTTTTTTTTAGTAGAAAATTACTAGATCATTGAACATTTATTCCGAGGTGAATCATGCTGGCACAGAATATGAGTCAAATTGTTACACATGGACTTGGTTTGAAAAAAAACGTAAGTGAAAATTATTTTGAAGAGAATCTATTTTATTTCCGAATAGCAGTTATTGTCTACAGGAAAAGAATCTCTATTCGTATGTTCTTGGAATAGAAAACTAACTTCTGCCATTCCAATCTAAAATAACAATTACATGTTCACCACTTTTTTTGGAATTATTATATAAGAAAGATTTGCATGTCAAATATGGAGACAGATGTTGTAAAGGCTTAGAAATTTTCAACCGATGTTTTCCAAAAATATTTTTTTTGTAAGAATTTAGGAATTTAAGAATTCAAAGTACTTGAAAACAATCATTATTTAGTTTCGTGTAATAAACTTTGACACGTGGTAAATTTATTTTTTTCAAGTTCTAGGAATTACCTCTAAAAGTAGCACTAAATTTCTCCTATTGAGCTAATAAAAATATGTAACTGTTATTTTTCTCTATAGAGCTCTTATACTCTTTGCTATAAACTTCAGGTTTAATTCTAAGACTTTTTTCTACAATATACTATATTCTTAGACAAATGTTTTCCCAGATTTGACTTTCCAAGTAATCGCCAACTTTATTGACTTAATCTTTTTCGTGTTTCTAATGATAAACGAGCACTTTATGATTCAAATCGATATTAAAACCTGCAATTCTAATAAAAGATGATATATAACCACTTCTTGTGTATCTATAAACCCATAAATATGCGGTTATTTTCAACGTAATGCTTTCGTTGCTTTTGTAAGTCATTACAACAAATAAATTCCTTGTAAGAAGATTCACAAACAACTCATCATTATCCTTTTCATGCCGAAACGCAAAGTCCTGACAGTGAATAATGTAGTAATTTTAAATTGTGAGATATAACTTATTTAGTGTTGGGAGATATACGTTATGTGTCAGAAAGAGGCAAATTGTACCTAGAGTTATTCACTTCCTCGTCACATATACGACGGACTTTTCTGTTTTCTGCAGTATGGGATATGAGTCTTGTCGAGACTAGCAGGAATTTTACATGACGTGCCTGCAGGACAATTTAAAGCAGCTAGGATCTGTCCAAAGTGGAATGCGCATGGAATTTCAAAGGAATTTTCTGAAAACTTTGCTGTAATTTTTACGAGGTAAAATTCTGAACTGATACACAGAATTATCAAACGAAACATTCATAGAATTTTTTCACATTTTCTAAAAATACACTGAATACATTTTTGGTAGTTATATTCAATTTTTTTTACAAAATTAAAGTCTGGAATATAAAGTAAATAGTAATTTTCTGTATCAGCATAACATCAGATTGAATACAGTAAAATCAAGATGCTTTCAAGCTACTTTGCTTTCTCTAATGAAAAGGGAATCGGTATTATGAAAAGCAATCTGAAGCTTTATGCGCACTCAAGTCGGATTGATAAAGAAGTAGCTAATGACGCTTTTTTTATAAGCTTTTAACAAAAGATCATTTTTCTTTATTCAAAAAATTCTTGCCTTTTTCTGTAAAATAAATATAAAACTACTCTCAAGGTGTTCAATCAAATCAGTGTTTAGAATCATTCATTTCCAGTCTCTTTATTTTTAAAAGATTCCACTGAATTTTGATATAAATATAAACATTCGGTATGCTTTTAATATTCTTATTGAATACTAAAAATCTGTCATCTTTATCCATTGTCAAGTGGCGAATAAACAAAAAAAGCGTCTGGTCCCTCGTAAATTCTAAAGACAATAAGCTGCTACGAGAGTGCTGTCAGAAAAGCGGACTTTAACAACTCTAGACGTCTCAATAGAGCGGATCATGGGAGCTTTATGTGCCTGTAAGGTGGCAGCTAATATCTCTCTGTGTGTGAGAGTAAGTGGAGTTGATTGTGGACTGTCCCCCTTAGCTTTTTGCTTTTCAAGACGGAAAAAGTCAGCTAAAGATGTCTTAAGATGTTATCTAACAAATGACGAAGGAGTAAAACAACTCATTTTCGTCCATGATTGATCCTAGAGTCGGTTGGATGATTGCTGGATGATCTAGATAAGACGTATGCGGTTTACTACTAACTTGTCAACTACCAAAGTAATACATTTCAGTGTTACAAAATTGAAATTGTTGGAATTGTATTGAAACTGTTTGAAATTATGAAGTGGAGAAAACTAGGGAATTTCGTAGTTGGTAAACAGTCAACAAGACAAAAGCTTCGGAATAACAGTTTCATGAGCTCTAAACCAGTGTTTATAGATTTACTGGGCTTTTATTGCGTTGAAACGTAGTGAAGCCATTAGTAAATAAAATTACGAGTTGAGACTTAATCAAAGCAACGTAAAGCTACAAAACTCTGTGATGTTAATGATTCAATGAAAATCTAGCATTTTGCGTTAATGAGATAATATCAGTAAAATACAAACTGAAATAATGATGGAGGGTATTTTCCTCTCAATCAAAATTTATACAAAACAATAGCATTAGAAGGGTTAGAACTTTGAAAAAACATCATCAAATGTTTAATTTAACTTAACAAAAATTAGAAAAACTTCAGAAAAAAATGAAACTTGTTTGTAACTAAAACTTTTTTTATAAATCCAAAGTTACTTATTGAATTTCAATTTTTTTGAGAAGATTGAGAAGATCCTTAACCATTATCTCTCATTTGTAAATACGATATTCAATTTTCAGTTTGGTTAAATAGTTTGACATTTATTTTATTTTTGTTTGCAGTTCTCTTCACTAGAAAAATCAAAGAAAATGCACAATTCATCTGAAAATTATTTAATTAAAAACAAAAATTTTTATACTTTTTATTTATAGATAAATTATAAAATAAAATTTAAAATGCAAAGTAACAAATGTTATTATTTATCGAAAGCGCTTTCAATTTATATATTCAATTATTCGGTGGATTAACTAGCTTCCAGTTTTAATCATTTTATAAATTTGCATATAGACGTTTTAGAATGATAACAGATTATTCTAAAAATAAATACTGTACTAGTTTGCATTTTATAGTTTTCAAAGTTTCTTATAGCTTTTGCATATCATTTATAACTCTTTATTTTAATGTTACTATAGTCAATAAGCTATTGTAAAACGAAAGCTTGAAAGCATCTTGCTGAAACTGTAATATTCCATGTCTATCCATTATTCTATCAAAAACGCTTCTGGTAAATTTTGTTAGCTTTTATTGCAGATGAAACCAAGCCCGGAGTAGAACTGTTGATTCATGATGTGGTCATTTGTTTAACCGCCTCATCCTTCTCTGTTAAACTGTAAATTCAAGTCTAAAAAGGATAACGTCGTCAGAGTTCCAGCCGTCTGTTATAAATGGCAGTTTATTCCCAAACTACATCTTGGAAAAAAAACTACAACAATAGAATTCCAATTGCAAACATACTGTACATTGCAAGAAATCCTAACTAACACACATGCACTGACTTGTAACTTGATTAAAATAGAGGATTATTAATTCAAGTCATGTTCAGCTTGTTGTAGCAAACTAAAAAGAGAAGTTTTCCACATATAGCTACTTTCTTATTGCGAGTGTGTTCGTTGAGGAAAACCCAGATTATCCACGTAGTTTTCCGTAAAGTGATAAGAAAACGGAAAAGGTATTAAGAGCAAAGAAAATTTAAATTTGTATTGTTGCTCGTTTGGGAGTTTGTTTAAGTGTTCTTTCTATGTGCACAAAAATGGCACCACAAAAACTTTGCCACTTTACAAGACTGCACATAAAAATGAAACAAACAAACAAATTCCAGAATTTCAGTTCATCGATCTCGTTGCGAGAATGCTTTGTACATCCGTAATCTAATTTATTTGTCGAGTCAACAAGTGTAAAGTGCAGAGAATAAATTTTCAAATATTTCTTTAACAAGCGGAAATATTCCACTATACAATTTCCTGTTTATTTTTTTCCGTTTCCTATTAATTAAAGAAGTTATACTGCAATACGTATATACCTACACCTATCTGCATACCTACCTACCAACTGCAGGAAACTACAAATAAACAATGTACGAAACAATTTTTCGCTCAGTTACATTTTCCGCTCGAAAAAGAAGAGAAACACGCAGGAATTTGCAGGAATCCTGCAGGACTTGCGTGTCTGATATCCGCAATGTGCCTAGGGAGAGTGCTTATTCTAACTTATATCCGAAACATGATCTGACGTGTGCATTTCTCTCTCGCCACACACGTGGAGGAAAACAAATAAAGAAAATATGGTTGCTGGAAAGGCCAAATATGAAATTGTTAATTATCACTAATGATTTTTCTTTAATTGATTAAAATAGTTTAGGAAAAATTATATCAACTTTAAAATGATATCAATGCCAAACTCTAAAATTTTTTCTATTTCAAATTCATTTTTCTGTGATCATTGGAAAACTATGTTATTCTACTACATATTACTACAAGCAAAAAAAAAACTGAAACAATATATTGTTTTTGTCTTTTTTTTTCAATTTCTTTGTTTATTGGATTGTTTCATCTGTCGGTATTTCTGTATTTAAACAAATAATTGCTTAACCGTCGTTTTTATTCGGATCCAAGGTCTAATTACCAGCGCATAATAAAAGAAAATTGTATTAAGGAATGGCTCGCCAGCGCGGAAATGTACAACAACGCCTTCATAAAATTAACCTTGTCACGTCCAAATGTTACGTGTACGAATTCCAAATCCCAGCTTTCTCGCAACTGTTAACGCGAAAAAAAATATCACTTTTGTAAAAGTCGAACCGCCTTGTAAATTATTAGGTTTGTTTTGGAGTTTTCGTTGGCATCGACTTGATTTCTCCTCTTATCGAAGTTAATCAACTTGTTTCGAGTTGGCTTTAATTTTTAAAGTCAAAGAAATAAATCAAAGCACATCGAAACTGCAGAAAAGAGATATATTGTGAGAGATTTTTTTTTATAAAAGAGATTAATCAAATAGCGTGATATAATTTGAAATCGTGGATCGTTCTTCTATCGAAATAATTAAGTTTTGACTTTAAAAGGATTTTTTCCGCGAGACAAGAAGATGTTCCAACTCCATTGATACACTCTCAATTTGCTTTGAATCTCGACATCTTTGCCTGAACAGTTTCTTTTTGCTGACTCGTCTTTTGTTCTGCTGCCATGGCCCGTTGAGATCACTTCTTGTTTTATTTAGTATGCTCTCTGTGTCACAGTCATTCAATCTCGGCTAAAGATAAACACGGATTGTTGAAGGACGGATAAAGTTGCGACATTTAACTCTTTATGAAAAACGTCAACGAAATTAGGAGAGGCGACATCAAATGATTCACAATAGGGTGCAAAGAAGGTGGAAAATAAGGAAGAATGACAGACTTCACTCTCAGAATTTAAATTTATTTTCAATACACGCCTACCACTGTAATAGCAAGCAATTTTTATTACTTCTTTGACATGTGTTGCAGGCATAGTTTTACGTGACCTACTCTCAAATCACGTAGTTTTACATATGTGAAAAATAGCTACAATGCTTGCTGAAAACTCGCTTGAGACACATTCCTCTACATAAAGTTGACGGTTTAAAATATGAAATATGGAAACAATTACAAGTTTATGACTTTGTAAGTATACGAAAAATGTATGAACATAGAATTTTGATAAAACGACATAATCATATTTTTTTATTTGTTTCTGAACTATCGTTGAAACGTATGTTTGCTTTTATTAGCTCGTGACCCGGAGTGATATATTTTGTAGCAAGAAATAAAACACATAAGTAAAACACTGTTAGTCATCTCAAGTATTCATTTTATTATGAAGATTTTCAACATCAGAACGTTGGACATACGATTGTCAATCTTTTGTTAAGTAAAAAATGTATTCCTGTTCGAGAATCGATTTTTCCGTGATTTGAGGAACCAATTTGGAAACACCAGATCCTATTTCAAAATATTGATCACACATTTAAGCTCCAAATATGAATCACTATTTCTGGAAAAGTAATAAACTAGAAAAGATTATTGTTTAAATTTAAGATAAAAAAAATTGTTAAAATTTGTTGTATTTATACAGACATTAATGTATCTCTGTTTGCATGCATTTTTTTAATTGAGTTAAAGTCATTTGTTGAAATCTCTTTAAAAACTGAACTAAGGGTCGCTTGCACAGACGCCGATCAACGCTGATCCAGGTTTAAACCTAGATTTGCTATGGTAATGATATTTATTAACAAATTTGATCTACGATCAGATTTATAGACTTTTCGAACAGACGTTGTCGTTTTCTCTAAATTAATGTGAATGAAAGCTTGTTGGATTATATTTTAGTTTTAAATTTACGTAAAATTGTGGATTTTTTCTGTACAGACTGTTTCACCTGAACATCATATTAGGAGTACCTTAAGTTCTATAAAAGATATTTAAATGAAAATCGCACGACACTAATCAATGACGAATAGAAAAATTAGTTTGCGAACCATAATTATGACAACTAAAAAATTTCTTGGAAATTTTTTGTAAATGTAACAGATTCAACAAAAATCAATAAGTGAAAAATTTTTGCTGTCAAAATTGTCAGATTTTATTAAATTACACACATGTGTCTGTTTATGGTGTTATGTTATGTTACAAACTAATACTGATAAGCTGAATGCAGAATAAAAGTGGATTACTCGTTTTTAAGGTTTGTGTCGTTACGGTTTGCTTACCAAATATCATTCGAGCATCAATTCATATCCTGTAATTTCTCTTCGTGCATTCCAAAAACGTACTAATTGATAAAACGTTTTTGGAACCCAAGAAATTCCGAAAAGAACATGCTCTTATGATATTACAAGTGAGAATTTATTTATAACTATAATGGGTTAAGTCCTACTTAATTACAATATTGTCAAAATGGTGCCACTTCCGTTTATACCGGAAGTCGGTATTTTTAAAATATATAGCTTTCCATTTAAAATAACAAAGTTAATACCGACTTCCGGTGTAAATGGAAGTGACACCATTTTGAAAATATTTTAATTGAGTAGGATTTGACCCATTATAATTGTATAGAAATTTTTATTTAAATATCTTCGATAGAACTTAAGAAACTTGTAGGTGTAGGTGAAACAGCCTATATAATCAATATAGCTAATAATTTAAGGAAAAATAGCCCGGCGCATCCACCATTTTTAAAAATAATGTGCCATTTAATTCAATCTTACATTGAATTTTAATCCAAAGCTTGTGGAAAAACTCAAATTATCTCACTTTTTATTAAAAACTATTGTATTTGATTTTGCAATTTTTTGAATCTGGAAACTTACATGAATTTAAAAAAACTATTGCAATTCATTCTTCTAAAAACTTCAGCATCTTGTTTTCTTAATTTTGTGGGGAGGCAGCTGTGGTTTCTTGTTTTCTAGGAAACGTAGCCTTTCAGATCTTTCGTGATTGGTCACTTTCAAAATTTCCTATCTCTCAAACACAGAAAGGTAGAACATTTTTGCAAATGAATTTTAGATTTAAAGTTTAAAATTGCCTGTACTATAAGCACCTTTCCAATGAGGAGGCAGCTGTGGGCCACCTGTATATACATAGCGTTGGGAATGGAAATAAATCACACAATAAATAATTTTAAATAATTTGTGATTGAAATTCAAAAATTGATAAATTTGCGTATTTAATTGAGGTGAAACTCTATTTATTTATTTCTTGTTTAGACAAGAGTAAATAAAGTTTGCTTAAGCGAATAATGAGCGAATGTGTAAACAATCATTTGAACTATTAATAAACATTTGCTCAAAACTTCATACTCACTTCTAAACTTTGTAAAAATAAACAACCAAAATTTTATTTTTTATAACATTAGCTTTGATGCTAATCATTCTTTTATGTGTGCAGTAGTGAAATTATTGCATCTAAATCAAGATATGAATCTATTGTGAAAATTTTGCACGAGTCTCTCGTTACGTTACGAATAAAATGTCTGAAATCCGCTTAAATCAGCAGTAACAATAATTTTTCGATTAAAATGCAGGACGCAAGTAGCTTTCCGCATTCCTTTCGTTGTAGGCGTCCCTAAAAATGTCATAACCTTTCGGGCAAAAGAACCGTCCTAAAACCTTGTATTGGCCATATCCTGATGACCTCCGATCTCTTTCGCAATATCCTTGCAACCTTCACGTACGATTTACTATTGTTAACACAGCAATAGCACACCCAGGCGTAAACCCTTTCCCATTCCCTAATAGTTCTCCTGAAATGTTTACGTTTTCTGATAAAATCCACTCCTCAACAACATTTCTTGCTTACTTATTTTTTTCAAGGATTCTGAAGATGAGAAGATCTTTGCAGCCGATTTCTAACATCAGCAGAATGTAAAATCGATGACTTTATTTATTTTTATATTTTCAAACTAAGACCTTTTACGGTATGTTTCGAAGTTTGGTCTTCGTTTTGGCGATAAATAAAGGTGCCTACAGACATTGCTAGCTTTGTAACGTACTGTTATCGACCATAGGCATTGTAGAAAGTCTTATCTGTGACAACTGCCCCAGCGAGACGATAAGAACTAACGAGCTTCCTGCTATCTCATGGCTGAGGAGTGGTCGTCGACACTTTCTCTGTAGCTGCTCTGATTAGGAACACACGCGTCTCTCTGTGTGTATTATTAGTCTTTCTTCATTGAGAACAATCGAGAGTTGGGTCTCCAAGGACTCGACATATTAGGGCGGTTTGCTTTAAAATCCTAAGCGGCTCGTTATGTTGAAAGCTTCGTTGTGTTCAAGTTGAAACTTTGTACATTTACTCATGCAGTTTCCACGGGTTATTTACAAAAATGGTCAAACAACATCATCAAATTACGTAAAAGAAGGTATTTGCACGAATGAAAACCAGTTTTAATCAGAATAAATGTTAGGTTTATGCGGTTGAAAAAAGTTAAAAATAATACATTTCCAAGTTTAGAAAGATTTAAATCTTCACAACAGTAAGCATGAATTTTGATTGCTTTACCAAAAAAATTAATTCCTTTCCTGAAACTCAATTCTTTCAAAAAAAAGTCACATATTAATTTTATAATGAAACATTTCAAAACTATGTCTCGGATGTTACTCGTATAAAGGCATTAAATATTTTATGGGACTTATAAGACACATGTCTTTTATATGCTATAAAATACATGTGATTTATAATTTATAACGCTAGAGACAATGTTGAAAGGATTTATTAAATCGGGTCATGAGGTTAGCTTGGGGAGCTGCGCCGTTATATCACACTCCTTCAATCACTTGACATACAGAGTTAGACATAAGCATTAAATCATAGCTGTGAATTTGAAACTGTTAAGTCAATAGTAATCGAAGAAACTTCTTTAAGAAGCAAGAAAAAAATTATAATTTTTTAATTGGTTAATATTTTGAAAATATTTCAGTTCTATAATTCTAGAAATTTTTGGTTTGGTTGTTTCCTTCTTTCTTTTAAACAGTGATAAATGCATAATTTTTTCTTGAATTTTGATTACTTCCCATATTCTTCTATATAAAATCACAACATATTTTTGATGCATGTCTTCAGAATATTATCTTTCCCCCAAAAACAGCATTTTATAAGAATAATAATTTGTCTTAAAGATATAAACTATGAGTAATACTTTTTTTGTTTCTACTACTAAAACTAGACGTTTGAGAAAACTATCGTGTTAGTATTAAATTCTTACTAAGAGCCATATTCATTCATGTGAGATTGCTTTTAATTACTTTTTGGAAAAGATAATAAATAAAATTACAAAATAACTTTATTTAACTTTTTGTTTATTAATGAGTACATCTTAATCCTACAACTTTTTGTAGATATAACACTTGTGAGAAAATTGTACTTTTATGACAAATGGTTATGACTTATGCCAAACAACTACTTTGTTTCTGAAATATTCGTATCTCAAAACTTTATATTTCAAACTAAAACAAATTTCAACAAATATCGTGCCCTACTTCTTCCATTTTAACAATTTACTTCTACTTACTAAACTTTGACCGTTATTCTGTTTTGGTTTGAGTTTAAATCGTTGTTTTATAATATTGCTTATCAACAATACAACTAAATTATGTACATAAATCATTACTAGACAAACTACGTTTCCATATTTCAGCTGATTTCAGAATGTGGTTTCAGCAATTGAGACGTGTAACTCAATTTCCTTGTAGCGCATATTCCAATAAAGGTTCCCTATTATAATTCTAGTTATAGTTTTATAACTTTGCCGCAATAGATTGCACCATTAATGATAATGGAACGACAAACGATGTTAGGGTTTAATTAAAACAAAAAACTGAAATTACTAGATGTCTAAATAGAGGAAAATGCAGTGTGAAGTTTCAGTAAACACACTTAACATTTTATCATAAAATTTCAATTAGAATTCGTTCGATGACAATATTGTGTATTCATTGTATTATTAATAATAATAAGTTTATTACACCAAAGGGCAATACATAGGCTATACATATGCAATACAAATCATAAAGAATATGAAATATCTAAATACCAATTTTTTTGCAGTCGTTTCTGAATGTTGCATAAGAAACACCAGTGAAATTTAATGTGGTAGAATATTTGTTTCCTAACAAAAAAGTACTATTTGATACAGAATGATAGGAGTAACCTGATTTGCGAAATGGCACATATAAGAAATCGTTATAACCTAAATTACAAGTAGGAACATTAAAGGAAACTTTATTAACAAGATAAGACGAATCAATCAAGTTATTAATTTACAAATTTCAGAAAATCTTGTTGAACTGATTCGATTCGCGCAATGTGCGTAAAATAAAGTAGTGACCAGATGATGGAATTACATTCCAATATATAGCAATAGTTCAAGTACTACATAGCTTCATTAGCTTTTCATATTGTTCATTGTACAAAAAACAATAGTGTCAAATTTTCTGCGTGTCATTAATGTTTCAGATTTATTGCTAAAAAAAGGTGCACGAAATGTTTTGCGTCTTTTTATAGCTTTTTTCGTTATCTTCACACAATCTTAGTAAATTAGCTATATTCAAGCCTTAACGGTTGATGTATTCCGGGAGGCGAAACCGTGAGGAAATGCGTCGTCTATAATAATAATAATAACATCAACATTTATGAGTGCGTAGACACTCACCTTCCTAATGAAACTGTCTTGTCCTTTGAAAGCAAAATAGCGTTTAAAATCAAATTACACATTTTAAAAGAACTATTAAGTGCTAGTTAATTTACATTAAGAGTAAATGTGCACTCAATGAGAGTTCTAATGATAGTCTGATACTGAAACGTTCGGTTTAGTACACTTGGGTAATGGTAATAAGGTAGTGTACTTGAATAACTGAAGTATCATTAATGGCTTCGAACAATTGCATCAGTGTCCGGCAAAGTTTGCAACAGGAATTGTTGCAGACTCCCTAACGGCTGTGCACTAACAAGTTCAAATTACTGGTAACGTCAAACTTCAATGTGAAAACTATTTGAAGACAAGTTCAAGTTGATAACTTTACCAGTATTTTATTAAATTATATTATCTTGTTTAACAAAATGGAATATTTTTTGAGTTAAAAAAGAATAATCAAATGATTTATAGGTTTTGCTATATAGTGTATCATAAAAAAAAATATAAAACTCTACAAAATTGAATAAATAACTAACTTCGTTACTGAATTTTTGATCATGCACGAATAAATAAGTAATCCAATTTCAAACTTTGTTTAATTAAAATATTTTGCACAACAGACGTAGTTAAATTTTTTAAAATAAAGTTAGAAATTTTCCATGCATTAACTTTCTGATTGGCTGACCCTAAACACAAAGACTCTCAAGCTAAACTTTTAAGGGTATTTTAAACACACTTAGAAGGTGAGTGTCACCGTTTTATCCCTATAATAGCATTAGAGAACAGTTTGAAATTAGTTTTCTCTTCGTTCTGAACATTACTGAACAAAACTCCAAATAGCAATTAAAAGAAAATTTCAGGAAAACTAGAGGCTATCAAAGAACAAAAAAAATCATTGCAAGCACTTTGCTAATTTATTCAATAAATTGTCAAAATCGGAAATAATTTTTTTTATAATATTCAGGAGGAATTTTTGAATTAATGATTTCAAGTGTTTTTATAGAATGGACCTGTATAGGATTTTTTTCAAATTATCTTGAATAAATCTGCATTAAAAATAAAAATTCTTCTATTTTTTACTTTTATTCAAATTAGAAACGAGACTACATTGTGACAAATTTTTGACGATAAATTTAATTAACATTTTTTAGAAAAAATATTTTAAATTGTTTAACTCTACTCTACAGGGTGTCTCTCGACGGTGGGCGTCTATATACAATAACTCAAAAAATACTGAATATTTGTTAACGTATTTTTTTGTCATCTTCTATCTTACTAAAACATTCCTAAAAATATGACACTTCCGGTTATACCGGAAGTAGCAGAAGTAGTAGTTTTTATTGCAAATAGAAAATCTTATAATTTTTAACATTTTTGAATTCCACGACGACACCTGGGTCATTTTTATTACAACTTTTTTTCTAAATTTAACCGTTTCAAAGATATCTTACAATATTTTACAACACATATTATTTTACAACACCTTGGACAATAAACCTCACCAAAAAATTAAACTGATTTGCTACAGGATGTTCAAAAAATATGTTCTGGCATTTTTCTCAACTTTTCAAGGCTAACAGGACTAAGAGACTATTTCAAATAAAACTTTTACGACCTTTTACTATGTAAAGAACATTTTTTCCTAAACAAATAAAAAACCATGAGGTTTGAATATACAAAAGTCTATACAATAATGTCTTTATTTTTAATGCTAAATCTAAATGTAAATAAATAAATGGAGATTTCCATTTGGAAATTTTGAGTTTTGACAAAATCTTCATGTCAGTTGTCAAATATATTTTTCTAACGCCCTGTAAGAAATCGATTTGATTTTTCAGAGGAATTTAATATCTTAGGACTTGCGTTATAATATGGCAAAGAACTATTCTAGAATGGATGGCCTTAATTACTGTTTAGCTTCAACACTTCATCAACCATTTTTCAAATAAAATTGCAGATATCTTTGAAATGGTTGAATTCAGAAGAAAACTCTTAGTATAAAAGTGACTTAAAATTCTTTATAGAATTCAAAAATGTAAAAAAATATATGGTGTTCTATTTTAATTAAGAAAGTTGATGTCTATTTAAGGTATAACCACATCTCTAAAAATATTTGAGAAAGATAGATCATATTAAAAAAACTTCGCTGCCAAATTATCAATAAAATGTTTTCAGCAAAAGACAATAGCAAAAAACTTATAAAAACATAACTGCAATACCCACTCGATTTTTTGAATAGGTGGAATTCCAGATACTCAAGTTTTGTTTTTTTATCTGATGTTAATATAGATGTATGTTTAAAATAACTATTTATGGTATTACTGAGTAAAGACTTATTAAAATATTATTGCACTTGGCTTCGCATCGTGTGCTAAACTGTTTTTTTGAGAATAATATAGAAGCTAACATTTTTCTAAATTCCACTCTTCGTTAAGTTCTTTTTATATTATTTATCTCAAAATATGGCAACCATTCAAAACGTGAAAAAAAATTGAGTTTAATGTTTTCCATTTAGTATTTTGTCTCTATTCTGTAGACATTAGGCTTATAGAAATTATAAATGAACATTAATTTTACATAAAAACGTGGTGAAAGCGTTTTCACATTAAAAATAATTTTCTAATTCAGATGAATTACATTAGCGTCTACAAAGAGCAAAATTTCATTTATAAATACGTTTTTAGTTTGAGTTTCAATGTTCATTTCAATTTCATAGAAATTTTCGAAGTTATTTCTCATTTTGGTTAGAAATTAATAAATGTTTTAATTTTCAATTTGACAATTTTTTTCAACATCAACCTACATTAAAAATTAAAATTCTCATTATTATTTAATAAATGATCAAAACTTTTTTTTCTTATCAAAGGTTCTAATTTCTGAAGATATTTCCAGACATACCAATTTTGCTAGTTTTCAGGAAATACAAAACTTAAAACTTTTTGGATCATAGCTGGAATGTTTTTTTTTTGTTTTTCTACTTCGCATAAAATTTCAAATATGTTTTTAATTACAAAGTTAAAAAATCATTTCAAATTTCTAAACATATTAGTAAGTATCTGAACTAAAAGCTACAAAAATACTTTCATTCAAATAGAGCAATCTGTAGATTATCACTCAAATATACCGTGAAATCCTGTTTTCACTTGACATATTATTGTAAGAGAAATAAATCAAAATAGTGTTTCGTAGTGTCAGATGCTTTCAAATAGTAATAAATATTATCATTTCAATAGTAAGATTTCCATTTCAAGTTAAAATCTGTGAATTAGTATGGAAATTCGCACTGGTTGTAAATTTCGCTTTCATTTCCCTTTAAGCTAACACTCTCGATCTGAATATTAAACGTTCAGACATAATCAGATAATAAACGTAATAACCGAGACGAAGATGTAACATGTACTTTAAGCTAAAACGTTACCGTTATAGTAAGCGTTATCCATTCAATGCAAGCTCACGTGCGCTTATAACTGCTCTTCACAATTTACGAGCCGTTAACTAACCGGTAATGTGAAGTTTATCACTTACGTCATCTTAATAGCGTCCGAAATCAAACTGCATGCTATAATTTTGATGGATGAAAATGATTGTGATGCACGAAAGATTCGAATTTCAAAAAGCTCCAATGATTAATATACATATTTCCACTCACGAATTTATTTAAAGTGTACTTTGTCGTTTTATCGTCGCCTGAAACCTCTTCTGTAAACATTTCAACGTAACAAAAGTATTACGGATGAAGTGCTTTTGAAACAGCTTCCCTTGAGCTTGCACTTTCCATGTCTCTATCTAGTGGCGACATCTCAACTTAAAGTGCATCTCGGGTGTTGCAAGCTCTTCACGTTTTACATAAATCCAATCTTACTTGTCAGGATTACATCTTTACTAATGACTTTTTGAAATGTTACTCTCTAGATGGTTTTGGGTTTCTTCTATCATCTATTTGAATTAAGAATTAATGATTTGTTTGTTTCACTAATTAGATTCATTTTGGTTTAAATACACGTATCAAACTTTTAGTATAATCATAAAGTTTTGTGTATTTTTATTTTACTTTTTTCAAGTTGGAACAGCGCATAACTATCTAGTCTATCTAGTTATAACTTTATAATGTTTAAAGTTTGTTGTGGTACGTGGATATACTCTTTGTGGAAACATAATGATTTATAAAACAAAATACAAAATTACTATTGATTTGTTCGAACACGTTACTGTAAGTTTCAATAAATTCATTAGATCTAGTAAAAACACTACAATGAAAAAAATATATAAGATGAGTTTTATTCTATTCAAACTGATGAATTATTTCTAGTTAGAAGACAATTTACACAAAACCACTGTAAAACTGCGCACATTCGAAATTTCAAGCATCTATTTTAAACCGTTGCATAAATGCATATTATATTAGTAGAACGAAAACCCGCCCGTTTATCATCGTTAACTTGTGCAAAATTTCATGCAGCTTGTTCGAAGTTTGGAGAAGTACAAGCAATAAATCTTCACCATGCTTTTTTCTATCCAAATTAAATATTTTTTTTGATTTAATTTGATTATGTCGCACAACTAATCTCTTTTACGCGTTTACGAAATGTTTAATCTATGCCGAAATTCTTATTCAGATAACCATGACCATGCTTCATAATGATTGAGTGTTGGCTTGTAGCCAACGATTACATCAGTTTACATGAGTCAAAATATATCACCAAATCTGACGTCCATACATCATATACCTCTCGACTATAAGAATAAAAATCGACTCGAAAATGCAGACTGGATGTATTGTTTGAAAAATAATAAAGTTTTGGTCAGTCTTTCATTTCGCAGATGTGAAAAACCACATTTTCGTAGACGTCGCTATCATTTATTTGATGGAAGTGTTAGACGAGGGTGTAGAGTGTGAGTGACAAGAAAAACGTCTCAAAGTGTTAGAAGGATCATTAACTTCATTTCTGAAATCGTTCCAATTGAACGCTTTTCTTTATCTTTTCTTTAGGAAATAAGACAGACTTGTTGTCTAAGTACTACAAAACAGCAGTTTTTATTGTTGGAAGTTTTAAATCACTTTATTAAAGTCTAAATTTTCTTAGGTTATAAAATCATAAAAACAAAAGAAAACGAAAGATAATTTTTTAGACATTTATTTCTAAGTGGTTAGGACTGGACTACATATTTATCTTTCAATATCGTGAATGTAGAATAGAAGAGTGAACAGTGTTCAAATGAAAACAGTTTTTTACATCATTTCCAATTTGTAAAGTGCTTGTAAACATTTATTTTTATATGAAATTTGTGTTGACTGAAAGTTCAGAGTTATTTAGCTATAACTAAAATGTAACGAATCTAATACAGATCCAGTAGAATAATAAAACCAAAACCTTACATTTTTATAGCGGTACATATATGGTTTTTATGCCAATAAAATTGCAGGTAATATAATAATAAAAATAAAGATGGTTTATGACAAAATAAAATAGTTTCAAAGTCATTTGAAATTTCATAGTTTATCGATTTATTTTGATTATGAGTACATCAAATCTACTTGTTAAAAAAGCATTCGCCGCCATCTTATTTTGGACTGACTTGGTAAATAAGTTTTTATAGATTTGGTGCCCGTAAATTGATTAAGATTCTATCCTAAAAAAACAGTTCAACTTTTTATAGCTACCACATCATTCTTTATCAATACAAGTAGTACTTATGAATTCTCAATTAAATCTAGGCATGTAATTTATTTTTAAAATTAAAAAAAAGAATTAAAATTTAACGTCGTAAGTGATTTGCTTACAATTAGCTTTCACTGGAATATTGATTAAAGAACTTAACTTCTATAATAATCAGTTTGGAAATAATCATGTTAATGATATCAAAAAAAAAAAGAAAGAACACACGTTTACCACATCATGACAAAATATTGTCATATTTACATTCCCTTTGTAAGAATAAATAACCAACTTATCCAGAATATTTTAATAATAAATTTATATATAAACGCATATAAAATAACTATTTATCTCTGGGCAAGTGCAATTGTGCAACTGAGATTGTATCCAAATCAAAAAGCGCAAAAACATACATAATAGCATTATTTATAATTAAATTAAAAAAACCTTTTTTATTCATGTATATTGCCCATAGAATTTTTCATGCAAAGTCACAGAAAAAAAATAATTATTTTGGTGGATGCGCCGGGTTGATAAAATTTTAAAAAAATTAAAAATAGTTTTGATAAAAATATAATTGATGTTGATATGATCAGTTGCAAGAAATAATAATACAAATTTTTATTTCAAAGGCTTGCAAATATAGACAGACATATTTGTATGGTGCTTAAAAAATTTGATTTTATTCGTAAAATGAATGAACAATAAATAAAAGTGTTTGAACGCTGAAAAAAATTAAGTCAAAATTTTACTTATCATTCACTGGTTACAGTACTGGCAATAATTTGAAGTTGTGAGAAATCTTTAGCTATTCATCTTATGTATATTAAGGTTATCGAGTTGTCAAATTTCACATTTCTAAGCTGAAGATTGAAGCGATAGAACGGCATTCAAATCACTTTCAAAAAGTTGTTCTATTTTGAAGCATCAAGTCAACACCTGCTGTTACAATTTACATTATGAGAAGTTCAGAAGAAACATTTAAAAATCAACTTTATTCATTACTGAAAAAATAAATTTCTGCATCAGATTTTTGCTCATTGTAGGTGTAAATATTCTAGTAGTTAAATCTCACCTGTCTGTTTCACATACCCTCACAGCTTTATCATAATGAACCAAATAAAGCACGTATGCTTTGTAAAAAAATCTCTCATATTTGAAATTCTCTAAAATAGCACTGCGTCAGCGACAGATCCAACACTTAATAGGAACAAAAAAGAGAACGATAATTTGAATCACGTAAAAGAAAACCAACAATGCCGCTTTTATTATTATGCAGAAAACATTTTAATTGTATTGTGACGTGGACTGTTCTATTGAATTTAATTAAATTTTTTTTTTCGTGTATATACAAACGTTTTATCTATGTTGGTTTTTGTCACAAACATAACATTAGGTAATCAACTGACACACTGCAATTCCGCTTTGTCTGCAAATTGATGATTGTTCAAAAGATCTATTGTTTCACGGATTTTTAAAATAATTAGGGTGATTACGCGCTCTGCAGATTCAGCACGCTCAACACAATTCAATTCAATCTTGAGGAAAACAAATATTCAGAAGCTGTGCTGTGGTTTGAATTTATCTGGAGAAAAATAGTATTCAGACAAGGAATTAAAAGAATACGATGAAAGAACAGATTTATATTTCAGACTACATGCTTAGCATTTGCAATATAACTAGAAACAGACATATTAATAACTTTGCTCTAATACTCATATTGAGTGCAGAAGCTATTTCTTGTACGGCTTATCCTCCAAAGATAATAGTCTATTTATTATTATAACCATCGTAGCAAAATATAATTGTGTGTTAAGCTTGTAGTTCATTTGACCGGCTAATGGATTTTGTAAGCTCAATTTCAGTTATTTATCGAAAGCACAAGTCGTCTGTAGTGCAGATGCACAGAGTATTTCGATAATGGAAGTCTTTAGACTGTAGATAATCGCGTCCCTTTCTTATTATACTTCTCTGAGGATTTACATTCAGGATTAAATTCTTGAGATATGAGAAAAATTGCAGCGTCTGTAAAAATAAAGTTTTCCAGTTTATAAAATCAGAATGATTATTTTTTTATGACATTGCATTATAAACGACGAAGAGAAATTATAGTTAATTGCAAGCCAGTGACAGCAGAGTTCTCCATAAATAACTTACTAAGTCATTTACTAATAGGGTATTTAGCCCAACACCGTTCATAAATTATCTATGACATTCTTTAGTACAAAAGCCAATTCACACAGGCGAAAAAAAATCGGTGAATTATGACGTTGGATTAAATTCCAACCATAAAGTAAAAGGGAAATTTGCACTTAAATAAAATTAGTAATTCTTGTTTGGAAGAGGAAAAAATCTTGGGATTAAGCCGCTGAAACATTGGCGGTGCTACAAAACAAATTAAGTCATTTGTTTAAGCTAGAATATGGAGTTGAGACAGTTAGTGGAGTGAAACAAGCCTAATTGTTAATTACAGGAACACCACCATTCTACGGTTTAGGAACACTTTAACTTCTACTCTTCCAAACCTCCGTTGTTTGAATAAGTATTTTATTAGTACGACATTCACGCAAACTCTTAGGTAATAACAGTACAACTGTTAGAAGGTTGGGGATATTGCTAACCGTCCAATAAAAATTCGACGGTTTTTGTATTAAACGAAGCGTTTGCGTTTGCGACAAAGCAATGAAACGTTTTACAATCCATTAATTAAGTTTATGCTTCAAGAAGAAATTTTACTGTCATGATCTTCACAGAGTCTAAACAGAAACAGTTTAGGAATCATACAGATATTTTTTTATTCTTATGTCTGCATATGTCTGCATGTAGTTCCAACTTTTACAAATTCTCATTTTATTTTTCAGAACATCTCCAACCAGACTGTTTTGAAGCTTGGGGCTCAAGGTAAGCAAGCATCGAAATAATGTTTATAGCATTATCCATCTCCAGCACTATACCGAGCCTAATTTAATTTTTCCTCAGACCTCACTTTGCATGGACTGTTTTGTTAGACGAGCGCCTTTGCCGGAATATTAATGGTACCCGTCGTAAAACGGGAGAATAGCAAATTTTCGGAGCTCACTTCAAATAATGGTAGTTGGCCCATAAAACGTAATCATCGAATATTCGAGAGTTTTATAAAAGAATTGGTCTAACAATTTCCGTTTCTTTAGCTACATTTCCAACCAAAAAATGTAAAGTGAACTCGTAAAACTATAAATCAGACGTATCGATACGGAGGTTCATGCCATGTACCTAACCCTATGTATCACAAAATGCAAAACTTTACGATGGAAACAAAGTAACAGCACCTGCGTCGCTCGTAAAAATCAAATCAGGAACGCTAACTGGCGCACCTAGAATTATTCATTTTCTTGTGGGGTGAAGATGTGAAGAGAAGGAGTTATGTTGCGGTGAATGTAATAATCATCGAAAGGAACAATGACTGAAACTATAATTGCATAATAGTTAATGATAGCAATCGCAAAAAAAGCTTAACAAGAACTTATAACGAACTGTGAATATATAACAGCGAAAATCAGTTTAAGACACTTGGAAATAAAACAAAGACGCAACAAAGGAAAATATTTCCTCGTATAAAAGTAAATTAGATTATATCGTTTTTTCTTATTTGGCTAGGGGTAGTAATTCTTGCACTTAACCAAGTCATAATTATTGTCTTCTCCATCTTAACTCATTAGAATTACAAACTTATATCTTAGTTTCAACTTCATTACAATTAAATTTTGAACACAAATTTTTTGTTGAATATAGTTTGCATTCGAAACGCACATGAGATCCCGCTTGAAGTCAGTTATGTCATTATCTGGTATACAAGTTCCTGTCTAAATTTGTTAATTATTTTACCTGACTCTCGAGTCTCGTTAAGACTTAGCCTCGGACTGTCAACTAATAATTTTATTCTGCCATAACTTTTTAATTACTTAATTAATTACTCGAATGTAGAGAAAACGAATAAGAACTGGGTGGTCAGTTGCTACTGACGCCAAATCGTGCTTTTCAAAATTATGTTGAAAGCTAAAATAATCTCCTAAAATTATTATTTCTAGAAGGTGGTATTTGTTCAAAATTATTTGATATTGAGATTATTATTAAAATTGTTAGAATGTTCAGTAACAAAATCACTAATTTTTCTAATGCGTTTTCTCTAACTTGGGAAAAAATGTTGTAACGATATATTAGATTATAATCATCGTTGAAAATTGCAATGTAAAAGTTTTTATGGGAAAGCTCGCTGCTTGTTCAGCTACTTTTGAACTCACTTAACATGAATATAACGTTTATTCCGTCTCTATCAGTGCTCTTTGCAAACTTTTAGTTTTGTACAAATATTCTTTGGCAGATTGAAAGATTTACAAATTTACTTTGCAAACACTCAAATGGTCTATGTATTTACTCCAGCTAAATAATTTTGTTCCAGTTCAGGAACTATACATTCAAAACATCCGTTTCTGTTAGCCAATGTTTAATTAATAAAATGAAATTGTAGACTATTTTGTATGTTATAAATTATGCACATCGTCTGTTACATTTTGCTAAAACCAATTTACTCAATTCTCCCTAGTAAACTATATTTAACTCTCGGCTCCAATTAAATTTTATTGCTTAGTTGTTCAACGGAAATTAATCAGTTTACACCTCAGAAACTTTTTTCACTTATCACCGGTTCACTAGTTTTTGATTAAGTATTCCGTCCCTGAATAACTAAGTTTGTACTAAAAGGATTATGAGTTCAGAGATTGAATACTTCAGAATTACATTAATAAAATATTGCGGGCTACGTTAAGCATATTTTTTCGTAATTTATTGAATTATGAGCCCAATAACAAAATTATATAAATAACCTAATTTTTCGATATCTTTTAAGTTGACACATAATTTCACTTAACCTAGTTTTTCAAAAATTAGAGTAATAAAACGACTTATTTACATGGAAAGGTTCATTATTAATATCTTAGACTTTGAGCTTTCAATCTATTTTTCCGCACAGTAGGTTTCCTCATTTGATTGATTTCGCTCTAAACTTCAGACCTCTTGAAAAAATGCAGATCTTATAAAAGCATATTTTATCTAAACCGTTTGATAGAAATAGCCTATAAGATTCTTTATGGTAGGCTCTTTGATAGATTGCAAGCGGAACTTTTTACTTATTCGGATGAAAAATTGCACTTAGCGTGACGTTTATCCCTTTTCTGATCTACACACAAAAAAAAAGAATACTTTCCCATGTTTAGAAAAAAACGTGATCAATCCATCTTGTAACTCTTCTGAAAATATTTCAATTCTAATTTTTCCGTTACGGATAACGAAAGAAAACCAATCCAATAAACTTTCTTAAATTAACTCCGAATGTGAAAGCTCTACGTTTCAGTGTGATTTAATCCATTAGCTTGATCGAGAAATGCGATAACGTAAAGCTTTGGATTTACTTTAATAATGTTATCTAAAAATTTTATTTATCAAATATTTCAGTACTGAAACTGAAACAGTTTTTTTTCCGGAAGCTTAGTTAATTACATTATAAAGTTACATTTAAATAAAACACGCGAGGCATACATGCTAATACAGTACTAAAATACTCTTCGTACTTTAATTTACAATAGATTAGAAGTGATGAACTTTAGAAACTTTCTAGAGCTTTTCAGATAGCAGCGCCCTCTTGTGCTCAACAGCTAAAGAATAGCAAAGACAAAGACTGAGCAACGTTGATAAAGTAGGGCACTTGTTAAGAAAAGTGGCCGTATAGTTGGTAGCGACATCTTATAGGAGGCTACCAGCAAAAATAAAATCAATTATTCGTTTCCTCAAATAATTCAAAATCAAACTTTCCCGTAATTTGTTAAAACACATTCAATTTGTGTAATATAATATTAGAGTTTTTCCTTAATAATGCAAAATCAAATATCCAATTCAATTTCAATTTTTTTGTGTAATAAAAAAGGAAATTTGTTACTCAAACATCTTGAAGCAGAAAGACATAATTAGGATAACATCTCACACAAGTTATTGTAGGGTAGGCTAGGGTTATTCTGGAGGGATGAAATAAAGGGGGAAAGATAACGGGTGGGGATCGTGATGACCCGGTTACCTCTACCAGCATAGGCCAAATCGATGAGTGACGTCACAGTACAGAGATTCATTCGATGCATTTTTAAACGCTCGTCCAAAAAATTCTTTGAACTTTGCCATTAAGCCTTTGTTTAGAACTGTAAAAGCTTTCAAGCTAAGCTTATAAATCTTTCGATAGTGATTAAACATAACAATAATTCAAGTCATTACGCTAAGTAACTTTAAAATACGTTCATGAAAAACTTTCAAAATATTAATTATTCAAAGCTCGTTGCGGAGAAAAAACTTTAATCAATAAACTATGATAAAATTTCAAGTCCGACTCTGCAGCTGTCACCCATGTGCTCATATCTGTATCTTATATTGCAACACATGTTACCAACCTCTCAACGCAGTTTGCTTCAGACAACAACAACATTTCAAACTTTATTTGATTCTTCTTTCTATCTTTTTGAATGAAAAGAGCAGTGGAATTTTTACACACCCCCAATATTTATTTCCATTTCCTAGAAGACCATTCCATATTCTATTAAGAGTGGTGCCGAGAAAACAGATAGAAAATCGATAAAAGTAATTGGAATTTTTTATTTGACTGTTGAACAAGAAATGGTTGTCTAATAAAAGCTCACCCTTTCGAGGTTGAGGTTAAAATGAAACGATGTAGCAAGGTAAGCCGCACGCAGTAAGTTCCAATTTAAGAATTACCCTGACATTTGGCCACACATTTACCCTAATGTGGCCTAGAAGCTTGTATAAAATCACACGGTTTTATTCTCTTACATGTGAGCGTACTCTTTCAACCTGCAAGTTTTAAAGCTAAAAGGTATCACAAAAAAACCTTACACTAAATGTAAATAAAATAGAATTTTTATTTTGTTTGCTGTGATATTTAATAATTTTAAAACTTTTTGCCCGGCGCATTCATCATTTTTAAAATACAAAAACTTATACAATAAATTTTTTAATATTTTTTGTTTAATTCAATTCTAATGAACATATACGTCTATTTTTTTGTGTTTTTTGATTTGATGAACATATTCAAATGTAACCATAGAATATACCTACACAGTAAGCAGAGATCGTTATTCAGCATGGAGCTGCTAATACATCCCAGCTGTATCTGCTTTGCATATCAACTCATCTTATAAATTTTCTTCAACTATCAGACTTCTCCACAATATTTGGTTAAAAAAAAAAGATATTTTGTATCTTGTTAGAGAAAAAAACCCGAACGACGGATAGATCATCAATAATGTGATGTCATTCATCAGAATTTGTCAAAAAAGTTGTTTCAATTATGGAACTTTATATGATGTATTGGGTAAATATAGCATTTATTATGTTTTGTTCAGTAAAAAATTATACTGGAACACAATATCAAATATGTTTACTAGCAATATATTTTTTATTAATTAATTAGTTAAGAATAAAACAGATCTCTTTTAGTTATTTTATTTTTTTCTTGGTGAGATGTGGCTTTCCCATTCCCAAAAATTTTGTCTTTTTTTTACGACGATATTTATTGAGATAGACATATAACCGTGTTACTACAATAACATCACCAAAATACTCAAAATATATGAATCAATCCGCTAGATTTACTGGTGAGTATAAATGGATAAACGCAAGTGTTGGATATGACATGTTGAGTAGCATGTTTCTTGACACATTTTGATTTTATTTGATATTATCCAGATGACGACATATTGAATTGAGCTTTAGTCATTCTCATGCGATTTTGATTGAAAATCGGATTACTTAACCTGCAAATCAGACGGGAATTCGCACATGGTCTCAATCTATAATAGGTTTGCTACAAACAGATGGCAACTCAGTTAAGCTGAAGGTGTAAAGCATACTGTTACATTGATTGAACTATTCAGCACCAACAGGTTAATTCTGAACTAATGCAGTCAGCTCACGATTGAATTCGCCCAAACTTTGCGCAAATTTCTTGTAAATTTATATCTACCACAATGGAGGTACGTATATATAATACATCTACAAAAAATTTGTCGTATTAAGTAGTTAGTAAATGAAATTCCATTCAATAACTAAAGGAATCAAAACTTTCAATTGTTCTCATCTCCCAAACGCAGAAAAATAGAAATTTTTACACAGGCAGTTTAGGTTCAGAATTGCCTGTACTATATGCACCTTTCTTTTGTATCAAACAAAAAGGCTCTTAAAAGGCTACAAACTAGGCAAAAATTATAATTTTTATACTCACTAGTTTACTGTAGGCGGCAGCTAAGAAGTTTATTTTTCCAAATGGAACTTTATGGTATTTTCTAATTATTTGAAAAACCTGGATTTATTTGCATTTGGAAACATGGATTTTACTTATTTGAATGGTAAAATTTTTCAAAAAGGAGTACCATGTATTATGTTCACAGACTATACATTTAATTGAATAAATTTTCTAAATCAACAATCACGCATAAGGCAACTTCTATAGTTACCATCAATGAAAGTTCAAAAAAAAAGACTTTAATTACGCAGATGGGTGCTCCAATGAACTTGTACAGCGTTTTTTCCTAACTATTTGAATGAATCTATATTGGGAAAAAAAAGACTTATAATTTTTATTTTTATCCGAACCATTTTCCAAATATGCGAAAAAAAATCTCAGAACAGTCTGAAATAAATGGGAAGTCTGGAATAAATTGAAACAATATATTTTCGCGCCAACGGTGACGTAGGTAAACTCTACCAATTAGCACAGTCCACGTCCTAATAAGTTTCTTTGGTTACTGCGCATAGCAATATGATTGGCTTGGGTTTATTACGTCAGAAACGGCGGCAAAACCGCTCGTTTGAATTTTGTTTTAGCAAACTGACAGTTTTTAAGGACGTTTTTTTTTAAATATTAGACTTTTTCCACGGACTTAATTGCAATTAAATCTTCATTTTTAGACACAAAATATTTTTTCACAGGTTCATTATAGATGAATTTGGCAAAGGCAAAAAATGTTAGAATAATCCATTTTATAGTCCTTAAGCAGCCTTATCATTTGATCCATTATTTGTTTACATTTGATTATAAAAAACGGAGATACGGTTTGCCGTGTTTTTTACCGAATACTCTGTATATGAAAAACCATCAAATGTCAAATAAATGAAAATTTAATTAAACAATTTATCTCTCAAAATAATTGACTAAATATTTAAATATGCTATGAAATTCGCCTGACTCCAAATCAACATTGTGGTTATTGGTTTATTTTCAAATAATACTCTTAATTACAACAAAGAGAAATTATTTCGTTAAATAGGTTTAAGATTCTTATATGATTGTATCAGCATAAAACTGAATTTGTAAAAACAATTCAAGAATGTTTTTGTATTTTAAAGAATAAATACTTCTTTTGCTTGATGAATAATATAAAAAGAGTAAAACGTGATTTTATTTTTCATAGGAATACTAATTTTTGATAATGCTTCTTATACGACAAGATACATTAAAAGCTGATCTTAGCACTTATCTTTAAATAATAGCTTCTCTCAAAGCTGTTAACCTAATGATATGGATAATTTAATGCTTATTGCAACCTTTGAGAGGAACATAAAAAATGTAATGTGTGCTAATGGAACCTAATTTATTATAAAAATTGAGTTAAATTATCGGAGTAAGTTAGGCTTTCTATTTGAAAAGGGTTGAAACACGCTTTCATTATAAATCTAATGAAATACTGTAATTCTGTTATAATTATATTTTAGAGGAAGTCCGCAACGAAGTTTCCAAATCATATTTCAAATAATTTGTTTTGCAAAGTTTTAAGTCTTGAGAATGTATTGATTATGAAAGTCTTTGTTTTGTTTGTATAACTGAAATAGTCATAAATTTATTACAAAGAATGTTACAAAAAAAATTCTAGGTTTGTATAAACAAATAAATGATGTCCATTAAGTATTTACATCAAACGCAGGTTTCATAAAATCCGCATAAATATTGTATAAGTTTAGTCCATTATAAGGAAATAGTGAAGATAAGCCGCTAATAACTTCATAGCGCTCACTGTACAATTTTAAATAAGTTATATAATTATATAAAGTTTTATTCATAAAAAAATGTTTAATATTGTTCTTTTTTCAAGCATTCACCGCATTTACCTTCATTAAAAAAATTAACCCAACCTGTGAATTTATTATCGTTGGAATAAAAGAACAAAATCGCACGGATATTCCCACACTTAACCGCTCTAATTAAAAACCCTCAACCCTAAAGCCGCATATACTTTATCTAAATTTAACAAGTTTTTTCTCACTATTTACTTTGTTTACTGATAAACCCATTGAAATTTGCGTTTGTATGTAAAAGTTTTATTTGATTTGTATTATAGTTTTGCTTTATTTTATCTTGGATAATTTTATACAGTCTGGTATATTGGAATGTGATGAATATGATATGATGAATTAATCAAAACTGAAGCACTTACAACAGTAGTATTAATATTTGGTTACCCTGTTATAAAAAAATCAAAGAACTTTTTTTTGTGTTAAAATGTAGCAAACTCTTTTCCAATGTTAAGTTATTATAAAACTTATAAAACAGCGACTAAAATTGCAAAACTATTAAACTGACAATAATTTGGTCAATTTGTCTTATTAAAAAGTATTTAATGTAAACTTCAGTTTATTTGGTTTTCATAAACAGGTCAAGTTCATTTTGCTTTTTACATTATCACTGAAAATAAGTAAAGTAAGTCGTTGTTCTCACCGTATATGAACATCTTAAATTAACCAATTTAGACCAAGTTAGATCTTTTAAATCATTTTCTCATAACATCTGTTTGATTTTTCAAAGTTTCATTACTCCATTTTAGTTAGTACAAATTTTGAGTGAAATCTTTTCAGTAAGTGAACACAATATACGGTATAAAGGCATAAGACATGCTCCAAAAAAAAATTCTTCTAAATGCACTTGAAAGTTTTGATGTAAGTAAAAGCTATTTTGGATAAACAAAAAAATTCTTTGTCAATTATTAAACTGGTAACATTTGTTCAATTAATTGCACGATAAATAATCTTTCAATAGTCTTTCCTGTTAAGTTGTAAAAAAATGAGATTCAATCTTATGTGGTGTGGACGACGAAATATGCTAGTAATGAAAAAAAAAATTAAACCACGAGATATAACAATTTTATGAGCTCGCTTTTATTATTATCCTCAAGTAAAACCATATCTAAAAATCAAGTCTTGCTTTATTATTATTATACGAATAGTTTCTTTTGTCAAGGCTTAATTTGTTGAAACAAAATTGTGTATTACCTTTATTATAATCTAGAAGTTTAAATCACTTGTAATGCTGCTTGCATCAAAAATTTATTTATTAAATTTATAAAATTATTTTTAGTAAATTACCTTGGATTTTTACATTCCCAAATTTCACTTATATGTATATCTTATTTTTATATCTTAGTTTTAATACAAATGTATCCAATTTGTTACAATGATACTATGATCTTATCATTAATTATTCAACCCATTTGGAAAAAAGCTATTCACATTTATGGGAACAATTTCTGATACCAAAAATTCAGCCTGATCAATACTCAACAAATAAAGTGGTGCCAATTTGTGTTGAGTAAAAAAAGAATTTATGAAAATTTTATTCTGTATAATTACTTTAAGTTGATACTGGACTGAACTGATTTTAACTTCATGTAGCTATTAATATCTTGTTCATTTTTTTGTAAACGTAAGATTTAAATCAGTATATTAATATTTTTATAATCAAAAAGTAACAGTATCATAAAATCATAACATGCCATTTATATAAATCTACCAAAATCACAAATATTTCGCTTTAAAATTTGTTTCGAAGCTAGTGGGTATTATTTACTTTTCTGGTTTAACTTTCAGATAAAGAGACTTATACGTAGTTAGTAAATTTTAGAGCTTAACTTTCGCGATATTTTATTTTTATAGATAGTAAACAGAACATTCACTGCCGTCAGTGATCTGTATAAATTCGAATCAAACTGATAACCGAACTTCAATACACAGTTCTGTTTCTTGAAAAAAACATGTTCAAAATTAATGAAAGTTTTTTATATATTTTTGTTTAAACAACTAAAGACTCTGTGTAGTGTCCATCTAAAAATTTACAGATTCTATTGAATGAGAACACCCTAATACTTGATACTTACTGTACGAGTTCTATTTTTAAATCAGTTAGTTGAATTGAGTTAAAATTGTAGATATACAAGGTGGCCCACAATGGCCTTCACAGTGGAAATGGGCTTATGGTGACAGCAATGGCGATGGTAATAATACAAAAAAATATATGTTTTTTTGTTTGGTATATAGCAGAAGTTTGAGAGTGACCAATTCCAGAATCATTCACTCCTGCATAGCGTTCACAGTAAATGCGTTACTGAGGAATTAAAAGTAATTCAGATTTACAACAATAGCGTCCGTTTCATTTTACTCAGCTAACGAACTTTATTCCCGTAACTTTCCAGAACTAAATATTATGTGATTGGTCACTTTCAAACATTCTTATCTTTCAAACGCAGAAAGACAGAACTTTTTGCAAAGGAATTTTATGTTCAGAATTACCTGTACTGTATGCACCACGGTGGAAAGGAAGTCGTGGGCTACCCTGTATTATAATATTTTTATACCACTTTTTGAGATTATGTTTTGTTTATTTCTAACATATCAGTGCATCTAAGTTGAAATTCCAATATTTTATGGTTTTCTTCAAATTAAAACATACTTTCTCAAAAACCACAAACCAATGAAATTAAATCTTACTCCTTATTTTTATTTCCTAAAAATGATTGGTTTTATTAATTTATTACTTTCTGCGATCAAAATCTCTTGCTGAGACATTTTTTTTCTTGAGGTTAGATTAGGGAAAATTTTCATTATATCTAAAATAAATAAACACTATCGAAATTTACTACAGAACTATCACAAAAAATGATGTTTCTAGAAAGATTAATAACAATATCTCAATAAAAATGGCGAAATGAAATTCTGATCGGTTATTTGACAAAGCATGCTGAGAATTTCAAATTCTCTTTTAGTTGTTTTTACAAGTTATATTACTGCTACTCTAGAATGTAAACCAAATTTACTAAAAAAACACAAAAAGTTAACAGTTTTTGCATTATATATTAACATTAATCCTCTTAAGCCTGAATTAATATAAATCTTATTATATGTAGAGATGCACATTAGCTACTTATTTTCAAAATCAAATTATATATTGATGCGTCAGATGTGTGTTTTGAGTGTATAACGTCTTCACTGAAGATAATACACGCGCTCCACACAGCTCTAATATTAAACACGCTGTAGAAGAAGCAAGCAATGGTTTTAGGGTTAGGGTGCGCATGCCGGCGCCGCGACGGCCTGTCAAATGTGGAGTTTCGACTCAGGGCGTCGCCACACCGCATATCCTTCACCTGAACAGGTGGACAATTCACTGCAGGACAACACTCGGGTCGGTTGCGGAAGGATTAGTGTTATCACAGTAGTGTTAAATCGTTTCGATTTCAAGGAAGAAACTACGTCAAAATGGAAATAAACGGGGGTGAGTTTTGCACACGTTTCTATAAACGTCATTTTAATAAAGGTTAATTAAATCGTCGCCGTTCGTTTTTATTGTGACATGTGCGAAAATTATTGTCATTTGATGCAAATCCAACAGGTTACAAAAATTTAATGATTTTTGATGTTGGATTGAAAAAGAATATTGTTGTTTTGTAGATTATATCGGTGTCGTAAATATTTAATTTTATTTGAGGGGAAAGAATAAAAGTAGAATTTATTGAGATTTGAGTGAATAACGAAACGAAACGAAAACTGAAATGTTCAATACTATCATTGCAAGCTCTGATTGATTAAGAATCTAATAACCGATATTGTACAAACATTTGTTATTAGGTTGTTTTTGCTACTTTCGGTCGGTTTGCGTAAACATGTTTTCAAAAATAACTTCTTTTTTTTCATTCATAAAAAATCTAAAAGTTTATTGAGTTCTAAAAACAAAACATTACACTCTAGTCAAAGACAGAAAAAAATGAAGAACTCTATTTTACATACTAAAAATTGTAATTTCAGTTGTTGACAGGAAGGTCAGCAGTAAGTTTTCTGATTTATTCGCCCAGTTTATTTTTATATAATAAATTAAGACAATGTCTGAAACAGAAATAGCATTTGCGTGCTTTTTAACTGTTTGATACTTTATATATTATGTTTTATTTTATGTTATTATTTTGTTTCATTGCTGAACGCAGTTATTAATGTAGTATGTGTATTACCATCAGACTTATTGATAAGTTGCCAATTATGTTACATAACCAAAAATTTATCCCAACCTTCAAGCTTTGAATTTTTATGAAAAAAAGCAATACAATTTACATATAGTCATTTACGTTATTAGGCTGAATTGTTTTAAACCGAAACTATAGTCAACATTTATAATAAACCACATCTGTCATTTGCATATTTTGCATTTTCTCTGCTCCGAAAGACAAGACACAGCCTTGTCATGGAAAAGTTTATGCTATCTTTTTTAAACGGCCAGCAACTATTATAATTTTTCATAGTACGCAGTACGAAAAACAAAACAGTTCTTATGTAGCAAAAATCAAGTAACGTATATTATATGCTTTATAATCACCTGCGGTCATTAAAGAGCGACTTCTTTCTAGATGACTTTTCAACTGTTAAATTAGTTTTATCTAGTTGACTTGACAGGTTAGGATTACGAAAATGTCATTTCTGACTTTAACTTTCTATCATTCTGTAATGTAATTTATCCTCATGAAAACTGTTCAAATAGAGATTAAATTTCATCAGTAATATTTAAAAATGTTAAACTTGCATACACAATAGCCCATTAATTAGCCTAGTGTCTAATTGTTTTCTTATCAAAAAAGTGATTCTATTGTATAAAAAGTACTTAACAAAAAGAAAACAGAGACACAAAGACTGATGAAACAATCAATTAAACTTATTAACAAAAAACGTTGATTTCAGAAAATTTTGATTGATTTGCAAAAAATTATTGTCAAGCTGGTAGATATGGAAATATAGCTTTCTTTTTTGTGCAATATAAAAAAAAGTCTAAACGATTTGTTTTCTCAGTCATTGTATGTTGCGATTGAAATAAAAAGTTATATGAATTTATTGTAGTCAACATCTCTGCAGTAATTTTAACTGTGAAACTTGCATGACATAACTATTTGCCCGGCGCATCCACCATATTATGTAAAAACAATTTTTTTTTTTGTTATCGTAATCTTATATTCTAGAATTATTTTTTTACTTTTGTATATTGCATCGAAATTGAATTGTATTGCTTAATGAGATTATCAAATTATCAAATGTTTTATCAAATTATTTTGAAAAGTATTCAAAACAAGCTTTTGCACTTTGCTAGCTCAATTTCTACATTCAACAAAATACATAAAAAACACATTATGGGCTTTTGTTAAAATTTGTGTATTTGATGGGAATAATTATCAAATATTTTCCAATTATTTCATGTAGGTATTCTCAAACTGTGATTCTTACAATTATCGTAAACGAAATGAAATAAATTGAATTTACATTAACGTTTCAAGAAAAAAATATTGGCAGCAGACTGTCTTTCAACTCAAATGCGTAATCATATTTATTTTTTTCATTTATTTAGTTTTAGTTTTCTTTACAATCAAATTAAGTAAAATTCAGTCTAAAAATTTTGAAATATTCAAGTTTTTACTTGAATACACTCATTTTAATAAACTGTATAAACGTATATTTTTCAAAATCAAACTATTACACAGAAACAAAAATATCATTAAATGTGATTTCAATTTTGGTCTATTGTTGGTTTGTGATTATTGAGACTTGGAACAAGCACTGTCAATAAAAATTAGACAAATGCTTTTATTTCAACCTTCTAAGTGCACGTTCAACTTGAAAAAATTGAATTATAGTATTTTATGATATAAGAGCATAATTGAATCTTTCTAGCACGCTCAAGTTTAAGGACACGAATCTTGCCGTATGCATTTAATGCTGCTTGATTATGTTCGAATATCATACAATTTTTTTATGTTGGTTACAAAAATTGAATTAAAACCTGAAAGAAAATCTCTTTCTTTGAAATTAGTAGGCACTTTGTTATGGAAATAATATACCTATAAGGACATCGAAACTCAAGCTACCTACTCATTGCTTAGTAGCCACGTTTAATTAGCACCTTTAATCAGCACCAATAGACCCGAATTTACACACTTTTTAGTGTCAAAATTTGACATTATGATGCAACCAACATAAAAAAGCTTATGCTCAAATTTACACTGCTCAATATTACAACAATTGTAGCTTGCAATAAAAATCATTAACAATTGGCGATACATGTCGGGCAAATTTCGAATCCTAAAATCAACAACACAAGAATTACAAAAGTTATTATTGCAAGTTGTTATAAACAAACCAAACTTGAGATGTATTGTGTTTTCTGTGTTTTGTTCTGATTTCAGTTGCAGATTTATGTACGCCCGAGAAAAAGAGTATTTACCAGTTTGGCTGTGTTCTTGAAATGCACTAAAAATCAAAATATTTTTTAGACTAACTTGCTGAATTACCAGTTGCATGATTTTTGGCCTAGACTAAGAAGGTACTCAGTGCCATGTCTACAGCTAATTATTTTCCACTAGAAATGCCGGTTTATGCATAGGTAGACTGTTAAATACTTTTTTCTCCTGGTGAGCAAGTGAAATGGTACACCCAAAAAATAATCTAATTTTGTCAGTCTAATTTTGCGCTGTGTTTTGATAGTGTATTATACTAAGGGTCAATTTTAATTTTATGATAAATATAAACTCTTTTTTAACTAAAATAGTGTTAGCGCTGTGATATTGACACTATTTTTAGAGTAATGTCAGATTTAGTATAGACATCATTTAAGTTGAAAGAGAATTTTATTATGAAATCGGGCCTTGTAAGTAACCATAAATTGTATACCTATTATTCCACAAAATTCCATAAAAGAACATTAACATGAATCTAATCGAATACTATAGTTTTCTGATAAACAAAAACTCAAATAACACAAACGGTTTTTTTATTCATCATTTCTGCTGAAAAGAATAACAAATGGAAAAAGTTTCTTCTTTAACCATACTCAATCTGCGCTTTTAATACAGAAATAACAATAAAAAAAAATTATGCTGATAAAATTTTTCCATCTAGGAGTAAAAAATAAAATTTATAGTAACCAGAAAATAATACATTTTCAGGTATTATTTCATACGTATGTTTGAGAAAATACATTTAAACAAGAAGTTTTAGCTGGTTCGAAACGTGCTACGTCAGTAGTTGTTAGATCGATTTAAAAAGTTAACATTTTAGCACAGAACTGTTAAAAGGTTTTCAAAAACTTAGAAGAATTCATCGATTTATGAGAAAAAATTATAATGTTCTCAGTTATTGACGTATTATTATTCAGTGATAATATTGTAAAAACTTGGATGTTAACTGGTTTTTTGCCGTTGTGTTATTAATAGGTTTGTAGGGAGGTTGTCGCTTTTCTTGGAACATCTAGTAAGAAAATCCTAATTTTCCATTGTGAAATCTAATCCAAGCGAACCTTGAAATTCCCATTATCGCATCTACGTTCTTTACTATGATCTCAACAGAGCAATTAGTTTTAATTATGCGCCCAGTAACGTTAACCCGTAAGTTTTCAGGGTGATATATAAGGCGCCTTCTAATTGGGTACATAGCAGACACCTTACGCGATCACTTGAATTGTTACTGCGGTACAATTACGTTCAGCTTTATATTGCTACAATTGAGCTCGTATGTCACTTTGATACTAAGACATAAAAAACTCATCATGTCTTATAAATTTTTTATCAAGTTGAAATTAAAAGATACCAAACTTCGAAATCGTTTAAACTTCTTGAAGAATTTTCAATTTCCACTGTCGTTTCATAAAAATAAATGTGTCGTTGCTTACTAAATAAGACTTGTTTAAAATGCTTCCAGTGTTTGGATTATGTAATTACGGAGCTTAATTTTTGGCGAAACATTGCGCCAGGGAACTGTAATGGTTCTAATTTCAAACGAAGAATGCAGAAATGGCTACGTTTTATTGTAATTTGTTTCGCGAACGATTATTGGTTTGGTTTTTCTAATTTCTAAATTGGGAGCTTATCGCTGAACGAAATTAAATTGCTTTTACCTTTGACCTCTCTTTTACTGAAGCAAAAAATGGCTTTCTTGACGATGCATTTTATAAAATGACTCATTTAAAGCAGAAACGACAGAAACTGTTGAGATAAAATGACACCAACAATGTTGCGCTTTAGATCAAATACGCTATAAAATAAATAAACAATTTACATCTTGTTGGTTTTTGTTCATTTAAATTGCAAATACGTAAATCACGAATTTAACAGCCAATTTAGAAACGACTCATTTTAAAAAGGATGAAGATAATAGTTGCGGGACTATAGCACTTTAGGGACTCAGGTCGAGCCCATTGTGCATATTAAGGCTTAAACTCAACTTTACTCTTAAGACAATCACAAACGGACACGTCCAAAGTGTAATATCAAACCGGAGCTAAATAGCTTTGGTTTCTAAGGTGGTCAGACTTAAACCTTTGCAAACAAGAGTTACAGTCTTGATGTTTGCTTACAACCACAAAAACTAAAGTTCAAGAAAAATTTTACTCTCTTTACCGAAAAAATCTAGATAATTAAAATCAAAGCTTTTCGGGTTTAAAAGCAGTCTGTCTAAGCTGCTATTTAGACTAGAATATATTTTTTTAAAGAGCATTAATATGTTCTACTGTTTGCCATAATGATTTTTCCACTCCCTTTGCAATAAGCATATTGATTGAAGCTAGTTTTTATGAACAGAATTGGTTTTAAGTTTCGGAATTCACCCATTATCAGTGTATAAAAGATATTAATCAAGAATTTGTCTTCCTCTCGAGCAAATTAATATAATGTTTTGGGAACACATTCAGAAAATTTTCGGAAAAAATTTAATGCTCTTTGGAAAAGAAATAAAAGAACGATTAGTGGCTACTACTTATACAATTTTTCAAAATCTTGAATTGTTTATGTTTTATTTGTCACTATTTTTTTTAAGTTTTATTTATTGTGCCAACTAAACTTAAAAATTTGCAAACTCATATCGATCATAATAAAGTCTATCTATTAAACATGTTGATGAAAATTGATGTGAGTCTGTAATAAATATCGACAGTTTTGATAACCATAAATATGAATCCCCGCATATCCGTCGTGCGTAAAAAGTTAAAAATTCATAAATTTATGTTGGAATCGCTTGAATGCACCCGCCTGAAAATCAGAGGAATGTTTTATTTCAATTCGAATAGAACATTTCACAGCACAATGAGTTAATCTCTACATCGTTATAAACAATCGAGTTCAATTTTGATCATAAAATTGCAAATTTACTATCATTTTTCTTTCGGCAGCAGCTTGAACCCGTTTCTGTATTTTATGACGCAATACACTTATTGATTATGACTGGCATACGTTTAGATTACGCCGCGAAATTAGAACACGAAGCTTGATTTATATTTCAGGCGTGTTAATTTGGGCAATATTGGTGATAAGTTCGACGAAAGCTCGCTAACCGAAGAACTGGAAAGACGCCAGAGAGACTTTGGATCATTAATTACGACAGATACATAAAAATCTGCGTCATTACAAACATAAAATACATTCAGTTCAAGTTTTAGGTTTATGCTGTTGGTAGCAGTCAAATGTCACGCCGACAGGTCATAAATTATGAATGGAATCAAAACTAAGATGGATATGTTTACAGACTCACGAGGGTCAACAATTTGCGGTGTAGAAAATTTTTATAAGTTTGCGTCACGAAAGCGCTGATAAAGTACTCGAAATAAGTTAAGACCAGAGAAACAAGAAACTTAAAGCGCCGTAAAATTTATGCAACCTCGAAAGCTCTAATCAAGGGTAAGAAGTTCAATATATAAAAAAAGCTTGATTTTTGGTGAACTATGTGAAAATAAGAAACTTTCATTAAAAGTCGTGTTTTTGATGTAGAACTTTTAATTAAATCACGCACGCGATAGGATTGTCAAATACACTTCATGCAGTATATTATTTTAATTTTCTCAATAGAAAATTGAAAATTTATAAAAAGCTCAGACTGTGATATTGAAAGGCTTCTTGTTTATTAACTTCTTACTGGTTTATTGAAGGTAAATAACTGCCATTCAACCATAAAAAGTCAGAGGTGACTTAATATATTGATTTTACATTAACAGGAAAACAACAACAAAAATATTGTCGCAGGAATTTTATATAAAACAACAAACGATTGTGTTATTTTTTATATCTGATTCGACATTAATTGATTCTTTCCATTGGTCATAAAAGAGTGTAATAAAGCAATCGAACAATTAATAGACTTCGAAAACGTTTTGGACTGGGCTGTTTTACGGCTGATTGCGACACTAAAGCTACATTGGTTTCGATTGAAAACCCCAAGGGCAAATTGTAATGGCGTTTTCGAGAATAATAAGAGCTTTTTATCAGGAAAATACAAATGAAGCAGTTAACTCGGGAAACAGACTATATGCGTAAACTAAAACGACGTGTAATTATAGACGTTAATAATTCATGATAGGAGAAAAATTACCAGCAATAATAACAGTTCTCGATGCATATATAGATGAAAAAAATAACACGACAAACATTAATTATGAAAAAAATTTTTTTTTATATAAATGCCGTGTAATCAAAGATGAAGAAGCAATGACTGAAATAACCGTAAGTCCGTATTATAATGTCTAATTATATTTGCTTATTAGCTTTGAAAATTCTGCTTCAAAATAAACTTAAATCTTGGCTTGAGAAACAGTTTTGTTTGCTTGTTTATTAACTTAATAAATTTCGATTATTTAATAAAAAAATGTAAATGCAGGTAAATGTGCCACTGTGGGTGAAAACAAAAACAGCTTGAGAAGAAAAGCAATCTAATTATTGTAGATGACAGGTAATGACAATAATAATTATGAATCTGAATCTAGGGGAGTCTTGTTTTTGCTGAGTTTATGCTATAAACTTTACTAATTTACAATTAATTAAGAGATATTAATTGGAAATTTAAAATCTTTGCAAATAAGCATGGAATTCTGACTAAAGTTACAAATTATTCGGATAATACAAGTCAATAACAAATATAATTATTTACTGATTTATGACTGTTGAAAATAAAGGGTGCTGATCACCAGGTATAAAGCGAAGAAGATCTTGTGTTTTGTGAAACTCCCTAAATGGACAGCACCCTTTCATCTCACCAGTCTTAAACCAATAAGAAATTATATTTGTTATTGACTTGTATTGTCCAAATAATATATAATTTTAGTGAGAATTCCATGCTTATTTGCAAATACTTTAAATATTATTTTTTATATCAATCGAAGAAGTTAGTTGAAGTGTATTCTCAGATATGAAACTGTGATTCAATTTTTTTGTAAAACGAAATGTTGATTTTACTCATCTGTAAATACACTTTAAGGTAACCTTAAGAGCAAGTAAACGTTGCAAGTTAGTCGGAAATATATTCTATCCTTCGCATGTAAACATTGCCAGAGAACACTATTAGACCAGTTTTTCAAATTGATGTAAGAGCTTGTCGGAAGAAGCGATTTGCACGTCTAGATTTATCATGAGTTTATTTAAAAGTCTGGGGCTTTCCATTATAGTCCAAGACGCTTTTTTTGCCTAGCGCTCTCTTTTACTCAAAAATTGGCTTTAATTCGACTGTTCAGCAATATTTACTTCTAAAAAAATGTAGCATATACCATTTCCAGACAGTTAATTGCTAATTTACCTCAAAAAAAAAAAATAATACTTTTAGCAAAGTACTAGAAGCCTATTGACATTATTGTTCAAAATTGACTTTTCGATTTGATTTGTTGATAAATAATCTATAACACTTCAAACTTTGCAATTTTTTTTATTTATCCAAAAGTAGAAATGTTAGTTCAATGGGAAGTTGCCAAAAACTGATCGTGCCACCTTTTGTAACAAAGAGCTTACTCTAACAAACCTCAAACGTTCTGATTGGACTCACTATCAGAGTTGTATCGTGTATTCATTTAAAAAAAAACTATAGTAGGCTTTGAAATTAAAAAAAAGATTGTTTTGTAGGTTTCTGATTAATTTTTATATACTTGTCAAAACCTCACTTTTCGACAATTAAAAACTATAACACATTTTCATGAAAATATTCATTTATTATCTACAAAAACTATTGAAAATGTCTTTCTTGATGCTCAGCACACAAAACATATCGTCTTCGAACATTATTTATCACATAACCGCTTTTCACTTTATTGTTGTAGAATGTCATGTATGACATACGTAAATGAACACACGATATTAATTAAGTAAAATGTATGAGAAATATTAAAAGGAAAACGAAAAGTATGCCATCATTGCAAAAAAAATTGTTTGAAGAGTCATTTGGCAAATATCATATTCTATCATTAATGGCAAGATTTCTACTTTTAAATGAAACTAGAAAATAGTGATTTTTAAAGTATTTCAAATGTTATCATCAAATCAAATCGGAAGTTTGGTTTCAGACTTTTTCTAAAATGAACAACTTTAGGAGCATAAAAACGTTATAAAAAACTTGGGTTGTGAATACTTAACCAGCATCAATATCTACTTTTATTTACAATATGTGCAGTTTCGTCCAATGAAAATTAGTTTTTAATTCAGAATTCTATTTTTAAAAATAATAAAAATAAAACTGAAGCAACAATAAAACTGTTCTCGATTTTTGAATTTTTCTTTGTTTGTCAAATTCACAATTCTAAGTTAGTACTTAGGATTCCGTTTTTAGAATAGTCACCGAAAACTTGAAACCTAAATTCTATGAAACCTTAGATGTGTATTCAAAATATAAATTAGACTTCAAATGTTCAAAAACAATGGACATTCTTGCCAGTGTTAACTGGCAGACAAGGCAGTGTAAATTCAAAGTGAAAGAATATAAATTATTCAGACCTTAATTCTTAACATTTTTTTGTCTTATGAAATCAGTAATTTGAAGTAGGAGATATTATAAATAATACAGCTGAATCAGTTTATTTCTCCATGCTTTTTTTCATTTTTCCTTACCTACCCACTTGAAAACATGTATAAAATAATTAAATAAATAAACTTACTAGTGATGCATTGAAACCCTATTAGTTATGTAAAATACAAAAATTCAAGCAAAAATAATCATCAATTATTAGCATTTTGTATGACTTCGGTCAAATCATTCATCCAACAAATTTTCTTCCAATATTTTTCAGACAAAACTGAAATTATTGTGTAGAACTCATACATAGAAAAATTGATAAAAATCTCAAATCTACAAACAACTATGATAAAGTCATTACTCCCATTTTTTTTCCGTCATTTATTGACTTCATTTGTCTAATGTTCTTTATCATAACCACCCTACTTTATCGAGCGTTTCATAATAGCACCCATCTAATCTTTGACAATTTACTAAAAACATTCCAAGTCTTATGGAAATTTATTATGCCTTTCACATGCAACAGCAGCTGTCACCATTACGATAACCAACCCTCAACATTACCAAAAATTTAACAAATTATCCTTACCTCCACATTGTCAAAAAGACAAATTCTTTGCTGTCAAAATTTTGCGTGTCAACTCGCCATATTCATTAAAATGAAATATGTGCGAATATCAGAATAAAATTAATCGCTGTAAATTATCGTTGGCATAAACACCACAGCAAAGCTTTCAGTAAAAGCTTCCAGAGAATTTCCGATAACGTCGTTTTACCGAATTGGCAATTTCATTCCCTTTCCTTCTTCCAGAAACCAAAAATTTCATTTGTAGGTGAAATTTCCCCGGATAATTATCATCTTCGTTTCCTTAAATCACACGTTTGAGAGACAACACGTGGAAGATAATGATATTCATCACAGAAGGCCTTATATTGGATTCGCTGCAGAATTTCGAGTGTCTGAGCGGAAATTCCGCCCACAGTAACATTGCATACGTCACGATGATAAATCGCCGTGAAATAAAAGCGCTCTGCAGAATGCAGCTGCTATGCACAAAGCTCTACTTCTATAAATATCACGTTATCAAGAAGCTTTTAGTAGAAATTTAAAAGAAAAAAATTGGCTTACTAGTAAATTAATGAGCATTGTACGAATCAGCAAGGAAGCGAAGCGTTTAATAGTCATTAATGTTGAATAGAACCGATAACCCTTAAGGCAATAATTTTATTTTAAGTATTTTTCCAAGAGTGTAACTGGAGTCTCTTTGGGACTCGAACTCGAAATTCATTTCTATATTTAATTTGATATCTACCGAGTTCCGGAAAACCTCTTTCTTATTTCAGGGTAGTCATGGTAACGGACAAGAAAGTATATGTACCCTTCCTTGTTTTATAGTTTTACTTGGAATGGAATTTTTACTCGACCTACTATACTTTAAAATTGTTTAGATTAAGTTCACACGACAAAAAGAAATTCAACTCAAAATACTTTGCCTCTTTTTTGAAATTTAATTTGCATTAGAATAAAAATAGAAACAAATTATTGGTCCCCAATTAAGCATCGTAAATGGAAAAATTAAACTGAATAATAAGACACTTTTTATGTGATGTAAGTTTTTTGTTTCTTTGTTTCAATTGATTTCAGTTGAAAAGTCATTGGGAAAATTTGCTTCAACTGACTAATTTTCAGTCTAGATTCAGTACTGAAGAGAAAAGCATTTTGTTTTCTGTTACAAAAAATATAGTAATATAAATAAAATTAGTTGCTGCTGTTCATTAAAAAATCGTGGTGATATTTGTAAGAACTTTTAAAATTTAACATATTACAAAAAACGGATTTTGCAAAAAAAAATCAAAACGCGACATCAATGACAGTTAAATGATCATTTAAATTCAATAAAACAAAAAATTAAAATAAGATGCATTGGAAAAATTATTGATGGTAACTTTAGTCGATCAAGTCACTAAGCCTGATGTACTAGAATGAGACTAGAATTAAAATAAATTTTTTGAATTATTTGATTTCTTTACAATCACAATCACAATTTTCTTTTTTATTATTAGTTTATTATTTATAATGGACAGACTTTTCAAATCATTTGTCTATTTTTGGCATTTGTATATTGATCGTTTGGTGTATTGAGTTTAACGAAGTGAACACTCCTAAAGTTACAACCGCGTTGACAGAACGTATTTTTATTTCGCAAAGAAGTTGAAAACTGATGGAAAACAGCGTATATTATTGTTTGCTCTGAAAGCAATATCAAGCGGCACATTTATTTCCAGTTTACTTTTGACTCTATATCCGTGTCGGAAGTGCGACCAAAAATGAAGGGAACCATTAAGTTAAAAAACACATTTACAGCATGCGGAATATCGAAACTGCGTTCGTCCGAGAAAAATCATTTTCCGAATCGTCTTATTCAAAAACAACACGAGTTTTTTCAACCATTCTACGATTAATTTTATTTCTTTCAAAGTATGTATAAATGATACGGATAGGGAATAAAGAATGTTTGTAGTTTAAAGCTTTTTCAATAACATTCGGTATAGCTTTTGTATGGACTGCCAAAGCCCGGCCTACTGTGCTATTACAGAGGTATTATATACACGAATGAAGAGCTTGCGAAATAATGGGATGCTTTTTGGTATATATAGGTCAGCAGGGCTTTACAAGAAAAACGACTGAATTATCAGGCATTTACATAACTACACGTTATGTTACTCAAGTAAATTAGTTAAGTCGTAACGACTGGCCAAGCGTAATCTTTTAAATTAAAATATTTTTGGGATGTTTATTACACTGTTAAGTTTTCGAGCGAGGTCTTTATTTGAAAGTTGTTGGGGAAGTTTTAAGGTGTCTCAGTTTTGCCACTTGGGAAATCAGCTGCGATAGGCTAGTATAGGTATTGAAATGTAGTAGACCCTGATGACCCATATTAAAAGCATATTACACACTTTTCATCATTAGTTGGTTAAATGTTGATGCTATCGTGTTAAAAGATGCTGATTTTATGTTTGATAAATTATTTATGGAATATTCGGCACGTGCTTTGCATTGATTTAAATAATATCTAATTTTTATCGATCGGATACTAAAAAACTACAACATTATGGATCTTATCGTATGAAATGGCTTTATCAGAAAATTAATCGAAGCAGCAATACAAAACACAATAGCAATAAATAGTTGAATTTTGTAGAATAAAGTCTGTTTTTAGCATCATTTGCTAGGTGTATGATCAATTTTTAATTTTAAACATACATTATAATGTATGTTTAGAATTATCCCATACTTCAGAGTCCTTGAAATTTTGAGAAAAGAGTTGTCCGAAGCTGTTTTTAAAAATTTGTTATGCTTTTCTGTAGAAACAAAAAAGAAGACGAATACCAAACTGAAACACCCGGTATATGAACTACTAAAGATCATATAATTATTTGCTGCATTAAATAAAATTGAAAAGTCTTTAAACTAGTTCCTTATATTGTTTCTGTCGGATATTCATTCTTGAAAAGGTCTTCTTCAATGCTTTTTCGATTATTATAAAAAAAGGATAATAGACTATTTGTGCCAGTACCTGGTTTTTCCATCTCCATAAAGCCGCTTTGGATGATTATTTCTCGACCGAATGAGCTTAATGGACTATGTAATTGTTATAAAATAGCATATTTTAATTGTCTTCAAATCTCCAGTTATTTGATAAAATTGAGTTATCTAAGCTGGAACATCCTCATGTTGAACATTTCAAGTAAGAGAAACTTTTTGAAATTTGCTGTATTAAAAAACCTAAGAAACAGCTTTTAAACAAACTGTGAAACCGCTTTTTCCTAAATGCTTTCATGATCGAGATATTCAGAATAAAAGCGACATTTGCATTGCCAATTATTTTTTTTAATATTGATTTTTTTAAAAATTCAAAGTGACACATGTGATACATAAACTAGAACTTAGATTGGAAGAGAAATCCAAAAATATAATAATGTACTGAAGTTACATTTAAAATAACAAATTTAGTGCTTTAACTTTTGTTAAAAAACAATTTTCATATTCTTACTAATTACTATGTCATGAAGGAAATACATACTAATGAAGCATTCTGCATATCAGTATGCCGCTCTGGAATATAAACGATTTTACTAAGAAAATCTGCTGTAACCGTTAATTTGTTGATCTTTCGAGCATCATTTTGAATTTTTTATTGAGTTCACAACTCCCATTCTGAAAGTTTGCCTCTAATAAAGCTGCCTACAATTACCACTTTTTATCCACAAATGTGTTTAAAGTAAAATTAATTACCATTCAACTCCCTTTTTTTTAAGTTGAAAACTTCAAACACATTAAGGGCCGGTTTACAGAAGCGTCATTAAGTTAATTGCAATCAAATTTGATCTCGTGATGAAATTGAACCAATCAAATTCTCAGATTCACCAAATTAATCGCAATCAAATGGTTAACTGCAATCAAATATTTAATTCACTTTCTGTAAACTGGCCCTTAGTGTTAAAAGATACATGAGACTAACTTTGTGAGATAATCCACCAAACTGCTCTGTTATAATTCCTTCCGGCTTGAAACCCATCAAAATCAGTTGAATTTGATTTAGAAATGTGAGATGATGACGATAAAACATACAATCAATCGTAATGTTTACACACAGAATCCACTGAAATGTATAAATGCGATTAGTTCGTATTTGTTTGATTTCTCTAGAAGCCTCTTCAAGTCACGTTTCTGTTTATGGAAGATTCTCAACACATTCAGTTATTATTACTTTGAGAAAAGACGATTCTATTTAATTCAGAGGTGGAAGTTTTTTTGGGACACATATTGTTAACAATTTCGGTAAAAGCTTCTAAAAGTGGCGATAAGACTAAACGGTCAGAAAACCCAATCATAACGGAAAGATTTGTTTAATCTGGACTCTTTGGTGCGATAGCCTACACTAAAATACCACTATAATCCTGTAATCGACTTCATATAAAATCAGTGGGCTGCGAAGATTGATGGCATCAAGTGGTTGCCGTGGATACAGACGATCTTTGCCGCTAACCAATCACCCAACCTGTCTGTCCGTAAAAATTAATAAAAGCCGCACAATTAAAGGGTGGCAGCTTTTATACTCTCAACAGGTGAGGATGCAAAAGCTCTTTGTGAAATTTTCAGCTAATTTTCTCAGTAAGACCATTTCATACATTCAGCAAGCTTTTACAAAAAAAATAATAATTATGTTTTTTATTTAAGAGAATTTCAAGATTGATATATTATAAAAAAAAATCCATCATGCATAAATTCCTACTTTTGATGCGCCACAACTTAGAATTTGCCATTAAGTATAAAACTTTGAAAACTATAGCGCTTTGAAAAAAAAGTCGAGCTTTCGTCGCCTTAAATCATAATAACTTCAGAGCATCAAAAGTTATCCTTCTAACCGTAGTACGGTAATCACATTACCGTTACCGGTTCGAACTTTGCAACCCTTTTCCCTTCAACATCCCCTAAAACAAAGTAAACCTACTCGTACCCTTAAAAGGCTTTTGCAAACTTCAGAAATCTCGTCGAGATGTGATTTGAATTTAAATACAACACTAAACAAAAACTCAGCAGATAAAGAACGTTCACATTAAAAAGATGCATCACCAATTAAATTGTTTAATTAGTCGTTGGCACCATTTGATACTGACGTAATTACCAAGCAAAAATTTTTGTTTCATGTCTGTAAAAAAACGAGAAAACATTTGCGATGAACATTTAAGATCGAAGAAGTTTTCAGTTTTCACCCGATCAACCCAACTTTGAGCTTTCAGTAAGAATTTACGAGAAGTTATTACGTCGCATAAAACTTGCAGTTTGAATTGCAGTTTCTTCTTATCGCAGACACAGACATTCAACTTTTCAAGCTGGAAACTGTTAACACATAATTTTCAACATCTTCAAATAATAAAAGGAGGTATGTTCTCCTTTTGGTGCTAATTTTGTTACAATTGTATTAGCTAAAGTCAAGGTAATCAGTATTTGACACATGTTTTGCTACTTCATACTGCACAACATGTTGAAATGAAATTACATTTTCTTTTAGTGCAACGAGTGCTTACTTTAAGGTTGTTGGCTGGGGTTTGTTCAGCTGAAGTAGCAATGAGGTTCAACTGTTTATATGCGCTGTTTGAAAATAAAATCTGAGACATGTTTTTCAAATAGGTACTTTGTTGCAACGTCTTAGTTTTGTTCTTACTGTGAACAGATACGAGCATAATGATAAATTTTTTGCAAAATCAAGCAGATTATTCCTTAAACATTTATTCATAATCATAATGTTATAATGTCGATTTTTTATAACAATTTGAAAGAATTTTTAAGAAAAGTTAGAAAACACGACAAGCGGCTATCGGGCTGTTTTTAAATAAATAGAATATTAAAATTGGGATTGTTCGCTTTTTCGTCGTTTTATTTCAAGTTTCAAAATTGTGTGAGAACTCATTAAGGTTAGACTCTGTTTTAAAATAATTTCAGATGATGCACTAGATTATTATCTAAAAATTTTGTTCAAAATGTTTTTCAGTGTATTATTATTCAAAGTTCGATTTTACCTACTCACTGGGACACCAATATTGAAAATCAACTCAAGGATATGTAAAAATTAGATTTAGATCTCAAAATATTTACATTCAAATACAAAAATATTGATATGCATGCTGATTCACATAAATGCTTCATTAGAGATTTGAATATAAATCTAATCATTAAAAAAAAAATTCGTAAGTATTGTCAGATTTTTTATCTCCTCATTTTATTTACCACTTCTGTCTGGTAACAACACTAAATAATCAAACGTGCATTTTAAAACAAAGCTATTTCCTATCGTTTAATCAAAACACAATTCTCTATTTTTCTTTATCATTCCCTTTCATCATCCAAACTTTTCACTTCTCCTAAACTTGGCAAAATATTTATAAATTATTTAAGGCATACTAAGGATGTTTGTTACTTTAATGCAAACATTCCATTTAGAACAGCGCAGTCGTACTACTAAAATACGTTACGCTACATTTTAGTTTTAAAATTACTAAATTATCTTTTTGTCAGCTCGCAAAGTCTCGCCATCGTTACGTTTGGGCGTCGCCATAATATCCCACATATCATCCCTGATAGTCGCGAACTCATTTGTCCTGGAAAAGGCCTGGCTCAGGAAAGGCTATAACCGTTAGAGGCGCCGCGATGCCGAGCGTCTGGAACCAGACACATGCAATGTTCTATGCTACTGCTGTTCGACGTCGGAATACGTGCGACGCTTCAGAAATGCGCTTTTTCACCCAGAAAGAAAAGAATTTATAATTTTTTTTTTTCTATAAAAAGATGTCATTTCATTGAAAGAACTGTATTATCTTCAATTCTTGAAATAGTCGAATGTCAAGCTTTTCTTTTAATTATTTGCCCAAAATGAATGTTCAATTCCAAAGTTCTGATATAAAATTTGCCATTTTAATGATTCAGAAATGTGGAAATTTTATATTTTCTAAAAATGTTTTTACATTGTGACCCCCTAGATATTTTTGATTACATATTGTATATGAAAGCTCTCTAGTTTGACGTCACTGCTTTTATCGTTTAGCCATTCCTGACGTCACACTTATCGCATAAATTAAGCTTGGAGCTTCCAACACCGAAAAGTTGATTTCTAACGCTTTGGTACAATGCGTCACACGCGATCTCGTCAGTTTTAGTTCAACAAGCTCACTAGACGGTTCATTCATCCATAAAATTGAACATATTATCTTGTTTTGGGTGTTGTCAAATTCCAACCAAATAATGTCACTACATTAAAATTTTCACTCACTAAATGCAATCCTATGTACTTGTGAACTATCTGTGCAGATTATTTCCCATTTGGCTTTTTGTAAATATGCATATAATTTATGTCAAAGGATGGACTTTAAATGATAATGGTATGTATAGTAGACTAGTTGAAATAAATGCAATGTAATTTCAAATACATTTACTACCCTTGGTCTAATATGTAGTTGTTTTATTGAAATATAAATGAAACAATACACCAATGTACTGTTGATATAGTAATAGTTCAAATTATAGATTTTATTTATTCAACTGGAATTTTTGTGAGACGTTATTCTGGATCGATTAATAGTGTTTGAATTTTTGTGTGCTGTTTATAGGAGTAACAAAATGCTTGCTAGCAAGCCATTGATTATTGTGCCGCCAACAAGTCGCCTTCCTAATTGAAATCTGAATATTATTGTTCCTCTTTCACATGAAAGCTATCAGTATTGATTCTAAAGGTACGGCAAAATGAGCTATTTCTGCCTAGGCGGTTTCCTGCTTGGTTAGCAATAAAATCTCAAATAAACAGGACAGGCTTTATCACAAATTTACTACCAAAAGCCTGTAAATTTTCAATTTTGAATATAAAATTCTTGTTGCGTATTCAAATTTTATAATAATTATGGAACAACATTTGTGCCTTTTTTGAACAATTATTTTAAGAAAATCCAAAAAATTATCAATGTAAGATGTAAAAGACTAATAAAGGAACTTTTAGAAAATAGTTGAAGAATTTATTGATACTGCTGAGAAATCTACAGCTAAATTGGCAACATTTCAAATAATTATTCTCTGTCCTTTGGTGTCTTCTTTAGTTGTCTCAGTTAATAACGTCAATTTTTTTTTATTATTTTTGTTAATTGAGTGAGCAGACTCAAATTATAGAACAATCCAAATTTTTTTAGTTGTTATTATCCAAGTTAAATTTGGAAAAAGTAGGATTTTTTTCTGGATTCAGAAGAAGCTTTGAAATGCTTTTTCTAACTTAAATGATGAATAATGGAATGACCGATTTTTACAATTGAAATTCCAAAAAACCAGTGGCGGCTTGTCGGGGTGGGTAAAGTAGGCTATGCCCACCCTTGTTTTTTTCACTTTGGAAATCGTATATGTAGAAACCTAGAATGTACCTAATAAATTCAAAATCTAATGATTAATAGATTGAGTTATTATATTAAAACATCACTCTCAAAATTGTGAGTTTAAAACCCTTCTTGAAGCTACTGCAAAGATTCGAATGCCAAAGCGGGCTAGCTCAAGCGCTCTGAATCTATGCCAAACATAAGTTCATTATAGTTATTATGCCGCTAGACTTGAGAAACAGAGAGCTAAATGATAAGGACGTATGTGTGGTTAACTTACTGTGTGTTGTAAAAGAGTGGGGAGAGATGGGCAAATTTCATTTTGCAAGTGTTGGGTTTGTGTACACCGGAGTCAACGTACACTGTTCACGAAAATATTTTTTTCAATAGGATTCTTACAATTGTTGACAATTTTCTTATTTTGTTCTTCATGATTCTATGCTGCAAAATTTGAGGATGAAAAAAACTAGAATTTAATTGTATTAATAACTATGGAAAATAAATTTTGTTTCATTTTTTATTTCATTAAAGGCCAGTTTGTCTACTCTGTAATTTCTTATTTATAAACTTTCTTATTCAATCAAACTGTGTATTATTTTTGTGGAACAATTAACATAGAACATTGATATTATAAAATTATAATAACTTAGACCATAGGCGGTAAAGGTGAGCAAGCCTTCCCTGGTTATCGGCTAACATCGTCTTATATGGTTAAAGTTGTTTGTTTAGTTTAGATGATTAGTAGCGCGCGCGATTTATAATTTAAAATATATAAATATATTGGTGAGTACAACCTCAATTAACGACAATCATGGTGAATTCAACAAATCAAACAAATATTTCTAATGTGGGTATTAGAGAAGTTATAAACAATAAGGACGATATTGTAAATTATTTGTTACAGACAAAATTCACTTCACTAAACTATGAAGATAAACTAATTGGGGTGAAATTTAAGCTTTGTGAAAAAATGAAAAATCTATTAATTCATAAAAAAGCAATTAAAAATAGCAGAGGATTTAATAGCAGCTGGTAGAATGGTTTTTAGAATTCCTTTTTCCTTTCTAGAATATTTATCAACTATTCGATACTATAATTTTAACGAACGTTTTTTTACTAATAACAAATTTTAACTTTTTTTTCTTTGTCCTGGTAGAATAATGCTCTCGAACTTCATGTGGTTCTTGCTGAACGATTTAATTATTATTTCATATTTGAAAAGCAAAGTTATACCGTCTAACATAAGGCTCTAATACCAATCCAGTATAATAAAAAAAAAAATGATGGCTTGTATCCTTAGAAAATTTTAATTCTTGTCCACCTTATCAAAAAAGACAATTTCATTTTTAGAGTGACTTAGAAAAAGGCACACTGAAATTAATATTTTAAGACGCCCCCATACATTCGATACAAAAAATTTCGCTTTTAATTCACACCCACCCACATATAGATCCAATTTCTTGAAACCGTTTGAAAAATCAAACATAACATTGAAAGAAAGTCGCTACAAACTTGCTTTTTGTTCTGCAATTTTTCAGTTAGATCATTTTATTTATAACACCTACAATCTACAATTCAAAGGTTAACTTCTCTTCCAATGTCCACTCTTGCATGCTATTTTTTCAATAGGCTGAAGTTCACCGTTCAAATTTTATTTTCCCTATAAAAAATTTTTCTTTGAATAAATATTGCGTCGATGACAATATTCACTATTTTACATTTTAAGAGTCTAAACTTTGTGACTTGTAATACTAGGACTATTAGCTTGTTGACAATAGAATTTACGAGCTTCATAAATCCCCTTTGAGCTTTTATACGGCGGTGTACCTGAAACGCGTGTTCGCTTAATTAATCCACAGTAAAATAACAATTTTTGACATTTGACATTTTATTGCATTAATTGTTATTTCACCACAAGAGGCTATTAAGGCAATTGATCCGATACAAATCCTTACTTTTCAAGGAAGTATTCAAATATTCGATGGTAATTGGCAAAAGAAGCAAGAGAAAATCAAACGTTTTCGTTATCATTAATATTGTCAGGAACGAAAGATATTTGGCTGTAAAATAAGAAAGAATAAAAACAAACATTTTATCGTATGAAAAGACTTAAAAAGAGAAAAAATTGAACTGAATCTACGTTACAACTGTACGATCATTTTTCCAGCTGACACGATTCTGTGGAATATAGTGTATTATGGATTTTAGATAAGATTTATTTCAGAGCTTATTTGACACGTTTTCTTTTTATCATTATAGAAGATGTATAAATTCTAGATGGAAAATAGAATTTAACTATCAATATGGTACACGCTGATGGATAGCACCATCAAACAAATTTCCAGAAATTTCAAAACGTCAAACTTAATTGTTTACACAATTCACATTTGGAAAAATTTCAATTATTGGGAAAATATGTCTTTAAACAATACAACAGCTGCTTGAAACTTTTTTTAACACTCCCAAATTCGAGTAGAAAATATATTTTCACGTACGTTTTCACTTCAACCATAAATTTATGCTGGTTCTCACCACAAGAATATTTTCTATTTTTTTTGTACTGAATTGGTTGTTTTTGTCAAATAATTAATTCAAATCCAATTTTTTTTGAGAAAAGTTTAAATAAAAAAACTCAATTACGAACACTTGCATCTCGTAAAAGATGTTTCTGATTTAATAATCGATTCAACTATTTCGTGTTCAATTATAATTCAAACATTTCTATTCTATTATAACAATGTGGAACAGAATGTAAATTTTATTTCATTACTGCTTATACCGTAAAGTATTTATGTTTTTCTGATATAATTGGAATAAGCCAATTAAACTTATGTCAACAAAACCAGATCACAAAAACATATAAACAAAAACAAAAAAGCTCAATTATTCACACAAAATATATCACATTTCTGAAAGCCTTAGGTTTTGTTATTAAATTTGTAAAGGATAATAGAAATGGTAATTTTCTAAACGATCCAAAAGTAAAACAGTCTCATAAAAAGACACTTACACCAATAAAGTAATGAAGAAGTCAACAACCGGAAGATACGTTCAGTAAAGTTAGTCGAAGCGACATTATTAATTAGTGTAATGCATTTAGGGATTTATCAGTTGCCTGTGGCGCCGCTGTCGCCACTACAACACTCCCTCTTCTTATATCCTTTCTCACTAAGCCATCAACAATTTATTTATCCCAATAAATTAGCTCGGCCTAAAATTGCTTGTAAAAGAAACTTAAACAACTTAATCTTGTTCAAGTCGGAATTAACGCAATTACCCACGCATTTGTTCGCTTCTTGGGAAAGATGAAATATTATGTTCCAAGCTGAGCTGTCTTTTACCGATAATTAAACAATTTTTCCTAATGTAAACGCTAATTACTAAGAATACAATTTAAAATTTAGTGTATAAAGATCAAATTTGAATACAAAGAAGTACCTAATTCAAATTTGAACATCCCATTGAAAAAGAAAAAATAGTTTGAAAGTTTATAAAATAAACATAACAAGCGTAAAACCGGGGCAGATGTTAAATATTTACTTATTCTTTAGTGGAATGAACATCAGGAGAATAGTGGACAAAATTTAATAACTCAATTTTATCTTCTGTTTATTTAGGTTGTTATTATAATAGGTCATTCATTTACTTCTTATACCTATTAAGTGTTTTTTTTTCAGGAAGAAAATATGCGTCTGAAGTCCGCGGATGGACCTCTGTCCATTCATAATGGCAACAGCAACGACATATTAAACTCTCCCAAAAGGATAAACACTATACAAAACAGTAACGTTACAAATTACACTTCCAATTTCAACGCCTCAACAGAGATTAGTGGATATGATGAGTTTACACGAGGAACCAATGAGACACTGAATAATATCAACAGTGCCCAAGAGAAAGTGCAATGGTGCAACCCTTCTCAATTGACAAAGAAGCGAGAGCTAACCAACAACGTCAACAACAGAAATCAGTTGCTCAACATCAACAACACACTGGCTGCTTCCTTAAGAACCACGAGGCACGGCACAGCCTCCTCCATCTACTCCGAGTCTTCGCCAGATGATAGTTTACTAGACTTTGAAGGTAAAAATACAATACAAAATTTGCAAGAAACTTCTTTTAACATCACTACGAATAAGTTTAATTAAAATCGTTGAAATTTAATAGTCTGATATAAATTCAGATAAAACATCTGGCTGCAAATTCTTGCTTTTCATTTTGCGAAATAAACCAAACGGTTTTGAATGTTCGCGTTTGTAATTTTAATGTTGATTTTTGGTAAATTAATTGGAAATTGAAATTCAGCCTCAAGAACTTGGATAATTATCGCACAACTTTGAAATGGAAAAACTTATTTGCTCTTGATTTAAACGTCAACGAAACAAGCCGTAAAAATCTAGAAACTTTTAACGTTATCCTAAACATAACTTAAAAGCAATCATTAACCTTGTTACGAAAATAAATTGACATGAGAAACTACACAGAATCTGTACTATTCCTACACTTTGCTTTTCTGATTTAACATCAAAGCTATATTCCTTGATAAATTTCTGATTAATTACGAATATGACAAAGCTAAATTAAAGCAATCTGTTAAAAAAGTTAACTTGAGATGAACGCCAGTAACCATGGACGATTCTCAAGAACTTTCTTGAAAGTTTGATACTTTTCTGTTACAACAATTGCAATGTAGAACTAAGAGTTCTTCGTATTATTTCACTCAAAAGTTTTAGAAATGACAGTAAAACTTACTTTTAAGTTTCGCGAATTAGTGCTAACACGTAGAAGGCGAAAACCTACGAAGTTTTCACTGTGCAGTTAACGTAAACTTAAATTGGCTATACTAGACAGATTGTCCTATCAATAAACACAAAAGAACTATGAAAATATGGCATTTCAACAGAACTTATCAACTCACTTCTAAGCAGTTAAATTATTTTGCCCAGAAGTATAGATAAAAAGTTTCAATTAACTCTTTTTAATTATTATTTTCCTATACTGGTTCAAAATGCCAATCAATTTGTTAATATAGCTAGACGTGGAACTTAATAAAATTCTAACATGATATCCAAATTTTTTAATATCTAAGCTGTAAACCTGACGTTGAAAATTCTCCACTCAGGCATGTTGAAATCTTTAAAATTAATTAACTATTTCGTGTCAAATCAACTTCGTCCTTAAATCGCTATTTGATTACAGACGTCCATCAAAACGTCTCATCGGCCGACACATCTCCCCAAGATGAGGATCGCGCTTTCGACATTTCCGATTCTGATTCTTCCGAAGAAATCAACTTAAGTAACCACGGAAGTTCAACACTTCAACGTAGAGGTATTGTGAATCCGAATTATCCAGGATTTCAACATCTCGCCCATACTTTAGATTATAAAGTATCTTCAGATAATGAGTTTACTGATGACGATTTTGAATGCGATTCCTTAACAGCAGCTAGAACTGATGTTAATAATATAAATAATAATAATGTCGAGGAAACAGAGTATCATATTGATCATATCGAAAGTGTGAATCGTTTAGATAGTGTTGAAAATATACAAAAAGTTTTCTATGATAAGCCGGTTTTTAACATTCAGGAAGAATGTGGAAATGATTCAGAAACGAGCGGAAATTCGAATCAAACAAGTGATGAAGATACGGAAATTACTGTTGAACTCAACATTAAAGCTGAAGAAGAAGCTGTGAAGATTGGAGAAAATATCATTGGCGATTTCGAAAAAGAAGTCGAGAAAGAATTTGGAAGAATTTCGTTAGAGAACCAATTGCCTAATATAGAAAACGCAGTAGTGCAAATGTTAGAAAACAATATTGAAAACTTGAAAGAAAGTAAAACTCAAATACCCGTCAAATATAATATCAAACCCAACATTGAAGAGACAAATTTGTCATTATCAAAAACGGAGCCTAAACCTATAGTTTTAGACGATATAGAAACCGTTAAAGCTCCAAACATGTCACTTCTTGTCGATAATAACCTCGTTGTTATGAAGACCAAAATCACTGATGCTTTTTTATCTAGTGCTAAAGAATTAATTCCTGAAGTTAAAGAAACTATGTTTGAACATGAATTAAGACAAAATAAAATCCCAAAAACCGATCGGAAAGATTCCAATCGAGAATTGGAAGAAATTGAATGTCAGATAAAGAAACTAAAATCAGAAAAAGAAAATCAGATTCGAATTGAAGAAGTTGAAAAGTTCAATAAAGAAGATATTACAAAAGATTACAAAGAGAAAGACGAAGACAGTGCAGTGCCTCGCAAAAAGGAAAAAATCGATTTTTGTGTGAAGAAAAGAAAAGACTATAATCAACAGTTTGGAAGTTTGATAACATTTCCACGAAGAGAATTCACAGGGAGGAATCGAGATGTTATGAATCGGCGATCACTTCCTGCGACTAGAGACAAAAAGAGAACGTCACCAGAGGTTTTAGGTGAGATAATTTTGAAAATTGGCCAAATGAAAATAACGTTAGAGTGATGACTGTTTAGTTGTGTCTCTGTGGAATGGGATAATTCGTTGTAATATGTCACGACGGAGGCGTTCTTCATTAATAACTTCTAACCTACATCTCTTACACGCTGTTAACCCACATGCTAAATTACCGAGAGGAAACATTCTCTGACAATAAAATCTCACGCCGGTTTTGGTTTCGGCTTACTTACGATGCATACTAATCTCAATAGAATCCATTTTAAAAGTTTAATTTTGAATTATCCCTTTCACAGATGTAAACTAAGTTTTAGTGAACTATTTTATAAAGTAACTATGTTTCAGGAGGTTTCGATGTATACAACATAGAGACCGCTATGCCAAAGATTGATCTGGAAGCGATAGAATCGCATTTGAGAGCTGCCAGAGAGGAAGAAAGAAGGGTAAGTTTACAAAGAATACAAATACTTTGAAAAGTATCAAACACTTCATCGATAGATATTTACACAGAATTGAAAAAGAATCTTAGTAAATGTTTTGAACAAATTTCAATCTAACGAAAAAACAAACTTAGTGATTGTTAATCTGAAACTTCTAAAAACCTTTTGTTCGTTAGAATTTGAAATTTTACGGCTGAAGCGTCCCATTTTTCAAATTCTCAGACATTGTGTTTTTACCTCTTCAAAGCTTGAATTCAGGCTACACATTCAAATCCAGGCTTCATTCAGATACTTGCTTATAAGTCGCGTTCAAGGCTTAGAAGCTCGACTGGTCCATAATTACAAGGATCCTTTTCATCACTCTATAAATAGAGCATCCAGAACTCTGAAAATCCATTTCCTACACACTACACTTTTGCCTCATCCATTATTACATCAGGCCTTCTTTAGTTAATTCATATTTATTTGAAAATTTGCCCTATATTAACGCAACAAATTAAATTCTATGAAATTTAAACCACTCCATGTATTATTAAATGCGTAGAAAAACGAGCTTTTAAATATTTATACGTAGCTTTATCAAGTGTCCCTAAAGCGTGCTTTACCACATGTGTCACAATCACACTTTGTAGATCTGTTCAGAGACCACTATCTGCCATAACCAGAAACGCACACATGTTGACTCACTTCTCCTACACACATATACATACATACATCAATAAAACTTCTAATGTTCTCAATTATTTCCCGAGCCTAATGGATGAATTACATACAGCTGAAATTAGTTCTCGCGGATTCGTTTGTTTTAATTTATTTCGCGAACTGATGTCATCGGTCAAGAGCTTCATTTTTAGCAGTCGGCATAATTTAGTCTATCTAGCGCGATGAATTTCACTAAATCTCACAAAAGCTTGAGGGTAAGGGCTCAACTTTTAATTATTTGATTTGCAGATAACATTTTCATTAATGCTAATATTCGTTGGCTATGTTTAATTTTACGAACACTATCATATAGCAGAATGGTCTCAGAGTTTGCTTTACTCTTACATTTATTAAACAATTTAGTATAAGTTTCACGTTTAATTGGTTAATCACGTTGTTCATTAAAGCTAAGAGGAGCAACTTTTAGTCCAATGACTCCTTAACAAAGGGCCAGTGTTATCACTCTTAACGTGACAAATAAATTGCGAAACTCTTTGGAAATCGGTTCAGTAAAATAAAAGTACACATTCAGATTACTCTTTGTTGGTATCAGAACATGAAAGTTCCAATCAAAAATTAAAGTTTATGGCCTATCAACTTGCTCCTCAAGTAACAAATTACACATTTTAAATTAGATTTTCTAATTCTATTGCCATCTATTGTCAGTATAGTGAAATACATTTTCATTGAAAATCCATTTCTTTGACATCAGTTTTTAAATTTAATACAACACGAAATGTACGACTGTGACCACTGAATATAATTATATTTATTATTAGGCAGACGGTGAATTGCTCTTACGATAAGGTAAATAAGCGTTGATGATTAGCTTATCATTCGATAACAGGTGCTAAATACACAAATTTTGTAATATCAACGACGTGTTATTCCGCTTTAGGTGGTAATGGTTTTGCGATATTTAAGAATTATTATGACGACAAGACCTTACTTGGGTTGTTATGTTACGAGTTAAGGGTGTGGTTTAATAATAACGTTTCAAAAATGATGGATGAATTTGTTGTTGGAAAAAAAGATCCATTGTATTTGTACTTGGCTACAGCACCTATGGCACATGATGTTTTAATAGAGGTAATTATGTAATTGCTTGTTAAATAAAGAACTAATTAGTTAAATTAATGTAGCGTAAATTTTAATTATTGTTTTTATTAACAAATTAATTGATTTTATTATGGACAATTAGTTATACATTTTTCAGTATTTTAGTTGCGCAACAGATTTTTTTTATTTACAAGCTTTGTTTTCTCTCTTGATGGAATAACACACACATAAATTATATTAATCAACATTAAATAAAAAATTTATTGGTCGTTGTCCCATATTATGTGCTGTTATACATGTTTCTAAATGTAGCTCTTTCTGCTTTTACTTTTTATATCTTATTACACAACGAAATATTTTTCGAGGATTTGTTTCTTATTGAAAACTATGAACAGTCCAAAAATGAATTGTCGCTTATCTATTTTGAAGAAGTATCACAAAAACAAATTTTGTGAAACTTAATTTGTGTTTTCGAAAATTTACAATTTTGAATAATGGAATTAAAGGAATTTCTATCCTGCCGGCTCAGACTAATGTTAACGGAAGCATGTAAAATTAAAATCACTTTCCTCTTTATATAATCCAAAACAATGAACAATGTACAATCACATAATTAATTCAATCCATTATAACTTTACACAGTAGATGTATGCTTTCTTCTATTCTCTCAACGCATACTTCTTAACTTCACAAAGGTGCAATAAAAAACATTCACGGGTTAATTCCAACCTTCTGTTGGTTCATTCAATAGCCATAAAATTCGGTAAATATAGAGAATATTGTTCCTTTGAAACATTTATATCGTTATATACGACATTCGCTTCCCTATTACACAAGCTTTTCTACCAAAGCCGATTTTTGTCAAGAATTTTTGTTAGGCTCTTTTGCAAACAGATAAGAAAATGTGTTGCCATTTAAGTTAGATAATACTGATTTATTAAAGTCTTAAGGAGGAATTTCAACAAGAATTCCGAAAATTAGGGTTCCAATGAACATTTCTCTTATTATTGTTTAATCAACGATGTTTTGCTTTTAATGACAAAATAATATTAGATTTTCCATTTATCAAACAAATACTGTGTTAAAATTTATGACGTTTGAAATTTAATTTATTTCGTGTAATTTCCAGATTTTTTTATTCAAAATTTAAATTTGGCGTCTTTACTGAAAATGCAACATACAATTTTTGTTTTCATAATGACCCTGATTAAAAAGAACTCAATCATCCACATCATCTTCACGGCTTTCCGAAGTTCCTTCTACCAATCTAATCGAGTAGAAGTAGACCATTTATTATTGGTGCGTAAAAACTGAACTAAATACATCTCCAATAAGTCTTTTTTTTGCGGTCAGTAAACTCACATTCAACGAAACAGAAAATTTCTTTATTTTCTCAGTTTTCAACAACTTACCAACATAAAAAATATCCGAGCTAACTGCAGATTCGGGATATTAATAAAATATGTAGCTTTATAAGACCTTTGGGAAATCTCTTAAAATTTATACGTATTTATTCATATAAAACAAAAATAGTGCAATATAATCCAAAGTGTGGATTTTTATGCAGCACTGTGTTCATTATTAAAATCCTCCACAAAAATTTTATCTTTAATATGTACATAAGCAAATTCATTGGTGCAACAAATACAATTTAGTTAATAGAAGTATAAAATCCTTCAATGCAAATTGAAAAGTAATATTATTTAATTGAGATCGAGGACTGTTTAATAATTATTATTTAAATTTTCCAGTGAAATGATTCTTAATTAGCGCATACAAATCCGACGTTGAATTTACAATAGAAACTGCCGTTTCCTCCACAGTTCATGAGTCCGTTCGTTGGTGAAAAGTACAACAAAAACATTGTTTAAGAAAAATGAACATTTGTTTATTATTATTTACATTTGATACCGGAAATTTGTGATAAGTTGTATCGTGTCAAAGTTGGTGGCAGTGTTATCTTTACTTTTTATAAATATGACGTCATTAAAGCGTAAGAGACATTACAAGAAAGACACCGCATATTTGTTAGATCTCTACACATTAACATTTGATGAAAACGAAACGTTGGAAAGTTTAGACTTGACTGTGAGTAACTTTTTTGATTTATAAATTATTAAAAAGTCATTCGATTTTTATTCTATCTTTGGAATGTTTGAATGCTTCCCAAACATATTTTTATTGTTTATTCTAAGAATCAACAACATACTGCTCATTTTCTGTTTAATGACATCCTTGAAATTTTTGTCGCTTCACTCAGAGAACCCTAAAAATGTAAATTGAATATTTTCATTATGAAGAACATTTGGGATACACATTCTTGTTAATACCGTTCTTCTCTTATCTTTTTAAAAAGACTGTTATTGTGCATTTTACGCCCTTATAAAAACCAAACTGCTCATTCTTAATGAAATAAAAGAGTTTTTATTTTCGGTGGCATTACGTTTTGCGTTAGCTACATAAAAACAATAATGTATTACAAAATGTCCAATGCATTTTTTACAATTAAAATTAACCTCAGAACCAAAGCAACGAAATCTTCATGTTGTAACATATCCTTGAACATACAACCAAAATAAAAAATGTTAAAAACTTTCGAATAATTTTATAATTTAATATTTTTTCTTCTAACTTTTTTGAAAATTTTGAACAAAATCAATAATTGTTGAATCCGCTTTATTTTAATTACTATATTTATTCTTATACATGGTTATTAATTTTTGCATGTGACTGAAATTTTTTTTCTGAAGATCCGATTTTCAAATTTTTAAATATTTCGCGCGCTAAAGATGTCGCAAGTAGCATGGGCGCACCTTTAAGTCTTAACCTTGACCAGCAGCTGACAGGTGCTATGGTAACGTACTTCTCTCTCTTTCCAGTAAACAAACATGCGATAAGACTGTCTTTATTACCTTTACAAACAAAAACACCGGATGGTTTGATTTTATAATGTGAACATGTGCAACTGTTGAGTTCCTTCAGGAACGTAAAAATTGTTAAGCTGTGTTCAAAGTATTTGTTTTCTAATAACTTGAAATAATGTTTGATAATCTGTTAAATTCTTTAAAAAACCACACTAACAACCTAAGTGATTTAGTGAAAGAAAAATCACGTAGATTTATGTCCAATATAAATCCTTTGAAAAACGGCAAACGTAAGACCACGTATTATACTGTATCACCCCTCGAAGACAACGAATATTTTGACAACGATTATCTTTCGCCACGTGCCTATTCAATGACGACTTTCAGTATTGACTATAATTCGGTTAATGAAAACATGGAGTGGTTTCCTTATGTACCCCCTTCATATGATGAACACAACATCGTAGATAGATTTGTTAAAGTGATAACAATTAACGATGAAACTAATGTAAGACGAATAGTAGTTGAATTTCACTTTTAAAATTGTTTATTCCAGAGGCGAACAGACCGAGAAGAAATCCGCCGCAGATTGGCTATGGGGTCGGAAGACGACTATTATACAGACCGACCTGGCAGAAAACCCAGCTTACAGGCTCGTCTTCAAAGCGGGATGAATCTCCAAATCTGCTTCATGAATGAAACAGTATCGGATAATGAAAGCCCCAGCTCAGATAGTGAATGTCCTATGACTAACCCTAAACAGCCAAAGACTTCTCCAAAGAATACTCATTTATCATACCAAGAGAAAGTACAATTGCCTCCAACAAGGCCTGCAACGCTATCCATCGGTCAACCGCTTTTGCAACCAGTGACTCAACCTATGACTGAAACTGATTTCTTTGCAAGACAAGCAAGGTTACAGACGGAAGCTAGGATGGCGCTTGCTCAAGCCAAAGAAATGGCGAGAATGCAAATGGAAATTGAAAGGCAAAGACAGAAAAAAAGTCCTATCACTGAAATGGTCAGGAACAGCCTTGAAAAAGTCGGCATACCGTTCCCTGAAGAGAAGAGAAGACTGTCTAGGCAGATTTTGACTGAGATGAATGTCGCTCAACTTCAGGTTATTGTGAATGATCTTCATACTCAAATTGAAACGCTGAATGAAGATTTGGTCAAGTTTTTAATGGATAGGGATGATCTGCATATGGAGCAAGATTCAATGCTTGTGGACATTGAAGACCTAACAAGATATTTGTAAGTATGGAAATGCTACTAAAAAATACTGTTTGGCTACTCATCGTAAATTCCGAACTGTGTTATCAATGTCAATGAATGCGTCAACCTTGACTATTTGATAACTATGTTTCACCTTGTTTTAACGTTTTTAGTTTCCATTGAAATTCTGATCTATCATAAAGAAACTCTATATATTACAATGAAATTAAATAACTCTGATTGACTATTGAATGGAATAAAATTTTGTATAGTGTAATATTGAACTTCTACTCTTTTGTTTTCGGAGTCTTTACAAAGAATCAGAATTGACAGTGTTTGTTTTCACTTCAAAATTTTTTATCTAATTTGCCAAATAAATAAACACGAGATTAAGCATATTCAATTTTCAGGGGCGCCAAGGAACAAGTACTAAAAGAGCAGACTCTGGCGCCATCTCAAAACAATAATTTACCTCCCCCTTCGCCAGCCCCATCTTCGCCGTTAGCTGCTTTAAACAGTAGTATGAAACCCCATCTGCATAGGATAGCAAGTCTCGTTAAAAAATAACGTGATTTAATTTAGTATTTCACTCCAATTTGTAATGTAAATAGTTTTTCATGGTTGTTTGTGTTCTGGCTATGAAGCTTTGATATTAGAGCTATAGAAATGATTAAAAGCAAACATTCAATACGTAAAATTTAAAATTGATATAGGTAGCATTCTGATGTAAAAGTGACGTCTTCACTAGTTATTTTTATAATGATTTAGTAGTTGATTATTTTTATACTTTGACATATCAAGGTAGTTTGTTTAAAAGGAACGTTCCCATATCGTCATTGATTCATGTAAATATTCATTTACATGATTTTTTCGTAGATGTTGAGCTTGAAACTGTAAAATATGGTTGTGTTATTCAAACTAAAACGTTTGAACGGTTCGACCAGATTTTTAGTTACGAATTAATTAAATTTATGATATAATGACAATATCGACTTTGCATGAACTGACTCTATCAACTGAATCTCAGTACTTAATAGTTTTCTTGTAATTGAAATTTTATGGTCCAGTTTAAGTGAACATTATCAGTCATACTTACTATTTAGACACCAAATGTAATATAAATTTGACTGAATGAAGCTTTCTCTGTACATAAAAATGTAATGTAGAAGTTATATACCTAACTTTCAACAGCTTCAACAATTTGGTGTTAACGGTTAAATCCAACGATATTTTCATCCGTTTGAAGAAGTAGAATACTTGCCATGCGTAGATATTATAGGATTAATTTCATATTGCTTCACTTTATTCAATTATTTATTTTATTTTTTTTAATGCCAGCATATATGTGAATGTGCCATAAAAACATTTGTTTGCACAGCACATGTTTACTTTTGTTTCCTTCAAAGACTGCACTTGTATCCAAAGATAACTTACTATCTCTTGTAAATTGTTTCTTGAAAAAAAAAAAGAATGATTATCAAATGATGTTATTTATTGTAATACTAAAACTCAATCATTGTGAATACAAAAAGCTTAAATAAACTCATAAAACATCACGTATTTATTTACACAAAACTTCAGTCCTTTGGAATCCAAAGAAATAGACACAGGAGATATTGATGAAAAGTCGGTAACAAAAAAGTCATCTCCAAAAGAAAGATGGAGTCCATAAAATAATAAAAATAGAGACCGCTGTTATGAATAACTTTCAACAATACTTCATGTGTCCTCAATTCCTATAATTTAAGTTTTAACTCAACAAAAATTTATTTAAATATTTTGTAAAAGTTTATACAAATGAAATTATTTAACGATTCCTTTGTCCGCCTCCACTAGCTAAAATCGTCGCAATTCTGATGAAAATGTTCAGAGTATCCAAATAAATAGAAATGGAGCTAAACATAAATGAAATGTATAAAATAGTTATTCATAATTAAGTATTTACAACTTACGCATTTATTGGATCATAAGGTCTAACTCCGTAAAGTTTAGGCGATGCAGGATACTGTTCTGCTTGCTTAATTATCCTCTGAGTATCATACAATAAGAAAGCAGAAAACAGAAGTAATCCCCCATAAATTGAAACAGAATATAACCCCGCACCAAGAGCAGTAGTTGGTGGTAAGAACGCGCTACCAATAGATGCAGCAAAAACTACACCAAGACCCATCGCTAGTGGAGCGCCCATATTCAAAAATTTTTCACTAGGAGCACAAACAGCAACTGTGCTCAATCCTCCAACAACACCAGCTGTATACCAAGCAGCTCTGATTAACAAAGGACCCCCTAAGAAACACAAAGGGGCTAATACAGCACCCATTGTGCCAGCATGTAAAAGCCAAGCCATTTGTTTCGGGCCAAAACCTTCATTATATTCAATGCTTTGACATAATATACCAGTGCCCATTATAGCACCCAGAGTCAAAGCCAAACCCTAAAATATAAATTGTATTAAATAAGTAATAAAATGTAATACTTTACTACCATAAAACCACTTTTCGTTACAAGATTCATGATAACAGGGCTGCGGAAAGCTGCCATTGCACTAGCTGCTGTGATTGCAATGGAACTTCCAAAGTACATATACGTAGACTTAATTCTGTCTTTAACATATTGGGGCCATAAACTGGAAAATGGTGAAGTTACACAAATTATTACTGATTTTTTTAAAACACTTACACTGATTGATCCATCAAACCTACGTCTTTAGATAGTCCCAACCCATAATAGCACAAAGCTCCAATACCCAAAACTGCGCCACCAGCAACAGCACCCTGACCGATTGTAAAAGCTGACAAAAAAATATCAATAATCATGCTACAAAAACTGAAGATAAAATTGTATTCTTACGTGTTCCTTCAGTTGGAGCCATAGCTCTTTCACGTAAAGTTTGTCTTCTGGCAGTCCTTGCAGCTGCATCGCGTCCTTCATTTGAATAAAATCTCACCAAAGACTGTTTAGGGACAAAGGACTGTTTAGGTAGTTGTATAAGCACCGTAGTGTGTAGGATCGGCGCTCGACAAATTAATCTCGCTGCTAATAATGAAGCCATTGCTGAAAAAACACTACTCAGTTTGTGGCACAAATGGTTATCAAAAGTTAACGCAATTTTTCTAGCACTTTTTGGAAAAGTAAACAGATATATGGAAAGTTCCAGAGCGGTTATAGGTTATAGTTTTTTTTAGTGGTGTAATATTCCGTAATTTATAATATTGATGTTTGTAAATACTGTAATACCTGATTATATGTTAAATTGTTGTAAATGATAGTCACTTCAAATTTTCCAACAAATATCAACTTTGAAAATTTTACCTTCACAAGATGCAATGCGATGAACTTAGACAATTTTGATACTTTGACAACTGTCAAACTGTGTATGCGTTGACATTGCGTTTATAGAAAATAAGAAAACGAGAATTGATAATTTTTGTCAATTAATTTAAAAACAGTAATCAGAGATTTTTCTAATTTCTTATAGTCTTTCCCATTTTTTTGCATACTCTAACCGAATGACAACCACATTAAAATGTGACGTAACCTCAAATTTGTAACAGTCCACTAATTTAACCTTCAAATTAATGTGATCAATTTTGTTCTCAAATGATTTCAGTTCCCTTTTTATTTACCAGTATTGAAATATTATTTTAAGTTTTTTGATCATGCTTTTTTCATTTATTGCATTTAGTTTTTTTTGGGAATATGTAATTTGTGATAACTTCTCCAACATAAACTTACCAGAATCTCATCTGCCTTTTTACTTTACAAATTTTCCAAAAGCTGCCAAAAAATGCGAAATTGACGCCGAATGTCCTTTCAAAGACTTCCTTCAAACAAAAAAATGTTGGGGATACGAACTGGATTGCAACGAGAAATTTCGTTACTTTGCTCCTAAGTGTCCTGGTAATCATAAAGGATGGGTCAAAACTAAAGAGAATCAGATTGATACATTCTATACTCAAGCTGATTTTGGCTACGTGAAACAACAAATACGAGAGATGAAGTTATTATGTGAACCATTATTTGCAGACGACAGTTCATTAGAATGTTCTGAACATTTGAGATTTTGTCGTGGTAGGAATCTTATGCTTAATTTTACGAATCTTAGAAAAAGAGAAGAACCTATTAGATATAAAATGGATGTATTACAAGAAGGAGATATTGGTGGTTACTGTGATTTTAAAAAGAAACAACTTGACGAGCAAGCTGATCACATTAGTCCTTTACAAAGTTGGGGCCCTGAAATGAGGTATTTCACTAGACTTACACGTAAACCTATAATTGAAGGAGATTGTGATGTAGTCATAGAAAAACCTACTTTTATTATGAAAATAGATGCTAGTATGTGCATGTTATTATAAAATTTTCCAAACAACAACATTGAACATAATTTTCTTTTAGCAGTCAATATGTATCACCACTTTTGTGACTTCCTCAACTTGTATGCATCTCTTCATGTCAACGCTACTCATTTGGATGCCTTTTCAACAGACGTCCACATTCTCATATGGGAAACTTACACTTACCGCTCCGCCTTTCAAGACACATGGGAAGCATTTACTGATCATCCAATCTGGGATTTAAAAACATTCAGAGGAGAAACAGTCTGCTTTAAAAATGTGGTGTTCCCTTTGTTACCACGAATGATTTTTGGATTATATTATAATACACCCATTATTTACGGATGCGAAAGTAGTGGATTATTTCACGCTTTTTCGGAGCATATTTTACACAGACTTCGAATACCTTTTCATTACAGAAAAAATAAAAAAGTTAGAATTACACTTCTCAGTCGTGATACAAAATATAGACGAATTTTAAACGAAGATGAACTTGTTGAGGCTATTTCCGAGAATGATGAATATGAAGTAAGAAAAGTTGTTTATAACAGAGACATTAGTTTTAGGAAGCAATTGGAAATTACGAGAAATTCAGATGTTTTTATTGGAATTCATGGTGCTGGGTTGACGCATTTGATGTTTTTACCTGACTGGGCAGTTGTTTTTGAATTGTAATTATTTGATACAGATAAAAACCCTATTTAAAAACTTGATTATAGGTATAATTGTGAAGATTCAAATTGCTATTTCGATTTAGCGAGGTTGAGAGGCGTAAAGTACTTAACTTGGGAAAAGATAAGCAAATTAAAATCCGTAGAAGACGTAAGTAAAGATATACTAGATTTCGGAATTTCAATAAAAAAGGAAAAATTATATTCCAAAGTCTATTTGCACGAATTGAATAATATCAATACTTAGATTTCTTAATATTTACCACAAAAAAACAAAACAAAAAAGTATGATCTCAATTTTTTTATCTAACTTTTTCCATTATCCAAGTCAACACAATAATAATCTAACAAAAATTATGTTGAACAGTTATATAAAAAAAACAAGTTGGTCGTTTTTTCAATAGCAAACAAGTCTTAATTATTTTTAAGATGATTTTAAAAAAATTGCATTTCTGTGTTGTTCTAGGGGTCTCACGATGGAGGCGCTCATGCGAAGTTTGCCAATTATTACTTCGATGTGAAAGAATTCATAAGACTCGTTGCAAAAGCAGCAAATCATGTTAAAAGTCACCCCGAATTCAAGAATCTTATAGCCAATATACAAGATGAACTAACGAGCCATGACGAATTATAACATGAACGATTCTTATTGAAACTAACGATGTTGTTACTAATGTTATTTTTTATATTGAATCTTTTAATTTATTGATTACTGAAAAATGACTCAATACTCTTCACAAAGTGTCCATAATGATGAATAAACGTATCAGAAGTAACAAATTCTATAACTTTAATTTAATCTGTTTTTTGTATAAAATACAAACAACAGTACAATTCACAAACATGTACAGCAAAATAATACATAGACTCTTTGTGCTATCAACTTTTAAGGTATCGCACAATATATTAACTAGTCCAGTTAATACATTACTTAGGAGGAAAAAAACTAAGCCGTTGTAATTAATTGCTTTGAAAATTAATGGCAGGTGGAAAGAAATATGTAATTTGTTTTTGAAAATATTTTCTACAATTTTACCAAAAACATAGTATAAACTTGTCATAAATATTCCAATAAACAAAACCCAAAAACAATAGGCTGCGTTTGCTAGTTTTCTAGAAATTCCAAAAAATTGTTGAAATATTATACTTAGGAACAAAGTTAAACAAGACAAAAGTGAAAGTTGAATTAATGATTTGTTCCCAGGTTTTTTCAAATCAGTAAAATAACTAAAATAAGCTGAAAATAAATATAAGTAAACATAACCCACGCTAGAGACTACACCCTCTCTGTTAGCTGTGATAAAAGTGTCTCTTTTTATATTTCTAAACACAAAATTTTTCAAACCAGTCTCTAGTAAAATTTCATGGGAAATCATAAGTAGAGTGGCGTTAATCCAAATAAATTTAACATTAACGACATTAAATATCAAAGAAACAAAAACTTTAGTCACAGTTAGAGTTAGGAAGAAATTCCAATGGACGCCATATTCTGATACAGGCACTTGATAATCTATTTGCTTAGTAACAAAGAGTCTACCTATACCCAAAATGAATAAAATTAATGAACCTTTTAATGATTTTAAAATGTTAGTTTGTCCACCATCTACAATTCCATTGGAAAAAATAAACAAACCAACACCCACATCCATCAAACTATACCCAAATGTCTCAGTTTTAGCAAATCTGCGGGGAAAAATATGAAAGTCAACTGCAAGAATTGCAATTACTGAAATTATATTTATAGTGGAGCGACTGTTGGTTATGTAATCTTGAATTTGCAGAACTTGTTGATTTTTGGAATTTTGAGATAAACCCAAAAGCAGTAGTAATAAACTTAAGCAAAGAACACATGCTGTTGTTAATATTTCAACAGCATAATCAGCTAATACTGTTACATTCAAAACTATCGGAATTACTAGAGTACAAAATTCAATGCAAAATTGGAATGTTAATGTTACTTTTGTTTTGGCGTTCAATAACGAGATTAAAATTGTTGTGATCGTGGTATAAAAAAGAGTTGGTACTATTACTGCAACAGTCTCATACGGAGTTGTCCCATTACTGTGCATTAAGTTTTCCCTTTGAGTACCATATGCACTGGCCATTAAGTAGGCTTATTAAAACTGAAACAGACCAATTCAAATAAGTTTTTTTTTAATACCACAAAAGCTCACAATTAATAAAATTAAAGGAAAAACCATTTCATAATTCTTTATTAACTGACAACCACCGACAATCTAACCTCAAAAACTACAAACGTCAACAGTTTACGAAATAAATATTCGTTGCTAACAAGCTGTTAAAAATAATCAATAGTTGTATGGCGTACTGTAGTTGAAATTTATTTTTTTTTTAGTTTTTTTTTAAAAACAAAACTATAAGAGAAGTTTGTATTTTCTATCTATATACTCCAATCACAGTACATTATATATTATATTAAGTATACAAGTATATAAGTATATGAGCATATATAAGTATATATAAGTATATTAAGGTCCACTTTACAGAAAGTGAATTAACTATTTGATTGCGATTAACTAGGTGAATCTTAGAAATTGATTAAATGTTTTGAAATACTGTTTAAAAATTAACAGTTTTTTAGATAAGAAATTCAGAAATTTAAATCGTAAAATCCAAAAATATCCAGATGAAAACTCACTGTTTTTGATAAAATTTTCATTTTACTATTAATTGCTACAATTTTTTTAATAAGCATAAAAATAAGATGACAAAGCAAATTTAAAGAGAATTATTATAATGTTAACAGCAATTTGCGAGAAGATAATTCTAGTCAAACAAGAAAAATGAATCAAATGTATATTTACATAAATAATAATATTTCAAGTCAATCAATCGTGCATGTAATATTTACAAACTATAATTTAGCTGTTATTAAAAAAAATATATTTAATTATCAATTATTGTCAAAGGTCAAATTTATGAGACGGAGAAAAAAATTTCGATTTCAATGTAGTACGAGGCCTGCACAAGCGTTACTGAAAAATACACAAAAATTATCAACTTGTCATGTGCATGACCGAGCTAATGATAAATATACCTAACAACTTTAGGATTTATCATTTTCTTTAATAGTCTTGCAATAAATTTCCACTGTTTTGACAAAACACACAAAAACTTTTTTACAATTCAGATTTGTGCGTGTTGTGAAGATTTCAAAATTTCAAGTTAATTATATATTAGTAAGACAACATAATAATACATGCTGGTATCCTATAAATAATAGGTGAAAATAAAACAATTTTATTATTTTTACGACTTCTTGAAAAATAAGGTAAGTTTTTGATTTACGTCTGAAACGTTTTTCTCTCATTCAGAGTTTTAGATTTTATCTTGAGATATGCCATCTTTTGCTTGGATAACAGATTTTCTTATCTTAACAGCTTTATTCTGGTTAGCTGCATACTTTTACGCTACAAGAAAATTCAATCATTGGAAGAAGAAAAATGTTCCTTACCTTCCCCCAATCCCTTTTTTTGGTAATGCTTTGGAAATATTCACTCTTCGTAAAAACATCGGAGAACTAACTCGAAAAATTTATGAAAGTACGACAAAACCTTTTATTGGATTCTTCATCTGTGATGAACCTTATCTTCTTATTAGAGATCCAGAGTTAGTTAAACATGTTTTGGTGAAAGATTTTGCTGTTTTTAATGACCGAACTCTGACTGAGAATAAAAAAGATGATCCGATGGGATCACATCTTCTATTTTTACTTAAAAATCCCGACTGGAAAGATATGCGTAAAAAAACGTCACCTGCTTTTACTTCGTCTAAAATGAAAGCTATGTACGAGCTAATACGTGAAAGTGGATTGGAAATGATTGAATATTTAGAAAAACAAATAGATAAAAATTCAATAATTGACGTAAGGGAGTTTTCAGCTAGATATACTACAGATACAATAACTTCGACTTCATTCGGAATTAAAGCAAATTGTTTCCAAAATGAAGAAGCGGAATTTAGAAAAGTTTCAAGACGGGTTTTGAATTGGGCTATTTTGGAAAGAGCAGTTTCAACTTCTTGTTATTTTCTTGCACCAAATTTGGTTAAATGGTTGAGATTAAAATTTGTGGATACCGAATCTGCTGAATTTCTTAGAAATGCATTTTGGAAAACTATGATAAAAAGAGAAGAAAATAAAATTGTCAGAAATGACCTGTTAGATATTTTGATTGAAATAAAAAAGAATGAGGACATCAATGATCCTAATAAATTAGGTGAAAATATTCATCCTCAGAAGTAAATGAAATAAGTGAAATATTATTTTAGAAGGAGATAAACTGGTAGCTCAAGCAACTCAATTTTTCTTGGCAGGATTCGAAACTACAAGCACCGCAATGTGTTTCTGTCTTTACGAACTAGCAGTGAACAAAAACATTCAGATGAAACTCAGACAACAAATTAGAAATACTTTGACTAAATATAGTAAAATTAGTTATGATGCTTTAAAGGAAATGGATTATTTGGATATGTGTATAAAAGGTTGTGTTTTTTTTTCGTTATTAATTATATTTTCTTTTATTTTCATTTTTAGAAACTTTGAGAAAATATCCAATATTACCATTTCTAGACAGACGATGTAATTCTGATTATAGATTACCTGGAACAGAGCTAGTTTTAGAAAAAGGATCTCCTGTTTTTATTTCAGTTTGGGGTTTACAAAATGATGAGAAATACTTTCCAAATCCACAGGTTTTTGATCCTACTAGATTTACAGAAGAAAACATAAAAACGAGGCCACAGTTTACGTATTTACCATTTGGGGAAGGCCCTAGAAATTGTATGGGTAAGTTGTTGTTTATCTAAATGAACTATTTGACCTTTTCATGTTTAAAGTTTACGATAATTCTTGGTATTCAATCATAGCTAATAATTTTAGTAACAATAAAAATTTCAATAACGAAACTCAAAACACCGACATTATATTTTAAATTGTTATACAAACTGTCCCATTAGTACACTCAAGAAAGTTAATAACATTATGACATTTCCAAACAAATATCAGTACTTAGAGATCATCAATTTTGTGTTCTGCTGAAGCATCACAATTTCCAAATTTTAATAAAAAAGCTGGGGCTCCAGTTTTCTGTTATTCATTTTTAATCAATAATTGTCTAATTATGCTTATTAATGATACTGTTTTTTTATGTTTGCGTTTTTTTTTCAGGTGCGAGATTTGGAAATATAAGCCTGAAATCTAGTATCGCGTTAATAATAACGAATTTTGAAGTTGATCTATGTGATAAAACTCAGCATCCTATAAATATTGATCACAAAGGCTTTCTTTTAGCTCCTGTTTTAGAATTGTACCTCAGATTTAAAAGATGTGATTAACATTATTGTTTAAGATTTACTTAGATGATAAGTATAACATTATTTTGTTCCAATAAACATTATACTCTAATGATTTTTTACTTTAACATTTGATTATAAAATAGATTTTTTTAAGATTCTTTTTAGAAAGGATATCTAAAAAAAATTCCACAAGGTGAACATTTACAGTTCTATGCTATTACGTATTTTAAGAATATTACTCAATGAAATTTCAACGTGTGCATTATTTGATAAAACTGATACTGTTAATAAAAAAAAAAATAACAAAGCTTTGCTGGCTCTATTATCAAAACAAAACAAATTTATCATCAATAATGGCTGCAAGCATCAATAAATAGTTTTCATATCCTAATTTTGATTTTATGTCCAATTAATTATTCTTGGAGTTCAAAACCTATTGTGTAATAAAAACAGACTAAGGGATTGTTGTTTTACTAACTTTATAAAAAAAATTTTGATGACCCAACAACCACAAAATTTGCTTTGTGCAAATTTTCCAACTGTAAAACATTTATTTATTTATATTTAACTTTGAGTTAGATTTGTTTTGAAGCTATTTAGAACCCAATCCAATATGAAAATTTTTATCGAAAATTCTTAGCGGAAATACCATTTGTAAAAATTTCTGCTTAAAACAAACGTTGTTAGTTTTGTAAAAAGTGAGTGAATTTGTACTCTTAATTACTTACCAGATTTACAAAAACTTTTTTGTTAACCGACTTAGCTCAGATCATATCTAAATATGTAGTAAACGCGCTTTCATGGGATTTATAAATAAATGATATCATAGAAATTAATTCTTAGGTTTTTTGACAGGGATAGCCTAAACTGGAAATTATAGGATAAACAGTAACCTATGTTAATTGTTTTGGCCACAATTTCTTGGCACTTTCAGCAATAAAATTTCAAATTATATATTTTATTACAAAAAAGAAGTTTTATATGTTATATTATTAAACGTATGGACCTTTTTTGAAGGGTATAGCTCCCTTACACAGTATTTTTCAATTCATACACAATTTTATTTCCAAATCAAATATTTCAGCTTCTATTAAAATTTATAACAATTAAAGCGGGCCAGCCTGTATGAAGATCACAAAAATTAATAACAAAAACATTATACATATTCAATATCATATACAATATCAAATCATTTAATGTTGAATATAAGAGGTTTATCAAAAGTTTATAGACTCTAATATGTAAACTGATGATATTATTGCAGTAAACATTAATTTTAAATATGAAAAATTTGTTTGAGTCTTTAGGTCAAAAAAATAATATTTATTTAGAAAAATGAACTAACTAAATGGATGTTAATAAAGATAAAATTAGCACAATTACAACATAATATATCAAAGTCTATAAAAGCAGTACCCCATCCATTTTACAAAACTAGTCGAGACACGCAACTGCTATTGTTCAGTTTTTTTTTTCATTGTATCTGTAATTATCTCTACAAATAACAACAACTTCAAACTACATATTATCAGAAGGTATATTTTCGGCTGCTATATCATTTGAATCAAAAGTTTCTATATAAGAGAACAATTAGCCCATATCATACATTAGTGATAAAAAAATGTTTAGGAATCAAATTAAATAGGCTGAATCAAGGTGAGTAGTACAGCATTATATTAAGTATTGAAATTTTGATAATATTATTTGGTGTATTAGATTGAAACTCTTGCAAAATGTTGCTGACGTCGTCCTTACCAGTAGACACTCTAATTCTACTATCGATTGTCGTATTCCTTCTCTACAAATATTTGTGTCGTAATTTTGATTATTGGAAACAGAGAAATGTATTTTATATCAAACCAGTTCCAGTTTTTGGTAACATTCTAGACATTTCCCTTTTCCGAATAACAACAGGCGAACACTTAGCTAAACTCTACAATCAGACTAAAGAACCATTTTTTGGAATTTTTGTTTTCGATAAACCACATTTAATTGTCCGTAGTCCGGAATTAATCAAAGAAGTTTTAGTCCGCAACTTCAACAATTTCGATGACAGAAATATAGCAACTCCAATACATGACCCCTTAATTGCTGATATGCTTTTCGTTAATAAAAATCCAGAATGGAAATCAATTCGGGTGAAGATGACTCCCGTTTTTACAACAGGCAAACTCAAGGCTATGATACCATTGATTAACGAAGTTGGAGAGACTATGAAAAAATATATAGCAAACCATGTCATTTTTAAAAATTCTGCAGAAGCTAAAGAAATTTGTGCAAAATTCTCAACTGATGTTATAGCAAAATGTGCATTCGGTATAAATGCGCACAGCTTTGAACGAGAAGATGCAGAATTTAGAAAAATGGGTCGCCTGATTTTTGATTTCCGATGGTCAACAGCTATACAACAAACTGCGTATTTCTTCTTACCCACTTTGGTTAAATTGTTTAAAATGAGATTTGTTGATCCCAAAGCTAAAAATTTCCTTAGGGATACATTCATGCATACAGTTAAAGTACGACAAGGAAGAACAAACAGAGCCAATGATGTGATTGATGCTATTATTGAAATGAAAGGAAATGAAGAATTTTGTAAAATTAACAACTTTGGTATTTAATTAAGAGGTTTATTTTTATTTTACACTATAAATTTTTGATTTTATTTAGAGGGCGACAAAATCGTTGCGCAAGCTGTACAGTTTTTCTTGGCTGGTTTTGAAACTTCAAGTTCAACAATGGGTTTTACATTATATGAACTTTGTCTTTCACCACAAATACAAACCAAACTGAGAGAAGAAATTAATTCGTGTATTCAGCAACACGGGGGAATCACCTACGAAGCTATACAAAGCATGAAGTATTTGCACATGTGTGTTTGCGGTATGTATAAAGGAAAATTGGAAGAAACAATAATCGTATCGAACAATAAATATTATCATCTGTCTAATAATAGATTAGATATAATTATAATGTTTTTTAGAAACTCTCAGAAAATATCCAGTACTACCATTTTTGGACCGACGATGTAAAAATGATTATAAAATCCCTGGAAGCAACGTTGTAATTGAAAAAGGAACTCCAGTTTTCATTCCAATGTTTGGTCTTCATTACGATGAACAATATTTCCCCAACCCACAAAAATATATTCCAGAAAGATTCTCAGAAGAAAATTACAAAAAACTAACGCCGTTCAGCTACATTCCTTTCGGTGAAGGTCCACGAAATTGCATTGGTAGGTGACGTGATTATAGAATGAATGTCCTAACAGTGTTATAAAATATGAAGAGGAAAATTAAGCAAAAAAGATAGCATTCTAGAATAGACCTTGAAAAATGAAATCTTCCACTATCATAGAATAGCAACTTTCCTCATCAATTTTAATTACAAAAAGCGCTTTTTGTGACAAGTGAAATATACAATTTACAACAGAAATATTTTTCAGGTGAAAGGTTTGGTATGCTGAGCACTAAAATAGGACTTATTCACATTCTGTCCGAATATGAAGTTGAGAGATCACCTGATACTCCCGTGCCTTTAGAATTTGAACCGAAAAGTATTGTTCTTGCTTCAAAACAGGGATTACCGATGAAATTCCGAAAATCTTTGACAAATGCTGCGTGAATAAATTCCACTTTTAAAATCAGATTCAATGTTTAATAAATACTTAAAATGAGCATTACACTAGTTTAAATAATGTACATAAATACTTAATGTTTGTGATCAATATACACATAAATATACTTAAAACTCAAATTACAAATCTATTGACAATACAACAAATAACAAAAGTTATCATAGTACTTGTAGATGCTTTTAAGATAAAATCACGAAATTTATGTATATACCTGAGATTCTTTTTATTCAATATAAATTATCTTTTATGTTTTAAATAAGGGCTCGTATGTTTGTCATGTCTTTTGCATAAAGATTTAGCTTTCAAACTATTATTGGTAACTGTTTGTTTATTGTATTGGAACTGAGTAATAACAGGCGGCTTCGTAGCAACAGTATCATTAATTCTAAGCTCATCTTCTGTCCTTTTTTCCATTAATTTCAACTTAGCTTCAATGGCTTGAATCTGAGACTCCCTATCAGTTTTTTTCTCAATTTTAGACATTGCTAAGGCTGGTATTTTAATTTCAACTTTGGGCTTTTCAACATCATCCTTAAAGAATTTTATCTAATGTAAAAAAACGATTATTGAAACAATAAAATCTTACGTTGTTCATACTGTGCGCCCATGTTACAGTAATATTTCTTTGGCCTACCAATAAATTGTTAAGTGCGTCTTTCGCTTTAATAGCATCATCGTTATTTACATAAGTAACAAAAGCATAGCCTCTTGGTTGTCCAGCTAAAGGTCCAGTTCGATGAAATAATAAATCAAATTTTTCAATGGCACCATGTTTTTGCACGAGTTTCAAAAGGTGATACCAGTTAAAAAAATTGTAAATTTAACATTATAGTCAATAAAATAGACATTAAATGATGTAATATACTTACTCAGTGACTCTAGGGTCTAAATTACCAATCCATAGTCGTCGATCTTCTGTAATTTGTTCTTTTTCTGTTCGTTCCATAATTAAGTACTAAAAAATAAGGTTATATTAGAATAAAAATAACTTTAGCAAAAGAAATTACCTTTGGTCGATATAAGTTGTTTGTTAAACTTAGAGAAATAGGTCTACATTTAAAATTTATGTTCAATGTTCCCGTGGGTGTAGTGGAATACTGCTATTTATAAATTTCTTGCAAACATTTGCCATTTTTCCCTACTAAGTTTGACAGTTGCTGTGTTCCGTCAAAACTGCCGTAAACAACAAGTTTTGAGGTTATCTACCAAGAATTCAAAATTTGAGCTAAAATCGATTTTAATTATTTTAATCAAAGTTTAAAATGACTCATAATATACACGGAACTTTTGTATCTGAAAAAATTAATAAAATTCGTTGGCGCCCCGATTTTATGAACGAATGTCATTATTTCATAACCGGCAGTTGGGACAACGATCAGAACAGTATCAAACTTTGGGATTTTCAAGAAAACGAAGAAGATGCTGAAATATATCCTTTCTTAGTGACCGAGTTACCACATGAAGGAGATGTTACAGAGTTAAAAGTAATGGAACGGTATCTTTAATATTGAAAAAACCTTTTTTTTTTGTTTAGTTTCTGAATGGAGACTTTTTCGTAACTTCATCGTCATTAGGTTCTGTTTACTTGATAAAGATAAGTTTAGAGCATGGTATTGAACCAGTTATTGAATCAAAAATTAGTTGGGAAGGTATACACAAATTTCCAAAGGGTATAACAAGCTCCTGTACTGCGTTTGCTACATATGATAATGACATCGCTAGTGTGGGAGAAGATGGATCAATCAACTTATTAAATGCTCACAACCAAAAAGTTATTGATACTATAAACAATGCTGATAGTTGTTCAATCCATTGTGTAACATTTTTGAAACACAGTGAAATTTTAACTGGTAATTTGAGAGGACAGTTGAAAATTTTCGACATTCGTGCTTCATCGAAAGAAGCTGCAAAAACATTCATGTTGAATGGTGATCAAGTATCGCCACTATGTCTTCAGAATCACCCAACACAAAGACATTTGGTTGTAGCAGGAGATGAAGAGGGTAAATATATAGTAGCGTTTTTAAATTTTTTTCGAACCAGTTATTTTTGGCAAAAAAAAAACGTTATTTACAAATTGGAAGTTTTAATTTTTATATTTTTATTTTCAAGGATCAATTACTATTTGGGATCTGCGGCAAAATACATACCCAGTGAATTTATTAGATGCTCATGAAGGAGGAGTCTCCGAGATTCATTTCCATCCAGATCATCCAGACCAGCTTTTCACTTGTTCAACAGCAGGAGATGTTTGGCATTGGTCACCAAAAACTGGAGGCATTCCTGTTGTTGGTTTAGGAAGCGTAGATAATATTTGGTTAGCGTCTGAAACAATTAAAAATAGATTAGATGTTTTTACATTAATGCCTAAATTACACAAACCTATCAATAGTTTGGATGTTAATAGAAATAAGGTTTTATGTGGCTGCGACAATGAGGCCATTTATTTAATTAACGGAATCAGTGTTTTCAAATAAGTTACAAAATATATTTAGATCATTTCCAGGTTTGATATTTTTGTACTGAAAGTCCTATAAGTAACTGAATACAATTGAATTAGAAAAAGAATTAATTTAAATGTTTATTATGTCCATTTAAATACACTGCAAGAATTTTTTTGTTGACGATAGTCATTTTTGTATCTTCAAATGGCACTCTGTGATGTTAGTTATTTGAAAATTATGAATTTTTCAGATCAATCTTGCCAAAAATAAATACAATTGTTTATTTTGAAAAAATCAAGTACAAATACGAATAAGTAGGTTTTTCTGAACTGAAGAATCAGTCATGAATTATATTTAGTTTTTGCAGGACTATTATAGAATATCAATTTTTTTGTATAATTTTTAGTTATGGAATTTCCATAATAGCCATAATATTGTGTATTGTGCAAATATTCATTTAAAATCTAGAGTTGAATTGAGTATAACTTACATCTTTTTCTTTATGGCTTCAAAAAGTAGATTATTAGAGAAATTTCAGTCCAGATTGCTAAACTCGATTCCTTAGTTATTGCAGGATCTTCTATAATACCTACTTATATACTTTTAAGCTGGTAAGTATGCAACTTAATAAACACAATAAAAGTTTTGACAGTTAACATATAACAAGAATATATGTGTTTTTTTTAGTAAATCTGTTTATGGTATTAGTGAATAAAGATAAATTTTATTCACGAGACGAAGCTGAGTGCGATAATGTTATAAACATTTTATTCACTGTTCCGGTTTATTTTATTCATCCTTTTGATTAAAATGTCATTTAATAGTAAGATTTGATAGACAAAATGAGCATTTTAATAATTGGAATTGGAAAAAAATAATTTATAAATTTTTTAAATATTTTTTGTTTTACAATGTTGGTATCTTATGTTTATGTCACGTGATTCCGGAATTGACGGTTAACTTTTTTTGAATCGGAGATCGTTTGAAGCGTTTAAAGTGACGCGGTTTGTAGTTTGTTGTGTAGAGTGACGGTTATTAAAATTGTGTTGGCGATTTATTTTAGAATTTTACAAGTGTTTATACAATTACAGCGTATATTATATTGCTTTATCCGATTATTCCAGTATGACAACTTTTGGTTACTTAGAATTTCAACAAAAGAGCGGTGCTTATAATCAGTTCCCCATAGTAGGGAATATCACAATCGGATCAAATATTTTAAATGATATTCGAATTAAATCAAAAAATGATCATAAAGATTACTTTAAATATACTTTAATTACTCAAGACAATGGAACAGTATGTAGAATTTTGTGAGTAATGATGATTTGTGATTGTTACGTATTTATAGGTGATATTGGAGAACCAGTGTGAGAATCCTATAATCTATAATGGGAAAAAGGTGAAGAAAAACCAGATTTTGAAAAATGGAGATACATTTGAAGTTGGAAACAAGCAATTCCGCTATATAAACAAACAGGATAAGAAAGTATACAATGATTGTTTTTTTGGTTATATTATTTTAATATATTTTTGTAGTTTCAAAAAAATCTCAGTTCTTTGAGGCTATCTGTGATACCAAATTTTAAAGTAAAATCAGTTTCTCGGATTCCTGTACCTTCCAAGTAACTTCCTCTACCCATATAATATACTTTTTTTATGCTGGATTTTTAGGAATTCATCACATCGACGTAGTTTTTCCGCGGTGAAAATAAATAAAGAAACTAGACGTTCTTGTTTAACTGATCTAGTTGAAAAAAAAAGGGATAAAAACTTTGGGTGGGAAAGCACCAAGTCGGCGATTGTTGCTGGATCTTCATCATCTACAAAGTCTTCTACTTTATCAGTGCAAGTTCGTAAGTCTCTTTTTTTAAAAAATAAAGGACGTATATCACTGAGTAACTCGATCTCAGTTGAGAAAGATTTTAAAGAATCTTTAGCTTTAAATGTCAATAGTACTGTTTCTTCTCATGTATTGGATGACCCTTCTAAAAAAACTCCAATTAAAGGTAAAAAAAGGTTAAGAGAATCGGATGCTGATAGTACAAAGAGAAGTTGCAAGAAAGTGAGACCTAATCAAGAGGTAAATTTGACAAATGTTTGTTTGAAAAGTAACATTTTATTTTATAGTTGAGTTTTAACGTATCTATTACTAACCATAGTGATTTGTCGGATTCATTTGGTTCACCTATAAGTGCTACTGAACAAAGTTCTCTTGGTTTATTAAGTTCTTTTGATTCACCAGTTTTAATTAGAGAATCTAATGCCACTTTATCTAATGTACGAAAGATGCAGACTCCTGTCAATGGCTTTAAAAATGGAGTTAGTACATTCTCAAGAACTCCTAGTCCTCAAAAATCTCCTGAAAATTTTACAATTGATGTCATAGGAGTTGAGAGGTCATTAGTAGGTCCTGAAATTCAATTTTCATCTGAAAATGACGCTATTGATATAGAATGTGTGAAGAAACTACAGACTCCCAAAACTGAAAAATCTTCTGAAAATGTTTTGTGCAACAGCACAAACGCAGAGAAAAATTCGATAACTGAAAAAATTCGAAAATCTAAAAATGTCTTGACAGATAAAAGCGAGATCGAAAGTTCAATAAAAACTCTCAAATTGAAAAAATCACCAAAAAATGATCTCAGTAATATAGGAGGTGTGAAAAATCTTCTGAAAAGTCCAAAAGTTCAAAAAGCACCCAAAAATGATTTGACTAATATAAGCGGGATAAAAAAATTAATGAGAACACCCAATTTGGAAAAATCTCCTAAAAATGATTTAACTAACGTGGTCGGGATGAAAAAACTCTTAAAAACTCCAAAAGTTCAAAAAACGCCTAAAAATGATTTGACTAATATAAGCGGGATAAAAAAATTAATGAGAACACCCAATTTGGAAACATCTCCTAAAAATGATTTAACTAACGTGGTCGGGATGAAAAAACTCTTAAAAACTCCAAAAGTTCAAAAAACGCCTAAAAATGATTTGACTAATATAAGCGGGATAAAAAAATTAATGAGAACACCCAATTTGGAAAAATCTCCTAAAAATGATTTAACTAATGTGGTCGGGTTGAAAAAACTCTTAAAAACTCCAAAAGTTCAAAAATCACCTAAAAATGACTTAACTAATGTTCATGGTGTTAAAAAATTATTGAAAACTCCAAAAGTTCAAAAATCACCTAAAAATGACTTAACTGATGTTCATGGTGTTAAAAAATTATTGAAAACTCCAAAACCTCCGGCGTCACCTCTTAATGATTTAATGAATGTTAGCGGTGTTAGTAGATTAATGAAAACACCTCAAATTCGAACACCATTGAACGATTTAACAGAAATTAAAGGTGTTAAAACGCTTTTCAAAACTCCAAATTTTCAAAAGTCACCTCTCAATGATTTAACAAAAGTTGAGGGTGTGAAGAAAATTTTACGTACTCCGAAGGTATGTGTATCACCTAAAAATGACTTGAGTGATGTAAGTGGAGTGAAAAAGATTTTTAAAACTCCTAGAGTGCAGAAATCCCCACTAAATGATTTAACAAATGTCAAAGGAATCAAAAGAATTTTAAGAACACCAAAAATTCAAAATTCTCCTTTGAATGATTTGACAAATGTTCCAAGCTTAAACAACTTGTATAAAAGTCCCAAAATTCTAAAGTCGCCGCAAAATGATCTGCGGGATTTCAGAGGAGTGAAAGAACTTTTAAGTCCAAAAATTCAAAAAACACCTAAAAATGATTTGACGAATGTTAGCGGTGTTAAACAAATTTTTACGGCACCAAAAAGTCAAAAATCACCACTCAACGATTTTAGAGATGTAAGTGGTATTAAAAAATTATTTAAAACTCCTAAAACACAAAAGGCACCATTAAATGATTTAACGGATGTTCGTGGTGTAAAAAGATTGATGTGTTTTACAAAAGAACCGAAAAATGATCTTTCCGATATTGAAGGTGTTAAAGAATTGTTTTCTACTGATACCCCTAATAAATCGCAAGTAAATAAACATAATCGTAAAAATGATGTAGTCACTAGTACTCCTATCTACGAAACATTTGAAAAACGTAGCCCGCGCATTCGTAGAAAGAAAACAGTAGAAGTCTCGTCATTAAACGAAAATTCTAACCTTAAAGATTCGGTAGAAAACGAAACCAGTTTTCAAAATATGATTGTTCAGAAAAATAAAGATACAAACGAAGTAAATGAAAGCAGAGAGGCGGCGCAGACAAAGAGTACTCGTGGTAGGAAAAGAAAAAATAATGTGGAACAAAGAGACAATAGTTTATCCCAAAAACGTGCATTACGTAGCAAGCCAAAATTGATATTAACAGAATCTAATAGTAGAATTAGAGAAAATGTAGAGAATAGCATAGAAAATCCGGTAAGTGAAAATAAACCAGAAAAACGTAAAATACGTGGTAAAACAACTATTCGGGATAGCAGTAAAATTGAAGAAAAATCTGCCAATAAGGTACCTCAAACACGTACATTACGTGGGAAAAAAGCTATCCAGGGTAATAGCAAGATTGAAGAGAAAAACAACAATTATACAGAAGTTGAAAATATACCCCAAAAGCGTTCAGTGCGTCGAAAGGAGAACAAAACTAATGATAGCAAAGTTGAGAATAGTTCTTCTAACGAAAATGAAAATAGTAAGGAGGTATTAATAGAAAATTCTCCCAAACCTATTAAACGTGGCAGAAAAAACAAAAAATTGGAAGGGTTAGAAACACAAAGCAAATTCGAATCAAAAGATTCAGAAAAAGAGAAAAATTATATAAAAGAACTTTTTGTTGAAACTTCACCCCCAAAACGTACTCTCCGTAATAAAGCAAAACCAAAAACTGAATTACAAACTGTTGAAAACGTTGCGAAAAAGGCGACAACCACAAGAAGCACCAAACAAAAAAGAAAAGTTTCAGAAGATGTACAAGAAAAAAATGACATTGATGATGAACAAGGTAAGTAGAATATTTAATTAGTTTAATGTTAATTAAATTTTTTATTCATTTTAGAAACCAATGAAACCAGCACAGTTGTTAAAAAAGTTGCGAAAAAGACGATAACAACAAGAAGCAGAAAACGACAAAGAAAAGTTTCAGAAGATTTACAAGAAGATAATGCCATAGGTATTGAACAAGGTAAGAAAAGTAGTAAACTATGTACATACTTTTATGTTTATTAAAATTTTCATTTATTTCAGAAACAAATGAAATCAATGCAGCTGTTGAAAAAGTTGCGAAAAAGGCGACATCAAGAAACACAAGACGAAGAAGAAACATTTCAGAAGATATACAAGAAAATAATGACAATGAACAAGGTAGGAAAAATAGAAAATTAGTTTAATGTTTATTAATTTTCTCATCTATTCCAGTAACAAATGAAACCAATACAGCTGTTGAAAAAGTTGCGAAAAAGGCGACAACAGCAAGAAGCACAAGACGAAATAGAAAAGTTTCAGATGTCATACAAGAAAATAATGACAATGATAATGTACAAGGTAAGAAAAACAAAAAATTAGTTGAATGGTTGTTGAACAAGAACTTTTCATCCATTTCAGAAACAAAAGAAGTCAACACATCTGTAAAAGAAGTTGTAGTACAAACTAGGTATAAAACGAGAAGAGGCAAAAAATGAATTGTTGAAATTGAATTTCAATATTTCAATATTTTTAGACTAATTTTTTTGCTGTAATAAATATTTTATTTTATATGAATGCTATCGAATTTTTTACTGGTTCAAAAGAATCTTCGAAAATTTATCAAGTTTTACCTTTTTTTATGGGGATAGAAACGTACAAATGTAAAGAATTTTTTGTGAGAAGTGAATTCATTTTTATTGAATGTTTAGAATACTATTCACTAAAATCAAATTATCATTATAACTTAAGGCCTTTGTTGAGTGGATTATTAAGACCAATGGTATAAGTCAAAATTGGCTTAATACTTACGTTTTTATTCACTGTAGTACCTACAGTCTTAATTTCACAATTGGATAATGATTTTATTACGAATCGATTTACATTGTAATGATGATAAAATATGACTGTATTACTGCGAGATAGTTTAATCAAATCAAACATAATTCTATACATTATTTTGTAACTTAGGGCTTTTTAGATTAAGAATCATTGTTAGATATTTCAAAAAAAAAAATAGGTTTGTTATTATATCGTTATTTTTGGCAAAGCCTTTTTTTTTCAAAAATCTCGAACAACGTTACTGAGACGAAAATTGGAGATAACTTTATCAAGGTAATCATTCCCTCTTGCTGAAATTCAGAGAGTATTCATAATTTCCAACAAAAAAACGGATTAATAATTGTAAAATATTTAGAATAGGTACTTTTTTTTCCACAATCAACCACAACTTTTGACAATCATCTTCCTTCTCCTTCAAGGCAGCGAAATTGTCATGTTGATAAAGTAAATACATAGGTATAACTTCTGTTGGGGCACACGATGATTTTGGGAAGTTATTTGGGTGCATAAAATGAACCCAACTATCGCATGACTAGTAGCATTCATCTGAACTGTAATTAAGTATTTACATTCGCCAACACAATAAAAAGCTGAATATGCTTTAGGTGCTATAATCGAATCCTTAAAAAAGTAAATAAAGAATGAATTCTTCGAGTTTCATACTGAGCAGTTTTCATAACTAGAATATTTAGATTTGTAAAGTTGTTGATGTAACGTCACGCACCACTCTTTTTGGATGCATATAGTTCATATTTTTTGAAAAAACAACCATAAAAGGTTGAGTTTTGCCATGTGTTTTTGTGGTTGTTAATCCTATAACACTGGAAGGAATTTCATGTTCTACAGTAAAAAAAAAATAGGTCAAGCAGTTTCAGTTTGAGTATAAATTTTACCTTGTTTACCGAAAAGGTGTACCGAGATATAAAGTCCATGATTGGACCTTGGAAAAGCAATCCATGAATTCAGACAAGATGTAATATTAAAATTCAACCATCCAGTGTAACTTCTGGTTATATTAATAGAAAAAAGAAATCGTTTATGCTTTTGTCTAAAAAAATAAAAATATAAAAAAGGAAAAAGATTATATTACACCTTACTTAGTATCTGTATCATTTTTTTGTTAATTTTGATTTTTATCCCCGTTTGAAAAATTCTCAATTCAGCGTTAAGTATATTTTCAACCACAAGTATTTTGGAAACGTTGAAAAAAAAAGCGTTCGCCTTTCACATGTTTCAATAGAAAATAGTTGAATATTTTCACCAGTAACAGTATTATATACATCCATTAGTAATTTTAGTTTCGATTTGCGTAAAGATCTTTCAGTTTTCTTCGGTTTGTTTGATAATTCCAAAACGTTTAGAATTTGCATTTCTAGTTGAAGTTTTTTCGACTTTGTCAAGTCTCCTAGAATCGTTTCACTTAGACCATTGTCAATATGAATATCAATCTATGAAAAATTGAATAAGATGGAAACTAACACCACAATAAAGTGGTAACGCAAGATTCAGTCACAAAGTAAAAAGTAAGAATAAAAGACTAAAATAAATAATTTTCATTTTTTTAAATGAGAAGCTAAACTGTTGTGGCGAATAATAAGATTAGCAAAAGAAAGTGATACTAAGAAAAGAGAGATTATCGTCACCTTAACCTTCAAAAAAGTAAGCAATAAATATCTAATTTAGATGATATCTTTAAGTAAAATTCTGCATTTACGTACAGGTTCTCCCATGATAGTAGTGTTTATTTTTGCTCTATAATTGGCTTTAAAAAAATGGGATTAATAAAAATCATTTATCTAGAATCGGTTTCTCCAAACACCGGCTGTTTCATCGATAGCTTTCACCATGGAGGAATAAATAGACTATTTATTCTATTCTATTCGATTGACCAGTTGGTGGAAATTTATTTATTTTTGTCTTGATTCGTTAACTGCCCTTTAAATCTTTTTTATAAATAATTATAAGTAATTGTTATTGATTCCTATTGTCCAAACAATACATGCACAGGATGGCTCACTACTGCTTCACCGTGCAAGGTACTTGCAGTAAAGGCAATTCTGAACATAAAATTCCGTTTCAAAATAGCTTCATCTTTATGCGTTTGGGACATAAGAACGATTAAAAGCAACCAATTACGAAAGATCTTGCTCTGGAAGGCTACGAGAACAAAGTACATTGCTAGGTAAATAGAAAAAGGAGAAACCGATGCTATTATTGTCAACTTGAAACTATTTATTGTGAATGCTATGCCTGGGTGAAAGCTTCTGGAACTGGTTATTCTAAAACCTATATTATCTTCTAAACAAAGAACAAAAAACCTACACTTATTTTTGCTGTTGGCACAAGCCTATTTCTGCTGGCGATGCAGTTGTGTACCACTTTAGTCAGTGTTTCTTGCTTATTTGCAAGAACTATAATTAACATTATATTTTCTCAACAATTTAATGTTTTTTATTGGAAGATGTTTATTTTGAAAGCGAATATTTTTCCTTTGCTTAAACAAGTTTCGTAAACACTTCTGTAAAGTGTTAAAAATAGTCTGATGAATAACTTAATCAATTTACTCGAATCAACCATCTGAACTTGTAATATGATTGGTAGCTAAAGGCGCCAAAACCTGTCTCAAGTGATCTTCAAACACCGTTGCCTCATCTACTACTTTAATCATTGATTAAAGTATTTGTGTATAAATTCTCGCCAAAAAGTAAGTCTTTTTTCTTTGATGCGATAATACGAATTGACAACGTCAAACTTAAGACCACCACCTTCATAATTAACCGCACTCACAAATGCATTGAAAATTTAAAAATTTAAAGCGCAGCTGTTGTCTTGAAAAATTCGTCATGACTAATAGAATATTGAATGTTTTAATAGTTCTTTTAGTATTAAGTGACGCATTAGCATCAACAAAAACTGGGTTTTATATTGACAATGGTTTTGATCAAACAATTATTGATAGCGAAATGACTAGAATTGAAAAACGCGAAATAGAACTCGAAATTTTGAATATGTTGGGACTGCCGTACAGACCTAGAAGAGTCGCAAAATCTTCGAAAAAGTCTGCACCAAAATTTCTTTTGGACATTTATAAATCTCTGATGGAGGAAAATGAGGAGCATTCGAGAAGCGAAAGAAGCGCGGATTTAAATCTAAGTGGCGAAGAGCAGAACACTATTGATGAAAGCGATGTTATTATGACTTTTAAAAGTATAAGTAAGTATTAATAATAAATTTTCGTCTAATTTCATAAATTTTATTTTTTTTAGATCATCACGTCAGTAGTGTCCGTCTTGAAAGAGGTAATCGTCTTTGGTTTTATATTTCGGAAATACCAATGATCGAAAATATTGTGGGAGCAGAATTGCGATTATTTCAGAAACATATTAATTCATCAAAAAAGCTAAAAATGTGTACACAGTAACTGTGTAAGAATTGGTCCACATAGATTCAGGGTATTTATTTAATTTCATGTTTGTTTATATTTTTTTAAATAATGTTTATATTTTGAAGCGAAAGAGACCTTGATTATATTTCTGCAATTAATACTACCGGTAGTTTCACTGGATGGTTGGGCTTAAATTTAACTACTTGTCTGTCTTCATGGCTGGCATTCACAGATTCCAATAAAAGTCTTTATCTGGCGGTGCATGCAGCAGATAAGTCGGGTAAGATAGATCACTAACATTCTCTGCTTCTGTTAGCATCCGATGCCTCTTTTTTTCTTTCTAAAACTATGGCAGATTTTGAAACAAATATTAAATTCTGGAAGATGAACTCTTAGCGTGGTTTATTGTATGAATGCACCTTGTTTGCTGATTAAAACAAGTGGTTTGAGAATGGATTAAATTTGAGTCCTGCAGTGCTCCAAGTGGAAATAGTTGTGTACCAAGTTTGTGCAATCGTTGACCAAATTTGTGGCAAAAAGTCATTTAAACAGCTTTAATATTCAATGATTTGCATCCTGTAACTGGAAAACTTTTATATTGTCAAATCACCTGGTTTATAAAATGTCTTTTAAATAAATGTAGTTAGCGGGAATGCACAAGGTCTCCAAAATAATTCTCAAGCGAATTTCTTTACAGGACGTCAGATAAAACCTGAAGATATAGGCCTGTCAACAGTAAAAAGTGATGACGAAAGTCACCCTTTCATTGTAGCATTTTTCAAAGCGACTAATCACGTAAAATCTAAAAGAAGCATTCTAGATGTAAGTTCAAAACATGGAGCGAAGAAATCAGATTATTTTTTAATTACGTCTAAGCCTCATCATGAATGGAAGGCATGTAGAAAGACACTTTATATATTAATTTCAAAGAGTTAAAAGGGTTTGTAAGTAAATTTGTATATGTATATTGAACCAGAATATAAACTGTTTTATTTTCAAATATTTTTGGATTGGATAATCGCTCCCGAGGGCTATGCTGCTAATTATTGCGCAGGAGAATGCAATTTTCCTCTGAACGCTGATATGAATGCAACCAATCATGCTATTATTCAAACATTGGTTCATCTAATGAATCCTACAAAGGTTCCAAAGCCGTGTTGTGCACCAACAAAATTGTCGTCAATTGCCATTCTTTATTTTCTAGACGATAAGAAAGCTATAATAACAAAAGTGAAAAAAATGCTTGTGCGAAGTTGTGGATGCCATTAAATTTAAAAATGCAAATTTTGACAACTGAATAAAAGAGACTGTCTTGGATACATTAAATTTTGCAAATGGTGTTATTTTACAATTTGTTATGTAAATAAAGTGATTTTACTTATAGATTTAATCTCTTTGAACAATTTGGTAGGACTAAACAAGTTTACACGAATGGAACTTTTTTCAAATTATGGGGGGAGTTAAATTGTTAAATGCTTTTTTTATAATGATTAAAATCTCAAAGTGTGAAGAAACTTCTGAAAACGCCTAAAATCGCCCGCGTTTGTTCAAAAAACAAACATTGTTTAATAAAAGTTTAAAAACCTGTGTCTCAGTTAAATACTATTCAAACAATAACAATTCAACAATTGTTATAGTAGGTTGAGTTTCAAAAACTGATCGGAGATAATTCTTGTCCGAGATTGGTTTTTCTCGACGTTCGTAATAGTCATAGCGTTTTTTGTCACTCGGATGCGCAAGAATTAGAAACAACGCAATTCGTAAAGAAAAACTATGTTTCCTTGCCTTGCGTTAGGGGTGGGCGCAGGTGGGCAAGCGCCGATCTAAAATACTCCTTGCTCAAGTGACTGCCCACCCTCGAAAAGTAGAAAGTACAAGTGACTGCCCACCCTCGAAAAGTAGAAAGTAGTAATCATCCTCTTATAAAACCATTGCTTTATTTCAAGAAGAACTTACTAAAAATGTTAGTTTCTAATAATTTTAGAATTTTACGAATTTTTCTAGAGTTCTGTTTATTTTTAGAAAACATCCCAGAAAATAAGTGTGCCGTCTATTGCAAATTTTTAACAAAAAACAGCGCCACACTGAATATTATTGGATTAGGTTTTAGCTGATTTGTCACGATTTGTGAAATAATTATTTATATTGTAATCAAGATTTTGCAGTCTTGCATTTGGGACTTAAGCTGGGTTACACAAATTTGACAAATCACACATTTATTCAGGAAGTCTTATAGTGTTCGCACTATTTAAAAAGTTAAAATGTAATTTTTGTTTTTGGTTTTTGTGATCATTTGAAACAATATTAAAGTCGTTCTAGCAGTAATTTTTGTGAGTAAAATGAACTAAAAGGCAGCACATACATGTACAGTGACAATTTTGAACTTTATCAAGCAGTCAGCAGTTGAAACAAAAAATAAAATTACGACGGGAGATAAACTAGAGCATAGTAGAGCATATTCATAATGATGAATAATATAGTAATATAGTAATATATTTTACTAGATTTTTAACGAAAAGTCTTGATAAAATTACCACTAGTTGTTGATCACATTCATTTCACAAATCGCCAAGACAACCGGCGCTAGTTAGTTTACCTACCAGAAAACACCGATGCTTTAAATTTTTAGGCCAATTATTATGAGACTTATTCTTGAATTGAATATAAAATTATAAAGGATTCTGTGTTCTGTCACCCTCGCCGTTCCTCTTCCCAAGAGGCAAATAGAAGCTTTGTTTCTGACGATTATTACGTTACTTTTTCTAATGAAAGTTAAGAATTTTCATTAAAAGTATTTTTATTTTTGACTATTCTCTGTTATTTAAATCTATTATATCCAGGGCTGTTTCACCACGGTGAGTGTCTATCCATAACTCAAAAAATACTAATAGCATATTATTGAAAATTTGGCAGCGAAGTTTTTTCGAGATACTTTATCTTTCTAAAATATTTTCAGAAATGTTGTATTTCAAGTAAAATCGAAAGTAGACATCAACTTATATTTTTTTACATTTTCGAATCCTACGAAGAATTTTAGTTTCTTTTTAAACCAACATTTTTTTTTTATAAACTCAACCGTTTTAAACAAAGCTGCAATTTTATTTGAAAAAGGTGTTAAAGGTAGTCCTCCAAAAGAAAATACGTTTTAATACTTTGCTGCAAAAAAGATTAAATGCTTATAGTGAGCATTTATTTGAGATCATAAATTTTGACGGTCTTTATAAAATCAATGGTTTGTATACAAAGATCTGTTGGTTTATGTAAATTGGGGGCTTTCTTGAGATTTCATTGTTAGTAAACCAGCAATTATCGAAGTCAAAATCTTTATGAGAGCACTAAAACGTATTTTCTTTTGGTTTATTATAATCAGTAATTACGGCTAAACAGCTATTCATTCCATAATATTTTTTGGCATTTTATAACGCAAGTTCTGCGATAGTAAATCTCACTGAAAAATGTAACCTACAAGTGTTCAAAAAATACATTTGAAAACTGATAGTATTTTTTGAGTTGTAGATACCACCCTGTAGAAATAAGTCATTTTTAAATTTACAAAATATTACTTTTTTGAAATATGAAATTGAGATTTAAAACATATGTTTTTGTGTGAAAGTTCACTTCGCCCATCCAAGCAAGTTGACTTTAATCTTGTTCTTTTTTTATAACTTTTTTTTAGACAAAAGCATAAACGATTTATTTTTTCCTTTAACGTTAAACCAGATAGAAGTTACTCAGGATAATCAGATTTGAATATAATGTGTTGTCTCACATCATGGGTCGTTTTCCCAAAGTCGAATCATAGACTTTATATCTTGGTACACTTTTGTGGTAAATTAAAAAAATTTCTTCTTCAAATTGGAACTACTTGACCTAATATACTAATAATGTATTGCAGTAAATCAAATTCTGTCTAGTGTAATAGAATTAAGAACTATAGCAAGGTATGGAAAAATTCAACCGTTTATGGTTATTTTTTTAAAACTATTATGTGCATTCTAAAAGAGTGGTCGTGAAGTTAGATCAACAACTAATAAAAAGTCTTACAAAACTAAATAAATATTCCATAATTATGAAAACACAGAATACACAATGCAGGATTCATTCTCTATACATTGATTTCACAGACTTGTATTGATCGGTAAATCTTTTTTTTCAATTATAAGTACTTACATAAAAATTAACGCTTAGTTTTTTGAGATTGGATTATAGCAACTCAAGATTGAGCTTCTTACGCTGCTGGCGAACGTAAATTCTCTAATACAGCGTAGATGAATACCACTAGTGATGCAATTGTGCAAAGTTGGGTTCATTTTATGTACCCAGTCAAATTCCCAAAACCATCCTGTGCCTCAACAGCAGTAATATCTATGTATTATTACAACATGCCGATTCTGCTACTTTAAAGTACATATTGTAATTATAACTGAATTTTCTTCCAAAATATGTTTTTTTTTGTTGTAAAATGTTTATTTTAGATGAAAATATTTTTCCTTTGCTTAAACAAGTTTCGTAAACATTTCTGTAAAGTGTTAAAAATAGACTTCACCTCGCTGAATAAATTAATTAATTTACTTAAAATCACCCATCTGAGCTTGTGATATGATTGGTAGCCAGAGGCGCCAAAACCTGTCTTAAGTAATCTTCAACCATCGTTGCCACATTCACTAGTTTAATCGTCAAAACTAAAGTATTTGTGTATAAATTCTCATCAGAAAGCAAGTCTTTCTATAATACGAGTTGACAACGTCGAGCTCAAGACCACCACCTCCACAACTAGCCGCACTCAAGATTCCTTTACAACTGCATTAAAATTTTTGATTCCGTTAAGTGCGTAGCTGTTGTCTTGAAAAATTCGCAATGAGTAATAGTATAGTGAGTGTTTTTGTAGTCCTTTTAGTGTTAAGTGACGCATTAGCTTCACCAAAAGCTGGGTTTTATATTGACAATGGTTTAGATCAAACAGCTATTGATACCGAAATGACTCGAGCCGAAAAACGCGAAATGGAACTCGAAATTTTGAATATGTTGGGACTACCTAACAGACCTAAAAGAGTCACAAAATCTTTGAAAAAATCCGCACCAAAATTTCTTTTGGACATTTATAAATCTCTGATGGAGGAAAATGAGGAGCATTCGAGAAGCGAAAGAAGCGCGGATTTAAATCTAAGTGGCGAAGAGCAGAACGCTATTGATGAGAGCGATGTTATTATGACTTTTGAAAGCATAAGTATGTATTAATCACAATTTTCTGTATAATATTTTAAAATCTATATTTTTTTAGATCATCACGTAAGTAGTGTCCGTCATGAAAGAGGCAAACGTCTTTGGTTCAATGTTTCGGAAATGCCAATAGCCGAAAATATTGTGGGAGCAGAATTGCGATTATTTCAGAAAGATATTAATTCACCAAAAAAAGCTAAAAATGTGTACACAGTAACTGTGTACGAATTGGTGAACACAGATTCGGGGTATTTCTTCAATTTCATTTTTGTTTATAATTTTCTAAATAATGTTTCTATTTTGTAGCGAAAGAGACCTTGAGTATATTTCTGCAGTTAATACGACCGGTAGTTTCACTGGATGGTTAGGCTTAAATCTAACTGCGTGTTTGCCTTCTTGGGTGGCATTCCCAGATTCCAATAAAGGTCTTTACCTGTCGGTGCATGCAGCAGATAAGCCAGGTAAGATGAGTCACTAGCATTCTTCTTTTCTGTTATTAAATGATAGCTCTGGATAGATACGTAAAAATTGTGAAATTCTACAGGATGGCGGTTTATTTTAAGAACGCGCCTTGTTTCCCAATTGAAACATTTGCAGCTAAATTGATAATTAAACTGAATTTCTTTATGAGCATGTCCCTAGTTTAGGTCGACGATGAAAAATATGATTAGCATTTGTTGAACGAATTGATTCTTTCTTTTGACTAGAATTGTATTAATAACATTCAATGCTAACAAATAAGTACCTAATTCAAGAAAGTAGGTATACGAGTACTTACTTACAGTTAAATTTTTAAAATTTTAGTATGATTGAATTTGACAGAATAAAGGAAAACATGTCAGAAATTAGTCAAATCTTATAGATTTAGAGATTTTCAAGGAATTATTTTTATTTTCTAAAAATAAGAATGAATTTTTTGAAATTTTGATTAATTTAAACATAGAATATAAACTGAGACTACTTATTACTTATATTTAGCTTATTGATGGACATTATTATTGAAAATATGTTTTTTATTTATCTGAAAAACAAAAAAACAGAAAAGATCAACTGTCTTTTGTGATTAACAGTTTGTTAAAGTAGAAGCAAGTATGTACAAGAAAAAAAAATGGGTAGGGTAACTACATCTGTACTGATGCTATATGACGGAAAACAAATTGTATCACTAATGGCTTAGCCAAGATTCATCAAGACAGAAAGTAAATCAACATACACCTGAGGCGAATACATATGAACATGATTTTCTAGATAGATCTAAAATAGACGGATGAAAATTTTGTAATTTTTGCAAATTGATTATATTGTGATTTAGAACACTAAGACATTTTCAGTGCCGGATACCTACACTTAGAGTCGATGCTACGTAAGTGCTTTCAGTCAGATTGATCGGTGTTTATATCTTACGTTGGGTGGAGTTTACCACTGAATAATTGAATAGTTAGTTAGTTATCCAATGACCTCACGTACGATTAAAATTTTGATTTGAATAAAATCAAGCATCTTAACATAAACTAAGGTACAAAAAAGCGGTTTGTCTAAGAATGAATCATAAGTTTATAAGTCGGTTTTCATATATCATTTATTTATATTCATCAGCAAAAACTAGTAATGAAAAACTTTGGGGATTATTTATTATTTATTGGGGGATTATTTATTAGTTTTTTAATTTAATCTTCTATTTTGAGCTGAAGATTTTCTCTTTTTTCTCTTCCATTCATCGAATAGATAGGTTTGAAATTTTTTTAGCTCGTTTTCTAGCGATTCTCATTATTACTTCAAACGGACTTGAAGAATACTAGCACAGTAATTTAACTACTTTGTCCTTGTCGCCGGCTTTATTTTACTGGCGTGTACATTTTATTTTTCTGAGAATTTAATCACTCTGGACTCGATTCTAAGTTGGGTTGCAAAGTTTAGTCGCAATTGTATAGCAGCAACCAATAGCAGTGATAGATTTACATTTGTCCCGATTGAAATTCAATTTAGAATTAGGCTTTTTGTCTCCTGAAGTTATTCTTTTGTCGTGCAAAATATTTTTTTGTTGTTGTTTATAAAATTTCTTGTTCAAATTTCATTTATTCTGACAGATTTTTCAATTTTTTTTTTGTTAATTTGATTTGTCGTGCTGAAAAATGCCACTCTTTCTAAAAAAAAATTATTTCAGTGTTTCAAATAATTTATATTGTCAAACCACCTGGTTTATAAAATTTATGAGTTTTTGATGTAAAGGTACTTAGCATACGTGTACAATGTCGCTAAAACAATTTGCAAACGAATAATCTCCTATTTACAGGACGTGAGATACGACCTGAAGATATAGGCCTGACAACAGTAAAAGGTGAAGACGAAACCCAACCTTTCATTGTAGCTTTTCTCAAAGCGACAAACCACATAAAACCTAAAAGAAGCATTCGAGATGTTAGTTCAAAACGAAGAGTGAAGAAATCTGATTATCCTTCAATTATGTGTGAGCCTCATCATGCATGGAGGACATGTAGAATACACACTTTATATATTAGTTTCAAAGATTTGAATTGGACTGTAAGTAATTTTTTTATGTATATTGGACAAGAATATAAACTGTTTAATTATTTTAAGGACTGGATAATCGCTCCCGAAGGTTACGCTGCTTATTATTGCGCAGGAGAATGCAATTTTCCTCTGAACGCTCATATGAATGCAACCAATCATGCTATTGTTCAGACATTGGTTCATCTAATGAATCCTACAAAGGTTCCAAAGCCTGGTTGTGCACCAACTAAATTGACGCAAGTTGCCGTTCTTTATTTTCTAGACGATACGAATGTTATTTTGAAGAAATTCAAAAAAATGGTTGTTCGAAGTTGTGGGTGCCATTAAATTTGTAAATATAGTTTTTGAGAACTGAATAATAGACTGTCTTGAATACATTTAATTTTGTAAATAATTATATAATATGTAAATAAAGAGGTTTTTGCTTTTAGACTTGATCTTTTTTAAAGAAGAATGAACTACTGAATAGTTATTACATTTAAATAAAACAATTTTTGAATTGTTGCTCGGATTTTATATACTTAGAGCCGGTTTATAAGTGTCATCAAGTTGATTCCAATCCAATTTGAGCACGTGACCAAAATGAACGAATCAAATTCTGATTCCCCGAGTTAATCGCAATCAATTAGTTAATTGCAACCAAATATTTAATTCACTTTCTGTAAACTCGCACTAAATGTTTTTATTTGAAATCATAAATGAACATTTTATTTGAAAACTTCAATAAATTTGTATATGCAACCATTCATACAATTAATACTTAAAACTTATCTTGCAGTAGCAAATTTTTGATAAAAATTGATAAAACGTTGATAGTAATGAACAAATATGAAACAGTCTTTAGAATATGTGCATATAACTTTGCAAGTTATTCTTTTTTTGATTTCTATTTTGAATTTGGCGGACTCAATACCCCGCCATTTTTGGTGTACTTTTGTAGTTGACTGACATAACTTTTCTCTCTGGTTGATTGTTGAGGGCGCTGTAGTCGATTGTAGGTTTTCATTATGTCAATGCTAAGACAGTTGTAAAATTTATAAATTAACCTGTAATTACGTGTAACATTTAGCCAATAATGAGTGATAACAAATTGTAAATAATCTTTAGATTAAAATCAATCGAAATTCGACCCGGCATTAGTGCAAACTCGAATAATAGCAGTCTCGTCGATGCGTAGGCTGGGCGATGACATTGGCGATCAAAGTAATATTATTTCTGTGCGAATTTTCTTTGAATGTGGAGTGTATTAACGAAGATTTTCACGAAAAACTCTAACAACGACGGTGGCGGAGACGTAGGGGTCGCCGACGGCGACACAGCCAAACCTGAAGAAATGGATGACACCAAACAGGTGAGAATCGACCCCCAAAGCTATAGTCAGCTGTTTTCGTCATAAATTTCTAATTTTTTAATTTGTTTTTTATTGTTCAGACATAACTGTTCCAAATATGTCACCTGAAAACCCACACGTGTTTGTAAATGCAAATTTCCATTTGACATAATGCCTATTAATAACCAAATTGCACTAAAATGGGTTTGGGGATGTATGACGTCATAACTGTTCAACTGTCAATGTCACGTGGAAGACAGTTTGGCCGGTGTGGTTTTTGTCGTTCACTGACCTAACTCTCGAGTTTGTAATTGTTCGTTACATAAGTTAAGAAAATTGCTATTTATACAATTTAATTGAATTAATGCATTGGGTTGTACTGGCCCCGTAAATAGTGGTGAAGACAAGAACCGTGAAATTATATACCATTGAATTTCCATCAAACTGATAAAAAAATGTCTCTGCTTTTTCCAAACCTTTCTGCATTCCGATTTTAAAATCTACATTGTGAAATGGAAAGTTCATTATTATCGTACAATTATAAATTTTATTGTTAATTTTGACTATTATAAATTCTTTATTTCAGTTTTTTTCGCTCATAATATTGAACTAACTTTCTTAATTGACAATTAATGTAGATAATATTTTTGTTTTTGTTACACTATACGAATTATTGTTGATTAATTAGTGGCTTACCGTAATTGAATTTTTATGTTAAATTTTCAAATTTAGTCTTTTGGATGGACATATCACATAATAAATTACTTTTATTATAGTATTATCATATCACCACAGTATGTATGTTTATTGTTTATTTACAAAAATTGAGTTATCCTAGGATAAAACAAGTAAATCGTAGATAACTATATTGATTGAATCCAAGGTTTAGGGCAGATTTGGTCGGGGTACGTGAAAATTACCTTCATTTTCTTATGAGAAAAACAGTTTTGACTTATTTATTAAAAATATTAGTTGTTTATATATATTTTTATTTAGTTATTTACTTTTCTTGTTATTCTGTGGGTTGTTTCATTAACAAGTTAACCTTGTTGTTTGGTTTACCTACCATAAAGGCGACATTAATTAGAACAATTATTTAGCTGCCATTTTTTTGTTCCAATCGATATCTAATTGAAAATCAACGATTACTAATTTTTTATTAAAAGTTGGTACTCCAATTTTTATTCAGTACTCTATTGTTAGGTAATGTTCAGAGAAACATGACTAATAATCGTTGTAAAGTACATATTAGGGTATAAAGTTAAAACTGCAAATTTGTTGTTATACTTTATAAGAAGACGGGCAAACTATAGAGAAAAAACATTTTGGAATCAACGAGCAAATCAAAATTGAATATTCAGTTTGCAAGAATATTTCTAATTTTTTTAAAAAACATTCTCCTAGAGACAGTCGAAAAAAATCTAATTGTCATTCTAACTTCTGCTGTTGATAAATTAAGAATATTTACTTCTAATATTTAATTCATATATCTGTTTTTGTGTTATCTTCTTGGAGTGTATCTCCAAAATTGCATATTTTTTTTTTTTTATTTCATTTACGCGAGAAAACAGAGGGAGTTGGACGGACAGATTATAAAGAGAAGTAGCGTGTTTTTTGGCAAAATGGAACGTAGGATGTTACTTTATTTGACTCCAGCTTCGTGTAATTTCTTCAAATCAAACATTATTAATTTTCTGCAAGAATTGACAGTAATCGTCGGTCCGCTATTGACTTCAAAATCAACTGTGTCATTTTAATATCCAATTTTTTAGCACAGAAGTTGAAAGGAATTAATTTATGTATGTGACAAATAAATAATATGGCCGCAATACTCTAATTATAATTATCAAATCATCACTACTAGTTTTCTATTGTACGACTTCTACTTTTAATCGTTGTAATTTGATGTTCACAATTTTGGTTTGTTTTTTATCGAGTTGTGTCTTCTAGCTTGCAGTGATGAAATTAGTTTCCCTCGTTTTTATCGTTTGAAGAAAGTCTTCTTTTAGCAATTATCGCCGATCAAAAGAGAAAACCGCCATGAAAACGTTGGATTCCTATGTCGCAATGCGTTTCATTCGCGAGATGGAATTTAAAAATCAGTGGCGTGCGAGATATTAAAACCTTTTATTAATAATAAAAACTGTAGTTTGCAAGTTTTTTTTATTAATATTTCAATCTAATCCCCCCTTTTACTCCGTCACATCATCATCATCACAGGTTGACTACTATACAGCTCACGACTACACATTCCGTGCTCAGTCATTTGTTGCATTCGTTCTAAGTAACTCGTTAGTTGTAGGAAATTTGTGGTGTTTATGACTTTAGTGACGGTGCTATGATTTTGAAAAAATGGTGTTGACAGTGACTACGGTCAGTTCATTATCGGAATACCATACAGAAGGATATCAGCAGAAGACTGACCATAATAATGGAATGGGAGTTTCTCTTGTTACGTACACTGTAATAACTTTATAATTTGCCTTTTTTCTGCTTATGGTCTGTGGCTTTGGTGAATCACTTAAATGTTTAACTCTGTCGCTCTTAAAATCTAGGCCATCATTGAGGCAGATGACAATAAGAATAAAATGAAGAAAGCTACCGTGTAATTCTGTTTTGAAATTTTTATCATGTGCATAAATATTTATTATGCTATTTGTGACCAGGAAATTGTTGTGTCTAATAAACGGTTATTGACTATATTTATAAAAACGTTTTCTTCTTGCTTATTCAAAATTCTATTTTGTAATAAACTGACGACCCATTCACAAGCACATTTTTTATCTATGAAATTTCTAGAAATTTTGTCATGAGAATATACATTTCGAAAACAATTATGAAATAGTGATTCTATTTTTATCAAAACTTATTAGTAATATTTTTAAGTTAGGCATTGATGATGAAAACTTCATAATGAAGAGGTGCTATTCGCATTTGTTTTTTGCACAGAATATTTGATTTTTTTTTTTAAACTATAGATTTGTATATTTTGAGTGACAGTTGCAGTGACTAATTATATTACTCAGTGTACTTATACCTATAAATTTGAAGGTTGATTGGATATTATTAGTAATTACCTACATCAAGCGAAACCGTTTTTTTGAAAGAAAATATGTGGTATATTTTGTAGCATTTTGAACCTGGTTAGTCATTCCAATCATTTTCATCTGAAATGATCAAGTGTTTGTATATAAGAATTTCCTGAAAGATTTGGTTTCTAAAATTGTTTTTAATTATTTTCGAATTTTTCTAGCTTTTAATATTTTATACTTAGAAGATATTCAATGCTCATCATGGTAGAACATTTGCGCGTGATTATAACAGTAAAATTGGACAATATTGTACAGAACACTAACGTCCTTGGTTATTGTCCGAATTTGAAATTGCACATAGCCAGTGTTATATACAGGGTTAGTCTAAAAATGTATATAAGCGTTCAAGAAACCTCTAGAACACAGTTTGAAAAATCTGTTGCTATTACATATTAACAAAAAAAAAACTGTATGATAAAACTGGCAATATCTCATATAGATACTATTTTGTTTAATATTTATTAAAATATATCTTACATCAATCTTGTCTTGGGTTTTTGGATCTCTCGACAGAAATTTTGGATATGTGAAATTTAGTTTTTCTGTTTAATGTGAATAACAAGAATAACAAGGAAATGTAAAATTGCAAAGGGACTAAAACTCTTTTTGTAGTCAAACTCAAAAAAAAAAGGTTTTTAATTTTAATTTTGACTTTCACTTTATATCACTGAGAAAAATATACTACTTTACTTTTCATAAAAGGGTCAACACTTGCCTGTTTTTATAATAGTAATATTCCCTTTCTTCTTAACTCGAAGATGTTCATTAGTGAAACAACCATTTTTTCAAGAATAACGACACCTAACCTAACAAGTCTGTTTCAATAATAAATTCCGTTGTATCTGCTGTGCTTTTAGTAAATAGTTTATACTCATTTATTTAGGCTTTTATTATCTCTTCAAACCTAGCTACTTATTGAATTACATTATCTCTGAACTACCTCTGTGAGAAGTAAATCGTTATCATTCAGTAGTTTCAACAAAACGTTTTAAAGCAAACATTTTCTTTTTAATTCAATTGTCAAAAAAGTTCATTTTTTTTATTTCAATAAAATTCAATACATAGACACAATTCGTGTTATCTTGGATTACATTTGTTGATTTTGTAATGGAAACAAAGCTTTTTGATGATAAAAATTAAGTATTCCTTTTTTTATCTATTTTCTTTATTCTCAGTTTTTGATTATTTTTGGGTTTATATTTCGGGAAAAAAAATTGATAATTTTTTGGGAATGGAACTCGATTTTATGGTTATAAACCATTAATTAAAAAAAACGAGGAAGTGACGACGAGTATCTTCTAAACTTTCTTGACAATATATGTCAGTTAGGTGATCAGAATAATAAATGTGTCAACGGATTGATTACCCAATTTGGCTAAGCTTTAGGATATTGGCAACTCGAATGAATTTGAATCATGCATCTCACCATATAAGCTAAACGATAAAAAGTGGCAGTGAGGAAGGATCTGTACGTTTAAAATGTTATTGGAATCACCGCATTTATCTCAAGTTTCTTATCCGTCTACTTACCGTCATTTATTCCATTTTTTGAAGTTGAATTCAAGACTTCACCAAATTAGCGATTTCCTTATCCCACTACAAAGAAACAATGTTACTGGACGTGGAAACTTAGTCATCATTGTTTTCATTTTTTGTTTCAAGTACACCTCAGAACGTGCTCGACACGTGTTTAACATATTAAACATCCTGCAGAATATTTGTGTATGTACACATAGTAACACAACGACTATAAATCTGTTTAAGTCTTTTATGTTCTTGGAAATGGCTGTTATTTATAAAATTAAAAAAAAGGAAGCGCCGAAAATTGCTAACAGATTAACCGCCGAAAAGTATAATTTTGTAAACCTTTTTTTTTATTTTGTTAAATTCAGGTTTAAACTATTTTTCATGCTTGATAAAATGTAATTATGTGTGTTTATTTTCAACCAAAAAAACAGCAGAAGGCTTAATTTTTTGGATCAATCTGACCGTTAAATTGCTATTTACAAAAAAAGATCTTGATGTTTCTCTGCCCAATTAGCTAATAATTCTGACTTTCATTTTTGTTTCTCACTAATAATTATATCAATATAAGAGTAAGCTTAGTCAGACTGCAGCAACTTTTTGATGCTTGGTAAATTGGTTTTACAGATCTCGTTCTTTTCATTACACATCAACAGGTGGTATTATTTTACCTTTTTTTTTGCTTTTGACTTGCATGCAGTGTAGCGTTTCGCATATAAAAGCCGTCTCTGTAATGATAATAATTACTGTTAAGTCTACTGAAGGTCGGATTGAAGAAAATGAAACAGTCTTATAGAAAAATGATGAGTCGTGCGCAAATTGTGGCTTCTGCATAGGTCTGAACAAATAGTTTTTACTTAAAAAAGGGAGAAAAAACACTAGTATGAATAAAATGATAAGGTTTTGTCTGGGCTTTCATTAAGCCTAAGTTTATTCTGTTTTTATCGGTTTTTGTGAGGTTGTTGAACTACTATTGATTCGTCTTTATGATAATTCACTTCAATTTTCAAGTACCTGTTTTTAATATCCTAATCTTGATTTCTTTATTTTAATTATATCAATCAGATTTACAATTATGCATTTTCTAAACTGAAAAACTTTGAATCCATTTTGATGATGAATTTATAAGTTTTTATAATTCATGTTTTTTTTTTTAATTATCTTGTATACGATTAGGTATATGCATAAAACGATTTTTCCCACATTAACACCTGGGTAGCAATAAATAAATGCAAAGAACTACTGGATTTACAATGGAAGTATGTATTCTTTAACTTTGGTTCATATTCAGAGTTTGAACATTTTCACTCTCAGTTTGTTTCTTCTTTAGTTTTAGCTATATGCAGACAAATAACGGTATTGATATTTGAAGAGAGCAGAAAGGAAGTTATTACCTAAATAACAGCGTTTCGAATTGTTCACTAACAATTCCATTATGTATTAATCACGATTATAACGTTCAACCAAATGGTTTTTATTAATTGTTTACTTTCATGAAACTGCAGGTTGCTTTACTATGGATCGCTCCATGGGAAAATGACTAATGTAATACAGTTTCAGACATATTAAAAACAGCATTTGGGTATTAAATGTTTGGCACGCCTTTAAAAAAAAAACTTCATACCTACGATTTCACATTTCAGTTTCATGTAATTATTAATTTATATGAAGATCTGTGTGTAATATTGTAAAAAAAGTAGTTCTCAATCATAATCTTTTTTCAAGGTGAGAAGTTACTAATGCCATAGGCAAACATAAATAGTACGTTTTCTCGTGTCTTGCCAGCTTTCACCCAACTAAAATAAATCAGACCTATGGCAAAATTAATACAAGTTTTTATTTTTAAAAAGATACTCTGTACATAATTTTTTTCAATCATGGGCGTCGATTGGTATGCAGTTTTCCTCAAGTCTTAGCGGCATATGGTGTTTTTAAGGTTATAACATCCTACACGTGCTAAATGACCGACTTGAAACCGAAAGCGAAACGCAAACGACGATTTCCCGTCAAATCGCCCACGATTTGTTTTTTCATAGTGGTCTTATTGATCAGGTGTATAAAGACTAGAATTGGTTTTGATTGACGCCAACGCCTCAACTTCTTTTCATCGCACTGTTGGTTACGTCAAATTGTCTTTTAAATCTATGATGTAATAATGTTTGACTCAATTAGGATAATCGGTTACGAGTATAAGTGTGTGAACTTTTGCTCATTTTATTTATTTATTCATTTATTTATTTTTTTTAATAGTTAGTGGGGTTTTCAAACTTGAGCTTGATTCAGGGTATCGGTTGAACTATGATATTTGTAGAGGATTAATTTTTTGGTTGGAGGTTTGTTTGGTTAAACGCCTACCCTCATGCTTTTATTGAAGTTGCTTATATGTATTCGTAGGATGTGGATTAAGCAAATGAATAATTTCAGGTTGAAAATTTATTGGCTTTTGCATAAAGTCTTCCAGAAAAATATTGCGTTTGGTTTTTAAAACATTTACGGGATTTATTTGAAAGTGTGATGACCGAAATTTTCAGTGTTTATTTCAACATTTCTGTCTTATATGGTAGATTGAGTAATGTTATTTAGAGAAGCAATGTAAGAGAAAATGCGCTTTTCACTTACAAATTTGAGAAGATTTAGTATTAAAAAATAGTTCTTTTTTTTAAGTTTCAGTGGAACTGTGAATACAAGAAGTTTGCCTTTGCAGATGGCATATTATTACGGTGACATAATCTTCTTTCAAATTTCTATGTAAAACACCTCAAATAAATATACAAGTTTTCGTATTTTTATAATAAATGTTGTTGCACTGAGATTAATTGCTTACCAACTCCGATGTAGTTAATTATTATTCTTTCATGCGATTAAATTTGAACGACGCTTAGTTTTTTATTTGTAAGTAGCTCAATAAGTTTTAAACTAAGTGGTTTTGACTATTTAAAATAATTAAAAAAAAATACAGAATGTAATGGAAGTTTTTTTCTCTTATAACATTGTTGCAAAATCCCATTAATTTATGACTTTTTCTACTCTTTATTTTGACGAGGCGTTTTATAGTAAAAGTGAGTGTAAAGCTTAAAACAAAACAATTTTTTTGATGGGAAATATATTGCTTTTGTGTCAAAAAACAAATTGAAACTTTCCGCGCAAAAATTATCTTCATTTTACGATTTAACAAGTTTGTGATCGAACGATCGCATAAGTTAACAAATTAGTTTTTGTGCAGTGATCCTCGTTTGATCCTAATTTGAAAATGGTTAATTTCCAAATACATTGAACAATCTTTTAGAAGACGTGCTCTTGGCTACGCGACGTAGTATGAATTTTTACACGATGGAGCTCCACCGCACTCTATAAGAGACATAAAGTCGATAAGTTGTTTTGGTTCTTTGCTATGGCCTGCTGGGTCTTCAAACTCAGATCCGTGTGGTCTCTTTTTATGGGGTTACATTAAAAAAATTAGTGTACGCGAATCCGTTGAACACAGTTAAAGAATTGACTAACCGTGTAATGGAAGTGGCCGAAACTATTACAGGAAATCCAGCGATGCTAGCTCAAACCCAGGGTTCTTTACCAAGAAGGGTGTAGATCTGCATCGAAAATAATAGTGAATATTTCGAACAATTATTAAATATTAGGCCAGAAATCTTATAACTAACCTACCGCAATGTGTTTACCATCAGAAAGTTATTGCGTCCAGTTTTTGCTTGAAAGTGAGTTTATTGATAGAATTAAACACACCAAACATAGGCGGGTAAGGGATTTTGGAGTCAAATTACATTCAGTTTCAACTCTGAATGGGTTGAATTTCGGAAAAAGTTTCAAATAAAAAAGTTGCAAATTGCTTATTTTGCTAAGTTCTACTAGTGGTTAATATTTTTACGTGGACTCCATAACACCTGTATACAACTCACTTTAGTTTAGTTGATGAAAAATAAAAAAAAAATCTTTTGGAATTAGTACGAGTACGTTATTTAATTGTTCACAAAGCAAACTAATATGTGCGGTTTTGAAAGTATTCATTTAATGTTAATGGTAATTTAAAATTGATATTCCTGAAAACTGCAAAAACTCTTTTAATTTTTGAAAAAATCTTCAAATGGAAACTTTAATTCCGGAACCTTGAGAACTCTTTGTAATAATAATTATAATTAAGAAGATAGAATGATGGATCTCACAATTTGCTTTTGTGTCTGCTAGTCAAGTTCTGTTTTCTCAGTTATACCTACCAAAGTCGTTATAATTGTCTAAAATTTGTTTGAAAAGCGTTAAAAATGGCATGGAAGCTATTGTAATTGAAATGGGTTGTTTGTAATATTTGTTCTTAAATCTGCAGGAAAAAGCGTAAGAACTTCTTAATTCTCGATATAATTTATTAAGTTCTGAAAGGCTTATTTCAAGACAACTAAAAAAATTAATTTTAAGAAGTTTAGAATTTTTGTATGACCTTTTGAAATTTTCTTCAACATGTTTAGCTTTTACTATAAGTATTTGCATAATTATCCACTTTGCGACAGCCAATATTTTATTAAATTACTATAATTAACAATTTTCTGCTTGTGCTTTTACTTATTTTTCAATTTTTGCATTGTGTGTGAGCAAATATGTGCTCTATGACTTGTCCTGCTTGGCGTGCTAAAATTATTGCGTCGTTTTGGATCAGATTTATAAATCAACGTTATCATCCAGCAGCTTGTTAACGTTTTGTTAGAATAAACATTACAATTGTTTTTTCAATATTTGTAATTTTTTGACGAAGAAAATGACAATATTTCTTTTGGATTTGCAAATGCAAGTAAATCCTGAGCATGGCTTCTTGCTGAGTAAATGGTTTTATATTTCACTATTGAGTTCTTATGTTAGACTCGTTAGACGAATAGCTTCAGTAGTGGTTTATGTTTCTTCTTATTTCTTTCGTTTCGAGTTGCATGCCAAGAATCCGTCTGAGGTGTTACGTAAAGTAATGTAGTTCAAAATTAGAACTGGCATCGTGACTCTTGAACTGTCAGCGGTCATTGGGTGGATACTTAATATTTTTAGAGGGTGAATTTAATAATAATATCCGGATATTTTATATGGATTTATGGAAGTAATCAATCATTTTAGATTTTGTGTTGATTGATTTAATGGTGGTTATGAAAGTAGTGACTCGTGTATGATAGAATTTGTTATGAAATATTGGTAAATGGGGAGGTTTCATTGTGGTTTTCTTCCATTTGACATTCAAGTTGTTTTCATGTTGGATAATTTTTTAACTTAAAGAAATGTTTCTATACGTTTCAATTCTCACATTTTTCTACAGTTTTTCCAGTTGTTTAAATAATAAGGGGGGGGGGGATGTTGAGAATTATTTACCAGTCAAGAACGATTAGAGTATCAAATTCTAGCTCCCGATTTGAGTATGACATTTTTGGGTCGTTTTCATTCAATTATGTTTGATTACTTTTTCTCAAACATGTGAACAAAAAAATTTATTGCTTTTATACTCTACAAATGTACTGATTTACTTTCTGTATTCAATAACAACATATTTATTTTGGTGAAATTAAGTCTTTAGAAACTATTAATACTTTCTTCAGAAAGAATAGGAAAGACATTAATGTTATAAATTTATTTGCATAAAAAACATTTGTTTTGTTTGGAGTAGTATTAGCAAATGCATATATTTAAAATAATTGTCTTGCTAATAAAAATTAGTCATACGATACATCATTCAGTTAGGTGACATTTCCTTCAATCTATATAGATTACGAAAACTGGATCATATTACTATACTTCAACATCTAGTGAAGGACCAGAAATAAAAATGAAATTTACTGCAAAAATAAAAGCAATTTTTTTATAATAATCTTTATACGTCAGTCAATAAACATGGAAGATAACCACATTAACCAAATGTTACTCCAAAGAAAGAAAATATCAAATTTGAATTAATACAACTCAAATGCAAGAAACATCAAACAATAGTTTTTTAACTGCAGACAAAAAAATCATTGACTTTCTATATCCTCCAGCTGAACACGCTTCCATTTTCTTTGAAATCCTCTCCACCAGAGCTTGGATATTTTGATATTTTGATAGATTGATTTTGCTGGTTATTCTGTATATTTAGTATTTTCTGCCTTCTCAACATATCGAACGTTGCGTGACAGATGAAAGTCTGCTCTCTATGAAACAATAACACGATGATCGATTGTTATTAGAAATATAAAATAGGAACTCATCAATAGAATCGAGCTTCATTGCTTTCCATCTCATTCCAACTGATTTAAACAAAAAGTTGGACCATTATGCCTGTAAGATTTGGGTCAACAAAAATCTCTTTTTCTGTGTTGCGTTTTCAGTATAAAGCTGCTGCGACACAGAAACAGCAATTTGCAGTATCGAAACGATGATAGGTTGCAAAGAAAAAACTTGTTTCATTACTCAGTTCTGGCACTCGGCACTGCCCGTTTTGAAAACTCGTGTTTTTCTATTGTACTATTTGAATGTGTTCAGGGCTAGAAAAATTTTGATGTTTTTTTTTTAATATTTTATATTTTCAACAAAAAATTTCTGGCTTAAAAAAGTTATAGTAATTTTAACATCGAAACGCTGCCAATAAAATACTATTCAAAAATTTTCGACTCCACTTTACCCTGTGAAAATTTATTGTAATATTGTGATTTTGAGTAATAATATTTTGTGCCAGTTTCATCTTTTTAACATTTTGGCTTTTTCTTCTGATAAAATTTTGGTGTGCACTTACAGTTACAGACAGCTGATTGAATCACAGATTTCGACTAATTATTCACTGCATAAAAGTGATTTATAAGGGTTTGATTAATCAATATTAGTGGTAGAATCTAAAAGTTGAGTTATGGGTAAAAAACTATGCTTGCCAAATTAGAAATATTGGCCGAACAAAGTTCCTATCATTTTTGCATTTTCCTATTCCTTCACAAAAGATATCTTACAACAGTGAAATGAAGAAGAAAACAAATTTCATTTTAAAGGTGCATGTGATTTATTATATGATTTCTCATATGATTTCTCACATAATAAATAAAAAGTGGTGAATTTTTGTGTTTGATAGATACGAATTACATTATTCTTGGAATATTATGATTTTTCAGACTGTCATAATGAATATCCTAAGATAAATTACGTAGTCTAGAGACACTTTTTTTATGTTGTTATTATGTTATTTCGTTGACTTTTGTATTTTTTACACACACACATAAGTTCATCCTAGTGCATTGAATTAAAAAGAAATGTAAAAATTTAAAGGTTTTTTTGTTTATTTTTTCGAATAATCAATAAATTTCTAAAGTGCTGCGATAATTGAATAAAAATTTTTCAAATTTATAAGTAATTAAACACTTTCAAAGATAATAAATAATCTAAACAATGAGAGTCAATTTTAAAATTGCTTATTCTCTACGTGCAAAAAAATTCCAAAGCAATTTCCGTGTCATTTTCTACTTGGTTATCTCACAAAACGAGCAAACAATCTCTAATAGAATCTAAAACCTTCAAGTGTATTATAGTACTCTAAGCTTGTTTTTCAATGAAATATTAAATTATCTGATTATTATAATTTCTTTAATTCTTTAATAATCCTCAAAAATGATTGCTGTCTACACCTATGTTTGGAACGTTTCCGCGTTGTTCGCATCACCACATTCCAAGATGTTCTCTCTCTTAGTTGCAGAATCATATAAGACAAGGAATGAAATTTATTGAAGACAACTAGTTTTTTTTTTGTTTCTAGCGTAGACTTCAACAAGACTAACATGCCAATAATAGCATGTTCCTTTAATCTATTAAATTATACTGCAAACTTAGATTATTGTTGCAGTCATCAGGATAACATATTGTATGTTTTCACAGCAATTAAGTTTTTGTACTTCAATGCCATCAATTATCTTTTTATCAAATAAAATGCAGCATCATACTTACCCACTGGGTCTCGCGGAGAATATAAGACTGAAAGATTTGTTATAATATCGTCGTAAATATTTGCGTCGATTAAAGTTGGAATGCGTTTAAATTAATATGGCTTCGCAGGAAGTACTAGGCCTGTTCTGCATAAATTTTCATTTTAAAAATATTGATGATATAAATGGTAGTTGTATGAAATTTTCACTGAGATAGGTATTCGGTAACTACAGAAATTTAATTTTTTCTTCGTTCAAAGAATTTAGTGGAAATCCTGTTTTCATCTTGTGTTATTTAACAAGTTTAATGAAGTTCGACTGAAACATGTGCTTGTTTTCTACAAAATCCATTTAAATATTTTCACATGACGGTTGTCTGGTTGCTTTTTTTAGTTTGAAAATAAATTCACTTTCATAGTTGAAATGAAAAATTGTTTAATTTTAATGAGTTAAGTACACCCTGTGTCGTGGTAATGATGCGTTTTGGGTTAATTGATGACCATTGTAATAAAGGGAACATTTGTTTTATGACTGAACGTTTAGAAGTAAAACAATCATAATTAATTATAATTTTTTTTACATTTTTTAACAAATACATTCTCCGTCCTAGATTCTAAAATATTTATTTTATATTCAATAAATTATTGTAATTCACATTTAATAGATATTTATCGCAGTTTTGCTATATCAAGATTTTGAACTTGAGGGTGAATTTTTTCAAATTAAATTTGATCTTTTTAATTAGTCTCGATTCTCGTTTTTATTGATGTGTGTTTTTTACTAATAAAACTAGTTTCATTCTTGTCCCAAATTCATAGCGTGGAGTTTTTTAGGCGAACCTTAAAATATTTTTAGTTTAGATCAATACCGTAGTATATTCCATCCATTACCTTGCTAGTTTTCTCATTACCAGAGCGATTTTCCAAGCGATAATCTACTTAACGTGATACTTAGTTATAGCCCTAATGATGGGGGAAATTTTGTCTTTTTTAATCAATTATTCAAAGATCAGTGCACTTAGAGACTCTCTACTTGCATAGTTGCTGTTAATTAATTCGTCTTAATGACTGCTTTATTTTAAATTAATAATTAAATTTCACACTAAAATGATTATGATGCTTTTGTTTTAATTAGTCGATGTAATGCTGAGAAATGATTTATATATATATTTTTTTTATTTTAAATTAACTACATATTTTTGGATTTTGTGGAATCGAAAAGAGTTGTTTAAAATCTGAATTATCTTAAGATGATGATGTGAATTACTTTGTCCAAAACCTTTTAGCTTTAAAAATTGTTTTTTTTATTTACTTTTTTTTTTAAATTTAAATACATTATTTATCTTGTTAAGTTGTATGCAACCAGTAATTCAGCTGAGACTCTTATCAACTCAGACTTATCGTTTATTCAATTTTGCAGGCTAAGCAACGGGCGTCTATGAAATGGCTTCTTTCCAAAGCTTTTAACAACAAAGTTCCGGAGAATTTAAAAGAACCTTTCTATAGGGATCATGAGGTAATACTTCTATTTATATTGACTGTTTCACTTAGTATTAATTTTTTTTTTTCCATAAAGAACCAAGAACATCTCAAGCCTCAAATAGTAAGAGCACTAGCTAACGCTGAAATTTACTGTATGGCGTTAGGTAACATCTACTCCGATCCAAACTATCATAATTTGAATCATTGGGCAATCCTACAGACGCTAGCTAGAAAAGGGGTTTATGTAACTGAACCGTCGGATGCTCAATTAACAGAAACAACTTTGATACAAACTAATCCTTTACGGATGGTAAGTTTTAAATGGTGTGTTTGTTATGTTGACGTCTGAAGATTTTCCAGTAATCCATGGTTTGAAATATTTACGTAAATGTAACGTATAAGGGATTTATAGTACTTAAATGTAAATAAATAATATCAATGAGAAAGTTCAGTAATATAGGCATTTATGGAATAGAACTCAGAAATGTGTTTATATGCTTATAATTTGAGTTGAAAATTGCGGTTTTTGATTATTTATTAAAGAAATATATCGTGTGTTCATAAAAAAAAAATCACAGCAAGCCATGAAATTTTAACGTATGTCATACAGGAATATTGTTCGAAGACGATATGCTTTGAGTGCTGAGCATCAAGGAAGACATTTTCAACAGTTTTTGTAGACAAACGAATATTTTCACGAAAATGTGTTATTTTTTCAATTGTCGAAAAGTGAGGTTATAAGATCTTTTATTTTGACAAGTATGTAAAAGATAATCACAGACATACAAAACAATTGTTGTTAGTTTCTAAGCCTTCTAGAGTTTTTTTTTTAATGAACAGACGATACAATGTCACATTGGACTGTCGAAGTGATTTACTGCTTTATGAATAATCGTGGAGTTCTTAAAATATTTTAAATTTTTTGAATTAGAATTTAATTAGAAAATTTTTCTGGTATGACATTTTGGTATGTTAGATAACGGTTTTCTGTAAATAAAAAAATAAGTAATCATAAAGCTTAGTAAAGGAAACTTTATACAAAAATGTTTATTTTAAAATCTTAACAATTAAATAGAAAAATTTTTCGTTTTTGACAAATTTGATTTTTTTATGGACACCTTATACAGAGTGTCCCATCGTATGTGCATAGTCGATCTTTTGGCTTTATGGTAGCATTTAGAAGAACGAAAATTTTCATAAAACATTTACTCAAGAAGTGCTATAAGAATGTGGAAGCAAAAAACCCAAATGTCGATTTGTTTAACCATAAAATAGCAAAATATTCTTTTTCTAAATTTTTTTTCTTTCATAGCTCAAAATGCTACTTATGTATCAGCAAGTGATGTTCTAGAAATAAATTTACTCAAAATTTACAAATTTATCGCAACCGATTCTCAGGATTACTAACATTCTGTACTAGAAACAACTATTGTTTTTTTCAATTTTCAATTAAAGAGTTTTGAGACGGTAATTGATTTTGATCAAATCTACTTATAAAACAGTGTTTCCCAAAATTAAACAAACACCTTGTACAAAATCACTTTACTTTTCCAGTTGAGTTCACATTATTTGCATTTAAATCATAGCAAAAAACTTTTCTAAAACGAACAGCCGTTCAGACCAAATTCACTGATTTTCCTGTATCTCTGTCATTTTGTGATTTTTCAAATTAAATTATAGAAAATTAAAGTCTACTCTATGAACATAAAATAAAAAATAAAATCGTTTAAATAAAAGAAGATGGAATTATTGAAAAAACCTGAGTGAATTCGCATCGACTGAGTAAGTCAATTTGCAGGATTTTGAATTTTCATTTGGACCTATCATCTTTTTCACTGCTTTTTTGAGTAGTCCAAATAAATGTTTCGAAGTACCTCATAAGATGCTAAATTTCGATAAATCTGTTCTGTAAGACAGATGTGGAAACTATTAATTTTATCAATGTTCCTCTTGTTTACTGAGTAAATTACTCAGATAACCATTTTTTTGCTAAAATTTTCCAGCAATCGGTTAAGCGTAATAAGACAATAATTATTCTAGGGAGTCTTCTCTATTTTTTTGTTAAGCCGAAAAGAGTTTTGAGCTTCACCTTAAGTCATTTTTTGGAATTTTCAGTTAACAATGCCGTTAGTGTTGTATCTCACTTCTTTGGTTGTTAGAATGCTGTTCAGTGAGGCTTAAGGTCGATTCTGTGTTGTGGCTTTCTGATATTGTCTTTAGAGTTGAATTAAAAGGATTTCTGTTTGGAGATGTGCTGCCAAATAGTAAATCCTTAGTTAATTACTGCTCGAGTATCTCGAAAATATCAGCTCTATTTATTTACCCTATTTATTTTCATTAAATACTCGTCTAGTGAAGAGTGCAAGAAACGACAAAAGATTCAAATGCAGTAATTTATATTATTCACTCTATTGTTTTATAATTTATCGAAATTGGATATTAAGCAGATGGTATGTATTCAAATGAACAGTATGACCGCGTTCAAGTGTTAAGAGCGACTTAACTAATCGACCATGAATGATATTCACGATAAACGAAAGTTGGCAACGACTCAGTTATGTCATAATTTGTCATTGTTTGAATAAAATTGATGATTCATTTTCATATCTATAACAAGGTTAATTTTAAATAATTTTTAATTGTGGAATTATAATTTTAGAGCGCTCATATGGCTGTCATCGAATCTATTATGACGTTATATGCAAGAGAAGTAGTCACATCAGACAGAGTTTTAGCAGCCGTTCAGCGTTTCAATCATGGAAGACAACCAGCGCCACCTGTTCCTGAAAACCATGAAAAAGGTCTTTTTATGTGGTTGTCTCATGCAAGTGATGCACTTAAAAAAAGGATAGAGCAAGAAACAGACAATGGAGTTAGCAATGGTGGAGGATCGGTAATTTTTCTTTCTTGTTCACATTGTATAATACTAAATTTTAATGTTTAGGGTGATAGATTAAAACCACCTGATATTCCTTCCGTCAGTGAATTGAAAGATCTTGTAGATGGCGTTGCATTAGCAGCTCTTATATCTTTTTATTGTCCTGATGAACTGCCATGGACCGATTTGAAAATTTCTTATGTTCCCAGCGTTCAAGATAGCTTGCACAATCTCACATTAGTACAAGATTTTTGTAACAGATGTCTACCAGTATCAATCTTTCATATACAACCAGAAGATGTTACTTATATGCGAGAGTAAATATTTAATTTCTATTTTATATGTTATGAATTGATTTATTTGGTTGCAGTTCGATGAAGCAAAATTTGATTGTTTTTCTCGCTGATCTCTTCAACGTGATAGAAATCCATCCTGCTAAGTGTGTCAGATATCCAGGAATGGATAAATTCACTGGTCAGTTGTAGTAATAGTTGATATAATACTTTTGCTTGTTTTATTTTGATAATTTGAAGAATCATACTTGAGTGACCTGATTTATGTCTAAAGTTGTTATTGATTTTTTTGATTTGCATAACTATGTTTGTATATAGCAAAATTGATTTTCTATTTGTATCTGTGTTGGACATTTAGTCTTTACTTTTTAGTTTAATAGTGTGCTTCTTTTCTTTTTTGTTCGCTTGGTGAATGGCGAATCTAATGGTGATGGTCATATTTTGGTAAGGTAGAAAATAGCTTGAACATTTTTAGTTTTTATCTAGGATAAGCATAAACGGAAGTAACAGTGATTGCACGTTTTTTGTTTTTTGTGTTAGTTTTATTAGAAATGGTTGTAGTATAACATTATTTAACAAGTTTCCTTGTATGCTACTTATGCGCTCTCAGAGGGTTTTCCTCCACGCAATGAGCACGGAGTGGCGCATAAGCGAAACCTACTGCAGACGGTGATGACACCTATCCCAGATCTGCGCAGCGGTCTCGATGATCCCGCTGCAGCGACAGCCTTTCAAGGTAACGACACTATGTAATAGAGTCATTGTTTCTCATTTTTTATATCATGTGGTGAATTCTATTATCGTTAATTAGATGGTTGTAGTTTTGGTATTGGTACAATATTTTGTCAGGCTTTATTTATTTAATTGCGCTTGCATGGAAATAATAGCCCAACTTTTGGTGTATGGACAAGTTACAGTTCAGAGTTTTAGGTGAAAATGAATGAAATTTATTTAATCTGGACTATAATTTAGTAACACACTGTAACTTTTTTCTATCTATAACCTCCCTAAGTTTCAAATCTCACTAATTTAAAAATATTTATTATATTACGTCTTTAGAGTTATAGTCTTCTACAGATTTGTAAATATAAATTTTGTGCTTTTTTATATTTTATTGCAAGCTTTATATTTTATGTTTGTTGGCGTAAGTATGCTGTTACAGATTCAAATTTTGTGATTATTGTCATTAGATAATTTTTATTTTGTTGAAAATTTTATTTATTGTTCACTCTTTAGTACCAAGATCGACACCAACCCATGTGCCACTACGCAAAACCAACTCCCTTCAACAGAGTGTTTCGGAATTTAGTGAAGATAGTTTGAGACGTGGCTCTGAAGAGTCATTTGTTGTTCATCGTGGTAAAAACATTCCCACATTAAGATCAGTAGTGCAAGATGAGCCACTTATTCCTGGTCGTCTTAAAGTCAACAAAGAAAAGCAAAACAACGACAGTAAAGCAGATGAACGAGGTGAAGTGGCTGCTGGAAAACCAAGTAATTGGGAGGAAAATCGTAAAAGTTCTTTTGCTGGAAGAAGATCTCGAAGGAATTCGATGAGTGATGACTCACAACTGACTATTGAGAATTTTGGAGGTAGTCAAGATAATTTAAATTTTATTGGAAGAAATCCCGACAAAGAGGTTAGTATGAAAATGTCTTGTTGACTGTTATTTATTGGCCAACCGTAGTTGGGTGTTCATGTGGGTAGAAAAATATCTGCTCCTCTATTTCCCACTGAGAATCCTGCCGTGAGATCTTCGGTTCAAGACGCAAGGGGTTCTTTCCAATTAGGTTATGATAATGGCTGTGAAAAAATTGACGATGAAACTGAAAAGTTTAAATTGAAGAGACAATTGAGTAGTGATGATATTTCATTAAGAAATATGTTAATAAATAAAGAAGAACTGATTAAAGATGTTGAATCGGAACTTTCAAATAGGATGAGTTTTGCCGAATTGAATAAGCAAAAAATAATGAGTGGAGATCATAGGGGTATACAATTGGTATATATGCAACATGATAAAGAAGAATATAAAAAACAACCAAATACTAATGGGAATCCGGAAAAGAAAACTTCTTTTGCTGCTTTACCTACTACGACTTGGCAGCAGCAAAGTAGTAATAATCAACAAGCTGGTGAATCCAACGGCAGCTCTGATTCTGGTCATGCGGCTATTAATGCAGCACAATTAAATGATGTAAGGCTGAAATTAGAAGAAAAAAGAAGAATGATTGAAAGCGAGAAAAGAAAGATGGAGTTAGCTATGAGTAAACAAAGGCAGAAAGTTGGAAAAGCAGCATTTCTACAAGCTGTTGCAAGGGTGAGTTTTTTATTTCCATATCTAAGTTTGTAAGAGTGTGTGTCGTCCTATTGCATCTTCATCTATCATCACATCTGATCGCTTTCAGTGTCATTTTTTTTCGCATCTCTTCTACCAAGTCTTTTAACATAACGGATGTGTCTTTTAGCTAACTGAAATGGTAAGAGGTCGTTGATAATTTCAAATTATTCTAGATTTGAATGCTTTCAATTGACAAAAAAAAATATTTTGACAAGTTGTTTCTTTGTGCTTTATGTTTGAGTCAATCGATGTTGTTATGCATGTTGTTTCTTCTTCTAAATATTGCTGTTGTCACATGCATGAGTTTATTTACCAGCAGATTTGAAACGGAAACCGGACCTTCAAAATTGACAGTTTGCAAATCTGCAAGTAAAAAATCTCTAATGGAAAAAATACTAATCAGAGTTACATTTTATTGTTAGCTTAGCAGAAAATAAGAGTTTTCGGTCACGTTACATTAGTTGACTAACTTAGACATAGTTATAGATATGAATACCATTTTAGAATGTTTTGACGGTTGTTTCAGTTGAAACTCATTTAAAAAGAAGAAGAACTTGGGAATTTTTTTATTTCTGTTGTTTAGAATTTTTTAATTGTTTTTCCATCAAGTTCTGTTAAATGCTAGATGGTTTGAATTACTGTTCGACTCAAAATTATTATTTTTGTCTAAATAACTAATAATTCCCAGTTTGCTGAACCACCATAAAGAACAAATGATCTTATTTCTGATAATAATATTTCAGAATTTTCTTACAGTTTATAGTGAAAAGTATGAACTTTGTATTTCTGTGGTTTTTATAACACAAGAGAAATAGCAAACTCAGATTTTGCTATATTTTCACTTTGTTAACAGCACAAACTGTCAATCAAAATATGAAAATAGATTAGAAAACACAGTTTTTCACTCTTTTTTAACAATAATTCCTATCGGGATTTTTGTTGATGGTGGAGGTTTCATTTCTGACTAACTTTCAGGGAAGAGGTAATTTGCTAAAAACACCGACTGATGCTGAGTCTAATTCAAACTCAGCAACGGGCTCTGAATCTCAAAGCCCTTCCTCAGAAACTGCTCCTACAAAACCCCAAAGGCCGTTTACGTTACAGGTATTTTTTTATTTTTATTTAATTTTTTTTTATACGCGTGCCCTAGTATTGCATGTTTATTTTAAATTATAAATTTTGAATTTCTTTCATAATTATTTTTGATAAATAAAAATTTTGCTTGTAGGAAATCAATGACGATACAATTAGTGCTGAAAGAAAATGGTTGGATGAAAGTCAACCTTTTATTGAAACACGAAGAACTCCTGATTTGGAAAATATGGATATAGAACAGTATCAACAGTCTATAGCTCAGTGAGTTATTTTTGATTATTGTAAATTCATATAAAATTGATATTGCTTTATTAGAATGAATTCTAGTCTAAATGATATCCAAACTGATATTCAAAGGTTGGCCTCTCAACAAAGTCAAATCCAAGCTGCTCAACAACAGAGTATTATTGCCCAACAACAAAAGCAAATACAACAATTACAACAACAGCAGCAACAATATCAAAGTATGCAACAACAGCAACAACAATACGCTGCACCACAACAAATCTATAGTCCGCATGTTTATCAACAGCAGCAGCATCAACCAAGTAAACAATTTAATCTTTTTTTTGTTTATGTTTGCTTAATTTGTTTGTTCATATTTAGTTTATTCTCCTGGTTTACAAACGTCCGCAAGTGCTCCGCACATACCTCAGTCGTTGTATCAGCAATCTCGTGTGCTAGAGCAGCCACAATTTTTCTTGCACGATCAAACAACTCCCATGACACCGCCAGTAGTCACGCAAAGAAGAACGTGGGCTCAGCAACCTGCACCACCACCGCCTGTTAGTCAAGATATCTATCAACCGGAATTGAGAACTTGGAATAAAATGGGAGGAACTGGAGGCGGTTTTGTCTTGCATGATACTCCTATTGAACGGTAAGCTTTTTGCAATTTTAACTTGAAATGAAATTTGACTCAATATTTAAACAATCGATAACTGACTGAGCACATTATTGTTTCAGATACGACAATAGTAAATACCAGCCTGAATATAGATATATTGATAGCAAATACCAAAACGGAAGCGATGATCATAGTTTACATCATTCTAGTAGTTTTACATTAAGTCAACAACACCATCAAAATCAGCAACCAGTTTTTGGTACTTCACATAGTACACCCTCGGCTTCTCCTCAACATCGAAACATTCATCGTCAAATATCTCAATTGATGGATGAAAGTAAACGAACACCTGTTAGTCTTCATCAAATGGATCGCGAAACGCCGTTGAGGAAAAGTAGTAGCATTACGCATGCTCCTATTCCTGCACCGTCCGTCGACGATATGGAACCTCAGAATATTTCATTCATTGGAAATTCAGAGGATCAACAACTTACTGAAGGCCTTAGTAGGTGAGTAAAAAATGTTGAAGCAGCCTATAATATTGTATATGATTATTGATAATAATAATCGATATTTATTAATATAGGTTGAATATTACATCAGGCAGTAGGACTTATCGAATTCCATCGCCTACAAGGCCTGTAATTACACGGAATTCTTTCCAACCTTCACCACCACCACCAGCTCAAGAACGAGAAGCTCCTATTGCTGAAATTAGTAGTTTGGATAATGATCCTACTAATCAAAAAGGTTTTTATATACAGTTTGATGACGATCCACCGAAAAGACCAAAACCACCTTTAAGAACAAAAAGAGGATCGCCTAAAAAAGAGAGGAGTTATGTTGAAACGACAGAAGAAAATGAACAAGAAATGAGAAATGAAAAGAAAAAACTACTTGAAAGGGAATTGGAGGAAGAGAAATTGAAGAAAGAGGAAGATGATAAAAGAAGACATATGTTAATTGAGCAAGAAAGGGAAAAATTAAAAGCAAAACGTGAAGCTAGTCAAGAGAGTCAAAAGGTAGCAGCCGCATCGGCTTTAATCATTGAAGCTGACGGCGGCAATCCAGACCCGGTAAGAAGATTTCTTGCTTTTCAATTTTATTGTCTAATTTTTAAGTCACTTTGTATACTTATGCTCTTTGGTTATTCAAGAGTTTTTTAAATATCTTTTTTTTTTTATATAAGAATAATTTGTATGAATTGTTAAAAAAAAGAAAAACTGTTTTTAGATTTTTAGCATTTTGTTTACTTTTGCATATTAAATTTTCAACTTTTTACGGTTAATTTCTGTTTATTCATTTGTTTGATATTTTGACAGGATGCTGCGGAAAGAATGAAAAAACGTATTCTAATGGCTTCTCTCCAACGCAAACAAGAACAAGAAGAAGCCAAAGCGCGAAAAGAACAAGAAGCTCAAGCACGTCGTGAGCGCGAAAAAGCAAAAGAAGAAGAGAAAGCCCGAAAGAAAGAAGAGCAAGCGGCAAGACGAGCTGCTATTTTGGAACAGTATAAACTGAAAAAAGCTATGGAAGAAGCGGAAAGAGAAGTAAGTTTTTTTTGTTAGAAATAACGATGTTTATGATGTGACACGTGATAAAAACAAAACGTAAACGACGTGAACGTTCTTTCAAGATTATTTTAAGACATCCCCGATTGATTTTTTTTTTATTTCTTGGTGTGCCTGTGCAGTGTTATTCTTTGCTATTTTAAGGATGTCAAGAGTTTTAAGCGTGACACGAAGTCATTCACACTGTGTTCGTTGAGTTGTTATTAGTAGAAGAATGTCATATATTTATTGGTCTTTGGTAGCTTGTGTTATTTTTTATTGCATGAAAGTAATTAATATGAGATTTTTTCTCAATGTAGGGTAAAGTTTTCGATAAGAGTGAGATTATGGGGACCTTAAAACCTACACCTAAAATGAGGCCGAAAGCTGCGTCGAAACCCAGACCAAAAACTATTCATATTGACAGTGGCACTGTTGAAATGGCCGAAGGGATGATACAGCCTAGTCGTGGAAAGAAAGGGTCGACTTCTAATCTTACAGGTATTTAGAGGATAATAATTGTCGCTGTTTGTACAACAATTCATGTTTGTGAATTTTTTATTATGATTTTTTTTAGTTTTTAATTTTAATTTTTTTTTTATTATTATTTAGCCAACTCCACGATGAAACGTGATTATTATCGTGGTTCACAAGACAGTTTGGCTGACCGAAGCATGAGCAGTGGCATGCTTTACAGAGGTGTGTTTTTTTTTATTTAAAAAAATGGGGTGGGTTTAATAGTTCAATAATTGGGATACTTTTTTTTCAATCTGAAAAGCTTTAAATTCATGCAAAGCACTTGTCTCTGCTTTTTGTTAATTTGTTGTGTTTTTATTTCATTCGTTATTTAAATGTTTTTCACTTTGTGTTATTATAAATTGTTTTAATCATATTCTGATACAAGTCTTCATGTCTGGTTAGAATTTTTTAATAATTCGGGGTGTCCTAGTGGGTAGATGAACTCGATTATTGATTTTAAACGTTCAATTATTGAAAAAAACAAAAATTATACAGTGATTTTTATAAAACACAGCATCTTTCATATCTAAATAAATGAAAAAAATAGTAAATTTTGATGATTTTATTGGATTTTTGTTCCGTATAGTTGGGGATCTAATTTTTCTAAATTTTACTGTACGGTGGCTTTTCGGGGGTCGGTTCTTGTGCTTTGGCTCACATGGTGTTGGTGCTTTTCAGATTCTCCTGATGACAGCAGGGGCGTTTCTCCTTGTCATAGCGCAAATCAGACTTTAGGCCGTCGAAGTTCTTATAAGACCAGCAGAGGTCAGTATTGTTTCACCTATTTTATATAAATTTTCCTTCTCCTCAGCCTTCCTCCTATGTATATCCATTACCAGTACTCTGTTGGCTTTGAGTACATGTTGAATCGTACTTGTTGTCTGAAGTATACGGTAGTCGGCACGCTGTTTTTTTTTCACACACTGTATTTGTTTATTGGTTTATTTTGGTACTGTTGTATGTAATGTAATTTTGTTTTGTTGTATTTGTTTTTATTTGTTTATTTTGATTGCATCCATTTCATTTAACGATCATATAAAAATCTTAAAGAAAAAGAATGTGGCGATTTTGATTGATTCGCCTTATATTTTTTTGTTAATTTTCCATTGTTCGTTTTATGGATTTGTTTTCTGTTTAAGTGAAATGGAAATTGTAGTGTATGTACGTTACGATGTTTTTGCAGACCCCTCACCTGCCCAGGTCCGTGGCAGACCTAAGTATTCCAATTATCAAAACTTTAAAGGGCGCAAGTCTAGCTCTCTGATGAATTTGTACGGTAAGACGCCTCTTCAGGTATCAAACACAAACGCTAGATGTCTTGAGCTATTGGTGGTCGTTGGGCATGGACTATTTTTTAATTTTCACATTCCTTTTAGACCAATGGAGATTCACATTTTTAATTCTGTTAGGCTTAGTTAATTGGTGATGGTTCATAAAGGTTCACCCTATTCCTTTACCACTAAGAAAAAATTTCACCCTTAATCCATAAATACATATAGTTATCCTGCCTGTTTTTATTGTTATATTTTTTTTTTTTTTGTATAAAAGGTGATGAAACGTGTTGTGCATACGTTTTGACTTATATTTTTTCAAGAATAATTAAAGTCGTATTTTGATGGTACAAATGAAGAAATTGTGTCATCTGTACCAGTGAAATACGAAACTGTATTATAATAGTGTTCATTATTGCCTGGAAGTGTTCTGTAATTGCATTTTTAATTTCGTTTTGTGAATATAGTTCGTTTGCTGTTGACGCCAAAATGTTTTTCTATTATTATCAAAATTCAACAAATATTTTTGCTTTGCACTATTTAAAGTTGAACAAAAAAAAAGTAAAATGCAAAGCAGATTATTTTTAATTTCACATAGATATAGTAGGAGGCGTCTTAAATTATTGAGTTGTAGAACATTATGTAGCGTTTATTCAAAAAGATTTTATATATTTTGCTTTTTTTATCAACAGGTTTTTTGGCTTATGAAATTATTGAAAATGTTAAATGATTGAAACTTATATTTTACTTTTCCAATAATTTTCTTTTGAATAAAAAACCCTAAAGCACAGCAGCATTGTCCGTCACGTCTATAACTTACAAGAATAACTTTCTTTTAACCAGTGTTAACCATAGAAAAAAAAAATAAAAAAAATAAATAAAAAAATTGGAAAACTGAACTAAAATGGTGCGGGAAAAATAAAACGAATCAATAGAAAAAACAGAATTTAATTGTTGAATTTTCACAGGTTCAAGTACGGATCAAGACAGTCTAGCTTATCGCTATGGCGACACTGATTCTGGTTTGGGCAGAGCAACACCTCCTCGTCGAGCTCCTTCTCCTGGAATGGGCAGTATGAGGCATTTGACATCACCCTCTGGACCTGGAAGTTTGCCGGGATTGATGACAAAAGGAAGGAGAATATTTGATGATGGGTCGAGTGATATCAGTTCAACACCCAGCAGTATGATGGATTATACTGGTAAGTTGTTTAAGCCAAATTTTTATAGAAAAAACAAAAAACTATGGGCTATAATTCACTAGAGAATAGCTTTTTTTAACTTCAATTTAACGTTAATGGCAACTCTGAAGTCATAGCGTGAAATTAAGCGAAGAAAGGGCTTTATGATAAGTTTTTGGATATGACATGTGTGATAAGTCCTCTTATTCACTTAGAAAAAAAAAAAAAATGAATAAACACACTTGTCCGATAAGTATCTAGCTATTTAACTCTAAAAACTTTTGTTAGTCTGTATAAAAAAAATATTTTGCAGGTCCACGATTATATAAACAACCTGCCACGAAGTCAAACCGAGGAATAATGTTGAATGCAGTAGAGTATTGCGTATTTCCGGGTGTGGTAAATCGTGAGGCCAAGAAACGTGTCCTTGAAGAAATCAACAGGTCTGAAAGCAAGCACTTTTTGATTTTGTTCAGAGACGCCGGTTGCCAGTTTCGAGCTCTCTATTCATATTGTCCGGATCGTGAGGAAGTAATTAAGTTGTACGGTACGGGACCCAAGCAGGTCAACGATAGGATGTTTGATAAATTTTTCAAGTGAGTATTCTTTTTAATTTAGTGTTTTTTTTAATGGGATTTTGTTTTTGCAGGTACAACTCAGGAGGCAAATGTTTTTCTCAAGTCCATACGAAACATCTGACAGTGACTATAGATGCTTTCACGATTCATAACTCGCTTTGGCAAGGTAAAAAAGTTAATTTACCTAATAAGAAAGACATGCCACTCGTCATTTAATTCTAGTTCGTTGTTAATTAGTCATCTAATACTTATTAATTTTTTTTATTATTTTTTTGTTAACGCTTTATTGAATGTTATTTTTTTAATACCGATTAGCTGCGATTCAGAAGTTTATGTTTATTTTTCTTATACGGAATTATATGTTAAAATGTCTGATCAGATGGTTCACCTTTTTACCAACAATTTGTATTATTTTTTCTTTATTCTGTTAAGTATTATGTGCCTTTTTTTTATATACAATATTTGATGTACGAGTATCGCCTTTGGTGTATTTTTTTTTATTTAATGTCGGCTTTTTCTGTGCCAATTTGTTGAAAACAATGTACTTTGACCGCTTTCATTTTCTTCTCTTTGAAAGTACATAAGTCCATCGAGCAACAATAAATTTCTTGATTAGTGTCATTCCAGTTGTATTTATAATTAAATGAATAGAATAGTAAAATCGCAGGGCTGTTTTGTGGTAGGCCAAAATCGATTTCCAAACTACTACAAAATTATTTTAATAGTTATAATCATCGGAAATCTATGTTGGCTTTCTACCGAATTTTTTAAATCACTAAGAAAAGTCTTTGCTTAAAAATATATTTGTAAATTGTTTGTTTGTATGGAAAACACTAGCCTTATAAAGCTGTTTTCTTTTTTATGAATCGTGTGTTATTGACTATCGATAAAATCGATCGCAAATTTAATATTTTTCTTATTGTGAATATAATTACTTTTCTTCGCCCAATCAACATTTGAAAGACTTTTGAAAGTGGAAATTTTTTTACCTAACGCCTAATGAATATCGCATTATATTATTTAATATGATGTTATAACACTAATGATTTTCTTTTCTGTACATATTCTGTTTTTATAATATAAAATATTTATTAATTTACACTTATACGAGTAAAACACTCAACTGTCAAGAATAAAAATGTAATAACCCATCTTGTGTTTTTATTCAATTTTATTAAATTTTTGGCAGCTGTTGTTAAGTTACTGCTTATTAGTGTGACTAGTGAATTAATTAAATTTCTAGTGTACAAAGAACTATTATGCAAGAACTTCATACAGTAAGTAAAAAAAACAATGAAATTGTGATCATATTTATTTTATAATTTAAATATTACTTAAAAAAGTAACGTCAGGTACAAAATGTAATTATTTTAAACACACAGCATTCATAATCATTCACAACTTCATCTTTCACACACTTAAAAATAAATATTTGATATAGTCGTTTGGTATTAAATATACAGTGCGACATAATATTACAAAATCGTCATACTTAATAAAAGTAGATCGTCTTAACTAAGATCTGAGAAACCAGACTAGAGAGTCGTAGCTTCTACAGTTCTATTATTTTAGTTATGCATAAAGGTAAAAATCAGAAAGTCTTACTAAATAAAGAATAAGGAACTCGTTGAATTAGTCATGGACTTGTCACAGGCCTTCACTCCTACTAAAAAACAATAATACATTTTAATACTATTGGACGTATGTTTTCGTTTAAGCGACACATTAAAAAAAAAATGACTAGAACCTTATGTATGGTTATGGAAATGCTACAGTAAACTGTAAATACATATTTGAAGGTAGTCGAGTAAATAACACAGCCTCACGTTACGACTTTGACCAAAGAACTTGAGCACTAATGTTAACTACGTCCTTATTATTCCATTTCCATAATTTTCGAAGAGACGGCACTGTGATCTCGTACGTCAAATTTATTATTTAACTAGTACTATTTCAAGATTAGACTTTGGATATGACGTAGCCGTTCGCTGGAGCAGGATTGTGTGCTAAATAATCTCCGTCTTCTTCATTCTGAATATCTTCAGTGTGATGTTGAATTGTAACGTACTTTCCAAAATTCAATAAACTCGAATTGGATTTTGAAGGTCCGAGAAGTGGCTCTCTTGGACAACAATTTTCAAGAGGTAGACCATTCTCAACTGAGTCTTTTCTTAAATTTTCGATTTTTGTATCGAATGAATGAGATGGAGCAATTCCAATTCCATTTGGTATTGTCGGTGATGCTTTAATTGTGGAAGTTGAACATTTACGGAACTGATCTGGAAGATTAATTTCTAACTGATTAGTATCTTCTAACTGAACTGAAGCTAAAGGTACATCGAGACATGGGACTATAAGACGAGGATTATTAGCTAGGAATTCAACAATTTCGGATGCTCTGGTACGCATTTTTGGATCTTGGTGCCAACAAGATTTCAACAATCCTCTCCTAAAACATAAAAGAAGTTGAATTACAGTTGGAATTTTATCAAAGTAAATATTTACAATTGCGTTTTTACTCCTTGCGGGATCGATAATGTATGTCCATTTTTGACATACTCTAAAACTTCAGTATTCGTCATTCCTTGGTAAGGAAAACTTCCAAAAGTTATAATTTCGTATAATAAAATTCCATAACTCCAAACATCAGAAGCAGGGGTGAAAACTCCTAATGCTAGACTTTCAGGAGACATCCATCTAACTGGTAGCATCCCCTTTCTAGTAAACTTATAATAATCGTTCTCAAACATGGGTCTAGTCATACCGAAGTCGCCCAACTTTACTACTCTTTGAGCATTTATAAGGCAATTACGTGAAGCGACATCTCTATGCACGTATTTAAGCGAGGCCAAATAACTCAGACCCCTGGCAACATCTAATGCCATCATTGTCAATTTTTTACTTGAGATTTCTTCTGACTCTTCAATTGTTTTATCATTGACTAAATGCCGTCGGGCTAGTAAAAAAGTTTTGAGATCACCATACAGCATAAACTCCATAATGGTATAAATCGGTTCTTCTTTTGTACAAACACCAAGGAGTTTAATGATGTTCTTGTGATCAAAGCGTTTCATTACCTTAAAAGAATAATAACATTAAGAATCTCTTACTTTAAGATTATTCGCATTTTGAAAATTAATAAATTACGAGTATACTTACTTCAGCTTCCGATAGGAAATCGAGTTTCTCCTCAGTAGTCGATCCAATTTTGAGAGTTTTAACAGCTACCGCTACCCATCCCTTATCTGGGAAATTAGCTTCACCCCCATATACTGTACCAAAAGCTCCTTCTCCTAACTTTCTGTTAATCACAACTGAATTCCTTGGTATTTCCCATTTATCCAAGTCACTGATTTGTGAAGGATTTAATCTTAAATCAATACCAAAATGTCTCATATATTTCTCCGTATATTTCACTTTCTTATCGTAACGTCTTTTCATAACGAACACTACTGAGAGTACAACAAAGAATAAGCAACATATCAGGATAATGTTAAGAATAATTATAGCCATCTCGCAATTAACATTAAGACTTTTAGCAAGACTTTCAAGAGCACATTCAGGAGGTGGAGGAGTACCATCAGCTGGTTTTTTGCGATTAGAAGTAAACCACCGAAGAGATTCAGGTTTTAGCTCTAAACGGCCACCCAGAATTTCAGGCTTATCTTCAGAGACGTTTGGGAAAAAATGACCCACAATGTGAGTCTTATTATGATACCATTGCATAAGATTGATGCTGGAAAAACGGGAAGGGCCGCCGCGGAATTTTATGCGGCCGGAAACTCCCACGAAGTCGGTTTCCTGGATCAGCTTCACCAATTTACTAAAAAAAAGTTAATAAATCAATTATCAAGGCAGAAATAGAAAAAAAAAGAGGACAGGATGGGATTGGATTGTGTCTTTAGGATTGGCTTCATAATAAAGAACTACAAAATTACACACCTAACAAAAGTTATCACACCACCCTAAAATTTACAATTATTTACTATTTAGCGCATATTGGACCTTTTTAGTGTAGAACTGGAAGGTGCACTCTAGCACATTTTCATTATTTCAAAAGTTCTATCTGATGTTACAATATTGCTTCTTATTTTTGAAACACTCGATGTAGACTGATTTACCACAAATGTGAGTGGTGCAATAATTTTTATGGGGTGTGTATATTTGAAAAATAGTTTTTCATGTTAACAAACATTCATATTTGATTTAATCCTGATTTACATTGAGAAAAATTGTATGTACATTGAACTCTGGGTGTGCATTATTGAAAATTTGAATTTTTTTTGTTTTGAAACTGAAGACAGTGCTGGAAAATTTGTTAAGCTTTGTACAAATTGACAGTAATTTTAGTGAGAAGTCCAGAAGTTTAGTTAATTACTAGTATGAATAAATGAGACGCAATGCGTTTCTAAGTAAAAAAATATCTTAGAATTTTTAGATTTATTTATATAAGTGCGTTTGGAGTTAAATGTAGCTAACATAACAATTCTGAAGTCAAATCCCTTTTTTTTTGAATTTCATAATATAACTTACTTCGTTGTAGCTTCTGAATGTAAATCAGATACAGCTGTAGAGTCCTGTTTTGCTAATTTATCTAACGCTAGAGCATAGGTCCAGACAGCGTCATATGCATAACCCGCATAATTTGACAATGTGCTTCTCCCTTTCTGCAATTCATCCATCCATTGTTTTACGGTCATATTGCCCACAACAACAGTATCATTCGGAGCAAAAAAAGCATGAGCCATTGAAAAATAGCCAGTTGCCGCCTAGAGAAAGACAGTAGTTTCTTCTTTCAAAATCAATAGAATTGAAATCTTACTCGAATTATTTCCGACGTAGTACAGTTAACAGATTCTGATGTGTATTTGTTGAAGTAATCGGCGTCATACCAAGTATCATTCAGCCAAGTTGGAAGAAACCATACATAACCATCTGCAGAGGTCATCTTCAAATGAAATGCTTCGCACATAACTGTTCGTGCGATAGGATCAAAGACATCGAGAATAATGATTCGAGCACTTTTGCGTTTCAAATCTTCCAAATACTAAAACGAAAATGCTTATTTTTTTCATGCGTTGAAGGTAAATATTATTATGCAATAAATCTAATCAGTAATTTTTTTATGTCCCCATAAAAAATGTAAATGCATTGCGAAAGACGTAATGACCTTTGTATGAACTTTTGATATGACCCACGAAAAGAGATTATATTTATATGGTTTCTCGCTTTTTAAGAGTTGAGAGCTAATTTTAACTTTGGAAACATAATAAAAATTGATAACAATAATAACAAATCACAAAATCTCATATCAATACTTAAATTGGAAACAAAACAGCAGTAGATTTCAAATATAAATTGGCGCATCTCTCATGAAAACAACTTCGATTAATTAAAATGAGACCCAGAAATATAAGAACAGACTCTAAAGTCAAAAAAAAGTTGAACTCAAGGAACTTGACCTCTAGAGAGCTTTTTTTGTTCCAAAAGTTTTACGGTAGAAGAAACTATTTGAAGCTTTTAAAATTAACAAGGTTTTAATCTAGAACAGCGTTCATTGATCTTTAGATAAATTTTGACCCCCATTGTATGCGCCCCGCGGCAATTAAATTTCACAGTAGTCACTTACCCTTTTCATTTGCGACATATCTCTATCCCTTGGGAACTTAGTATTGGCGACGAACGTAATATCGTTCTTCTCGAGAGTTTCTTGCATATGTGAAATATATTCCGTATATTTCTGTCCATCTTCAGTCAATGCAGCAACTCTTTTCCATTTCAGTTTCTTGAATAAATGCAAATAAACATGTTGATAATCTTTATTCTCTCCAATTGTTCTAAAGAAGTATGGATATTTTTCTCGATCGGAAAAGCTTGATCCTTCTGCACTGTACGAAATGACCATAGTTCGATATAATTTAGAGACACCAGCTAGTGGCTCTACAGTGTCAGAACAAGCAGGTCCTAAGACTCCTACTAGATTATTATAATATGAGTCTGTAATATAATCAATAAAGATTTTCATGACACTATCAGCCCGGCATTTTCCGTTTTCAACCATCAGATTTAGTCTGTAGTCTTTAAGTATGTCAGTGCTATTGTTGATGATTTTTTGTGCAAGCACCGCCCCTTTGACGATGCCCCTCCCGTTATATGCAGATTCATGGAGAGGGAAAATACCGCCTATATGAATGACTTTCCTTTGATTATCACGATCAATTTCGAATGTCTGACTGCGATTCTTCAACCATTCACAACCAATATGTCTTAGGTCAGATTGATTTTTGGCATTTTCATATAATGTAAGCAAGTAATCATAATCTTCTTCACTGAATTTAAAATTACTGATGTATTGTGACAAACCTAAAGCTTCTACTTTATTCCAAGAGATTTTAACGATGCGGTAAGGTTCATATTTGCATCCCAATGATGCTGAAGTATTGAGATAATCACATTGAGGTAAAACCACTTTAATAAAATTCTTCTCTCTGGTAACAATTTCACTGGGAGTGTAGTACATAATCATCAAACTTTTATTTCTTTTGCCATTTCGGTAGTCTTTTGTTAGCTTATCGACTGTTTTCTTCAAGTTTTTACCAAGGAAAACAACTTTGACGTAAAGCTGAAGTTCGTTAATGTGATCAATGACGAACTCCATTGTTGGTGAGGATGTTAAGAGGAGACCACATGAAGATTTTTGACATTGAGGAGGTGTGTAAATGCCATTGATGCAGTCGGGGTGGGTGCAGACGTAACTGCAAAAAACAAAAGAAAGTTGATGCTAAAATTGAATAAAAACAAACAACAGAAACCTTGAAAAAAATATAAGGAATATTCGTGATGAAAAAATATTGGCTTTTTGTTTATACCTATAAAAAGTTATATATTTAAGTCCATTTTTCAGAATAAATAGAAAACATTGCCAATTATTATACATAAAATTTTCACTTCGTGTCAGCTTTTTGCTGTCTCGGAAATAATCAGAAAGTGTAAATTCTTTCAAATAAGCAAGGTGACAGCTACTTCCGATTAAACCAAAATAACTCAAGGCTTTATATATTTCATATTTTCAAACCTGTTTGCTTTTATGCAGTTTACACAAAGTTGATTTATTTTTTATACTCTAATTAAATTTTTAAAACAATTTTTCGAAGTCTCGTGTCAAAATTACCACAAATAAACCTCAAATCACCTCATTTTAGCTTTATAATTTTGAAAAGACAGAATTAATTAATCTGAGCTCACCTTGATCTGTTAAGTTTTGCATTTTCGTGAATAAATGCCATATTTTTTCCGTCAACATCAAACTTCTCCATAAGCTTCCTATCTTTCAAAAAAGTCCAGTGCACTTCTTTAATATGTGTGTCCCATTTGTTGTAAAAAGTTTGAACTGGAGCATCAAATTCGGCCGGTATAAACCAACCAAACCGTCCCGGTACACCAATATCTCCTAATTCCTTCACTAACTTGGTGTCTTCCAAAATCGGTAAATCGTGACCTGGTGGTACCCATACTTCTAAATCCACCATTGATTTTGGTATGCTAATGGAAATTAAACTAATTTTGCATACAAAAACAGTAAAAAAAAACTTACAATTCGTTGTTTTGTAATTCAGTCGGTGATAATCTATTCACAACTTCTTTCGTATCGAATTCTTCGTCATGCGTGACAATGTCAACTTTCCCAAAACCGATCATTTCTTCAATGAATATTTTGAAAATTTCAGTACTTAATCTATGAAGAGTTCGATCGGAAGTTTGTACTATTATGCTTGTATGTTGGTCCATATAGTGAATGTACGGTGTGGGCGATGAATTGTTCAGACATGATTTTTCTTCGGATACAACAAATGGCATACACGTCAAAAGCCATGAAAATATAATGAGCTGTCCAAAGCAAGACGCATGCATTTTGTTTCACCTGTAATAAAAAATTTAAATCATTTTTTGCCCGGCACCTCCACCAATTTTGCATCTTAGAACATAAAAGTAACAAATATTTCTAGAATTTATCGATACAACGTATTACATAATTGTTAATGATGTTAGAGTTAATTAAGCAGACATTTTAGAAACAAGGAAAAAAACTCATTTAAAATAATAACAAACCGGTATAAATGCTTACTATACTTAATTATAACACAACAAGGATGTCCAAGGTTATAATTAAAAGAGTATCGATTACCTTTCTGGAAAGGAGAGTTTTCAGCTAAATATAGTATACTATATTTCTTGAGATTTGAATATTAAACTATTAATACAAACATAGGTCGTATAGTCAGGGGTATTGCAAGTAAACTTTCTTGTTTAACTAGTAACGGAATAATTAGCTAAGTGCAAACCATACAATTTAAAATTGCTCCAATCATAAAATTGTCCAAACTATTCCACAAAGTATTTGTGTATGAAAAGGATAGAGAAAGATTTTTAGCATTCAGCATGAAGTTGATTGCCAAGACAAAGCCGAATGTTATTATGTGTTGGATTGAAAAACACTCCAAGTTGTGTTATATACGCAGTTCTTGCTTTCTTAGAATGTTGAAGATGAATGAACAAAGAAAGTACAATTTTCTACCATTTCTATTGATAAGTTAGATTGTGCTTTGATCCTACGCAGAAAATAAACTCAAGCATAATAAATGAAACTGAAGGCTCCGGTGTGGCATTGTCGCCAAAGAGAAAAAAATGTTTTGTTTATTTAATGATAATAATGTAAATATTATTGTTAACATAAAACAGAAATAAAATAAGTTTCGACATTTGTTCTGATTGTTGATGCGACAACATTCTGTTTGTTTTACTTTGAATATGCGAATTATGCATACTTTAAAAATATAAACAATGGAGAAATTCATGCCAAAAAATAGAGCGGAAACCCCGCCTAAGTTGCCCTAAACCCCAAACCTAAGACTCTGGAGATCTGTGAAAGTGCACTTTAAAATATATTTATAAAAATTATCTTCAAGATGGACGTAATATTAAAATTAATGATTAAATTAACTCTGAGTACTTATACATAAAAAGTTACGTGTATAAAAATATTCAAGATTATAATTTAAGTAATAGTTAAATAGAGTTTTTGTAGATTCTTCGAGTTGGTATAATTTGCTCATAATGCTCATGAGACTCATAATGAAAACCTGACAAAAAACTTGTAAGAACTCAAAGAAAACAGAAGCAGCAAATAGAACTTTGTAACTCCGGGCGTTGGCTAAAACTAACCAATTTGTGAAAAAATGCAGTTCTGAGAAAAGAAATATAATATCTCAAGATTAACACTAAAAAAATTACCAACATATAAACAACTTTCTCAGTGTTAGAATTGCTGGGGTTAAAATTAAAACACACTGTGAATATTAGGATTTTTTTCAGGGTAGGGTAAGATTCAAAATTGAGTTTACAACACAATTTTTTTTCATAGTTAAGAAAAACCTTTAAATCTGCGAATTCAAATACTTAGCAAATAAATGAGACGAAAATGAACCTGATATACCAACAAAAGCGTTTCTAAATATATAACATCAAGGGAGAAATTAACCTTCGAGGTTGTTGCATTTCTCCTAAAGACGTTCATCATAATTTCGGTTTGCTTAACTACTCTTACAGTTTTAATAAAATATGCGTACCTATGTAAAATCTTCTCAAAAGCTTCAATGGTAAATAGTATAAACGACAGTATAATCAAGCAATATTCTCTTTAATGAAATTTTTATTTTCAACCAAAAGCAGTCTAAATCACATAAGAAGTTTAACTGTTTTTGGTTCTTCAATATTATTAAGCAATTGCCACAAAGACTTTTCTCTCTTCAGAATAATTTTGAAAAAACTTTTTAATCCACAAAATAATTTTGACCCCATTTTTGTATATCTCACACTTTTTCATTCTAGGAGACACTCCGCAGAAGCTATACTAATAAAAATACAGAGCTTTTATTTATATGTAACACTTTTTGTGTCTCGGAAGGAAAACAAAATAACTTTTTTATGTGCTACAATTTTTCCAATTCTTATTTCATATATGCGAGATAGATACTTGATCATTTAACTTGAACAAAGAAAGTTAAAATTAATTAAATTTTCCTTGGCCAAAGAAACATATGCATGCATTTTATTATTTATAAATTAAAAACATTGTACCTGCAGCAAAACAATTTCAGACTTGTAATGAACTTCCACTTCTGCAGGAAATGACTCAAATTACAAGTCCTTCATATGTTTACTTATACGGCCATGCATTAATTTCCGCTTCAAAGTTATAGTTAAATACAACAACCTGTATTCTGAAACACAATCAACTCCTTATTCATGGAATAACTGCCACAAGACTATTTCCTTTTTAGAGAATAGCAAATTTAATAACCTTTAATCAAATTTTAAAGTGAGTTCTCTAGTTTATGGAAGTTTTAATGCAAAATTCTATATTCTTTTCTCCACAAATGTTATCAATAAAAAGTAAACTATATTAAAAATATTTTTAGAATCAATATAAAATTGAATTTTAATACTTTCTGGTTATAAAAAACTAATTTAAAGAAAAAACATAAAACTTCAGTACAAAATCATAAAATGATTCTATTCAAATATTTTACAAATTGGGGAATTTATTTGAAAAATTATTACCAATCAATCTTCATATAACTTTTCAATAACAAATAACTTCAACCGGTCATCTTCTTTCCATTCATTGCACATTAGATCAACTTGGAACTACACCTTTAAACGTTTAAACAACAACTGCAACAATGAAAAAATAAAACAGCTATGTAGGTACGTAGTCTATGACAAAAGAGGGGATAGTATTTTCCACCGAAAAGAAAAAACAATGTCAAAGGGCACAGAAAGAAACAAATTTAAAACATTTAAGATCGGAGGTCAAAAGTCGGCGCCTACTCAAATATAAAAGTAGTTATTAAGAGAAATAATTGAACAAATCACTGTACTTCCCCTAAATGGGCTATGAAACGGCAAAACTTTCCCCATGAACGAACTAAATATAACAACACAATTTGAATTAATTGCTATTTATAAATGCGGAAATAATGAGATTTTGCCTTGACATCTGGTTCACAAGAATTATGCATTTTTAGAACAACCAACAATATTAAAATCAAAGAGAGAATGAAATTAAACGAAGTCCTTGAATAGAATGAAAATGTGATTGAAACAATGTCCTTGAAGGGAAAGACACGAGATTTAGAAGAAAGGTTATTGGATGCTTTTTCCCCCTTGAAGTCGTCAAGTTGACAAGAGAAAAATTAGTCAACTAATAAACAAGAAGGATCACCGTTTCATTACCAGACTTATTGGACACAAACTGATTAAAGACTCCTATTTTTGTTATTATAAATACGTAACCAAAGTGTAGTTTTATTTTAAACGTTTGATGACGTTAGGAATTTTTGAATCATCAACCTAAATAATTCAAATGTTTGTGATTCACTGTTGAATATTTTTTCAACAGACTAGAATTATGAAAATTAAAAGTGTATTACAATCACATTATCACTTCTTGCATAGTCCAGGTGCAAAACAAAAAAGGTTATAGAACCTCGTTAAAACATAATTTGCTTTTAATACACCACGATTTTCCCTCAAATTACATGTTCCCAAATAATAGATCATTAGATTATTTCCGCTCTAGTTTGAATGCCCCTACAATTGTTGCCATTATGTCCCACCCACTGAAGTCTAAAAAAAAAATTGCTAGTCCCAAATAAAAAAAAACATAAGTTACTGAACTAATCTTTTGCTTAATTTTGTTGATAGTGTAAATGCTTTTCTTTATTTTATTGTTGGAAAACCTTCAATGGATAAAAATAAAAGTACGATATCAATTCGATTTTCACGCATGTGACAATGGAATGCACATTTTATTGCAAGTTTTTATTACACAATTCTTTTCCTTAAATTACTGACTTTTAATTCGTCGTAAATTACATAGAAACAAATGATCGAAAATTAAAACAAAAACTGAAATTCATTTCTAATTGATTCCATAATTTAAAAAAAGTTAAAATTTATCTCAAAATAGATTATGATAGGGCATTTAAATTACTTATCTTTTTGTAACTTATTACAGTAATAACGATGTACGACTGTGTTTTTCTAGATAAAATTTTTTACTACTGTCACAAAATTTACCTTTTACGTTATTCTTATCTACTAATTGTTTAATTTGATTTATGTGTGTTACTGAAACAATAACAGTTACTTTATCTTCCAGTTAAATGAACTTATTGCTTATAAAAATAGGTACTGAAAGTTTTAGCTTTACATAATTTACTTGTCAGCAATTTAGTTGTCTTTTAGGTGAGGATTACTACTTGCTTTTAATAAACTTTCTTCAAATTTTATGAAACAATGTTTCAATGGCAATTATTCCACCCCTTTAGAATCTGATAACAGATGAATACGTCTTGAAAACAGGTAAATTGATTCACTTTAGTTATGACAAAGCATGCGCGAAAAACTGACAGACGTTATTCTCTGGGATATCAGACATCACCACTTTCTATTTTATTTACTTTCTCTTTTAGATCCCCTCTCTGACATATCTCGTCAGAGTCAAATAACATTTCTTTCGATTTGAAGCCGCAAAAATGACATCATCAGCATATTTCTCCCAATCATATACCTATACATAAAATTCACAGTCTCTTCAAAATCACGGTTACTATACACGCACCCCTATCTAGACTTATCAACTATAAATCACGTTTCAAAAACCCCAAATCCTAAAGGTAACACCGATAAATCACTCCTTAAAATATACACGAATAAATCTCCACTTAAAAAAAAATCCACTGTATGGAAAGGGTTCAACTTAGTTAATAAGTGCTTTACTCACAACCCCTGTTTATATGCTAATAAGTTACATTTCCGAATCTATCTTTACAGAGTTAACAGTTATAACAGAAATTATATAGAAAGTAATAATACTATTCACACCAAAAATCTGGTGCACTAACATATTATTATTCTTTCTGCTAGAAAAATTTTCTGCCCGATTACCACCCCAACGATGCACATAACTCCCATTTGTCACATTATTATCACTGTCGATCCTTCGTATTTGCAACTTATCCCAAGTTAATAAAGCAAAAGAGCTCGACAACAAACACAATCCGTCCCTGAACAATCCCTTTTCCCTAGTGGCGGATTCTCTTGTTTTCTGTTCTCAAACTTGTAGTAATGATTTCAAACAGTCATCAATTTCATCTCACAACCCCTTCAGTTTAACACAAATTGATTTTAATCAAGTCCATAATCACTGCGTTTTGCTCAAATAAACCTCATCCTTAATAATTTCTATTCCAAAATTGAAACAAAATTATAACAGTATATTCAACAAAAGATTTGGAATGAAGCATACTTGAATTACATTGAAATTGTGTGTGTGAGAATGAATATTTTCGCACAGAGTTGAGGACAAAATTGACAAAGAAAGTTGCTATTATGTGATAGTCGTACAAAAAATTCTACGTCATGAGAAATCAGTGAATCTCGATTGCATCTTGACATTTGACATGAATAAATAAAGACACACAAATAAATAAATCTATCGATGGCGTCAATTTTATTGTTATTGTTGCTTCACCACGCAGTCGACAATTAGTCTATAATTGAGTTCAAATAGTTACAATTATAACGGTATATCCAGACGACGAAAATATCAAATAATTTAGTCGCAAGATTGTTCTGTTGTTCAAGATTTCAGGACTTTGAATGCAAGATACAGAAATAGACTAATTTCAAAAAAAAAAAAACTGCGTCTCTCACGCCCACATCAACCTATGACCAACCATCCGAAACAAACAAAATAATTTTCAAGAATAATTAGGTTCAATGGTAATTTTTGATATCCTGTATTGATGCATTCAACTGGAACGAAATGGAGTATTATGTTAAGTTGAAAATTATCTTTCATGAACCCATAAAAAAAATTAGAATTAAAAATTCACGTTTTTTTGCTATAAAAAAAATAAGACAAATACAAAGCAGCATTATATATGCGCTTTTAAGTTTGATTAATGTTTATCTATAATCACACAGAACTAATATCAATATTTTTCCAACATTTACAAATTGAATGTCACCCTGCACACCTTGTTAATTAATAAAATTAACACCTGTTTCTATATATTTGTAAAAATCAAAGTTGAAATGATTAATTTGTGGTAGAAATTCTAATTTCAAGTTTATTTTAATGCAACGTCAACATTTTCATAAGTAAACAAATGCATTTTCAAGGTAATTGAGCACACCTTTATCGATGACAATGAGTGAGTCTGATAATTTTTTTTTTAAATACTTGATATTTGGCAAATTACCACTTTTTAAATTAATGAAATCCATTTTGAGTTTATAGCCAAATCTACAACTGGTCGCTGGTTTCACTGTTAATATTTTTGAAATGTGAAACGGAAAGTTTTCCTAACAACTCTAAGATGGCTTTACATGCTACCTCTGTAGGTCGTTTCCAAGTTCTAGAGTGAGAATAAATAGTCCAGACAGTGTTGAAGAATATAAAAATGCTACGACTAAAATTTTATCGAGAAAGGTACTAAACTGTTACTGTTGTGGAATAATATTCTACCAATTATAATATTGTTACTGATGTAAATAAAACTTAGGTACACAGAGTCTGGAAAAACACTAAAATCGCAGAAATTTAGTTCTTCACATGTCGAATGCTTACATTACAATATAGCTAATCTGTTTAAATGTATGTAATTTTTTGAATTAAATAATTTAAATGAAATAGTCTTGTTCACTTTTGATATAGCATCTTTCTTTTTCAAATTCTATTGATTCTATCAGTTTTAATATACTTTATCAATCAATGTCAATATCAAGTCCATCTAATTATCCTATTTAAATACCTTTTTAAAGCTTCTGTATAATTTTCAAACATCCTTCAACTATAGGAATAAGTATAAAATTACAACTCATTTATTATGTTTCCTTAATTTATAGACGCAAGTGACATCAGTTTACATCAGGTGTTAGGTAACGTATAAATGTCTGAGAATTATTTAGCACAATTCAACCAGACATAGTGTAGGTCAAGGTAGTACACGAATAGTTCTAAGTAGAATGGTTGTTGACTTTTAATAAACTACCTGGTTAAAAGTGGAATTGGAATTAGGTTGGTTATGCATAATGCTGATTTAGACTTCCTGAGACCTAAAACACTACAAAATTTAAAGTTCTTTATAGTTTCAAGAAAGAAATTATGACAGTGTTTATGATAAATCGTCGAGAAATTCAGTGTAAATACATTCAAACTGTATTCAGTAATTAGTAGTTATCTAAACAAAGTTTATTCCATGGTTTAAAAAGGGCGGTTTGCACTAAAAAAAACTTAAAATTTAGTACTTACGACTTAAAAACTCAAATATGTTGGTGTAAATGGCTCTAAGTGATAGAAATTTAAGAAAAAACCAAAATGATAAAGTGAAAGTACCAGTGATTGGCCGTGTCGCAGTCTTCAATACTTTGAATAATAAATATGTTTTTAGAAACATCGCAATAACTAACAACTGAACCACAGTCAGATTTATAAAAAAACACTGTTAATTTTGTTAATTCTACAAAAATTAGTTGATCAGCTCGATATTAACTGAAACTTCGCTGAAATACAACGTTTGAAAATGAGCCCGTTGAAAATAACTGTATCCATTTACTTCAAAATCGAAGTAAATGCTACAAAAATTGTATCCATAGACATAAAATATTAACAGTAACATTACGGAGTGTAAGACTGATAGAGTGAACCCATGAATTTCCTTCATTAGAATATAGAGGTGGAAAATTTCTACTAAAGCTTCAGCAACAATATTTATGCAAATTTATCGAAAATGAGAACTACTCGTATAACAAAGTAAGTTTATTAATCGAAGTTTTTTTTTTCTATTTTGCAGATAAGATTGTGCGATAAAGGGTAAACTTTAAATGAGAAATAGTAATGCCGAATTCGTCTAGATTATGTTATAATGAACTATCTTACTAGTGTAGGTGATAAAATTAGAATATTAACAGAATTAAGTTTATTAAAGCGCTAAAATAGTAATGCAGACTCTCACAAAAATTAATAAATTATGAGGACAATGTGATAACATAAGCATCTTTATTAAAGATTCTCTTTATGTATCAAATCTGTGTTGATATACACTTAATTTATAAACAAATAATATAATATTCATCCAGAATTATATTACACAAATATTATGTTACTACAGAATGCGGATACATTACATTTTGGAAATAACATTATACATAATGCTTCCATAGCTTTATAAATATTTCAATGAATTAACCTTTTCAATTTCATTCTTATCTCACTTGCAATTTATAAAATGCTACTTTTAGTACTTTCCGAAATGAGCGATAAATTCATGACAGCTTGACAGACCAGCTTTCCCAAATTCACTCCCTGCTTTTAATAATCGTCAGTGTTCCAAACTTGTCAAGCAGATTTATATTACTCTGAGTGCATTTAAATCTTTTGAATTAAAGCTTGAAACATTCCATTAAATAAAATACAAACTTCTAACAAATACAGATTCAGATGATAAAACTAATCAGGAAGAATCCCATTTGCACTTGAATCGAAAACAATAACATCTGGTTGTTGTCGATTGAAAAAGAAATGAATGAAAATCTTTCCACACAAAATTTTTTTTCTTCCCACATCACGTATCTACTTTTTGTGGAATTAATTTGGGAAGTTTGAAAGTTGATGGAACTGTAGAATCCAAATTTGAGACGGCTGGCTAGAATCTGCAGCACTTTTAACGTCTAATAACAAAGTTTACTAATATTAGATGGATTTTGTGGGAAAATGTTTAGTTGGCAAAAAAGTCAACCACTTATAAACATAAACTTTATTCTGCAAACAAAAATAACTTTTTTGTTTTACTTTATGTATTATTGTGATTTCTAGACCCGATTTTGTCTATCCCGTTATGGGGTATAATAAAGAAGTCTGGAGGAAACTGGGTGCAATGCCCTCGTTGAGGCAGATGTGCACCCTATTTCAAGGTGACGCTCTTCTGTTACCCTCCCCTAAACAAAAACGACATCAGAATCTAAAATGAAAGCATAGTTCTTCATCGTTTCATCTAGATGTTACGACCAAAATCGCTAAAGAATTATACAAAAGCCAAAAGATGGTGTTTTATTGTTGACGGTATTGTTTGGGTGCACGCGTGTTGCATTGTAACGAAGAGGAACAGGCAGGTGGTCAACACGGCAACTAGCCATTGTTGTTATTAAATGTGTAAAGATATGCCAATCAGCTTTATAAAAAAAGAACCAGCTATTTAGAACTGAGTTTAAAATTGATTACTGATTTATTGTAATTAACATCTTATGTACTCTCGTTAAGAACGATCCAAATGAATACTCTAAAGAGTCGTAAAACCATATCAAAAGTGTTATCTATGCAGCAGCTGCTTTTAAACTATGCCGCTGACCTATCGCAATGCAATGCACCCAAAAATAAATCCGCGCAAAAACTAGTACGCCACATGTTTCTTTAAAACTAGGAAAACTTGTACTAAATATAAAATTTTCATCTTTAAGATCAATGAAGCATGCGTGCATACTAGAAACGTTCGTGAAACCACTGTCAAATTATTACTCTTCTTTCTAAAAATAGCTGCTACCGAAAAAAAATCATTTTGGTTTATACACTTATAGGAAATGGCAGAGTGGTGTGTTTGACATTCAAAGCGAAATTTAATATGTAAACATGCTGTTACATTACACGTGCTATTTACAAACAATAAAGAAATTTTATTCAACATGTAAGATGAGGAACAAAAGAGGATAAACGGGGAAAAGGGGATTCATTAAAATTAAAAAAAAATTAAAATGAACAATTATTTAAATTGATGGGGATATATGCATACTAAATTCTGCTTATTCTGCAAACATTGAGACAAAACTTACGAATCCTGTATATGCTGGGAGTTTTATAAGCTGCAGCAGAATTTTAGTCTATTTTTCCGTGATATTAAGTTATAGGATAGGTATGTTTTTAAATAAAATATACCAAGTGAAATATTACACTATAACTGTCAGCAGAGAAATGGCTCACGATTGTCCAGTTAATTTCCAAAAAACATATTTTTAACCGCTTTCAAAAAGCACTCTGAACTTCTAACGAAATCAAACATTAAAGAAGAAAGCTCAAAATATTAGCCACTCAGTGCATATAAAATATTACCGCTATGTAAGGATCATCAATTGAAAAAGTTTGAGAAACTTTTTATTCGAACTGGACAAGTGCAAAAATTATTCAGGTATTCCGTTATACTCCTCCTTCTGTTAAACAAAAATGTTTGGAGCTCAATAAAATTAGATCATTAAATCTAATTACATGGTTTGGAAAATTAGAAATTTAATTATCAGTTTTATAAGCTCCGGATTTATGCTAAATTTTCAAATTGGGTATTTATTTAGCCTGTGAGCTATTCCAAAAAAAAACATCAAGTTCATTTCAATTTGATTACATTTCTAGAAATAGAAATTGAAAGTATTTTTGGTTTAATGGACACGATTCAGTTGTAAGTTATTGTTACTCAACAAGTTTTAAAAATAGTTGTTGAAGTAAGGATGAAACACTATGTTTTATATTTTTAAACTAATTTTCAAATAGTCCAAATAATATTAAAAAGAAAAAAAGCAATAGATTATATTCTAAATTGTATTTTGGATTGTATATTATCTCATTTTTCCTTGTCTCTACGTAAGTGTTTTCTTTTAATAGACCATTGTTCACACGAGAAAACAATTAAAATTTTTTGGCTGTCTTCGCTGTATGAAAGCTTTGACTAATTGTGAGCTATAAAATTCAAAAATGAAAATTTAAATAAACTTTCATTTTAGTAATTTTACAAAATATCAAAAAGCCTCTTGCTTGCGAGTCTTTACAATGATCCTTGTCTGAGTCGTCTTCAAATAGAACGCTACCTCAGCTTTGAATAAGATAACAAAACTTTATTTTTGTACTGAAATATACTTTTTCTAAACAAAAAAATTCAAGGAATAAAATCATGGTTCAAAATTTAAAACATTCTGTGGTTAATACTTAAGGCTAAATGCCCCATGGGCAATCTTAAAGATTTTTACAAAATGTTCTTGAACATTTAATTCACTTCTTACAAGGCATTCTGGAGATTCTTACAAAAAACTAAGTATTCAGCTGCTTACAAGGCATCTTAAGGATCTTTTCAAGAAGTTTCGAGAGACTTCATCTGTTCCTAACAAGGCATCCTAGAATTACTTATAAGAAGCCACAAGAGAATTCATTTACTCTATACAATAAACAACTTTATCTAACTATAAGGAATTTTAATGCTCACAAAATAAAATTTCCAGTGATAGAATTGCTTATTTTCGGATAGCAAATTGCTCTGGACAGCTAGAGCAATCAAATGAGATGACGAAAGATAATGCACTGAAATATGTACTGTAATAGCAAAACAAAAAATGTTTTATCAAATACAAGTAAACCTTAAATTTCCCTCTTCTTATCAGAAAAAAAAAGTTTTTAAAATGACAAAACTTTTAGATTAACTAAATGTTAATTTCAGCAAGGTTTTTTCAAGATGTTCCACTACAAAGACTTTTGTCGTTAGTAGGATGGTCATGATAGTTATGGTCTAGCAAACGTGGCCTAGCATACTCGCAAAAGTTTCCTTCCCACCTGGATAAACAATGAAGTTTGTCAATATAAAATGGTTCATAAAAAAGCCTTCATACAGCCACTTATGGTGCAATAAATACTTTATATAAAACTTGTCTTAAGTCTTCAATTGAAACCAATAACATTCGCACAAAAAATTTTACCTACTTATAACTTTTTCACATTCTGTGTTTTATGTAACATTAAAACAACAAATGCATGGATCGTATAAACTTTACTAGTAAAACTTTTAATGATAAAACTTAAATTGAAATAACCTTCTACGTCTTTCATATTTATTAGGTGTTGCAATTTACCATCTTTCTTCCTAGTTTTTGTTCTAAGTTTAATTATATGTACTCTGCAAATTGCAACAACGTCGGTTTTGATTCTACGTCCCAAGTATGTATAGTACTAGGTGAAAACAATATCAAGTTTTAATAAAGCGATTTGGCCTGGAATCAAAAGTCTTGGTCAATGTTCAAAATGACTTAATAAATAAAGAAAACTGGCAAAGAATGGATTGACATTAAGAAAACATTTGTCGTGCGTAGGAGTGACAATAACAATTATTTAAATAATAAAATTGATGGTTTTGACAAGACCTTTGATCATTAGAAATGCGTTTAGTCTGGAATATTTAATTGAAAACAAAGGAAGTTTTAACAACTTCGTAAAACCTTTGCATTTCTTTAATTAAAGAGAATTCAAAACTGCTTTATTTTATAATACAATAAAACAGTCTTATATTAATGAAATTCAGTGAATAAAATGTTAATTAAAAGATTATTCCATTTAAATCTTTTAGTACAAAAAAACGCGTTATTTCATAACAGTGTCATCGAATAAACATCATTAAACCATTTAAAAACTTTCAACTTTTGTGGAATTATTTATACTTAAACTTGCAAATTAAGATAAAACTTATATTTCGTAGGAAGATGTTGTAAAATTTAACCAAGTATCGATTTCTGAAGCTTCCACTCCTACGCCCGTCTGAATACTGAAAATGTTATTTTCCACATACCATATTATCATCACAGCAGCTACTGTCTGTCCAATTAATTTAAGTCGACTACTATTAATATCTCACATTTTATATTTAGATTGTGATTGTAGTTAGAACTATTCATAATGTTTATTATTATTTATTGCATGACTTGCATCATACTCCCAGCACAAGAAAATGTAGAATTAAATTAATGACAATTGGTTAAAATCAAATTTAACAAATGGAAACACAACCAGGAAGACATAACACTTAATTAAGTGTCTTGTGAAATTTAGATAAGCAACTTTATCTTTTTAGTGTCTTAAATAATAATAAGACATACGAAGATATTCGAGATCCACAACTCATAAACTACTTCCTCAACAAGTTGGGTAATGTTATGAAGACCGATTTTACACGTCAGTAGATGACGACAGGAATATATCCCATTTGTTTTGAATTTGAAATGGTGATAGAAGTTTGACAAACATCAGCTGTTCCAAAAATCAACTAAATAAAATGTCTAGGAAATAGAACAAGAGTTGCAGACAAACAAATCTATTTCTTAAAATATCCACTTACTTGTCTAAAAATGCATTCAATCAAAAACCGAAAAATTGTTCATCGAAAATACCAGGAATTTTCTATTAGTTGTACGACTATCTTGGTAGGAATACTCAGCCTGTAAAAAAATAATATATCAGTAAAAAATCGCTTGTGCAACAGATATTTCCACTTTATTTGTCAAAACGTACAAAATAAGAAGCGAACAACTGACACTGCAATATCTTCCATTTTCTGATAATTCTCTGGTTATTTTTTTCACATCAATTTCAATTAATCATAGGTCAAGAGGCGAAGAGTATCGTTTAAATGTCTTTAGACATGTTCACTGACTCGTCAAATTCCATCAAATCTGATTCTTCTTTCATTCAATCCAGAGTTTTTATTGTCAAGAAACATAATAAAAAACTTCCGCAATTTATGAATGATGTCTCATTAAAACATTAAATAATATTCAAATATTAATCAGTTTAGGAAAAGTTTCAGATCGTTGATCCAAGTTTTTGACTTTCATTTATAAAAGCCGAATTATGAATGAGATATTTGGTAGGATGAATATTACTGTTTCCCATAATTCACAATATGTAGTTGGCACCAAATTCATGAAATTTTAGTGGAGATATATACATACGACAAAAATAAACTTTGTCCCTCATTACTGACAATGACATACCAAAGAAACGTCTTTTAAAAATGCAACAGTAGAATGCTTTTAATGTATTTGTAATAAAAAAGCTATAAATTCATCTCGATTCTTGTGAATAGTAAAAAATAAAATTCCTTGAAAACAATAATTACTTAAATTCTAGTATAAAATTCTTCCTTCTATTTTTAGCATACACAGTTATCCAATTTGCGCTGTTGTCTGGAACGCGTTAATTATTAATTCCGATTGGTATTCCTGTGCGAACGTCTCTTTTATAGCGGATTTTATTACCGTTTTCTTTGATGTTTTATATCCAATTAACAACAGTTTTGTTGAATTCAAAGCTTGGTAGAACAATATGAGGTGGAAATTAAACTTAGAATAAAATATATTAACCGGCGGAATTTGGGTTAACGTAGATAGTGTAAAATAGTGTAAACAATAACAGTAATCTAAATAATAACTAGCTATTGTAGAATTTTCGAGAAATTGATGCGCAATGTTGTTTTCTACGCGAGTACTATAAATAGCAACTTTTAAAAACAATAAAAAATATTTCGGTATTACAAGCAAAACACTTTTGTGTATTCTATATTTTGGCTATAAACGCAAAAGGTGATTTTTGATTTTTAAGGTGGTATTTTTTATCCTTTTTTTTCCATTTCACGCTTTGACATCAACTGTTAAATAACAAGATTGTAAAAGTAATAGCTTTCATAATAAAGCTATAAATTAAAATAAACAGTAGTTTCTGATTTGCTTGTAAATCTGAAATTGATTTTAAATATTAAAAAAGCTGCCGACCGCAGATTCGATACTTTTCGTTTTATAATTTTTAGATAAATCAAATATAGCCATAATCAAACATTTGCATTTTAAAAACTAATACTGACTGCTGAAAACGGGCAAATTTGGAATAAATTTTACGCTACAATAGCTCCACTTCATATTAGAACAATTAAATAAATCTTTATGAAAAAGAACCGAAAAAATTGTAAACAACAAAACCCTAAATTAGAGTATGTTGAATACCAAACTTTGTATTTTGTGTTTCACATAAAAATTATAATTCCGGAAATGTCTGACGACCAACTTGTAAGTAGTAGCTTTTAACAGTACCTTAGTTTCATGAAACTGTAAATGGGGACTACTCTAACAATGTAAATTAATAGTTAAGAGCAGAATGGACTATGGAAACTAGGTTCTAAAGCCAGCAAAAAAGCTTTTTCTACATACAAATGTTGATAAAAAATTTGATAATGTTTCCGCTAGAATTTAGCGTAAAAACAACATTTTAATTTATAGTTGGCTAGGAACTAAAAAAGCTATTTCAGTCCACCCCATCTATTTTATAAAGGTCTTAAAACGCTTATTACTTAGCGACATCAGTAATCATGAACTTTGAACTTTTTTCCAATTATTCATTAAAACATTTTACGCTTCAAGGCACTAAAACTGTACGCAATGATTCGTTATTTCCGAGTTTTAAAAGAATATGACTTCGGGGCAATAAACTGCCAAAGGTAAACAAGTCTAAAGATCAAATTTATACAAGCAATGCCGTGAAACCGTTCAATAAACATTTATGCTTTTAAAAATTGGTGAATTGAATTGAAGCCAATTAAATATCCAAAGTAAGTAGATAGGTTATTTATTTTGAAAAATATATTGATAGTTTTAGGAATATTGTGCGCAAATTCGGAACACACTGTAGAAAAGACAAGTAATTACCTGATAACATTTGAAGGCTTATTGACAGGTAGTCAAGCTTATTAACTGATAGCAATTTTCTAACAACGTTTAATTTGAACTGAGTATGAGTATGTATTGAATTTTTTTTCATTGTTGCATACAGAGTGACCTTTATAAAAATGAAAACTTTCCCCTAGTGTGAAAGAAAAAAATCGAATCTTTTGTAGGGAAACTTTTTCCCCACATCTATGAATTTTCAATCAAGTTTAGGTTCAGACTTGAATTAAGCGTATCCATAGAGGATAAATTATTCCGAAGGACTCGGAAATCCGGCATTAAGTCGAGAATGCCCAGAGACCCAATATCAGTTGTGCATGAAAATTTAATGCAATTATTATTAATGAATTTTTTCGCATTCCTATACTGAAGAAACTTGGAAAATGTTCTTGAATTATTTTAGTAATAGATCAAAACGAACACATAATTTCTATTTTTTGTTGTAAACGAAACTCTTCTTTGATTCTTCATCCAATTAAGAACCTTTATTAGGTAGAGCAAGTTATTTCAGCATCGTTTCTTTGTAAACACACGTGGCGACGCCAAAGCTATTCTTTTTAATTTATCACAATTCGTTTTTAAAAAAAGAAGCGAAATAATTCCAGTTTCGAAAGATATCGAAAGTTGGCGAAAATATTATCTTTGGTATAAAAGTTTACACAGAATTTTTGGAGTCGTATTTACTATTAGAGCATGATAAAATGAATTATAACTTCCCACATTTAAATATCTACTTCCGGTTATGAATAAACATTATCAATTACGAAAACTCCAAAGCATCGAACACCTTACCGGAAGTATAATTTTATCAATAAACTGTCAAATTAGCTGGAAGGGTATTTACCCCGACAAGCCATTAAACATGTCAGAATGTTTAATTAAAGACAGTTAATATAGAGGTAGTGAACCCTTATAGAATGCTATTTTTAATTATAACAGAAAAAATATTTTCTAGTTGGTTTAATGTTTATAAAACGTTAAACGACACATCATGTGTTTTTGTACATGGGTGTTCACGAAAATATGGGCACAATTTAATTGTAGATTTTGCTCTAAAAATTTTTTCCCAAAAACGTTAAACTGAGAATCATTTAAAGCAAAAGGCTTCCAAATCTTTGTCTTTCATCAAATCTTTCCGAAAGTTTTCTAATAATTTAAGAATTGTATATATTTTGTTAAACATTTTCTTCACTTTATTTTGCGAATTTTTACAACTTTTCCAAAGTATTAAAAGATAACACAATTTCCCAGTTTCATTTAAAACCGGCTTATGCCTCTTAGCTAGAAAAAATTTGAAACAATTAATTATATCAAAAAAAGTTCCTTTAAAATATTTTTTTTCTTTTCATATTTCTGTGGCTTTCTTAGGAAAACGCTATATTTAATTGCGCGTTTTAACATGGAAAAATCTACAGTTAAAATTATGCCCGCACTGCCAGAAACAACGATTATACCGTATTTACACGCACGTATCTTATGATTGAGAAATTAGAAACAATTTAATAATTTTGTTCAGCCTTGTTTGACCAAAAGCTACGCCGCTTGCCAATGCCCTTCGGTCAGACAAAATAGTATACGTGTTGGCATTTATTGATTACACCCAAAAGTACGGTCAAACGTCATGATAACGCCTATATATTTTCTTTGAAGCAGAATCAATTACCTGTATGAAAAAATTAACACGTAGGTTCTCAACCTTCTGTCTCGAATTTCTAATAAACTATAATTTCTATCAAGTCGCTACTCATAATAACGTTTATTAAAATTCACAGTTTATCAATTTGTTTTCTTTCAAATAAACTCATCAACAGCATAACAACATGTAAAAATAAGTGCACATTTTCATAAAAATTTGCAGTATTAATTAAGAAATTTTGTGTTTGTTACTACCTGAATATAATTATATGATAAAATGTTTTTTGCATAAGTAAAAATGTATTTATTAATATTTAGTAGTATAATTCAAAGTTTGAAACGCCAAAACAGGAGTAAATAATGTTAATTTTAATAATTTATTCTGTGAACTGAAATCTTCAAAAATACGAAGGCCAAACAAATTATAACTAAAATAGTGTACTGTATATTTTAATAATCATTTGATATATATTCTAGCCTTTTAATCATTATGCAGATACTTATATAAATTAATAAAAATTTGAATAAAATAATGAAATAAAGAGACGTTTCATAGCTTTCACTTCATGGCAAGAATCCAAATTTAAATAATAATGATCAGTGTGGCACGAGTCCCATTAATGAATTATAACAGAATGAGCTCTTATATTATTTTATCTAGCTTCTATAGAATTTATTAGAGAAATAATGTAATATGACGCAAAATAAAAATTCAAGAAATTTATTAACTCACAGTTAAACGTTTAATTTGAAAACATTCACACATTTGTAAAACTTCAAATATGACTTTCGATTTAATTCAAAATTTCCAGAACCACACTAAGCGATAAAAGCACTGAACAAGAACTGTAATGGCCATTACAGCACTAAAGAATCTAAACGAATGCTTTGATGGCCATTACAATACCCGCTTGGATGCCCTAATGGCATTATCATAGACGCAAATAAGAAAAGTAAGTTCCGTTTATTGTTTTCAACTAAGTTTCGAAATTTTGGTTTCCAGACCTAAAGCAAGTTTGTAACGTTAGGCCGACCATCTAAATAAAGAGAAAAAAGACGTTTTTGATATTAATATTTAATATAATATCTGAATATATCTTATCAAAAATACGTAAATTTGAATAACAGTGAAATAATTTTCGTTAATTGTGATTAAAATTTCAACTTCATTGGCGCCCGCCCGTCAATTTTTTTGTCTAGACAATAAAACTAGTTCTGGATAGACAAAACAAATTTGTTTATCCCTAACAACTAAATAGCAACAGATAATAGAAAAATATTGGTAAAAAAATGCAAGTAAGTAATTTTTAGTAAAACTGATAACAATCCATTTAGCAAATTATCGGAATGAAATCACTGAAAAACAAACAAAAAGTCCATTTTTAAAAATTTGAATAAAAATTGTTTATATTTAATTAACTCACTCGAAATCAGATGCTTATATATTTTCAGCGACTTATACTTATAAAAATTTTAAGTAAGTGGTTGAATGCAAAATGGGAATTTTTATATTTTTGTGGTTTGAAAATTCCAGACATGGCTATAACCATAACCATTATTGTCGCATAAACGCACATATTACACACAAACCTCAAAACACTTAATTTTACTCTGATTTATATTACCAAAACATTGTAGATCCTCACGAGTTTATTTGGCGACTTTGTCGTCTTGTTGCATTAACACAACGTAATTTACGATCGTAATGATGACAGTAATCATCACCTAAATAAAAAAATTGTGTCGAGCGTCATAGTTCTATTTTTGATCAAATTATCTTGAGAAAGAAACATTTCTCAATTTTTCGTTTTAGAAACAAAATAAAAATCAAATCCAAAAATATCCACTATGGACTTGACTGACAAACAACTGAAAAAAATGGCAAACGGCCGAAAAAAACTCAGATTATTTTCGTAATACTTGGTACACAAGCTGCACGATAATATTTACCGTGTAAATCGTGTTGGCGCATTTTGTTCGAAAACAGATGTGCATTGTACAAATAAACAAATCCAAGAAAAGTGAGTCGTAGCCTTGACTCGCTTGTTTTGCAGCAAATCGTTAGATATTTTTGAATACTCATCGTCAATGCACTTTGATTCTAAACTGTTAGCGGATTTTCAAACGGAATAGAACCCAGTGAGGGTGCGATCGATCCAGTTCACTCGGGAAGGAGGGATATTGCGGGAAAATGCTCCAAGTGCGACCAGTTTCTTACGCATTACGCATATGTCGTTCGTTTGGTCCACGACCGATCCGAACACCAATTTCAAATACCTTTTTAGATTTTGTCAAAGTGTCTTTAAAACCTGGCAAATCAGCCGTTAGATATTCTTTCCAATTTCATATAAGAGCAGGTCGTAAAATTATATATTTATTTATTTATTTTTTCCCTTCCTAGTGTCACTGATCAATATACAGGATGAGTCAAATGTTTTTACGAGCCTGCAGACCTAAACATGCAACCCAATACTAATTTCTCATGAATAGGTTAAAAAATAATTTTTTATCATGTGTTTTGGCCATCCTTCTCACATTAATGATATTACTCAATGTAGCTTGTCAGTCCAGGAAAAATGATACCTTTTTAAACTTCCAACAAGATGATTATGAAGAAAACTAACCTGAATTCTAATAACGAGAATGAAATCGTAAGTGTGTATTCTATTTCTATTTTGATGCTTGACCCAATGCAGAAGTCTAAAAAATTGCCAACAATGTTAGAGGTGAATTCTAAAAAAAATACAGATGACCAACACTAATTTTCTAAATCTAGATCTCTATAAATATTGTATATTAAGTTGCATTTCAAGCTTGTTAGGCTCGTATTCATAAGTGTAAAAAAAAAATCTAGAGTGAGCAATTACCGATAAATTTTTTATTAAAATTATTCAGACATTCTTCTTAATAAGTAGTGCTCCAGATTTTACTCATGGTCTGTCTGTAATCTAGATTTCTAGTTAGAAGGTTACTGTTAATTTTCAGTTGCAAATTTTTATGTTTACGTCTGCCGTTTTGCATAAAAAAAAATATTAGATACAAATACACCATACAAGGAAATATTAAAAATAAACCCATAAATCATTTTTTTCACATTTCTCTTAACATCATTATTCCATTTTCATTTTTTTATATCTTCAAAACCGATTTGTTCAGAAAACTGTGTAATATTGTATTTCAGAGTTAAACCTACAAAGTGATTCTTGAGAAATAATAAGCACGACTGAATTGTTGATGCATTACATTATATTTTCATTTTTTCCACTCTGAGTAATAAAATCTGAAAATTGAAGCTTAGAGTTTCATCATTATTATACCAAACACCTGATCTTAAACTCATTGGAAAATTTTCTTATAGGAAAATTCTTAAAAACAACATATTTATTGGGTAAAGCAAAGCTTTTCTATGAATTTCTATGACAATTCGTTCCAATGAGTTTGAGAATTGTGTCTCTGCTAAAAAATTTTTTGTAGAAACATGTATGGCATCTAGTTATTATGGCCTGGAAATCGACAGCAAATGTAATTTTAGTTTCATTGAAAAAATTGATCAGACTGATAATTCCTCGTGAATCACTCCGAGTAAACTAATAAAAAAAATTTTTCATATGAAATCCATTCAGAATCCCTTAAACTAGTATCAAAACACTCGATTCTCTGAATAATTACTAGTTTTTCTTTCTAAATTAGTTTTTTTATTTTAATAAAACAAGCTGCAATGTTGAGTATCACTCTGTATAAAAAAAATTGTAATATACAAAATAGAGTAGTTAAGTAGTATTCAATATTCAATTAATTGGGCATTGAAGAAAAAAATTTGAAACATGTAGGCAAAACGATCAAATAAAACTGGCCCTCAAGTGAGAAAATATGACCTGAAATGACATTCGAGTTTAAGTTTTGGAGCGTCCAACAAATTTTTCAGTGATAAACTAATAGCCAACAAAGATCTCAATAAACTAACTTTTTTCATCGAGGGATACCATAATCCCTCATTTTTTTGCGACAGTGTAAGTGTGACATTTTAGCTCGTTGTGAGAAATAAAATGAATAACTGTTTTTAATGTTTGGCTTTATTTATCTTGAAACATTTTCAAGTTTTTAATATTTATAAACATCAACTTTTCATTCATTCAAAAGTTATGTTCAAAAATAGTTGTGGCAAGTCATTGTAGGCCATGTTTCTCTGTATATCAAGAATTTTTCAAAATTGAGCTACTATAAAATTTGTAACTAACATTTTTGATCAAGAAAATCCCAAATTAGAAGGTTTGTTTCCAAATATTAAAAAAGAATTAAGGCAGTTCTTTCCGATTGCAATCATTTATAATGACTGTATAATTAAAACTAAAAATTTATTCAATTTCCGTTTAACACTGTATAAACATTTACATAATATCAAAGCTTAGTCGTCAGTTTCTAAGAAATTTGACATTGAGCAATAATTTTTATATCTAGCATCTAAAATAATCAGAAGAAACTAGCCTCAACTGATCTATGCTTTACAATTTTTGATTCTATATTAAAAATTTAATAAAATTTGTTCACAGATCTTCAAAGAAAGAAATGTTTTGAAGATTAATCGACCCTAAAATCGATCATACGGTGCGTTTGATGTTGTTTTGTTGTAAAAGATGACATTTAATTTAATATGATTTTGACAGGATACTGATTGATCACAGATGTGCATGTCACAAACAAATTTACTTCAACTCTGAACCCAAATACTCCTTATCACTTGGGATTGCAGCAGCAATAACGCAAAAAGTTCAGATAAGCCTAAGCTTGAAAAAGCGTAAGCTCTAGGTAATAGACGAGCAAACTTCATAAAAAAAACTTTTTACACTAAATCCAGTAAACCAAAAATATACTTCAAATAAGAAGCTTAGAAACAACTTAAAATAAAACTGAAAGTGTTATAAATTTGAAACATTTGGTTTTGTAACTGAAAGACGTTATATTTTTTCAATGATAAAACTGGTGACATTACTCGTTTGATAACTATTTCAAAGCACAGTAAGCTTGAACTATTACAAATAAAACGGAAATTGTGACATACGAGATGAGGGTGGATGCTGGTATGCAATGGTATAAAATCTTTCCTCAATGATAAAATAAAAGCCGGAGAAATTGAAACCTTAACATCCCACGGATGTGTAAATGTGGAATTGAATACTTCAGTAATAAAAAAAATAACCTAACGGGAAACCAGTGTGGGCGTTTCAGCTGCAACTCAATTGCATCGGAGATTTTTGAAACTCTATTCGTGTAAGATTGCGATTAATGACAGTGTAGGATGGAAAAATAACTGTCAAAATGAAAGGAAGTTCCGTTCTTATGTCTCATGTGTTATGCAGCGACAAGTTTGATTTGTTAATGGACGTAGGTTTGTTTTGTACGTCAAAGAAAATAAAGGATTAAAAATAGATGCAGATAAATTACTCACAAAATATTGACGATTTACACAAAAAATAACACTTCCGTCATATTTCTGCATAATAGAAGCAATAACACAATTTTTAATATTTATAACTTTTTAAATACCTACTTAGCGTTTGATAAAATTGATTCAAACTTTTCTTCGTGAATGTTAAAATTTTCTGCATAATTTTCAAAGTAATGTGAATTTGAAAGCTTCTTTTATTCATTTTTGACATGCGTTGGCATCGGTGGGTAGTTCATAAATTTAAATTCAAATACTAAATTATGAAAACTTGAACACAAAACAAATTTTAAGATGCAAAGCAGTCGAAAGTGATTAAATTCAGTAAAACGGAATTCAAATGACAAAAAAATTATTTTATAAAAATTATGTTAATAGAAAGTATTTTAATGATACAAAACAAAATAATAAAAAAATAGTAAATTCCCTCAGTTCAGTACTAAATTTTTGAGTGATCAAACAGCAAAATTTTCCAACAAAAAAAACAAAAATAGCGACAACAAAAACAAGGTTATTTCAATAAAATCACCTTAAATTTTAACAAAGAATCTTTTATTTGTCATGTTGCCAAGAAAAGCGAAAACTGTAGGATTTCCTTGTGAAAAAACAAGTGATCAAAGAAATGAAAATTTTTAGTTGTATAATCTGTAGCAATAAAAAAATAATAAACAATATCGCTATAGTTTCTAAATTACCAAAAGTGAAACTACGAACAACTATAAATTATAACTTTAAACTATGGATTAAGAAAAGGGAAAGACTATTATTGAAAGTTATTTTATTATTCCAAGAGAATGTGCCAACCCATTATTTAGACGAACATAAGTGAGTGTCTTGTAATGTTGTTTACAAAGGAAATGAATCATTTAATTTTAACATTCAACCAGCCGTTTAGGGAATAAAAAACATATGTCAACTGACCAAATACAATGCAATTTCAAGTAGTGCTACTAAACATGAAGTAACAACGCAGTAGGAAAACAATTTTCAACCAACTTTTTCTAGTCTTCGTTAACTTAATCAAATGTTCTGTTATTTTTCTCCATTACTTCTAATACAGTTGTCTGCGATACACTCACAAAAAAAGAGTAATAGTCTAGACAAAATAGTAAGATAGGAATGAAATCCGTGAAGACTACGCTCTCACTTGATCGATTAATGTTGAAATTGACCTAAATCGCATTTTCAATAAAAGTGAAGGCGAATGAAATAACAAAAACGATATCGCTTTTACTTGTTGGTATCACTTCAGACGAAGGAATTCTGCACGAACTTCCAAACTTAATGCATAATGGACACAAATATTCCATTTAAAAAGGAAAGTTAATTGGGTTTCTACAGGAACTGATAGAATAGATAAATTCCAAGTAATTTGTTGTAAACAAAATCAAAATGCTAGCTTTTATCAAACATCAATTGTTATTATCGACAGTTTTTTCCTTTAGTTTTTGTTTCAACTACCACTTGATCAAAGGGAAATGGATTATTGCAAAGTCATGACAATTTCATAATGAGACAAAATATTGCGACAGTAGACCATTGTAGCTACATAGGTTATTAATTTTAGTGAAATTAACAGCAACACAAGTTCATCCGTAATTAATGGTATCTCTACGAAAAATAGATTACTCGTTAGCTGAAAAATTAAAATTTTATTGACTTTGTCTTTGAGTTTTCATTATCTCATTTGCTTAATTACCATCTTATCTCCAAAAACCTACGTGTGATATTTTCAAATAAACAAACAGTCGAAAGTTAATTAGAAAAATCTCGAAAATTAACAGATTTCTATCACTGACAGCTGATTGTCATTTAGTTGAATATCAACACTGAATAAGCAAAATAAATTGATATTTGCAAAAACTTTCATTTAATTCTGTAATAAACCATTAAGCTCTTTCTAAATCTTAATTTTGCATATAAATGGAATAAGTCGTTATTGGACATTTGATTTTTCTCTTTAAATTAAAATCCATTAAACATAAATCAAGGGAGGAATTTTCATTTTATTTTCTAGTTAAAGTAAAAATGATGAACTATGCTGTTTATTAGTGATATAAGAACATAAATTTTATGTTAAGCCAAGATTGCTAAATCATCTATTTGAAAGATTTTTTCATTGTATTAAAAGCATAGCTGAGACACTATTATTTTACCACTCAATTACGCTAAAAAAGTTGAGTTCTCGTATCTTTCTAACTAACTGATAATGGACTGAAGTTTGGTCATTTCATTATACAAGTTTTTCCTACAAAACTTATAAAAATGGCTTTTCGGAGACGTTAGTGTCGTTAGTTGCGTTCTCGTGGTACCAAACAAGAACAATATTTAAATAATTTAAGCAATTTAGAAATTGGCGTAATAATTGAATAGTTCACATTTATAGTGAAACAACTCAGAAACTTTGAACAAAAATACCAAAGTGTAAGTTTTCTTTTTTTTTAATTAATGTTGTTTTCAATGACGTTTTAATGTATGACGGTAAAGTTTTACTTAATTTTTCAGTTCAGCAAACTTTTATGGCTATTACGGATGTAAATTATCAAATAATAATAAAAATAAAAATTTACATGTCAATTTCAACAATTCTGATAAATGGAAATGCAGATACTAATTTCAAAACACTTCTTGTTGTGGCAGATTGAAAGTTGATGATTTTCAAAAATCATTTGTACACAACAGTGGGTATGAGAATAAATCAGATTTACTAATATGCGTACTTCTTAAAAATACTGTTTGTGAAAATGTAATTAGACGAACTTGGCATTTTTAACATATTTTCTGTTGTATTAAACATATAAACAATTTTACGTCTAAAACCAGCTACTACGATTCGTTGGACAGGTTTATGAATGGTTTGTGGATAAAGTGGGGTTATGGCAACAAACTACATGAATGGAATCATGAGCTTGGGATTACGCCTTCGGAAAAGAGACGAAAGCTCTCTATTTTTTTTTCAGCTATTCGGAGTCCATGTTGACTGATATCAACATTCAACTTATATCATTCGTCTGGTCAAACAAAATTATGCACGCAGTAAGTGCATCGTTCTAGATAGTTATCTATCATTTATAAGCTTTTGTCAACATGCATTATTTTATAAAGAATTCACTATTACACCACGCTATATTTTTATTTACATGTAAAATTTGATATTATTTGAATCAATTTTTGCAAGTACGAACAATACTGAAAAAACCGCACTTGAAACCAGATACATAAAACGCGCAAACTAAAATTTTCAAAATCACTTGATACAAACTTAAACAAAAAAGATCAAAATGAAAATGCATGTTAATAGAGCCTCTAATGAAAAATTACGTGAGATAATGTCAAATTTCATCCTGTATTGTATTTCCTTGGCCTTGAATTGCATTTCCCACAACGCATTATCTGAAGTACTAATAACTTGTTTACAATGAATGAACTGTG